>OX336400.1:74871087-76191087 GCA_946902985.2 Meconema thalassinum
TCCATGTATGTTATTACTGTATGTAATTTGTAAGTTATTGCTTAGTTAATATCACACAGTTGCCACATTAATTCTAGTATTTTAGTTTGGTAGGTTAAGAAAATCCTATGGGCATAAAATTGGCAGGTGAAAAGACACAGATAGTCAGTCTGAAAGACTGGACTTAATATCATTTTAAATGCTAGTAGCCGAGTACCAAGAAGGCAGTGCGAGAACAGAGTTTCAAGATTCTATTTTGTTTCTTCAGTGCCTACTTGATTGTTCTCACACTGCCTTCTTGAAACTCTGTTCTCGCAATGCATTTTTGGTACTCGGCTGCTACATCGTACTATGACGTCACACACTTCAGTGCATTCTAAGTACATTTCGTCCCGTCACCGTAACGTAACGCCAGACCTCAGCATAACGACGACGTCGACAAGATCATTTAAAATGATAAAAACTAAAGGAAGTAGGAGACTTCTGTTACTTAGGACGCAAAACAACCAGTGATGGACGAAGCAAAGAGGATATAAAAAGTAGGTTTGCTCAGGCAAGGAAAGCATTTCTACAGAAAAGGAATCTGTTGACATCGAAAAGATAGATTTAGGTATTAGTAAGTCATTTTTGAAAGCCTTTGCCTGGAGCGTGGCGCTCTATGGAAGTGAAACTTGGACTATTGGTGCAGCAGAAGAGAGAAGAATTGAAGCGTTTGAAATGCGGTGTTACAGGAGAATGATGAAGATCAGATGGGTAGATAGGGTAACAAATGAAGAGGTATTAAGACGAGTGGGAGAGGAGAGATGTTTCTGGCGACTGCTAATGAAGAGAAGAGATAGGTTGGTAGGACACTTACTAAGACACCCAGGAATAGCAAACTTAGTAATGGAAGGAAGGGTCGAGGACAAGAAGTGTAGATATAGACCAAGGTTAGAATCGATTGCCTCATATGTAGGGTGTGGTGGCCATGTAGAGATGAAACCATTAGCTCAGGACCCAGAGGTATGGAGAGCTGCATCAAACCAGTCAAAAGACTCAAACACCAACAACAACAGGTTAAGAATAACATTATATGAGTATTCATGTAAGTAGCATTGTGTGTGGTTAAGCGTAAGAGAGGACCTGGAGTCCTAACTTCACCACAATAAAGTTACAATACTACTACTACTACTACTACTACTACTACTACTACTACTACTACTACTAATAATAATAATAATATTAATAATAATAATATTAATAATAATAATAATAATGATAATAACAATTACTATAATATAATAAAGCTGAAGAGTTTGTCTGTGTGTTTGTGTCTTTAAACGCGCTAATCTCTGGAACTACCAGTCGGATTCGAAAAATTCTTTTTGTATATGATAACCAGATTCAAGAGGAATAGTTTAGGCTATGTTAAATTTCGGACAGACCACTCCGTTCCCTGCATTTAGGCCCTTTGGCACAAATCTACACCGTTTCACCGATCTGAACCAAAATTTGTATACATACTCCTTGCAACACTGCGGGTAACACTGTTTACAGGAAATTTCGGGCAGACCACTCCATTCCCTGTATTTAGGTCCTTTGGCACAAATCTGCACCGTTTCACCGATCTGAACCAAAATTTGTATACATACTCTTTGCAACACTGCGGGTAACACTGTCCTTTTTAAATTTCGGACAGACCACTCCATTCCCTGCATTTAGGCCCTTTGACACAAATAATACACCGTTTCACCGATCTGAACCAAAATGTGTATACTTACCCTTTGGAACCCTGCGAGTAACACTGTTTACATGAAATTTCGGACAGACCACTCCATTCCCTGCATTTAGGCCCTTTTGCACAAATCTACACCGTTTCACCGATCTCAACCAAAATTTTTATACATACTCTTTGGAACACTGTGGGTAACACTGCCCACTTTTGATTACGGACAGACCACTCCATTCCCTGCATTTAGGCCCTTTGACACAAATATACACCGTTTCACCGATCTGAACCAAAATGTGTATACTTACCCTTTGGAACCCTGCGAGTAACACTGTTTACATGAAATTTCGGACAGACCACTCCATTCCCTACATTTATGCCATTTGGTACAAATCTACACCGTTTCACCGATCTGAACCAACATTTGTATACTTACCCTTTGGAACCCTGCGAGTAACACTGTCTGCATGGAATTTCTGACAGACCACTCCATTCCCTGCATTTAGGCCCTTTGGTACAAATCTACACCGTTTCACCGATCTGAACCAAAATGTGTATACTTACCCTTTGGAACTCTACGTGTAACACTGTTTACAGGAAATTTCGGGCAGACCACTCCATTCCCTGTATTTAGGTCCTTTGGCACAAATCTGCACCGTTTCACCGATCTGAACTACATTTTGTACACTTACCCTTTGGAACCCTGCGGGTGACACTGTCCACTTTAACAAACTGAACTTGAAAACCACGTATTAAGGCCCTAGAACCGTTCATGTCCATATTAGTGTAACTGTAAGAGTATTTTAATAAGTCTATTGTTGACTGGCAATTCGGGCTGCATCACGTTGCCACTACCAGTGTTCTGGTGCAGAATTGCGAAAATAGTTAAATCTTGCGCTGCTTATAAATTGCGGTCACGGGGAATAATTAGTGCAAAAAGATTTCTTAGGCCCCTTAAAACAGTTATCATCATGAACATATTATGCCTCTGTATAAGTGCAATGGTGTTGGCGCAGTACTTTGAGGTTATCAGCTTCAATAAGCGTTGGTGCTTTCAAATTTACCTTCATTTATTCCGAAACTTATCGTTGAGTGCTATGTGGCGATAAATGATACAATTGCAACCTCAGAAGCTCGGGGCAGCCGAAGTTTTCCAAAGTGTTCTGATTATTTTCCTACGACGCTATGCGACAAAAGACGACACTATTGGTATCTACATTTCTAACAGACAATGAGATATAGGCCCTAGGCCGTGTCTTTTATTTCACTTACTCCTCTTTGTAATCATTTTTAGAAATGTGTTTGTAAATTACATGTGTCAGTGCTGTAGTTAGTAAATAGCCGTTTCCCTATTCATTATTATTATCATTATCATTGCTTGCCACGGTGGGTGAGTGGTTATAGTGTCGGACTACCAACCCCAAGATTGCAGGTTCGCCCCTGGCCATGGTAAGTGATTTTTGAAGGCGACAAAAATCACGATACTCATGTCATGCGTTGTTGGCATGTTAAAGAACCCATTTGAATTCAGTAGGCCGTGTTCAATGGCAAAATTAATCTCGGGATTTTCCGCCAACACAAAGTTCCTCCATTCTCTACTTGAAAGCGCTGTAGTGTCAAGGAGTTTAGATATCTAACCTCCTTGACTTTCATAGCGTTCAAAGGAACGACGAAATTCGACATGCAAGCTACCCTCTGGGTGGCAATTAACAAAGCTTGCACCAGGCACCCGAGGCCATACGATATTATATTATTATATCGTTATCATTACGAGAAAATTACCTAAATGTTACGTCCATTATATATCACCCCTACTACAACCACCACCATCACCACCACCACAAAAAGTTATATTTAAAAATATTTCTTTTCTGGTAGTTTAAGTATCATGTGCCAGTTCTGTAGTTAGTTATTATTCATTTTCATCCATTAAACAAATAAATCGACCGGGCGAAGCCGGGCACTACTGCTAGTAGTAATAATAAAGTCATTTGATAGGGTTGGCAATCATGAGCATTTCACGTGCTTACTAGGCGTCTTTCAATTGTTTTGCTAATGACCATTGGCTGTCGCTTTGTACCCATACACTAACAATCTCCGTGATTCCAAGGAAGTTTTTGAGGCCTGGTTGAAGTGAAAACTTTTCAGTAGAGTAAATGTGTTGCCACTGTAAATGATTTAAGTTAAAAAAATAAAAATAAAAAATGTTACAAAAAATACTCATGCCGGGAAGGAAACCAATAATAGGTTAGTCCATCGGACTCTAAAAAGAGCGTTTATTCCGTAAATTGAACTCGTGCGAAGCCGGGGCGGGCATCTGGTTCGTAATACATATAAAATATTAAAACTCCATAATTAAATAAAAATATTTTTTCAATATTCTAGAGCAACGCCTAAAGACGTTTACAATTTTCAATATAAACTATTAGTTTCAACGCCAAAGTGCTTTTCCGTATCCCAGAGAGAGGCTAGGAAGTGCGATGGGGTGTGCCGCATACGCAGGCGCAGCTATCTTGTAAGCAGGAGCGGCGACAGCGATGGGTGCAGCGGCATGGATTGCGGGCGTTGCTATGGAGATCTTAGAGTAGGAGACAGCTGCCGGTGCTGCGGCTACTGTCTTGATGACCGGTGCCGATATAGCAATGGGGGCTGCATGGATGGCAGGCGCAGCAATGGTAAGCGGTGCCGCATGGATAGCAGGAGCGGCCAACGCTATCGGCGCGGAGGGAAGACTCCAACCATGGCCTCCTAAATCTAACCCACCATATCCTAGACCCAGCAAGCCACGCTTCTCGATGGTCCTTTGTTCTTCTTCTATTGGGACTGCAATGGTGGTGGCAACAAGTGCCAGAACAAGATAGAACTGAAAATAAAAACACCATTATATTATATTTATTTTTTAAATTTATTAATCAAAGCACAAAGCACAGCTATGCTAGCCCTTCACGCTTGTACAAATAACAACCAAATAACAATTTAAAATAAAATATAAGACAAAATTTAACAAGTCACCAAACAAAACAAGTCTAGATCAAGAGCCGGTAGAATATCCTTGCTCGTAGCCGTGTCGTCAATGGCCAAGATGACAGTTCTAAATACAATTTAACTTCTCCTTCGCCTGCTTCAGGAACGTCCTCTTGTTTGTGGATATGTCCAACTCGCGTTTACTTGCAATGCTATTGTACAGGGATGATATGCGGTTTTGGAAGGATCTTTGGATTATGGAATGTTTTGTGTGTGGAATGTGCAGAATATCCTTGAGCCTGGTAGAACAGGAAGGGGCTCTTAGTTTGAAAAGTGACAGCAGGTGGTCCGAACGGTAATGACCATTTAAAATATAATGTAGGAAGGTCAGGTCAGTTACCTGTCTTGTCGTGTTGAGGAGAGGGGTGTTTATGGCTGAAAATACCTGCTGAGTGGTGAAGTGCCTAAATCTTGGCATTCTGTTCCTTACAATGGCAGCAAAGAAGGATTGAATTCTGTTTAATTTAGCTACGTTTGACGGGCATGAAGTTGTCCAAATGGGAGAGCAGTAGTTTGCAATGGGCTGGATTATCGACAGTTAATAGAGGCGAAGAGCTGTGGGATATTTCTGAGAAGCGGTAGAGTATGCCAAGGAATTTCATGGCTTTGGATAAAGAATATTGTATATTGTGTATGGATTTGATTGCTGAATGTCACCAACACTTTTCAAGGAGATTCCGCTCGACCTTGGTCGCCGGTCTCCGACCAATAGCCGGCTGTTACAGGTTGGCGCGCGCGGTCTCCGGCCGTATTCCCACGCTCTTGCTGCGGTAGACGTGTGAGCTCCGAGCTAATTTGGGGTCTTATAAAGCTACTGTGTACTGTATATCGTATTGTATAGTGTTTTATTGTGACTGTGTATAGTGCTGTAATGCCTTAGGTGAAATATTCGTTACGTGAACGTCTATATCTGCACAATACGTACATAAAGTGTAGGAAATCGTTCACTAGAACAAGACAAACGTTTCGAGTGGAATTCCCAGGGAGACCCATTCCTATAAATCTGACAATAAAACAACTGGCTAAAAGAGATTCAAACCGTACAGGTTCAGTAGACAATACAAATAGACGTAAAGGTCGTTATTTCCTTACTGAAGCTAAATTAACCGGAGTATCCGGAAACTTCATAAGGAGATGTCGATTATGTTTGGCAGCGGATGGGGATTTTTTTCAGCATCTATTGTACACATGGTGAGTAAAAATGCATGATAATGATTTTAAGCACCGTACATATGCGGTCGCGGCAGCCGGCAACTGAGCCGTCACTGGTGGAGCGCGTGAGTGAGATTGTCCTTGCCAAGCAAATATAATGACCCTGTATATGCCGAAAAGCTAATCAATAAGGCCTTGGGAAAATCAAAACGACTGGTAGTGGGAGAAGAAAGTATAAACACCATCAAGTATGGTAATTATTAGGGGTCGGATTATTAGGTAAATAAATATGTTTTTATGTAAATACATATTTTAAGCATATTTCTATAAATACATAAATTCCTGCTTTTCACTCATTAGCAAATAAAAATACATAATATTTACATTTTTAAAAATCAGTATGGTAGATCTTTCAGTTGATTGCATGTTTGTTCTGTGCTACTTCAACGGGGAAGAACCTGTGAGCTATCTAATCTTCATGCAGAGCGTATGTCAGCTTGCAACTGTGTTATTCTTAATTTGTCGCCCCATGCCACTCACTGTGGAAGCCGGAGATTTCCTTGTCCATAGCCATATTGCACCACGTGCTAGACCTCCCCTTCCCCCAGCTACCTGGAACCAGTGTCACTCACATGCAGTTCATTTCTGGCAATGTGAATTTTAAGGCAGTTCTACGATGCCTAAAGTAAAAACAACTACAAGTTATCGTCTGTTGCAGTGTGTTGCACAATTTAAAGATAATTTTACTTCTGGTGGGGGCGTTCTGTTCTGCCAACCATGTGGGAAAGCAATCATGGCTGAACAGCGATCTCAAGTTACACAAAACCTCAAGGGCAATACACATAATGCAGCAGTTTCGCGCCTTCAGAAGTAGTTTTTCGTGATAATCGTCGCCATTTGTGTGGGACAACCTGAAGATGTATCTCGTTGTAATGCTTCAGCAGTCAGTGCGACATAGCATCAATTGCATTCGTGAGTACTGCATATTGATGTGTAACATCTTAACGCTCGGTTGCTTGATAGTTTTGTGGGAGTGATTTTGAAAATTGGGGACGGAAGTGGATCGGAACGATCGAGCTGGCAGTGGTGGATCAAACGGAAGTATGCACTGCCCGCTCGATCGATCAAACGGAAGTGTACTAGCTGGCAGTGGTGGACAACGGAAGTATGCACTGCCCGAATACAAGGAACTGCTAATAAATGTTGATGTAGACAGTTTACAAATACGAAGAAAAATAAATGTTATGAAATTCCTTTTCAAAATTATAAATCATTCAATTGATGATTCCGATATTCTTTCTCTCTTAAATTTCCATGTACCAAGCATCAATTCATGGAACAATATCACATTTGAAATTAAAGGAACATATGTCCAACAAAATTCACCGCTGAACAGACAATGTAATATTTTCAACAATGTTGTACAAAGAAATAATGCCTTAGATTTTAGTACTTCCTTGACAGTATTTTTGATGGAAATCCTCACCACTCTCCAGAAATAATGTATCAAACCTTGCAAATTGTAAATCATGAATTCTTACCACTGTGTGATTCTACACAGCTAACCTTGTATTACAGCTGTATTATTTGTACTATAGCCTACTGTTTTAATTTCACACCTAGCTTGCCACGGTGGGTGAGTGGATAGCGTATCGGTCTACCAACCCCAAGATTGCTGGTTCGCTCCTGGCCGTGGTAAGTGATTTTTGAAAGGCGGCAAAAATACGACACGCATGTCAGACGATGTTGGCATGTCAAGGAACCCATTTGAATTCAGTAGTTCGTGTTCATAATGGCAAAATTAATCTCGGCAGTTTCCGCCAACACAAAGTTCCTCATTTCTCTACTAGAAAGCGATGAAGTGTTCAAGGAGCTTAGATATCTACCCTCTTGACATTCATAGTGCTACAAGGAACAACGAAATTCGACATGCAAGCTACCCTCTGAGTGTCAAATTACAAAGCTTGTACCAGGCACCCGAGGCCATGCGATATTATTATTATTTCACACCTAGTCATTTTAATTAGTTTGACTTAGTTACTGTTTAGTTTAAGTTAGTATAAGTTATAAGATAACATACTGTGTAATATTTATGCCACTGTAATTGGGATGAAAATCCCGTTTTGCACAAATAAATAAATAAAAAGTAAATTCTAAGTATTTGTACTTACCAGAGTGTCCATGGCTGATGCTTCCAGTACAATGATGGTTGGAGGAGAGTGACGGACGTTTATATAGTCAATGGCTGGACACTAACGACCATATTCGTACCTTACAGCCTCTCCTTTCTACAGCAAGTCTAGTCTCCGGATTCCGGAAGAACACGCAATGCGCAACATGCATTCTTCAGCGTGTCTCTCCGCGAGCAAACCGCATCACAAGTCCGCCATGGCTCTGCTCAATTCTGCTCTGAGGGCTGAATAACTGAGAAACAGAACACCGTTGCTAGTAATCATTACGTTTAGCAGTAAAAAGGAAGTAACGATTAGGGGTGGCATCGAATCATTCGAATACGAATATTTGATTCCAACATATGAATACTGCAGTTCGACTAATCGAATTATTCAAACATTTGATGTGTTCCAATTTCCAACCTATTCGAAGATTGGAATTTCGAGATATTCGCATTAGTGAAATAACCCCACTATTCAGTGATTGATCATTCAAATTTAAAGAAAAACGGAAAGAAAGAGAGAAAGAAGCAAAGAAAGTAAGAATGAAACAAAGAAGGGAGGAAAGAAAGAGAGAACGAAGGAAAGAAAGTAAGAAAGAAAGAGAGAATGGAAGAAGGAAAGAACGTAAGAATGAAAGGAATAAGAAAGAAAGAAAGAAAGAAAGAAAGAAAGAAAGAAAGAATAAAAGAGAGAAAGAAGGAAAGAAAGAAAGAATGAATGAAACAAAGAATGAAAGAAATAAAGAAAGAAAGAAAGAAAGAGAGAAATAAGCAAAGAAAGAAAGAATGAAAGATAAATAGAAAAAAGAAAGAAAGAATGAAAAAGGAAGGAAAGAAATAAAGAAGGAAAGAAAGAAGGAAGGAAAGAATGAATGAAATAAGGAAGGAAATAAATAAAGAAAGAAAGAATGGAAGAAGGAAAGAAAGAAGGAAGGAAAGAATGAATGAAATAAGGAAGGAAATAAATAAAGAAAGAAAGAATGGAAGAAGGAAAGAATGAAGGAAATAAATAAGGAAAGAAAGAAAGAAAGAAAGAAAGAAAGAAAGAAAGAAAGAATGGAAGTAAGAAAGAAAGAATGGAAGTAGGAAAGAAAGAAAGAAAGAAAGAATGGAAGAAGTAAAGAATGAAGGAAATAAATAAATAAATAAAGAAAGAAAGAAAGAAAGAAAGAAAGAAAGAAAGAAAGAAAGAATGGAAGAAGGAAAGAAATAATGGAAGAAGGAAGAAGCAAAGAAGGAAAGAAAGAATGAAAGAAAGAAAGAAAGAAAGAAAGAAAGAAAGAAAGAATGAATGAAGGAAGAAGCAAAGAAGGAAAGAAAGAAAGAAAAAAAGGTAACAAGTGAAAGATATACGTTTTATCAGGCTGAATGAGGAAGGTGTTAACCCCCATCGACCCCTTGGATTCGCTCCTGCTTCGAATAACACGACACTGAACATATTTCTTGACATAAATTGCTGTCATTTTCGGTTACTTGTCGTGTTCGAATAATGCAAATATTTGAACTGTTCGATTTATTTTAATAAATCGAGCAACCGTATTCTTCGAATGTTTTCTTCGTATTTCAAATTGGCGAATATTCGCCTAGTTACTGTACTTATTCAAATTGTTTTAGTTTACTTTGAGGGGCTTGGATCATTTAGCATCGTGCACTTTGTCTGATAACCTGTGTTATTGTTGTGGCATTTGTAATTTTAGGAGAGGATTGGGAAGGGGGACGGCTGTGGCCTTAAGTTAGGAACCATCCCGGCATGTGTCTGGAGTAAAAGTTGAAAACCATGGAAAACCACTTCCAAGATAGCAGAGATGGGAATCGAACTCATCTCTTCTAAGTATTGCGTCACGAGGCTGAGTGAACCCCGTTTCAGCCCTTCGATTATTAATCGAACATCGCTTATTACCAGCTACCCACAGGGGCTCACTACTAGTGGGACGTGGGTTGGCGACCACGGGGACCCAGCTGAGTCCGGCATTGCTTCCACTTACTTGTGCCGGACTCCTCTCCGTCTTCTTTCCTGTCGACCTCCCTTGGTCAACTCCTGATCCCTTCTGACCCCAAGGGTATTAGGGTATCCGAGGCCTAGGGAGTCTCTTTCTTTCCCGCCTTAATTGGTCCTTCTCTCATCTTTCCTGATCCCTCTTCCTTCTAGGGATAACCCAATTTTTTCTTTTCATTGTATTTCGTTTCGATTGCTGCAGCCGTTTAGGAGTTGATATGGGGGGGGGGGGGGCATACACACAGACAGACAGACAGAAGGATAGACAGACAGACAGACAGACAGAAGGACAGACAGACACACACACATTTGCCCGGATCGATCTCATAAGTCTACTTTTTCCTCATTTTTGCAAAATGTGAAAAGTAGGCTAATAAAAAATAGGGGTTCCCCCGGGGGTGGTGCAGGGGGGTCGAGCTTTAAGTTATTGGATGTCCCTCTTCGAGGTGAACAACTTTTATTGCAACTTTAAAAAAAATCCTATTTGTAATTTTCCAAATATTCTGAAAAACTGTTTAAAAGCCTCGCCCTGTATGTATAAATCAATGTTACGGGATAGTTTTGTATGTATGTCCCCTGTGCATTCATATACCATTCATCCGATTGTAATGAAACTTGGCTGCTGATGATGATAATTGTTGTTTTAAGGGGCCTAACATCTAGGTTATCGGCCCCTAATGGTCTGGGTGATAGTGAAAGTTGAGATGAGAATGAAAACTACAGTATAACTAATACTAACTACAATGTTACATACTAGAAGAAATGGTAAACAAATAAAGCATGAGAAAAATAAAGGACAGGAAGAAAAAAATGCCCTCAACCCTCGAAGAATGAGGATTGAGGGACTTGGAAGGAAGGAGAGCCATGAAAGGCAGATGGGAAAGGGGAAAGAGGAGAGGGCCCGTCCCAAGATCAGAGAAGAAACGGGGCAAAACGGACCCAGCTCAGGTATCCCTCGGGGTCACCAACTCCCAAACTCACCAGCCGTGAGCCCTTGAGGGTGTAGCACTATCCAGGGTGCACCAGAAGTGGTAGGGCTACATACACCCTGCCTCCTTGAGGGCCTTGTGCAGAAGGCAGGAGATAACATGAAACGAAAAAGAAGGCTGATCACTCGAAGAATGAGGGTATCAGGAAAGATGAGGCAAGGGCCAATTAAGGCGGGAAATTGAAGGATTCCCTAGGCCTCGGATACCCTAATATCGTCGGGGTCGGAAAAGAACAAGAGTTGACCAAGGTAGGTCGACAGGAAAGAAGACGAAGAGGAGCCCGGCACAAGTAAGTGGAAGCAATGCCGGACTCAGCTGGAGTCCCGTGGTCGCCAACCCACGTCCCACCAGATGTGAGCCCCTGGGGGAATCTTGGGTGAGTTGTTGAGTGCACTCTATGGAGGGTTTCTAGCTACAAATTATTTACGTAGCACAAAAGGGTGAGGGACTTAACAGGAACCCTTAAATCCCACAGTAACCCAATTGCTCACTTTGTATACTTATCACTAGAGCTGGGATTTCTATGTAATTACATATTTAACATATTTTTTCATATTTGTGGGTATTCTATGTATATTCTTAGTCAAGTCAACCCCTGGCACTATACAGCCCATGACAGGCTAAGGCACCGAAGGTTAGGGGGCATAGTATAGGCCCCAAAGAATAGGGGGTCTGGAGTTCTCCCCGGGAAACGTTTGTATAATTTGGTGCAGAATGATGAATTTTAAGGCTATGTGGCATCACTTTTTCAACCAATTTCTTGTGATGTTTTGTGTTTGGTTAATATCAACTTATTATTAATACAAACATCTTGATCACTTGATATTGTTTACATGGGAAGAATTAATGTTACTGTTTTGATTTACAACTTACACTATAATATAAAGTCAAGGATTGGTTGGTTCTTAAGTTTAGGGGCTGGGACAACGCAGTCATGTAGCCCCGTGTACTTTGGGTGTGTGTAGAATCTGTCTGATAACCGGTGTTAATTGTGTTGACTGTATTAGTGTGTGTTATTTGTTTTTTAATTTAAGTACTGCAACTTAGAATATTTCAAATAGTTCCAACTTATGCCGCCAAGTCCCACCGTCAACGACTACTAGGCCAAGTTCAGAACCTAGCTACTAGACGCTACCGCAGTCGGCTCTTGGCAACGAACGTAGAAACCTAAGAGCGTTGTTTACATTCTTAGCCTATCCAATTTAGCTTCACACAGGTGCAATTAGTGGAAGGTTGTTTAAAATGCCATAAATCTATGACATGGAACCGCCGGCTTTACTTCCCCTCCGGAGGAAGGCATACTGAGGGATTTTTAACGCTCTTAAAAAATTCGATGGCTTCGGCCGGGTTTAGCATCACCAAATCGGTGTATAACTTCACTGTCAGTGAGATGTTGCCTATGTCTCTGTGAATATATAACAATACTAGACCGCTGAGTCTGTTTTCAGAATTTCTTAAGTATGTTTTCAACCAACTCAAACTCCGTTCGGCAGTACCAGTAGCTATAGAGAGAGGGAAATTTGCCAAAAGTTTGAGAAGGGTATAAAAGTTAGGAAAAACACTTTTGTCACACGCTTCAAGGGCACTTGTTGCTGTTCTTCGTTCGTTCATAAGATCGAAGGCACTGGAGAGTAGTAAGAGGTTATGTTGTTACACATAACATAAGAGCATACTGATTGTCACACTGTTTACATCGCTCTACCGTCGCCTTGCTTTGCAACGTTGCCATACGTCACTTAGTAACAATAGTACATTATAAGTTATTAGTCTTTAATGTTTTAATTCACTAACAAATAATCTATGTGACGAAAATTTCGGTATTCAAGACATAAAACCCGTAACTGAAATGTTAACCCTTTTAGTCTGGAGATTAAAAAGTAGCATCGTACCTCTCCAAAAACGATGTATTTTCGACTTTTTGACTTATTATAAATATAATTATAAACGTATTTATTTAACTTCACTTGTGGCAAATCAAATCTTGCAACAACAATTTTGAATATTTTTATCTTACCAAAACGAATCAAATTTTGCATAGTTGTGTAACTTAAAATTACAAATTAATTGTAAAAAAAACTGCTCTTTTAGTAAAAAAAATACGATCATACAAGAAAATACAAAAAAAAACTAAAGCGCATAAAAATACAAAAAAGGCAAAAGTGAATAAAAAAATGAATGAACGTTATCATAAAACTCAAAATCAACGCAAAAAAATACAAAATAAAAAAATCAGGTAAATTTATTAAATTCATTGATATTCAATAAATGATCGAAATTTTTAGCCTACTTTTCACATTTTGCAAAAATGGGGAAAAAGTAGACTTATGAGATCGATCCGGGAAAATGTGTGTCTGTCTGTCTGTCTGGCTGGGTGTGTCTCCCCCCTATCAACTCCTAAACGGCTGCAGCAATCAAAACCAAATTTAGTATGAGTAAAGATGTGCACCGGAATAGCTCACGTCCATATTTGAAAATGATGTCAGTGCTACCAACTGCTGAAAAACGCACTAGAAATTTGAGCTCCATGTTGGATATCTTGCAAGGTATGCATGGGAGCTATTCCAAAATTGGCACACATGTAGATAATACTATTTCAGTTTAATTTCCAGGAGGCCAACCATGACAGTGTTGCCAAAATAATTTTAAGCCTTCTGATAGGTCCAATGTTTAAATGCATATAACTTCTACACTATCAATTGGATTTCAACCAAATTTTGTATGTAATATGTGTACATAAACAGATATGACAGACCGTATTCTTAAGAGCCCCCAGGGCTGCCAACTGTTAATAATTGCTCTCTCTATTTTTATTGTTTTTATCCAAATACCAATATATCAGAATGTATGCAAGCCAACAGCTTTAAACTATGCACACGTATATTCTGACATTTTAGATTAATTTGGAGTAACTTATATACGTCAGTTCTGCCAACATGGTTATAAGCCTGCTGATAGTACCAATTTTTAAATTCATGTAACTTCTATACTATCGGTTGGATTTCAACCAAATTTCGTATGTGCTATGTGTACCATAACAGATATGACTATAAGTATTGTTAAGAGCAATCAGGGCTGCCAACTGTTAATAAAGGCTGTCTATATTTTTTACCTTAATACCAATATATCAGAATGTATGCAAGCCAACAGCTTTAAACTATGCACACGTATATTCTGACATTTTAGATTAATTTGGAGTAACTTACATACGTCAGTTCTGCCAACATGGTTATAAGCCTGCTGATGGTACCAATTTTAAAATACATGTAACTTCTATACTAACAAATGGATTTCATCCAAAATTGGCACAACAAGATATCATAATATTTCAGATTATTTCTGACCAGCACACGCATGGTATTGTTGGCAATATGCTTTTACGCGTGCTGATAGATCCAGTGTCTAACTGCATGTAACGTCCATTGGACTTCAACCAAATTTTGTATTCTGTACCTTAAGAGATGGAACTAAGAATAATATATTCAGTCACCAGGGCTGCAAACTGTAGAGCTCTATTAGGCTACATTATACCAGGTATATTTTGAACTAATTAGATATTTCGATATTACCAACTTAATTTCGTCATTATTCTAGATAGGTTCATATACTGTAGAATAATCATTGGGATGAAAAGTAGGCTGTATAGTTCTTCACGGAACTTCTTGTTAGTAGTTCATATAGGCTTGACATGAAGTATAACATAAATTTCTCGCCAAATCAATACTTTTTACTTACATAAAAATTATACAGGTACATGTTCCGAAAACACATAATGTTTTCTTCCTCAGCCCACTTATTGGTGTAAAACATCATATAACGAATATCATATAACATACAAAAATAAAAAATAACGAACATCATATAACATCGATGTTATATGATGTTTTACACCAATAAGTGGGCTGAGGAAGAAAACATTATGTGTTTTCGAAACATGTACCTGTAGAATTTTTATGTAAGTAAAAAGTATTGATTTGGCGAGAAATTTATGTTATACTTCATGTTAACATGGTCAATACGGAACCTGGAATGAGTGCAATTAGTTCATATAGGCTATCTACCGCCAGCAAGGATTCGTCAGGCGTGTACCGGTAATAAGAGAATCTTGTCACCTTCTACGTAAGCACTCTTCTCTGTAGCTGTGGTATGCTTGACATGTAGTATTCCAGTCATTACTGTAGCAGATGTCTGAGAAAGTTGTTTTGATGCTGTCTCTCAGTTACATAATAAAGAGTGAAGGATTCCATACGAAGCGATTGCTAGAAACTAGAGCAGTAGCAACATTCCGAGCAAGTACGACACTCCTATTCTGGTTGCTAGCAATAGTGTCAAGTCTAGGACAGAGGAAAGTAGGCACTGCTTCTTATTACAGATCACATCACGAGAACGACAAGGAAGGTGATGTTGATACTTACGTCTGGCGAGCACAAATTCCTGTGCACTTTTCGTGCACAGTCGGAATGTTTCGGCACCGCTCGGGATTCCTAGAGAAGCAAAGAACAACAGACACGATACACTCCACATCCAAGTTCTGTACTAACTTGCGCTTTGAAAGAGGCAGGTCAGGATTTTTTCTATACGAAATATTCTTTTCTAAAAGTCATTTTTTGTTTCCTCCTTAGGACCTATCTAAGGCCCATTTGCCGCTTAGAAGAAGGAACATTTTTGGACTAGTCAATATGTCAACAAGTTTTTAAGGATTTCTCCTTGATTCTATCCTCAAGAGGCTCTGTCCAAACTTGGCTTGTTCTATCCTCGTCATAGGCGAAGTATTGGTCTTTCAACAGCATCTTTCTCCTTTTAACAGGAGTAGCAAACAGCCAGGTCCAATAGACTGGAGTTTTTAACAATATTTTCAGCGTTTTAACATGGAATATTTAGACACGATACCCTGATGGTATTATTATAAGGACTCACAAAAGACTTGACAAGCACTTAAAGTGCCCTTTTAATATGATATTTTAATGTTTTTTTTTCATCTGTCGCCTGTAACATTTTAAGTGTCTTTCTATTTTAGTTACATTCGAGTGTTTTATTCACCACTTCATCTTTCACTGTTAGTATGTTTCATTTTTATCCATTCTTTTCATGTTAATCTACATTTTATGATATATCCTACGATTTTACTGATGATTTGTATTTTTGGCTGATGAAGGGGCCATCATAATAGACCCCGAAACATGTACCATATGGGATTAATATAGCCCTATATGTAATTGTGTATTGATCAGGCGGATCTCCCAAATTATATTAGGTAGATTTCATTAGAAAGCTAACTATTGCAATGGGTCCCATGTTTCGACTTCCGGAAAATTTCGACATATCTTCGCGTTTCACATCCCCCAGACCCCAAAACCACCGTCAGTTCAAAAGTTTATATATAATTTATGTATGTATATATATATGTATATATGTATATCAGTTTCTTGTGGACACGATAACTGCCGTAATTTTGCACCAATCACTTTGAATTTTTTACATAATATGTATCCCTATAAAATCTCGGTCGAGTTCGTTAACGGGCAAAATCGGTCGAAGGGGGTGAATATGGGGGGCTTTTTTTCGAAAAATTGAAATTTCGCTATAACTCTCTTAATACGTGAAATATCGAATCCATTCAAAGTTCATAATATGTGTCGGATAAGTGCCAACAATTTATGTCAAATAAGTTTTTTGATAGCACCAACTATTGACCAAAGGGGTGGAAAAAGTGGGTTTTTCGGGAAACATTAATCATATCTCTCTTAATAGGCACAATATCAAAACCGTACAAAATGGACAATATTCCCCTAATAATTACCTAAAACTTTTGTCTGAAAGAATTTTTGATATGACCCACCATTACGCCAAGGGATGAGACAAATGATTTCGGAATTATAAGAAAATGCCAAGAGCTATCAGAGGTTGCCATGGCAACACTACTAAATTGATGAGGGATGAGCCGTTGCCATGACAACGCACTTGCACGAGATCAGATTCAGTATTTCCATCTGACTAAGCCGGCCCCGTGGTGTTGGGGTAGCGCGCCTGCCTCTCAACCGGAGGCCCCTGGTTCGATCCCCGGCTCCGTCAGGGATTTTAAAACTGACGTGAGGGTTGGAACGGGGTGCACTCAGCCTCGTGAGGACAATTGAGTAGCTATCTGACAGTGAGACAGCACCCCGATCACGAATACCAATATTAACGGCCGAGGGGACCCGACGCGCTGATCACGCGTCACCCCAATATCTGCAGGCCAAATGGCTGGGCAGCGGTCGCTTGGTCGGCCTTAGCCCGTCATGGGCTGGATGGTGCCAGGGGTTGACTTTGACATCTGACTAAGTGGGAAGCGGCTTCGGTGACGTATCTGGTAGCATGCAGAATGTCTATGCCCAAGGTCGCGGTTTCAAAGCCGGCCGAAGTCGTCGGATTTTCTAAGAGCGCTAAAATCCCTCAGTATGCTATCCTTTGGAGGGGAAGTTCCAACGTTCGTTACGAGTTGCTGGTTGGGGTGGCATCTAGTAGCCAAGTTCACAGCTAGGTGTCATTGACGGTAGTACCTGGTAGCAACATTAGGAACTACTGCTTGAAATTGACCGTCTGCAGTCCTTACCTGAATTACAGACTAATACATCCATTACAATTCACACCGTTTATCAGACAGATTCTACACTCACCCAAAGTACACGGGGTTAGATGACCGCGTTGTCGCAGCCCCTAAACTGAGGAACCAACCAGAGGTAGATTTCATTAGAAAGCTAACTATTGCAATGGGTAGGCTACCATGTTTCGACTTCCGGAAAATTTCGACATAACTTCACGTTTCACATCCCCCAGACCCCAAAACCACCGTCAGTTCAAAAGAATACATATATCAGTTTCTTGTGGACACGATAACTGCCGTAATTTTTCACCAATCACTTTTTACCGAATATGTATACCTATAAAATCTCGGTCGAGTTCGTTACTGGGCTAAATCGGTAGAAGGGGGTGAAAATGGGGGGCTTTTTTCGAAAAAGTGAAATATTGCTATAACTCTCTTAATATGTGAAATATCGAATCCGTTCAACGTTCATACTATGTGTCGGATAAAGCCCAAAAATTTATGTTTGAAGAGTTTTTTTATATCACCAACCATTGACCAAAGGGGTGGGAAAAAGTGGGTTTTTCGGGAAACATTAATCATATCTCTCTTAATAGGCACAATATCAAAACCGTACGAAATGGACAATGTTCCCCTAATAATTACCTAAAACTTTTGTCTGAAAGAATTTTTGATATGACCCACCATTATGCCAAGGGATGAGAAAAATGATTTCGGAATTATAAGAAAATGCCAAGAGCTATCAGAGGTTGCCATGGCAACACTACTAAATTGATGAGGGATGAGCCATCAGACGTTGCCATGACAACGCACTTGCACGAGATCAGATTCAGTATTTTCATCTAAGTGGGAAGGGGCTTCGGTGACGTAACTGGTAGCATGCAGAATGTCTATGCCCAAGGTCGCGGTTTCAAAGCCGGCCGAAGTCGTCGGATTTTCTAAGAGAGCTAAAATCCCTCAGTATGCTTTCCTTTGGAGGGGAAGTTCCAACGTTCGTTGTGAGTTGCTGGTTGGGGTGGCATCTAGTAGCCAAGTTCACAGCTAGGTGTCGTTGATGGTAGTACCTGGTAGCAACATTAGGAACTACTGCTTGAAATTGACCGTCTGCAGTCCTTACCTGAATTAAGACTACTACAGCCATTACAATTCACACCGTTTATCAGACAGATTCTACACTCACCCAAAGTACACGGGGTTAGATGCCCACGTTGTCGCAGCCCCTAAACTGAGGAACCAACCAGAGGTAGATTTCATTAGAAAGCTAACTATTGCAATGGGTACCATGTTTCGACTTCCGGAAAATTTCGACAAATCTTCGCGTTTCACATCCCCCAGACCCCAAAACCACCGTCAGTTCAAAAGTTTATATATAATTTATGTATGTATATGTGTATATATATATATATATGCATATCAGTTTCTTGTGGACACGATAACTGCCGTAATTTTGCACCAATCACTTTGAATATTTTACCGAATATGTATACCTATAACATCTCGGTCGAGTTCGTTACTGGGCTAAATCGGTCGAAGAGGGTGAAAATGGGGGGCTTTTTTCGAAAAAGTGAAATATTGCTATAACTCTCTTAATATGTGAAATGTCGAATCCGTTCAACGCTCATACTATGTGTCGGATAAAGCCCAAAAATTTATGTTTGAAGAGTTTTTTTTATAGCACCAACCATTGACCAAAGGGGTGGGAAAAAGTGGGTTTTTCGGGAAACATTAATCATATCTCTCTTAATAGGCACAATATCAAAACCGTACGAAATGGACAATATTCCCCTAATAATTACCTAAAACTTTTGTCTGAAAGAATTTTTGATATGACCCACCATTATGCCAAGGGATGAGAAAAATGATTTCGGAATTATAAGAAAATGCCAAGAGCTATCAGTGGTTGCCATGGCAACACTACTAAATTGATGAGGGATGAGCCATCAGACGTTGCCAAGATAACGCACTTGCACGAGATCATATTCAGAATTCCATCTGACTAAGTGTGAAGCGGCTTCGGTGACGTAACTGGTAGCAAGCATGCTGAATGTCTATGCCGAAGGTCGCGAGTTCAAAGCCGGCCGAAGTCGTCAGATTTTCTAAGAGCGCTAAAAATCCCTCAGTATGCTTTCCTTTGGAGGGGAAGTTCCAACGTTCGTTGCGAGTTGCTGGCTGCGGTGGCATCTAGTAGCCAAGTTCACAGGGAGGTGTCGTTGACGGTAGTACCTGGTAGCAACATTAGGAACTACTGCTTGACATTGACCGTCTGCAGTCCTTAACTGAATTACAGACTAATACAGCCATCCCTAAGTACACGGGGTTACATGACCGCGTTGTCGCAGCCCCTAAACTGAGGAACCAACCAAAATCTCTGCGGGAGATATAATTTTGCGTGAAGAAGTAACAGACCGTTACATAGTTACACATCAGTGTCGAAACCTTGCATAAGGACAGTGTGACCACAAGTATAAAAATGGACCCCAAATGACAAGAAGGTTACCGTTCCCATAAGACAATAAAATGTTTAAAATAAGCATAAAATGACGAAAAACGAAGTTAATTAAGCTCCAATTATAAAATACCTTCTCGCAATAAATGAGGTCTGATCCTTCTACGAAAACCTGCATATTCTGCCTATTTTCGCCTATCCCCAAGTTTGTCCGGTGAAATCTACCTCCGCCTTCCGGCGTGCCGAGAGGACTTTTATTATACTATATACTGTATCAGCCAAAAATTACGGAGGTTCCACGCTGAACATAACTTGTATTCGCTACCTAGGGTTGCCAGACGTTCCATTTTACCCGGAACAATTCCGTTTTTCTTGGTTTGTTCCACGTTCCGTTCTTATCTTTAACGGAACGCCAAATATTCCGTTTTTTTGTGTTAATTTGATAATATATTCAATTTCGCACCAATTTTCAAAATATGTCCCGCTTTAGAATTGATTGTAATATCTAGCTTGATTTCTGGTGGTACAGGGGCAAGTTTGAAAGAGAAAATGATTCCTATGTCTCTGTCGGATACATGGGTACATGTTATAGATTTATTAGGGGCAACAAAATTAAGGAATATCTTAGTCCTTATGAAGTTAATATTCAGCTTTTTCCCTTCCAATGCTTTTACAGAGAGGGCATTTTTTGTCATGAATATCAACTGGAGAGATGATAGAAACAGAAGCTCCATTAGTTTGATAAAACAAGAATTGTTCATATATTACAATTATGACGAACATTGTAGTGAATTTTATCAGAAGGTAAGTTACTTACAAATTAAAAGGGCCGTTCAAATGAAAAGTATTTGTAAGGTGCTGGTGTCATAGGCCCAGTGCTAGATTTGTGACGGTACGCGCCGGCACGCCGTACCGAAACCTCTGATCGGGGGAAAATTCGAATCAAAATTATCTTGCTATTTTGTCCACTGATTTATTTTTAAATGTTTTCAGAAGAGCGTAAAAATATCGTTTTTAGAACTCTATATTCAAATATTCCTTAAAGCCCCCACCCCCCTACCACCACCACCACCACCCGGTAGCCCACAGTACCGGAACCTCCTTTTTTTACAAATCAAGCGCTGCATAGACCTATATGATGTGTCAGCAATATCTAATTTTAATTTTGTGTATTTGATTATGCAATGTTCATTTAATACATGTGTGTATTATTTATTACAACATTTAACAACCTAAATTTTAAAAAAGAACATGTTTTGGGACGTGTGTTCCTTTTTTCCATTGGTGAAATGTGGCAACCCTATCGCTACCATATGAAAGAAGAAAACTTGAATTCGAGGCCCTTAGGTTACTGAGCAGACTCAAAACCACTGGTACACTTTACCTACGAAATTGCGAGGTTATTGTCGAAAGATTTCAATTACGTTAGATCTGAAATACCGATTGGAATGCATTCATTCTGCGCCTGGTATATTACAGTGGCGTACCGACGGGGGAGGGGGGGGGTTTCAGGGTTGAAACCCCTCCCCCCCCCCAAGAGATATTCCTTTACTGGAATCTATATATTGTCCCACCTAACACCTGTTTTACGGTATCGCTCGTTAGGCATATTAACTCCCATATATTGAACCCATGTACCATTGGTTCAAGGGGTCGAATCCATGTATTATGGTAAAAAGAAGGAAGGAAATATACAGTCTTCAGTGGAACATAGAGAGATTTTATACAAGAAGGCGAGCATAACGTTGTGCAAGAAAGGAGAGCCCAGGTGGCCAGGAAATGATATCACGCATGACGCACCGATAAGAGCGAATCATGGCTATAATTAGAACGAGTGGAACTTTCCGTCGGAGTGACTGCGAGCATGTTTCGGAAATTGCTCTTACGTTGCAGGAAAATGGCATCGTCGCAGTTGTGCAAGAAGAAGAATAATTAGATTTAAGCCATTTGCAAGAATAAAATTAATAAAAGAAATACAGCATTGTGAATCATTTCGGAATAGAGAGTTTTGTGTGGAGAAAAAGGTTTTAATAATTACCTAGGAAAGAAGTGCAAACGTGGCCATACGTCATTAAAAGTTCCCCGAGACCCGAGGAGGTGGGGATTAAAAATCAACTGTAACACCCACATATCTGAAGACCAAATTTTATTTAATATCTCAGAACTGCACGATCGATTTCCATGTGCAAAGAAGTCAGTTTACGTTAAGAAAACGATCTTTCCAGAGATATAATTTTTATATGTGTGCGACCAATAATTCAAAAGTTGGTTATGAAAAAGACAAGGATTTTATCGTTTTGTCGCCGATTTGTATAAAAGCCCTATAAAAGAATACAAAATCGTATTCAAAATGTTACCAGTGTATCAGGTATATAAGTTATATGAGTGTCAAGAAATGTCAGTGTATGAAATGGAATTAGGGAAGAAGGCTTAAACACATTCAAGTGGGCGACATGAAACATCGTTGGAAAGTACCGGGGACCGTCCTGTCATGTGAGTAACCATTTCATTATGTCATGTGTTGGGAGATGTTTGCGTGCAATCCACCTGAGAATGAGAAAATAGGGATGTTTTTGTATAATAAATAACAGAATAATAGCGCGATCTCAACAACTAAAATTGAGAAAGTATAAAAATGATTCTGTGAGATGAATAAATCCCTTATGGGAAATGTATGAAATAAAATATCATTGTATTTGATAAATGATTTAATTATATGAAAGCAAGCGTAATAATAATAATAATAATAATAATAATAATAATAATCACAATTAGATAAATGAAGATTATGATGAATTATATGAAAGTAGTAGCTTTTGAGCTCCTTTAAAGGAATAAATACATGGTGTGAACACATGTTCATAAGGTAAAGCGATTATTGTACGGGAGAGGAATAATATCAAATTGAGATAGAGATCAAATGTGATTTTGAATTTATCAGTTCTTTGAAGGCAATTTGGAAATAAAGGATAAGCGTAATGTATTGCATTGAAGTAAATTTGTCACGCTAGGAAAGCGTTGAACCCAAATATACTTGGTAAATTTAATTATGAGGGGCAGTTGGTCGTGGTAATTGAGCTATAGTAAGTCCTCTATATAGTGATGTGGATCACGAGGCCATGTGTGTTGTTGTGTTATAATAGGGTGCGAATTTATTGTATTATCAGCGCAGGTTAAAGGCCGAGGCCGTCCTAAGTCGCATTTATATAAGTCCTCCAGTATGGGATTGGTTCCCGAGGCAGTTGAGAGAGTCGAACCCCGATGCGTCTAGTTGTTGAAGCCCCTAAATATGCGTTGTTGTATGTGAATTACTCTTACCCACCAATGAGGATCCTTCATAATTGATAATTGCCAAGGCTACGAGAATGGTCTAATGAAAATAAATATGTTGTTAAAGTAAGTGAATAAAAAGCCAGGCCTGTTCAAAGAACTGCATTTAAGAAACAGCTGTGTTGAAACTAGGAGTAGCTCGTCCCGTGGGGGCGATGGCCGTGAAGTCTCCCTCCCTACAATAACTCACGCTAAGTGTCCAGGCTAGACCCCTTGTCATTAATGTTGCGGTCGGTCTGGGATCCGTCTGTTTTGAAGTTATAGTACGCTAGCTTGTTTAGAGTTTGTTTAACGACCCGGTCTTCGAACCGAGGTTCTTGTAGATGAAGATTACCGCTTGCAAGTTCAGATCGCTGCTTTCTTATGAGATAATGGTCTTTTAAGACAGATAATAATAAATCCCTAATATAATGTTATAATTATGATGTAATTATTCACGAGTTCAGTGAAGACAATTAGATTTCGGGAGTGATCTTAATTTTTGGACTAGTTCAAGTAGTCTTCAGAAACTCGGGAGTGCGCAAATGTTTTCCCAATCACTATAGTGAATTGTTGATTTGAGAGAGATGGTAACTGAGAACATTGTGAAAGCCCAAAGTTTAAGCAAAGTAGTAAAAGTACTTTAATAAGAATTATATATTGTTTGAATTATAAAATACTCATATAATAGGAAGTGATATGCAGTAAAGTGATAACACAGTTTATATTGGAAAGTATAGACCCTATTGGAGCTCTGAATTGTCTGGAATTTTAAAAAGGACACTATATGGAAGTGAAAATAGAGATATATTTGTTGGTTTATGAGAAACCATTTATTTATGATTTAACATTTGTTTTTATATTGTATTCCTTGTTTACTTTGAACAAGTTAGAATGGGTCAGTATTTTATTTGTTTAATTTGTTGTATCGCCATATGATTGTGGAATTAAATGTTTCATAGTAGGAGTTGATTTTGTTTTTATTTTGGAAGTGTATCCTCTATTTAATCCAAAATGTGTAAGTCACAGAGTGGGAGAACATACCATAACCCCGAAAATCCCGATTTGAGCATTGCTGGCATACTGTGATTTGCATATTTCATGCTAAATGGGCACAGGGGGGCATAGAAGTACTGTGCTTGGATTAATAATTAGAGGAACACTTAAGACGGTCATATCATGTAAAAGTAAAGTAATGATAGAAGTAGCTACAAAATGTAATGTTAACTGACCGCATGGGTCCCTGGAAACTCACACCGAGCAGCCCTAAATATAAATAAACCCCCCTAACTATATTTTCATGGCGCACAGTACGTAGGGATGAGTTTTCCTAGGGAAACCCCGAGTTTTCGTTAAAAATCAAAATTTTCAAATTTTTTGAAAAAAAATGGTTTTTCGAAATTTTGAATTTTTAAATCATTTCCATAAAGGTTTTTGACATTGAATGAGTATATCAAAAGGGTACGTTTTAGTAAACACCCGTAATAAGGTAAATTTTGAAAATTGGGACACAGGAGTTCAGATTACCATCTCTCAAGCATGTACCGGCGATGTGGCATAGTAGCCCACTGTATTCTAATAAGATGGTATTAAGTGAGGAGATGCAGAGGCTTGTGGACGTTTTAAAAGCCGATAGCAATGAAAAGTGGGAGGCCATGAACAATAAATTTGAAACTATAGACAATAAGTTGGACAGCCAACAGAGTATAAATAAAGAAGAGTTCGAATCCATAAATCGCAATTTAGGATCTTTAAAAACTAATAGTGATGACATGGGAACTAAATTAGAAGCTATCGAGGCCGACTGTGTAAGAATGAACAGTGAATTGAAGGCTGAGATAGATACAATGAATAACAAATTTCACGGTTTTGACATTGAGTTTGGGAATAAGTTAACTGAGTTCAAAGGGGAAATCACAAGTGAAATTAAAGAGGAAAATAATGTACTTAAGTCAGAATTGCAAGGCCAAATAAAGACCTTAGAGGAAAGTACAGTAAATTCCCAAACTAAATGTCAAGAAAATTTTGGAATTTTGAATGAAAAGTTGAGTTTCATGGAAACTAAATTAATTAATATGGAAGAAAAGGGTGATAATTGTGAAAAGAAACTTGTAACCCAGATCCAAGGGGTGCGAACAGAGTTAGGGAATCAAATAGAGTCAAATATGAAGATTTGTGAAAAGTCCCGGGATGAGATAAAAGATAGTCTTGATAAGCTAGAGGGCAGATTTAAAGGAGTGGAGAACAAAATAGGAAACCTCGAGGGAAAAGTCAATGAAGTTCAGGCCAAAGTAAATGATATGGAAAGTCAGAATCACAAAGATGTACAGGGTATGAAAGATCAGATTGACCCTTTAACCGGGCAGGTAGTTGAGAACTTAAGGAACCACGAGGAAGGAATGAATAAAAGATTAGGTACATACGAAAGGCATATCCAGGAAGAAAGAGAGCAACGAAAGGAAGAAAATCAGGAAAATACCCAGAAGATAGAGGAAATAAGTAAGGGTATCAATGGGGTTCAGGAAACCATGAAAACATTAAAGGTACAAGTAGGAAAAACCAATACTGAAGTAAACCAGGTCCAAGACGAATTGACGAAATTATATAAGAGTCAAGGGAAAACTGAGGAAAAGCTTGACGGAATTAAGGGAGATATGGTCAAAGGACAAAAGGAGATGGAGAAAAAGATAAAGGTGATACGAGAAGACTTGGATTCCAAAGGTGACGTTAAGCCAGAAATCATAGAAGAACAGGTCGTGGTCTTCAAGAAAGAGGTAGAAAAACACTTAGCTGAAATGAGGGATAGTTTCAGGGAAGAAAAATTCCAACTCAAACAAGACATGGAAACCAGTAAAAAGAATCAGGAAAGAATTCAGAATGAATTAGGATCCCGGTTGGAAAGGACTGAACACAAGAACAGTCAAATGGAAATTCAACTCATGGCTAATGAGGAAAGTGCCCGAAGAGAAAGGAAATTAGAATTTGAAAGTCGGGATGAGTTCCAAAAGACAGGATGGGTGGATCCCCATGAACGAGGCACAGATCAAGATAGCGACTTAGAAGGGGAGAGCCCTTATAAGAACCCAGGATATCCGATGGCGTTGTCTACCCCTTATATGAACCAAACAAATGGTCAAATAATAAATATCATCAAGTCAAATGAGGACAGACCGGTGAAGTTTACGGGTAATAATATGTCAATTACTCCTAAACACTGGTTGAAGGAGGTCGCAGAGTACTTGAATGAAATGAAAGTTCCTCAGGATCGGAGACTGAGAGCAATTGAGAAGCTGTTGGCAGGTGATTGTCTCACCTGGTTCAGGAGTTTCAGGTATACATTTGACACGGTGGAAGGTTTTAGGGAAGCTTTTCTGAAACGATATTGGGCAGCAGATGTCCAAGAAAATCTGAGGCTAGATCTGTACTCTAGGAAGTATAGTACAAATGCCCCAACTAAATATTCAGAATTTTTCACCGCTCAGCTGTGTAAATTCCGGGAACTTGACATTGCTCCTGCTGAGAACGACCTGTGTGCCGCCATTGCAAGACAACTTCCATATGAGATCCAGAGGTTGTTAATCTCGTCTAAAGCCAGAAGTGCTGTTGAAGTGGAGAGCGTCTTACGTCAATTAGATATGACGACTTCACACGTTACTCCCCGGCATCCAAGACAGACTGAACAAGTACATATGGCCAGCAGTCAAGAAAACAGAGAGAAACCATCGACCAGAAATCAGTCCACTAGTACTGATACTCAGGGACTGGGTCGAGAATATGGACATCAAGAGCCTAGGGGAATACAGCCATACTATAGAGGAGGATATCAAGGAAGAAATCCTAGAAATACGGGTTATAGGCAACAAGAGAATCGACCCTATAACAATAATAATCAGAGGCAGGATAACAGAAAGAGATGGGAAAATTATCCCAGAAGGAATGTGAGGCCGGAAGACAGAAATGATGAATATCGGGCCGAAATAGAAGAAAGATATCAGGAAAGTCTTCGTTACATGAATGAACGAACGGACGAACCTGAAATGCAAAGAGTCCGTTGGAGTGAGGCAATAAAGAACCGAAAATCACCCGACCGATTAGAAGGAGTTCAAAGCTTGGAGTTACAAGCTCAATTGAAGAATGAGGGGAAAGGAAGCCCTCAGGATAAAAAAAAACTTCAAAATTAAATCATCAAAAGTGGAAACATACCAGGAGCTGGGAGGAGGTAGAGAATGTGAATTGGATAGCAAGACCAGATGAGCTAATTAAAGAGGATGTGGAAGGAATCCCACCTATTAGAAGAGAACTACCTATCATCATGCTAAAGATAGAAGGATTACTGGTCAGGGCATTAATTGATACTGGATCAACCATAAGTTCAATTACGCAAACCCTCCTAAATGAATTGGAAACAAGAGGCCGCGTATTAAAAATTCCCACCTCAAGTGTGAAGATTAAGGGAATTATTCCTGAAAAATCTTTGACATGTAAATTTCAGGTATACATTGATTTGATCATAGGTAACGCTGAAATTTCGCAATGCTTTTTGCTGGTATTTCAATTGCCATATAATGTCATATTAGGTATTGATTTTATCCGTGAGAACAAGGTCATCATAGACCTAGCGCAAAATTGCATTAAGATTCAAAGAGAGGATGTTGATGGACCAAACATAAATTTACAGGAACAGGATGCAAAACTAGAAGAACAGGTATGGCATGTGGAAGAAGTAACTGAGGAAGGTTGTAAGGACATAGAAAATATATTTGAAGTCCTAAATATAGAACTTGAAGATAGTTTGGAAACTGAGTTCGAAACCAACCTGTCAGGAAAAATAGAGGAAGCTAAAGTTGACCTCGAAAACAAGGAAAATTTAAAGGAATTACTATTAAATTACAGGGACGTATTTGATTCCAAGCCAGGAAAGATTAAAAATTTTAAATACGCTTTTCAAGTAAATGATTGGGCACCGTTCAGACAAAAACCATACCCGGTTGCAGAAAAACATTATCCACAAACGAAGAAAACACTGCAGGAGATGAGTGATGCAGGAGTTATAGAAAAGATGGCGACACCATATGTTAGTCCATTAGTAATTGTGAGTAAACCGGATGGCTCTGTAAGGGTGTGTTTGGATGCCAGGAATTTGAACGCGAAAATCATACCAGAAAATGATTCGGCATCACCCATAAAAGAAATACTGAGGAAATTTAAAGGCAAGAAGATTTTTACAAATATTGACATGACTTCTTCATATCATCATCTCGAACTGGAAGAGAAAACCAGTCTCTTAACTGGATTTCAGTTCGACCAACAAACGTATTGCTTCAAGAGATGTCCGTTTGGTTTGAAGACCACGGGATCCGCCTTAATAAGAGCACTTGATCGCAACCTGTCAGAGGAAGTAAAAGATTGCACTATCCGTTATGTGGATGACATATTGCTTACTTCAGAAAACATTGAGGAACACTTGGAAAAGTTAAAGAAATTATTGGAAGATTTACGAAGGGCTAACTTTAAGATTAATTTGAAGAGATCAAATTTTTGTCAGAGACAAGTTACGTTTTTGGGGCATGTGATTGATAAGGATGGTGTTAAACCAAATCCATGCAAATTAGAATCGATAAGAGATTTTCCCAGGCCTTTGAAGGTGAAAAACGTTCGCCAGTTTTTGGGATTGATTGGATTTTTCTCAGGACATTGTCCGTCATATACCAAAACTGTTGCACCACTACAGGACCTTCTGAAGAAGGGGCAAGTGGAAATGGACGGAGGAAACAGAAAAAGCATTTATAGAGGCCAAGGAAATGCTCTTAAATTATGTGAAGCTAGGATATCCTGATTTTAATCAGAGATTTGTGATACAAACAGATGCATCCCAGATTGGAATAGGGGAAATGCTATATCAGGAAAACCCGGAGAACCCTGAGAAGAAAAATTAACTAGCTTTCACAAGTCGGAGACTGAAACCACACGAGAAAAAATATACAATCAGCGAGATCGAGCTGTTCGCGATATTGCATGCGCTGCAATATTGGCGAAAGATTGTATATGGGTTTCAAGTCACATTAAGGACTGATCATAAAGCCTTAACCTTTTTGATGAAGACTGATATATCCAGTCAAAGGTTGATGCGTTGGGCTATATACATCCAACAGTTCGACGTAAATATAGAGTATTGCCCAGGGAAAGAAAATGTAGTTCCAGATTATTTAAGTAGACAGCCAGAGTCCACAGAAGAGGAAGTAATGGCTATTGATTTGGAAGACAGGGATCAGCGCACTTTGAATGATTTAAGAAGCATTGGTCAACGACAGCGTGAGGATCCATGGATGAACATGCTCATATCTTTCTTGGAAGGGAGTTTGATAAGGGGAACACCGGCGTATACTGAAGCTAATAAGATAGCTCAGGATTACACGTTCTTTAATGGATTGTTGTATAAGTTTGTGGACTCTGACCATACACGATTGAGGATCGTTGTACCTGCGATTTTGCAGAGGAAAATGGTATGGTTAGCCCATAGATCGTTTGGACATATGGGAGTCGACAAAACAGTCTCGATGCTGAAAGAAGCATTTGTATGGCCGAGACTGAGAGAGACTGTAAGGGATACGCTCAAGACATGTGATCTAAGTCAAAGGATTAAGCCAAATGCGTTTTTGATGAGACAAAAGCCAATACCATTGTTGCCCGAGAGGCCAGGTCAAATTATTTCTATTGACAATTTCGGACCTTTGCCAAAGGCTAGGGGAGGAAATGGACATATAATGGTGGCTATGGATGTTTTCACAAAAATGGTTGTCCTTGCTCCCATACAGAAGACTAGTACCAAACAGGTGTTAAAACGACTCTAAGAAAAAGTGATACCTATTCTGGGAAAACCCGAGAATTTGTTGTCGGATCACGGTAGTTGTTTTACAGGTGTAGAATTTAGACAGGAGTTAGAGAGACTTGGAATACGTCAGATACTGTCTAGTATTCGCCATCCTGAGGCAAATCCTGTGGAAAGAGTGATGCGGGAAACGGCTAAGTATTGTAGGATATACTGTGCCGAGGAAAATTGGAAATGGATAGATATCCTTGATATTATCGAATTTTGTATAAACAACACAATCCATGAGTCTACGGGAGAGATACCAATAACGTTACATCGGAATGAGCAACCAGAAAGACCTTGGAGTCTGGTCATTCCTAGGCCAGCAGACGCTCAGCCTGGAAGAGATGTACGTATTAGAAGAGCCTTTGAGCATCTAAAAGCTCAAGCTGATAGAAGGCAAAGAAGAAATAGGCACAAGAGGTATCATCGACCACTATTAGCAGGAGAAATGGTGTTAGTGAAAAGACCAGCCATTTCGGATCCAGGGAACCGCGTGTACAAGAAGTTCCAGAAAATGTACCACGGACCGTATCAAATAATAAGAGATTTAAGAAATAATGCCTATAGAATTCGGCACTGTGAAACGAATCACGAAGTGACCATGAACTCAGCGAATTTAAAAGTATATTACCCTCCCGAAGACTTCGATGAAGCAAATGAACAAGCCCTGGTTATGAAAGAATTTAGAGATGAGGAATCCACTTTTGATAGAAACAATGGTAAGGTAGAACAAAGAAACAGACCTCAACCATTCGATTGCGAATGCGAATTAGAGAAGCTGTATTGGGAGATAAGAGAAATAATTGATTTTGTTGAAAAGGAAAATTTCAATTTAAGAAGAGAGAATGATGAAATACAGAAACTGGTAGGGATAGACCACACCCGTAACGAAGAATTATGTTCTGTAGACTTTTAGTCCAGAAAAATAAGAAAGGAAGAAAGGGTAGGGACAGAACGTACCCAACCTACACTATTACCGGATATGACTTAAAAGGTGGAAAATCCTAATTATCTTGGGATTCCATGAGAACAGAAACTAAAGGTACTGAGAAATGTTATGATGGCTTCGACACTAAAGAAAAATAAGATTTTTATGAAAATTATAGAAATAAATTTCCTCAAAATTTCGAAAATTTATTTACCTAAGGAGGGGAGAGATGAATCCATGTACTGTCCCCGTTATCCGGATAGTAGGCTGTCAGATATCCACCCCCTTCAATCGGATTGCCAATAATCAAACGCACCGGCACAGCTACATCAATGAAAATGGCACTGACAGATACTATCGAGATTAGAGCACAATAGTTAACAAGAAATTATTGTGGAACACACCAAAATATACGGGGGTTCATACTTACCTTTTACTTACCTCTTAAATTTATCTCGGGGATGGGTTGTCAACTGGATCACTTAAAGTATGCCCTCACAATAACCTCCACCATGATATTAAAAATGAACCAAAACGAAGACGAGAAACTTTAAACTGCACAATAATTTATTTCACATAAAGAATGAATTTAACAAAAATGAAACAACAAAATCCACGTGGCAATCAGAAGCCATCGACCACATAACCATGTCCTCCTGTCGGACTTGTATACTCTACATACAATGTTTCAGCTTTCTCAAGCTCAAAATAACGTAATTATAATAATGCACTTGGAATGGAAACGGGATTTGGGACGAGACACATATAGCAATTGGTTTGCGTGTTTATATACTTCACATTTTATTTATAGCCACAAGGCTATTATGGAGACGTCCTTGGCCTCTATCATACAGTTGTCCGGGCCAGCTGCAATGCACCTGCATCGTCAAAGTGGACTCACCTGTCCTTTCAACCCTAGCATAAGCGAGTTACATCAGAGCTTAGCTCTCATTTCAAAACACGTTAAATGTCCACATCACAACTGAAATATTATCACGCAAATCCTTTAAATGCTCCATTCAAACACCAGTGGATTACTCCAACAATCCCACATCATGTTTAATTGTTCAATGCACATGTTTAATTAGCGTTGTTTAGAGTATAATAACAAAACTCTAAATGTTAATAACAAAAGTTCATTAATTATTTATAACAATAATAAATTGTTTATAACAATGTCAAACGACAATTGAAAATTTTATACACGCCTCTATTAATCCCTTTCATTTCAAATTGTTTAACAAAGATATTTACATAATTATTTACAATATTAAATATTGTTTATATTATTTATACAAGAAATACATTAAACCACACGTTTATCCGGTTGATAATTACTTAAATCGTGTTGATATAATCGACCAATGAAGGTTAGTTATATTTAAATGTCAAATTCAGGTTTAATAAGGTTTAATAATTATTATTAATATTTGTGACGGTAACCTCCATTCAAAATCTTCATCTCAAATTATTTAACACTCTTGTTAACTTTAACAGTATCTTCACATGAATAACTTTCAAAGAACCAGGACAATACATTCAGCGGAAAAATACTTCGCTCAAAACGCACAAAATTGCTCAACAATAGGCCCAGAATTCATCATATATCTTCATATATATGGCATCAAAATCTTCCAAATTACATACAAAAACCTCCACTCATAAATTCAACAACTTCATTTATTACTGTGGGAACCTCCTTCATTATTCAAGGGCATTACTCATCAGCGACTTTTACAGGTCCACTGAACTAACGATTATACATCCATTGTTCCTCTTCAAAAATTCTTATATTCATCAATTGTATTAATGTCTGTTATTATTTAACCTTCGTGGGTTTCATTCATGAATCGATATGAAGTAAAATTTTGCCAATCACAAATAAATTTAATAGCAAATACGATTAGACACTCCTCCCTGGTCTATCAAAATTGAGATTAATATCTTCAAAGTAACGCAGTATAAAAATACTATCTTCAATCAAAGTTCATCTAAACTGCATAAATAGTCGAATAGAATACAATTAGATTGTGGAATGCAAACATTATTGTTCCAATCTAGAATTGAGAAAAACTCCTATCAAATGTTCATTACTATAGTGTATTCAATAAATCGTAATCAAAGTTCATATTTCATAAAATTGTCTATAATGCAATGATAAATGTCTATGTTGCAATCATGTTCATAAGACGACTAGTATTTCAAAGATCGTCGATAACGTATTAGATTTTAACGCTCTAAAATCATTTAATTATTCTTCTTTCTTGAGGATGACAGAAAATTGGTCAAAGTAATTTACTGAATAGAATTACTTTAATAAAGTGACACGCTGTCTGACTTCAAATCTGCCATAGAAATTCGTTAACTTTACAGTCAAATCGTGACTACAAAAATATGCAAATTAATGAAAGAATCTAAATTATCAGTCTCAACTGATCCAAAATTATTTAACTATGCCAATGACATAACAATGTCTCAACAAATCGAAGAAAAAGGCATAAATCATCGAAGTGTACTGAGTACAGAAATGTTAATCAAGAAAATGGGGCAAAAGATAGGACAAAAATATGGGAAAATGGTTGCTCAGATATCGCTACATGACTCAAATAATACAAGAATCGTTCACGACTACCTTATCTGTTGATTGAAGTTCTAGAGGAAAGTTTTCAAAGAAAACTGCTGTTGGTTCCATTTCTCCAGCGTGAAGATGTGCTCCGTCCTCGAACCTGGAATCAGCGTCCTCGGAGAATCGAACTGCTTCCTTCTCCGGAAATTGCACTGCTCCGCGTATACGAAAGACATCCCTCTGGCAAAACTCTTCTTTATGAGCCGGGTCCACCCTGGCCTCTCTTGGAAGTTCCCTGAAGTTCCAGTCGTAATTCGCCATGAAGTTTATTGCAGTTATTTCCGCAGAAATATTCATAATCGTGGAGTATGATGATATTTCCACTGTCATTTGATATAATTCAGCGATGGATTCACGATGCATGAGTGTAGTTGGATGTTCACTTCATGCTCGCTTTTGTAGAATGACGATTAACGAAGTTCCATGCTGTTACTTCACTCCATCGATATATGTCCCAATTGCATTAAAGCCTTAGCCTTCCATCTCAACTTCTGTTATAATCATTGAAAGCACTGCAAGATTATAATGTTCCATAATAGAATGTATCGTTGTATTACCAAACGTATTCTCCAATATCACGGTTGCGATGCACGTGTCAGCCGTAGTGTATAATGTAGAATTTTAAAAGTGCTTCTCAGGTGGCGAGAAAATCACTTTTGTCTGCAGCCTTAAAGTGTCAATATCTTTCAAAGTATAAGTGTGAAATTGTTCAAATGTTCTACACACCTCAATGTTGTACTGCCCAATTGAATTATAATGAAGGCAGAAGTTAACTCTTTATATCTTATCTGGTAGAAACGTTAATGTGAGCGTTACAACTTCGCCTAGTTTCGAACAGCGTAAAATGGAACTGCTCCGTGTTCGTTCGATGCGCCGGGCTTTAACCACACGCTAAAGATGACTTGCTTCACTTATTCACTCGAAAATGACTCTATGACATCTGAAATATATATGCGGTATCAGCGGTATGAGAGATATGAGAGATATGAGAGCTCCTCTATCCTGTGCACGACCTTTTATCAACTTCTTAAGGGGCGTATCCATCCCTTCCATAGTTCGTTCCTCCGTCATTGCTAGAAGTTTTAACTTTGGCTATACTTGACGGATTTTCAAATTTCAAAAACTCAAAATTAATTTCTTCAAAATTCCAAATCAATGCCATAACTGAAAATAGATTTCCACAAATCTGCATGCCAAAAGTAATCAAATATCGTAGTTTCAGCAATCTCCGTCTTCCTTCCAAACTATCGTTCATTGTTCGAGTCTCTCCTCCAATAGCGTAACTTCTTCCTTAGCACAATACCTTGTTTCCTGCGACTGCGTCGTAAATCTCAGATCTTTCTCGAACAAAATCATGACGTCACCAAGAATCTCAGCTCAACCAGCCTACTTGCATGAATTCTACGTCATCCGTGCCTACGTCATGAATATCCACGTCACAACTATGACATTCATAACTTTATTCATTTATGCCAATACAGCCATCGTGGTCTCAATATAATTCAATTTACGGGGGCAGTACCATTGGTTCAAGGGGTCGAATCCATGTATTATGGTAAAAAGAAGGAAGGAAATATACAGTCTTCAGTGGAACATAGAAAGATTTTATACAATAAGGCGAGCATAACGTTGTGCAAGAAAGGAGAGCCCAGGTGGCCAGGAAATGATATCACGCATGACGCACCGATAAGAGCGAATCATGGCTATAATTAGAACGAGTGGAACTTTCCGTCGGAGTGACTGCGAGCATGTTTCGGAAATTGCTCTTACGTTGCAGGAAAATGGCATCGTCGCAGTTGTGCAAGAAGAAGAATAATTAGATTTAAGCCATTTGCAAGAATAAAATTAATAAAAGAAATACAGCATTGTGAATCATTTCGGAATAGAGAGTTTTGTGTGGAGAAAAAGGTTTTAATAATTACCTAGGAAAGAAGTGCAAACGTGGCCATACGTCGTTAAAAGTTCCCCGAGACCCGAGGAGGTGGGGATTAAAAATCAACTGTAACACCCACATATCTGAAGACCAAATTTTATTTAATATCTCAGAACTGCACGATCGATTTCCATGTGCAAAGAAGTCAGTTTACGTTTAGAAAACGATCTTTCCAGAGATATAATTTTTATATGTGTGCGACCATTAATTCAAAAGTTGGTTATGAAAAAGACAAGGATTTTATCGTTTTGTCGCCGATTTGTATAAATGCCCTGGCTGTGCCAGGCAAATCATGCAGTACTTACTAGACCTCGAGAGGTCGTGATACTCTGTATCACCACGTGCACCCGTAAGGAGTGGCCGAGAAGTATCATCATAGTATCGCCGTGTGAAGACTTAGGAAAATCCTAATACAGGATTTAGTTCCGCCAGTATCAGTCTTATAGTGAAGTTCCGTATTACAGTCAAAGTAGGCTGCGAACTTAAAAGAACAGGCGATAGGTCTTCAAATAACAGTTTAGTAAAACGACTGAAAGTGTCGTAACGTTTGAAGTACCAACGATAGAGAAACGACCATTTCTAGCAAAGTTAAAGAACCCGATCAGGTTTGGACAAAATAAGGGCCGCATAGTATTCTGAAAAGATACGAATTAGAGAACAGAATAATCAGAAGTGAGAATTTAATTCAAGACGTTGTTTCAAGGAAACAAACGAACTTTAAAAAGCACTAAGTTACGTATTGAAGGAGGAGCATTAGATGCTAGAAAATAATAGGTCACCGATAGAGTATTTGGGAGACCGTGAACAAGACAGACTTTCGCTAGACAAACTCAATAGTGTCTAGAAAGAAACAATTTCGAGCTAATAATAATAATAGCCGATCGTCAGGAAACCGGATTTGAAGAAGTACCATTCCAGGGAGGGGTAGAGTGTTCGAGACTTTCATATTCTGGTCAGATAGGGAGCCGACATCTACTAGTTTCACCCTTGGAGACGGGGAAGATAGAAATCACGTGCGTAAGGCTAAAATCAAAGCCTCAGTGATAAAAAGCAGTGTATTGTAAATATAGGAAATTTGTGTTAGTGTAATAATTTTTCAGTGAATTCATTTGTGTATTATAAAAGAATACAAAATCGTATTCAAAATGTTACCAGTGTATCAGGTATATAAGTTATATGTGTGTCAAGAAATGTCAGTGTATGAAATGGAATTAGGGAAGATGGCTTAAACACATTCAAGTGGGCGACATGAAACATCGTTGGAAAGTACGGTCGGGGACCGTCCTGTCATGTGAGTAACCATTTCATTATGTCATGTGTTGGGAGATGTTTGCGTGCAATCCACCTGAGAATGAGAAAATAGGGATGTTTTTGTATAATAAATAACAGAATAATAGCGCGATCTGAACAACTAAAATTGAGAAAGTATAAAAATGATTCTGTGAGATGAATAAATCCCTTATGGGAAATGTATGAAATAAAATATCATTGTATTTGATAAATGATTTAATTATATGAAAGCAAGCGTAATAATAATAATTATCATCACAATTAGATAAATGAAGATTATGATGAGTTATATGAAAGTAGTAGCTTTTGAGCTCCTTTAAAGGAATAAATACATGGTGTGAACACATGTTCTTAAGGTAAAGCGATTATTGTACGGGAGAGGAATAATATAAAATTGAGATAGAGATCAAATGTGATTTTGAATTTATCAGTTCTTTGAAGGCAATTTGGAAATAAAGGATAAGCGTAATGTATCGCATTGAATTAAATTTGTCACGCTAGGAAGGCGTTGAACCTAAATATACTTGGTAAATTTAATTATGAGGGGCAGTTGGTCGTGGTAATTGAGCTATAGTAAGTCCTCTATATAGTGATGTGGATCACGAGGCCATGTGTGTTGTTGTGTTATAATAGGGTGCGAATTTATTGTATTATCAGCGCAGGTTAAAGGCCGAGGCCGCCCTAAGTCGCATTTATATAAGTCCTCCAGTATGGGATTGGTTCCCGAGGCAGTTGAGAGAGTCGAACCCCGATGCGTCTAGTTGTTGAAGCCCCTAAATATGCGTTGTTGTATGTGAATTACTCTTACCCACCAATGAGGATCCTTCATAATTGATAATTGCCAAGGCTACGAGAATGGTCTAATGAAAATAAATATGTTGTTAAAGTAAGTGAATAAAAAGCCAGGCCTGTTCAAAGAACTGCATTTAAGAAACAGCTGTGTTGAAACTAGGAGTAGCTCGTCCCGTGGGGGCGATGGCCGTGAAGTCTCCCTCCCTACAATAACTCACGCTAAGTGTCCAGGCTAGACCCCTTGTCATTAATGTTGCGGTCGGTCTGGGATCCGTCTGTTTTGAAGTTATAGTACGCTAGCTTGTTTAGAGTTTGTTTAACGACCCGGTCTTCGAACCGAGGTTCTTGTAGATGAAGATTACCGCTTGCAAGTTCAGATCGCTGCTTTCTTATGAGATAATGGTCTTTTAAGACAGATAATAATAAATCCCTAATATAATGTTAAAATTATGATGTAATTATTCACGAGTTCAGTGAAGACAATTAGATTTCGGGAGTGATCTTAATTTTTGGACTAGTTCAAGTAGTCTTCAGAAACTCGGGAGTGCGCAATTGTTTTCCCAATCACTATAGTGAATTGTTGATTTGAGAGAGATGGTAACTGAGAACATTGTGAAAGCCCAAAGTTTAAGCAAAGTAGTAAAAGTACTTTAATAAGAATTATATATTGTTTGAATTATAAAATACTCATATAATAGGAAGTGATATGCAGTAAAGTGATAACACAGTTTATATTGGAAAGTATAGACCCTATTGGAGCTCTGAATTGTCTGGAATTTTAAAAAGGACACTATATGGAAGTGAAAATAGAGATATATTTGTTGGTTTATGAGAAACCATTTATTTATGATTTAACATTTGTTTTTATATTGTATTCCTTGTTTACTTTGAACAAGTTAGAATGGGTCAGTATTTTATTTGTTTAATTTGTTGTAGCGCCATATAATTGTGGAATTAAATGATTTATAGTAGGAGTTGATTTTGTTTTTATTTTGGAAGTGTATCCTCTATTTAATCCAAAATGTGTAAGTCACAGAGTGGGAGAACATACCATAACCCCGAAAATCCCGATTTGAGCATTGCTGGCATACTGTGATTTGCATATTTCATGCTAAATGGGCACAATATACCTTAGGTGTGGTCACGTTCCTCACTTAGCAAATGCCCTGCACTCTACTCGCAGTGTTGGAGCTACCCATGGATCAGTTTTGCTGTTGTAAGTGGACGATCCGTAACGTTTATCACGTCACTTCGGGTTGCTTTAATTGTGTGTGCCTATTTCCTTAAAGATAATTCAGTAAAAGCGGAGTTTCTGCAATTTATTCCAATGAATGATACAGATAAAATAATCAAGATAGGCAGATTTTGAGAGTCAATAGCAATGCCAGTAGGAACACGGAGAGCAAAACATTATTTTTTTCTCACATAATATCAATATTTTAAGCAACCACATAACTACGGTCATGATGATACCACTGCATAGTTTCTGTCTCAATATTTAGTTACTGTTTTCCATATTTTTTAGAATTTCTTTTCCATTTTTTATTGTGTCGAAAAAGTGAGACCTAAAATATTTTTCATGCAAAGAGAACGGTTATTTAATCGTTGCATTTTATGAATATTAATCGAAATACCATTTTAATTATGATGATGACTGTCTTTTTAAGGAGCGGATCAGCAAGGTCATCTGTCCCTGTAATGTACACAATTACCCTATTATATTAATGACCCCCCCCCCAGAAGGAAATCCTGCGTACGCCACTGGGTATATATTCAACTTTTAAAGGAAATTTCAGGATCATTTTGCGTTATTAATGCGAATCATTAGAGGGGCAGATGACCTCGTAGTTCCGCCCCTTAAAACAACAATAACTAACTAACAACCCTCCTTCATGTTTGATTCCTCAGGATCCAAATACACACATAAAAAAAAGTTTTGCATCACCTCGGTTCCCAGATCTCCGGCATATAGACGTTGACTGTGTATATTGTATCCAAGATACAGTCCCTTTGACTGTTCATAGATGTCACTAAAACTGCTCAAAGATGTAAACAACCATGCATGAGCAGGGCCTATTAGACGGAGGGGGTACGACAGCCGATCAGTTCCAGTCATTCCACCAGGACGAAGGTACGCTGCTCATGTTGTCTGTAGTTCTACCATGCCTAGAAGGTCAATACCGCAGTTCGATCGCGTCCGCATTGTTACTTTGTGTCAAGAAGGGCTCTCAACAAGGGAAGTTTCCAGGCGTCTCAGAGTGAACCAAAGCGATGTTGTTCGGACATGGAGGAGGTACAGAGATACAGGAACTGTCGATGACAGGCCTCGCTCAGGCCGCCCAAGGGCTACTACTGTAGTGGATGACCGCTACTTACGGATTGCCGCTCGGAGGAACCCTGACAGCAATGCCACCATGTTGAATAATGCGTTTCGTTCAGCCACAGGACGTCGTGTTTCAACTCAAACTGTGCGCAATAGGCTGCATGATGCGCAACTTCACTCCCGACGTCCATGGCGAGGTCCAGCTTTGCAACCCCGACACCATGCAGCGCGGTACAGATGGGCCCAACAACATGCTGAATGGACCCCACGGAATTGGCATCACGTTCTCTTCACCGATGAGTGTCGCATATGCCTTCAACCAGACAATCGTCGGAGACGTGTTTGGAGGCACCCTGGTCAGGCTGAACGTCTTAGACACACTGTCCAGCGAGTGCAGCAAGGTGGTGGTTCCCTGATGTTTTGGGGTGGCATTATGTGGGGCCGACGTACGCCACTGGTGGTCATGGAAGGCTCCGAAACGGCTTTACGATACCTGAATGACATCCTCCGACCCATAGTGCAACCATATCGGCAGAATATTGGAGAGGCATTTGTCTTCATGGACGACAATTCTCGACCTCATCGTGCACATCTTGTGAATGCGTTCCTTCAAGATAACGACATCGCTCGACTACAGTGGCCAGCATGTTCGCCAGACATGAACCCTATCGAACATGCCTGGGATATGTTGAAAAGGGCTGTTTATGGACGTCTTGACCCACCAACCACTCTGAGAGATTTACGCCGAATTGTCGTTGAGGAGTGGGACAATTTGGACCAACAGTGTCTTGATGAACTTGTGGATAGTATGCCACGGCGAATACAGGCATGCATCAATGCAAGAGGACGTGCTACTGGGTATTAGAGGTAGTGGTGTGTACTGCAATCTGGACCACAAATGCTGAAAGTCTAGCTGTATGATGGTACAACATGCAATGTGTGGGTCTCATGAGCAATAAAACGAGCTGAAATGTTGTTTGTGTTGATCTCTATTCCCTTTGTATTTAACGGTTCCGGAACTCTTGGAACCGAGGTGATGCAAAACTTTTTTTGATGTGTGTATGTTACAGAACTTGGATGTATCTTTGTTCCTCTAAGAATCCCGAGCGTTTCCGAAACATTCCGACTGTGCACGATAATGCACAGGAGTTTGTGCTCGCGAGTCGCAAGTGATGACGGTTTTCCTTCCAGGCCACAGGGAGGGGCTCAACTACCTAGTACAGTACAGCTGGAATGGTTTTGTTCCAAAAACTGTGCTATGGTTGGCTTTTTGGAAATCGTTAGAAAAGCACAAAAAAAGCTTAACTCTGAATTTTAGAATAATTTGCACGATCATTTTGTCGGAAAACTATAAAAAAACAACATTGAAAAGCCTTTTTCTCTGAATCGACGTATTTTAAAGAAAAAAAAAATAAACAAAAAACGTACAGGACATTGTCACCTACAATTCGTCTCATTGAAATACAGAAGCTAGGTGGCGCCAAAGTTTCCAAAAAAGTGTTTTTTTTTTCACATTTTATCCTAGAAAAAAAATAGTTCTTTTCACAAAAGAGTGAATCAGAAATTTGTTCCTCTCAAAATTGTCTGCAACATTTATTAAAACGTTTGTTTCCTCCGACTTACCGTTCCAAAGTTATAGCGCAGCAAATGCAACGCTGCGTAGTCACGGCTACTATTGTTACTGCGGAGAGAGCGGTGGGATAGTTTAGACAGGGACCTATGTCGGACAGCTGCCTAAGGCTCGGTCAAACAGGACGCGGGCTGTGTTTGTTAATTAGCTCAAACAATCATATCTATTTCAATCGCAACGAATCAATCATAACTGTTCACATATTAACATTTGTGCCATCTGAATAGTACAATTTTCACATTTCGGCAGACTGTAACTTTGGAGAGGTAAGGCGGAGGGAAAAAATGTTTCTTTAAATGTGCTAGACAATTTTGAGAGGAACAAATTTTTGATTCGCTCTTTTGTGAACAAAACATTTTTTCTAGGACAAAAAAAACATTTCTTTGGAAACTTTGGCGCCACCTAGCTTCTGCATTTCAAAACGTATGACACGACCTCAATGAGACGAATTGTAGGTGACAATGTCCTCTACATTATTGTTTTAAAAAAACTTTTCTTTAAAATACGTCGATTCAGAGAAAAACGCTTTTCAATGTTATTTTGAGTTTTCCGACAAAATGATCGTACAAATTATTCTAGAATTCAGAGTTAAGCTTTTTTGTGCTTTTCTAACGATTTACAAAAAGCCAACCATAGCAAAGTTTTTGGAACAAAAGTTTTTTTTTCTGTGCAGCTGTCCTGTACTAACCAGCGCATTGGCAACACAAACTATCACTTGGGGCGCTGCGGTCGGTCCAACATGGCCGCGATAAGTAGGGTAAAAAGACTCAATAACACAAGACTGCTATGGAACACTTTCGTATTATTCTGTTATAATCAGTAAAGGTGCTCCCTAAAATATTGATAGTGATACACGTGATCTAATTTGTGTGTCCCACTGGATTTTATGTGAATTATTATACTTATTTATTATCAAGCATTGCTTGTCAGCTCGGATTTGGTTTTGTGCATTTCTAACCATGACGCTGTTACGCTTGAAAGCTATATTCAAGTTTGCTAACTGTACCATACGACTCCAGAAATTTTACAGAAGAGGTGAAAGTGCTTGGTTGGTTCCCCAGTTTAGGGGCTACGACAACGCGGTCATGTAGCCCCGTGTACATTCAGTGTGTGTAGAAGCTGTCTGATAACCGGTGTTAATTGACTTTATTAGTGTGTGTACCTGTTTTATCATTTTAAATGATCTTGTCGACTTCGTCGTTACGCTGGGATCTGGCGTTATGTTACGGTGACGGGACGAAATGTACTCAGATGCACTGAGGTGTGTGACGTATTAGTACCGCTTGATGCATGTGTTCCCCGACAATCTCTACTTCGTTAGTATAGTTCGTTGTATAAGACAAAAATCCCCGATTCTTGGATGTCACGGGTAATCTCGAGAACCACTGGATGGATTTTGATGCGGTTTTCACCATTCTGTAAAGGATATCTCGAGGAAAGATTCTGTAGAAAAAAATGTATGTATGATCAAAGGAAGACAAGCAGTAACGAATTCAGTGAAAAAGTCGAAAACAAACTTGGCGTCCGTGCGCTTCTTAAGCTTCCGCTGGGCAAACCGTTAAAAATATCAATATACTATGAGCGTAAGAATTGTTCAGCATGAAAAGTTCTAAAGTTCTAAAAAAAAGTTCGCGAGAGCATATCGCTATCTTCAATACATCGCCCACTATAAGTGTTTTTAGACTGGATGGAAGGGGCACGTCCCCACGTGCTCTGGTGAGGGTGCGGCATCCCGCGCGCCAGACCTTGCTTTGCCCTTGGTTTGCACTTGTCGTTCACGCGACGAACGTTGGAATCTAAGAACGTTAGTCAAATTTAACCTATAATTTAGCTTCACACAGGTGTACCTAATTAGTGGAAGGTTCTTTATCATGCCATAAATCTATAACTTGGGACCACCGGCTTTACTTCCCCTCCAAAGGAAGGCATACTGAATGATTTTTAACGCTCTTAAAATATTCCGACGACTTCGATCGGGTTTGAACCCGCGATCGTGGGCATAGAAGCTCAGCATGCTACCTACTACGCCACCGAAGCCGCAGAGGTGGAAGTGTTACGTTGAAAAGTACACCACGATGAAAATGTTTGGTCAATTTACGGTCTTGTACTCCAGACATCGCTGCTCCACCCCACACGGTTCCAGGAGAAATTGAAAGGAGAACGCTTCATCAAGTAGGTTGTTCCTCATAAATTATGCCCCGATTCTTTGTTGTGCTAGTGTTTGCTGTGTATCTACAAGCAGTTTCAATGCTAATGTAAGGCAGGTGCATCAGAATGTTGCTAACATGTTTAAGCAGTGGTTCTTTTCTGTCACAGGTAATTAGAGCTTATTTGTACATTATTGGTGTGTAACATCTTTCCGCTCGGCTGATGGGTAGTTTTGTGGGAGTGATTTTGAAAATTGGGGACGGAAGTGAATAGGGCGGAAGTGGATCGAACGGAAGTGGATCGGACGGAAGTGAAGACGCACTCCCAGAAAAATGGGACGGAAGTGAATCGGGCGGAAGTGGATCGAACGGAAGTGGATCGGACGGAAGTGAAGACCCACTGCCAGCTGAATGTACAATTGAAAATGTGTGTATTGGAAACAAGCGCGAGAATGATATGGCAATACAGTAGGCAGTGCATATAGCAGGCACTGGTTTGACGACCTTAGCGGCAAATGTTTCGCCGACTTTCATTTGTCATTGAGCAGTTTATGAAGCTTCAAGTTCAAGGTTGAATATCACATGGGGTAGGACAAAGACGACAAATGACATTTAAGTAAGCGGCATTATTGTCAAGCTGTGGGTGAGTAGTCAAATATTAAATGCATAACAGAATGTTGTTATATGAGTGGAATAAAAGCTGTATTTTCATCATATGTGAGACTAGGTCATTTCATGATTGTAGGAAGCCATGTTTTGATTGTTTACGACGAACAGTATGAGAGCCTTGAGAATAATGAATGTTATAGTTACAGAGGAATGTGCTCACAGTATTTGCGAGTACTGTCGACGTTGTGTGACACTTTCTTATTATGAACTAGCAGAAGTACCCGTTCTTCGAACGGTGTTCGTAGTTAACACCAGACATTATCAATTGAGCTACTGTGCAATGGTTAGCGGTTTGTCATTCCATCAAGTTTATCAGAACGAAGTTACTTTATTGGGAATATCACACACACTGTTAATTTAAGGCCCTTAAAATGTAGTTTTCGGAGACCCTTTATAGATTCCCGAATTATCTGTCTCACATTGAGAAGCGCAACATATGCTTTGGTCGTCCTAGTAGGATAATTTTTATATTTCGCATATTTTAGCATATATTGAGAAGATTTTCTCTTTATCCACCCTTCTACTGTATGAAAAGTACGGTGAAGAGTTTTATAAATGATTGGTGTATTGACTCTCATGGTTACCATACCTAATTTTAAGATGCACCAAGCATCCGAACACGAGGTATAGGCGTACATAAAGATACACAGAAAGACAGACAGACAATTCTATTGTCTACAACATATTACCCAGATATCCAAATATGGGTATATCTACCACACAGTATCAAATAAAATCATCCTTTTGATGAACCCGTATGTTGACAAAAAAAAAAATAGTTAAAATGTGCTCTCAGACTAAATTCACCTAACGTGTACTTCCTGACGTGAAATACAATTGAAAGTCTTGTAGACGAAACGCAATACACGTCACATAAAAACTGACCCTCTACGTTGTGCTAGGTGCCCTTACACAGGAAGACCCCTTTCATAAATTATAAAGGCTTGTGGTGCATGAAAATTCAGGTTCTCTAGACTCAAATTGCCCAAATTCCTAAAATCCGCAAAAAATGCTAGTTCAATTCAGGAATTTTTGAAAATAATGTTGCTGTTTGGAGATATAATAGACCTTCTGTACTATATGTCGAACGTGAAAATTGCATGAAAAAATTCTAGGTTACCCCTTCACCCACTTAATTGAATTGATGAATTATACGGTCTACGTTAGTTCCGTGATAACCTTATAGCCATTTGCAAACTTTCACAGAAATGTAATAAATGGAGTGTCATTGCTTCTTACAGAAATAGATGGAAAGTTGTATGCCACCCCATGAGATAATGTTCTCATGGTTACCGATTTGCATTCCTTCATTAGTTTGTTAAATTAAATTAAATTAGTTTTCTGGGAATATTTCACAAACTGTTGGATTTAGAGCCTTATAATGTAGTTTTCGAGGACCCTTTAGGGCCCCCGAGTTTTGTTGCTGGCACCGAGGGGCTTTGTCTCGTCGTTGTACGCCATAATATAATACTAATAATAATATAATATAGGGAGAAATTATAACTCCTATTTTTTATTATTTTTTATTCAGCCAGTGGCCATGTACTTTTCTTTTCAGGACGGGACAGGGAAGGGATATTATCAGAGAAAGAAGCATTCACATCGCGCTTGAGCAAAATGGAAATGGCCTACCATTTAACTAAGGACATCTATATGAAAAGGTCAATATCCTTCAACGCAAAACTAAAACATTACTGCAGTGTCATCCGTCCGGAATTCTTGCATGCTTCTGAATGCCTCACGATGAACAAAAAAGGCTTGGTCGAGAAACTGGAGGCCAAAGAAAGAAAAATTTTGAGAAAGATATTGGGTTCCATCAAAGATAATGGGGAATACAGAAAACGGCATAACCATAACCTATATACTCATGTGGGGAAGATAAGGAACGTCATCTGGAAGAGGAGGTCACCATTTGTTGGGCATGTGAAACGAATGAGCCCAGCGAGACTGACCAACCGCAACATAACTTACTTTCAGGAGAGGAAAACAAAATGGGCCTGGTTCATTGAACTGGATAAAGATCTGAAAGAAGTGGGGATTACACCAACAGACATTCAGGAGTGCGTCCCACTCAAAGGGAAACTTCAAGCTTGTAAAGGTTTCCAAGAAAAACCGAAGCTGAAAACGGGAAAGATTTGGACCCAGGAACGGAAGGAAGTCCACCGAGAACGAATGCGGGCGTACAGGGCAAACATCAAAGCCAGTAGGAGACAGTTGGAATGACGCGGTCCATAGATGGCCTATACGAAACGAATGAATGAATGAATGAATAATATGGGGATAGGAATATAATAGACCTGTCGTACTGTGCCCAACTCTAGGAATGGGTATTCCAAGATTCAGACACCTAGATATCAAGGGAAAGGCTACAGCCGCTTTTGAAAGTTGAGATATTTGAATATCGCGCTACATTGCTTCGAGAAGGAATTGGAAAGAATATACCGATACTAGCATGTCAAGTGACGTAGCGAGTAATAGCAGAGGTCGAGGCTATTTATTGATTAAATAGTTAACCATGGAGTAGAGACTTGAGACTTGGATCAGATTACTGGCACGGCCAAATGAAAGAGAATGCAATTAGTATCAAGTAAATCGGACCAGGGATATCAGAGATATGAGGATTTCCAGATATCAGCTGATGCAGCGTGACCCTGACAGTTTTGAATAAAAGCCGGCTGGCGCAGGCATGGTTAGCTCACTTCGACACAAGCACTTGCCTAGCAAGGTGCTACTACGCTGAGCCAAGGCACATGGTTGCCGGATCTACGCAGAAGTTATTTTCAAAGTTGTGATAGTCACAAAAGTGCTGCGCTACGAGGTGGAACTTAGTAAGTTTCCGGCAAGGAGAATCACTGAGGTGATTGATTATTTTCTACAGACACTGGTGAAATATTTTTATTTTCACATGGACATATGCTAGACTTTGTCTAGAATTAGTACTTTGTCACAGACCAGTAATAACCTAATACTTGGATATTTAAGTCCAATTCAGTCAGTTTTCATATTTGTAACTTAATAACCACTTCGATCTATCAGTACATTGAAGACCAGTCTATCACGATGTTGTTCATTAGCCAACGCAGGGAAACTACATGTTGCTTCGCGCATGGTAGATGGTGTGAAGCCATGCCCAGGGAACGATCTTCAGAACAGCCGTTGATTGGTTAGATTGTCAGTGTTTTCTTGTATTGAAAAGATTACCGTGAGTTATGTTACAACTGACATATCTAAGAATAGATCACTTAGATCTGACCCCATTTAAGCAAACTGTTATGGAGTTAACAGAAGCCAATATTAAAATGGATCAACAGTTACTTCAAACGTCAATAGATACTACCACTATGTCTTGTTAGACGGATTGTGGGTATATAATGGCGGCCGATACAAGGATTATACATGCTTGTCCGATAGGGCATGTCTATGGATAAATCTGGTACTGACCAGGTTCACTACGCTTCAAGACCATCAAGAAATGTAAGCCACATTTTGACTTTATATTATGCCTAGCTAATTGGAACAAACTATTTTTCGGCAGATGACCAACACATTTATTTTTCTTCGTATTTAAATCTTGCAATGATTTACGCAAGACATATTAGAGTTATTCTGAGTATTTTCAGCACTCAGAACAGTTTAGAATCGATGACCGAGCATTTCGAGCATTTATTTGAATATTTCATATTTTAGGGATATCACGGAAAACCGTCGATGTAATGGTTGAGTTACATTATTTTTGTTGAGGAATGGATATTTTTTCCATATTCGAAGATTCGAACATGTGGATTCTCACATAATGAGATGATAATTAAACATATTTGAAATAATATAACTAATAATAATAATAATAATCCACTAATAATAATAATAATAATAATAATTTTTATAATTTTTCTAAGTAATTCTTGGATATTATATTTTCTAATAATCATATGTATTTAGAGAGAGCCTATGAAGTAGTTTAATCATTTCTAGTTTGGAACAGGAGATGTTCCGAAGGAGAGTGGTTAGCGCAAGCCCGCATTCAACCAACATTTCAGTTCTGGTTGAACAGTTGATATTTGCAATGAGCAAAGTATATTTTTCAGATAACACGGAGAGGCATGAAACGGGAAGCAATTGATATTTGTATCAAATAGGATATTTTTGTATTTATATAAAATCATGACGTAAATACACTCGAAAGTGAAATAAAGATTTTCATAAGTATGGTAAATTCACGGGTTGAACTGAATGGTAAAATAAAATAAACTTGTAAGTTTATTAATCTTCCAGTGTTGATAACAAGCAGAGGCTTGATTTATTGTATAAATTTTGGGAAGAAAATTTATATGTGTGGAGTAGTTGAAATGCCATTCCCAGGTGCGCATGTTTAAGTCGCAGGAATGAAGAGGTTTTTTCGAGCATCAATCAAATAGCAGGTTCGATGGCTCAGGTTTATAGAAGGAGTATTGGAACTACACATTTCGTCGTATGAATGACCCGAAGGTTATTTCTTAAAACCATCAGTTCTTATTTCAACCTTGTTTACGAATTCCATTTAGACTTTGATTTTGCTAGAACCCGGATTTATCATGATAGTAGTTTATTCTTCTTCAGAGGAAGACCTTTGCCGTTGTTGTTGTAATATTGTGTTCTTACACAAATAATAGAATGGGCCACTGCCAATTAAAAATAATTCTTTAACCACGAATAATTTGAAGGATAATTTCAATCCTAGTGCCATGAACTAAATGAATTCATTATGAAACTACAATTCTTATTTCCGCATTCTGTCGAAGAATTGCAAGTTGTGAAAGTTGCTAAAAATGGCCATGAATATAAATATTTTTTATAATAATGATTCCAAGTGGAAGGGTAGCTAGTGGAGACTCCTAATGGATAGCTCCACTCAGGGAGTGGCGCCCCTGCCCAAGCAGCCCCAGGTCCCTCTGGCCCGGAGGGTAGTCCCTGGCAAGGGTGGGGTAGACAGGGCTCCTTAGCCACAGTGAAGGCAACCTGTCTAGGGGTGACAACCCCGAATAATAAGCCTCTCAAGCTAACAACTTGAGCAGTACCTTGGACAGTGACTCGTCGCTGCCCCATGAAGAATGATCTTCAACTGAGCATGGAGGAAAATTTCGCTAAATGCACTACCCCAGGTGGTAACCAATCCACCGTTGCCCATGGCAACGTTAGCGGACCTTCGGATTCTGGGGAGTCCGCACTAACATGCTTTAAGGATGAGTCGGAGCATCCTGAAATTCCTGGACGTAAACTCAGATCAAGACGGCAAAGTTTCTTCGCAACATTTAACGCCAATTCACTGCTCAAAGTGGGTAAACTGAAACATCTGACAGACTCACTAACACGACATAACATAGTACTGACAGCAGTACAGGAAACCAGATTCACTGATGACCATGCCCTTGAATCCCAAGGGTACAGAATCCTCAAAGGAAAAGTCGGTCAGCGAGTAATGAAGAACGTACCCCACTTAGGTACAGGATTTATAATCAGCCATAAGATACTGGATTCAGTCATCGACTTTAGTTCTCCAAGCAGTCGTGTATCTATCCTCTCTCTCAAATGTGCTAACAAGGGCTACACTTTAGTCAATGTACACGCCCCAACCAACCAGGACAACATGCGCAACCCAGACAGAACTGACAAATTCTGGGAAGACCTAGAAGATATTCTCTCTAAAATCCCAGACCGACATACCACCATACTGCTTGGTGACTTCAATGCCCAGTTAGGAAGGGAGAAAAAATACAGAAACATAGTGGGCAACTATCCAGCGCATAAACGAACTAATCGCAATGGAGAACGATTGGTGGAACTGTGCAGGGCTTTCGACTTGGTTATGAAGTCTACAGCATTTAAACATCTGCCAAGAAAGCAAAAGACTTGGATCTCTCCTAACATCAACCTGGGTGAATTCCAGATAGATCATGTGGCCATCTCAAGAAAATCCCAAAAGGAAATACAAAACGTGAAGGTATTAAGAAGCGCCAATCTGGACTCAGACCACTACCTCTCAAAGATCAAACTGCGACTCCAACCTAGAAACAATAGATTACACAGAACCTCCAAGATGGTCAGATTTGATATAGAGCGACTTAAGAACAATCAAGAAGTCAGTCGAAGACTGAACAGTGCAGATCTTAACAACTGGGACCAACTGAAAGAAGCTCTTGTCAAGACGGCTAGTGAACTTGCTCCCCTCACTAGAAGAAAGAAACATCCGTGGTGGACTGAAGACTGTGACAACACAATAGCTCAAAGACAGACAGCCTGGATGAAATGGAACTCTAAAAAACTAAGGAAAATTGGGAGAACTACTTGGAACAAAGGAAGCTTACAACCAAGATAATCCGAGGAACCAAACGGGCCTTCACACGCAACCAACTAACCCAAATCGAAGAGAACTTCGCTAAAAATAACACCAGAGACTTTTACAAAACATTCAAGCAGTCACTCGGAAAATACACTCCACCAAGTCTCCACTTCAAAGACTCACAGGGCAAACTGACTTTTAACGACAAGGACAACTGTCGCCTCTTAGCTCAGTACTTTAAGAACTTGCTCAACTGTGTTCCACCCAGCGAAGACTTTGACTACATACAAACAACACCAAACCCGGACTCGCTGCCTCCTTCACTGGAAGAAGTTCGTGAAATCATTCAACTTCTTAAGAACAACAAGGCAGCTGGAGAGGACTCCATTGTTGGTGAACTCTGGAAATGTGCTGGAAGCAATGCTGTGTGCAAACTCACCGAGATCATACAGAATATCTGGGAAACAGAGAAATTACCACCTGACTGGACCTCAGCTCTGATCCATCCCCTCCACAAGAAAGGAGATTTTACTGACCTAAACAACTACCGTGGGATTTCTCTCGTCCGGTAACATACAAGATTTTCTCCAAGGCATTACTAACACGGGCAGAAAGTCAACTGGACAGTCAACTCGGAGAATATCAGGGAGGCTTCAGGAAGGGCCGATCCTGTGCTGAACAGATCCTCAACCTGAAAACTGTACTTGCATACTCCAAATTGAGAAACCGCAAGGTGGTTGTCACCTTTGTTGATTTTAGGAAGGCCTACGACTCTGTTGATAGGGAAACACTTAATAGAATTCTCCAAGAACTAGGGTTAGACAACAAAACCCGCAAACTCATTCTAGAAACCTTGACCAATACCCATTCCAAGGTTAAATTTAGAGGCGAGGTCTCAGCAAGCTTCGAGATAAAAACAGGGGTGAGACAAGGGGATGGACTTTCTCCACTTCTTTTCAACTGTGTCCTTGAAAAGGTTGTGAGAGAATGGCGCAAGGAACTGACCAATATGGGTGTCCAGAGTGGGATATACCTGGGGCGTAGGAAGGAAGGACTGGTTGTAGATTGCCTGGCCTTTGCTGACGACATGGCACTTATTGCCGATTCTCTGGATACAGCAACAATGCAGGTCAATTGCCTCAGAAGACAGGCAGCCAAAGTGGGTCTTCAAGTGTCGCTGGAAAAAACAGAATTCTTCACCAACATCAAAGAAGCTAACAGAGAGATGCTACTAGAACAGGGAAAAATCAAGAGGATTGAGAAATTTAAGTATCTCGGCGAATGGATTGAACCCAACTTATCAGAAAGAGCATCATTATCCATGAGAGTCAACAAGCTGGAACTGGCTTATCGACTGACAAAGAACATCTACAACAAGAAATGCCTGTCACGCAACCTGAAACTGAAGCACTACACCTCAGTCATACGACCAGAAGCCCTGTATGCCATGGAGTGTCTCTCATTGAACCGAAGTGGTCTGATGGAGAAAATGGAAGTCAGAGAGAGGAGAATTCTCAGGAAGATCCTAGGTCCGGTAAAGGAAGATGAGGAATACCGTAGGCGGCACAATTCCGAGCTCTACGAACATATAGAAAGGCTCTCTGACTGTGCTAGGAAAAGGAGAGTAGCATTCTATGGTCATGTGGCAAGATTGCCTCCCAAAAGACTGACCAATAGGCTGTTCACTTTCTGGCAGAACAAGAAGGTTCGTACCACTTGGCTGACAGAAACTGAGAAAGACATTAATGAACTGGGAATATCAGATCTTCAAGACAGGCAATCTGTGAGACATGCCCTGAAGGAAGTCCATGGATTTCAGGAAAAACCCCGGAAGAAAGGTACCCCTTGGACAGATGAAAGGAAGGAGTTACACCGGCAGAAAATGCGACAACACTGGGCAAAGATCAAAGCTCAACAGTTGAACAAGCGTGGTCCAAAGTAGGCCCATTCGAAACAAGAAGAAGAAGAAGAAGATTCCAAGTGGAAAATTGAATAGTTGAATGGTTCAACAATTTATTGATCAAGTTGATGATTCAGAAATCATATATTTTGTTAGGAACTTGGAAGTTCATAATCGAGTCACTTCTCGAATGTTTAATGTCAGAAGAACGATTAATTTTTGTTGTGCTTCGCACAGTTCTTCGATGCTATGCTCAAGGTCAAATACTTTTCAGATGTTATTAATATGTGTAAATAATTTGTGTTGATTCAATGATAATAATATTTTTCGACAATATATATTTTTGAAACTGGAAAAATAAGTGAAAGTTAAAATTCTATGAACATTTATTCTACGAGTGTTAATATTATGTGAAAATTCAAACAGTGAACTACGATATTTCCAGTAGAGACAATTAAATTTGAACTGGATTTAATCATTAATTATAAATAATTTTGGAACACAGTCTACAGGACTAACAATCAGACTTGTGTTTCCAAAAAAATAATTGTCAAATGTGTTTGGAAAATTTCTGTATATTGTGTAAATAGGAGTGTGGGTCGCCACACGTGAGTGATGCTGCTTTGAGCATTTTTGCAGTCAATTTTAAATTCAAAATAAAATGAGATAATTTTACTTGATGTGTTACGCCCAATTGAATCTCCTTCTATCCTTATTGTTGCATTGAGCCAAAAATCAGTAAAGCATTTTTTTTTATTTGATGTCGTTTTTGCGATTAGCTTTAACCCACCTGGCGCTCCGGGATATTTTGACTCTCGTGCTGACTGATTATTGGTAAAATGCATATGTGGTCGTGCGGACTCCGGTCTAAACGGGCACATAAAATAAGATAGAGAGAGAAATGGCTTCGAACGTGGGGCCCGAGTTAGACACGGTCAATCGCATGCCGATTTAAATTGTGATAATTTTTATAGAAATATTTTGGGAGTTGAGAGATGTCTGGTTTGGATGAATAAATTAGTAGGAAACCCAATTAGTGGGGAAAATTAAAAATTTAACTGGATTAATAATTAGAATGGGTTTGATTATTTTTGATAATGGCTTAACCATTAGGGCGTCAAGTAAATTCAGTAGTAAACGTTCGATGACTGGACATACGCATTATTAGAATCCAGGTGGAGGATATTTGAGAACTTGCATATTTTTCTTGTGATATTGTGGTAAATGTAATTCGTAAAAGTAGAGAATTTTGTTTTTCCATCACGTCGACATTAGGACAAATCTAATTTTATTAGAGTGTTACAATTAGCTATTCATATTTCTTGTTCTAGTTATAAGCTTGTGTTTGCCAATATTGTATACCCCTAAGTTTTGAATAATAATTGAAAATTATGGAAGAAATGATGAGGATGATGAGGAGTTTGGAGGAGAGTTCAAAAGAAGCTGGACTGCGTGTAGCAGCCATTATGAAAGAAAATACAGAGGCTTTAGAAAAGAAACTTAAAGAAAATTCTGATTCTTTAGAAAATAAACTTACAGAAAATTTGAATGATAAACTTAAAGAAAATTCCGATTTGTTAGAAAGCAGGTTAAAAGATAACTTGAAAGAAAGTTTAGATGAGAAACTTAAGGAAAATTCTGATTCTTTAGAAAATAAACTTAAAGAAAATTCTGATTCTTTGGAAAATAAACTTAAAGAAAGTTCTGATTCTTTAAAAGGTAACTTGAAAGAAAATTTAAATAGTAAATTTAATTCTATGGAGAGTAAATTTAAAGAGAATTCCGAAATTTTGAAAATGACACTTGAGAGTAAAATGAATAAATTATGCGAAAAAACACATGAGCTCGAAACTTCATTAGCTACTAACGCAAGTTTAATGGACGATAAATTTCGCGATGCCGATCTTAGATCTCAAAGCTTAGCTGATAGGATAGAACATGGTCTTAGGAAAGTTGGTGAAGACATGATCAACCTAGAAGTTAGAGTGAAGAAGGAGAGTAATGAGATGGGAATTCTAGTTGTTCAACGGTTGACAGAACAATTCAAAGAACTTGTAATGGGAGAAATAAGAGAAGGTGTGATAAATGAGTTGCAAACTGAAATTAAAACCACAGTTGTCAATGAAATTAAAGACACACTCAAGCTGGAGAACCAAGAGGGAATCAAGGAGATTAGGGAATCTTTGTCATCCCATATTCAAGTAATTTCCAAAGATATCCAAGCAACTCAGAAGGACATATCAGATATGACAGGGTCATTGAAAAGTCATGAGGCTGTTATGAACCAGATATCCACTGATGTCAAGGAGAATTGTAAAGAAACGGAAGCAATTAAGAAAATGGCAGAAGAAAACCAGAAGGAACTTGAGGCTATGAAAACCCAAATCAAGGACGAGAAACAGTCTGACCATTTGTTGAAAATGCCAATTGTAAGGGGAAAGGAACAGATACAGATAAATCTAGGAGGAGCTAGAGAAACGGACAGTCAAAGACAGGATGAGGTCAGGACAGTATTTCAATCCAACCCCATAACTGTATTCAAGAATGTAGAGGATAAGCCTTCTAAATTTTCAGGGCGAGATTCTGTGACACCCGTGGAATTTTTGAGAGAAGCAGGGGATTACCTGAAAGATTCCAAGATCCCTAAAGAAAGACAGATCCGAGTGATAGGGAAATTTTTGGAAGGTCCTGCACTTCTTTGGTTTAGAGCTTTTAGATCCACTCTAACCACTTTTGAGGAGTTTTCTCGTGGGTTATTGAAAAAGCTTTGGTCCCCAACAGCAAGTCAGAGCAGAATTATATTCTAAGAGATTCTCGACGTCACAACCTACTCGATACTCTACGTACTTTTCTGGACAGCTTTCTAAACTTCAACATTTAGATCCGCCGATGCCAGATAACGAATTAATTACTGCATTGATACGTCAGTTTCCAGCAGACGTCCAGAGGACTTTGATCGCTGCTGACATCTATAATATGGAGCAATTTGACGAGGTATTACAGAAGCTGGATCATACGAACGCTCAATTCTTCCATCAGAAGGGAGGAAAGAATAACAACGCTGTGTACGCTGTTATGGCCGATAGTTATTCTCAAACACCTCGAGAGGGGCGAGAAGAGAAAACGCCGAGGGAAGATCCCAATAAGAGAGGATGGAATCAGTACAGTAACAGATACAGTTACAAGCCTTATGCGAGACCGGATGGTGGAAATCGATATAATACTCGATGGAGAAGGCCCAGGGAAAATCAAGGAAGGTACCAGGAAAGAAGATACTATGGTCGAAACAACTACAATAACAGAGGGAATGTGGATACTCGTCAGTCCAATGAAGAGTTCAACAAGGAGACGAGGAAGAACTTGGAAGCAAGACACCAAGATAACTTGCAGTTTTTGGAGCAGAGGCCCAATGAACCAGGTCCATCGGGAACACAACAATCCCGGGGGAATGGAAACGAAAAAAAAAACTTCGAATTCACAGTAGAAGATAGAATTTTGAACACTTTCACTTCCAGAATTATTAAATGGCAAGCAGAGGATGATGACTTAATTAAACAGAATGACGAACGGAAAGAAATGGGTACGAGAATTAGAATGCCAATCATATCATGCGAAGTATTAGGTATGCCTGTCGATACTTTGATTGATACTGGGGCTATGCTTTGTCTGGTGAGTGAGAAGCTTTATATTCTGTGGAAGCTCAAAGAGAATTTAGAGGAGATTCCAGTATCAGGAATTAAGATCCAAGGAATAATACCCAATAAAATATCTCTGTGTAAAACACAATTATACTTATGTATTACGATTGGAGGACATGATTTCCGACATGTGTTTGTAGCAATGAAGGACATGGCTTTTGACATGATATTGGGAGCAGATTTCATTCAGAAATATCAAGCAGTGATAGACATGAAGACAGAGACGATCAGATTCAAGAATACCGAAGAGATTAACTTCGAGGGAAAAGAAGAGGAAGACATCGAGGGAGATGCTCAATGGTCTCTGATTTTTCATGAAGCTGAAGGAAGAGAAGTCTACACTGAGGAGGAGTCTCCAGAGCTAGGGAAAATTTTGGAAGAGTATCACGATATTTTCGATATTAAACCTGGTGAAATTAAGGATTTTCAATATTGTGGAAGTAAACAATAATGGAAGCTATGAAGTCGCCAATACACGAACTGGTAACATCGTGGGAACTTATAATGCATCGAATTTGAAGATTTATTATTCAAGAACCAGATGATTTAATGTGTAGATAGGAAAAATAAAAAATTTTCAATTTTTATTTTTTGCTAGTAGTGGGGTGGATGTGCCCAACTCTAGAAATGGGTATTCCAAGATTCAGACACCTAGATATCAAGGGAAAGGCTACAGCCGCTTTTGAAAGTTGAGATATTTGAATATCGCGCTACATTGCTTCGAGAAGGAATTGGAAAGAATATACCGATACTAGCATGTCAAGTGACGTAGCGAGTAATAGCAGAGGTCGAGGCTATTTATTGATTAAATAGTTAACCATGGAGTAGAGACTTGAGACTTGGATCAGATTACTGGCACGGCCAAATGAAAGAGAATGCAATTAGTATCAAGTAAATCGGACCAGGGATACCAGAGATATGAGGATTTCCAGATATCAGCTGATGCAGCGTGACCCTGACAGTTTTGAATAAAAGCCGGCTGGCGCAGGCATGGTTAGCTCACTTCGACACAAGCACTTGCCTAGCAAGGTGCTACTACGCTGAGCCAAGGCACATGGTTGCCGGATCTACGCAGAAGTTATTTTCAAAGTTGTGATAGTCACAAAAGTGCTGCGCTACGAGGTGGAACTTAGTAAGTTTCCGGCAAGGAGAATCACTGAGGTGATTGATTATTTTCTACAGACACTGGTGAAATATTTTTATTTTCACATGGACATATGCTAGACTTTGTCTAGAATTAGTACTTTGTCACAGACCAGTAATAACCTAATACTTGGATATTTAAGTCCAATTCAGTCAGTTTTCATATTTGTAACTTAATAACCACTTCGATCTATCAGTACATTGAAGACCAGTCTATCACGGTGTTGTTCATTAGCCAACGCAGGGAAACTACATGTTGCTTCGCGCATGGTAGATGGTGTGAAGCCATGCCCAGGGAACGATCTTCAGAACAGCCGTTGATTGGTTAGATTGTCAGTGTTTTCTTGTATTGAAAAGATTACCGTGAGTTATGTTACAACTGACATATCTAAGAATAGATCACTTAGATCTGACCCCATTTAAGCAAACTGTTATGGAGTTAACAGAAGCCAATATTAAAATGGATCAACAGTTACTTCAAACGTCAATAGATACTACCACTATGTCTTGTTAGACGGATTGTGGGTATATAATGGCGGCCGATACAAGGATTATACATGCTTGTCCGATAGGGCATGTCTATGGATAAATCTGGTACTGACCAGGTTCACTACGCTTCAAGACCATCAAGAAATGTAAGCCACATTTTGACTTTATATTATGCCTAGCTAATTGGAACAAACTATTTTTCGGCAGATGACCAACACATTTATTTTTCTTCGTATTTAAATCTTGCAATGATTTACGCAAGACATATTAGAGTTATTCTGAGTATTTTCAGCACTCAGAACAGTTTAGAATCGATGACCGAGCATTTCGAGCATTTATTTGAATATTTCATATTTTAGGGATATCACGGAAAACCGTCGATGTAATGGTTGAGTTACATTATTTTTGTTGAGGAATGGATATTTTTTCCATATTCGAAGATTCGAACATGTGGATTCTCACATAATGAGATGATAATTAAACATATTTGAAATAATATAACTAATAATAATAATAATAATCCACTAATAATAATAATAATAATAATAATTTTTATAATTTTTCTAAGTAATTCTTGGATATTATATTTTCTAATAATCATATGTATTGAGAGAGAGCCTATGAAGTAGTTTAATCATTTCTAGTTTGGAACAGGAGATTTTCCGAAGGAGAGTGGTTAGCGCAAGCCCGCATTCAACCAACATTTCAGTTCTGGTTGAACAGTTGATATTTGCAATGAGCAAAGTATATTTTTCAGATAACACGGAGAGGCATGAAACGGGAAGCAATTGATATTTGTATCAAATAGGATATTTTTGTATTTATATAAAATCATGACGTAAATACACTCGAAAGTGAAATAAAGATTTTCATAAGTATGGTAAATTCACGGGTTGAACTGAATGGTAAAATAAAATAAACTTGTAAGTTTATTAATCTTCCAGTGTTGATAACAAGCAGAGGCTTGATTTATTGTATAAATTTTGGGAAGAAAATTTATATGTGTGGAGTAGTTGAAATGCCATTCCCAGGTGCGCATGTTTAAGTCGCAGGAATGAAGAGGTTTTTTCGAGCATCAATCAAATAGCAGGTTCGATGGCTCAGGTTTATAGAAGGAGTATTGGAACTACACATTTCGTCGTATGAATGACCCGAAGGTTATTTCTTAAAACCATCAGTTCTTATTTCAACCTTGTTTACGAATTCCATTTAGACTTTGATTTTGCTAGAACCCGGATTTGTCATGATAGTAGTTTATTCTTCTTCAGAGGAAGACCTTTGCCGTTGTTGTTGTAATATTGTGTTCTTACACAAATAATAGAATGGGCCACTGCCAATTAAAAATAATTCTTTAACCACGAATAATTTGAAGGATAATTTCAATCCTAGTGCCATGAACTAAATGAATTCATTATGAAACTACAATTCTTATTTCCGCATTCTGTCGAAGAATTGCAAGTTGTGAAAGTTGCTAAAAATGGCCATGAATATAAATATTTTTTATAATAATGATTCCAAGTGGAAAATTGAATAGTTGAATGGTTCAACAATTTATTGATCAAGTTGATGATTCAGAAATCATATATTTTGTTAGGAACTTGGAAGTTCATAATCGAGTCACTTCTCGAATGTTTAATGTCAGAAGAACGATTAATTTTTGTTGTGCTTCGCACAGTTCTTCGATGCTATGCTCAAGGTCAAATACTTTTCAGATGTTATTAATATGTGTAAATAATTTGTGTTGATTCAATGATAATAATATTTTTCGACAATATATATTTTTGAAACTGGAAAAATAAGTGAAAGTTAAAATTCTATGAATATTTATTCTACGAGTGTTAATATTATGTGAAAATTCAAACAGTGAACTACGATATTTCCAGTAGAGACAATTAAATTTGAACTGGATTTAATCATTAATTATAAATAATTTTGGAACACAGTCTACAGGACTAACAATCAGACTTGTGTTTCCAAAAAAATAATTGTCAAATGTGTTTGGAAAATTTCTGTATATTGTGTAAATAGGAGTGTGGGTCGCCACACGTGAGTGATGCTGCTTTGAGCATTTTTGCAGTCAATTTTAAATTCAAAATAAAATGAGATAATTTTACTTGATGTGTTACGCCCAATTGAATCTCCTTCTATCCTTATTGTCGCATTGAGCCAAAAATCAGTAAAGCATTTTTTTTATTTGATGTCGTTTTTGCGATTAGCTTTAACCCATCTGGCGCTCCGGGATATTTTGACTCTCGTGCTGACTGATTATTGGTAAAATGCATATGTGGTCGTGCGGACTCCGGTCTATACGGGCACAGTACCACACCCGCAGGTGTAAATCGCGTGAAAAAATTCTGGAGTACCCCTTGATCCCCTTAAGCGCGTTAAACGTATTGATGAATTTTACGGCTTTCGTTCCGTGATAACCTTCTAGCCGTTTGCAAACTTTCACACTAATGTAATTAATGGAATTGCATTGCGTCTTACAGCAATAGATGGGACCTCTGAGAATCCGTTGGCGTGGTTACTGGCTTGCATTCGTTCATTAGTTTATTAAATTAAATTAGTTTTCTGGGAATATCTAAAAAACGGTTGGTCTTCGGTCCTTAAAATGTGGTTTTCGGGGACCCGAGTTTTGTCTCTCACATTGAGGGGCTGAAAATGAGTTTTGTCTCGTCCTTCTACGCCTATTTCAGCATGTATTTTAAGGGGGTAGGCCCCCTTTTATGAGTGGTACGGAGAAGAGTTACATCAATGATTGGTGTCCTGCCTCTGATGGATATCTGTACCAAATTTTACGTAGATACACCCAGCCGTTCTCGAGTTATAAGGGAACAAATTTGTCCACAGACAAACAAACAAACAAACAAACAAACAAACAAACAGACAGACAAACAAAAACATTTTTTTCGCGCGCATCCATCATAAAACAGTCTGAAACGTGTTAACATCTCAAATTTCCGTAGAAATTCAGAGATAAACACACAAATTTTCATTTTTAGCCTATTTTCAATTTTGAAATAATAGGCTTATGAGATCGCCTTTTGTCCGTGTGTGTGTGCGTGTGTGTGTGATTCGTGTGTGTGTCCCCCCCTAATAAAATCTAAACGGCTGGAGCGATTTCAATGAAGCTCGGTAAGTTCATAGCACTATTTCCGGCGACCCCGACCGTGCCCTTCAAATTTTGTTACGACTCACCAATCAAACATGGCGGCTGTGCGAAATATTTCACCAGCATTCAATATCTCCGAAACTATTAACGATATTACCCTGACATTTTGTATGGTGACAAAGGAAACTACTATAAGTTCACTTATGTGACCTTTGAAAACCTGGTAAGTATAAAACCAACATGGCGGCCATGCGAAGTTGCGACTTTTAAATAGACGTTTCTCGCGATTTAACCAACCAAACGCAATGAAACTTGGTACAATATATGTTTATATACATTGTAATGCACCGACATCTAACTTCGTTCAATTGTTTACATAACTACAAGATGGCGGATGTGCGAAATATTTCACTGGCATTCTATATCTCTGTAACTATTAGCGGTATCTCCCTGAAATTTTGTACGGAGATAAAGGGCCACTACTGGAAGTCCATCTATGAGACTTTCAAAAACCGGTTAACTACAAAACGAACATGGCGGCAAAGCGAATTTGATAATTTTAAATAGACCTTTCTCGCGATTTAATGTTCCAAGCGCACTGAAATCTGGTACAGGAAATATTAATACACATTGTAATGCACTGGTATCTAATATTGTTCAATTGTTTACATAACCTCAAGATGGCGGCTGTGCGAATTTTAAAATTAAGTTTTAATTTCTTGTGATGTAATCATGCGATCGAAGTGAAAGTTTGAATAATGAACCTACGCAATAATTTTCCTTTAATGGTATATGCCTCTATGGCGTATACATTTAACAATTCAACAAGGCGACCATCCGATATATTTAGACGGCTCTGAATATCTACGAATCTATTGTATCAATCAAACTGAATTTTTTAATGTTCATAGGGGCTATGAAATTAAGTTCACCTATAGGACTTTAAATAACCTGGTGATCACAAATCCAACATGGCGGCGACGCGAAGTATAAATATTCACATAAATATTTCTCGCAATTTAACCATCCTAGTGCAGTGAAACAAGGTACAGTAAATCCTGATAAGAATGGTAATCCACTGGTATCTAATTTATTTCAATTGTTTCCATAACATGAAGATGGCAGCTGTGCGAATTATGCGATTAAAGTTTGAATACTACACGTACACAATAATCTGCATGTAACAGTAGGCCTACATAACTCTAGGACCCACATAATATAAAATCCAACATGGCGACCATCCGAAATATTTAGTCGGTTCTCAATATCTACGAATCTATCACAGCAATCAAACTGAAATTGTGTATGTTGATAGTGGCAATTAACATAAGTAGGATATATGAAAATAGGCTGTATAGTTCTTCACAGAACTACTTGTTATATATAGAGAGATATACTGCACCGCCCGGTGTTGACCGTGTTTTATTGCACAGATTCTGGTTTTACTCGCTAACGGTAGGAGATATACGAAAAGTGATAAGGACCTTTCGGATAGAAAATTAAATGTTAAAGCTCATGTATACCATCAAAAGTTTGCTATTTCTTAGCGTTCTCTTTTTATTTGAAAAGGAAAAATGAAATTTTGAAACCAAAGGGTGTAGTGACGTCACAAATGTCGGCTTTACTCGCTAACTGTTGGAGATACACGAAAAGTGATAAGGACCTTTCGGATAGGAAATTAAATTTCAAAGCTCATATGTGGTATCGAAAGTTTGCTATTTCCTACCGTTCTCTTTTTATTTGAAATGGAAATATGAAATTTTGAAACCAAAGGGTCTAATGACGTCACTAAAATAGTCGCCATTTTTTAATAGTGCATAATTTCGAAATCTAAAGTATCCTATATGTAAACCTGGTAAATCAGCTACATCCATGCAAAATTTAATTTAAATCGGACCAGTGGTTCTTGAGTTATTGAGTAACAGACAGACAGACAGACAGACAGAAAGACAGACACACACCATCTCATTTTTATATATTAGTATGATTATTAATGTAAAAGGAAGGAAGGAAGCTTGTAGTTTTGAGTGTCCGTTAATCTCACGATCATCATCCACGGTACCTCCCTATACGTGGAATGCGAACCACAGGACATGGCATTTCAATTCGAAAATCTCACATATATTGACCGGGAATCAAACCTGGTCTACCTTGGTGAGAGAATAACAGCTTGACCGCTGCGCCACAAATGTGACAGTAGCATATCTCCAATTCAATCTATACATTCATCATAGTACCTGTTTGAAAATGGAGTGTAAATTAACATTTTAAGAATGTCCAAGCTGTGTAGTATACGAGTAGGATAACATGTCAGATGTTACACATCATATGCGACTACTGTAAGGCTCGTATCTTTTTTTAGTATAATTTACTAAAGTGGCTAGAATGTCCCCCAACGTCCACACCAATATTGTATTCCAACTCGTTCCTGTTCCCCGTATTTATTCGTTATCGTCACATTTCGGCCATTGCTATTTGCATATAATGAAAACTTATATCCTTAGCCCCTTTATACATCGGTTTGCAGCCGTAAACTAAGCAATATACTATGTTTTTATTAATTTTGTATTCTAACAATAAGTAAAACTCATTAATCTCTTCGTAGTATAAAACAAAGTCCCCGATTCTTAGATGTAACGGGTAATCTCGAGAACCACTGGATGGATTTTGATGTGGTTTTCACCATTCTGTAAAGAATTTCTCGAATATGGTTTCTCTTGAAAAAAAAAATTCATTTATGACCAGGCTGCGGGGTCTTAGTACGTAAACAGTGCTATCAGATTAGTATCACACGAAGTTGAGATGACGCACGCCATCAGTCAATTTATCTGCTGTACGTCACAGGTGTTCATCGGTACACCTGAAGGTCACAGGAGGAGCCTCCACGTGCCCTATAGAATGGAAGAAAGGATGGAAGAAAGGAAGGAAGAAAGGAAGAAAGGAAGGAATGAAGGAAGAAAGGAAGAAAGAAAGAAAGGAAGTAAGGAAGAAAGGAAGAAAGAAAGGAAGACAGGAAGGAAGGAAGGAAGAAAGGAAGAAAGAGTGTAAGAAAGGAAGGAAGAAAGAAATCAAGGAAGAAAGGAAGGAAGGAAGAAATAAAGGAAGAAAGAAATCAAGGAAGGAAGAAAGACAGGAAGGAAGAAAGGAAGGAAGGAAGGAAGGAAGAAAGAAAGAAAGAAAGAAAGAAAGAAAGAAAGAAAGAAATCAAGGAAGAAAGGAAGGAAGGAAGAAAGGAAGGAAGGAAGGCAGGAAGGAAGGAAGAAAGAATGGAAGGAAGAAAGAAAGGAAGGAAGGAAGAAAGGAAGGAAGGAAGAAAGAAAGGAAGAAAGAAATCAAGGAAGGAAGGAAGAAAGGAAGTAAGGAAGAAAGAAAGGAAGGAAGAAATCAAGGAAGGAAGAAAGAAAGGAAGTAAGGAAGAAAGAAAGGAAGGAAGAAAGAAAGAAAGAAAGAAAGAAAGAAAGAAAGAAAGGAAAGAAGGAAGGAAGAAAGAAAGGAAGGAAGGAAGAAAGAAAGGAAGGAAGAAAGGAAGAAAGGAAGGAAGGAAGGAAGAAAAAAGGAAGGAAGAAAGGAAGGAAGAAAGGAAGTAAGGAAGGAAGAAAGGAAGAAAGAAAGGAAGGAAGAAAGAAAGAAAGGAAGGAAGGAAGAAAGAAAGGAAGGAAGGAAGGAAGAAAGGAAGGAAGGAAGGAAGAAAGAAAGAAAGAAAGAAAGAAAGAAAGGAAGAAAGAAATCAAGGAAGGAAGAAAGAAAGGAAGGAAGAAAGAAAGAAAGGAAGGAAGGAAGAAAGAAAGGAAGGAAGAAAGAAAGGAAGGAATGAAGGAAGGAAGGAAGAAAAAAGGAAGGAAGAAAGGAAGAAAGGAATTAAGGAAGGGAGAAAGGAAGGAAGGAAGGACGGAAGAAAGGAAGGAAGGAAGGAAGAAAGGAAGGAAGAAATAAAGGAAGGAAGAAAGGAAGAAAGGAAGAAAGAAAGGAAGAAATGAAGAAAAGAAGGAAGAAAGGAAGGAAGGAAGGAAGGAAGGAAGGAAGGAAGGAAGAAAAAATTACTCCGCTACAATGAGGAACATCGAATTACACAGGTCTGCGATGAAAAAATTGTTTCATATTTTTATAGTGATTTTTATTGTATTTTTTGTGCTGAATATAGAAAAAATAGTGAAAAACTTCCATCACCCTTTGTTTATCCACAAATCCCACTTTGAGATTTTTACTTTTTTGTTTTAACATACGTACAAATTATAACGAATATATCAAGGACGCTTTTTTTTTTTTTTTTTTTTTTTTTAGCGTATGGTTTTTAGTGCCGGGAGTGTCCAAGGACATGTTCGGCTCGCCAGTTTTGTAGCTGCTTCGAGACGGACACCCAATGGGTGAGCTACAAGTACCGTTGGGGGGGGGGGGGAGGGGGAAGTTGGAATGTAAGGGCTAGGAATTGGAAGGTAGCGGCTGTGGCCTATACTTGCGGACCAACCCCGGCATTTGCCTGGAATGAAGATGGGAAACCACAGAAGAACATCTTCAAGGTTGCCGGCGGGGGGATTCGAACCTCCACGCCTCCCGGATGTGAGCGACTGCCATCAGTCATGCCGTAACGACCTCGGCTAGCTCACCCGGACGTTAGCATGATGGCTGACTACTGTTGGATGTTAAAAAGGGAAAATCCTCAACTCCACAGCAGGAAAAGTCCAAAAAGAAGTTTTGAAGAAAAAAGAAAACCCTGAGTACAAAGACTTGTAATAGTGTTGTAATAAAGCCTTATCAACTTTTCTTACTCTATGTTTAAGATTAACCTATGCGACTGTTTTCAACTTCAATTGCATTTTGTAAAGATTGTCAATCTAAATTGCTTTTTAGTAAGTCTTTCAATGTAGGTGCAGGGCATTTTTGTGCGTATTTTGAATTTCAATTGCATTTTGTATGGTGGGCATTTTGCAAGTATTTTGATTCTCAATTGCATTTTGTGGGTATTTTGAATCTAAATTACATTTTGTAAGTATTTTCAAACTAAATTGCAATTTGTAAGTATTGTCAATCCAAAAATAGTAGTTTGATTCTACCATACATTTTGTAAGCATTTTCAATTTCAATTGCATTTTGTAAGTATTTTGAATTTCAATTGTACTATGTGAATATTTAGAATCTGAAATGGGCAGTTTTCAATCTAAATTGCATTGTGTATTTTCCATTTCAATTGCATTTCGGAAGTATTTTGAACCTCAATTGCATTTTATACGTATTTTCGAACTCATTTGCATTTTGTAAGTATTTCGACTCTACATTGCATTTTGTACGTATTTTGAACGTAGCCTGCTTTTTGTGCGTATTTCTCAATCTATTCCTTTTGTGAGTATTTTCGTTCTAAATTCCCATTTGTTAGTATTACCGCTCTTCATTTTGTGAGTTGTTTCAATCTGAGTTCCTTTTTGTAAGTATTTTCCGTCTCAATTTTCGTTCTGGTTTCCTTTTCATTGTCATTTTCACTGTCACCCAGACCATTAGGGGCCGATAACCTAGACGTTAGGCCCTGATTATGTGGAAAAAATCCTGAGTTCTTCCTCATAATGGGAGAAAGCATCAGGCAAAATGCCTGGACCAAATAACCCTTTTGGAAGGAGCTATTAAACTGAATATTTGGGCTAAAGGAAATGCGGCCTGGTTCTTTAGTTTCACACATGAACATTTGAGCGTTTACACAATATACATTTTATTAAATGATCTGACTTGTTAAGTATACATAAATAGAGAAAAAAACACTTTAAATTGAAAATGGTAATTATGTTGGCACAACCTGGTGCTATTTTCAAGAGTTCATAAGTCTTCAATATAACTTAGTTTTGCACTTTGAAATAACATCTCAATATAACTATTAATATCATTTAAAATGAGGGGAGAGATTATTAAAATAATGTTTAAAATGAGAACACTTAACTTTTGCGGTGACTAGAATTTTGGCGCGGCAGGTCGGCCGTAGCTGGAGCTTGCTGGCTGGACGGCGGAACCTTTTGGTTTGTAAGTGACTAGACGTTGCGTTGAGGATGTCCAGGATCCATAAATGATGGCCCAGCTTGGAGCAAGTTTTCTCTTTGGTAATTCAGTTGTACCATTTGTTGAAGGTCACTGAAGCGTAGTGAACAAGATCCCATCTTGTATAGCGGATCACAATATGATCTAAGTTGACCACCACTCAACTTGTTGTGATCATATGCGAGGATGACGAACAATGTGTCATGCCGTAGGAACGTGGTGTTATGCTGCCGCCAGCACAGCGAAGTGAAGCGTTGCTTGAGCTGACATACAGCGGAAGTACACCGTGGAAGTACTGCGTAGTGTTGCATCGTGGAAGTGCTGGTGTACCAAATGAACGTCTTGTTGAAGAAGAAGAAGAATGAGCATCTGGGTGAAGAAAGCCGCCGTTTAAATAGTGATACCATCGAAGGATCTGGAAATCCACAGGCTGGCAAGCGATGATTGGCTATAGCGGTAGATGTGACGTCAGCCCAGCAGGTAAGCGGCAGGCAAAGGAACTCACCTATCAGTTGTGTTTTTGACGCTGGACACGCATAACCTTAAACACGCTAAGGTAAGAGTCTAAGATTTTTGAAGGGTGAAACACTAGCAATTAATACAAGCAGAAATATAAATAAATAAATAAATAAATAAATATTACTCGTTCGGTGGTCTCGGAAACTAAAAGCATTTGACCAGCAAATGCGACAGCTAAGTTACAGAAAAATAAACACGTGAAACATCACGAAAGTGATGAGGCCCTTGAAACAACAACAACAATCATCATCATCATTAACCAATTTCTGGTTGATATGTTTGCAAAAATAGAAACTGAACGCCTCAACTGAATTCGATATAACCAAAAATCGTTAAGAAGTGAGGACTATGTGCATCTGAGAGACGCCATGAGTAGACTTGACGGCCAGGCGTCCTAACTGGGCAAGATGGTAGTGCTGCCATCATCTTTCACAGGAGGTCCCCGCTATATGCACGAACGCACTTAAGACGCCATAACCTATGTTCGCCATTTCGGACGTCCTGACCTTTCATTACGTTTACATGTAATCCGAAATGGCCAGAAATCACTGAGCTCTTGAGTGAAGGCCAAAAACCTCGCGACAGGCACGACGTCATAGCGCGGGTCTTTCATTTAAAATTGAAAGTAATTATACAAATTCTTACTAAAGGATGTATTTTTGGTGCTAACAGATGTCACATGTACTCGGTGGAATGGCAGAAACGAGGCCTTCCCCACGTTCACATTCTTCTGTGGCTGGATGAAAAGATTAAGGCCGGTATGATAAACAAAACTATTAGTGCTGAGATCCCCCATCCCGAAGAAGACCCAAAACTTTATGAAATTGTCAAGTCCAGCATGATACACGGCCCTTGTGGAAGTCTCAACAATAAATCGCCTTGCATGGTGAACGGTCCATGCAGTAAGAAGTACCCTGGACACCTGAATAACGAGACACAGACCGGAGATGCCGGCTACCCTCAGTACTGCAGGCGTTGCCCAGCGATGGTTGCTTTACTGTCAACGTTAACGGGGTTGAACTTGACAACCGCTGGGTAGTACCCTTTAATCCTGTCCTATCTCGCACCTTCTCAGCTCATATCAACGTTGGGTACTGCAACTCTGTTAAGTCAATAAAGTACATTTGTAAGTCAATAAAGGTTCTGACCAGGCAGCGTTCACCGTTGAGGAGTTGGATGAAGTATGGAGGTACGAAGCTGGGCGCTACATTAGCAGTTCTGAGGCAGTCAGGTGAATCGTGAGCTTTCCCTTACTTGAGCGGTACCCTCCTGTTGTACATCTTGCAGTCCATCTTGAGAATGGTCAAATGGTATACTTCACGGAAGAAAACGTAATCCAAAGAATCAATAACCCTCCAAAAACTACACTCTTGGCCTTCCTCGATCTTTGCAAAATAGATAGCTTTGCAAGAACCGTTCTGTACTGTGTAGTGCCGACCTACTATGTATGGACAAATAGGACGTTTCGCCAAAGGAAACAGGGGAAGACAGTACCAGGCAACCTTGAATTGAAGCAAGATAATGTTTTAGGCAGGGTTTATGCAGTGCATCCCGGTAGTTCTGAATGCTATTACCTGCGACTCTTTATTGCACAAGGTGCCCTGAAAACTGTCCAGGGTGTAGTACATCGTACGTTACAGTCAGCCTGTCAAGCTCACGGCTTGCTTGAGGAAGACGCTCACTGGGGCCACACGCTGGAGGAAGCTTTCCTCTCTGACTATCCTTACAAGATCCGCGAGCTATTCGCAATCATGTTGGTGTTCTGTCAGCTTGCCAATCCTGTAGCACTTTGGGAAAAACATAGATAGAGTCTCGCGGAGGACGTTAAGAAGGAAATCGAAAAACAATATGAAAGTGTCCACATGCTAATGAACATTGTGTACAACCCGTGTCATATTCTTATAGAAGACCTTGTGTTCGCAATGTCTGGGCATCCTCTCCAACAGTTCGGTATTCCGTCACCTTCAAGAGAGCAGGGAGCCGACGAGATTAATCGCGAATACCTGAGGGAGATGTCTTACGATACAGCCCGGCTCTGTAAGACAGTTGTTGAAAATCACCCTAAGCTCAATCCCGAACAAAACCAAGTCTATGACGAAATATTACAGAGCATCACCTCCGAGACAGGCAGGCTGTTCTTCCCAGATGCTGCTGGTGGTACGGGCAAAACATTCTTAATCAACTTGTTGTTGGCGAAAGTCAGGAGTGAAAGGAAGATCGCCATCGCTGTTTCTTCATCAGGTATCGCCGCTACCCTTATTGACCGAGGAAAAACTGCTCGTTCTGCCATGAAATTGCCACTTAACATGAACCATTCCGAGTCTCCAATGTCCAACTTCTCTAACCAGAGTGACCTCGCCCGCGTGCTTAGAGATGTTAAGCTAATCGTTTGAGACGAGTGCACTATGGCTCATAAGAGATGAGTTGCAGCTTTAGACAGGACGCTCCAGGACATCAGGAGTAGCAAACGTCTGATGGGTGGACTGCTTTCCGGTGACTTCAGGCAGACTTGACCAGTGGTACCTCGGGGAACACGCACCGACGAGGTCAAAGCATGTCTCAAGTCATCCTTCCTATGGCCACTAGTTAGCGCTCAGTCTTTAAAAGTAAACATGAGGGTGCATATTAATGGTGACTTGAAAGATGAAGAATTCTCCAAATTAATTTTAAAAATAGGTGATGGCAAGCTGTTGGAGGAAGATGGACAAATAAGCATACCAGAAAGTCTGGGTCTTAATGTCCATTACCTGAATGCCTTAACTGACCGGATATATCCCAAATTGAACGAGGATGGAATTAAGCATTCTTCTTGGCTGAGAGAAAGAGCTATTTTGACTCCAAGAAATGACTTAGCCGTTGAGATCAACAACATATTGTTGGAAAAGTTGTCCAATGAGATGGTGACGTATAAGTCTATTGACTCCGTGGTGGAGGTCGAGGATACCACCAACTATCCTGTAGAGTTTCTCCATTCACTCGATCCACCCGGTATACCGCCTCATATCCTTTTCCCTAAGATTGGTGCTCTCATCATGCTATTGCGCAACCTTAACCGACCAAAGCTCTGCAATGGTACCAGGCTGCAGTTGAAGACCCTTTATAAACACGTCATAGAAGCCACGATAATCACAGGCGCTGGACAGGGTGAAAATATATTCATCCCCGCATCCCTAGGATCCCGTCAGATTACTCCATCCAGTTCAAACGTCTGCAGTTCCCGGTTAAGGTCTGCTACGCTATGGCCATCAACAAATCGCAAGGACAGAGTCTAAAAGTAGCTGGCGTGGATCTGAGGAGTGATTGCTTCTCCCACGACCAATTATACGTAGCATGCTCTAGGGTTAGTTCATCTGACAGTCTGGTCATCCTCCAACCACAAGGCACTACATGAAATGTAGTATACAGGGAAGTACTAAGTGGCAAAAAACAGGTGACATAAAATGTTGAAATATCAGTAGAAGTGGTGGAGGAGGGTGTATTGGCCTTCAGTTCAACATAAATAAATGAATCCAGTAAAACTTTTTTCATGTTGTTTAATTTTAAGTAAAACACTACATTTCGGTCGCTATTATAATTCCATAGCGAAGGTGAAGTGCCCGTCCATTCAAATGTTTTTGACTGACAAGTACCAAAGACCGTTCGGAGGACAGGTACTAACTTCTGCTAGTATATGCATCATACTAATATAAAAAAAATGAGATGGTGTGTGTCTGTCGTCCTGTCTGTTGCTCAACCACGCAAGAACCACTGGTACGATTGAAATGAAATTTTGCATGGATGTAGCTGATTTACCACGTTTACACATAGGCTACTTTTGATTCCGATATTTTGCACTATTTAAAAATGGCGACCATTTTAATGACGTCACTACAGCCTTTGGTTTCAAAATTTCATATTTCCATTTCAAATAAAAAGAGAACGCTAAGAAATAGCAAACTTTTGATGGCATATGCGAGCTTTACAATTTAATCTTCTATCCGAAAGGTCCTGATCACTTTTCGTGTATCTCCAACGGTTGGCGAGTAAAACCTATTAAACACGGTCAACGCCGAGCTGTGCAGTATATATCTCTCTATATAAAAATGAGAGTTTGTCTTTTTCTTCTGAATTTCTACGGAACTTTGAGTTATTTACGCGTTTCAGACTGTTTTATAATGGATGCTCGCGAAAATATTTTTTTGTCAGTCTGTTTGTTCGTTTGTTTGTCTGTGGACAACTTTGTTCCCTTATAACTCGAGAACGGCTGGGTGTATCAACGTAAAATTTGGTACACATATCCATCAGAGGCACGACACTAATCATTGATGTAACTGTTCTCCGTACCTCTCATAAAAGGGGGCCTACCCCCTTAAAATACATGCTGAAATAGGTGTAGAAGGACGAGACAGAGCTCATTTTCAGCCCCTCAATGTGAGAGTTAAAACTTGGGGGCCCCAAAGTGTCCCCCAAAATCACATTTTAAGGCCCTAAAACCAACCGTTTTTGAGATATTCCCAGAAAACTAATTTCATTTAATAAACTAATGAAAGAATGCAAGCCGGTAACCATGGCAACATGATCTCAGAGGTCCATTTATTGCTGTAAAATGCAATGCAATTCCATTAATTACATTAGTGAGAAAGTTTGCAAACGGCTAGAAGGTTATCACGGAACCAAATTAAGCTGTAAAATTCATCAATACGTACAATACGCTTAAGGGGGTCCAGGGGTACTCTAGAAATGTTTCACGCGATTTACACCTGCGGGTGTGGTACGGCAGGTCTATTATATTCCTATCCCTATATATTATTATTATTAGTAGTAGTAGTAGTAGTAGTAGTAGTAGTATATTATGGCGCACAACGACGAGACAAAGACCCTCGGTGCCAGAAACAAAACTTGGGGGCCCTAAAGGGTCATCGAAAACTACATTATAAGGCTCTAATACCAACAGTTTCTGAGATATTTCCAGAAAACTAATTCAATTTAATTTAACAAACTAATGAAGGGATGCAAGTCGGAAGCAATGTCACTCCATTTATTATGATTCTGTGAAAGTTTGCAAATGGCTATAAGTTTATCACGGAACCAACTTAGACTGTATGCAATTAAGGGGATCAAGGGGTAATCTAGATTTTTTTCACGTGCGATATATAGTACAGAAAGTCTATTATATCTCCAAACAGCAACATTATTTTCAAAAATTCCTAAATTCAATCAGCATTTTTGCTGCTTTTAGGAATTTGGGCCATTTGAGGCTAAAGAACCTGAATTTTCATGCACCACAAGCCTTTATAATTTATGAAAGGGGTCTTCCTGTGTATGGGGACCTAACACAACGTAGAGGGTCAGTTTTTATGTGACGTGTATTGCGTTTCGTCTACAAGGCTTTCAATTCTATTTCACGTCAGGAAGTACACGTTAGGTGAATTTAGTTTCAGAGCACATATTAACTAATTTTTTATTTATTTTTGTCAACATCGGGTTCATTGTAAGGATGATTTTGTTTGATACTGTGTGGTAGATATACCCATATTCGGTTATCTGGGTGATATGTGGTAGACAATTGAATTGTCTGTCTGTCTGTCTTTCTGTGTATCTTTATATACGCCTATAACTCGTGTTCGGATGCTTGGTGCATCGTAAAATTAGGTACGGATACCATAAGAGTCAATACACCAATCATTTATAAAACTCTTCACCGTACCTTTCATACAGTAGAAAGGTGGGCATATGGGAAAAACTTCTCAAAATTCATGGTAAAATGGGCGAAATATAAAAAATATCCTAGAAGGACGACCAAAGCATATGTTGCGCTTCTCAATGTGAGACACAAAATTCGGGAGTCTATAAAGGGTCTCCGAAAACCACATTTTAAGGCCCTTAAATTGACAGTGTGTGTGATATTCCCAGAAAACCAACTTCCTTCTGATAAACTTATGAAGGAATGACACACCGCTAACCATTGCAACAGTTGTTGTTTGAGTCTTCAGTCTTTTGACTGGTTTGATGCAGCTCTCCATGCCTCCCTGTCCTGAGCTAATCGTTTCATCTCTACATAACTACCACACCCTACATCTGAGGCAATCTGTTTAACATATTCTAACCTTGGTCTACCCCTACAGTTCTTGTCCTCGCCCCTTCCTTCCATAACTAAGCTTGCTATTCCTGGGTGTCTTAGTATGTGTCCTACCAACCTATCTCTTCTCTTCATTAGCAGTCGCCAGAAACATCTCTCCTCTCCCACTCGTCTTAATACCTCTATGTTTGTAACCCTATCTACCCATCTGATCTTCATCATTCTCCTGTAACACCACATTTCAAATGCTTCAATTCTCCTCTTTTCTGCTGCACCAATAGTCCAAGTTTCACTTCCATAGAGCGCCACGCTCCAGACAAAGGCTTTCAAAAATGACTTCCTAATACCTAAATCTATATTCGATGTCAGCAGATTCCTTTCTTGTAGAAAAGCTTTCTTTGCCTGAGCCAACCTACTTTTTATATCCTCTTTGCTTCGTCCATCACTGGTTATTCTACTTCCTAAGTAAGAGAAGTCTTCTACTTCCTTCAGCTTTTCACCTGTCAATTTGATCTCCATAGAGGTTTCTGATTTATTTCGGCTGAATTCCAGTATTTTTGTTTTACATTTATTAATTTTCATCATGAATTCTTTCTGTAAGACGGAGTCCATACCATTCAAAAACTCATTCAAATCCTCAGGCTTGTCGGCCAAGATGACTATGTCATCAGCAAATCTCAGAGTTGAAATTATTTCTCCTTGAATCTTCACTCCCACTTTAAATTTTTCTCCAATTTCCTTCATTGCTTGTTCAATGTAAAGATTGAAAAGTATGGGTGATAAGTTGCAGCCTTGCCTTACACCTTTCTGAATACCAGCTTCTCTCTCATGTCCTTCAACTAGAATGACTGCTGTCTGGCTTCTGTATAGATTGTATATCACCCTCCTATCCCTGTACTTTATTCCAATCGATTTCAAAATGTCAAACAATTTAGTCCAAACAACGTTATCGAAAGCCTTTTCTAAGTCTACAAAAGCCATGAACGTTCTCTTATCTTTCCTTATTCTACCTTCCAAAATCAGCCTAAGACTTAGTACAGCTTACCTTGTTCCTACATTTCTCCTGAAACCAAACTGGTCTTCACCCAACTCCGTTTCTATCTGGCTTTCAATCCTCTTGTAAATTATCCTAGACAGGATCTTTGAAGCATGAGTAATCAAGCTGATTGTACGGTAATCTTCACATCTGTCAGCTCCCACTTTCTTTGGCAAAGGGATGATTACATTCTTCTTGAAATCAGGGGGTACCTCACCTGTCTCATAAATCCTACACACCAAGTGAAATAACCTGATCAGACCTTCATCTCCTATGCAGCGTAGCAACTCAATCGGTATATCATCTATGCCTGGTGCTTTGTTCCTGCTTAAGTCTTCCAAAGCTCTATCAAATTCTGATCTCAATATTAGATCTCCTTTCGCATCCTCATCAATTTCCTCCTCCCTTTCCATTACATGATTCTCAATCTCCTTTCCCTTATACAAACTCTCTATGTAAGCTTTCCATCTCTCAACCTTTTCTTCCCTATCTGTTAGAGGCTTTCCATTTGTGTCCTTAATATTACAGCACTTAGTCTTCCTTTCCCCAAAGTATTCTTAATTCTTCGATAAGCTGTGTCTACTTTTCCTAATTTCAGACAATTTTCTATACCTGCACATTTCTCTTTCAACCATTCTTCTTTCGCTTCCTTGCACTTCTAGTTAACCTCATTTCTCAGACGTCTGTATTCTGCTTTCCCCTTCTCATCTCTTACATTCTTGTGTTTCCGCCTTTCATCCATCAATTCTAGTATATCCTGAGTGATCCACGGTTTTCTACCTATTCTTTCTTTCCTACCAATGTTTTCTTCTGCGAATTTTGTTATTTCATTCTTCAAAAGTGCCCATTCGTCTGCAATTGAAGTTTCTTTAGGGTTTTTCATTAGTCCTTCCTTTATACTCTTCTTGAATCTTTCGTTTACATCCTTCTCTTTCAGTCTGTCTATTGCCCACCTTTTTGGCTTTTGACTTTTCTTCAGTTTCTTCAACTTTAATCTGCATTTCATTACAACCAGATTGTGGTCAGAGTTCATGTCAGCACCAGGATATGCTTTACAATCCAAAATCTGGTTTAGAAACCTCTGCTTGACCATAATGAAGTCGATTTGGTAACGCCCTGTATCTCCTGGTCTCATCCATGTGTATATTCTTCTATTGTGGTTATTGAATAAGGTGTTAGCTATGACCAACTCATGCTCGGTGCAGAATTCTACCAGCCTGCTTCCTCGATCATTTCTTTCACCTAATCCGAAATCTCCTACTATCTTCCCTTCTCTCCCTTTTCCTACCACAGCATTCCAATCTCCCATTACTATAACATTTTCATCACCCTTGATATACCTCAGAATTTCGTCTATTTCTTCGTAGACCTTTTCAACATCCTCATCATCAGCTTGACTGGTAGGCATATAGACTTGTACCACTGTGGTGCAGGTAGGTTTAGTATTGATTTTTGCTACAATAATCCGTTCACTATATTGTTCATAATATTCCACCCGCTGTCCAAGTTTCCTACTCAATATGAGGCCAACCCCTGCTTGGCCATTGTTTGATTTAGTGCTAATGACCCTATAGTCTCCTGACCAAAAGTCCTGTTCTTCCTGCCAGCGCATTTCACTAATCCCAACCAAATCCAACCTCAACCTATCCATTTCCCTTTCTAAGTTTTCTAACCTTCCACTTCCTAGCAGACTTCTAACATACCACGCTCCGATCCGTAGAATGTCAGATTTCCTCTTTGTCACTTCTGTGATGTTAACCCCCTCTCGAGTAGTCCCCACCCGGAGATCCGAACGGGGGACTAGTTTACCTCCGGATTTAAATTTTACAAGGGAGGAGGCCATCATCACATGTAATTATGCATAGAGAGGTGCATATCCTCGGGAATAGCATACGGCTGTAGTTTGCCGTTGCTTTCAGCCGTGCAGCAGGACGCAGTGTAGCCATTATTTGGCTTATATTATCAATATCTTAACCGTCTATAAGACTAGTAAAGAATTGATTTATTCTGAAAGGCTGCTACTCCCTTTCAGAATAAGTAAAGAGCAATTCTACTAAACAAAAATACTAACCTTCTACCGTACTAACAATTAAATACCAAAATTCTACTAACGAAAAAAATACTAAAGTTCCACCAACAACAAATACTACCACTAAAACAGTCTGTCACCAGGCACACTCACATGCACCCTCACACATCACAGTCTACTGAAACAATGAACTAGAACTAATAAACAATGCAACTGCTACCAGACACACTCACACACCACAGTCTAATAGAACAATGACATATATCTAATAGACAAGCTAACTACCTACTTACAACTAAAACTAACTACATACGTACTGTACTGTTATTTGAATTGACAATATTTACAAAATGCAATTTAGATAGAAAACACTTACAAAATGTAATTTAGATTCAAAATAGTCACAAAATGCAATTGAGAATAAAAACGTTAAAAGGAATTACATTATGAAGTTTCATTCAAGTTTGCAATATTATGGTACCGTAACCTCAAAATGACCGTACCCATATTCCGACCCAGTACGCCACTATGACTGATGTCAGATATACCTCCTTCTCTAAATAAATTGAATATGCCCAAGAAATGTCATTTCATTGCAATTTACTTGCCCTCAAGGGTTAAATGATTTTCAACTGTATCTACAGAAAACCTATTGGCAACTCAAACTAACACTTGGGGCGCTGCGGTCGGTTTGGATAAGTAGGGTAAAAATACTCAATAACACGCGTTTGATATGGAACATTTTATTTTCGTAACAAATACAGTGCGGGAATCTTAAAGAGAAAAGGAAATATAAGGAAAAGAGGAGAGGAAAGGAGTGGAGAGGGGAGAGAGTCCGCCCCAAAGGTAAGGGACAAAAGGGGAAAACGGACCCAGCTCAGGAATCCCTCGGGGTCGCCAACACCCGAACTCACCAGCCGTGAGCCCCTGAGGGTGTAGCATTATCTAGGGTGCACCAGAATTGGTGGGGCTACATACACCCTGTCTCCTTAAGGGCCTTGAGCACAAGGCAGGAGGTAAAAGGAAAAGAAAAAGAAGGCTGACCCCTCAGAGAAGGAGGGTATCAGGAAAGATGAGACAAGGGCCAATTAAGGCGGGAAAGTGAAAGACTCCCTAGGCCTCGGATAACCTAAAGGTTCGAAACATGTACCTAACTTAGCGCACTAATAGCGCAAAATATTTTGTATTGATTTGACGGAAAGATTCAAACTGATTAAATAATTTATATACGTCAATACGGAGCAGAAATGGCAATTAGTATTCCCATAACCTAATACCGTCGGGGTCGGAAGAGAACAAGAGGTGACCAAGGGAGGTCGACAGGAAAGAAGACGGAGAGGAGCCCGGCACAAGTAAGTGGAAGCAATGCCGGACTCAGCTGGGGTCCCGTGGTAGCCAACCCACGTCCCACTAGAAGTGAGCCCCTGGGGGGAATATTTACTTATTCGTTATAATTATAATAGCCTATACCGTACAGTATATTAACACTTATTTAACCAATAATCTTTTTATAATTATACATATTCCAGGCATTACCCATTTCAGATTTGATTGCCGCTGAGCGTGACTGAACCAGTGTTTGCTGATTATTGTAGCAGGAGCTCCGCAGGGGTGAAGCAGAGGACACGGTCATGACAGAGTGCAGTCTGCACATAAGTCAAGCATCATTGCGCGCGCTACCTGTCTTAGAAGCGCAGATAAGCGTCACAGGAGCTCATGTCACCACGGACAGTTAAACAATGACTAAAGTTACTGGAACTGAGTCATATCCTATTCGTCAATCAATTCGTGAAAGGGTAATATTACAAGAAGGAATATTTGATAACAAATGCTGTTCCGTCTTAAAATCCAACCGTGCCTAGTTTACAGTATGGAAAACATGGAAAATTTTAAGTTACTAGACCAATCAACTGGCGACAACATTAAAAATTGCAACAGTAGCTCAATTAATAATGTCTGGTGTTAACACTGAACACCGTTAGAAGAACGGGTACTTCTGCTGGTCGAGACTCGGAAGTATCTCATGAAATAAGTTGATTATATATATAATGGGTCATTTGATTCCCACCCAGGCCCCTATAAATGGCCGCACCATCTCTTGGGCCAGAGGAGGGGAGTGTATTGGAAGTTATAGAGTTATAGGAGAAGGGTGGTGGTGAATAGTATAAATTGGAGAAGGAGAATGGTTTGACCTCTTGGCTAAGATTTAAGTTTTGAAAGTTGTTAAGTTAGAGAAAATTGCTCTTTTGTGCATTGTACCATTGTAAATTTTTGAGTTAGAAGGTTTGAAGTTTTGTGGTTCATGAATTGATTGGTTTGTAAGTAAGAGATTCGGAGAAAGTTTGAACTTTATATTGTGGAAGTTTGTGAAAGCAGGGTATTTAGAAATTACTAGTTGTTTTTTTTAGAAAAGGGTGATGATGTATTTTGAGAAGGGGTTGTACTGTAGGTGTTTTTTGTGGAGATGAGAAACGGTGCTGAGAGAAGAAGAACTAACCCCGTGGCCCTACAGCCCTTGAAGGGCCTAGGCCTACCAAGCGACCACTGCCCAGCCAATTGGCCTGCAGATTTTGGAGTGACGCGTGGTCAGCGCGTCGGGTCCCCTCGGCCGTTAATCTTGGTTTTCGTGACCGGGGCACTGTCTCACTGTCAGACAGCTACTCAATTGTCCTCACGAGGCTGAGTGCACCCCGTTCCAACCCTCACGTCAGTTTTAAAATCCCTGACGGAGCCGGGGATCGAACCCGGGGCCTCCGGGTGAGAGGCAGGTGCGCTACACCAACACCAGGGGGCCGGCTGAGAGAAGAAGGGAGGGGAGAAATATGTATGAGAATGGGGAAATGTATGAGGTTGTTTGAATGTTGATTTGGATGAGGTGAGGGGATGATATGAGTGCGAGTGATTGTGTTCGTTTTTATGATGTTTTTTTTTGATGAGATGGAGGATTGCGTTGGAGGTGGGGGTGATGGGTGACATGGATGATGTGCGTAGAGATGAAAAAGAGAGCAGTATTGTAGAGGAGATAGAAAGAAAGAAAGAAAGAAAGAAAGAAAGAAAGAAAAGAAAGGAAAAGAAAAGATATGTGAGATGAGATGAGTTTTTTTTAATATGAGGTGGAGGATTGCGTTGGAGATGGAGGTGATGTGTGATGAGGAAGATGGGCGTATGGATGAGAAAGAGAGCAGTGTTATAGAAGAGATAGAAAGAAAGAAAAAGAAAATATTTGTGAGTTTTGATGATTGTTTTATATTATTATTATTATTTTCATTTTTTTAAGCCTGAAGTGGCGTTGGGGTTTCTCGTTTTCATTGAGAGGGGGCGGGATGTTTAGTCGGGGGCTGGGATGAGGGATTTTAGGTGTGTGAGGCCGAGTTTGGTGTAGACGGGTGCTCGGGCTGGGAGAGCCTCAAGCTGCTGTATTATGGGGTTTTGAGTGCGACGAGCACGTTGAAGGTAGCGAAGTTGGAGAAGGTGGATGTAGGTGGTGATTGGTGGTAGGGGCATTAGCCGGTATAAGTCTTCACTTGGATGTATCGGGGAAAGGCGAAGTGCGATACGTGAAATACGGCGTTCCATCGTAATTAGTGGGCAGAATCGACTGGCAGCGTAGCCGGCCCATACCACGTGACCGTAGGTGATGTATTAACGTATTAATGTCTTATAGGTGTAAAAGACAGTAGGTGGATGGTGACCCCAGGAGGTGCCAAGTAGGAGGGTGAGTAGCCGAGAGCGTTTCTGTGCTGAGGCCGTGAGAGCTCGGAGATGAGACCTGAAGGTGAAGTGCTCGTCGAACTCTACTCCAAGATAGCGAAAAGACGGGCTAGTGCTGAGACGATGGTCATGGATCTGGAGGTTCAGTAAAGCAGGATTGCGTGATGGTCCGTTGGCGTGACGGCGAGGACGAAAGAGTGTTTAGAGTTTAGAGTTAGGTGCCAACGGTCACACCAGGCCGTGAAGGTGTGAAGATACGGCTGCACAAGGCGGTTTATGGCGGTGACGGAGGGGCAGGGGGTGAGGATGGCGGTGTCATATGCAAATTGTAGGAGGTGAAGAGGAGCCGGAGGCTGGGGGATATCTCCGACAAACAGGATGTAGAGAAGGGGCGAGAGGACTGAACCTTGGGGGACACCTTGGTTCAGGGGGAAGGAACGAGAGAGGGAGATGCGAGCGGTGCGGGGACTGAGGAAATTGCGGATGAGGCGGATGAAGTTAAGAGGGAGGTGGTAGTAGTGAAGCTTCAGGAGGAGGGCGGCGTGCCAGACGGTTTGGAAATCGAAGGTAAGGAGGAGGGTTGGGCGGAGTCGGTTTAGGTTATCGGCTGTGAGGGTGGTGAGACGTAGTAACTGATCGCGGGTGGAAAGAACTGGTCGGAAACCGCATTGGGAAAGAGGGATGAGATTGTGGTTGGAAATGTGGCGGTGGGTGCGGCGGACGAGGATTTTCTCGAAGAGTTTCGAGAGAACGGCTGTTAAGCAGATGGGACGGTAGGATGTGATGTCGGAAGGTGGTTTGTGAGGTTTGGAGAAGAGTAGCATTGTTGCTGCGCGACAAGTTGCAGGGTAGAAGCCGGTTTGGAGGAGGTAGTTATAGAGGGTGGCTAGGAGCTGTAGGAAGACTGGGGGTGCTTCCTTGATGTGCACGTATCGAATTTGGTCGGGACTCGGAGCAGTGTTTTTCGTTTGTGTGAGGGCGATCTGGATGTCAATGGGCGTAATAAGTTCGTTGATTGGGTGTTGCATAGGGGATAGTTGGTGTATTCTTTGGAATACACGGTAAGATAGAGCAAGCTTTTGCTTCTCTTTGCTTTAGTTCATCCCTTCCTTTTTTCTCAAACACCAACAGTGATCTTCTGTTTTCTCCTTGTAGGTTATGCCTCTCATATTACCTGTAAGTCTGTTCTAGACATATATCCTCCATGACCCACCTAGCGTCATCTTGCAGCGAATCTCTGAAGTTCCTCAATTCTTCCCTGTACAAGAGGACTTCATTATCAATCTGGCCACCAGATCTCGTCGCCATCGCCAGCTATCATCTCCGTGATCAAGAGAACTTCGTCTACATTTTCACCCTCCAGGCTGCGCTAGTGACTCCTACTATCAACTCTTTGAAGATCATTTCATCAAGAGAAATTAATATTGTAATGTTGGTCATTCTTATATGTATTCCTTTTGTCCCCTACCCCCACTCTTTTCCCTCCGTGCTTCGTTGAGCGTGTCTCACTTGTACGTCAGAAGTCGACCCAGTCAGTTAGAGCTTAACTAAAGCTCGCCTCCTCAACTCGAGAGGCAAACTTTTAAATTCTACGCCATGTTAGAATTTTAGTATCAACCGTCAAAAGGAACATCGCCTTCGCCATGAAGCAAAGCTAAGTACTACTTCTACGTTCTTCAACTTATTCTAATTGATTTTAAATAGCTACATGCTTTTAATCATCATTTTATAGGCAGTGTGAGATTTCTATATTTGGGGCAATAATCATCCTTCTCGGGATTTTCTATGTTGGGCTTTTGTCTATCTAAGCCAATCTTAACACGAAGCAGCATTTCTTATGCTTATTAAATGAGAGATTTTCTCACAACGTGGGATACCATTAAATTACCCACTGTCTATAAAATACTTAGCTCGTTCCACCGCTGGACTAACTTTTGCTCTATTCTTCAGTCATCATTGCTCTGGAACCTTCCAGAACTTGCACTCTAACTACCAGTTATACTGTCATGTATTTCCCACTCACATATGGGAATACTTTTTCAAACTAAGGAATCTTCCTTATGAACTGCTAATCAATAACTAATTTTTTCTTCCTGCGTTGGGATTTTTCTGTGCATTCAACTATAATCTACAACTTTCTCAAGCAATAGACTCTCGCATATCTAGTGTAACTAGTTATTTTCCATCATTGCAATAACTTTCTTTGCCATAAACTTTTTGTGCTACTACAGTGAACTTTTCAACTATATCAACAGACTATAGTGAAAACAGTGCTTGTTCAACCTTTCATCCGCGTCGCGTTCGTCCGAATACAATAAATACGGCCATGAACACTTTTCCACAATCCCATTTGATCTTTCCCAAACCCTTTACTAACAAACCAAAATAATAAAATTGTTACTTTAGGTCTTTTTTCAATCAGGTGTCACTCTCAATAAGTGCCCTCCCTCTCTTGCTTTATGTACAACGAATTAATGTCTGTAAAACTTCGTGTCTAGTACACACCTTAAATTATATTGTTTCTCCCTTCTAATTAGGGAATACAATTCTTTCAACTCAGGAGTGAGTTATCTCTGGGTTTCACGAAAGGGAAACTTGCCCCATTTGTCTCGTGATCCCTACTTAAACATAGGAGTTCTAGAAACTTCCATTCGATTTTTCTCTTCAGGTTTCACAATAAGTGACCTGCCCTATTTGTATAATCATTAAAAGTAATTCAGTATCAATACAAGAAGTTATAGAAACTTCTATTTTATTCTTCCTGCTTTTTGTTGTTGTTACTTTCGAAGTTGTTACTCTTTCTAAGATACTTATCTAGAAATCCTTAAAGTGCACACCTTGTACTTGATTTATTGTCTAACTTTAATTACGTCAGTTATCTTTAAATTTTTCATTTATTTATCTTCGTCATTTCAAAATCTTGCGAAGATTTTAAAGCATATAAAAGGTTTGAAACCAAAAGAATTGTTAATTGCCTGGCGCAAGCTTTAGATGTTTTCGGAGGTCTGCGACCCCAATTGTTTATATAAATCAAAATTATATATTGGTTACAAAAACTACTTCTTTTTGCATTGTTATATAAATCAAATATTTGTTTTTCGCTTTATCATTTCTCTAACATAACGGTTAGGCAAGATCCTGTCTTCCTTGACTCTTCCCACTTAATGCAAATAAATCTATTGATAGGGCTTTCACCACTTGTTGCATTTGAGCAAGAACTCTTAGTTGATAACTTAGTAAAGTCTCTCTTAGCTTTAATAGCTAATTATAACTGGCCAGTAAGGCAAGCATAGCTCGCTACGCCAGCTTCCTGCTTGTGGAGATTCTCTTCAACACTTATGGTTGGTTTTTCAAAATATAAGTGTTTCTCATTGTCTAAACTTTTAGTCGGCGCCTCGCTGGGTAAAAGCTTAGTCATTTCTAAATTGCAACTATTGGTACACTAACCAAAATTATTCCCAAAGGTATAATTGCTTTATCCCTATCCTTCTTGGAAGCATTCGGTCGCTCTTTCAAAATTCTACAATTTCAAAAACTAAAATATCAAAGCCGATTCAAATTATTGGCATTCTTCAAATTACCTGTTTAGAAACAAACTCCTTTGAACAGATACACAATAAATCCGTTACTCTTTGTCTTGCCAGACCACCACCCTGCCCCATAGTAGGCATATGTATGCTTGAGAGGGAATACGCTAAAGTAACTCTCTTGCAAACCGCCCAAGTTCCAGCTGCGTTTCTCGTTAGCTTTGCCCAGGTCCCTACCCACTTTAGGTATCGGAGAGCGGATTTGCAGTGGCAGCTGCCTTTAAATATATTTAAAGTTAAACTTATAACTTCGTTTGGACTCTCTTCCTATTTTTCCATCCTTTTTCTCCAGTCCGAAACCCACTTCCTTTTCTTTATCATCTTCCCTTGGGGGTTAGGCTATTCCCAAGCTATTAATCTACCCAGATGTAGAGGGTGAGGTTGGAGATATGGGCGTTTTGGGATTGAGTCGATCTCGTCAATGTGGTGAGGATTGAAGTTTCGGGCTGGGTCGAAGACTTTCTCGAAACGCCGGGCGAAGATTTCGAGCTTAGCGGGCAGATCTGGTGGGGCAGTGCCTCGATGAATGATGGGGTAGGAGGGGGTTGGGGAGTGACCGGTTAGTGTGTTAAGCTTCTTCCAGTAGGAGGCTAGGTTGGATCTTTTCTGCTGTAGGGAGTTGCAAACAGTTACCCAGTTTCGGCGGTGAAAGGCACGGAGGTACGATTGTACCTGACGTAATAGCCGTCTATATAGAGTGAGGAAGTGGCGGTCGCGGGAGCGTTTGTATTGCTCCAGATACCTATGAGATTGGCGGAGATGAGGGAGTGCTTTCGGGGGGTAAAGGGGGACGAGAGGGGGGGTACGGGGTCAGGGGGGTGTGTGCTGAGGCAGCGTTGGTAAGGGCGGATTCGAGTGTTTGAGCAAAGACGTCCACTGTGGCCGCGGATGAGAGGTTTGGAAGTGGCTGTTTTAGAGAGTCAGTGATTTGCTCACGATAAGCAGGCCAATTGGCTTTTTTTTGTAGTTTTGCCTGAGTACAGGAGGGTGGGAGTTACGAGAGAGGAACGAATGGGTATTGTGGCTAAGACCGGGAGGTGGTCACTGCCGATACTGAGGAGGACGTCGACGGTGAGAAGGTGCGCTAGGCGGTTGTGTACGATTACGTCATCGGGAGTTGAGATTGGGGCGAGTTGGTTTAGGGATGGTTATTAAAGAAGAGTAGACAGATTGTAGCTGTGCGGGAGTGCATGTTGAGATCAACCAGTATGAGGAAGTGGGGAAAAGTAGCATGGGGGTGGGTGAGAAAGTCCCGTGGGAAGGGGTGTGTTGGACGTGTGTAAATAGTGGCGATATGTAGGACGCGAGAAAGGAAATAGAGGGTGGCAATGAGGCTTTCTGGGAAAGAGAGGGGAGGGGGAGGGGTGTGGATACGGATGGGGATGCGTGGCTTGTGGAGGAGAGCAACTCCTCCGCGACCGATGTCTCGGGGTGGTCCGCACGATGCATGGTGTAGCCTGGTCACTGATCTCTATACATGGATCGCTGATGGCAGCTCTCCGCTGCACGAGAAAGTACGCCAGGTTGAGCGCGCGGTTCGCCATGATGGCCTACCCATTCACGAGCACTCCTTATGGGGAAGCAGTGATAATCTAGTCAATTTTAAATCGTAATTAATGGTGCTTTGGAACAAATAAAAATATAGAGATATGTTCACTCATAGCATAAGGGCATTGGGATCACTGAGACGACATTCCGAGGTCAGTAAATCTCCGGAATAGCAATACAAATGAATGTATAATAACGGCTGACAAATATCAACTTAGGTGCTGAGTACACGCAATTAGCGATCAGTAACAGAGTAACGAGTGAAAAACAATTTTTGGAAACATTCTTGTAAATTGTATATATAAATATATGCCACGAAATTATGCATTCTTAAAATGATGTACCTATAAACGTAGCTCACTATACAGGCCTAGATTCGACATATCGTAATCGGTGCTTGGTAATGCTTGGCAACAACAGCACCCACTCCATAAACCCATCCCCTCACTTCTCTCCCTCTCACCAACACTTCCCCCAAGTAATCTCAGCACTCTACATCAAATACTACAGCTTTTAATCACGCTAGCAGCACAAAAAACTTAATAACGGGAAGTAGATCAAGGCCAAAAATGCACTTTAAGCCAAACCAATTTCACTCCTCAGCTCCACATAAAACTTAACACAACAAAAAACTTACTCAAAACATACTCTCCCCACCGTTTTACAACTATTAAGCGAACTATTCGCACCCAGAACCGAAAATCCCTGAAATGGGATCAAATTTAAAAACGCAATAGCCTAGCCCGATCACGTCTGCTTCAGCACCACCGCATATGTATACTTAACTTCACAATAACTTCCAAATTACGGCTAAGTGACCTATCTGCCGGAGAAGTAAAGGTATTACCGGCTTGCCTGGGATGATGGGTCACCAAACCGGTACTTAAAACTAAGATTTTACGCTTTAAATAACCAAATTCAGCCCATTTTACAACTACAAGAAACACAAAATATTTATTGCCAGTATAAATTCATGTATAATATCAAACTACCAGTAACCAATCACAGAGCCGGATTCGCAATATAGCACCATGCGCTCGCTGCCATCTTGCTATACCTGTCATCGTCTATTCGGCTTAATGCTGCCTTAGCTACCAGCCATCCATGTATAAAGATCAGTGAGCCTGGTATATTGGCTGCTTGATGAGGACGGAGGAAGGTTTCGTTGAGGAGGACTGCGTCTGGGGAGTGTAGATCAATGGTGTACTTGAGGAGAGCTCGCTTTGTATAGAAAGAGCAGACGTTGCTCTAAAGCAGAGGGATGGTTCTAGGAGGCCCAGGGTGGAGGGGTTTATACGCCATTTTGTGGTACATTCAAAGGGGAGAAGTTGAAGTGTGTCAGTGGCCCGGCGTAAGAGGGGTAGAAACGGAGGTTGAAAATTTGCAACGCTGCTTGTTGCAGTTGGGTAAGGACTAAGGGGCGTTGGAAGGGCATTAAGTTCTGGAGGGAGATGGTAAGGAAACGGAGGAGGTTTTCCACCCTCAGGGGGGGGGGGGGATTGGGTGTTAGTGGTGGGGGTTGGGGGATCGATGGTCTTGATAGGGACGACAAGCTCCGGATGATCTGGGGAAGGAGTGGGTTTGCCCTTACACTTATAAGAGTGGGTAGGGTGTTGGCCCGAATACTGGTGGCATTTCGGAGGTTGGGCTAGGTTAGGGCACTGTTGTAGGGGGTGGTCGGGTAAGGACCAGTGGGGGCAAATACGGAGTTGGCGGCACTAGTCCGTAGAGTGTTGGTTATAGGCCAGGCACCTATTGCAGCGGAGAGCTATGGGAGGTGGAGCTTTAGAGAGTTCCACTCGGTGGTGGTAGCGAAACAAAAATACTCCTAGTTGTAGGAGGCGAGCGACTTCTGCCTGGGTGGCCAGGAGGATTCTGAGCATCCAGGTTGGGCCTGTGGGGCATTTGATGCGGAAGGCTTTCTTTACTTGTATTTGCTCTCGGTGTAATTCGGAGATAACGACCTTCTCCGGTACCTCGGGGTCGACTCCCCGGATAACGCCGGAGAAGAGTGGTGAACGGGGAGGAGGGGGAGCGGAGGTGGGTGTTTGACGGGGGGTGAGGGGACCGATCGTCACTGCAGGTCCGAGACGGGTGGCTGAAGTGGAGTCTTCGAGGGTAGTGGCGACGATATCGTCGTCGGTCTTCAGGATGACTCCGTTGGATACTGAGACTAGGAGGAATGGCAGTGAGGGAGGGATGAGCGTCTCCAGGGCACCGTAAATTTCCTGTCTGGAAAGGTGCTGGAGGCCGGAGATGAGGAAGGAGTGTTTGGATGGAGGCTGTGCAGCCTTGGTTGCGTAGGAGATGGAGGGTTGGGGGAGGGGGGAGGAGGTCGTCCCCTCCTGGAAGGGTAGAGTCCCCGAAGGGGGAGGGAGAGGTGGCAGGTTGAGAAGGGAGGGGATGGGGTTTGAAGTTGCTATGGTGTCCAGTGAAGGTATATAGGGATGGCCCCCTTCTTGCATCCCCTCATGGACACGTAATCGAGCACGTTGCGCAATTTCAGTTTCTGATGGATCGGAAACTTTGCGTTTCGCCGTCAGGGTGCTGGTTTGTGGGATGACTGGTGGGAGGTTGGGGTAGGCGGATCACGGTTTGGCGATCCACGACCTTTGCCTCGACCCATTGCGAAGATGTAGTATTGAAGAATGTAAGAAAGAGGGGGTAATTATTCAAGGGGGGGGGGGGATGTCGGTACAAGTCCGTAAAAGGAATTTGTGGAATAGGGTAACAAGTCCCTAATAAAGGAGAAAGAGGAAAAAAAGGGTTGACAATGAAGAGTTATACTGTGAGTAGTGAGCTTGAAATGATTGGAATGATGATTGAAATGAATTGGTGGATGATGAGTAGTGTCGGAAGTATGTGAGATTGGGCACAGCAGGCCACTAAGTAATAGGGTAGGTAATTTGGGGCACCACAGTAACGTGTGGTAGAATGGGGTAGGGGAATGAATTGGGTATCAGATGGTTGAAATGTATGTGATGGTTGGGAAAGTGACAGGCGCGGAGCTGGCAACAGTGTATGAATGAGAGATGAGAAGAAAACGCCTCTGTGGAGTGCGAAATGATGAAACGAGATGAGGTGTGTACTAGTAGCGATGAAAGTACAGCCACTATATGTGGTATTGAAAACGAAGAAGCAACGATGAGAAATGTAGTACAGCAAGTGTAGTCACTGAACAGAACAAAGAAACAGCGATGAGAAATGTAGTACAGCAAGTGTAGTCACTGATCAGTGCAAAGAAACAACGATGAGAATGCAGTACAACTAGTGTAGTCACTGAACAGTACAAAGAAACAACGATGAGAAATGTAGTACAACTAGTGTAGTCACTGAACAGTGTGAAGAAACAACGATGAGAAATGTAGTACAGCAAGTGTAGTCACTGAACACGATGAGAAATGTAGTACAGCAAGTGTAGTCACTGAACAGTGCAAAGAAACAACGATGAGAAATGTAGTACAGCAAGTGTAGTCACTGAACAGTGCAAAGAAACAACGATGAGAAATGTAGTACAGCAAGTGTAGTCACTGAACAGTACAAAGAAACAACGATGAGAAATGGAGTACAGCAAGTGTAGTCACTGAACAGTGTGAAGAAACAACGATGAGAAATGTAGTACAGCAAGTGCAGTCACTGAACAGTGTGAAGAAACAACGATGAGAAATGTAGTACAGCAAGTGTAGTCACTGAACAGTGCAAAGAAACAACGATGAGAAATGTAGTACAGCAAGCGTAGTCAGGGCCGGAGAGAGCGGCCGCGGGCCCTGGTGCTGGGGGGGATTTCGGGTCCCTGCCATTTATGCATTTATGTGCAACCCAAATTCACTAATTACTGCCATGTATTTAGTGTATTATACATACACACATATTTATAACTATCCGTAAAATGCATTGAAAATCCACAGCCTGCTTCCAGTCTCCGACCGGGTCAGGAATGGAATGAATGAAGCCCCCATCTAGCGGCGAGGATATGGACTGTGCCGGCTGCCGAGACCTGACACACTCCTCTGGGGCAATGATTAAATGAATGACAGATGAAATGAAATGATAGTGGAGAGTGTTGCTGGAATGAAATGTTGACAGGGAAACCCGGAGTACCCGGAGAAAAACCTGTCTGCCTCCGTTTTGTCCAGCACAGATCTCACATGGAGTGGCCGGGATTTGAACCACGGACTCAGCGGTGAGAGGCCGGCGTGCTGCCGCCTAAGCCACGGAGGCTTCCGTAAAATGCATTACCGATTTTAAACCACATTTACTTCTCACTCCCAAATAAACAATAACCCATTCACTTTAAAAACAATGCAGTTCATATAACTAATTTTCTTTAAACTTAAAAAATCCAATCCATTTGTTTTAAAAATCGATTGTTAAAGTTGTCATTACCTCATTTGTAAACTGAACTGAGAGGTTAGAAATAAAATATTAAAACACTAAATTCACCCTAAACTTACATCTCTTATGGCTCACAGTATATGTACATCAACAAAACAAACCTAAAATTGGTAGACTTCACAAGTTCCGTTTCAACAGCAAAACACCCTAACTTGAAAATCTATTTTGTCACATTGTCGAGAGGAAAACGTTTTTTACACGATTGAGATCCGAGAAAGAGCGCTCCACGCTCGCAACTGTTGCGGGGATGGTAACAAATATTCTCAATGCTAAATTAAGATTAGGAAAGAGGGTTTCCAAATTTAAAGTTTTAACTTTAATGAGAAGGTCCATGGGCGTAAGAGTTTTGCTATCAAAGTTAGCTTGGTAAATTAATTTCAGGGTTTGAATTTCATCAGGAAGGTCGTTTACTATGTCATTAGAATAGCGCCTTACAAGCTTAGCTGATTTTTTCGAAATTAATTCATCTGCCATTTCATTGCATTGCCACAACACAGAAAACCCACTACAAACAGATTGTACTGATCGAAACCACACTGACATGTCCCCTATGATACCGCCCAGAATTACATTGAACACATCATTTCTAAAATTAGTTTTTGCATCATTACTGTCTTCATGACTGTCATCCTCTTCATCAGCTTGCTTCTTTCTTTTATTTCGTCATTTTTCTTCCTCTTTAAGTTGTTGGGACCATCCTATATTTTTAGCCACTACTTCAGCTTCACTATATATACGGTCCCACCCTTCGCAACGTATAGTTTTCAAGTCTTCTATCAGGGAACCTGAGTTCTTTGCCGCTGCATCCATAATTTCACCTCGGTGTTGAAGAACTCTATTGACAATGTCTATTGATTTTAAAACCTTAAACAAAGAAATAATTCGTTTCTTTCCTTATTTTAAAAACATGACATCAATAATATTTAAATTGCTATCATTATACTGCAACTGCACGAAAGATTATTGCACTTAACTATAACAAAAACGAGACCTTCACTAACGCTTATTATATGTAAACAACTGACAATGTTCTTTCAATTGAAACAGGTATGGCTAAAATTTAACATTACAAAAAAAAAAAAAAAAAAAGGATATGATTTTTTTGAGAAAGTCATTTATTGTGGCTAATCAGTGGCGCACCCACGGGGAAGCTTAGGGGGGCTTAATCCCCCCTCATGGCATGTAAACATTTTTTTAGAATAATTCAAAAATGTTTGTTCTTATTATTCTACATATAGATTATTTATTAAAGTTTATGAACTACTAAATTGTCTTTTTTTGCAATTCACTTTTAAAACCTAATAAACGTGTCAACTGCTTACCAAGTGACTTCATCTTATTTCGGTGCGTGGTAGTTAGCAGAGTGGTAGCACCGCGCACTCTCACATATCAGCTGGTCTAATGTTGATGCGGTGTGGTTGAATAAAACAGGTTTACTCCATTGTCGCGGGGGAGAGGGGATGGCCGATGACTCATCGTCTACGCAGTTACGATAGTGAGTACAGTACAGCTCTGTCAAACAAAAATGGTCCACTCGCACTGCCAGTTTACCGATTCAAGGCATATTAACTGAGTAGTAAATGTTACAACAACAAAAAATAAAAACAACTAAACCCAGCCCGGGCTACGCAGAAGGGCGCGTTAAAGAGGGCCGACTTAACGAGGTTCTACTGTAGTTAGTATTTTTGTGACAGGTGTTTGTTTCTTATGATTTTTTATGTGGCTTGAAATATCTTTGTACGTCAAAGAAATACTATTTTACCAGGAAAATAAATAATGTTTTCTTTCGTAGTATATCCCGCTGGTATTTTTGACTACCGTAGCTACACGCCTCTTTTCTAAACGAATATATGGTATATAATGAATAATAAATTTAATTAATATATATGATGTATTGGTACCTTGAACCAAATAAATGCAAGAAGAAGGCAGTTGAAGGTTTTGACATATTCTTTCAATCCCTCAGGGTCTCGACGACATTCAGACGTTAGGTTCAGTTCTGTCAACGTCTCCAATGCTTCTATTATCCCTGGAAGGTCAGCTGCGACTGGTTTAACGCTGGCTACTCTAGCAGACCAGTGAGTCTTCGACATCGAGTGAAGGGAGCTTGGTAGCTTTCCTTTCAAAATTTCCCATCTTTGGGGGCTGGAGCTAAATATGTTAAACAACTTTCTAACAGCTCCAAAAAGTGTTACTGCAGCCAAACAGCTCTCCGCTGCTTGTTCTCCACACAGATTCAAGGAATGACAAGTGCAAGCAGAGTAAACCGCTTCACTGTTAGCAGACAGAATTCTTGCCTGAGCTTCTTTGTACGCCCCTTTCATATTACTCCCATTGTCGTAGCCTTGACCCCTACAGTCTTTTAATGGGATGTCAAACTCATTTAGCGTATCTAAAATAAGCTCTGCAATGGCTTCTTCACTCTTTTTGGTACATTTGGTAAAGCAATGTAGCCATTCTTCGACTTGGTAAGGCTGAGTTTCATTTTCTGTCAAATAGACGTATCTCAAAAGAAACGCAGTCTGTTCAACATGTGCAGAATCTGGTGTTGTATAAACTATTATGGCATAGTATTTTGCCATTTCTCTTTCTTCTAAAATTTTCTTCGTAACTTGGGCAGCGCAAAGAGTAATAAACTCATTTTGAATATCATGAGACCGATAATTCATTTGCATTCATTCTCCCATTCCTTGAAACGAGCGGACTCTATTTAAATGTTCTTTCAAAACTGGGTCATAATTGGCCGGCAGTTCTAAAATTCCCCAAAAATTGACATTTGAAGGGTTCCTGATTTTATCAATACTACCCCGAAAAGCAAGTCGTCTTTCAGCTAGGAATAAAGTGACATTAAGAAGTCGCTTTAAAAGATCACGCCACTTGTCCTTTTATTGTTGAAAGGAGGGAAAGATTAAGACCGTTAGCGATTTATATTATTTTTATTTGATCACCTCTGACTTCCACTCAACATAGCAGCTTTTATGACTGGAAGTACTCTCATGTTCTGGCACTTTATTGAAGGGTGTTTCCAGCGTTTTTCGGCAGAATATCCTTCCGAAAGAGCGAACGAAGATAGTTTTTGCTGGGGCAACGTACTGAATATTCTGCACGGTTAACAGTAAAACGATTTCTTAACCTTGCTCCAAACAAGCCAATCACGAGTAGCCTAATCAGTTCATCATTTGTAAGTTTCTTTTGTAAGACCGACACGGGAACGGAATAGCCTACCGAATCCATAGGAAATTGTTCAGGCAAAGGAACATGAGGGTATTTTAAGTCTCTGCTGCTATCGAAAGCAGGTTCACCTACATCAACATATTTGTCTGGTAAAGGTAAAGGCAGTTTGTGGCCTTTGATAGATTCAATATTCGTAGGCGACACAGACTGAATAGGACTAGGAGCCCCTTTTTCAGTGATGGTAACTGGTTCTTCCTTGTTTGATTCGATTTCATTTGGTTGTTGTTCATTTGTAGGTAAAACATCTACTTTATAACTATTACTATCGGTGGGCCTATTAGTTATGTTACCTTTTTCTATAACTGACGATGATGAAGGAGCTGGCCTTTCTTTCATGCTCTTTCCTTCAAGTCTCTGTCTTCTCTTTCCTTCCTGTTTTGAGCACCTGATTTGTGTTTGTAATTGCAACTCATAGCAAGTTTCACTAAAAACACACTAAACGCATTCTAAATTGTAATCCGTAATCGAACAATACGAGGCACGTCCAGAAAGTAAGTTCCGTTTGGTAATAAAATTAAATTGTGTACACATACAGAAAAATTATTTATTACACAACATTCTAGACCTCTTAAACTACTTTTCCACATAACTGCCGAACCTTTGCAGGCATTTGTCATTGCGTGGCACAAGTTTTTGGATACCTTGTTCATAGAAGTTTGCCGCCTGTGTCTTCAACCAGTTGGAAACATCTTCTTTCAGCTCGTCGTCATTGTTGAAGTGTTGACCGCCAAGGAAATACTTGATATGTGTGAACAGTTGAAAGTCACTAGGAGCGAGGTCAGGGTTGTACGGAGGGTGGTCAAACACGTCCCAGCCAAATCCCTGTAGGAGGTTGTTCGTCACATTTGCAGTGTGTGGTCGTGCATTGTCGTGAAGATAAACAACACCTTTTGAAAGCAACCCTCGACGCTTATTCTGTATTGCACGGCGCAATTTCCTAAGTGTCTCGCAGTAAGCATCTGCGTTCATTGTTTGACCACGCGGTAAGAAATCAATGAGTAAGATGCCTTTCAAGTCCCAGAACACTGTGCACATCATTTTCCGAGGTGTCAAGAATTGTTTCGGCTTAACCTTTGCTGGGGATGAAGTGTGCCTCCATTCCATTGATTGCCGCTTACTTTCAGGGGTGTCGTAAAAAAACCAAGTTTCATCTCCTGTGACAATCTGTGTCAGAAATTCTTCGCCGCCTTCATTGTAACGGGTCAAAAACTGAAGTGCACTACCCATCCGTTTTGTTTTGTGTTGCTCCGTAAGAATCTTTGGTACCCAACGTCGGCAAAGTTTACGAAAGTTCAGTTTTTGGGTAACAATTTCATGAATTAGTGATCGTGAGATTTGGGGAAATTCCATAGCGAGAGCACTAATTGTAAACCTGCGGTTTTCCCGGATCTTGTCATCAATCGCATGAACCAGTTCTTCTGTAACCAAAGATGGACGCCCACTTCGTTCATCATCGTGCACTTCACTATGTCCTTCATTGAACTGTCGGACCCATCTTCTCACCGTCGAATCACTCATCGCATTTTACACTTCGCAAATTTGCCGATAAATTTCAATTGGTTTCACGTTCCTAGCAATCAGAAAACGAATCACAGATCTGATTTCACAAGCGGCGGGCTTTTCAATCAACACCGACATTGTACGAGTAAACATGCACAACAACGCGTACGTGGCTGACAGCGCTCTCCAAATGGCGCACGTTTCTTCTCCTTAATACAGAGCGTCTACCGCGCATGTGTGGAACTGCGCTGCAGCGGAACGTACAACTAGTTGAAGACACAGGCGGCACACGTCTATGAAGAAGGTATACAAAAACTCGTGCCACGCTACAACAAATGCCTGCAACATTTCGGCAGTTATGTGGAAAAGTAGTTTAAGGGTTGTAGAATTTTGTGCAATAAATAGTTTGTCTGTATCTGTACACAATTTAATGTTATTACCAAACGGAATTTACTTTCTGGACGTACTTCGTATTACACACCGACACCATTAAAACTGACGTATACAAATCACACAAACCGTGGCGAATCACTAACACAACGTATTGCTATTGGATTAGACAATCCACTGACAGTGGATGACAAAGCATTATTTACGCAGCACAGCGTGGACAATGCGGTGACAGCAGGGAAAACCCTTCCTCACAGGCGATTCATAGATTGTTGTGCGGCATTGCACACATCACTTTTTCAAACAGTAAGCTTGCAACTTAAGTTTGTTTTGTGATTTGTATGATATAAATAAAATATCAAGTTAATTTAATAGCCACACACAATTCCAGTTCCACTGATGGAACTGGATGATGTAGGCCTAGAATTCTGTACAAACCACAAACATTTACATTACATCATTGGGCCCGGGCCAGGCCCCGGTGCTGTAGCAACCCCTATACTGGCCTCTCGCGGGCCATGAGTGTAGTCACTGAACAGTGTAAAGAAACAACGATGAGAAATGTAGTACAGCAAGTGTAGTCACTGAACTGTACAAAGAAACAACGATGAGAAATGTAGTACAGCAAGTGTGGTCACTGAACAGTACAAAGAAATAACGATAAGAATGCAGTACAACAAGTGTAGTCACTGAACAGTACAAAGAAACAACGATAAGAATGCAGTACAACTAGTGTAGTCACTGAACTGTACAAAGAAACAACGATGAGAAATGTAGTACAGCAAGTGTAGTCACTGAACTGTACAAAGAAACAACGATGAGAAATGTAGTACAGCAAGTGTGGTCACTGAACAGTACAAAGAAACAACAATGAGAAATGTAGTACAGCAAGTGTGGTCACTGAACTGTACAAAGAAACAACGATGAGAAATGTAGTACAGCAAGTGTGGTCACTGAACTGTACAAAGAAACAACGATAAGAAATGTAGTACAGCAAGTGTGGTCACTGAACAGTACAAAGAAACAACGATAAGAAATGTAGTACAGCAAGTGTGGTCACTGAACAGTACAAAGAAACAACGATAAGAAATGTAGTACAGCAAGTGTGGTCACTGAACAGTACAAAGAAACAACGATGAGAAATGTAGTACAGCAAGTGTGGTCACTGAACAGTACAAAGAAACAACGATGAGAAATGTAGTACAGCAAGTGTGGTCACTGAACAGTACAAAGAAACAACGATGAGAAATGTAGTACAGCAAGTGTGGTCACTGAACAGTACAAAGAAACAACAATGAGAAATGTAGTACAGCAAGTGTAGTCACTGAACTGTACAAAGAAACAACGATGAGAAATGTAGTACAGCAAGTGTAGTCACTGAACAGTACAAAGAAACAACGATGAGAAATGTAGTACAGCAAGTGTGGTCACTGAACAGTACAAAGAAACAACGATAAGTAATGTAGTACAGCAAGTGAGGTCACTGAACAGTACAAAGAAACAACGATGAGAAATGTAGTACAGCAAGTGTAGTCACTGAACTGTACAAAGAAACAACGATGAGAAATGTAGTACAGCAAGTGTGGTCACTGAACAGTACAAAGAAACAACGATAAGAAATGTAGTACAGCAAGTGTAGTCACTGAACAGTACAAAGAAACAACGATGAGAAATGTAGTACAGCAAGTGTGGTCACTGAACAGTACAAAGAAACAACGATAAGAAATGTAGTACAGCAAGTGTGGTCACTGACCAGTACAAAGAAACAACGATGAGAAATGTAGTACAGCAAGTGTGGTCACTGAACAGTACAAAGAAACAACGATAAGAAATGTAGTACAGCAAGTGTGGTCACTGAACACTACAAAGAAACAACGATGAGAAATGCAGTACAGCAAGTGTGGTCACTGAACAGTACAAAGAAACAACGATGAGAAATGTAGTACAGCAAGTGTGGTCACTGAACAGTACAAAGAAACAACGATAAGAAATGTAGTACAGCAAGTGTGGTCACTGAACAGTACAAAGAAACAACGATAAGAAATGTAGTACAGCAAGTGTGGTCACTGAACAGTACAAAGAAACAACGATAAGAAATGTAGTACAGCAAGTGTGGTCACTGAACAGTACAAAGAAACAACGATGAGAAATGTAGTACAGCAAGTGTGGTCACTGAACAGTACAAAGAAACAACGATGAGAAATGTAGTACAGCAAGTGTGGTCACTGAACAGTACAAAGAAACAACGATAAGAAATGTAGTACAGCAAGTGTGGTCACTGAACAGTACAAAGAAACAACGATGAGAAATGTAGTACAGCAAGTGTAGTCACTGAACAGTACAAAGAAACAACGATAAGAAATGTAGTACAGCAAGTGTGGTCACTGACCAGTACAAAGAAACAACGATGAGAAATGTAGTACAGCAAGTGTGGTCACTGAACAGTACAAAGAATCAACGATAAGAAATGTAGTACAGCAAGTGTGGTCACTGAACAGTACAAAGAAACAACGATAAGAAATGTAGTACAGCAAGTGTGGTCACTGAACAGTACAAAGAAACAACGATAAGAAATGTAGTACAGCAAGTGTGGTCACTGAACAGTACAAAGAAACAACGATAAGAATGCAGTACAACTAGTGTAGTCACTGAACAGTACAAAGAAACAACGATGAGAAATGTAGGCCTAGTACAACTAGTGCCAGGCGCGGATTCAAGGGGGGGGGGGGGGGTCACGGGGGTCATGACCCTCCCCCCCCAAACGGAGACCAAATTTTTTTGCAAACTCAAAAAACGAAAACACAATTACCAGACAAATAAAACTTAATGAATTTTAACTGAAAAACAGGTTTTTTTTCATTTTATTCAATACTGAATTATCTTTATTGGAATTATTATGTTCTATTACAACTGTACATATTTACAACTTCAAACCTCTTGTATAAAAACTATTAGTTATACAACAAAATCAACTCGTGTATTTTGTTTAGCAAACCTTGTGATTACCGAATCGATGTTTATACTGATGTCACGATGAATGTGCAGCAATGCACGGATAGGAAACTGGGGCTTTTTTCGCACCAAAAATTTTTGCCGACGTCCAAACTGCAATCTTGGTTGGCAATTTAAGCTGTGACTTTCTCCCTTTGTCGGTATCAACTCGACTTGCCGAAACTGTAACGTACCTTGATCCTTTTCTCGAAGCTCGATGTAAAAGTCGCAAAACACGCCGTTGCAATTTGTACGAATATTTTTGGTGCGCTAAACACATCAAATTTCTATCCATGAATCTTGCAATAAAAATGGGCTGGTTTTGTACGTTTGGTTCTTTTGTGATTGCGTTTTTAGTGATACCATTTTCCTTAATAATTTCGATTCTCTGACCCACCCCCCCCCCCCCCCCCCCCAAAGCCAAACTCTAGATCGAATCTCTGACCCCCACCAAAACCAAACTCTAGATCCGCGCCTGACTAGTGCAGGCGCTGGACAGTACGAAGAAAGCGAAGTAATGATGAATCCAATGAAGCAAACTGCGATGATTATAGCCAGTTGTGATGTCGAACACAAAATGTCTGCCAGGCTCCAACAAGTGGACGAAGTCGCGCTGTCAAGACACGTGGTCAGGTGAGGTGATGACATCACGCCGGCTTGAAGGAAGTCGCTCGCTATGCAGTGGGTTTTCTTGAAGTTGTAATGATGAATTATTATGCGATGTTCTCAGTGGATATTCGGACAGAGATTCGTGCCGAATTACGGATAAGGTCAAGAAGGAAGGAAGATTGTAGTTTTACGTGACCGTGAATCTTGTGATTATGAGCCACGGGACCTCCTTTTTACGTGGAATCCGAACCACAGGACATGGCATTTCACTTCGAAAATCTCACATGCATTGACCGGGAATCGAACCCGGACCGCTGAGCCACCACGCCCTCCCCCAGGGATAAGGTCAAAATGTATGTTGATTTTGATGAAGCAATATAGTGGCCGATAAATGACCCAATTAAAAAGTGACATTTAACCGAGCGGCAACATTGTGTATGTCTTGCTGAAAGTAAAGCAACTATCTAGACCCTATTGAACTGCATTTCACTGTAGTGCTGATCAGTTGAGATGGGTTGCAATCGGAATCGCGAAGAAAGGAGACTCTGCGCCTGGAAATGATACACTCGACTCCAGTGTCGACTCCACTGATCCTCTGGCGCCATCTAACAACTGTTTTCGGTACTGCTTGGACTTCTAGTTCCATGTTTCCTCTCTTGATAACTTGTGTTACAATAAACCAGCAAACATGCAAGATTGTTTCGGGTTATTATTATCAGTAATGTTGTAGGTGTAATATTGTTATTGTGTATGATTAATAATAATAATAATAATAGTAATACATCCTGCCTAAAGTGCAATATTACAACAATTTGGTACAATTATTGTAAATAATAATAATAATGAGAGATTCGGAGTAATTACTCACAAAAATCACCAATATGAACTGTGATTACATAAAAACAAACAACACTGAGTACATAGAGTAGTCATTTTTGAAAGCCTTTGTCTGGAGCGTGGCGCTCTATGGAAGTGAAACTTGGACTATTGGTGCAGCAGAAAAGAGGAGAATTGAAGCATTTGAAACGTGGTGTTACAGGAGAATGATGAAGATCAGATGGGTAGATAGGGTTACAAACGAAGAGGTATTAAGACGAGTGGGAAAGGAGAGATGTTTCTGGCGACTGCTAATGAAGAGAAGAGATAGGTTAGTAGGACACATACTAAGACACCCAGGAATTGCGAGCTTAGTTATGGAAGGAAGGGTCGAGGACAAGAACTGTAGGGGTAAACCAAGGTTAGAATATGTTAAACAGATTGCCTCGGATGTAGGGCGTGGTAGCTATGTAGAGATGAAACGATTAGCTCAGGACAGAGAGGCATGGAGATCTGCATCAAACCAGTCAAAAGACTGAAGACTCAAACAACAACAACATTGTCAATAGCAATAATAATATATTATGACGACAAAACTCTCAAATTGTCAATAATTTGGACTTAAATTTCATAAAATTACATAAAACAAAACAACATTTTAATTGTTAATAGTCATAATATATTCAGACTGACAGAATGGAACAGTCACCAATTTAGATTTACATGACATAAATCTATGACGAACATAAAACCATTTCAGTGGAAAATCTTTCCGGGTAACATTGCACTCATACTGCAAATTAATACCGTGCTTGATCTTACATTGTCCCCCAGGGGCTCATATCTAGTGGGACATGTGTTGGCGACCACGGAACACCAGCTGAGTCCGGCATCGATCCACTTACTTGTGCCGGGCTCCTCTCCGTCTTCTTTCCTGTCGACCTCTCTTGGTCAACTCTTGTACTCTTCCGACCCCGACGGTGTTAGGGTATCCGAGGCCTAGGGAGTCTTTCACTTTCCCGCCTTAATTGGCCCTTGTCTCATCTTTCCTGATCCCTCATTCTTCGAGGGATCGGCCTTCTTTTCATTATAGTTCCTTTTCTCTTTAAGATTCCCGCCCTGTTTTTATGAATTGGCTCCCGGTGTCTCTAAAGTACATTTTATGAGTTTTTTTTAACTCAACCACATTTTGTAAGTTTTTTCAATTTACATTGCACTTTGTAAGTATTTTCGTTCTAAACTCCATTTTGTGAGTACAGTATTTTGAATAGCGGGCTTCCACATATTGTGAGTATTTTGAATCTACCGTACATTTTGTAAGCATTTTCAACTTCAATTGCATTGTGTAAGTATTTTGAATTTCAATTGCACTTTGTGAACATTTTGAATCTTAACTAGCCTTTTTCAATCTCACTTGCATTGTGTATTTGCAATTCCAATTGCATTTTGTAAGTATTTTGAACATCAATTGCATTTTGTACGTAATTTCAATTTGAAGTGCATTTTGTAAATATTTTGAATTTAATTTCATTTTGTTGAGTATTTAGAATCTACATTGCATTTTGTAAGTATTTTGAACCTAAACTACATTTTGTGCGTATTTTTCAATCTAAATTTCTTTTGTGAGTATTTTCCTTCTAAATTACCTTTTGTAAGTATTTCCACTCTTCATTTTGTGAGTCGTTTCATTCTGAGTTCCATTTTGTATTTTCAGTCCAGCTTAATTTTCGTTATGACTTCCATTTGAGTCGTCCAGTTGCAAAACTCGTTTAATCCACATGTGAATAAGGATCATGTCGTAAAATTATTTATTTAATTATATTATTTTATTTTATTTCTTTAAAATTTTATTTTGTTTTGTTTATTTTGTTTTATTTAATTGAATTTAATTTTGTTTTAAATTGTTTTTTATTTTGTTCTATTTTGTTTTATTTTGATTTTGTTTTGTTTATTTTTGTTTTATTTTATTTTGTTTTATTTTGATTTTCCAGAATAAAAAACAATACCAAAAACAAACAAAAAACACGAAGCAAAAGGGAAAAACAAAAGCAAAAGCAGAAAACAAAAAACAGGAAACACAAAGCAAAGAGCAAAATTCAAAAAAGCAAAAGCAGTAAACAAACACAAAACCAAGAAAGAAAAGCAAAAAGTAAAATTCAAAAGCAAAAGCACAAAGCAAACACAAAACCAAAAACAATAAGCAAAAGAAAAAAACACAAAAGATAGGTGAGGCAAAGTCCAGAGAAACGTTTCTCGTGAAAATTATTCTTATTCACAAGTGGATTAAACGAGTTTTGTAACTTGTTGACTCATTTCATTGTCATTTTCGCTATCACCCAGACCATTAGGGTCCGATAACCTAGATGTTACGTCCCTTAAAATAACAATTATCATCATCATCATCATCATTGATCTTGCATCGTATTTTCCGCGCTTCGACATGCTAGCGGCCACGCAACGTGAGTCACATTAGCTTGGAGTTCATGCGAACCGAATCCGGTGTTCGGAGTCGATGGAGTCGAATGTCTCGATGCCAGGCTTCAGTCGCGCCCATCCGTACTAAACACCAACTGACAACAAGTAGTTCCGTGAAGAACTATACAGCCTATTTTCATATATCCTACTCATGTTAATTGCCTCTATCAACATACACAATTTCAGTTTGATTGTTGTAATAGATTCGTAGATATTGAGAACCGTCTAAATATTTCAGATGGTCGCCAGGTTGGATTTTTATTTATCTACTATTACATGAAGATTATTCTGTACGTGTGGTACTCAAACTTCAATCGCATGATTAGGACACAAGAAGTAACAAGTAGTTCCGTGAAGAACTATACAGCCTATTTTCATATATCCTGCTCATGTTAATTGCCTCTATCAACATACACAATTTCAGATTAATTGCTGTAACAGATTCGTAGATATTGAGAACCGTCTAAATATTTCAGATGGTCGCCAGGTTGGATTTTTATTTTTGTACTATTACATTAAGATTATTGTGTACGTGTGGTATTCAAACTTCAATCGCATGATTAGAACACAAGAAGTCAAAACGAGATTTTAAAATTACGCACAGCAGCCAATTTGTGATTATGCAAACAATCGAAATAAATTAGATGCCAGTGGATGAACATTTGTATAAGCATTTAACGTGCAACGTTTCATGGCACTCAGATAGTTAATTCGCGAGAAACGTCCATTTAAATATTTATACTTCGCGTCGCCGCCATGTTGGATTTGTGCTCACCAGGTTACAGAAAGTCCTATAGGTGAACATATGTTCATAGTCTCTATGAACATTAAAAAACAGTTTGGTTGCTGTAAAAGATTCATAGATATTGAGAACCGTCTAAATATTTCGGAACCTCGCCAATTAGGATTGTTATATGTATAGGCCATAGAGTTAAGTACCATTCAAGGACAATTATTGCCTAGGTTCATTATTCAAACTTTCCCTTCGATCGCATGATTACGACACAAGAAATAAAAACTTAATTTTAAAATTTCGCACAGCCGCCATCTTGAGGTTATGTAAACAATTGAATTAAATTAGATGGCAGTGCATTACAATCTGCAAAATCATTTACTGTACCACATTTCACTGCGCTCAGAGAGTTGACTCACGAGAAAAGTCTATTAAAATATTTCAAATTCGCTTGGTCACCATGTTCGTTTTGTACTTGACAGGTTTATGAAGTATACATAGGTAAACTTGTATCAGTACCCTTTATCACCGTACAAAATTGCAGGGTGATATCTGTAATAGTTTCTGAGATATAGAATGTCAGTGAAATATTTCGCACAGCCGCCATTTTGAGGTTATGTAAACAATTGAACTAAATTAGACTCCAGTGCATTTCAATGTGTATAAATATTTGCTGTACCGAGTTTCATTACGTTTGGATATTTAAATCGCGAGAAGAGTCTATTTAAAAGTCTCAACTTCGCTTTGCCGCCATGTTGGTTTTGTAGTCACCAGGTTTTTGAAAGTCTCATAGGTGAACTTCTAGTAGTGCCCTTTATCACCGTACACAATTTCAGGGCGATATCCGTAATAGTTTCGGAGATATTGAATGCTAGTGACATATTTCGCACAGCCGCCATGTTGGATTGGTGAGACGTAACAAGATTTGAAGGGCACGGTCGAGGTCGCCGGGAATAGTGCTATGAACTTACCGAGTTTCACTGAAATCGCTCCAGCCGTTTAGATTTTATTAGGTGGGGGGGGGGGGGGCACACACACCTCTCACACACACACACACACACACACACGGACAAAAGGTGATCTCATAAGCCTATTTTTTCAAAATTGAAAATAGGCTAAAAACCAGATTTTAAAATTTCGCACAGCTGCCATCTTTTGGTTATGAAAACAATTGAAATAAATTAGATGCCAGTGGATTGTCATTTGTATAATCATTTAACGTACAAAGTTTCACTGCACTCGGATGGTTGAATCGCGACAAAACGTTCATTTAAGTATTTATACTTCGCGTCGCCACCATGTTGGATTTGTGCTCACCAGGTTACTCGACAGTAGAGGCTACGCTGGCTAAAGCGCTGCGTTAGGCCATGGGGCCAAGCTCTCTGCCGACTCGGTAGACGCGTGGGTTCGAGCTCCACCGTTGGTTGTCCTTGAAATGGTTTTCCGTGGTTTCCCATTTTCAACACCAGGCAAATGCTGGGACAGTACCTTCTGACAGGCCACGGCCACTTCCTTCCACATCCTTGCCCAGTTTCATTCATCTTCATCCATTCCATCTCTCATCCCGACGCGCAGGTCGTCCACGGGCGTCGCATAGAAAGACCTGCACTCGGCCTCTCAGGAGGCCACACGACAAAAAATAAAATAAAAAAAGAAACAGGTTACTGAAAGTCCTTTAGGTGAACTTATGTTTATAGCCTTTATGAACATTAAAGAAACCAGTTTGATTGCTGTAAACGATTCGTAGATATTGAGAACCGTCGAAATATTTCGGATGGTCGCCATTTTGGATTTTTATATGTATAGGCCATAGAGTTATGTACCATCAAAGGAAAATTATTGCGTAGCTGCATTATTCAAACTTTCACTTCGATCGCATGATTACAAAACAGGGAAAAAAAACTTAATTTTAAAATTTCGCACAGCCGCCATCTTGAGGTTATGTAAAGAATTGAACTAAATTAGATGCCAGTGTATTTCAATGTGTACGAACATTTGCTGTACCAAGTTTCATTACTTTTGGATGGTTAAATCGCGAGGAAAGTCTATTTAAAAGTCTTAACTTCGCTTGGCCGCCATGTTGGTTTTGTAGTTACTAGATTTTTGAATGTCTCATTGGTGAACTTCTAGTAGTGCTTTTTATCACCGTACAAATGTTCAGGGTGATATCCGTGATAGTTTCGGAGATATTGAATGCTGGTGAAATATTTCCCACAGCCGCCATGTTGGATTGGTGAGACGTAATAAAATTTGAAGGGCATGTTCGGGGTAGGGTCAGCCGAAATAGTGCTATGACTTCACCGAGTTTCATTGAAATCACTCCAGTCGTTTAGAAGTTATTAGACACACACACACACACACACACACACGAATCACACACGCACACACAGACACACGGACAAAAGGTGATCTCATAAGCCTTTTTTTTTTTTTTCATAAATGAAAATAGGCTAACGAATGGCAACAAGGGAACTTACAGTTTACTTCAATAACATCATCCTTCGCCATAACAGACATCCCAAGTATTTGGGTATAACACTGGATAGAACATTGCAATTCAAAGAACGCCTACGAATAACTTCTGCCAAAATGAAGACAAGAAACTACATCTTGCGGAAATTATGTGGCACCACTTGGGGTGCAAATGCAACTACTTTCCGTTGCTCAGCTCTAGGTTTAGTTTATTCTGTTGCTGAGTATTGTGCTCCGGCGTGGATAAATAGTCAGCATATAAACAGATGTACAATTGAATAACACCATGCGCATGATAACAGGAACAATTATGTCAACTCCGACACAATGGCTTCCTGTACTCAACCGATTCCCACCACCTCATTTGTGGCGATGCAACATTTTGGTAAGAGAACATAGAAAGATCCAGACCAACATACAACTACCTATCCATGGAGACATTGCTGATCTACATGTGAAACGATTACGTTCAAGACATCCACCTATCTGCTCAGCGGAGAATCTTGCAACCAACAAATTCAACCTGACTGAGAGATGGTCTTCTCATTGGAATTCGTTTGCCCCTGCAGAGACTTCAGTAATGCCATGCATAACTTAGAAGGTGCCAGAGTTCACTCAGCCTAGAAAGACCTGGCCAAAATTAAATAGAATCTGGACCAATCACGCTGTATGCAGGGATCTCCTGTACAAGCGGAGGAAAAAATCTTCATCATGTTCCGAGTGCGGTGCTGAAAGACAGACTGTTCGGCACTTAAAGTAGTTCAAGAATGCCCACCAACATCTTACAGTGGTGAATTCAGCGACTTCTTCCTAGGGACACCACAGGAACTTCATTACGTTTCTAAACTTGATGTTAAATTATAAATAATTTTCATGTGTGCCATACGATAAATAAATAAACCAACTGACTGCAGCTGTTGGTGGTATGGGACTGCTCGTGGTGTGCCGCTGCGACAGCGTTCTGTTTACATCACTAGGAAACGAACTCAAAGCATGCCAGTAGTACACACCGCACAGTGGATCAAAATCGAAATCGAGGAGGACAAAATTATTTATTTTCAAAAATAAAAAAATAAAAAAAAATTATTACTTCTACAGCATTCTCATACAATTGCCGCTCACTATTCTGGGATATAAACGCATCTTAGTGTAAATCTGTCACCACTGTTCGAGCAGTCTGAATTGGAGGGTGAATGTAAGTGGCTGTGGATTGGTTGTCTTTGTGGTTAGTGTGATGCTTTAAGATGGAACATGCAGCTGGAGGTATGATCTTTGTAAAATATTTCAATTATTAATGGGCGTAATTGTTACGTAATTTTAGCTATATTTGCATTATAAAATGTTTAACTATTATTTTTAAAATTATGTCAAAGGTGGAACGTTGTGACTTTGTTAAAAGTAAATTAGGGGTAGAAAACTATTCTGAAGAGATAACTGAATGCTCTATCCAACTCCTAGTCATAGGTAATTTCTTGCATGTGTAGACGTAGCTTAAAAAATGTCATAACTGATGTTTATTATGAAGTAAACAAATTATATACGTTGCTTTCACTCTAAATTCATGATTAAAACGTAAAACTTATTTTGTCCCCCTAGATTTCGATTTTGACCCACTGTGCACCGTCGAGAATATGGGTTCTGACTGGATGATGAATGACGTGCCTAGGTAAATGAGACCTCTAGTATCGTAGCACACAATATAGGGTCACCGGAAAATAATGCCAACATTTCAAAAAATTATAGCACCGAAACCCTTTATGTTAAACGTGTAATTCTTTCACTGAACGCCAGCTGGTTAAAGTAAGTTTTGATTTGGAGGGGACGTGACCTTGCTATGCGCACGCTAGATGCGCAGTAGCCAAGGTCGGCCGGGGGCGCGCGCGCCAATGAAGTCCCGACCTCACCCCTTTGGATTATTTTTTCTGGGGGTACATTAAAAACATTGTGTATGAAGAAAAACTTCGGGATTTGGAGCACCTGCGGGAACGAATTTCTGCCGCCATCTTGACAGTTACTCCTGAAATGATTGCACGTACCAATCCACTACAACCCCTGTTTCCTTAAACGGATTAAACCATCGAATTACAGCTTTGTAATCAGGTGCAGTTTGTCGGGCGGTGCAGTCATTGGTGCACGCGACCCCAGCCTACCTTGGCTTCTGCGCATCTAGTGTGCGCATAGCAAGGTCACGTTCCCTCCAAAACAAAACTTACTTCAACCAGCTGGCGTTCAGTGAAAGAATTACACGTTTAACATAAAGGGTTTCGGTGCTATAAGTTTTTGATATGTTGGCATTATTTTTCGATGACCCTGTATTGATGACGGTAGTCCAAACTTTGTTGAGCACTGTATTTTGCCCGGCCTAGTCTGAATGTTCTATTAATGCCCTTCCGATATACTGTATACAGTATATCCGTTCCCTGTTGCCACCCCTCCACCCTACCCCCTCCCCATCAATCCGAGGGGCTCACATCTAGTGGGACGTGGGTTGGCGACGACGGGACCACAGCTGAGTCCGGCATTGCTTCCACTTACTTGTGCCGGGCTCCTCTCTCTCTCTTATCTTTCCTGTCGACCTCCCTTGGTCAACTCTTGTTCTCTTCCGACCCCGACGGTATTAGAGTATCCGAGGCCTAGGGAGTCTTTCACTTTCCCGCCTTAATTGGCGCTTGTCTCATCTTTCCTGATACCCTCCTTCTTCGAGGGGTTGACAGGAAATTAAACCAATTAATCAAGGACAGATACTGTGATGAGGAAGGCCATATCGACAGAAGAAAGACCGCTCCATCATAACTGCGCGCAGGAACTTGCTACGAGCTGGCTGACATGTTGCCCGTGTGAAAAGGAAAGCACTGCAGTAGGGATGAGGTCAGTGGACGGGATCGGCTACAGCTGGCGCCAGTGGTTTACATGTGGTCGGGAAAGCGTTCGTCTTTAAGGGGAAGTATATTTCCCATTGCATTATATGATGACGGCGGCAAGCGACCACACATGAACCACTTTTCGCAGTCGACAACGACGTCAAAAAAGACGCTCGTGTGTCAGGGCCCTTAGGCATATGTTACGCCCCTTAAAACGAGAATTATCATCATCATCATCATCATCGTCGTCATCCTTAGCCATATAACGTTAACCGCCCGTGACGAAAGTCATGTCTGTACTCCCTCTTAGATATCATCGTCATCATCAAATCCCTTGTAACCAAGTAACTCCTTCAGATCAAGGAAAATATGGAAATCACCAGCGACAACACACAGTCGGTCGTTTCACGTTTCACCATAGACATGTTGAAGATATTCGAACTCTTTTCCTCACCATTAGCCGCTTTGATATCATTATCGTCGTCAAATCCCTTACAAACAAAGAACTCCTTTACAGGAAGGAAAAGATGGACATCACAAGTGACAACAGACAGTCGGTCGTTCCACGTTTCACCATAAACAAGTTGAAGATATTCGAACTCTTTTTCTCACCATTAGCCGCTTTGATATCATTATCGTCGTCAAATCCCTTACCACCAAATAACTCCTTTACAGGAAGGAATAGATGGAAATTACCAATGACAACAGACAGTCGGTCGTTCCACGTTTCACCATAGACATGTTGAAGATATTCGAACTCCTTTTCTCACCAATCGCCGCATTGATATCATTATCGTCGTCAAATCCCTTACCACCAAATAACTCCTTTACAGGAAGGAAAAGATGGAAATCACAAGTGACAACAGACAGTCGATCGTTCCACGTTTCAACATACTCATGTTCAAAAGAAGAAACAAGAAACATTGCACAATACAAGGAACGAGAGTAAACATTCACGACAACTGCCGCATACTCACACATCAGAAGCTTTCGACTGAGCAGTGTTGAGGGTATTTCTGGAATCGTACTTACCTGAAACACAAACATGTATTAGCATTATTAATTAGTTTAAAAAATCCGCAAATCAATACAAATTATATTCAAATAATAGCACATGTTTTCGATATACGATGATATCTTCTTCAATGTTTATACAATCTCTACATAGTATACAACTAAGTCCCCGATTCTTGGATGTAACGGGTAATCTCGAGAACCACTGGATGGATTTTGATGCGGTTTTCACAATTCTGTAAAGGATTTGAGGAACGTATCTGTAGAAATACATTCATTTATGACCGAAGGAAGCCGATCAGTAACGATTTCAGTGAATCGAGTCGAGGAGAAACCTGCCGTCCGTGCGCTACTTTAAGATGATAATGATGATAATTGTTGTTTTATGGGGCCTAACATCTAGGTTATCGGCCCCTAATGGTTTGGATGATCGTGAAGATGAAAATGAAATGCAAACTACAACTAAAAACTAACTACTGACTTATATTCTAGAAGAAGAAATGGAAAACGAAAGGAGTATAAGGCAAATAAAGGACAGGAGGAAAAGAAATGCCCTCAACCCTCGAAGAATGCGGATTGAGGGAGTTGAAAGGAAGGAGAGCCATGAAAGGCAGATAGGAAAGTGAAAGAGGAGAGGGTCCACCCCACAGATGAGGGTCAAAAGGGGGAAACTGGACCCAGCTCAGGAATCCCTCGGGGTCGCCAACTCCCGAACTCACCAGCCGTGAGCCCCTGAGGGTGTAGCAATATCCAGGGTGCACCAGAAGAGGGGGGGCTAAATACACCCTGCCTCCTTGAGGGCCATGAGCAGAAGGCAGGAGATAACAGGAAAAGAAAAAGAAGGCTGACCCCTCGCAGAAGGATGGTATCAGAAATGATGAGACAAGGGCCAATTACGGCGGGAAATGAAGAGATTCCCAAGGCCTCGGATACCCTAATACCGTCGGGGTAGGAAGAGAACAAGAGTTGGCCAAGGGAGGTCGACAGGAAAGAAGACGGAGAGGAGCCGGCACTAGTAAGTGGAAGCAATGCCGGACTCAGCTGGGGTCCCGTGGTCGCTAACTACTTTAAGAATGTTTGGGTTATGACGTACGGTAATAAGCCTATCCTACGAATCTAAGCACGAGTCACTACTGGTTTAAACGCGCTGTTTGTATGGACATAAACGAAGGAGGAGAAGAAGACATGCATACTCGTACAGGCCAGGCCTCCCTTGCATACTTTGAAAGGCCACCACTGGAGGCAAGGTAGAGTACACGTGGAGTCTAGTGCAGTGACCGCGGATGGGAGAGATAATAAGATGACCCGAGATGTGAGAAGTCTGGATTGCGACTCCAGCAATCTGATACACACCGGTTCTGTCAAGGTGTGGTTGCTCTGGGATCGTTCAGTTTATCTCAGCGATTCGCGTCATGCTTCGCTCACTAACTCCCACGTTCCACTCACCAAAACCTAAGGAAAGGTTGCTCCATGAACCAATGACAAAGAAGCAAAAGCGCCAATCACGCCGATTCAGTTGTCATTAACTCTCATGAACGTCATTCCATGTTTGTTCTTTATGGCGAAATAAAATCATGCTTTCCATGATCATTAAAAGGGACCGGATCATTTCCTTACTTCTTAATACAAAAATACTTGAATACTTTCCCGATTCAGGGGCAGATGACCTCGTAGTTCCTCCCCTTAAAGCAACAATAACTATATAACTAACTAACTAACTAACTAACTTTTCCGAATCACACTCAAAAGAGCCATGTTCATGAATTATGTGAAAATCCACAGCCTGCTTCCATTCTCCGACCGGGTCAGGAATGGAATGAATGAAGCCCCCATCTAGCGGCGATGATATGAACTGTGCCGGCTGCCGAGGCCTGACGCACTCCTCTGGGGCAATGATTAAATGAATGACGGATGAAATGAAATGATAGTGGAGAGTGTTTCTGGAATTAAATTTTGACATGGAAAACCGGAGTACCCAGAGAAAAACCTGTCTGCCTCCGTTTTGTCCAGCACAGATCTCACATGGAGTGACCGGGGTTTGAACCACGGACCCAGCGGTGAGAGGCCGTCGTGCTGCCGCCTAAGCCACGGAGGCTTATATTCATGAATTATGTAGTACTTAAAAAAACCTAAATGATATGCGAGCACCTAAAAATACCTATTTGCAGTTTTGTTCCATTTATTGTAGTTTATTGAATTGTTAGTCCATAATTTTTAAAAAGTAAACCACAAGACAGTGTTTATTCCTAGCTCTAGTTGATTGAGAGAAATCCTACCTGCCAAAAAATTCAAATACTTTCAGCACTTTTCAGCTTATATCCTTAAGCTATTGTTGAATGTGGTTGTCAGTGTGATGGTACTGTAGCTTGCCACGGTGGGTGAGTGGTTATCATGTCGGACTACTAACCCCCAAGCTTGCAGGTTCGCTCCTGGCCATGGTAAGTGATTTTTTGAAAGGTGACAATAATCACGATACGCATGTCATACGTTGTTGGCATGTTAAAGAACCCATTTGAATTCAGTAGGCCGTGTTCATAATGGCAAAATTAATCTCGGGACTTTCCGTCAACACAAATTTCCGCATTTCTCTATTAGAAAGCGCTATAGTGTCAAGGAGCTTAGCTATATAACTTCCTTGACTTTCATAGTGCTTCAAGGAACAACGAAATTCGACATGCAAGCTGCCCTCTGGGTGTCAAATAGCAAAGCTTGCACCCGGCATCCGAGGCCATACGATATTATTATTATTATTATTAGTGTGATGTTTACATGACGCAACCATGGGTAAAAACTTGAGGCAAATACTTAAAACCACCGTCTCCTCCTATCTGGCAATCGATTTTCTTGCGTTTCATCCGTACCAACATCACATTCGTTTTTGAAATGCTGATTTTCGTACAATGTTCCCTACATTTCGGTTCAAGCACTAGCATGTTGGCTTGCAAGCTTTCGACGGAGTATGCCATTACAACGAGGTCATCAGCATAAGCCTGGCTTGCCACGGTGGGTGAGTGCTTATAGTGTCGGACTACCAACCCCAAGATTGCAGGTTCGCTCCTGGCCATGGTAAGTGATTTTTGAGAGGCGACAAAAATCACGACACTCATGTCATACGTTGTTGGCATATTAAAGAACCCATTTGAATTCAGTAGGCCGTGTTCAATGGCAAAATTAATCCCGGGATTTTCCGCCAACACAAAGTTCCTCCATTCTCTACTTGAAAGCGCTGTAGTGTCAAGGAGTTTAGATATCTAACCTCCTTTTCATAGCGTTCAAAGGAACGATGAGCCCCCAGGGGCTCACATCTTGTGAGACGTGGGTTAGCAACCACGGGACCCCAGCTGAGTCCGGCATTGCTTCCAGTTACTTATGCCGGGCTCCTCTCCATCTTCTTTCCTGTCGACCTCCCTTGGTCAACTCTTGTTCTTTTCCGACCCCGACGGTATTAGGGTATCCGAGGCCTAGGGAGTCTTTCACTTTCCCGCCTTTGTTGGTCCTTGTCTCATCTTTCCTGGTCCCTCATTCTTCGAGGAGTCAGACCTCTTGTTTTCTTTTCAATATATTTCCTTTTCTCTTTAAGATTTATTTTTTATTTTTTTATTTTATTATTATTATTCGTGTATCTAAATTTCTTTTAGCCATTTGTTTGCATCTACACTCCATTTTGTGGGTATTTCCAATCTACGTTGCATTGTGTACGTTTTAGGTAGATTTCATTAGAAAGCTAACTATTGCAATGGGTACCATGTTTCGACTTCCGGAAAATTTCGACATATCTTCGCGTTTCACATCCCTCAGACACCAAAACCACCGTCAGTTCAAAAGTTTATATATAATTTATATATATATCAGTTTCTTGTGGACACGATACCTGCCGTAATTTTGCACCAATCACTTTGATTTTTTTACATAATACGTATCCCTATAAAATCTCGGTCGAGTTCGTTAATGGGAAAAATCGTTCGAAGGGGGTTAAAATGGGGGTCTTTTTTCGAAAAGGTGAAATATCACTATAACTCTCTTAATATGTGAAATATCGAATCCCTTCAAAGTTCATATTATGTATCTGATAAGCGCCAACAATTTATGTTTAAAAAGTTTTTTGATAGCACCAACAATTGGTCAATGGGGTGGAAAATGGTGGGTTTTTCGGGAAACATTAATCATATCTCTCTTAATAGGCACAATATCAAAACCGTACAAAATGGACGATATTACCCTAATAATTACCTAAAACTTTTGTCTGAAAGAATTTTTGATACAACCCACCATTAAGCCAAGGGATGAGAAAAATGATTTCGGAATTAGAAGAAAATGCCAAGAGTCATCAGAAGTTACCATGGCAACGCTTCTAAATTGATGAGGGATGAGCTATCAGAGGTTGCCATGACAACAAGATCACATTCAGTTTTCCATCTGACTTGTGGGAAGCGGCTTCGGTGACGTAGCCTAGCTGGTAGCATGCTGAACTTCTATGCCCAAGGTCGCAGGTTCAAAGCCGGCCGAAGTCGTCGGATTTTCAAAGAGCGCTGAAAAACCCTCGGTATGCTTTCCTTCAGAGGGGAAGTCCAACGTTCGTTGCAAGCTACTGGTTGCGGTGGCATCTAGTAGCCAAGTTCACAGCTAGGTGTCGTTGACGGTATATTTGGTACCAACATTAGGAACTACTACTTGAAATTGACCGTCTGCAGTCCTTACCTGAATTACAGACTAATACAGCCATCACAATTAACACCGTTTATCAGACAGATTCTACACACACCCAAAGTGCACGGGGTTACATGACCGCGTTGTCGCAGCCCTAAACTGAGGAATCAACCAATATCTCTGCGGGAGATAAAATTTGACGTGAAGAAGTAACAGACTGTTAGATAGTTACACATCAGTTCCAAACCTTGCATAAGGACGGTGTGACCACAAGTATCAAAATAGACCCCAAATGACAAGAAGGTTACCGTCCCCCTAACACAATAAAATGTTAAAAATATGCTTAGTAAGGACGAAAGAAAAGTTAATTGAGCTCCAATTACATTGTAAAATACTTTCTCGCAATAAATGAGGTCTGATCCTTCTACAAAAACCTGCATATTTTGCCTATTATAGCCTATCCCCTAGTTTGCCCGGTGAAATCTACCTCCGCCTTCCGGCGTGCCGAGAGGAATTTTTTCGATCTAAGTTGCATTTTGCGAGTGTTTTCAACTTCAATTGCATTTTGTATGGATAGACAATCTAAATTGCTTTTTAGTAAGTCTTTCAATAATGGCGGGATGGTCTTGAGATCCGATTGTGACTATTTTGAATTTCAATAGCATTTTGTAAGTATTTTCAATCAAAATTGAATCTACCGTACATTTTGAAATAGACCAGTTGATCACGCACTGCACCAGGTAAAGCGTTTAGATTGGGACGATGGTCTCGGATCCTGCCAACGGTTCGCCGGGCAGCTAATGATCGTGCCACTGAAGGGTGATCGATCGCAGTCAACGGTTTCCGGGCTGCTGAACGGACCCCAAGGTGGTCTCGGATCCTGCCAACGGTTCGCCGGGCAGCTAATGATCGTGCCACTGAGTGGTGATCGTCGCAGTCAACGATTTTTCCGGGCTGCTGAACGGACCCCAAGGTGGTCTCGGATCCTGCCAACGATTCGCCGGGCAGCTAATGATCGTGCCACTGAAGGGTGATCGATCGCAGTCAACGGTTTCCGGGCTGCTGAACGGACCCCAAGGTGGTCTCGGATCCTGCCAACGGTTCGCCGGGCAGCTAATGATCGTGCCACTGAGTGGTGATCGTCGCAGTCAACGATTTTTCCGGGCTGCTGAACGGACCCCAAGGTGGTCTCGGATCCTGCCAACGATTCGCCGGGCAGCTAATGATCGTGCCACTGAAGGGTGATCGATCGCAGTCAACGGTTTCCGGGCTGCTGAACGGACCCCAAGGTGGTCTCGGATCCTGCCAACGGTTCGCCGGGCAGCTAATGATCGTGCCACTGAGTGGTGATCGTCGCAGTCAACGATTTTTCCGGGCTCCTGAACGGACCCCAAGGTGGTCTCGGATCCTGCCAACGATTCGCCGGGCAGCTAATGATCGTGCCACTGAAGGGTGATCGATCGCAGTCAATGGTTTCCGGGCTGCTGAACGGACCCCAAGGTGGTCTCGGATCCTGCCAACGGTTCGCCGGGCAGCTAATGATCGTGCCACTGAGGGGTGGTCGATCGCAGTCTACGGTCTTTCTGGGCTGCCTGATCGTTTCCACCACTCACGTACCAATTCTATATGCCATTAGGCTGAACATTGGACATACTGTGAGCTGCCCAGTGCATCGAAGCCTTCCTTCTGCTTGGGATCGTGCCGTTGGACCCGATTGTAATTTCAATTGCATTTTGTAAGTATTTTGATTATCAGTTGCATTTTTTAAGAATTTGGACTCTACATTGCATTTTGTACGTATTTTGAACCTAACCTACATTTTGTGCGTAACTTTCAATCTATTCCTTTTGTGAGCATTTTCGTTTTAAATTCCGGCTCTCCATTTTGTATTCTTTATCTGTGTTAAGAGGGGCAGATGACCTCGTTGTTCCGCCCCTTAAAACAACAATAACTAACTAACATAACTAAAGGAACGATGAAATCCGACATGCAAGCTACCCTCTGGGTGTCAATAAACAAAGCTTGCACCAAGCACCCGAGGCCATACGATAAAAGCATAAGCCTGACTGCTTACCTGATTTCCACCTAATTGAATCCCACTCAGTCAGTTTGTGCCCTTTAGAAAATGGTCCATATATCAAATATACAGTAGTGCTGCCTCACTCCTGTCACAACCTTGAACCAAGAACTTATCCTACCATCAACTCTCACTGCAACACAAATACAGTACTTTTACCGGGTGAGTTAGCCGTGGTCGTTACGGCATGACTGCTGGCAGTCGCTCACATCCGGGAGGCGAGGAGGTTCGAATCCCCCCCGCCGGCAACCTTGAAGATGGTCTTCTGTGGTTTCCCATATTCCTTCCAGGCAAATGCCGGGGTTGGTCCCTAACTATAGGCCACAGCCGCTACCTTCCAACTCCTCGTCCTTACATTCCAACTTCCCTCCACAACAGTACTTGTAGCTCACCCATTGGGTGTCCGTCTCGAAGCAGCTACAAAACTGGCGAGCCGAACATGTCCTCGGACACTCCCGGCAATAAAAGCCATACGCTAAAAGAAAGAAAAAACAGTACTTTTGATATGTTTTGTGATGTGATGTGTACCAGGAGATCCAAAGGATTGTCCGGTAGCCTATGTTGTTGCTTTCTTAGCACCACCCAGGGGTCATGTGTAGGGTACTTTAAGGTTAATGCTACGGACGTGAAGCAACTGCGAACCCCGGAGATCCTTCTCAGTTCCTGTAGGCGACTGATCGAGTTGTTGACTATCTACGGACATTGCAAGTTTCAATATGACCTATTTCTGTATAGCCGGCTCCATCAGGGATTTTAGAAGCTGACGTGAGGGCTGGAACGGGGTGCACTCAGCCTCGTGAGGACAATTGAGTAGCTGTCTGACAGTGAGGCAGCGCCCCGATCACGAAAACCAAGATTAATGGCCGAGGGGACCAGATGCGCTGATCACACGTCACCCCAATATCTGCAGGCCAAATGGTTGGGCAGCGGATCCTTGGTAGGCCTAGGCCCTTCATGGGCTGTAGTGCCAGGGGATATTATTTTTGTTATTTGTGTATAGTGTACTGTAATATTGTAATCATGTTATACTTGTTCATTGTTCCATGGTGTGATGATAGCCATACGCTAAATAAATATAATAAGTACTTTTGATTGCCTGTAGCATACTTAGCTCGATTCCATTATCCCTCATCATGCTGATAATCTTCTCCGTGGGTACTCTATCGTACGCCTTCTCTACAGTAGATCTACAAAACACAAACACAACTGTCTATTCCTCTCGTAGCATTTCTCTATAACTTGGCGCATACTAAACATTTGATCCTGAGTCCAGACATCCTCGTTGTGGTCTAAAGCCACACTGGTTTTCATAATCTCACTCTCGGATAATGATTTCCATAGCATTTCCTTGCTAGGAGATTACCTTCCAAACGGTAACACTTACTATCTACTGTTATGCTTTCCTGATCACTGGGCACTAGTTCTTCTATAATTACCTTAAATTCATCCACTAACATTTGCTTCTCTCTCTTATCCTAGTTAATCCTAAGTTCTCCTCATTCCTGTCATAAAACTTAGAAATGCATATGAGAATACCTTCTCGCTCCTTAGTGACTCCTTTCCTTAGGCCTATTTGCCATCTCTTGATGAATGCAGTACATTTACATTTGTCTGTTGGCACAGGCTAGAGTAAAATGTGGCTTTTCACCGATGTCTCAGTCTCACTCATGGCTGTGATTATATGGAAGCTACTGAGGTATGGGTGGTGCTTAGTAATGACATTCAGGGCACAGTCAGTGCCTGTGAATGCCATGAAAGGTTCTACTCATAGGGTTAGTACTGCTGTTCTGACTCAGTGAGGAAAGCAGTTGCAAACTACCTCACTCCTCATCTTGCCTAGTACGCCTCAGTATAGCGCTAATTTGGGTTGTTGTGGGTATCTACCCACATAACCTAACGGCGGTACTTTTTGACGATCCAACCAGCCTTCGGGCTGACTACCTAACAGACAGAACAGACATACCTTAGTGACTACTGGATCAACACACATATCTGGATGTCTACTCATACAGTCAGCAAGTATGTTATCACTCCCCTTTATATTAGTGATATGATAATCATACTCTTGAATGGCTAATATTCAGTGAGATATGCGATTAGTCAAAATAGTATACGACTTCATAAAAGTGAGAGAATAGTGACCCGTATAGATCGTAAAATTCCTACGTAGCACATACATGCGAAACTTACTTAAGGCATAAACAGTGGATAATAACTCGATCTCACTAGTATTGCACCTCTTCTCAGCATATGAAAGGCCTCTACTGGCTAACGATACAATACATAAATCACCATTTTCGTCCTTCTGCCACTCCCCTATCTGAACCATCAGTCCTTAGGACATACAATGCTGTGCACAACATAAGGACGAACTGTCTCATGTTGTGTCACTGCCAGTAATAAAGCTCATTGAACCTCAAACCATACATGGGAAGACCTGCTACAGTATGGTACGGAAGGCAACTGAAAGGAATATTCGATGTGACGAACAGAAATGCCACTTTAATACAGCTACAATACATTACACGTAAGTTCCTGCGACCCATGATGGTACCCTGGATATCACAAAAGAAAGGTCATGGTTCTTAAAAGGGTGTGTGATCACCACGGACGGCGATCCATGCTCTGCAACGTGTTCCCATGCTGGCCACAAGATTGGTAAGACGTTCTTGTGGTAGGGCGTTCCATTCCTCCACCAGCGCAGTTAACAACTGCTGGATGGTCGTTGATGCACATGGACGTGCTGCAATACGTCAGCCCAACATATCCTACACGTGCTCGATGGGATTTAAGTCCGGGGAATGGGCAGGCCATTCCATTCGCCGAATATCCTCTTGTTCAAGAGCTCCTCAACCTGAGCTATTCGATGGGGACGTGCATTACCGTCCGTAAAAATGAAGTCGTACTCTTCTCAGATGAGAGCAAATTCAGTCTGCGTAGTGATTAGAGACGTACCCTCATCTGGCGAGAGGTGGGAACACGTAATGCACCCAGGAACATTGTCGAACATGATCATTTCGGTGGTCCAAGTATTATGGTGTGGGGAGGCATAATGTTACCGACCAGCGCTATTGTGGCAGTGTACAGTACTTCGTCCCCATGTGCGTCTTTTCAGGGGTGCATTCGGCAAGGGACATGCTTATGTTGACAGGTGTGTGCGTTGCTAGTGAAAGTTGAAATGTTATGCGGCTTCATCTATCTCATCCAAGTTTTACACAGTAGTGTATTTGCTGTTACTGCTTGGGTACCTGAGCAGTACGGCATTCCCAAATCCTTGTTTCAACTTAACAAAAGTATCATCATGCTCTGAAGTCCAAGTCTACTTGGCTCCACTCATAAGGCGTTCCCTAAATGGCTTTAATAAGAAAGCGTAACCAACTACAAACCTGCGAATGAATGATCTGAGTTGTTTAATTACATAGGCCAATGAATGATCTGAGTTGTTTAACATTATAAGGGGCTCTGTTATTGAAAATGTAGATTCTACTCTGTTCTGGTGTGACCCCTTGTGGAGTAATAGTATGAACTAGAAAAGTAATGCTCTAGGTACAAAAAGTGGATTTACTAATTTTAAGCCTGAATCCGCCATCCCTTATTTTGCGAAATACGACATGTGTTCACTGAAGGTTTTCGCGGCGACAACACTGTGATCAATATAACAAAATCTTCTGTATCTGGTCCCAAAACCATGTTAAGTGCTTTTATGAGTTCAGAGGATGATACTTTTGTTCCAAAGGGTACCCTTGTGTATTGGTGCATGTGGTTCTTGTATAGAAAGGCAGTATAAGGTCTGTCTTCCCTCCTTGCCAAAAACTCGAGCTTAAGTCAACAATAGAGAGTCATGCCCTACCTCCAAATGTTTGGATTAAATTCTTAATTACCTCTTGTCTCTGTTGATCAGATAAGATAAAATGCATACTCTCACACTATTATCCTTCTTTATAACAACTACTAATGAGCTCAGATATTGGCTAGCCACGAAGGTTCCATTATTTTATCGGCTAACATTTGGTCGATTACGTCGTCGACAGCCTTAGCGTGAACATGTGGTTCATAAAAACTGGTGCATGTGGTTCTTGTATAGAAAGGTAGTATAAGGTCTGTCTTCCCTCCTTGCCAAAAACTCGAGCTTAAGTCAACAATAGAGAGTCATGCCCTACCTCCAAATGTTTGGATTAAATTCTTAATTACCTCTTGTCTCTGTTGATCAGATAAGATAAAATGCATACTCTCACACTATTATCCTTCTTTATAACAACTACTAATGAGCTCAGATATTGGCTAGCCACGAAGGTTCCATTATTTTATCGGCTAACATTTGGTCGATTACGTCGTCGACAGCCTTAGCGTGAACATGTGGTTCATAAAAACTGGAACAATCATTGACATCAAACTCGTGCTCGTAAATCTTGGTCCAACCTGGCTTGTCTGAAAATACTTCTAGAGTTTTTAATCAACACATTTGATAGACCTCTCTTCTTTTCATTATGTAAGTTACTCTGGTTCACAATAACATGGATATCTCCTTAACATCCATCTTATTCTTACTCTGAACCGATATGTGACACACAGACACCCTTAAACATTCTTTATCAACAACTCCCCCTACAGTTCTCCTCGTAAACCTCTAGGATATATCCGATTACCCTAGAAAAAAATCCGTTCACATTCTCGTTAATGCGTTGACGTTGCTCACCCAATTCAAAACTTACAATGTCATCTTTATAAATTAACTTACAACCTTGGCTACTAAGCCAGTCAGCCCCAAGATGATAGGATAAATCAACTTGGGGATCAACAAGCAGACATCATACATCAACATCATACACTCACCACTAATGATAATAATCGGCACTAAAACCTGTTTCTTAATACACTGTGACCTGGTTCCAACAGCTGATGAAATGCAAATATTGCTTACAGGTAACTCCTCCATAACAATACTTCTCTGACAAGCCTCCTCATACAATTTAGAATTAATACATGACTTACAACTACATGAATCTAATAAAACCTTAATACAGTTACTCCACACTTCCCCCTCTACAATAGGGTTAACTAATACCGTATCACATCCCTCATCATAGGCTAGGTCGTCTGAAAGATCCTGCTTAACATCAAGGTCATAAACAACTTCGTTTACAACATTGATCGAAACAGCACATTTGGACTCCGCAGCAGACCTATCAATTACGGAGTACAGTCTTAGTTAAAGGCTCCTGATTCCTCTATTGTCATGGTGATTGCCACTTTCTTGCCCTCTATGCCTAATTACATTACGTCCTTTATCAATTGCATTAACATTTTTAGTGTACTGAGGAAGGGGCTTCAGTGGCGTGTTGGCAGCATGCTGAGCTTCTATGCCCAAGGTCGCGGGTTCAAACCCGGCCAAAGTCGTAGGATTTTTCAAGAGCGTTTAAAATCCCTCAGTATGCCTTCCTTCGGAGGGGAAGTAAAGCTGGCGGTCCCTTGTCATAGATTTAATGGCATGAAAAATAACCTTCCTCTAACTACACTTGTGTGAAGCCAAAATTTTAGGTTAGAATTGATAACGCTCTATTAGTTCCATCGCTCGCCACCAGGTAATGACTGCGATGCCTTATAGTAGCCAAGTCCGCAAGCTAGGTGTCGTGGACGGTAGCATTTGGTAGCAAAAGTAGGAACTACTTGAAATTATTGTCTGCAGTCCTTACTTGCATTAAAACAGACAACACACACTAATACAGCCATCACAATTAAACCGGTTATCAGACAGATACTACACACACCCAAAGTACACGGGGCTACATGACCACGTTGTCGCAGCCCCTAAACTAACGAACTAACCGGTGTACTGAGGATCTGGTTACACCACCTGTTTTATTAGCATTCTCTCTTAAAATTTTAATGGTTTTGCTAACAGCATCAAGTGTTTTGTAAAACGAATATTTTCCTTCCCAGTCCTTTCCTTTTTTGGTGCAATTGGAAGTGACCAATTTCTTAAGCTGAGTAATAATGCGCTGTAGGCCGTGTAGAAGCCTAATTCTTGTCACCAATGCAACATGCTTAATTGCAACTAAAAGTAATTTAAACATGTAAATCGATGGAGTGGTTGATTATGTCCTAAATGCTGTGATTGTTCATTTCAGAGTTCATTAATCCACAGTTTCCCACTTGGGTATTTTTTTTTCTTGTGGTTGTTATTTCAAGTGTAGATTTTGAGTGTGATTTATTAGTTGTGGATTATAATAATATTATCATCTAATAAGATTCCCACGCACCATCTGGACCAGACTAAACAGGATATGCTGCGGCGTTGGAAGAACTGCTTCTGCACTACACCAATGGCGGTGGTTGGAGTCTCCTTCCTGCAACTGTGGTGCTGAAGTGCAAACCATCAGCCACATCGTGAAAGAATGTCCTCGACGAGCATTCACTGGGCCTATGGAGGAGCTACCTCAAGTAACCCCTGCGGCACTCACTTGGTTGGAAGGACTAGACATCAGCTTGTGATGAAATCTCAGAATCTGCAGCTGTGTGTGTGTGAGTGTGTATGCATGCCTCGTAGTTAGTCTGTAATACTTTATATCCATGTATATAAATATGCATATTTTTTTCTAATAGCAATTATATCTAAAATACATTTCAAACGATTGTCAAATGAAGCATCATGCGCTAAATAATAATCTAATAAGATGTATACCATCACAAATGCCCATGCTCCCACTAATGATAAAAACACTTCCCCCAAAGACCGTGAAGAAACAGAAGAATTTTTGGACCTATTGGATCAAAACATAGATAACATCCCCAAACAAGCTTGCCACGGTGGGTGAGTGGACATCGTGTCGGTCTACTAACCCCAAGATTGCAGGTTCGCTCCTGGCCGTGGTAAGTGATTTTTGAAAGGCGGCAAAAATACGATACGCATGTCATACGATGTTGGCATGTCAAAGAACCCATTTGAATTCAGTAGGCCGAGTTCATAATGGCAAAATTAATCTCAGGAGTTTACGCCAACACCAAGTTCCTCATTTCTCTACTAGAAAGCGCTATAGTATTCAAGGAGCTTAGATATCTAACCTCTTTGACTTTCATAGTGATTCAAGGAACAACGAAATTCAACATGCATTCTACCCTCTGGGTGTCAAATTACAAAGCTTGCACCCGGCACCCGAGGCCATACGATATTATTATTATTATTATTATTATTATTATCCCCAAACACCATGTAAAATTATTCATTTGGCGACTTTAACGCTCAGCTAGGTAGAGAAAGAAAATACCATGACATCGTCGGAAAATGGTCAGCACACAAGAGAACAAATAAAAATGGAGAGCGACTAGTTGACCTGTGTCGAAACCATAACTTAATCTCAAAATCTACATGTTTTAAACGAATCTTAAAACATGGACACACCCTAATTACACTAAGGGAGAATGACAACTGGACCACGTGTGCATGGATAAACACCACCATAAAGAGATCTGTAACGTCAAAGTCCTCCGCGGAATTCACACAGGTCATGATCACTACGTAGTCAAAATTAAAATTAAACTCACGCCCCAGAAGAGACAACAAAGGAAAGCCCCCAAAACTAAACGAACAATAGATCCTATCCAGTTAATCAACAGTGAACAGTACCAAAAAGCAACTGGAAACATTAAAATAACTGATAAACTCGAAAACTTGGTTCACAACCTACAACAAATAGCCGGAGACCTGGCTCCAATTAAACCACGGAAATAACACCAATGGTGGAATAATGAATGTGATGAGATGATTGAAAAACGAGACCGAGCGTGGTTGTTACACCAATCCCAAAAATCTGAAACATCTTTTCAAAATTTAGTTACACAACGAAAAGAAAAAACTAAAACTTTAAGAAAAATAAAATGGCAATATCATACTGACACCCTAAAATCAATTGAAGAGGAATTCAAAATTTCACAATCGCGGAATTATTACAAAATCTTTAAACAACATCTGAAAAAATATGAAGCATCTATCTTATTGTTAAAAGACGAAAATGGTAAATTGGCCCAAAACAAGCAGGATAATGCACAAATTATGGCTAAATATTTTAAGACACTCCTAAACTGTGAAGAACCCATAGAATTTCTTCAATTGTATGTTGACACTCCAATAACAACACCACCAGAGAACATAAACCCGCCCACACTAGAAGACGTTTACATAGCACTGAATGAGATGAAGAATTTCAAAGCTCCTGGAGAAGACCAGACTTTTGCGGATATTTGGAAGTATGCTGGAAATTCGGTAAAAATCGCTCTTCACCAACAACTAGTCAACATCTGGATTACAGGAAAATTCCCTGAACATTGGACATCAGCTATCATCCATCCACAATTACCGAGGGATTTCACTCCTGGATGTTACCTATACTTTTTTTCTCGAATTCTTCTCAATAGAATTAAAGTACAACTTGAAAATGAATTAGGAGAATATCAAGGAGGTTTCAGACCCTGGAGAAGTTGCCCAGATCAAATCATGAGCCTAAAACTAATAATGGATTATAATAGAAAAAGGAATAGATATAGCCTATGGTGAAAGTGATAACATTTATCGACTTCAAAAAAACATATGATTACATTCATAGAGAATCTTTATTAAAAATTCTAAGACACATGGGATTACACCCCAAATTGACAAATCTCATAAAACTAACTCTTACAGGCACCAAATCAAAAGTTAAATTTAGAGGTGAATTCTCTGACCCACTAGAGGTCACAACCGGTTTACAACAGTGTGATGGCTTATCACCATTACTATTTAATTGTGCATTGGAAATGGTAATGCGAGAATGGTCTAAGAAACGCCCTCCATATATACAAATAGGGAGAAAAATTCAAACAAACTGTCTTGGTTTTGCAGACCACATGGCATTATTGGCGAAAGATTTAGAGGAAGCCAAAACAGAGATATCAGAGCATCAGACCATTGCAAATAAAATTGGCCTTAAAATATCATTTGAAAAAAAAAAAAAAAACAGAAATCATGCCACAAAAACCAACACCTTTACAGGAAATACAAATTAATGATACAAAAATTAAAATTGTAACACGATTCAAATATCTAGGAGAGTTAATAACAAACAACTTAAATGAGAAAGCATCAATTCAAATAAGAATCAACAAGTTATCTAGGGCACGAAAATTAACATGGGAAACTTACAAAAAGAAATGCTTATCAATTAATGCAAAAATTAAACATTACAATACAGTCATTAAACCGGAAGCCACATATGCAACAGAAATATTATTCCATCTAAATGAACATTCTAAAACTGACAGATTACAGAAGATCGAAAGGCGAATTGGGAGAACTTGTATCAATAAAGGGTAAAAAAAAGAAGGGCAATAGCGAATAATACGTAACAATATGGTCTATAACAACCTAGAACCCATTACTGATACCATGCGAAAGAAAAGACTAGGATTCTTTGGGCACATCATGAGAATGCCAGATTCACATCTTCTAAAACAACTAGTACAGTACAACCTTGCTTCAAAAACACAACAATTGGATGCCGATGGTTAAAAGAAATCAGAGAGGACTTAAAAAAGAAATTGGCCTAACAACAGAAGATGCTGCAAATAAGAAATGTTTAACTACAGCACTTAAAAATATGACGTTTCATTTCCCACTCACAAAAAGAAAAAAATCCTACAAGCATATTTTCCGCCCAAGATAGGGCCAGACGATCAATACGCATGAAGAAGTACTGGGAGGACCGCAAGGCTCGTACAGTTGCTACAAGTCGACGAACAAAAATGGTTGGTTAAAGTGATCCTATGTGGTCTCAAAAGGCGAAGGAGAAGAAGATTGAGAATTTCGGAACATTGAAGTGGACACAGCATTTAGGATGAGATATTTAGCGGAAAAGGTTGCGTGGAGGGATGGTGGCACATATTACCCTGGTTGGTTGGTTCCTCAGTTTAGGGGCTGCGACAACGCGGTCATGTAGCCCCGTGTACTTTGGGAGTGAGTAGAATCTGTCTGATAACTGGTGTTAATTGTGATGACTGTATTAGTGTGTGTTATCTGTTTTTTAATTCAAGTAAGGGCTGAAGACGATAATTTCAAATAGTTCCTACTTTTGCTACACCTAGCCTGCGGACTTGGGTACTAGATGGCAACGCAGTCAGAACCTGGTGGCGAACGTTGGAACTAACAGAGCGTTATCAATTCTAATCTACACATTTTGGCTTCACACAGGTGTAGTTAGTGGAAGGTTCTTTTTCATGCCATAAATCTATGACATGGGACCGCCGGCTTTACTTCCCCTACGAAGGTAGGCATACTGAGGGATTTTTAACGCTCTTAAAAAATCCGACAACCTCGGCTGGTTTTGAACCCGTGATCTTGGGCATAGAAGCTCAGCATGCTACCAACTGGCCAGACCCTGGGCCAGACCCACGACTCTGGCAGTTCCACCAATACATGAAAAGTCAACTCTCGCAATTAATTTTGGCAGTCGGAACTAACCAATGCTTGCACCGAACAGATTGACGGGAGTTGTTTCCATTGTTTAAATTGTGTTTCGGAGTGCTGTTTACGGCCTTGTGTTCATTCGTGGTTCCGTCTTCTGATTTTCTTTCACTCAAAACACATTTCACATTTCATACGTTGCAAGAAATGTCTGCATTGCTGTGACCCGTTATTGCTATATTACTTTTTTTTTACCCTCTAGGTTGGTGGTTTCCACGGACTCAGCGAGGGAACTCACCACTACCGCCTCTATGGGCAGTGTCCTGGAGCTTGGAACATCTGGTCGGGATGGATACAACTGGGGAGGTGTGATCAGCACTTCGCCCAGGCGGCTTCACCTGCAAAGCGAACAGGGGCCTCATGAGGGATGGGAAGGGATGGAAGATTGGGATGGATAGGCTAGGAAGAGAGAAGGAGGCGGCCGTGGCCTTACAGTAGGTACCATCCCGGCATTTGCCCGAAGACGAAGTGGGAAACCACGGAAAACCACTTCGAGGATGGCTGAGGTGGGAATCGAACCCCCTCTACTCATTTGGACCACCCGAGGCTGAGTAGACCCCGTTCCAGTCCTCATACCACTTTTCAAATTTCGTGGCAGAGCCGGGAATCGAACCCAGGACCTCCGGGGCGGCAGCTAACCGTGCTGACCGCTACGCTACGGAGGCGACATTGCTTATTTGTAGCGTGAATAATATGTGCTCTGGTGTCTTTACAATAATTGTTAGTGCGATGTGACGAATGAACAGCATCACTCCGTCAGTATGCCTTCCTTCGGTGGGGAAGTAAAGCCGGCGATCGGCGGTCCCATGTCATAGATTTATGCCATGTTAAAGAACCTTCCACTAATTACACCTGTGTGAATCCAAATTAGGTTAGGATAAACATTTGACAATCGCCGTCGCCGGGAGCCGACTGCAGTGGCGTCTGGTAACCAGGTTTTGAACTAGTAGTCGCTGACGGTGGCGTTTGGCGGCAAAAGTAGGAACTACTTGAAAAAATTAAAATGTCTGCAGGCCTTACTTGAATTGAAAACAGACACACACACTAATACAGTCATCACAATTAACACCGTTATCAGACAGATTCTACACACACCCAAAGTACACGGTGCTACATGACCACGTTGTCGCAGCCCCTAAACTGAGGAACCAACCAACCAACATCATCACTTAATCCTAATACAATTGTCTCATCCTCCCTCCCTTATGTTCAGACCCCGGGCTATAAACGGGCACACTGGGCATTTGCCCAAAACGCCAAATTTTAGGGGGCGCCGAAATTTGGGTGACGCTGAACGCAGAAAAAGATTGATCCAACAATCCCAACATTAAAAATGAGAATGACATGGAAATCTTTAAAAAGTAGGATAAAATAACTATTATTTACCTGAATATAAAATAAAAGTAATATTAAATATCCCATACATTAGTATTTATGTTTAATCATGATTAGGCCTATATTATTACACAGCTTTATAACTCTTTCAGACTGCAAACTAAATTCTCTATTGTTATTGTGTTTTGAAAAAGACATAATCCTTAGCACAGACTTTTCTGACATAAATAAATTTGCAAAGTTAAAAGCCAGAAAAAAAAACTTTGATTTGAAATGTTTTTGTATATTGTACTTTTAAAATTTAACTTTTGAATTTGTAATCTTGGTTATTAGTGTGACTAATGTATCAATAAATGGCTACAACATTTATAAACGATTTACTTTTCTGATTATTTCCTGTGATACAATATTAGTAACGTAGTTGTTTGAAAAAAAAAACCAACTATTGTGCTATTTATATAACAAATAATTGAGAAAAAGGGCGCCAGTAGTCCATTTGCCCAGGGCGTCTATCACCTTAGCCCGGGGCCTGCTTATGTTTGAATAACAAGAAGTTCCGTGACGAACTAAAGAGCCTACTTTTCATGCCAGTGATTAATCTACAGTATATGAACCTACCTAGGATAATGACGACATTAAGTTGGTAATATCGAAATGTATAATTAGTTCGAAATATACCTGGTATAATGTAGCCTAATAGAGCATACAGTTGGCAGCCCTGGTGACTGAATATATTCTTAGTTACTTCTCTTAAGGTACAGAATACAAAATTTGGTTGAAGCCCAATGGACGTTACATGCAGTTAGACATTGAATCTATCAGCACGCGTAAAAGCATGTTGGCAACAATGTCATGCGTGTGCTGGTCAGAAATAAACAGAAATATTATGATATCTTGTCGTGTCAATTTTGAATGAAATACATTTGTTAGTATAGAAGTTACATGTATTTTAAGATTGGACCTATCAGCAGGCATAGACTCATGTTGGCAGCATTGACTTATATTAATTACTCCAAATTAATCTAGAATGTCAGGTGCTATACGTGTGCGAAGTATAGAGCTGTTGGCTTGCATACTTTCTGAAATATTGATATTAGGGTGAAAAATATAGACAGCGTTTATTAACAGTTGGCAGCCCTGATTGCTCTTAAGAATACTTGTAGTCATATCTGTTATGTTTCACATAGCACATACGAAATTTGGTTGAAATCCAACTGATAGTATAGAAGTTACGTGTATTTAAAAATTGGTCCTATCAGCAGGCTTAGAATCATGTAGGTAGATCTGAAGTATATAAGTTACTCCAAATTAATCTAAAATATCAGGTACTATACGTGTGCATAGTTTAAAGCTGTCGGCATGCATACTTTCTGATATATTGGTATTTTGATATAAAAAATAGAGAGAGCAATTATTAACAGTTGGCCGCCCTGGTGGCTCTTAAGAATACGCTCAGTCATATCTGTTTATATACACATATTACATACAAAGTTTGGTTGAAATCCAAGTGATAGTTTAGACGTTATATGCATTTAAAAATTGGACCTATCAGAAGGCTTAAAATTATTTTGGCAACACTGTCATGTATGGCCTCCTGGAAATTAAACTGAAATAGTATTATCTACATGTGTGGCAATTTTGGAATAGCTTCCATGCATACCTTCCATGATATCCAACATGGAGCTCAAATTTCCAGTGTGTTTTTACAGCAGTTGGTAGCACGGACATCATTTTCAAATATAGGCTTGGGATATTCCTGTATACATCTTGACTCATACTAAATTTGGTTTCGATTGCTGCAGCCGTTTAGGAGTTGATAGGGGACACACACACACACACAGCCAGACATACAGAAGGACAGACAGACAGACAGGCAGACAGATCGACAGAAGGACAGACAGACAGTCAGACAGACAGACATACAGGAAGAATGACTGACTGATTGACACACATTTTCCCGCATTAGTCTACTTTTTCCAAAAAATAAAGTTTGCAATTCAATGGAAGTCTCATAATGAAAGCAGTGGGCATTTTGATGTTAGAATATGAACTTCGCAGCTTTTGTACACTGTAATAAATCAATATTTTATTGAAATATCATTAAATTAAAATGCTAGATCCGTGCGAGAACTAATTTAAACCTATTTGTTACCAACATTGAAATAATTGATTGTCATGTTTCTTTTTAAAACCACCAAGTGTATGCGAAGTATTTCATTGGGGACGCATACATAATATAATAATTTCCAATTTCGCAAGTACCCGTAATATGGTTAGTCTGTAGCGTAGCGGTCAGCGTGGTTAGCTGCCGCCCCGGAAGTCCTGGGCTCGATTCCCTGCTCTGCCACGAAATTTGAAGAGTGGTATGAGGACTGGTACGGAGTCTACTCAGCCTCGAGTGGCCCAAATGAGTAGAGGAGGTTCGATTCCTTCCTCAGCCATCCTCGAAGTGTTTTTCCGTGGTTTTCCACTTCGTCTTCGGGCAAATGCTGGGATGGTTCCTAACTTAAGGCCACAGCCGCCTCCTTCACGCTTCCTTGCCTATCCATCCCAATCTTCCCCTCCCTTCCCACTCACATAAGGCCCCTGTTCGTTTTGCAGGTGAGGCCGCCTGGGCGAGGTGCTCATCACACCTCCTGAGTTGTATCCACTCCGACCAGATGTTTCCAGCTCTAGGACACTGCCCGTAGAGGCGGTAGAGGTGAGTTCCCTCGCTGAGTCCGTGGGTTCCACCAACCTGGAGGGTAAACTCGACAAAAATAAATAAATAAATAAAATATATGATTAGTTTGCGTGCAATACAGTAAACGTTCATATGGTATTTCTCTCTTTTTGTTGGCAGAATTGCCAGAACGCAACGCAGGTTGAGGCGGTCTTATCTCCAGGCACTTTTATATACAAGAGTGACGGATCTATTATTCTACGATCCTTGAACATGGCTGTCGGCATCTGTGATGAAAGGAGCGACGCACCTAGATTAATCGACGAAACAATTAATCAATTAATCGAATAATCGATTAATCGTTTTGGAGCTAATCGAGTTTCGTATCAATTATTCGATTATTCGATAACGGAAATTAATCGAATAAAATTTATTTATTTGTCGTGTTTTTTTTATCATTTTAAATGATCTTGTCGACTTCGTCGTTACGCTGAGGTCTGGCGTTACGTTACGGTGATGGGACGAAATGTACTTAGAATGCACTGAAGTGTGTGACGTCATAGTACGATGTAGCAGTCGAGTACCAAAAAGGCAGTGCGAGAACAGAGTTTCAAGAAGGCAGTGCGAGAACAATCAAGTAGGCAGTGAAGAAACAAAATAGAATCTTGAAACTTTGTTGTCGCACTGCCTTCTTGGTACTCGGCTGCTAGCATTTAAAATGATATAAAGTCCAGTCTTTCAGACCGACTATCCGTGTCTTTTTTTTTTTTTTTCGAGGAATATAGCGTGGAATGTTGGGGAGTTTTTATAAATTTCTGATGTCATCGTAGCTAGATCCTTTTTTGCTTGGTCGAGTAGGTCAAGTTTATGCATTGTTGGATTTGGATATGATGAAACCCACTTGCCAATGATCCCTTTATTTCCCTGATATTAAAGGAATCTCTTCATACCTAGCTAGAAAGTGTATCTTATGCAAAAACAGATTCCAGGGATGGTACTTTTAATCGATTAATGTTAGTTATCGAATAATCGAGTCGCCTCCGTAGCGTAGCGGTCAGCATGGTTAGCTGCCACCCCGGAGGTCCTGGGTTCGATTCGCGGCTCTGCCACGAAATTTGAAAAGTGGTATGGGGACTGGAACGGGGTCTCAGCCTCGGGTAGCCCAAATGAGTAGAGGGGGTTCGATTCCCACCTCAGCCACCCTCGAAGTGGTTTTCCGTGGTTTCCCACTTCGTCTTCGGGCAAATGCCGGGATGGTTCTTACTGTAAGGCCACGGCTGCCTCCTTCCCCCTTCCTTGCATCCACCCTAATCTTCCCCTCCACCCTTCCCTCATGAGGCCCCTGTTCGCTTTGCAGGCGAGGCCGCCTGGGCGAGGTGCTGATCACACCTCACCATTTGTATCCCCTTCGACCAGATGTTCCCAGCTCTAGGACACTGCCTGGAAAGGCGGTAGAGGTGAGTTCCCTCGCTGAGTCCGTGGGAGCCACCGACCTGGAGGGTAAAATTGACTAAATAAAATAAATAAATAAATAAATAAATAAATAAATAAATAAATAAAAAACCTTCTTTGTGAAAACTAGGCTAAAACAAAGCAATAGAAAAATGTTCCTGCCCTGAATTGTGAAGATTGAACATGAATTCAAAAACTTTGCTGAAAACTTGTCGTTTTCTGTTTTCGAAACCCTTCCGAATGTGATTTATGTTTCTTTTTCCACTGTCACTGACTCGTATTTGGTTATTGTTATCATAAACAAAGGCGGCTTCGGTAGCGTAGTTGGTAGTATGCTGTGCTTCTATGCCCAAGATCGCGGGTTCAAACCCGGCCGAAGTCGTAAATTTTTTAAGAGCGTTTTTAAGAACTCGCCATGCTGTCGAGATAGGTAAGTAGGCTACTGTATGTCCTCACGAGCCTTCGCTGTCCTACAAGAAATCACCGGCTGGGGGACAATGCCCAGCATCTCACCCGCATGATGTGAGTCATAAGTGTTTTGTGTTAGAGCAAAGTGCCCTTCTTGTCATTGACGCTGACAATGAAAATTTCACATTACGTAGTATATCTGTGATAAATAGGGCTCGGATTTTTAGGTGCTAAAAGTCGGGAAAATATTTATTTTTTATGTATTAAAAATACTTGAAATATGTGACAAAACAGTAAAAATATTTAATTATAATTTAGTTTATTAATGTGAATATAAACAATATGCAGTACTCAGAAATGCAATTTATGCTACGACTCACTGACTGCTGAAGAATTACTATACACAACGAGATACATCTTCAGGTTGTCCATCACAAATGACCGAAGATTAACGCGAAACTGCGGCAATATTTTTCTTGCCCTTGAGGTATTGTGTAACTTGAGATCGCTGCTTAGCCTTGATTGCTTTCCCACATGGTTGGCAGAAAAGAACGCCCCAATCGGAGGTAAAATTATCTTCAAAATTTGCAACAGACGATAACTTGTAGTTGTTTTTACTTTAGGCATCGTAGAACTGCCTTACACTTCACAGTGTCAGAAATGAACGTGAGTGACACTGGTGGTGCAATATGGCTATGGACAAGGAAATCCCCGGCTTCCACAGTGAGTGGCATGGGGCGATAAGTTAATAATAACATAGTTGTAAGCCGACATTCACTCTGCATGAAGATTAGATAGCTCACAGGTTCTTCCCCGTTGAAGTAACACAGAACAAAAATGCAATAAACTGAAAGGTTTTAAAAAATGTAAATATTATGTATTTTTATGTGCTAATAAGTGAAAAGCAGGAATTTATGTATTTATAGAAAAAATGCTCAAAATATGTATTTACATAAACAATATTTATTTACCTAAAAATCCGTGCCCTAGTGATAAATGATTGTCGCCATACATCACACCTGTAAGGTGGTGGATGGATTTCTTCCCCCCGTAAACACTCTATCTATATCAATGATTGTTATTCATCTACCACCTCACAATCACCTGTGTACCTTAAATACCTCAAGACAATAAACAAGTCCCATAAAAAAGTATCAATTATTAAGCTCAATAAAATGCAGGACATTCGTCGTTGGATGTATTATATTCCTTCAGAGCATAGCTAGTTTTATGAGGAGATTTTACAACTGCCAACTGTAGATGATAATGTGGGCTGAAAAGGCTGTTGGATATTGATTTGAAACACAGTAGAGTAAAAGAAAGACTATACAGTTATAAGATACAAAATGTTAGTTTTTTGCAACAAGACAGAAACTTGAAATAATACATTAATTTATATAGTTCATTATAGAAAGGACACATGTTCAGATATAGTTGAATATTGTAATAGATATGTCCCTTTCAATCTTTAAAAAAAAATTCAGTTTGCTCTTCATATCTTATCTTCTTACAACTAAGTTAAAATAATTGCCCTTTATCTTCAAATAGACTACACTTCAGAAACAGTGTATTTTTTTACCTCCTCATGAGTTGTAGTTTTTGACTTGTGACTTTTTGTTTGCCATCTCTTGATGAATGCAGTACATTTGCATTTGTCTGTTGGCACAGGCTAGAGTAAAATGTGGCTTTTCACCGATGTCTCAGTCTCACTTATGGCTGTGATTATATAGAAGCTACTGAGGTATGGGTGGTGCTTAGTAATGACATTCAAGGCACAGCCAGTGCCTGTGGATGCTGTGAAAGGTTCTACTCATAGGGTTAGTGCTGCTGTTCTGAATCAGTGAGTAAATAAATGGCAAACTAACTCACTCCTCATCTTGCCTAGTACGCCTCAATATAGCGCTGCCCACATAACCTAACGGCGGTACTTTTTGAGGATCCAACCAGCCGTCGGGCTGACTACCTAATAGCCATACTTTTCTAAACTAACTGGTCCACCAGATGGGTGACGTCAATTACAAGCTAAAAAACTATTTTACAGAATCTACCGTATTCACATATACCATAGGCTACAAGTACGAAGTAACAACTCAATATAAGGGAGGTGGTTGTTGTGATGGTTGTCGGATAGTTGTGATCAATCCTAAATTACTTCTGGACAGATGGAAACAATGGTAGAACGATTACGATGCTCATAATTAAAAGATAAAGAGCAAGTTCCAACTCAACACTTCGGATAAAGGCAGTTCTGCGTAGATGGTGAGCCCAAGTTATGTGACTGAATGTAGTAGTTGTTGTTAATCATTTTAGGGGCTTTGCGATATCGTGGTCATGATTTTGGAAGAAAATCGGCGGTGGACTTATTGAAAGGAACCGTCCTGGCATTTGCCTGGCGGTGAAAATGGGAACCCCTGAAAACCATTTTCAGGACGGCCGAGGTGGGATTCGAAACCACGCCCTCGATGCCAGCGAGACACGAGTTAGAGTGTTAATTGCTGAGGAAGATTATATCGATTGTACGCAGATTAGGATGAGTGATGAAAGCTATCGTCCTTTGTTTAGGGCCTCCGACAACGCGGTCATGTAGCTGAAAGGTATCTAACAAATGTAATTTCTATGTTCATTGGAGTAATGCCATTATAATACAGAGAATTTATGAATTTAAAAAATCGATATTGGTTTAATATAACATAGGTTAAATTCATAGCATGTAATGAGATTTCTTACAGCTATCAGGGAACTTCAATACTAAAGAATAAAAAATCTCGCTGCGGACAGGATTCGAACCTGTGCGGGCATAGCCCATTGGATTTCGAGTCCAACTCCTTAACCACTCGGACACCGCAGCGCCAGCGTTTGTCGCTTGCTCGTGGGGAACTTGAGACAGACATTAATGGGAATGGCGGGAATTACGACGGAAGAAATGGCAATAGCAAGTGCATTTAAAAAGAAAACAGAATATAATCTATGTACATTTAATTAGAAACCACCTGAGAAATAAAACAATTTATGTTTCCCTTTGGTATACTGTACAATTCCACGAAGTATATTCAAATATAATCAAGACACTGTCATAGACTATTAGGATTTTATTCGAGCTCCAAGGGATTTCTTCGTAGTTCGAATTGGAAAATAGGCTATGTTTAGTAAAAATGTGAATAAAGTTAATTTATTATAATGACATTAAAATGCAATATAAAATCAATTTGGGCCTTTCCACAATTAATATTTGGCAACACAAGCCTAATAAGAAAATATTTCCTAACTGTAATTAACTTACATGATCATAATAATCCACTCTCACAATTCTCAATATAAGATAATGTTTCTTTTATTATTTTAATCCCTTATCCTCCCAGCTCTGCTTCAGCCACGGAATCTGCGAGGGATCATTCTTCTAGCGTCGCAAGGACGGGAGCTGAACACACTTTGTCAGCAGATAGGCCTACAACAGGCCGATCGCCCAGGGGATCGCTAACTCGAGTCTAATTAAGGAAGGGATCTTGAATGGAAGTATGCCGTGGACCAGTTGTAAAGGAACAGTTCCGGCATTTGCCTGGTAATGAAAATGGGAAACCAAGATCAGCATTTTCAGGACGGCATAACTTGGAATTACCCAAAAGTAAGCAAAGAAATTTCGTTATAAACATTATATTTTAATATTATCATTTAGACTTTCACGGCCCATGTTACTGTTCATAATGTTGAATTTTGGGCTTATGCCGTGTTTTATTATATTAAAATTCGACGCGTCAGATAATGCGGCGTACGAAGAAACTTGTCAAATGTTGTTGTTGTTGTTGTTGTTTTATTTTAGGAGCTTGGATCACCGAGTACTCGGATGTCTGTCAAACCTGTGTGAATCTTTGGGTGACATATGTAGCATTCTAGTGTGTGCACCAGAGATTGGGAAGGAGGCAACCATGACCTATAGGTAGGTAACTCTGACCCTCGGAGAATCTGGATATGGAAATGAAATGGCAAAATTGTGAATGGTGGTAAAATAAGACACCGGGCGTGAATCCCTTAATACCTTTACTTCTATTGACACAAGTAAGTAGACGTTCTCTCAGGTTCAACACGTGGTATGACAATAAAGTATTCTTCAACTGTGACATCTCCATAAATGAAGACCATGTGTTTTTTTTTCTTTTTTTTGTATTGACATTTATTATCTAGGTTCCAAGCTTCGTATTTTCCGTGTTATAATGTGTAAATAATTTAGTGTCACTAAATGGAAGCACTTAACATTTATCGCAAGAAATCATAAATATAAAATCATTCAATATGCATCCTATACCTGGTTTGTTTTATTGATTTGAATTGCAGGACATTGCTTTAATAAGGGACACCGTGAAAGTAAACGTTGGAATAATAGTATATCGGAGCTTGTCACAAACCACATTTTATCGATGTTAGGAGAAAATAGAACATTCACTAGTTTTTCGCAATAATTGTTGTCTAATCGTATTGAATACATCGAAGAGAATACTAAGCCACTATACGAACGTCGTCATAAAATAAATATATGATTCTACAATATCTCAGTGAGAAGCAAGAATATGTTGGAACATTAATACATTTCTTTTCTTAATTCTATGAACGTATGTGCAGAACTCTGGTAGCGAAACCTGCAATCAATACACGATCAATCCCGTCGGTGACTGAAAGGTGCTGCCCTCTCTCAGCAATAGTACAAAGTACATTCCTCTCCCCCCCCCAACCCAACCACGGCCGGTGCTACCGCGCTCTGGTAGCAAACAAAATAACTCGATCGTAACCCACTAGATGGCGTTGATCCAACACATTGCGCTCCCTCTAGGTGTCAGTTTGGTAAATACAAGATCATTGCTCGTTTATTGATTACTGTATCACGGTATAAATAGTTGTTTGCCAATGTGTGGGCAATGTCACTAGATCTCATGAATATGAAGAGAACATCAAGGACTATATTTCGTGTTTCCAGGATAACAAATTAGCCACATGACACCCATAAACATCTTTAGGAACCACTGTTATCAGCTAGGGTACGTACATTAGCCTATCTTTTTTCGCAACCTGGATGTATCATCCTCGACATCAGCTTCGATTATATCTTTTTATGACTTTAAAGAGTCTCTTTTACTCCTTTCATCCTCTCTTCACACTTCTCAATCGCCATCTGGTGGTCATGTCAGCCGCTTCACCTAGCGATTTTCACATTCTCATTAAAAATGCTTTCATTTCTCTTATCTCGTCTACTTTCTTCACTTCATCGACTCAACACATTTCACTCCGTCACTCTTGGCTGTCACCAGTTCCTCTCTTACCATTCTCCCTTCCTTCACCCACCACCATTTCCATGCCTCATACTACTCCTTCTGTATCCATCTCGATAATTTGTCAACTTTATAGGTCTCTCATACAAGATTTTTTATCGCTTATTCTCCCAGCTCGGTCTCATCCACGGACTTTGCGAGGGATCATTCCTCTACCGTCGCAAGGATGGTGCCTGGGAGCTGAACACACTTTGTCAGCAGATACAACTGGGGATGGAGACAGGCGACCGGAAGGCAGCCGTGGATCTGTTAAAAAAAAGGGAACTGTCCCAGTATTTGCCTGGTGGTGAAAATAGAAAATAATGAACACCACTACCAGGACGGCTGAGGTGGGATTCAAACCCACGCTCTCCTGATGTCAGCAAGGCACGAGCTAGCATGTTAGCGCTGTCGGCCACCGGTAATAAAATAGTGTTTAAAATTATGTATGCCACCCCGGAGGTCCGAGGTTCGAGGACTGGAACGGGATCTACTCAACCTCGGGTGGTCCAAATGAGTAGAGGGGGTTTCGATTCCCACCTCAGCCATCCTCGAAGTGGTTTTCCGTGGTTTCCCCCACTTCGTCTCCAGGCAATTGCTGGGATGGTACCTAACGTCAAGCCACGGCCGCCTCTTTCCCTCATTCTTGTATATCCCTCCCATTCTTCCCATCCCGTCCCATCCCTCATGAGGCCTCCTGTTAGCTTTGCAGGGCGGCCACCTGGGCGCGGTGCTAGTCACACCTCCCTAGTTGTATCCATCGATCCTATGTCAAGCTCCAGGACACTGCCCGTAGAGGCGATAAAAGTGCGATCCCTCGCTCAGTCCCCATTTATTCAGTGGGAAAAGCCTACCTGGAGGGTAAACTGACTACGAGAGAGAGAAAAAAAAACTAGCACACCGATGTTTCAAGAAAAGCCAAAGCTTCCAACTGACAAGAAGTGGACTGAAGAAAGGAAACAACAGCATCGAGAACTAATGCGAGAGTACTGAGAGGACGTTAAAGCTCGATGCAGCAAGAAGCAGTTGAAATGACGTGGTCCTTAGATGGCCGAATAGAAAGAAGAAGAAGAAGAAGAAGAAGAAGAAGAAGAAGAAGAAGAAGATACAGTATATAAATTACCTTGGGGCCGGTACTATTTAATTTTATTATTTTACTTTATTTATGTAAAGACCTTTCGACTCAGTCTATTCAACACGCCTTTTCTCCCAATTTCCAGGTAGATTTAATTAGAAAACTACATATCGCAATGGCTACTATGTTGCAACTTCCGGAAAATCATCTTCACGTTTCACTCCCCCCCGACCCTAAAACCACCGTCAGTTCAAAAGTTTATTAATGATAATTGTTGTTTTAAGAGGTCTACATCTAGGTTGGTTGGTTGGTTGGTTCCTCAGTGTAGGGGCTGCGACAACACGGTCATGTAGGCCCGTGTACTTTGGGTGTATGTAGAATCTGTCTGATAACCGTTGTTAGTTGTGGTGTAACATCTAGGTAATTGGCACCACATGTATATGAGGAGCAAACTTTCAAAACGTGTTTTCTCCACCAAATCACTTTTTTGAGAAAATGAGAAAAACTTATATTTCTTGAAAGAAATATGATACGTGTACAATTTTTAGCCTACTTTCGATTTTTGCAAAAAATGAAAGTAGACTTATGAGATCACTACAGGGCGAAAAAAAAGTGTGTCTGTCTGTGTGTGTGTATGTGTGTGTGTGTGTGTGTGTGTGTGTGTGTGAGTGTGTGTACTCTGAATGTTTTTATATAACCGCCATCTTGACGGAAACGTAATGGAGGCCACACAAATGTTCAAAGCTTAAATCAAATTACGACTAACCTAATCATCCGATCTCTACCAAATTTTGCAACAACATACCTTTATGGAGGAAGCATCCTTTGACAAATCTAATAGGTCATTAGCCTAATAGTTTGCGGATGGCGGCCATCTTTGTGTCAAAATCGATTACCCCTATTAATTCGAACACGATGAAACCGAATGGAATGAAATTTGGTACAGAGGTAGCACTAGCAAAGGGCACCTCAGTGTCATGTTTTATATCGCCGCCATCTTGACGGAAACGTAATGGCGGCCACACAAATATTCAAAGCTTAAATCAAATTACGATTAACCTCATCATCCGATCTCTACCAAATTTTGCATCAACATACCATTATGGAGGGAGCATCCTTTGACCAAACTAATAGGTCATTAGCCTAATATTTTGCGGATGGCGGCCATCTTTGTGTGAAAATCGATTCCCCCTATTAATTCGAACACGGTGAAACCGAATGGAACGAAATTTGGTACAGAGGTAGCACTAGAAAAGGCCACCTCAGTGTCATGTTTTATATCACCGCCATCTTGACGGAAACGTAATCGCGGTCACCCAAATGTTAAAGGCTAAAATGTAATTACGACCAACCTAATAATCTAGTCTCTACCAAATTTTGCAACAACAAATCTTTATGTGGGAAGCATATTCTGACCAAACTGCTAGATCATCAGCCCAATAGTTTGCAGATGGTGGCCAAGTATGTGTGCAAATCGATTCCCCCTATCAATTCAAACACGGTGAAACCGAATTGAACGAAATTTGGTACAGAGGTAGCACTAGCAAAAGGCACCTCACTGTCATGTTTTATATCGCCGCCATCTTGACGGAAACGGAATGACGGCCACTCAAATGTTAAAAGCTTAAATCAAATTTCGACCATCCTAATAATTTGATCTCTACCAGATTTTGCAACAACATGCCTTTTTGTGGAAAGCATCTTATGACTGACTACAAGGTCATCAGCCCAATAGTTTGCAAATAGCGGCCATGTATGTGTGCAAATCCATTCCCCAGATCAATTCAAACACGGTGAAACCGAATTGAATGATTTTTTTTACAGAGGTAGCACTAGCAAAGGGCACCTCATATTCATGTTTAATATCCCTATAGCACGTTGTATTTGAACAAGCTACTACAACCAACATTCAATTATACTCCTTGAAAAGGACAAAGAGTTATAACAATACCCATGCATTTAGGAGAAAGTAGGCTATATGTTCTTTACTGAACATCTTGTTTAACTTATGTTAGCATATACTGTATTTACATTGTAACATGGTGAAACAAAATAGAACAGGAGTATTTTTAGGGGCAGATGACCTCGTTGTTCCGCCCCTTAAAACAACAATAACTAACTAACTAACTGACTAACAGGATTTCGTGTAGTTTAACTCTAAATTTTGGAAAAAACACCTTCTGATTGAAAGCAGTGGAGGAATTACCTTTTGTTTGAGAGTGAAGTGGAGAAAACTCTTTTTAATTGAATTATACCAACACTCTTGCAAACTGAGTTACAAACTTTTATTAGCCTATGTTAAACTTCTATGTACAAATGAAAATTGTACAATTATATAAGGGAGAGCTTAGCGGATAATCCAGACAGCCAGACGCCAGTGTTTTTTTTCTTGGTATAAAACAATTATTGTGGCTGATCATGTCTCTAGTGAGCATACAAATGGAGATGAGGACACTTGAGACTGTCTTGAGGCTGACATTGGGTTAAAGCTGAAGTTCATTTACAAAGGGACCCGTAATTACTTAAATTCCTGATATGGATGTGTAAAATTTGCTTTGTTTTGATATGTCAGCCTCACAACCTCAAAACAAAACAAACAAAATGGCCGGCCAATCAGATGTCAGCCTAGGGAGCAGATGATTGGTTGAAGGGAGAAAATGCCATTTGTTCGAAACCAGGCTAGGGAGTATAACCCTTTTGATTGAAACTGTAATTTTCATCCTCCAGATTTAACGGGATAAAACACCGTTTGAACGACAACGTTGTTGAACTATGATAACTATTGACAAGACAAAGACAGTGACGCGCGGAACTCAATTTTTGGGGGTGGGGGAGGGAGGAAACGCCTTTTGAAAGTTTGCTCCTCATATCTATATAGAGCAGTGGTTCTTAACCAGTGGTCCGCGGACCAAAGGTGGTCCGCGAGAGCCTCGGGAGTGGTCCGCGGGAGAAAATGGTCCACCAGCACGCATAAAAAAAGTGGCCAATAAATGGAGATTTCGAAAATGATGTGCGTTGAACAAGAATCGTTCGAATGTATCCGCGGCGATGACTAACAAGTTTTGAATTGAAATATATGTAAAATAAGTGTTATTAGAATATGAAACAACATAATTTTTATAACTTATGTGTAACCGTGGCAAATAAACTTTCACCAACATTAAACAACCAGAAAGTCACAGGGAAAATTAAAATTATTATGGTTATTATTGCCTCCATCTAGCGGCGAGGATATGAACTGTGCCGGCTGCCGAGGCCTGACGCACTCCTCTGGGGCAATGACTGAATGAATGACAGATGAAATGAAATGATGGTGGAGAGTGTTGCTGGAATGAAATTTTGACAGGGAAAACAGGAGTACCCGGAGAAAAACCTGTCTGCCTCCGTTTTGTGCAGCACAGATCTCACATGGAGTGACCGGGATTTGAACCACGGACCCAGCGGTGGGAGGCCGACGTGCTGCCGCCCAAGCCACGGATTCATTCCATTCCTGACCCGGTCGGAGACTGGAAGCAGGCTGTGGATTTTCATTTTCTTGGTTATTATTATTTTGCAATGTCCTTTTAAAACAAAATTGTTGCTTGAACATAAATTATTTTGTAATTGAGACATTTCATTCTACAGTATTATAAAAAAGTTATTTTTTTCTATTAAATAATTTGCAATTTGCTTGTGCTGTACACTAATTAATAATAATAATAATAATAATAATAATAATAATAATAATAATAATAATAATAATAATAATAAATAATGTGTTCTAAAAACTGTTTTGCTTAATCATCTTTGAATATTCTGATGACGAAGGCGCGGAGGAAGGGTTACAACTGATAAGGTGTATCAGCGGAGGGAGAGGGCGAGGAGGGTGGGGGATGGGGGTCCGTATATGATTCATTTTCAGGCTGAGTGGTCCGCAGACTTCTACGGGTTCAGAACCACTGATATAGAGGTTTTGGGAGAGGAGGAAGATGATAACCGCTAAATTCCCAATTCAATTCCTAGATGCGTTAAATGTATATAGTTTGATTTAAGTCAGGGGCGTATATAGGGGGGAGCTGTGGGGGCTCCAGCCTCCCCCCCCCGCCCCCCCCACCCCTCTGCCCCCAAAAAGCCAATAAATATTAAGAAAGTATTGCTTTGGTAAAAGCATAAAATAATTGTAAATTTGGTTGTACCGTAATCTTAACTTATTGGCTATCTTATAAACAATATTGAAGTTAGACTACCTCGTGGTGTAGTGGCTAGCATTCTTGGCTGAAGCTTCGGGGACTGAATTCGATTCCCGGCTTTGCCAATAAATTTTAATTCTGATCTGAAGGCTGGAGCCTTCTGAGGCAAAACTGAGAATTCCACAGTACGGAACTTTTGAGAAATAGCCTAAATTATCAATCTGTAAAAATAAAAATAAAAACTTTTTAACTCTCTGTTTAATAAATTGACACATATTTAGATATTTAAGTGCCCCAAAGTGTGCGTAAACTATGTAAATAAATAATAACATATTATATACTGTACCGCTTTATTGAGGACATAATAACTACAGCCATTTGGCACCAATTACTTTAAAATATATACGTATAATATAAACATTTGAAATCTAGGTCGAGTTCCTTAATGCGCAAAATCGGACCAATGGGGTGGAATTGGGGGCGGGGGGAAGGGGGAACCTTTTTTAAAAACGTGAAATGTCGTGATCACTTTCTTAGTACTGTATTTGAAAGGTCAAATCCATTAAAAACCTCAAAACCAAATCAAAAACCTCAAAAACCACCTCAAAAACCTCAATAATATAATATTTATAGCTTTGATGGCTATTCCTTTATCTTAAAACCATGTATTATGTTAAAAATTAAAGATCTGAATAGTAATCCTAAAATTGAGATTATTGTAAAAGTTGTTATTATAATATAAAATTGATTACTATAGAATTGTGTATAATTTCATTTAATATCTCTATAAGAGAAAAGAAATGCTATAAAAGTATTGCGAAGATTATAAAATATAGTAATTAGTGTTGTGATCACTATTAAAGTAATAATTAGTTATTTGTTTAATTCGGCTATTGCTTGGATAATCAATCATAATCAACCTCAAAAAGTTCATACTATTCTTCGGATAAGGGACAAAAACTTATTTCAGTAAAGTATTTTGATAGCACCAACCATTGACCAAAGGAGTGAGAAAATTGAGTTTGAAAAAAAAAAAAAAAGAAGAAACCGTACCTGGCACAATAACAAAACCGTTCTAAAAATTAGCTAAAACTTTTGTCAGCAGAAAGAATTTTTGATATGACCCACTTTTACGCCAAGGGATGAGCAAAACATTTTCGGAATTATAAGAAGACTAGCGGACCCATGCGAGAAATCTCGCATGTTCATAAACCACACTTTCTCCAATAGGTTTATAATGAGACACTTTAGGAGAAAGGTTGTTATGCTTTTATTTCAGCCAAATGATTATAGAACACTATTTACATTTCAGTTAGAATCCCAAGTTCTACGTTCCCTAACTTAGGAAGGCAATCACTGAAAATTGGATCATCATAACACTCACCGGTTATTCGATTTTTATGAAATTATACGATTTGAGTAGACCTACTCATTCCTTTCATTTACTGTTTCTGAAATCCATGCAAAATGATAAAAGAAAGACCTCATAATGTTAAAATGACATTAAACAGGTGTCACAGCGGCCAAAATGTGAAGTAGACAGCAATTATGGAGCGTATTTTCCTACAGCAACAGTATCTGCAAATCGCACACTTCGTACATTTTTTAAAGTTATTTTTTAAAGAAATTATAGATATTAATGAAATTGGAGTGCAATTCATCACTGCTAATGTCTATTCTCTTTCATTTGAATGCTCATTTGTCACGATCGGTCGCTTGTGAGCGCCGCAGGAGGGATCTATACTACTGAAATAATATATGAGTCGTCCAGTTGCGAAACTCGTTTAATCCACTTGTGAATAAGAATCATTTTCATGAGAAACGTTTCTCTGGACTTTGCCTCACGTATCTTTTGTGTTTGTTGTTTTCTACTTTTTTCTTTTTGCTTTGTGTTTCTGGTTTTGTGTTTGCTTTGTGCTTTTGATTTTGAATTTTAATTTTTGCTTTCTTTCTTGGTTTTGGTTTTGTGTTCGTTTTCTGCTTTTGTCTCTTTTGAGTTTTGCTTTTTGCTTTGTGTTTCTTGTTTTTTGTTTTCTGCTTTTGCTTTTGTTTTCGAATTTTGCTTTTTGCTTCGTGTTTTTGTTTTTGTGTTTGCTTTCTGAAAAATCAAAATAATACAAAATAAAATAAAACAAAATAAACAAAACAAAAATAAAATGAAACAAAACAACACAAAATAAAATTAAACAAAGCAAAAATAAAACAAGACAAAATAATATTAAATTTAACAAAACAAAATAAAACAAAATAAAGTAAAATAAAATAATTAAATATATAATTTTTACGATGTGGTCCTTATTCAAAAGTGGATTAAACGAGTTTTGCAACTGGACGACTCATATATATGATGATGACAGGGCTTCTCGTATACTAAACATGTGGAACGTTTGTAGGTAGGCTATACTGTACAACAATTGAGTCGTCAAGTTACAAAACTTGTTTAATCCACTTGTGAAAATAATTATTTTCATGAGAAACGTTTCTCTGGACTTTGCCTCATGTATCTTTTGTGTTTGTTGTTTTCTACTTTTTGCTTTGTGTTTATGGTTTTGGGTTTTGTGTTTAATTTTGCATTTGAATTTTACTTTTTGCTTTTCTTTCTTGGTTTTGTGTTTCCTGATTATGATTTTTTGATTTTTGCTTTTTGCTTTATGTTTCTTGTTTTTTGTTTTCTGGTTTTGCTTTTTGCTTCGTCTTTTTTGTTTTGGTTTTGTGTTCGTTTTCTGCTTTTTCTGTTTTTGAATTTTGCTTTTTGCTTTGTGTTCCTTTTTAGTTTTCTGCTCTTGCTTTTGTTTTTGAATTTTGCTTTTTGTTTCGTCTTTTTGTTTTGGATTTGTGTTTTTTTCTGTTATTGCTTTTTTAAATTTTGCTTTGTGTTTCTTTTTTTGTTTTCTGCTTTTGCTTCTGTGTTTGAATTTTGCTTTTTGCTTCGTGTTTTTTGTTTTTGTTTTTGTTTTTGTTTCCTAGAAAATAAAATAAACCAAATTAAACAAAACTAAATCAATATGAAACAAAATTTAAAAAAACAAAATAAAACAAAAAAGTAAAACAAACAAAATAAAAAAACAAAACAAAATAAAATAAAAATAAACTAAATAAAATAAAGTAAAATGAAATAAAATAATAACATAAATAATTTTACGACATTATCCTTATTCGCAAGTGGATTAAACGGGTTTTGCAACTGGACGACTCAATTGGCAAATTTGGTGAAATAGAAACATTTTTCTTTGCCCGGTGAAATGTACCTCCGCCTTTCGCCTTCCAGACATTTTACAAAACGTTCTGACCGTCTCCCGATTGCAATACTTCTGTTTCAAGCACTTCTTAATCTCTAGGTCCCAGGAGACGGCAAAACCGACTAACACAATTTTTGTTAAAATGACATAAAAATGACCATAATAGCCCGATTCCTTATTGACGTATTAATTATAATAATCTATTTATTACCTTAAGTCAATATTTAGTACATTGAAGCCGGCGTCGTGCCGATTGCGACCGTGCCGGATGCGACCCGTGCCGCAAACGACCCACCAATTTGTCATCGTGCCACTAGCGACCCAAGAACTGATGTATCGGTGGAATCTGGGAATTTCTAACACGTCTGTCTCTGCTAAAATTCCGCTTAGGGTAGGTTAGGTGGCGTAAAAATTGAAGAGCTTATTTCCAAAACGTAAATCCAAAATTGACGGTTTTTCAGTTTTTTCTTTCATAAGCAAGTTAATATGTTCTCCCAAAGGTTTTAAGTCGAAATACGTCGTATATCCCATATTAACAGAGATCTAAGAACTGAGTTTATTTGCAAAGTGATGTAACTCAAACGGGTATTTATTTCCAATGTGTCGTATATCCATGTTGACCAATCCGATGGCTCTCTGGACATAACGTGATATCACATGATAAATCAAGGCCATGGCTAAGTTTGAAGAATATGTAGAGCATCAGTTTGTGTTTGTTGTGTTTAAACCATTTAAATGTTCATAAATGTCACTCAAAGCGTATAGACCTATCAATATAAGATTTATTTCCAAAACGTCCTAACTCCAACTTAGAGGAGACGATTACCACAATTTCCAATGAGAGGAGATTTCTAAAACACAGTGTCAGGATGTGCATACAAGTAATGAATGAAATTTCATTATATTCATAATCCTATCTGAATTTAATTATACGAAGATACAAAAAGGCGATTTCTGAAGTTTTGCATTTCATATATTTATGTCACGTTGGAAATAAGAATTCTTCTATCGAACAATGGGTCGCATGGGGCACTGTAAGCTACTAGTATGGTCGCTACAGCCACGAATTTTTACTGGGTCGCATCTGGCACGGTCGCACTCAGCACGTAATCTTGAAACGGTACTGGTTTCGGTCTCATTGTTACCTTCGTGATATAGGATAAGTAACATACAACTTAGTAATTTTCTTGTCATAATAGAGGATACTATATATATTTTTGTTCCAAAAGCTCAAAGAGTAAAATTTCAGAAACCAGATCTGTTACAAAAAAATGTTGTTAATAAAGCATAACAAATTCTTGATAAAACAGCGTTGAATTGAAGAGATGTGTATGTGAAAATATATATGCTGAATAAGTTAGGTTATATGTAAGGTTCGGATGTTAAGAAAATGTCATATTTTTTTCCTGAGCTCATTTTACCCGAAATCTGAAAAATAAGTTTGAATGACGGGTCCCTGACCACGTTTAAAGCAATTTGATGTTGCCTATAAATGCATATTTCGGCCATTTTTATTGTTTTGATCATATTTGGTCATATTTCAGTGATATAAGGTCATATTTGGTTATAATTTCAGCATTTTTGTTTAAACTGAGGCGTCGTTGACAAGTCGAGTTTCAAACACAGGATTTCCGAATAGTGTAGTAGATATAGTTTTCTTTCTTTTCCCGGAACAGGCAGATAGCAGGTTTAGAAGTCCTGATTCCAAGAAGGCGCTCGTCTACGGACGTCTTTTAGCACATCTTTCTGAACAAGTTAGATTACGACACTGTACGCATGAGGTCACGGAACATGACGATAGTGTGCTTCCACCTTTCAATAGAATGTCACTCCAGTAGATATATTTAGCTCAGAAGCAATTAGCAAACAAGGAAATGCCATGTTTTAGGTCATATTTTATATTTTTAGGTCATATTTAGCTAGTTTTAGGGCATATTTGCTTGCATATTTTGTACTGTTTTAGGTCTTAAACTTCCGAACCCTAGTTATATATGATGGTTGGAAATAGTTCTCTCTACAATATCTCTCTACCTGGCAAATAAACTTCAACCATCATTTATAACTTAACTTATTCAGCATATATATTTTCACATAAGTTACACATCTCTTCAGTTCAACGCTGTTTTAACAAGACTTTTTTATGCTTTATTAACAAAATGTTTCTAACAAATCTGGTTTTAGAAATTTTACTCTGTGAGCTTTTGAAAAAAAAACAAGATGTTCACTAAAGAAATATAGCCTACTTTCTCCTAAAGGCATGGATATTGTTATTACTCTTTGCCCTTTTCAAGGAGTATAATTCAATGTTGGTTGTAGTAGCTTGTTGTAATACAACGTGTTATACGGATATTAAACATGAATATGAGGTGCCCTATACTAGTGCTACCTCTGTAAAAAAAAAACAAAAAAAAAAAAACATTCAATTCGGTTTCACTGTGTTTGAAAAGATAGGGGGAATCGATTTGCACACATACATGGCCGCCATCTGCAAACTATTAGGCTGATGAGCTTGTAATTTGGTCAAAATATGCTTCCCACATAAGGGTATATTTTGGCAAAATTTGGTAGAGATCAGATTATTAGTTTGATCGTAATTTGATTTAAGATTTTAACATTTGGGTGGCCGCCATTACGTTTCCGTCAAGATGGCGGCAATATAAAACATGACACTGAGGTGCCCCTTGTTAGTGCTACCTCTGTACCAAATTTTGTTCGATTCGGTTTCACCGTGTTTGAAAAGGTAGGGGGAATCGATTTGCACACATACATGGCCACCATCCGCAAAGTATAGGGCTGATGACCTTGTAGTTTGGTCGAAAGATTCTTCATACATAAAGGTATAATGATGCCAAATTTGTTAGAGATTAGATGATCAGGTTGGTCGTAATTGGATTTAGGCTTTTAGCATTTGGGTGGCCGCCATTACGTTTTCGTCAAGACGGCGGCGATATAAAACATGCCACTGAGGTCTCCTTTGCTAATGCTACCTCTATACCAAATTTCGTTCAATTCGGTTTCACCGTGTTTGAATTGAAAGGGGGAATCGATTTGCACACATACATGGCCGCCATCTGCAAACTATTGAGCTGATGACCTTGTAGTTTAGTCAAAATACGCTCGCTATAAAACATTATGTTTTTGCAAAATTTGGTAGAGATCGGATGATTAGGTTAGTCGTAAATTGATTTATGCTTTGGAAATTTGGGTGACCGTCATTACGTATCCGTCAAGATGGCGGCGCTATAAAACTTGACACTGAGGTGCCCTTTGCTAGTTCTACCTCTGTACCAAATTTCGTTCAATTCGGTTTCACCGTGTTCGAATTGATAGGGGGGGGGGGGGGGATGGAAAGGGACAGTCATTCAGAGTACACACACACACACACAGACTCACACACAGACAGACACACAATTTTTGGCCCTGTGTAGATCTCATAAGTCTACTTTCATTTTTTTTTGCAAAAATCCAAAGTAGGCTAATATTTATAGCATCATCTATTATGTTTTTTTATTAAGTTGTATGTTACTGCACAGTTTCTTATCCTATACCACGATGTAGAAGAACGCAATGTGACCGAAACCGTTACGGTTTCAATCTACTAAATAAAGACTGAAAATAATAAATAGTTTATTATAAACAATTTTTGTTATTGTTTAATTTAAGGGGCTTGTACATCGTCGTCATTTAACCCCGTGTACTTGTATGTGTGTCTTCTTTTTTTAAAATGTGTGGTGTCTGTATTAGTGTGTGTATTTGTAGTTCAGGTGAGGATTGGGAAGGAAGCGGCCGTGGTCTTAAATTAGGAACCACCTTGGCATTCGCCTGGAGTAGAAGTGGGAAAACCACGGAAACCCACTTCCATGATGGCTGAGGTGGGAATCGAACTCGCCTCTTCTCTGTCTTGCCTCACGGGGTTGAGTGCACCCCTTTACAGCACTCAGACCAGAATTACATTTCTTGTCAGAGCCGGGAATCTAACCTGGACCTCAGGGGTGGAATGAAACGACTGCTATGATGATCATTATAATTATTATCATTGTTATAGCTTGCCACGGTGGGTGAGTGGCTAGCGTGTTGGTCTACTAATCCCAAGATTGCAGGTTCGCTCCTGGCCGTGGTAAGTGATTTTTGAAAGGCGGCAAAAATACGACACGCATGTCATACGATGTTGGCATGTCAAAGAACCCATTTGAATTCAGTAGGCCGTGTTCATGATGGCAAAATTAATCTCGGGAATTTCCGCCAACACAAAGTTCCTCATTTCTCTACTAGAAAGCACTCTAGTGTTCAAGGAGCTTATACTGTATATCTAACCTCCTTGACTTTCATAGTGATTCAAGGAACAATGAAATTCGACATGCAAGCTATCCTCTGGGTGTCAAATTACAAAGCTTGCACCCGGTACCCGAGGCCATACGATATTATTATTATTATCATTGTTATTATTATTATTTATTTAAGCGAAAATTCCGCTACAGGAGAGCGATTAAACTTGATAACATGATGTCATTTGGAGGTGTGTCTCCTCCGATCCTCCCAAAAGCTCTTCATTCTCGCGGAATGCTCCCTCTTTCTCCCAGGTTGTCATAATTATCCGGGTTCAAACTTAACATTCGCGATTTTCGTCTGGCACTCAGTTCGGTCTTCGAAATTTTCTATGCTAATTACTTGTAAGTCCCTCTGTACCTCTTTAAGCTATTCTGTTCCGCATTTACTCTGTGTTATTATACCAAGTAGTTTCTTACGCAATCTGGAGGTGGCCATTCTGTGGATGTGAGTGTAAAATTTGGCTCTGCGTTTTCTAATTTCGTCTCTTATTGCATTGGTCTTTTGATAGAGTTCTGTACTAGGTCTCTTCATCCAAATGCCGTTTCTGTTGATTGCTCCGTAGATCTTCCGGATAATTTTTAGCTCCTGCTTTTCCAGTTCCCCAATCTTGGATTGACCATCGATTACTATTGTTTCAGCGGCATTTGTTGCTTATTATTATTATTATTATTATTTATTTATTTATTCGTTAATTCCCCATAAGGAGAGCGTTACAACACAATCAATTTTCATGTTTCATTCTGGACCTTTCTTCTTTTTTCCCAAAAACCTCTCATATACACACTATGTTTCCTCTTTCTCTCTTCTGTCCACCTCCTTGCTGGCTGTCTCTCTTTGGGAGTTTGCTCAAACTTCTGTAGTCTAAGTTTTTCTCTGTATTTGCTCCTGTTTGCGATGTCTTCTGTAGAGATGTTTAGTTTCTTAAGGTCTTCCACTGTTTCCTTTACCCAATTGGTTTTTAGTGTGCTATTCGTAACTATATTAAAAATTTTCTTAGTCAGTCTGTCTTCGGTCATCCTATGTATATGTCCATAAAATTTTGCCCTTCTTTTCCTTATGTTGTTTGTAATCGTCCCTGTCTGTTTGTACAGTTCTATTGTCGGTCTCTTCATCCATATTCCCTCTTTCTGAACTGGCCCGTAGATCTTTCTCAGAATTTTTCTCTCTTGTTTTTCTAATTCCTTGATTTTTGTTCGCCCCTTGATTGCTGTCGTTTCTGAAGCGTATTAGGCCTCTGGTAAGACTACTGTACGGTATTATTATTAATATTATTATTATTATAGCGACCGTGGTGCCTGAGAGCACTAGCGCGCTACCTCGTGCCTCGCTGGTATCGGGAGAGCGTGGGTTCCAACCCCAACCCGGCCGTTTTGAAAATGATTTTCGCGGTTTCCTGTTTTCACCACCAGACATATGCCGGGACGGTTCCTTTCAACAGGTCCACGGCCGAATTTCTTCCCACTCCCTTCCTTAATTGGACCCAAGTTTGATGTTGCCTGTCACCATCCCCAGTTGTATTTCATAAGTAGGGCTCGGATTATTGGGTAAATAAATATTTTTGTATGTAAATACATATTTTGAACATTTTTCTATAAATTATATAAATTCATGCTTTTCACATATTAGCTCATAAAAAGACATACTATTTACATTTTTTATATCAGTATGTATCTTTCAGTTAATTGCATTTTTAGCCTATTTTCAATTTTGAAAAAAATAGGCTTATGAGATCACCTTTTGTCCGTGTGTGTGTGTGCTTGTATGTGTGTATGAGGTGTGTGTGTGTCCCATAATAACTTCTAAACGGCTGGAGCGATTTCAATGGAACTCGGTAAGTTCATAGCACAATTCCGGACACCGCCGACTGTGCCCTTGAAATTTTGTTACGTCTCACCAATATAACATGGCGGCTGTGCGAAATATTTCACCAGCATTCAATATCTCCGAAACTATTACCGATATCACCCTGGAATTTTTTACGGTGATAAAGGGGACTACTAGAAGTTCGCCTATGTGACTTTTGAAAAACTGGTAACTACAAAACCAACATGGCGGCCACGCGAATTTGCGACTTTTAAATAGACGTCTCCCGCGATTTAAGCAACCAAACACAATACAACTTGTTTACATAATCACAAGATGGCGGATGCGAGAAATATTTCACCGGCATTCTATATCTCTGAAACTAGTGTACGGAGATAAAGGGCACTACTGGATGTTCATCTATAAGACTTTCAAAAACCGGTTAACTACAAAACGAACATGGCGGCCAAGCGAATTTGAAAATTTTAAATAGACCTTTCTCGCGACTTAATGTTCCAAATGCAAAGAAATCTGGTACAGGAAATGTTTATACACATTGTAATGCACTGGTATCTAATTTAGTTCAATTGCTTATATAACCTTAAGATGGCAGCTGTGCGAATTTTAAAATTAAGTTTTTATTTCTTGTGTCGTAATCATGCGATCGAAGTGAAAGTTTGAATAATGAACCTACGCAATAATTTTCCTTTAAGGGTAGGCTACACGACTCTATGGCCTATACATTTAACAATCCAACATGGCGACCATCCGAAATATTTTGACGGCTCTGAATTTCTATGAATCTATTATAGCAATCAAACTGATTTTTTTAAATGTTCAAGGGGGCTATGAACTTATGTTCACCTATAGGACTTTAAAGAACCTGGTGATCCCAAATACAACATGGCGGTGGCGCGAAGTATTAATATTCGCATGGACGTTTCTCGCAATTTAACCATCCGAGTGCAGTGAAACTTGGTACAGTAAATCTTTATACGAATGTTAATTCATTGGCATCTAATTTATTTCAATTGTTTCCATAACCACAAGATAGCAGCTGAGCAAATTTTTAAAATCTCCGTGTTAATTCTTGTGTCCTAATCATGCGATTGAAATTTGAATGCTACACGTACACAATAATCTTCACGTAACAGTACATAACTCTAGGACCTACATATATAAAATCCAACATGGCGACCATCCGAAATATTTAGTCGGTTCTCAATATCTACGAATCTATTACAGCAATCAAACTGAAATTTTGTATGTTGATAGTGGCAATTGTCGCCTCCGTAGCGTAGCGGTCAGCATGGTTAGCTGCCGTCCCGGAGGTCCTGGGTTCGATTCCCGGCTCTGCCACGAAATTTGAAAAGTGGTATGAGGACTGGAACGGGGTGTACTCAGCCTCGGGTGGTCCAAATGAGTAGAGGAGGTTCGATTCCCACCTCAGCCATCCTCGAAGTGGTTTTCCGTGGTTTCCAACTTCGTCTTCGGGCAAATGCCGGGATGGTACTGTCCCCGTTTACCTGGATAGTAGGCTGTCAGATATCCGCCCCCTCAATCGGATTGCCAATTATCAATCGCACCGGCACAGTTACATCAATGAAAATGGCACTGACAGATACTATCGAGATAAGAGCACAGAAATTCACAGGAAATCATTGTGGAACACACCAAAATAGACGGGGGTTCATACTTACCGTTACTTACCTCTTAATTATCTCGGGGTTTGAGTTGACAACAGGATCACTAAAAGTCTGTTCACACAATAACCTCCACCATGACATTTAAAAATGAACCAGAAACGAAGACGAGAACTTTGAACTGTACAAAAGCTTTATTTCTAATAAAGGGTCTGATTTTGATAACACAACAAAAACAACGTGGCTATCAGTAGCCCAAGTCAATCTGACTACGTCCTCCAGTAGGACTTGCAAAAATTATCATACAACATGATATAAAACATTTTAGCTCCCAAGAGCTCCAAGTAACGTAATATTCATAACACTATTGGATTGGAAAAGGACGTCAGGGTGTGACATATATAGATCATTTGGTTTCCTTTTAATAAACAAGAGAATGGTATTTATAGTCGCAAGGCCAGAGTGTGTACGACCTCACTCCCTGAGAACCATATGTTGACACAGCTGCGGGCTACCCTCAGCCTGTTGCATACCGGTCAAATGCACTCCCTTCTCACGTGCTAAGTTACGTAAGAATACAGCCTGCACTCTCAAGCTTTTAAATGTCCACAAGACAACACACATTATATTTACGCAAATCTTTCAAGTACTTTGCTCACATCCTATTGCATCATTATGTTAATTTCTTAAACTTGTTAACTTCAAACCAAATGTTTAATTAGCTCTTAAATGTTTATAACAAAATCACAAAATTATTTATAACAATTAGAAATTGTTTATAATATTTGTCAAAGACAATAAAAATATTATAAGCACGCCTTTAACATCACTCTCGTTCCATATTATTTTCAAAAATATTTACAACAATTATTTACAATATTAACATTTAAATTGTTTAAATTATTAATTTAATAAATACATTAGCCACATGTTCATTCGGTTGGTAATTTTATAATCCTGTTTAATATAATCGACCAATGAAGGTTAGTTATACATGTTAATGTCACAATCTGGTTTAATAAAGTTTTTAATAATGATTTGTGACGGCAACCTTCATTCAAAATCTTATCTCAAATTCTTTCAAAACTCGTGTTAATTATAACAGTAACTCACTTGATTAAATTTTCAACGAACTATGACAATCTTACTCCAGCGGAAAATCCTTCGCTAACAAGTTAATGCACAATCTGCATTAAAAATATGCCCAAAATCATCATATATTAATCTATATGGCATTAAAAACTTCTACATAACTTACAAAACTTCCACAAATAATTCTATAACATTTATTCCTGTGGGAACTTCCTTCATATTCAAGGGCATTATATCTCAGCGACTTTCAACACGCGCTGCACTAGCGATTATACATTCATAGTTCCACTTAAAAAAATTTATAATTATAAATTGTTCAAAACTGTTTTTCTTTAACCTTCGTGGATTTCATTCATGAACCGAAATGAAGTCAAAACTTGCCAATCACAAACAAATTTAATAGTGAATACGCTTATATACGCCTGTCTGGTCTATCAAAATTTAAGATTAACATCTTAAAAGAAATTGTAGTATAATAATACTATCTTCAAATAAAGTGCGACTAAAATGCAAAGTAATCGAATAGAATCCAATTAGACTGGGGAATGCAAACATCGTTATATAATTCTCTAATTGAGAAAAACTCCTAACAAAAGTACTTGACTTTAATGCATTCAATAATTCATTATTAAAGTTACTCTTTCACAAAAGTGTCTATGATGCAATGTTCATTCATAATTGACGATAAATGTCTGTGTTGCAATCAATTCAAATAACGACTAGTATTTCCAAGATCGTCGACAACGTAAGAGATTTTAACGCTCTAAAATCAATTAAATGTTCTTCCTTCTTGATGATGACAGAAAATTGGTCAAAGTAATTAAACTGGGGTTGAATTACTTTAATAAAATGACACGCTGTCTGAATTTAAATCTGCCATTAAAAATCATTAACTTACAGTCAAATCGTGACTACAAAAAAATATTAATTACTGAAAAATCCAAATATCAGTCTCAACTGATTCAAAATCGTTAACTATGCCCATGACATAACAATGTCTTAATAAATCGTCGAAAAATGCAAAACTCATCAAGGTGTACTGAGAATAAGAATCTCAACAAGAAAATAGGGCAAAATACATGAGGATAAAAATATGGGAAAAATGGTTGCTCAAACATTATTAGTATACTCAAATACAATAAACGTTCACGACTACCTTATCTGCCGATTGACGTTCCAGAGGAAAATTCCCCAAAGAAGACTGCTGATGGATCCATTTCACCACGTTAAAGTTGAGCTCCATCCTCGAAATAGGAAATAGCACCCTCGGAGAATCGAACTGCTTCCTTCTCCGTGAATCGCTCTGCTCCTCGAAGACGAATAGACATCCTTCCGGCAATAATCTTCTTTGTGAGTCGGGATATCCCTGACCTCTCTTGAAAAATTCCCTGAAGTTCCAGTAGACAGTCGTCATGAAGTTTTGTAGAAATTTCCGAAGAAATTATTCATATTCAGAGTATGAAATTGTTTCTATGGCTGTTCGATGGTATTCAGCCTTTAATTACGAAACATGGGTGTAGATGGTATTCACCGCATGTTCGCTTGTGTGGAATAGCAATTAGCGAAGTTCCATGTCGCTATCTTACTCCAATGAAGTATGTCCCAATTGCAATAAGCCCTCTTAGCCTTCCATTTGCTCTTCGGTTGTAGTGTCAGAATAACAAACTGCCGTATTCAATTGCTCCATTATACTGGTATCGTTGTGTAACCAAGCAATCTGAAGTCTTTCTACTCCACTCGCAGCGTCAGCCTTGCGTTGATTCTGGCTAAACAAAAGTGTTTCTCTAGTGGCGAGATAATCACTTTTGCCAGTCGTATAAAATTGCTAATATCTTTTAAACTAATCGGTCGAAATTGTTCAGCTTTTCTCTATAACTGCATGTAGCACTGCACAATACAATTATCTTATCGGTGACCGCTAACTGTTCGAAGCTAAACTTGTAGAAGCTTTCTAAGGTCCGTTTCAACTTCACCTAGTTTGACTTGGATCTCGTTAATATAGTGGCCTCGCCACGCGTTATAAAGACGATTCTTTTCACTGCTGTTCACTTCGACGTCTCACTATAATGAATGTATAAGAAAAGAACTTTCACAAATATACTTCGATGATCTGAGCATGAGATCTCAGAATGATTAGAGAACGAAAGAGACTCCTCTCTTCTGCGCAAGCCCTTTTATTAACTTCACGAGGGGCGTTTCCATCCCTTCCAAAGCGTGGTACTGCGTCATCGCTAAAAGTTCCAACTTCGTTAATACATGACGGATTTTCAAAATTCAAAGACTGAAAATAAATTTCACCAAAATTCCAAATCAATGCTTCTACTGCAAATGGATTTCCACAATTCTGCATTCCAAAAGTAATAAAAATACCATAGTTTCAGCAATCTCCGTCTTCCTTTAAACTATCGTTGATTGGTTCAAGCCTCTCCTCCAATAGCATAGTTTCTTCCTCAGCAGAATTCCTCGTTTCCTGCGACTGCGTCGTACATCTTGGAACATTCTGGACTAAAATCTGACGTCACTGAGAATCTCAGCTCAAGTAGCTTGCCGGCATAACATTTACGTCATCCGTGCTTACGTCATGACTACCCACGTCATAACTATGACAGCCATAACTCTAATTATAATTTCAAATATAGCCACCGTGGTCTCTACATAATTCAATTACGGGGGCATTCTCCTCTCACCACGTTTTAAAAACAGTTGCAAATTGTTTTTAAACTCAATGTTACAAGTATCTCAACTCTCTTGAACACGAAATTGAATTATTACTGGCTTACTCTAGGATATTTCCTCTATGTTCCTTAATCATAAATTTCTTCTACTCTGGGTTGTGTGTGGTTAATGTATTCTTTCCTCTCTACTTTCTCTTCTGACCAGTATTTCTATTTTCTAAGTTCTGCTGGCTCGTAGAAGGCCCAGGATCGATTACAACATCCTGCCTTTTCTTTTGATTGTCAGCTTCTTTATCCCTTAATTCTTTTAAGTATTGCTGGCTTTCCTTTTCTCTTTGCTGATATTGATCAGGTGTCATAACCTGACTTTGAGTATTCTGGTTTCTATTTTGGTTTTGGTTATTCCTATTATAGTTACGGTTATACCCATTATTGTTGTAATACCTGCCTCTTCCATTGTAGTTTCCTCGGTTGTAGTTCCAACCTCTTCTCTGTTGATACGGTCGGTAACCTTGTGATCTGTAATTTCTAAACTGATTATTCCTGTGAGGACCTACATTGTCAGTTTTCTCCTCCTCTGGCTTGTCAGTTTGTTGGACTTGGTCCATATATACCGTATTGATTTCTTTAAACTCCTGCCTTTGACCTTTCTGGACTACGTTAGGCATTGGGCTTGTGTAGTCTAACCTTCTTAGTAATTCATCCATGCTGGATAAATCCCTGATGTTGGACGAAATTATAAGTCTCCTCACCTCAACTGGCAGCATACGAGAAATCGCATCTATTAGTTGCTCCGTGGACAATGGGGGTTGCAAAAATCTCAAGCGGGACAACTGACTCGTAAAGAAATCAGCGTACCTCGTTGGAAGAGTACCTGAGTATTTTCTGGAATACACCTCCGCTCTTAACGAATTCTGCGCTTCTATGGACCAAAATCGTTTGATTAATGCCTCTGCAAACTCGTCAAAGTTACTGAATGTGTATCTAAATGCGCGAAACCATTCAAGGGGTCCTCCAATCAGATATCTCTCTACTATCTTCATCTCTCTCTCTCTGGGAATGTGAGCTTCGATGAAATAATCTTTGAGATTCCTTACATACTCTATAGGTGTCAAACTATCAGTGTTACTGAATTTTTGTGGTTTGTCTTCGAAATTCCTGATGACCGTCACGTTCCTCGGATATGAATCCGGATAGTTTTTCCCACTATCTCGATAATTCCACTCAGGTTCCATATTCCTCTCGTCATCCTCCTCTCTGAATCTGGATACACGTTCTTCAGGAGTCACGTCTCTTTCTTCTGGCTCTAGGTGACATCTTCTGGTATACTTCCTATTCAATTCGCAACCTAAGCCTTCTGTATCCTTGTCGGTGATTTCTGTTAAGACTTTCTTGACTATCTCTTCTTTGTAGTTCTCCATTAAACTAGCCTCTCCTAACTTCAAATTTTTCAGTTTACTCGTCGTTTCATTTACATCCGAGACAACTTTATGAATTTGATCCTCTAATGTAGATTTTAAAGTTTGCATATCCTGATCTAGTTGTGTTCTATCGTCAACTTGTTTTTCGGATAGCGAATTTATCCTGACGCTTAAATCTTTCCTAATCTGTACTACTTCATTGTTAATTTCTATCTGCGTACTGGCAAGTTTTCTTTCAATCCTTTCCTGAATTTGGGTTACATGTTCCCCACTTGACTTATTCCACTCGTCTTTCCATACCGCTACGTTTGCTGTTAACATTTCGGCTATGTCTACTTCGATATCCTCTTTTAATACTCTATTGTGGTCTAATACCTGTGTTCTCATGACCTCTACATCATACTTCAACTCTGCTAAAGACGTTGTTGTTCTAACTGATTCATCAACTAGTCTAGTCGCTAATGCAGTTATATTACGCGTACAAAGAGTTTTTGAGTTTTCGATTTCTTCCCTGACTTTATTTACATCAGTTTGGACTTTAGTGATATCTACGAAAACTGTGTTGACCTCTACCTGAATCTTAGTTATGTCACTTTGCACCTCAGTTATATCCGCATGAATGTTATTAATGTCTACCTGAACATTGGATACATCAGTTCTAGCTTTTTGAATTTCTTTTTGGACTTCCTCGACCTTGTCTTGGACAGTCGCTACATCGTTTTTGACAACAACTACTTCGGCTCTAGCACAAGAAATATCCCCTCGGACATTAGCTACATCTAGATTTAACATTGTAAGGTCTCTCTGTACCGTAGACACATCATTTTTAACATCAGACACATTTGTGCGGATGTCACTTACAGTATTTTCAATTCCTAGGGTATTAATCTGTAAACGCGACATATTATCCTCCAAATTAGCAGCACTAGTATGAAGAACCTTCAAACTTTCACCCATGCTAGCTGTCAAATTAGCAGACAAAGTACTAGCATTCTCCTCCATCCTTGCATTCAAATTAGCAGACAAATTACTAACATTCTCCTTCATGCTTTCATTCAGCATCTGCTTCATACTATTAGTCATGCTTGCTTTCAAATTAGCAGACATCTCCCTCGCACTTTCATTCATGCTAGCTTTCAATTCTTCTAACATCAACCTCATACTTTCATCTGCCATTACAATATTATTCAAAATTGGATTGCTGTAGGGACATACATCAAAAGAGCAAAATAACAACATTTGAGCAACACTTTTCACCATATATAATTTTGATCAATTTTCTGTCTTAAATCTAACTTATAACTACCTTATAATTAACATTCGAAGATACTTCATGTTGAAACAAACTCAAGCACATGTTCAAATTTCCCTGGCTCATTTTAAAATATCCTAACACAAATAATTTACATTTACAATCCAAATAATTTAAATTTATCTTTAACATGACTAAAATGTCATAAGCCGGTCAAATAAAATAAGATTCCAGATTATAGGCGATTTTTCTAAGTTTCCAGCCTATTTAACCTTTCTCAAGTTGTATATGATCTGATCTTTTCTGAGTGTAATTTTCCTAATACAATACAACATTTAATTCCTATATAATCACACTCTCAAATACTACAATTGGCCTAGACATCTAACAAAGAATCAACCTCTTTATTTGAGTCTAATCGAACCTCACGTTTTAGGTGCGAATCTTTCTATTGTTCAACCTGGTGATCCAGTTTTGTCGAATTCGTCCCACGTATTAGGGTCAATCTTTCTGTTGACTCAGCCCCACGTTCTTGGGTCGCCAATCTTTCTGTCCCCGTTTACCTGGATAGTAGGCTGTCAGATATCCGCCCCCTCAATCGGATTGCCAATTATCAATCGCACCGGCACAGTTACATCAATGAAAATGGCACTAACAGATACTATCGAGATAAGAGCACAGAAATTCACAGGAAATCATTGTGGAACACACCAAAATAGACGGGGGTTCATACTTACCGTTACTTACCTCTTAATTATCTCGGGGTTTGAGTTGACAACAGGATCACTAAAAGTCTGTTCACACAATAACCTCCACCATGACATTTAAAAATGAACCAGAAACGAAGACGAGAACTTTGAACTGTACAAAAGCTTTATTTCTAATAAAGGGTCTGATTTTGATAACACAACAAAAACAACGTGGCTATCAGTAGCCCAAGTCAATCTGACTACGTCCTCCAGTAGGACTTGCAAAAATTATCATACAACATGATATAAAACATTTTAGCTCCCAAGAGCTCCAAGTAACGTAATATTCATAACACTATTGGATTGGAAAAGGACGTCAGGGTGTGACATATATAGATCATTTGGTTTCCTTTTAATAAACAAGAGAATGGTATTTATAGTCGCAAGGCCAGAGTGTGTACGACCTCACTCCCTGAGAACCATATGTTGACACAGCTGCGGGCTACCCTCAGCCTGTTGCATACCGGTCAAATGCACTCCCTTCTCACGTGCTAAGTTACGTAAGAATACAGCCTGCACTCTCAAGCTTTTAAATGTCCACAAGACAACACACATTATATTTACGCAAATCTTTCAAGTACTTTGCTCACATCCTATTGCATCATTATGTTAATTTCTTAAACTTGTTAACTTCAAACCAAATGTTTAATTAGCTCTTAAATGTTTATAACAAAATCACAAAATTATTTATAACAATTAGAAATTGTTTATAATATTTGTCAAAGACAATAAAAATATTATAAGCACGCCTTTAACATCACTCTCGTTCCATATTATTTTCAAAAATATTTACAACAATTATTTACAATATTAACATTTAAATTGTTTAAATTATTAATTTAATAAATACATTAGCCACATGTTCATTCGGTTGGTAATTTTATAATCCTGTTTAATATAATCGACCAATGAAGGTTAGTTATACATGTTAATGTCACAATCTGGTTTAATAAAGTTTTTAATAATGATTTGTGACGGCAACCTTCATTCAAAATCTTATCTCAAATTCTTTCAAAACTCGTGTTAATTATAACAGTAACTCACTTGATTAAATTTTCAACGAACTATGACAATCTTACTCCAGCGGAAAATCCTTCGCTAACAAGTTAATGCACAATCTGCATTAAAAATATGCCCAAAATCATCATATATTAATCTATATGGCATTAAAAACTTCTACATAACTTACAAAACTTCCACAAATAATTCTTTAACATTTATTCCTGTGGGAACTTCCTTCATATTCAAGGGCATTATATCTCAGCGACTTTCAACACGCGCTGCACTAGCGATTATACATTCATAGTTCCACTTAAAAATTTTTATAATTATAAATTGTTTCAAAACTGTTTTTCTTTAACCTTCGTGGATTTCATTCATGAACCGAAATGAAGTCAAAACTTGCCAATCACAAACAAATTTAATAGTGAATACGCTTATATACGCCTGTCTGGTCTATCAAAATTTAAGATTAACATCTTAAAAGAAATTGTAGTATAACAATACTATCTTCAAATAAAGTGCGACTAAAATGCAAAGTAATCGAATAGAATCCAATTAGACTGGGGAATGCGAACATCGTTATATAATTCTCTAATTGAGAAAAACTCCTAACAAAAGTACTTGACTTTAATGCATTCAATAATTCATTATTAAAGTTACTCTTTCACAAAAGTGTCTATGATGCAATGTTCATTCATAATTGACGATAAATGTCTGTGTTGCAATCAATTCAAATAACGACTAGTATTTCCAAGATCGTCGACAACGTAAGAGATTTTAACGCTCTAAAATCAATTAAATGTTCTTCCTTCTTGATGATGACAGAAAATTGGTCAAAGTAATTAAACTGGGGTTGAATTACTTTAATAAAATGACACGCTGTCTGAATTTAAATCTGCCATTAAAAATCATTAACTTACAGTCAAATCGTGACTACAAAAAAATATTAATTACTGAAAAATCCAAATATCAGTCTCAACTGATTCAAAATCGTTAACTATGCCCATGATATAACAATGTCTTAATAAATCGTCGAAAAATGCAAAACTCATCAAGGTGTACTGAGAATAAGAATCTCAACAAGAAAATAGGGCAAAATACACGAGGATAAAAATATGGGAAAAATGGTTGCTCAAACATTATTAGTATACTCAAATACAATAAACGTTCACGACTACCTTATCTGCCGATTGACGTTCCAGAGGAAAATTCCCCAAAGAAGACTGCTGATGGATCCATTTCACCACGTTAAAGTTGAGCTCCATCCTCGAAATAGGAAATAGCACCCTCGGAGAATCGAACTGCTTCCTTCTCCGTGAATCGCTCTGCTCCTCGAAGACGAATAGACATCCTTCCGGCAATAATCTTCTTTGTGAGTCGGGATATCCCTGACCTCTCTTGAAAAATTCCCTGAAGTTCCAGTAGACAGTCGTCATGAAGTTTTGTAGAAATTTCCGAAGAAATTATTCATATTCAGAGTATGAAATTGTTTCTATGGCTGTTCGATGGTATTCAGCCTTTAATTACGAAACATGGGTGTAGATGGTATTCACCGCATGTTCGCTTGTGTGGAATAGCAATTAGCGAAGTTCCATGTCGCTATCTTACTCCAATGAAGTATGTCCCAATTGCAATAAGCCCTCTTAGCCTTCCATTTGCTCTTCGGTTGTAGTGTCAGAATAACAAACTGCCGTATTCAATTGCTCCATTATACTGGTATCGTTGTGTAACCAAGCAATCTGAAGTCTTTCTACTCCACTCGCAGCGTCAGCCTTGCGTTGATTCTGGCTAAACAAAAGTGTTTCTCTAGTGGCGAGATAATCACTTTTGCCAGTCGTATAAAATTGCTAATATCTTTTAAACTAATCGGTCGAAATTGTTCAGCTTTTCTCTATAACTGCATGTAGCACTGCACAATACAATTATCTTATCGGTGACCGCTAACTGTTCGAAGCTAAACTTGTAGAAGCTTTCTAAGGTCCGTTTCAACTTCACCTAGTTTGACTTGGATCTCGTTAATATAGTGGCCTCGCCACGCGTTATAAAGACGATTCTTTTCACTGCTGTTCACTTCGACGTCTCACTATAATGAATGTATAAGAAAAGAACTTTCACAAATATACTTCGATGATCTGAGCATGAGATCTCAGAATGATTCGAGAACGAAAGAGACTCCTCTCTTCTGCGCAAGCCCTTTTATTAACTTCACGAGGGGCGTTTCCATCCCTTCCAAAGCGTGGTACTGCGTCATCGCTAAAAGTTCCAACTTCGTTAATACATGACGGATTTTCAAAATTCAAAGACTGAAAATAAATTTCACCAAAATTCCAAATCAATGCTTCTACTGCAAATGGATTTCCACAATTCTGCATTCCAAAAGTAATAAAAATACCATAGTTTCAGCAATCTCCGTCTTCCTTTAAACTATCGTTGATTGGTTCAAGCCTCTCCTCCAATATCATAGTTTCTTCCTCAGCAGAATTCCTCGTTTCCTGCGACTGCGTCGTACATCTTGGAACATTCTGGACTAAAATCTGACGTCACTGAGAATCTCAGCTCAAGTAGCTTGCCGGCATAACATTTACGTCATCCGTGCTTACGTCATGACTACCCACGTCATAACTATGACAGCCATAACTCTAATTATAATTTCAAATATAGCCACCGTGGTCTCTACATAATTCAATTACGGGGGCAGTACATACTGTAAGGCCACGGCCGCCTCCTTCCCTCTTCCTGGCCTATCCATCCCAATCTTCCATCCCTTCCCATCCCTCATGAGGGCCCTGTTCGCTTTGCAGGTGAGGCCACCTGGGCGAAGTGCTGATCAACCTCCCCAGTTGTATCCCTCCCGACCAGATGTTCCAGGCTCCAGGACACTGCCCATAGAGGCGGTAGTGGTGAGTTCCCTCGCTGAGTCCGTGGGAACCACCAACCTAGAGGGTAAATTGACTAAATATAAAAAAAGAAAGATAGTGGCAATTAACATGAAAATGAAAATCCACAGCCTGCTTCCAGTCTCTGACCGGGTCAGGAATGGAATGAATGAAGCCCCCATCTAGCGGCGAGGATATGAACTGTGCCGGCTGCCGAGGCCTGACGCACTCCTCGGGGGCAATGATTAAATGAATGACAGATGAAATGAAATGATAGTGGAGAGTGTTGCTGGAATGAAATTTTGACAGGGAAAACCGGAGTACCCGGAGAAAAACCTGTCTGCCTCCGTTTTGTCCAGCACAGATCTCACATGGAGTGACCGGGATTTGAACCACGGACCCAGTGGTGAGAGGCCGGCGTGCTGCCGCCTAAGCCACGGAGGCTTCGGCAATTAACATAAGTAGGATATATGAAAATAGGCTGTATAGTTCTTCACGGAACTACTTGTTCTGTGTTACTTCAACAGGAAAAAGAAGTATTCGCGATAATCGTCGATCTTAACGGCTTCGGTGGCAGCATGGTGAACTGCTGTGCCCAATATAGCGGGTTCAAACCCGGTCGACGTCGTCGGATTTTTTAAGAGCGTTAAAAATCCTTCAGTATGCCTTCCATTGGAGGGGAAGTAAAGCCGGCGGTCCCACGTCATTGATTTATGGCATGTAAAAGATCCTTTCACAGACTTAACTTGTGTAAAGCTAAATTGTTAGGTTAGATTTCGTCAGAACGCTGTATCAAAGTTCCAACGTTCACCACTAGGTATCATTGATATCTGGTGGCGAAAGTTGGAACTACTTGAAATTCAACGGAACTTGTAGCTCACCCTCATATGGAAGCAGCTACAGACTCAGGCGAGCCGAATATGTCCTCGGACTCTCCCGGCACTAAAAGCCATACGATAAATAAATAATAATAAATAAATAAATAATCGTCAATCATTTGTGATGGACAACCTGAAGATGTATCTCGTTGTGTATTGTAATTCTTCAGCAGTCAGTGAGACATAACTTAGCATAAATTGCCTTTGTCAAAAAACAACAACCCCTGGCACTATCCAGCCCATGACGGGCTAAGGCCGACCAAGCGACCGCTGCCCAGCCATTCGGCCTGCAGATATTGGGGTGACGCGTGATCAGCGCGTCGGGTCCCCTCGGCCATTAATCTTGGTTTTCGTGATCGGGGCGCTGTCTCACTGTCAGACAGCTACTCAATTGTCCTCACGAGGCTGAGTGCACCCCGTTCAATTGCATTTGTGAGTACTGCATATTGTTTATATTCACATTAATAAACTAAATTAGAATTAAATATTTCTACTTTTGTCACATATTTCAGGTATTTTTAATACATAAAAAATAAATACTTTCCCGATTTTTAGCACCTATTGACGGCAAAGTGTGTTCAGCTCCCAGACAACATCCTTGCTAGAGTAAATGTGTTGCCTCTGTAAGTGATTTAAGTTAAGACTAGCAACCCGCCCCAGCTTCGCCCGTTATCTTTAACGGTTTACCCAGCGTAAGCTTAAAAGGCGCACGGACGGCAGATCCCAGACGCAATTCAGAAAAGCCGAGGTGAACAGCGAAACTCCAAACACATATACTCTTCTCTGAAGTCTTATCTCGACACGACACCATTTGATCCTGGCCGAAGCTGGGGTGATAGGCTCGCTTCGAACTAGTAATTTAAATTTCCACTTAATGGAGATTGTTGGAAAAAAAAGAAAACGTAAAAACGCTTGCGATGTATTTAAGATAGAGATATGCAGTCACCTGCCAATTTGATGTCCATAGGCGTTTCCAATTTCGGCTGCATTCCAATATTTTTAGCCTACTTTTCCCATTTTGCAAAAATGAGGAAAAAGTAGACTTATGAGATCGATCCGGGCAAATGTGTGTCTGTCTGTCTGTCCGTCCTTCTGTCTGTCATTCTGTCTATCTGTCTGTCTGCCCCCCCCCCATCAACTCCTAAACGGCTGCAGCAATCGAAACAAAATTTGGTAGGAGTAAAGATCAATACCCGAATATCACAATGCCGTATTTGAAAATGATGTCAGTGCTACCAAGTGCTGAAAAATCGCAATTGAAATTTGAGCTCCATGTTGGATATCTTGGAAGATATGAATTGGAGCTATTTCAAAATTAGCACACGTATAGATACTACTATTTCAGTTTAATTTCCAGGAGGCCACACATGGCAGTCCATACCATTTAAAATCTCATTCAAATCCTCTGGTGAATCGGCTAAGACGACGATGTCATCAGCAAATCTCAGAGTTTAAATTATTTCTCCTTGAATCTTTACTCCTACTTTGAATTCTTCTCCAATTTCCTTCATTGCTTGTTCAATGTATACAGGGTGTCGGAAAATAAGAGGTAGAAAATCAAACCACGCATGGGGGTGGGTCTGGGGAGCAATATGAGTTAAGATACCTGTGGGCGCAAACCAACCGTTAAGCCCCTGTGAGCATTTGTAATAACGAGGAAACTTGGCAACGTCACACAATGAGCAGCATCGAGTGCGGCGTCCACAGTCTTCTGTGTTTCGAGCTGAGCAGCTGACCTGTGGTTCTCATGGCTCAGTGGGCAAGGTCCTGGCGCCGTTCAGTGTTCTCCCATCTGCTTCGGGTTCGAAAAACTTGTTTTCCCCCCGATTGGTTTATTTTTTTATTTTTTCCTTTGCATGACAGATCTTATTGCGCATTAATCACATTAACCTGGTTAATTCTGGATCTAATTCCAATTTTAAAAATTAAGTAAGCTCTTTATTCTGTGTTTAACGTATTCGCTCGCCGCAATAAATTCTACTACTGTATATCTTGTATTCATTTTGTCCTTATTATGAAGTAATTTTATTTAATCGGTTTTCAAGTGGCTCGTTTCTTATCAAATTATTTCATGTCTAACGAATTGCGTCGTTAAAAAGAGCTGCCATTACCGTAACAGACAGACGTGAGCACACTGAACGGGTCCAGCCCATTGCCCACTGAGCTACGAAAACCACAAGTCTGGCTATATCGATGTGTTTAAGTTCCCGCGTTGTCTTGGCTACAACATTGATAACACTGCGTGGCTGGCAAAAATAATATATAAGTTATACCGGTATATAAAAAAACACAAAAAAACGGATACATCTGCCCGTGGCACTTTTAGCATAAGCTCCCTTCGGTCGGTATATCGGTCCCCTGGCACTTGGGTATTTTTGACCCGAGGCTTATTTTTTCCCCGCTATCATTTTACCCTCCAAGGTTGGCTTTTCCCACGGACTAAGCGAGGGATCCCACCTCTACCGCCACTGAGGGCAGTGTCCTGGAGCTTGAGACTCTGAGTCAGGGATACAACTGGGGTGTATGACCAGCACGATACCCAGGCGGCGTCACCTGCAAAGCGAACAGGGGGCCTGATGATGGGATAGGAAGAGTGGGACGGTTAGGCAAGGAACTGGGAAGGAGGCGGCCGTGGCCTTACAGTAGGAACCATCCCGGCATTTGCCCGAAGACGAAGTGGGAAACCACGGAAAACCACTTCGAGGATTGCTGAGGTGGGAATCGAACCCCCTCTACTCATTTGGGCCACCCGAGGCTGAGTAGACCCCGTTCCAGTCCTCATACCACTTTTAAAATTTCGTGGCAGAGCCGGGAATCGAACCCAGGACCTCCGGGGCGGCAGCTTACCATGCTGACCGCTAAGCTACGGAGGCGACCCGATGCTTAAATAATGCTCATTATTTTCGTTTTGGTCAGCCCTTATTCATTGTCTCTTACAGTACCTTCTAAAATTCAAAATTCCGTCTTGTATTTACTGCACACTAACTCCCATGCAATCAGTGCATAACCGTGCGAATAGACACGCAGCACAAATGCTCCAGATACCTCATCACAGAACCGAAAAATGCAAAGGTTCATTCCGTATTTCAGCTAGTATTCTCTGGAATAAATATAAATTGCACCAGAATTCAGGACTTCCTATCAGAGCGATAAAACACTCCCTTCATTGTAATATATCAGCTATATAATACCGGGTCAGTTAGCCGTGGTCGTTACGGCATGACTGCTGGCAGTCGCTCACATCCGGGAGGCGAGGAGGTTCGAATCCCCCCGCCCGCAACCTAGAAGATGGCCTTCTGTGGTTTCCCATCTTCCTTCCAGGCAAATGCCGGGGTTGGTCCCTAACTATAGCCCACAGCCGTTACCTACCAACTCCTCGACCTTCCATTCCAACTTTCCTCCCCAACGGTACTTGTAGCTCACCCATTGGGTGTCCGTCTCGAATCAGCTTCAAAACTGGCGAGCCGAACATGTCCTCGGACATTCCCGGCACTAAAAGGCATACGCTAAAAAAACAAAAAAGCTATATAATTATCATGATCAAGGTGAACTTCTATTGTCAACTGAATGTTTAGTTTTTTTTCTTCTTTTATTCTATTGTATTTAACCGCCCTCTGAATGAAGAGAGCTGCATAAAGAGGCTTTGTAGCCTCAGTGGCCTGTATAAGAGAAACGATAAATTCAAAATCAAATTCAAAAAATTCCTAGCCTTAAATTTCACCCTGCAAAACTAACATGTCCATTACATTGGGAACACCCAAGTTCTTTCTATATTATTTACGGTGGGGTCAAATTTACCCATGGCGCCAGTCCGTCCTCGAGTAACAATTTTTGGTTTACGTTAGTCAGGACAATCAAAAAAATAACAGGGAAAATCCACCGATTTCCGTGCAGCACAATAACATAGCTCACGGTCTTGTTGTCCATGTTTAGGGCATAGGGGCACCTAGGTCATCAGCTCCTTTGTTCAAAAGAATTGAGATGACTGCTTTGCCGTAACTATCAAGGACAATTAGCCTATACTGTTACGAAAATCGTCACTTTTCTGCATGTTAAATCTGAAAAATATAAATTAACCTCATTTTATATTGGGAGTAGTTCATAGGAAGACACCAGGTGTTAATTAATTAATATCGTATGGCCTCGGGTGCCGGATGCAAGCTTGGTAATTTGACACCCAGAGGGTAGCTTGCATGTCGAATTTCGTTGTTCCTTTGAATCACTATGAAAGTCAAGGAGGTTAGATATCTAAGATCCTTGAACGCTATACCGCTTTCTAGTAGAGAAATGAGGAACTTTGTTTTGGCGGAAACTCCCGAGATTAATTTTGCCATTATGAACACGGCCTACTGAATTCAAATGGGTTCTTTGACATGCCAACATCGTATGACATGCGTGTCGTATTTTTGCCGCCTTTCAAAAATCACTTACCACGGCCAGGAGTGAACCTGCAATATTGGGGTTAGTAGACCGACACGCTATCCACTCACCCACCGTGGCAAGCTACACCAGGTGTAAACTTACTTCATTAAAATCCGTACGACTGCAACTAAAAGGATGTGACAAACTATGGGTCAAAATGACGCGGCGCCAGTCCTCGAGTTATATGTTTTTACGGCAGTTCTCAAGAGTTAACTAGTAGTTCCGTGAAGAACTATACAATCAATTTTCATATATCCTACTCATGTTAATTGCCACTATCAACATACAAAATATCAGTTTGATTGCTGTAATACATTCGTAGGTATTGAGAACCGACTAAATATTACGGATGGTCTCCATGTTGGATTTTTATATATGTAGGTCTTAGAGTTATGTACTGTTACATGAAGATTATTGTGTACTTTTAGTATTCAAACTTCAATCACATGATTAGAACACAAAAAGTAAAAACGAGATTTTAAAATTTCGCACAGCTGCCATCTTGTGGTTATGGAGACAATTGAAATAAATTAGCTGCCAGTGGATTAACATTTGTATAAGGATTTACTGTACCAAGTTTCACTGCAATCTAATGGTTAAATTGCGAGAAACGTCTATGTGAATATTTATACTTAGCGTCGCCGCCATGTTGAGGTTGTGATCACCAGGTTATTGAAAGTCCTATAGGAGAACTTATGTTCATAGGCCCTCACAACATAAAAAAATCAGTTTGATTGCTGTAATAGATTCGTAGATATTGAGAACCGTCTAAATATTTCGGATGGTCGCCATGTTGGATTGTTAAATGTATAGGCCATAGACTCATGTACCATTAAAGGAAAATTATTGCGTAGGTTCATTATTCAAACTTTCACTTCGATCACATGATTACGATACAAGAAATAAAAACTTAATTTTAAAATTCGCACAGCCGCCATCTTGAGGTTATGTAAACAATTGAACTAAATTATATACCAGTGCATTATAATGTGTATAAACATTTGCTGTACCAAGTTTCTTTGCTTTTGGATCATTAAATCGCGAAAGAAATCTATTTTCATTCATCAACTTCCCTTGGTCGCCACGTTCGTTTTGTAATTAACCGGTTTTTGAAAGTCTCATAAATGAACTTCCAGATACAAAATTTCAGGGTGATACCGGTAATAGCTTCAGAGATATAGAATGCCGGTGAAATATTTCGCACAGCCGCCATCTTAAGGTTATGCAAACAATTGAAAGAAGTTAGATGTCGGTGCATTACAATGTGTATGAACATATACTCTACCAAGTTTCATTGCGTTAAATCGCGAGAAACGTCTATTTGAAAGTCGCAACTTCGCTTGGCCGCCATGATGGTTTTATAGTTACCAGGTGTTCGAAAGTTACATAGGTGAACTTCTAGTAGTTCCCTTTATCACCGTACGAAATTCCAGGGTGATATCGGTAATAGTTTCGTAGAAATTGAATGCTGGTGAAATATTTCGTACAGCCGCCATGTTGGATTGGTGAGACGTAACAACATTTGAAGGGCACGGTAGGGGTTGTCCGGAATAGTGCTATAAACTTACCGAGTTTCATAGAAATCACTCCAGCCGTTTATATTTTATTACGGAGACACACACACAGACACACGGACAAAAGGTGATCTCATAAGCCTAATTTTTCATAAATGAAAATAGGCTAAAAAGGATCACGAATGAAGCCAATGAAGCTGTATCGATACTCCCCCATCTGCCATGGTAATTAACGAATTAATCGAAGCAGTCCTGCGTTGCTAAGCTCACTTTCGAGAAGACGTAGCCAGCTGTCCTGTTGACATGGCAACGGGAAACAATACGCCAGATCGATAAAATGAATGTTGGGTCAACGCACCTACAGTAAATAAACTCGCGAGTCTCCCTTCCTATTGAAATCTGCAAAACTGGAATTTATAATAGCTTTACCACAATTAGAGATTACCCCTTACGATACAAATTATGAAAACATCTATTCAATATTGTTGTACATGTTTCGGTCTACGGTGAGACCATCTTCAGCAAATCTTAGATCAACAATATAGGTTATTTTAATTACAATATGTAATTAATCTCTACATACCGGTAGTATAAAACAAAGTCCCCGATTCTTGGACGTAACGGGTAATCTCGAGAACCACTCCATGGATTTTGTTGCGGTTTTCACCATTCTGTAAACATTTCTCGAGGAAGGTTTCTGTAGAAAAACATTCATTTAGGACCAAAGGATGCCGAGCAGTAACGATTTCAGTGAATCAAGTCAAAGGAAAACCGGTCGTCCGTGAGCATTTTAAGCTTACGCTTACGCGCCAAAATGTTGTATGATGTTTCTTAATGGTGTAGATGCTGTTAATACAGGGTCTTTCATATAAAGTAAGAACGCCAAGCGGCGGGTTTGTTATCCGCTAGTGTGGTGGCCTTGACCGAGCTTGTGGTGAGCCGTGGCCCCCTGCTCTAAGCGTGTGTACAATCCTCTATGAAATATTACCTTATAAAAGTTGCTGGAAGTGTCGTCCTTTCTGGGTTATAGACGCATTGTATCTGGTAACCACATTTTGGCAGACGCGAGTGAGTCATGCCACTGTATTTTTTCTGATTTTTTATTTTGTGTTTTTTATTGAGCACTGAACCAGTAGTGTCAAAGTTATTTACAATTACGTGAATCTGTGCTAGTGAAGGTGGCACTTCATCAGGAAATTGCTGAACAAATGCATCACGTACCCGCCGAGCCGAATCGTAATTAAAATAAATTTTACATACAAAAATACGCTGTTGCAATGATAACTGTCTCAACATAGCAGCTGTGGTTCAGACTGGCGACTGACAACACCTGCACGCTTATTGCAAGGTCAAGTTTGTACTATGCGCGCTCTTTCAATACTACAGCAGGGGGCCATGGAGCGTCACAAGCTCGGTCAAGCCGGCTTCAGCAGCGGATGACAAAACCGCCGCTCGCCGTTCTTACTTTATATGAAAGACCCTGTAGATATTAGATGCTATCTCAATATTATGTAATACGTATTAAATATGGAGGCACCAATCAGTTGACTAAAATTAAAGTTGGAATACATCTTTGGAATATTTAAATGAATATGAAGAAAGACAGCAGGGGATATTGGAACTCAATGGACTAACTATTATGCAATAATAATTGATGGCTTGTATAACCTATGACGTGTTGTCGTAAAGTAGTTGTTTGGATGGCTTCACAAAATATTTATATACGTACTCAATCATTCCGTGTTGTTACCGTATATGAATGATTCCTTGTATTAGGGAAAAAAAAAGAAGGCGCGCGCGCTGTTATTTAACGGCAGGAGTAGCGTGTTTTGTGTGTCACGGTATCTTGCGTCAAAACCGGGTCTCACAAATAATAGTTCGAAAATGCACCTTTATGTTCGACGATATCAAAATGTAAATAATATAGCCTATGTCAGAAAACAGTATCATAATGAGGGTAATTATAATACCATATTAGCCTACTTTCGATTTTTGCAAAAAATTAAAGTAGACTTATGAGACCTACACAGGGCCAAAAATTGTGTGTCTGTCTGTGTGAGTGTGTGTACTCTGACTGTCTGTCTGTCCCCCACCCCTCCTATCAATTCAAACACGGTGAAACCGAATTGAACGAAATTTGGTACAGAGGTAGAACTAGCAAAGGGCACCTCAGTGTCATGTTTTATATCGCCGCCATCTTTACCAAAACTGAATGGCGGCCACTCAAATGTTCAAAACGTAAAATTAAATAACGACTAAACAAATCATCCGATCTCTACCAAACTTGGCAACAACATACCTTCATATAGGACGCGTCTTGTGACCAAACTACAAGGTCATCCGCCGTACCATTTCAGTATGGCGGTCGTGTGAATCATGCAAACTTTATAATCCCTATCATGGGACCCACCAGTTCCGATTATCGAACCAAGAATCGTTTTGACTGTTCTATAGGAAGAGGCATGGTCGAAATTAAAAGTTTATTTTGTAATGCTATAATGCAGAAGTGATTTTAAAAAGCTGAGCCGTCTCAGGTACAAGGCAAGATGGCAGCGGATATCTTGTGCCTGACACGTATTTGAGTATTGCATGCAATATACAAAATAAGTAAACTTTGTATGAAATGCTTTATATATAGTCTAAATAATACCTAGGTATACTCCACTGATGAAATCATTTAGTCTAAATCATTCTTTGCTAACACGTTCTATATAACTCATCTGATATCATACGATGTCCGTTGGCACGGTTGGCTCTTATGGCTAAGGTTAGATTTCTTTGCTTGAAATTTTTTATATTTCTTGTTTTGTAATGACTCAGACGTTTTAAAATGAAGCTTTATTTTGTGAATATTACAATGGAAAATATATATTTAATTAAAACAAAATTCACCAGCAGATTTGCACGAGACATGTAGCAGCAAAAAAATGTGAATTATCATGGCCAACTAGCTGCGAACTGCACGTCGGCCTACAGATTAACTTACAGATTTTATTGAAATGTTTCTTTTTATGGCCGCTAGAATGCACTCACCCTGTTAGGATTATCTTGTTCGATACATCTCCACTAGATGTCACGACTGGTCTACGTGGGTCTCCATTGTTTAGCATACCATTGGCATTCTATACGCATCGAATTTGAAGAATAACAAGTTGATAATACGATACATTTTTACTTTTTAATTTAAAGGGTTTGTAACAGTCTATTGTGCGTTATTTGAAAATGTTATTTGAACTAAAGTACAAAACGATTTCATATAGTACCTGAACTCTAGCAGTTTGTGCTAGTTCAGGATATTAATTAATACTTTTATTGCAGCCAAATAGCAATCGAAAATATCCACATAGTTGGTATACATACGCCACTGTAGGGTCATGGAAAGATTTGTTAATTCAATTATGGTGGTGAAAGCCATGCATAGCCAGACGTGTAAACACATGCCTCAACTCAAAGTTGGATGTTGTCCACGTCCGGTCGATTATGTAATAATAATAATAATAATAATAATAATAATAATAATAATAATAATAATAATAATAATAATAATAATAATAATAATAATAATAATACAAATGTTATTGGTTTACGTCCTTTTTAACTACTGTGGCTTTTAGAGACGCCGGGGTGCCGGAATTTTGCCCAGAAGGGGATCTTTAACGTGCCAGTAAATGTATTGACACGGCTCCATCGCATTTGACAAGTGAGTGTCACGCTCCCTAATACAGATTTCTCTAAATAAGTCCATTTATTCCCTTCGGTACCTCTGTGGTAATAAGGTATCTATAGAGCTCTACAAGGGTAAGACCGGACCAGCCCAATGTTACAAGTGCTAGCGGTATGGGCATACTGCAAATTATTGCAAGATACCCCTGCGCTGTGTGAAGTGTAGCGATGCCCATAGGGCGAGGGATTGCCCGTTAAAATCCTAAGCTATTGCAAAATGTGTAACTAAGTTGGGGAACACCCGACCTCCTTCAGAGGTTGGGTTCACAGTTCCAACTCTACGCACCTGCTTGGCGTATAAACAATCTGCGTCTGCGGGTGGCAGATGACCTAGCTGTTCTGCCACTTAAAACGACAATCAATCAGGCACTCTCCAGGTGTCAAACCCAGCAGTCAACCAAGTGAGCTCCGACGGATAATTCTGCGCACTACTTAGGTCACGACAAAGCCAACTCAGCATAGACCATGAACAGTGGAAGGTAGAGGCTTCGTAACACATTGCTGATAGAAATGTCGTATCATGGAGCCTTCCTTCTTGAAAACAGCATTGGCGTCATGAGAGGGGGATAATAAGCTGCAAAGAAGACCACGTTTTGGTCCCCCTTAAGAACTGTTCCGTATTTCTAAAGAAAAAACTACGTATTCAAATATAATGTCTCATTCGACAACACCAAAGATGTAAAAATCGATAACGAAACAATTCATTCATACGACATAAAAAACATGTATCCCTGCATCCCAATCAATAAAATGATGGAAGTAATTAATTCCAACCTGTTACAGGAAGGAATATCGAGTAGAATTTAATTCATCAATATTTTAAAGTTCACTTAAAACAATAACTATTTTCAATTTAATGCAGCAATTTACAAACAAAAATGTGGTCTCCTGTATAATATAATAATATAATTATGGAGTTAGACAAGTTGCGAGGTGCAAATCAGCTGTTAAGACTCTCACGCCAAGCACTTTTTCCAAAGTTCTCGGCATACGGGAGGGGCGCGCTATCTATGGACAAGTGTGTGAATCAACTGTAGTTCAATCTTCCGCTTCCACCAATCATAAGCCACTATTTGATGGCCTATGCTTTATGAAGTGGGATCGGCGAACATGCAGGAGGCACATACACGAACGAGACGACACGAGCATCCAAGCTAGCTGTTCGCCTCTGCTCCAAGCCTCATCGCCTGCATCAACCAATGAAATTGATGCTTCACCAGCCCTGCCTGCCAAGCCTTCGCTAACTCCTCCGTTAGCGCCGCCGAGTCGTCCGCTGCCAGCCTGCTCGACCGTTCCCTTCGCGGTCCGACCTCTTCAAGATTTAAGAGGGCTGATCCCAGTCCACGGCCGGCTCCGCCCGGGATGGGGCCTCGCGTGTTTCTGTGAATAAAATCAATACCAAACCAGGAACTAGCTTACTATAATAACATCAATACCACGGAGTAAAGCCGTTTTTACACACTCGCAGAGCCCCCCCCCCCCCTCACGCCCCCCCCCCCTTCTTTTTCGATTCATTCAGGTAACTTCATTTGCCTGAACAAAATTAAGCCCTCCCTTTGCCTTGGACTCTTGGCCAATACATCTAACATCTACACACAAACACACTCCTAACCCGGCGGGCCCGCCCCTGGGAGGACGTCGGCCACGGCGGACCCCTTCCGGCGGGCGGACCATGGGCGGAAAACCATAAACACCAAACTGCACTGGAGCGTATTAGCAGATACGAACTCAGTACACACTAGGAGGCACAGACCAGCTGGACCAATCCCAGTGATCTGGTCTACGCTGCACTGGCATCCAAGCCTCAATACATCCTTAAACCACAAAATAACGCAATTAACAAATCCAATTTAACATAATCATACATAATACAGTATTATCTTCAACTACAAGCACTTATAAACATCATTCAGCATCCAGCCAATCACAGCACATCACCAGCCAATCATAGCTCAGTAAATCTAATTTCAAACTCCCCGCTCCAGTGACAGTCATTACCTCAATAACACTAGTTACAAACACCTCTCGTACAAAATTAACGCAATAGGGCAGCCGAGGCCTTCCATAAACTTTGCATTGCTATTAAGCAATAACATACCTACTACAGGTCTTTTCTTTCCTCTCGTAATCACAAATCAATTTCAACCTACTTAAGGTTTGTACTTTTCCTAATAACTTACGAAGCTGCTGCACAAATTAAAACACTTCCACACTTTACAATACCACATACATAAACCATGGCGAGCGTAGCGAAGATCGCAACACCTACAGCATCGGCAGGAGTGTGCACTGGCCAACAATTGACCAACAGGCACATCCTGACCCGAACATAAGCTGGAACAGTTCTACTATTCTCTTCCTTATTTGCACTGCCCCAAATTAACTGATTAATTGCTTGCAATTAATCAAATAAATTCAAAATTTATCTCCTTTGCATAATTAAAAACCCACTGCACTGTAAAAAACTCTGGCTATCAGTTATCCTTTAGACTATAGCCAGAGGAAATTAACTAAACACATCATAATTAAATTATTCTGCAAAACTCTCACCCCCTAAAATAGAGTAAAAGGAGCCCGGTTTACGGGCACCAGACTCTTCCTCCTCCCGCATGCACCTTGCCAAAGGTGACATGCTCGTCACTGCCAGAGAATAGCCTCTGGTCAGTCTTCCGTACGTCGCTGACGTGCTAACATCGAGCCTGTCGGCCCCTCCCTTACCCAACAATCCCGTCCTGAACCCCCGTCAAGCAGCCTTAACTCTTCTTAGCGCGCTCAGTGTCACAGCACCAACTGTCTCAATCTGGTTAACCCTGAGCGACTAAGACTGAGTTGATTTCTATTTCTTTTCACTTTTACTACGATCTACCAAGTGTATTTGATCTCCCTCCCCTCACACTCATTACTCACCTCTCATCATGCACAGTCATAAGAAATCTGCAGATTCCCCCAACCCTTCACTCTCCTGCAGTTCTCCACATACATCACCTAACTACGAAAATGACTCCGCAGCCTCCTCGGACACAGAACAATGCTGCGGAGAACCATACAGTACAATTATGCACGTCAAATTTTCCTGTATGGACATGGACGAACCGTTGTGCTACATACACCCGGGAAGAGTGTACCCTACTGCCATCACAATAATCGTCCGCCCTACTAAACAGTCCCATGCCAAAGCTGTCAGGAAAGCCATTATTGATGTGCTCACGCCAATTATTGACGGAGTGGCCCTGATAGAGGAGATTACCTGCGGGTTCATCTCGATCACTCCCATGACAAAAGAGCACACTGTAACTGTCTGTCAGGCACTCTCCAGCCGCCGAATCATTCCCTCTCACGTTGTCATCAGCCGTGTTAAGAAGACGGACTCTGAGACACAGACAGATATCCCTGTAGAGACACCTGAGTGTTCCGAGTCCTCGCATTCAGATGAGGAATCTGAGGTTTCCCTTGATAGTAATCAAGAAGAGTCCACGCCGAAAGCTCCAGTAACTTACGACCACTGGACTCAAACCTCGAAGGCTCTTATTCGACCCCCTGCCAAGCCTAGGAGGAAGAATAAGAGCATTCAGACCTCTTATGACACAATTGCAGTAGCCAGTCCCTCAGACAGCTCTGCTACACCTCTGTCCCCAATGCCTTCAGCGTCCCCCCCCCCCCCTACACCTTCAATAACACCGGCGTCGCGACGCCCTCCTCCCAGGCAACATTCCACACTCATTACCCAATGCTACCGTTGCCAAAGGCTTAATCACTCAGCTCACGAGTGTACACATGATGTCAGGTGTAACGGCATACAGAATGTGTAGTGCCTAGGGACACCCCTACATGAGTAAACTGTAAGGGATCCCATGCTGCGTCCTACTTGGGTTGTAAATTCTTAAAGGACGCACTAAAACACCAACACTGGCAACGGCAGCGCACTCACACGCCAAGAAACATTCCCTCCCTTCTCTCCATGCACGTTCCCCCTCCAGGCCCCAGTAATTTCAATAACACTGCCCTCACTAGTATTTTACATATACTCCAGCAGCTAATTACCTGCTAATTAGCTCCCCCCCATCTTCCAGAATACAATCATTGCCCCTCTTGCCCCGCTGCTCCGCTGCGCGCCTGCTCGGAGGGTCGGCCACGGCCGGCCCCTTCCGGGATGGAGCCCAGCGGGCCGCGGGCCCTCTGCACGATGCCACCGGCATGTGGATGGCTATCCTTGCTCTCTTCTTCTTGTTTTGATAACTTCAAGCACGCCAGGAGCTTAGGCTCAATCTGATTTCTAATGCTAGCTGCACCCCTAACCTACCCTTCCAAAAATCCTTTCTCCTTCCCACACTCCACCCTCAGGTCATATCCTGGCCAATTAATGACACAAATTGTACCATACCCTACATCCTAACCTATTAAGTTTCACTAATCCTGTCCACACTTTGTTATAGCTCTAAAGGCCCCATAATGGGAGCTGAGAGGCTACAAACGCACGCAGCGAACCCGGCTACGCCGGCTTCGCTTGCATGGGTCCTCTCATGCAGGAGGCAGGGTGTATGTAGCCCCACCACTTCTGGTACACGCTAGATCGTGCTACACCATCAAGGGCTAACGGCTGGTGAGTTTGGGAGTGGGCCACCCCGGGGAATTCCTGAGCTGGGTCCGTTTTGTCACCTTTTTCTCTGACCTAGGGGCGGGCACTCTCCTCCTTCCCTTTCCTATCTGTCTTTCATGGCTCTCCTTCCTTCTAAGTCCCTCAATCCTCATTATTCAAGGGTTGAGGGTATTTCTTTTCTTCCTGTTCTTTATTTGCCTTATCCTTTATTTGTTTACCATTTCTTCTTCCGGTATGTAAGTTTGTAGTTAGTATTAGTTATAGTTTTCTTTCTCCTCTCATCTTTCACTATCACCCAAACCATTAGGGGCCGATAACCCAGATGTTAGGCCCCTTGAAACAGCAATTATCATCATCATCATCATTATAACGAGGGCTCGGATTTTTAGGTGCTCAACATCGGGAAAATATTTATTTTTTATGTATTCAAAATACCTGAAATATGTGACAAAAAGTAAAAATATTTAATTATAATTTAGTTTATTAATGTGAATATAAACAATATGCAGTACTCACGGATGTAATTTATGCTATGTCTCACTGACTGCTGAAGCATGACAATACACAACGAGATACATCTTCAGGTTGTCCTTCACAAATGACCGACAATTATCGCGAAACAATTATTCTGAAGGCGCGAAACTGCGGAAATAGGTTTCTTGCCCTTGAGGTGTTTTGTAACTTGAGATCGCTGTTCAACCTTGACTGCTTTCCAACATGGTTGGCAGAACATAACGCCCCCATCAGGAGTAAAATTATCTTTAAATTCTGCAACAGACGATAACTTGTAGTTGTTTTTACTTTAGGCATCGTAGAACTGTCTTACACTTCACAGTGCCAGAAATGAACTGCATGCGAGTGACACTGGTTACAGGTAGCTGGGGGAGGGGTAGGTCTAGCACGTGGTGCAATGTGGCTATGGACAAGGACATTCCCGGTTTCCACAGTGAGTGGCACGGGCGACAAGTTAAGAATAACACAGATGCAAGCTGACATACGCTTTGCATGAAGATTAGGTAGCTCACAGGTTGAAGTAACACAGAACAAAAATGGAATAACTGAAAGATCTAGCTTACCTATTTTAAAAAGTGTAAATATTATGTCTTTTTATGTGCTAATAAGTGAAAAGCAGGAATTAATGTATTTATAGAAAAATGCTTAAAATATGTATTTACATAAAAAAATATTTATTTATCTAAAAATTTGTGCCCTAATCATAACTGTAACGAAGTTAAAATCCTTTCTCTCCTCGTCGAGTCTGCACTGTTTAAGCAGCCTGTACTTGTTGACGCACATAGGAGGCTTCATAATCTGTGGGAGGCTTTGTCTCTGTGGAGTTTCTCCCTCGTGCTGTCATCAACAGATGGCAGCAGTTGTCCTGTTCAGCTCTTGTTTATCTTCCATGGCCTCGGCCCCCTGCCGAGGCGATCTGCAAGTGATTGTATTGCGTGATAATATTCTTAATATTCTATAGGTCCATCACTGTGATGAGTTTCTATTGTCATTATTATTATTATCATTAGAACCAGTGGCGAATCCTTTTTTTTTTCAGGCGTGCTCTTGACAACCGTAGTTGAGAGGAAGTTGATTGAAGCTTTTCTTTTAGTCGGTTTACCCTCCACGTTGGCTTTTCCCTCGGACTCAGCGAAGGATTTCACCATTACCGCCTCCAGGGCTGTGTCCTGAAGCTTGAAACACCTAGTCGGGGGATAAAACTGGGGAGGTGGGACCAGACCTCGCCCAGGCGACCTCATCTGCAAAGCGAACAGGGGCCACATGAGGGATAGGAAGGGAGGGGAAGATTGGGAGGGATATACAAGGAAGAGGGTAGGAGGTGGCCATGGCCTTACGGTGGGTATTGTACCCGAATATCATGGCTTCGGTGGCGTATTTGGTAGCTTGCTGAACTGCTGTTCCCAATATAGCGGGATCAAACCCGGCCGAAGTCGTCGGATTTTTAAAGAGCGTTAAAAATCCTTCAGTGTGCCTTCCTTCGGAGGGGAAGTAAAGCCGGCGGTCCCATGTCATAGATTTATGGCATGTAAAAGATCCTTTCACTGACTAAACTTGTGTGAAGCTAAAGTGTTAGGTTATATTTCGTCGGAACGCTCTATCAAAGTTCCAACGTTCTCCACTAGATATCATTGGTATCTAGTAGCGATAGTTGGAACTACTTGAAATTGAACGGAACTTGTAGCTCACCCTAATAAGGGTGTCCGCTGGAAGCAGCTACAGACTCAGGCGAGCCGAACATGTCATCGGACACTCCCGGCACTAAAAGCCATACGATAAATAAATAATAGCTTGCCACGGTGGGTGAGTGGATAACGTGTCGGTCTGCTAACCCCAAGATTGCAGGTTCGTTCCTGGCCGTGGTAAGTGATTTTTTTTGAAAGCGGCAAAATACGACACGCATGTCATACGATGTTGGCATGTTAAAGAACCCATTTGAATTCAGTGGGCCGAGTTCATAATGGCAAAATTAATCTCGGGAGTTTCCCCCTACACAAAGTTCCTTATTCCTCTATTAGAAAGCGTTATAGTGTTCAAGGAAATTAGATATCTAACCTCCTTGACTTTCATAGTGATTCAAGGAACAACGAAATTCGACATGCAATTTACCCTCTGGGTGTCAAATTACAAAACTTGCACCCGGCATGTTTTATGATTATTCCGTCGAATTCAAGTAGCTACACCTATTTATAACATTCTCCATCATATTTGAATAGAAATACATTTAGACATTCAAAATCAGAAATTTATGTTCACTGAATAATATCAACCAACTTTAAATTCTCAGCTTTAAAATTGTACCCTCTTTCGTCAGGTTTCAATCGATTCTACACCATGGAAATCATGTCAATAAATTGCTCAAATAATAACCATTAGAATTGATTGAATCAAGAAAGAAATGGCAATGATCCAGGCTGAAGAAAAATCAGAAAGACTGCAATACAATCTACACTATGAAAATCACGTCAATATGTTCATGATCTCTTCAATTAGAAATTCTGAATGTGACTGACAAAAATCTTTCATCCATTATGTTCTTCATAACATTGCTAATCATATTATCAAAATCGTAGAAAATGTTTATATATTTCAAGTATACTGTTCATCCAATCCTAATTATACATTCAAAATTCTTCTTAAGATCGCAATTCTTCTTCCTATCGCAAATCTTCTCAACGATAAAAATCTTCATCATAATTGCCAACTTCACCTCACGTAACCTAACATAACCCCACATAACCTAACCACACCTCATCTAACGTAACCTACCCTACCCTAACCTAACCTAACCTCACCTCATCTAACGTAACCTACCCTAACCTCACCTCATCTAACGTAGCCTACCCTAACCGCACCTCACTTCATAAAACGTAACCTACCCTAACCTAACTTAATCTCATCTAACGTAACCTAACGGAACCTAACGTAACCTAACCTAACTTCATCTGACGTAACCAAACGTAACCTCACCTCACGTAACCTAACATAACCCCACATAACCTAACCACACCTCATCTAACGTAACCTACTTTACCCTAACATAACCTAACCTAACCTCACCTCATCTAACGTAACCTACCCTAACCTAACCTCACCTCACCTAACGTAACCTACTTTACTCTAACATAACCTAACCTAACCTCACCTCATCTAACGTAACCTACCCTAACCTAACTTCACCTCATCTAACGTAACCCAATGGAACCTAACGTAACCTAACCTAACTTCATCTAACGTAACCTCACCTCACGTAATCTAACTTAACCCCACATAGCCTAACCACACCTCATCTAACGTAACGTAACGTAACGTAACCTAACCTAACCTCACCTCATCTAACGTAACCTACCCTAACCTAACCTCACCTCATCTAACGTAACCTACCCTAACCTAACCTCACATCATCTAACGTGCCCTACCCTAACCTCACCTCATCTAACGTAACCTACCCTAACCTCACCTCATCTATCGTAACCTAACCTAACGTAGCCTAACATAACCTCACGAAACCTAACTTAACCTCACATGACCTAACCACACCTCATCTAACGTAACGTAACGTAAGCTAACCTAACCTCACCTCATCTAACGTAACCTACCCTAACCTAACCTCACCTCATCTAACATAACCTACCCTAACCTAACCTCACATCATCTAACGTGCCCTACCCTAACCTCACCTCATCTAACGTAACCTACCCTAACCTCACCTCATCTATCGTAACCTAACCTAACGTAGCCTAACATAACCTCACGAAACCTAACTTAACCTCACATCACCTAACCACACCTCATCTAACGTAACGTAACGTAACCTAACCTAACCTCACCTCATCTAACCTACCCTAACCTCACCTCATCTAACGTAACCTACCCTAACCTCACCTCATCTAACGTAACCTACCCTAACCTCACCTCACTAACCTCACATCATCTAACGTGTCCTATCCTAACTTCACCTCATCTATCGTAACCTAACCTAATGTAGCCTAACATAACCACACCTCATCTAACGTAACGTAACGTAACCTAACCTCACCTCATCTAACCTACCCTAACCTCACCTCATCTAACGTAACCTACTCTAACCTCACCTCATCTAACGTAACCTACCCTAACCTCACCTCACTAACCTCACATCATCTAACGTGTCCTATCCTAACTTCACCTCATCTATCGTAACCTAACCTAACCTCACCTCATCTAACGTAACCTACCCTAACCTCACATCATCTAACGTGTCCTACCCTAACCTCACCTCATCTAACGTAACCTAACCTAACATCACCTCATCTAACGTAATCTTCCCTAACCTCACCTCATCTAACGTAACCTAACCTAACCTCACCTCATCTAACGTAACCTACTCTAACCTAACATCACCTCATCTAACGTAACCTACCCTAACCTAACCTCACCTCATCTAACGTAACCTACCCTAACCTAACCTCACATCATCTAACGTGTCCTACCCTAACCTCACCTCATCTAACGTAACCTACCCTAACCTCACCTCATCTCCTAACCTAATGTAGCCTAACATAACCTCACGAAACCTAACTTAACCTCACATAACCTAACCACACCTCATCTAACGTAACGCTTGCCACGGTGGGCGAGTGGTTATCGTGTCGGACTTCCAACCCCCCAAGCTTGCAGGTTCGCTCCTGGCCGCGGTTAGTGATTTTTGAAAGGCCACAAAAATCACGGCATGCATGACATACGATGTTGGCATGTTAAATAACCCATTAGAATCAGAATTCCGTGTTCATAGTGGCAAAATTAATCACGGGATTTTCCGCCAACACAAAAAAGTTCCTCCATTTCCTACTAGAGAGCGCTATAGTGTAAAGGAGCTTTGATATCTAACCTCCTTGACTTTCACAGCGTTCAAATGAACAACAAAATTCGACATGCAAGCTGCCCTCTGGGCGTCAAATAACAAAGCTTGCACCCAGCACCTGAGGCCATACGATATTATTACCTATAATTATGTGACGTAACCCACCCTAACCTGACGTAACCTAACCTCATCTAACGTAACGTAACATAACCTACTGAAGACCAAAGTATTATGTGCACTCGATTTTGAAGGTTGTTTGTGAAGTAACATTGAATTCAATAATATCATTTTTGACGTTCTATGTTACGTTAGCTCATGTAGGTATGGAATTTTTAATTTATATTTATATATTTTTTATCGCAGTTGGAACACAAAAAGTGCCGGTTTTTAAGCGTGTTTCAACCATGCGTCTCATTTAAGAATTATTATCTCAAAAACCCGTCATAAGATTGTTTCCAAATTTTAACACAATATAGCCTACATTGGAATGTTTTATAACTGGTTTATTAATTTCACAACTTTGTGTGTCCAAGAAACAATGTTGTTATCATTTTTGTAAGGTAACTTTTTCTCGGCTCGGGGTGGTTGGAAATGTAGTTCTTGGTCACGTTGTAATCCTTATACATCAAAAGATTATGCTGTATGTCTGTGAAATACGTAAATTAATTCACTTATTTTATATCGGTTTGTATTTGTACGGGAAAATAAGACATGGTTGCGCGGCTAGCCGATACAGAGAAAGCTGTACAGCGTTGCCGCGATGGAGCCTATCACTTCCGAGTGAGGCACGCCATACATTCCAATGTATATAGTGTTAAAATTTGGATGTTGACGGGTTTGTGAGATATTATAATCACACTAATATATAAAAATGAGATTGTGTGTGTCTGTCTTTCTGTCTGTCTGTCTGTCTGTTACTCAATAACTCAAGAACCACTGGTCCCATTTAAATGAAATTTTGCATGGATGTAGCTGATTTACCAGGTTTACATATAGGATACTTTTGATTTCGAAATTTTGCACTATTAAAAATGGCGACTATTTTAGTGACGTCATTAGACCCTTTGGTTTCAAAATTTCATATTTCCATATCAAATAAAAAGAGAACGGTAGGAAATAGCAAACTTTCGATGGCACATGCGAGCTTTGAAATTTAATTTCCTATCCGAAAGGTCCTTATCACGTTTCGTGTATCTCCAACAGTTAGCGAGTAAAACCGACATTTGTGACGTCACTACACCCTTTGGTTTCAAAATTTCATATTTCCGTTTCAAATAAAAAGAGAACGCTAAGAAATAGCAAACTTTTGATGGTATACATGAGCTTTAACATTTAATTTTCTATCCGAAAGGTCCTTATCACTTTTCGTATATCTCCAACGGTTAGCGAGTAAAACCAGAATCTGTGCAATAAAACACGGTCAACACCGAGCGATGCAGTATATCTCTCTCTATATAAAAATTAAATTTGTGTGTTTAACTCTGAATTTCTACGGAAATTTGAGATGTTTGCACGTTTCAGACTGTTTTGTGATGGATGCGTGCGAAAATATTTTTTGTTTGTCTGTCTGTTTGTTTGTTTGTTTGTCTGTGGACAAATTTGTTCCCTTATAACTCGAGAACGGCTGGGTGTATCAACGTAAAATTTGGTACAGATATCCATCAGAGGCACGACACCAATCATTGATGTAACTCTTCTTCGTACCTCTCATAAAAGGGGGCCTACCCCCTTAAAATACATGCTGAAATAGGTGTAGAAGGGCGAGACAAAACTCATTTTCAGCCCCTCAATGTGAGAGACAAAACTCGGGTCCCCGAAAACCACATTTTAAGGACCGAAGACCAACCGTTTTTTAGATATTCCCAGAAAACTAATTTAATTTAATAAACTAATGAACGAATGCAAGCCAGTAACCATGCCAACGGATTCTCAGAGGTCCCATCTATTGCTGTAAGACGCAATGCAATTCCATTAATTACATTAGTGTGAAAGTTTGCAAACGGCTAAAAGGTTATCACGGAACCAAAGCCGTAAAATTCATCAATAAGTTTAACGCGCTTAAGGGGATCAAGGGGTACTCTAGAATTTTTTCACGCGATTTACACCTGTGGGTGTGGTACGGCAGGTCTATTATATTCCTATCCCCATATTATTCATTCATTCATTCATTCATTTCGTATAGGCCATCTATGGACCGCGTCATTCCAACCGTCTCCTACTGGCTTTGATGTTTGCCCTGTACGCCCGCATTCGTTCTCGGTGGACTTCCTTCCGTTCCTGGGTCCAAATCTTTCCCGTTTTCAGCTTCGGTTTTTCTTGGAAACCTTTACAAGCTTGAAGTTTCCCTTTGAGTGGGACGCACTCCTGAATGTCTGTTGGTGTAATCCCCACTTCTTTCAGATCTTTATCCAGTTCAATGAACCAGACCCATTTTGTTTTCCTCTCCTGAAAGTAAGTTATGTTGCGGTTGGTCAGTCTCGCTGGGCTCATTCGTTTCACATGCCCAACAAATGGTAACCTTCTCTTCCGGATGACGTTGCTTATCTTCTCCACATGAGTATATAGGTCATGGTTATGCCGTTTTCTGTATTCCCCATTATCTTTGATGGAACCCAATATCTTTCTCAAAATTTTTCTTTCTTTGGCCTCCAGTTTCTCGACCAAGCCTTTTTTGTTCATCGTGAGGCATTCAGAAGCATGCAAGACTTCCGGACGGATGACACTGCAGTAATGTTTTAATTTTGCGTTGAAGGATATTGACCTTTTCATATAGTTGTCCTTAGTTAAATGGTAGGCCATTTCCATTTTGCTCAAGCGCGATGTGAATGCTTCTTTCTCTGATAATATCCCTTCCCTGACCTGTCCTGAAAAGAAAGTACATGGCCATTGGCTGAATAAAAAATAATAAAAAATAGGTGTTATAATTTCTCCCTATATTATATTATTATTAGTATTATATTATGGCGTACAACGACGAGACAAAGACCCTCGGTGCCAGCAACAAAACTCGGGGGCCCTAAAGGGTCCTCGAAAACTACATTATAAGGCTCTAAATCCAACCGTTTGTGAAATATTCCCAGAAAACTAATTTAATTTAATTTAACAAACTAATGAAGGAATGCAAATCGGTAACCATGAGAACATTATCTCATGGGGTGGCATACAACTTTCCATCTATTTCTGTAAGAAGCAATGACACTCCATTTATTACATTTCTGTGAAAGTTTGCAAATGGCTATAAGGTTATAACGGAACTAACGTAGACCGTATAATTCATCAATGCAATTAAGTGGGTGAAGGGGTAACCTAGAATTTTTTCATGCAATTTTCACGTTCGACATATAGTACAGAAGGTCTATTATATCTCCAAACAGCAGCATTATTTTCAAAAATTCCTGAATTGAACTAGCATTTTTTGCGGCTTTTAGGAATTTGGGCAATTTGAGTCTAGAGAACCTGAATTTTCATGCACCACAAGCCTTTATAATTTATGAAAGGTGTCTTCCTGTGTATGGGCACCTAGCACAACGTAGAGGGTCAGTTTTTATGTGACGTGTATTGCGTTTCGTCTACAAGACTTTCAATTGTATTTCACGTCAGGAAGTACACGTTAGGTGAATTTAGTCTGAGAGCACATTTCAACTAATTTTGTTGTTGTCGACATACGGGTTCATCATAAGGATGATTTTAGTTGATACTGTGTGGTAGATATACCCATATTTGGATATCTGGGTAATATGTTGTAGAAAATCGAATTGTCTGTCTGTCTTTCTGTGTATCTTTATGTACGCCTATACCTCGTGTTCGGATGCTTGGTGCATCTTAAAATTAGGTATGGTAACCATGAGAGTCAATACACCAATCATTTATAAAACTCTTCACCGTACTTTTCATACAGTAGAAGGGTGGATATAGAGAAAAACTTCTCAAAATACATGCTAAAATAGGCGAAATATAAAAATTATCCTACAAGGACGACCAAAGCATATGTTGCGCTTCTCAATGTGAGACAGATAATTCGGGAATCTATAAAGGGTCTCCGAAAACTACATTTTAAGGGCCTTAAATTAACAGTGTGTGTGATATTCCCAATAAACTAACTTCGTTCTGATAAACTTGATGGAATGACAAACCGCTAACCATTGCACAGTAGCTCAATTGATAATGTCTGGTGTTAACTACGAACACCGTTCGAAGAACGGGTACTTCTGCTAGTAACTCTTAAATGTGACGCATGGTTGAAACACGCTTAAAAACGGGCACATTTTGTGTTCCAACTGCGATAAAAAATATAAATCAAAAATTCCAAACCTACATGAGCTAACGTACAATAGAACGACGAAAATGATGATGTTATTGGATTTTATGTAGGTCTATTGGTTACTTCACAATCAACCTTCAAACTTGAGTGCACATAATAGTTTGGTCGACAGTAAGGTCACCGTTAATCCACAGAGCAATGCGTGGGTCCAATTGAAACGTGTCCGTGACTACTGGGGACAGTTCCATGGGGCCAACTCAATCATCCTTTTTATGAGGCCTCACTGACCATAGGTCCAGCTCAACTTCACCCCCTCGTAGTTATACTGACAGAAGGGTCAGCGCTTACTTGAAACACGTTGAGCTAACTTCATTATGATGATGATGATAATTGTTGTTTTAAGGGGGCCTAACTTCTAGGTTATCGGCCCCTAATGGTCTGATTGATAGCGAAAATGACAATGAAATGGAAACCATAACGAAAATTAAGTGAGACTGAAAAAAACCTTATAAAATGGAACTCAGTTTGAAACGACTCCCAAAATGGAGAGTGGTATTACTTACAAAAGGTAATTTAGATGGGAAATACTCACAAAAGGAATAGATTGAAAAATACGCACAACATGGAGTTTAGGTCAAAGCACGTACAAAATGCAATGTAGAGTCGAAATACAAGGAAAATGCAATTGAAATTCAAAATACTTACAGAATGCAAATGAGATTGAAAATACGTACAAAATGCAATTGAGGTTCAAAATACTTTCAAAATGCAATTGAAATTGAAAATACACAAGGCAAGTTAGATGGAAAAAGGCCGGTTCAGATTCAAAATACTCACAAAGTACAATTGAAATTCAAAATACTTACAAAATGCAATTGAAATTGAAAATTCTTACAAAATGTATGGTAGATTCAAACATTTTAATTGAAAATACTTACAAAATGCAATTTAGATTGAAAATACTTCCTACAAAATGTAATTTACATTCAAAATAATCACAAAATGCAATTGAGAATCAAAATACTTAGAAAATGCCTACCATACAAAATGCAATTTAGATTGAAAGCACTTGCAAAATGCGGGTTAGGTTGAAAATACTAACAAAATGCAATTGAAATTCAAAATACTCACAAATGTCCCCGGCCCTATATTGAAAGACTTACTAGAAAGCAATTTAGATTGCCAATTCTTACAAAATGCAATTGAGGTTCAAAATACTCGCCAAATGCAATTTTGATCGAAAATACTTACAAAATGCAACTTTGATTGAAAATACCTACAAAATGTAGTGTAGATTCAAAAAATTCGCTTAAGGTAATTTAGATACACGGGAGCCAATTCACAAAAACTGTGCGGGATCTTAAAGAGAATAGGAAATAGAATGAAAAGATAACAAGAGGTCTGACCCCTCGAAGAATGAGGGATCAGGAAAGATGAGATAAGGGCCAATTAAGGCGGGAGAGTGAAAGACTCAGATCGTCGGGGTCGGAAAAGAACAAGAGTTGACCAGGGGCGGGGGGGTGTCGACAGGAAAGAAGACGGAGAGGAGAGGAAGCAATGCCTGACATAGTAACTTCATTAGTTTCGCTAAACAGTCGATTGAATGATTCTCATTGCTCATGCAAGTCGATCCGCACGATGCGTGTGCGTGTGACTTTCATTTGGCACTTAATTATCGTTTGATGGTCTCTATATGAAATATAGGTGGGGCAAGATACCTTCGTGGAAGCAACGCGATAAAAATCACTTTCTCTCCGGCCGGTGCGGAGTGCCGGGAAGCAAGCAAGCACATGATTGATGCCAACAATGAATGGCTCTATCAGAAGGCACGAGAAGGCATGGTGATATAGGCTAGATTGGTGACACTTGACTTTCCCCACGTTCAATTGCTGGGTCAAGCCAAACAGCTGGTGGCACTTCGTTAATCGTTATATCGATCTGGTCTTGTATTTACAATGGCAATCGATAGTAATCGTTAGTAATTCGATATTTGGTCAGGCGCAGATCCAACCGACTTGTCAGGAGGGGACAAAATGTGGGCGAAGGTTGTCTTCTATTAGAAACAATAATAATAATAATAATAATAATAATAATAATAATAATAATAATAATAATGAACTGAGAGTAAATATCGGAAGAATGCATCAGTATGTTGCAGGCAATAGAAGTAAGAAGGTTGTTCAATGTGTTAAAATGTTGAGCCATACGAAGAGTAAACATGCCAAGTATAATCCTCCGAACTGTAGCCCCCTTGAGATTCTAGACACATTAAAGCAACAACTTGAGGCAAAGGCACAGAGATTATGTCGATATAAAGAATCGAACGAACGAAAGCAACAGAACAAGCTATTTGTTACCAGTGAGAAACGGTTCTATAGGAATCTTGACGATCCTGGAACTCAAATGGGCAGTTCACCGCAAAAAGAAGAGGTAGAGAATTTCTGGTCATCCCTATGGTCGAATGCTGGAGATTATAACAGCAGCGCTAAATGGATTACGGAGGAGGAGGAGAGAATGTCAGAAATTGACACGATGAGTGACTCTTCGGTATCAACTGAAGATGTGACCCGTGTGGTTAAGGAGACCCAAAATTGGAAAGCGGTAGGACCAGACAACCTCCACAACTTTTGGATCAAACGTTTCACTTGTACTCATGAGTATCTTGCCCGCTGCTACACAGATTTCATCCAAAATCCACAGCTTATCCCCTCTTACTTGATGCGAGGTAAAACATACCTACTGCCAAAAGGTGATAGAACCAATGATCCTTCCAAATATCGACCTATCACCTGTCTGTGCACCCTGTATAAGATATTTACATCTTGCATTGCACGTAAGATTTGTGAACACATAAATCATAATAACATCCTGGCTGAAGAGCAGAAGGGGTGCATGAAGAAGTCTCAAGGTTGCAAAGAGCAACTTGTAATCGATGCAGTTACTATGGAACAAGCAGGAAAGATGATGCGTAACCTCTACATGAACTTTATTGATTACAAGAAAGCTTTTGATTCAGTGCCACATTCCTGGTTAATCCAAACCCTGAAGATATATAAAGTTGATCCTGCCATCATTATAAGTCTGCAACATATGATGTCCCATTGGGGGACCAATTTATTAATGTCTAATGGAGACACATGTATGGAATCAGGATTTATTCAAATCAAAAGAGGTATCTTTCAGGGTGATAGCTTGAGCCCTCTATGGTTCTGTTTGGCGCTCAATCCACTATCATCATTGCTGAACAATGCAAAGTGTGGTTTTCCAATTAAGCACCATGGTATAGTCAAATACAAAATTTCTCATTTGATGTATATGGATGACAATAAACTATATGCATCCTCTGAGAGACACATCGACAATCTAATTGCAATTACTGCTTCATTTTCTTCTGATATTGGAATGTCCTTCGGATTAGATAAGTGTCGCACCCTCACCATTCGGCGTGGAAAATTAGAGGCCCGAGCATTTCAACTTGATGACGGTTGTTTCATAAAGCCTATGGAAGGTAATGAGACCTACAAATATCTTGGTCTCCTGCAATCTAGTCGAATTGATCATAAAGGTATTAAAGATAGAACCGTAGCTATCTACAATCAACGCCTTAACAAGATTTTAAAATTAAAGTTGAATGGAAAGAACACCCTTAAGACTATTAATACATATGCTATTCCTGCTCTGACATATACTTTCGGTATTATCAAATGGACGCAGACTGACTTGGAGAACATCCTAATTAGGACACGCACCATCTTAACAAAACACAGATGTCTCCACCCTAAGTCAGCTGTTGAGCGATTGACAATCCCGCGTCAAAGAGGTGGACGAGGGCTCACGGACATTATCCAATTGCATGCAAGGCAAGTGAGGAACCTTCAGAGATATTTTCTGGGAAGATATGACTCTCCCATACATCAAGCCGTTGTGAAGGCAGATGACAAGTGCACACCGCTGGATCTTCTTCACGTAAGGGATATACAGTTAGCCACTGATGAGGAATGTTCAGCCATCAAGCTTCAGCAGTGGACGCAGAAAGCTCTGCACGGTCGTCATCCGTATGATCTCAACCAGAAACATGTCGACATTGATGCGTCGAACAGCTGGTTAACTCATGCGAACCTATTCACTGAGACTGAAGGATTCATGGTTGCAATCCAGGATCAAGTTGTGGCTACCAAAAACTACCTGAAATATATAGTTAAGGCAAATATTCAGGATGATAAATGCAGAATATGCCAACTAGAACCGGAAACAATTCAACATATCACAGGAGGCTGCCAAGCAATCTCCTGTACTGATTACATGAAAAGGCACAACCAAGTGGCCAAAATAATGCACCAACACCTTGCTCAAAAGCATTTATTATCTGAGAATATTTTGCCTTACTATCAGTATGTTCCTGACGCCGTTTTGGAAAATCCCAGTCACAAGTTGTTATGGGACCGATCAGTTATTACTGATAAAACCATACCAGCAAACCGACCAGATATCGTTCTTGTGGACAAGGTGCAGAAGAGAACCTTCCTAATTGATATTGCAGTGCCCAATTCCCATAATCTGCAACAAACCTGCTGTGATAAGATCACCAAATATCTGCCTTTGGCTGAGGAAATACGGCAAATGTGGAGACAAGAAAGTGTAGTGGTTCTGCCCATAGTAATTTCTTCTACCGGCATCATCCCCAAATTATTGGCTCTCAATCTACAAATATTGGGAATACATCCTGGTCTACATATCACCATGCAGAAGGCCGTCATCTTGGAGACCTGTTCCATTGTTCGCTCGTTTCTCAATGTGCCACCTTAAGAGAATTAGCCATACCGTCTTGCAAACAAGCCGACGATATGTTGATATGTCCCACTTATGTGGTGAAATGAATGTAGATATAATAATAATAATAATAATAATAATAATTATTATTATTATTATAAAAGAAGTACAAAAAGACATGCGAACTGCTAACATAACCGACACATCCTACCGTAACAAAGTGAACAACTGGGAAGTCCAACCAGAGCAACCAAAACCTACACCTTACAGACCTCAATGGTCTGACGAAAGAAAATTGGCATATTGGCATTCTCCAACAGAATGAAACAATACTGGCTAAATAAGAAGAATGTCAAGAATTGAGTCAAATTGCTTAACGCTTTCCAATATTGGGAAAATACGCTGTAAATAAATAAATAAATAAATAAATAATAATAATAATAATAATAATCTTTATTAGGAATATTCTACAATCCAGTAGTTTCCCTTCAACTCAAAAATATTCGGTCTTCAGCATCTTCCTTGGTTAAGCCTCTGGTAGCCATGCTTCTCTTTACACCATCCATCCATTGTTCTCTTGGTTTTCCCCGTTTCCGTTTGCCTTCAGCTTGTCAAGTAACATTAAATTTGAATTCTACTATTCTACATCCTTTTCACATGTTCAAACCATTTCTTCAACCACTAGTACATTTTTTAACCTGCATAATTTCTCTGATTCTCGTATTTTTAATTTTATCCAATATTGATTTTCTTGCCGGCCTCCTCCAATAATCCATCTCTGTTACTGATAACTTGTTTGTTTAACATCCAAAGGTTCTGCTCCATGTAACAAAATACTTTGTACCATTGAACTGTAAATAGGTCTAAGGTTCTTAGTTTTGTTTAAAATATTTCTGCTCCATACAATGGATTTTAATGCTCCAATTGTTCTCCTAGCCTCACTTACTCTTTTCTCAATTTCAGATGAACTTGTTCCCCCAACTTCTATTGCTGAATCCAACTACTGTACAGTGAAACCTCTCCAAAAGACCACCGCTATTAAAAGTCCACCACTCTTAAAGACCTATTTTTCTTGGAACCGATTTAAAACCTCATAAGGTCAATATATTTGCTACCTCTATTTAAGGACCACCCCTCTCTCCGACCAAAGACCAGGCACTTTCTCAGTCAGATCTCTTTCAGAAGACCACTTCTCGTCTGCCATCCCATTGGAGATGGTGATGAGGGTGATGATGTAAACAATGGTTCTGTTGGCACAGAACTGCATCAGCCTACAATGCCATTAGAAAAAGTGTTATGTAACGTATAAAAATACAAAAAAGGCTCTCCTAGAAGATTGTCCGAACCCAAAACAAATTAATGGACTTTCGAACTCACTCAGAGATATTCTAGAAAGTGAAATTGATAAAAAAAGAGAGATGCTAATCTGAAACCGAGATCAATTCATGACTTTTAAATGACAGAGCTCAGAAAATAACTAATCGTGATGAATTTGTTCTAAATGTGAACCAATGCAGTTAAATTGTAATCAAGTATGTGTTCCAACTGTACTTTATTAATAATGTAGTATAAAATTATTTTTAATGCCTACCCCTATTAAGAGACCACCCCTCTAAAAGGCCAGTTTTCCATGGAACCGTCACTGGTCTCTTAAAAGAGGTTTCACTGTATTTAAACTTAGTGACTGTATTTCCGCTCTGTAGTTTCTCGCCACCATTATTCTCTAATGTAAGGTATTGTGTTTTGTTGTAATTAATATTTAGTCCCCACATTTGATATTCCTCAATTAATTTCCTTATCCAATAAGAGGTATCGTGTATATCTTGAGCCAATATAACCTGGTCATCAGCAAAAAGAAGATGATGTAAGTAATACTCCTGATTCATCTGTAATCCCATTGTACAACACTTCCTGGAGCATTTTCTTAAACAGACACCTAAATTAATCTTGAACAGCAACGGTGAAAAAAAACCAACCTTGTAATAAACCCTTGGTTTACAGTATATATTTCCCTGGATACACAACTTCCAACTTTAATCCGGAACTTATTTTCCGAATACATTGATCGTAGTATGTTAATGACATGAAATAATAATAATAATATCGTATGGCCTCGGGTGCCGGTTGCAAGCTTTGTAATTTGACACCCAGAGGGTAGCTTGCATGTCGAAATTCGTTGTTCCTTGAATCACTATGAAAGTCAAGGAGGTAAGATATCTAAGCTCCTTGAACACTATAGCGCTTTCTAGTAGAGAAATGAGGAACTTTGTGTTGGCGGAAACTCCCGAGATTAATTTTGCCATTATGAACACGGCCTACTGAATTCAAATGGGTTCTTTGACATGCCAACATCGTATGACATGCGTGTCGTATTTCTGCCACCTTTCAAAAAAATCACTTACCACGGCCAGGAGCGAACCTGCAATCTTGGGGTTAGTAGACCGACACGCTATCCACTCACCCACCGTGGCAAGCTGACGCCACTGATGACATCTTCACTTATTGATGCTTCTCTTAGATTTGCCATACTAGCTTCCTGGGCGCACTGTCAACAATCACCATTCGGATATCTTTAGGTCTTTCTCTATTTTCTTTCCAAGTGCAGTCTTAATGTAAAAATGTGATCAATACACGATAAACACCAATAAACCGCATTGCTCTTCTGTATCAACATATCGATTTTCTAAGCGCGTCTTAAATATTCTGGAGAAAGTTTTCATTTTCAGCGCACAAATTTCAAGATAATTTTGACATCTCCTATCTCCTTTCTTGTATTATAGAACTATTATACCCTAATTTCATTTGCTGAGGAATGAATCTTCCTTGTAAAATCTGTCTATACAATTTTGACAACAATGTTATTATTTTATCTCCTCCATACTTAAGCATTTCTAAGTGTATCTCACATGGACCAGGCAACTTTCCATTCTTTCCTATTACTATGCAATGTTTAATATCCTCCTCAGAGAGATCCCAACTTACACTGTCATGGGTAAACATTCCTTCTTCTTTAAAGTCCGACCTGGTTTCAAAATAATAATAATAATAATATAATGAAAATCCACAGCCTGTTTCCAGTCTCCGACCGGGTCAGGAATGGAATGAATGACTCCCCCATCTAGCGGCGAGGATATGAATTGTGCCGGCTGCCGAGGCCTGACGCACTCCTCTGGGGCAATGATTAAATGAATGACATATGAAATGAAATGATAGTGGAGAATGTTGCTGGAATGACATTTTGACAGGGAAAACCGGAGTACCCGGAGAAAAACCTGTCTGCCTCCGTTTTGTCCAGCACAGATCTCACATGGAGTGACCGGGATTTGAACCACGGACCCAGCGGTGAGAGGCCGGCGTGCTGCCGCCTAAGCCACGGAGGCTACATAATAATAATATAATATTAATAATAAATAGAGGGCTTGTGCGAGAAATCTCGCGTTAAACCACCCGTCTGGCTTGACTGTTATGCGGGCTTGACGCAATACAATTCTGGCAGGGGTATCGTCTTGTTTATTGGTTTAAACGCACTTTATAAACAAATACTGTACATATTTCCCTGTTGACTTTCAAGAAATGCATGATTTTTCCTGTACTATTGAGACAATTTGGAAGATTTTGATACAAACCACACCTTCTAACTCCCTCTGGTTTGGGAGCTTGAGTTTAGTGAAACATACACCGTAGCGTATTATATAATAAGATAATAATAATAATAATAATAATAATAATAATAATAATAATAATAATCGACCTTGCAACTGAGATACAGAAGATGTGAAAACTTGGGTCGGTGACTACAATCCCAGTACTGGTGTATTACCCAAAACCTTCCTCACTATCTGTGCCTGTGGGTGGAAACATAATGCTTTTCCGATGCTTCCTTCTATAATACGAAGGTGGATCAAAAGGTTAGTTGCACTAACGCGCTGCAGCAGCGCGCTGTGTGTCGCAAACTTGGGCACAGCGGAGAAAGGGACAGACACTGCCAACACGTCTGTTAGGCAGATCGCTGTGGTGTCTCGTCTTGTATGGTGTGAATAGCGGTCAAATGCAATGGCGGGTCGACTGGACGTTCACACTAAATATGAGGTGCGTGCGACAATCCGATTCCTATGGGCCAAAAGGAAGAATTGCACGGACATTCATCGTGAAATTAGTGCTGTGTATGGGGAGCGGGCAATTTCCCGGCGAGGGATCGTAAAGTGGTGTCAGCAATTCGAAGACGGGCGCATGGATATCATGGACGAATATCGCGAAGGCAGCCCTACAACGTCCAGGACCCGTGCAAATGTCAACAGTGCCAATGCGATCATTAGACAGAACCGGCGCATTCAACTGAGAGAAATCGCGACGCGGCTGAACATGTCGTATGGCAGTGTGCTCTCCATTGTTCACGAGGACCTTGAATATCGTAAGCTATGTCAAAGATGGGTCCCACGTCTTCTCATCGATTATCACAAGGGACAACGTTTCCAATCCTCCCTGGCATTTTTGCAATGCTATGCCGCAGACGGCAACGCGTTTCTGCGGCGAATCGTCACAGGCGATGAAACGTGGGTCCACCACTTCACCCCTGAAACGAAGAGAACATCGATGGAATGGGTGCACCCCTCATAACCACAACGAAGAAGGCCAAGGTTCAACCTTCAGCCGGTAAGGTTATGGCGACAGTGTTCTTTGACATGGAGGGTTTGCTGCACGTGGAATTCATGCCGAAAGGAACGACGATCAACGCGGCGTCGTATTGTCAAACGTTGCACCTGTTGCGTTAAGCGATTAAAGAGAAGCGCCGGGAGAAATTGAGCGCCGGTGTGATTTTGTTGCACGATAACGCAACACCTCACAAGGCCCGCCAAACGAGCGAACTGCTGCAGCGTTTCAAGTGGGAGGTCTGGGAATATCCACCCTACAGTCCCGACTTAGCGCCATGTGACTTTCATCTGTTCGGTAAGCTCAAAACAGAGCTTGGTGTTCGACGTTTCCAGACCGATGAGGAGGTGAAGGCCGCTGTCTCCGTGTGGTTGCAGAACGCTGGAGGAACTTTCTATGCATCCGGCATCGACAAGTTACTTGCGCGTTCGCAGAAATGTTTGGAGTCTCTTGGAAACTATGTGGAAAAGTGACGTTACCTTGTATGTTGTTATAGGCGTGTTGCTGTTGTATAGGTGGTGTAATAAATGGCCATAACTGGGAAGTTCAACTTATTTTTAGCCTATTTTCAGTTACGAAAAAAAAAAATAGGCTTATGAGATCACCTTTGTCCGTGTGTCTGTCAGTGTGTGCGTGTGTGATGGTGTGTGTCCCCCCTAATAACGTCTAAACGGCTGGAGCGATTTCAATGAAACTCGGTAAGTTAATAGCACTATTCTGGACGACCCCGACCGTGCCCTTCAAATTTTGTTACGCCTCACCAATCCAACATGGCGGCTGGGCGAAATATTTCATCAGCATTCAATATCTCCGAAACTATTGCCGATATCATCCAGTAATATTTTACGGCGATAAAGGGAACTACTAGAAGTTCACCAATGTGACTTTTGAAAACCTGGTAACTACAAAACCAACATGGCGGCCAAGGGAATTTGCGACTTTTAAATAGACGTTTCTCGCGATTTAACGAACCAAACGCAATAAAACTTGGTACAGTATATGTTTATACACATTGTAATACACCGACATCTAACTTCGATCAATTATTTACAAAACCTCAAGATGGCGGCTGTGCGAAATATTTCACCAGCATTCTACATCTCTGAAACTATTAGTGGTATCACCCTGAAATTTTGTTCGGAGATAAAGGGCACTATTGCTAGTTCATCTATAAGACTTTCAAAAACTGGTCAACTACTTAACGAATACAGTATGGCGGCCAAGCGAAGTTGAAAATTTTAAATAGACCTTTCTCGCGTTTAATGATCCAAACGCAATGAAACTTGGTACAGGAAATGTTTATACACATTGTAATGCACTGATATTTAATTTAGTTCAATTGTTTATATAACGGGAAAATGGCGGCTGTGCGAATTTTAGAATTAAGTTTTTATTTCTTGTGTCGTAATCATGCGATCGAAGTGAAAGTTTGAATAATGAACCTACGCAATAATTTTCCTTTAATGGTCATGACTCTGTGGCCTATACATATAACAATCCAACATGGCGACCATCCGAAATATTTAAATGGATCTCAATACCTACGAATCTATTACAGCAATCAAACTGCATTTTTTAATGTTCATAGGGGCTATGAACATAAGTTCACCTATAGGACTTTCAATAACCTGGTGATCATAAATCCAACATGGCGGCGACGCGAAATATAAATATTCACATGGTCGTTTCTCGCAATTTAACCATCCGAGTGCAGTGACGCTTGGTACAGTAATTCCTTATACAAATTTTAATCCACTGGCATCTAATTTTTTTCAATTGTTTCCATAACCACAAGATGGCAGCTGTGCGAAATTTTAAAATCTCGTTTTTACTTCTTGTGTCCTAATTATGCGATTGAAGTTTGAATACTACACGTACACAATAATCTTCATGTAACAGTACATAACTCTAAGACCTACATACATAAAAATCCAACATGACGACCATCCGAAATATTTAGTCGGTTCTCAATATCTATGAATCTATTCCAGCAAAAACGTTGAAATATTGTATGTTGATAGTGGCAGTTAACATAAGTAGGATATATGAAAATAGGCTGTATAGTTCTTCACGGAACTACTTGTTTGATCTTCCCTCGTAAGAGATTTTAAACTACTCCATCTCTAATTTAAATGACGCAAGGGCCGCGTGGTGGGAGGGCTACTGTGCAAGGCACTGTCGCTAGCAGCCGATAGCGCCCAACTAGTTTAACATATTTACACTTTTTAACGTATGGTATTTAATAGCACAGGTCTACTAAATAAAATTTCTGAATAACCGATTGTGTATTTTGAAAGTGTATGCATTATGGGAATGTCTTCTATGTTCCTGTATCACATCACATCCATGCCCGCCCCCCCCCCCACAGGAGCATCGAACTGCGCGCTACCTCCATTTTATGAAGCGCACCTGCGCTTCTTTACTGCGAGAGCTAAGAGGTAAAGCAGCCTTTCACTAAAACTCAGCAATTTTTCTAGGTTTATGCCGTTTATACGTTTAGCGTAGCGGTCAGCATGCTTAGCTGCCGCCCCGGTGGTCCTGGGTTCGATTCCCGGCTCTGCCATGAAATTTGTACAAGTGGTATGAGGACTGGAACGGAGTCTACTCAGCCTCGGGTGGCCCAAATGTGTAGAGGGTGTTCGATTCACACCTCAGCCATCCTCGAAGTGGTTTTCCGAGGTTTCCCACTTCGTCTTCGAGCAAATGCCAGGATGGTTCCTACTCTCAGGCCACGGCCGCCTCCTTCCCACTTCCTTGCCTAACCGTCCCAGTCTTCCCATCCCTTCATCAGGCCCCCTGTTCGCTTTGCAGGTGAGGCCGCCTGGGCGTTGTGCTGGTCACATACCCCAGTTGTATCCCTGACTCAGAGTCTCAAGCTCCAGGACACTGCCCTCAGTTGCGGTAGAGGTGGGACCCCTCGCTTAGTCCGTGATAAAAGCCGACCCTGGAGGGTAAAACAATAGCAAAAACAAAACAAAAAAACAAAAACAAACAGAAAAAAAAGAAACAACTCTACACGACTGAATCCATATTGTAATTCCCATGTAATTCAACTCAATTTTCACCATATCTTCGAGTTAAGGACGCATATTTTAAGCCTGGGGAACAAAAAGGGACAGTCACTCTGAAAGACTGGACTTAATATCATTTTAAATGTTACAAATGCTGAAAAAGGCTAGAAAGACTCTTGACATGTTAAAGATGATAAGAAACAATCAGAACGCTAGAAAGTTACAAGTCATGAGGGAGCTGGCTGGATTACGTCACGCTCGCCGTGTCGTTGCCGTCTCGTAACTCCAGAGGTCACCAGTGAACTCAGTACACATGCACCAAGCGGTACTATGACGTCAAACACCTCAGTGCATTCTCGGTACATTTCGTGACGTCGCCGTAACGAAACGACAAAGTCGACTAGATCATTTAAAATGATAAAATATTATTCGAGATATCGAAATATTCGAGTAATATCGAACTTCGCGGGGAAATAAAAATTACTTCGGTATATCGAAAATTCGAGATGGATGTTCGACTGTGTCTTCTTTGTGCGAGCCACTTAGACAATGTTGGTTGATCACCCCAATTGTGACTTAGTCCCTTCTTTCCCCGTGCCCTTATGTTACTGCCTGCCTGGTTCTACACCAACTACTCCGTATATACCCGTCTTACGAAGACTCCCCCCACCACCGGATTAAAATACCTGATGATGATCATATCCGTCCCTAATGGTTTGGGTGATGGTGAAAGATGAGATGAGAATGAAAACTATAACTAATACTAACTACAAACTTACATACTAGAAGAAGAAATGGTAAGCAAATAAAGGATAAGGGAAAAAGGACTGGAAGAAATGAAATACCCTCAACCCTAGAAGAATGAGGATTGAGGGATTTGGAAGGAAGAAGAGCCATGAAAGGCAGATAGGAAACGGAAATAGGAGAGAGCCCGCCCCAAAGTCAGAGGGAAAAAGGGGACAAAATGTGCCCAGCTCAGGAATCCCTCAAGATCGCCAACTCTCATACTCACCAGCCGTGAGCCCTTGAGGGTGTAGCACTATCCAGGGTGCACCAGAAGTGGTGGGGCTACACACACCCTGCCTCCTTGAGGGCCTTGTGCAGAAGGCAAGAGATAACATGAAAAGGAAAAGAAGGCTGAAGATTCATGGTATGAGGAAAGATGAGACAAGAGTCAATTAATGCGGGAAAGTGAAAGACTCCCTAAGCCTCGGATACCCTAATACCGTCGAGGTGGGAAGAGAACAAGAGTTGACCAAGAGAGGTCGACAGAAAAAAAAGGAGAGGAGCCCGGCACAAGTAAGTGGAATCAATGCCTGACTCAGCTGGGGTCGCGTGGTCGCCAACCCAAGTTGTGAGCCCCTAGGGAAGGGGGGGGGGGGGGGAGGAAAATACATGAAGGAAACACAGTGATTACATGAAAAGATTGTTATTCTGTACATCTCATTGTATCGTGGTGGGCTCCTCTTGTCTGACGATACACGCACACATTCTCGCAACGTTTACTTTCAATGGCACGTTCCACACCAACACTTCCGGGAGTTGTTGGCACTGCTGCATCAAGCCAAGGAGCATACAGTACAACAAAAGTTAGCCTATATTGTGAACAGAATGGTTGGTTCCTTACTTTAGGGGCTGCGACAACGCAGTAATGTAGCCCCGTGTACTTTGGTTATGCGTAGAGTCTGTCTGATAACCGGTGTTAATTGTGATGGCTGTATTAGTGTGTGTTATCTGTTTTAATGCAAGTAAGGACTGCAGACGATAGTTTCAAGTAGTTCCTAATTTTGCTACCAAATGCTATCGTCCACGACACCTAGCTAGGGGACTTGGCTACTAGATATCATAGCCGTCAGCTCCTGGCGGCGAACGTTGGAACTAATGGAGCGTTATCAATTCTAACCTACAAATTTTGGCTTCACACAAGTGTAGTTAGTGGAAGGTTCTTTTTCATGCCATAAATCTATGACATGGGTCCGCCGGCTTTACTTCCCCTCCGAAAGAAGGCACACTGAGGGATTTTTAACGCTCTTAAAAATCCAACGATTTCGGCGGGGTTTGAACCCGCGACCTCGGGCATAGAAGCTCAGCATGCTACCAACTACGACACCGAAGCCGCTGAGAACAGAATAATTAATAATAATTAAGAATGGCGTGTTTCAAGAGCACCTCTAAGCTTAATAGTAGCTCATGTCACCACGGAGACCGAGGCTACTGGAGCTGAGTCATATCCTACCCGCGCGACTGTAGTCTACCTGTCAACTAAGCCGGCTGACAGAATGACATAAGTAAGCAAAGAATAAGATGGTATATTGGCTTTCACGGCCAGTGAATTAAAACTCAGCAATTTGTCTAGGTTTATGTCGTGTCTTGTGCGGGGTTTCGCCTAGGACACCAAGGTGGCTCATCAGCGGGCTCTTGGTGTCCCCGCCCGGACCTCCACAGGAGTAGCGAACTGCGCGCTACCTCCCTTTTTATGAAGGGCACCTGTACATCTTCACTGCGAGAACTAAAAGCTCAAGCTGCCATAACCTCCCTATGAAGGCTTCCAGTAAGATGGGGTATTGGCTTTCACACAAGACACGCCACAACCCTAGAAAAATAGCTGAGTTTTAATTCACTGGCCGTGAAAGCCAATATACCATCTTACTGGAAGCCTTCATAGGTAAAGCCCTGCGCGGATAGCGGATAAGCTGCGGATAATGTTCAGAGTAGATTTGAGGATAGTTTTTATACTACAATACTGAACTGGATTTTTGTTAATAATTTTAGTTTTTGCTAAGATGTGCGTCTTTCACGTTTCTTGTTATTTCCCTATTCGGTTAAAAATCCCTCAGTAGACCTATGCCTTCCTTCCGAAGTCGTCAGACTTTTTAATAGCGTTAAAAATCGATATGCCCTCCTTCGGAGGGGAAGTAAAGCCGGCGGTCCATGTCATAGATTTATGGCATGTTAAAGAACATTCCACTAATTATACCTGTATGAAGCTAAATTAATATAGGTTAAACATTTGACGAACGTTCTAAGGTTTCGTCGTCAGGAGCCGGTTGCGGTGGCATCTAGTAACAAATTTCTGAACTAGTTGGTCGATGACGGTGGCATTAAGCGGCAAAAGTAGGAACTACTTGAAAATATTTAATGCCTGCAGTCCTTACTTCAATTAAAACAGATAACACACACTAATACAGTCATCACATTTAACACCGGTTATCAGACAGATTCTACACACATCCAAAGTACACGGGGCTACCAACCAACCAACCCTATTTGCTTTCGCTTGGATTGCATGAGAATAATAGAGACGTGAGAAAAGCCAATACCTTCAATTAGTGTTGACTTTTGAAAAAAAAAAAAAGTACTTTATACCTGCGTGGGTATATCCGACGACTAAGTAGTCAGCTGGTGTTTCACTTGCCGTTATTCAGAGGGACACAACTCAGTTAACATTGTCTTGCGATTCATACATAGCCTAAGGGAACGAATTTCTGCTCAAATATCTAAATGTGTTGCTTTAATACTTTATGCTTTATATAAAAAAAAAGGTGGCTTCGGTGGCGTAGTCGGTAGCATGCTGAGCTTCTATACCCAAGATAGCGGGTTCAAACCCGGCCGAAGTCGTCGGATTTTTTAAGAGCGTTCAAAATCTCTCAGTATGCCTTCCTTCGGAGGGGAAGTAAAGCCGGCGGTCCCATGTCATAGATTTATGGCATGTTAAAGAACATTCCACTAATTACACCTGTGTGAAGCTAAATTGTATAGGTTATGAATGTAAACAACGCTCTTAGGTACCTACGTTCGTTGCCAAGAGCCGACTGCGGTGGCGTCTGGTAGCTAATTTCCGAACTAGTAGTCGTCGACGGTGGCGTTGGGCGGCAAAAGTAGGAACTATTTGAAAATTCACAAGTCTGTAGTTCTTACTTGAATTAAAAAACAGATAACACACACTAATACAGTCATCACAATTAACACCGGTTATCAGACAGATTCCACACACACCCAAAGTACACGAGGCTACATGACCTCGTTGTCGCAGCCCCTAAACTGAGGAACTAACCAACCTAATAAATTAAAAATATTATTATAATTTCTGCGAAATACGGATAATAGTCGTGCGGGTGCGGGTAACGTTTCGTTTAACCAAACAGGGGTCTATTCATAGGGAGGTTATGGCACTTTCGTTCACTAGCTACTACATACTTCATTCCTATGTGCTAAGCACCTTTAGATCGACAGCCGTGGATCATGACTTGTGACGTCACACCTGGAATATTAGTCGACTACGGCTGAAAATGTAGCTTTGGGACACAGCCAAAGTAGTTGGTTGGTTGGTTCCTTAGTTTAGGGGCTGCGACAACGCGATCATGTAGCCCCGTGTACTTCGGGTGTGTGTAGAATCTGTCTGATAACCGATGTTAATTGTGATGGCTGTATTAGTGTGTGTATCTGTTTTTTTTTAAATTTAAGTACAGACTGCAACTTAGAATTTTTCAAATAGTTCCTACTTTTGCCACCAAACGCCACCGTCAACGACTACTAGGCCAAGTTCAGAACTTAGCTACTAGACGCCACCGAACGTAGGAACCTAAGAGCATTGTTTACATACTATCCAATTTAGCTTCACACAGATGTAATTACTGGAAGGTTCTTTAACATGCCATACATCTGTGACATGGGACCGCCGGCTTAACTCCCCTCCGAAGGTAGGCATACTGAGGGATTTTTAACGCTCTTAAAAAATCCGACGACTTCGGCCGGGTTTGAACCCGCGATCTTGGGCATAGAAGCTCAGCATGCTACCGACTACGCCACCGAAGCCGCCAGCCTAAGTAGAGATTGCAATAATACTAATTTATGTTATTCATTCATGATGTTTGCGTGTATGTTATATTTAGGGCTCGGATTTTTAGGTAAATACATATTTTTTATGTAAATATATATTTTAAACATTTTATCTATAAATACGTAAATTCCTGATTTTCACTTATTACCACATAAAAATACAATATATTTTCATTTTTCAAAATCAGTTTCAGTTAATTGTATTTCTGTCCTGTTTTACTTCAACAGGGAAGACTGTGAGCTATCTAATCTTCATGCAGAGCGTATGTCAGCTTGCAGCTGTGTTTTTCTTATCTTGTCGCCCCGTGCCACTCACTGTGGAAGCCGGGGATGCCTAAAGTAAAACCAATAATTGTGATGATAATTGTTTTTTTAAGGGGCCTAACATCGAGGTTATCGGCCCTAAAGTAAAACCAACTACAAGTTATCGTCTGCAATAGTATGTTGCAGAATTTAAGGATAATTTTACTTCTGATGGGGGCGGTGTTCTGCCAACCATGTGGGAAAGCAATCAAGGCTGAACAGCGATCTCAAGTTACACAACACCTCGGGGGCATGCAACATATTGCCGCAGTTTCGCGCTATCAGAAGAAGTGTTTCGCGATAATCGTCGGTCATTTGTGATGGACAGTCTGAAGATGTATCTCGTCGTGTATTGTAATTCTTCAGCAGTCAGTGAGACATAGCATAAATTGCATTCGTGAATACTGCATATTGTTTATATTGTCATTAATTATATTATAATTAAATATTTTTACTTTTTAACACATATTTCAGAAATATTTAATACATAAAAAATAAATATTTTCCCGATTTTTAGCACCTAAAAATCCGAGCCCTAGTTATATTCCCTGATAACACTGCATTGTGTATTATTGTCAGTGTTTTATAATGTGTTTTGCAATAAACCTGTAAAATTGTATCATCATCATTTATTGGATTTAACAGGCCACTAAGAACTAGGGCAGTAAGCAAGATGATGATGATGATGATGATGATGATATTTGCTGATTTTAAGGGCCTAGCATCTAGGTTATCGGCCCCTAATGATTTGGGTGATAATGAAACATGGGAATGTAATGTAAACAACAACCAACCACAGAAAAATAAAATTCTCTTAATTCCAAGTGATAATCGTACCAAAATTGCAGCGTTATGGCACGCTAGGCGGAAACGGGTTAAAACTAACTACACACTTACATATTAGAAGAAGAAATGGTAAACAAAACGAGAATAAGACAAATAAAGAACAGGAGGAAAAGAAATCCCTCAACCCTCGAAGAATGAGGATTGAGGAACTTGGAAGAAAATTAGAGACATGAAAGACAGATAGGAAAGGGAAAGAAGAAAGGGTCCGCCCCAGAGGCAATGGATAAAGGGGGAAAACCGGACCCAGCTCAGGAATCCCCCGGGGTAGCCAACTCCCGAACTCACCAGCTGAGAGCCCTTGAGGGTGTAGCACTATCTAGGGTGCACCAGAACTGGTGTGGCTACACACACCTTGCCTCCTTGAGGGCCTTGAGCAGAAGGCAGGAGATACCTGAAGAAGGGCCAATAAGGCGGGAAAGGAAGAGACTACCTAGGCCTCGGATACCCTAATACCGTCGGGGTCGGATGAGAACAAGAGTTGACCAACAGAGGTCGACAGGAAAGAAGACGGAGAGGAGCCTGGCACAAGTAAGTGGAAGCAATACCGGACTCAGCTGGGGTCCCATGGTCTAAATGAACACGATGTACAAATACACTAAAATTAATTAACAACAACTAGTGAGAAAATGGCACTCCTTAAACTTGGTGCTAGGAAGGAGCCCGTGAAGAGAAATGGCAATCGTCAAGTGATTTATACGCTACTGTTGGAGACAGGTGAATGACCCTGTTTAAAAATGTGCCACCATATGAAACAGAAGATGGAAACAGCTCCCGTGTTATTACTTAGTTGGTCAACTCGTCCTGCCGGTGAACTTTGACCAACAGAGAAAGTGTCCACTTGGCGTCTTTGTTATGTGGCCACAACTAATATTTTATACTTGCGACAAAATATAGGACCTGTGTGAGAAATCTCGCGTTTGCATCAGCTTTACTATGAATATAATGTGACATGTCAGCCCCGTTCCTTATTGACGAAGTATAATAATAGCCCAGGAATTTTAGTCTAAAAACGGTCAAAACCTTTTTTTTTTTTTTTTAGTAAAGCTGAAAATTGGTACAGTTGTCCTATTTGATGTTCTTAACAACATGTTAAAAGTCCCCGGTCTTCCCGTGTCGGCTTCCTGGATTTCCAGCCTTTTGAACTCCTGGAATGCTGGAGAAGTAGGTGGTGTCGCTGAATGCGCATTGTAAGCGAACGATTTGGCTTACAGTGCTCTAACATGGCTTAAATCAAAGGAGAAAAAATAATCTATATGTTAATTCATGGGTTGGCATGTTAGCGATACTTCCGGTCTAACAGGAAACGAAAAAAATGCCACGAAATTTAAAAAAGTGCCACGTTTTTCTTAGTCATTCAGCGCACTTCTTGACTTAAGAAGATACGGAAACACTTATGGCCTAGGAACAATGATCATGCAACTATTGTTAGGCGTATTACAATAGAAGGTATCAAGAAAATAGGAAGTTAAAACAGTGGGAGTTCTACATATTTTGTTCTAACCTGGAACGACATCGCTGATAGGTTCCTCTCAATAACTACGCTGACTAATCACAGTCTTTTGTGCAGTCGTGTTTCGTCGAAACAGCCAATCAAGAAGTCGTATCGCTCTCTATTGCTAAAGGTGAAGTAGAAAATGCAATCTCGCTTCCAGGAGCTTCTCACCTGGCTTCCATGATGGGTTTCTGGACTTAAATCTCTTCGGTTTCTGAGGGTTGCAGTCCTGATGCAAGACTCCATAATTATCCGTACATTTCTGTAATCAAGCACTGAAAACAAGGCACATGGCTTAAACGTTCAGAAAACTGAATAAACCACAACAGATCGTGGGAACGGGTGCTCGAGCTGTACTGCGGATTGTCATCCGTCGAGCCCCAAGCCTTTGAGGCACCGACAATACGCGGGAAAGGCCGAGCCACCTCAAGCCAACCCGAGTAATAATGAGTAGGGCTCGGTTTCGAGCATATTTGCATATCTTTTCCCTGAATAGTACACATTGAAAGAAGCCTTTCGGTGGTATTTTCACCTCTCTGAGACCAACGGAATTGAAATTTATCGAGCATATAAATGCATAAAACCGCGGTTTTCAGGATAGAAGCATATAAATGCATATTCTTGTGGTTTTTCGTCTAAATAGTTTGTTTTTCTTCGAATTCCCCCCGAATTCGGACCTTGACCATCCTTAAGGTTCGAAAACTGAAATAATTATTGAAAAGCCTATCTGGCACGAATAATAGAACCGCAGGTTTTTAACCATTAGTGAGGACGTTCTCTTCATTGAAACTTTTCTTGAGAGATTTAAGAAAATCATTCAAAACTGAAAACTTAGAAAAAAAAATCTTGTTGTACAGATCAATGCAGATCTACCTCATTGACTCGCCTAATTCTGAGCATTTTGTAAATGAACTTTTAAACTGTTACTTTTATAAGAAAAATTCTCTTACATATACTTGAAAAACTTAAATGTGAGTATATTGCAGTGTATCATACATACAATTAGAAAATAAAGCTCGTATATAAAGGTATGTTAATGGTTTTTTTTCGTTTCACTTTCCTTTCTATAGTTTTTAACGGTGTTTTTCGAGCATATTCTGCATGTTTAACCGCATAGAATGGTTTTTTGAGCATATCTATCGAGCATATAATGGTTTTTTTCGAGCATATCTATCGAGCATAAAACAAATGGTCTTCGAGCATATCTGGAGATTTTATCGAGCATATCGATCCGAGCCCTAATAATGAGTCTTAACTTTCCCACGCCGTAAGGTCTGTCAAACCAGGGGCGTAAAACTCCTCGCAAACGTGGGGGATAAGCTGCGGTTACCTGCCTACCAGGGAATGTAATATTTTAGTTTAAGGTTTTAAAACTTGAAATAACACGGTAATGTAGGCCTAACGCTATATTAAAAGAAACAAAGATTATTGTTATTAAAATACAAAATGCAATCGGAATATGAATACAAAACACGAAAGTTTTTTTTGTCAACGTCTAGCAAAAGACCCGAACACTGACTTACCTCAATTTCAAACCAGCGCACAGAAAATTTCTAATAATGGTTGGTTGGTTCCTCAGCTTAGGAGCTGCGACAACGCGGTCATGTAGCCCCGTGTACTTTGGGTGTGTGTAGAATCTGTCTGATAACCGGTGTTAATTGTGATGACTGTATTAGTGTGTGTTATCTGTTTTCAATTCAAATGAGGACTGCAGACATTGATTTTTTTCAAGTAGTTCCTACTTTTGCCGCCAAACGCCACCGTCAACGACTACTAGTACAGAACTTGATTACCAGATGCCACCGCTCCTGGCGACGAAAGTCGGAACCTAAGAGCGTTTGTCGAATGTTTAACCTATATTATAATTTAGCTTCACACATGTGTAGTTAGTGGAAAGTTGTTTATCATGCCATAAACCTATGACATGGGACCGCCGCCGGCTTTACTTCCCCTCCGAAGGAAGGCAGACTGCGGGATTTTTAACGCTCTTAAAAAATCCGACGGCTTGGGCCGGGTTGGAACCCGCGATCTTGGGCATTGAAGCTCAGCATGCTACCAACTACGCCACCGAAGCCGCTTTTCTAATAATAGTTTGAAAATGCACCTTTTCAAATTGTCGTGGTAAGGGGACAATGCTCAAAGCGTTTCGGCTAAGTTGGTGTCTCGGCAGGAACGGGGGAGGGGTTAAAACGATTGTTTGTTCGGCAGGAAAGAAATTATGACTAAGCAAGACAAGGTGGCTTTTCTGATTTTCCGCCTAACCTAGTATTAAATCATTTATAGAATAGCTTGCCACGGTGGGTGAGTGGTTAACGTGTCGGCCTACCAACCCCAAGATTGCAGATTCGCTCCTGGCCGTAGTAAGTGAATTTTGAAAGGCAGCAGAAATACGACACACATGTCATCCGATGTTGGCATGTCAAAGAACCCATTTGAATTCAGTAGGCCGTGTTCATAATGGCAAAATTAATCTCGGGAGTTTCCGCCAACACAAAGTTCCTCATTTCTCTATTAGAAAGCGCTATAGTGTTGAGCTTAGATATCTACCCCCTTGACTTTCGTAGTGCTTCAAGGAACAACGAAATTCGACATGCAAGCTACCCTCTGGGTGTCAAATAACAAAGCTTGCACCCGAGGCCATACGATATTATTATTATTTATAGAAGTCGAGCCGTGGTGTTGGGTTAGCGCGCCTGCCTCTCACTCGGAGGCCCCGGGTTCGATTCCTGGCTCTGTCAGGAATTTTAGAAACTGACGTGAGGGCTGGAACGGGGCGCACTCAGCCTCGTGAGGACAATTTGAGTAGCTATCTGACAGTGAGGCAGCGCCCCGATCACGAAAACCAAGATTAACAGCCGAGGGGACCCGATGCGCTGATCACGCGTCACCCCAATATCTGCAAGCCAAATGGCTGGGCAGCGGTCGCTTGGTAGGCTTAGGCCCTTCATGGGCTGTGGTGCCAGGGGTTAATTTATTTATTTATTATTTATAGAAGAGTTTCGGGTTATCTTACAGTACTTTTTAGTTAAATTTTTTGTCTTGTACATAAAACTTGAGGGGGGCAATGCCCCCCCCCCCCCCGTGTTTTACGCCCCTGTGGCAAACTCAAGTCTCAGGCCGTGGGAACAAGGCTTTATACAGTTATTGTATATATGTCCCTTTTAACTACTGAGCCTTTTAGAGACACCGGGTTGCCTGAATTTCGCCCCGAAGGGGAACTTTAACGGGCCAGTAAATCTACTCCCTCACATTTAAACACCCTCAAATGCCAACTGACAGTGCCGGGATTCGATCCCGCTATATTAGGATCAGCAGGCGAAAACGTTACCGATGAACCACGCAGCAAGTCTAACCACAGATCTCTTTTCCCTACTTCTACTTCAGACAAATCGTACCTAAATTGCCTTCTAGCACATTCTAGCCTCCATTCCAAACACAAACACTAATATAGCCATCACAATGTCATAGGTTATCACACACGAGGCAAGACGACAACGATGTCGACAAAGCTCCTAAATGAATCAACAACAATTTTATCGGAATGATAGTTGAATTAGGTGGCCCCGCGGTGTTGGGGTAGCGCGCCTGCCTCACACCCGGAGGCCCCGGGTTCAATTCCCGGCTCCGTCAAGGATTTTAGAAACAGATGTGAGGGCTGGAACGGGGTGCACTTAGCCTCGTGAGGACTTTTCGGGTCCTAAGATCTTCCTCAAGATCTTTCTTTCTTTCTTTCTTTCTTTCTTCTTCTTCATTTACCCTTTCTTGTTCTGTATCAGACATTCTGAACTACAGAGTCCCTCTGGCTTTACAACTATGGTATAGTGCCTTATATTCACGAAAATCAAGATTAATGGCTGAGGGGACCTGACACGCTGACCACACGCCACCCCAATCTCTGCAGGCCAAATGGCTGGGCAGCGGTCGCTTGGTAGGCCTAGGCCCTCATGGGCTGCAGTGCTGTTGTTTGAGCCTTTAGTCTTTTGACTGGTTTGATGCAGCCATCCATGCCTCCCTGTCCTTAGCTGAGCTAACCCACTTTTTATATCCTCTTTGCTTCGTCCATCACTGGTTATTTTGCTTCCTAAGTAACAGAAGTCTCCTACCTCCTTTAGTTTTACACCTGCCAGTTTGATGTCCATAGAGTATTTTGATTTATTTCGGCTGCATTCCAATATTTTGATATTATTATTGTTATGATAGTGAAATAATTCGAAGGCTGTGCCAGGAATCAAACTTCGGTTCTCTGAATGTTTCATTTCCCCAATCCCTTTGTTGAGATTACTCGGAAACGGAGGAGATGAGCCCAATATACGATAGTTGCTGTTATTTGTGGAGAGGATATGAATTCCGAGAATCAATATCCCTTGGCGATGAAGACCACAACACCTGCGTGAAGCTCATTTCACATTCAGTACGAGTGTGTATAGTTGAACTTGATCGTGATACTGATAGCTCGAGGTGTGGTAGGACCTCTTCACAACAATCACTCGATGACCATCGCACCTCGCTGTCACGTCTGACATCCGGCTTTCTCCAGTAATGCCTGACCAAAATAACGCCGACAGAATGAAGTTGCACAATCCATCCTTAGCTAATTTGAGTCGGTGTCCGGACATAACGTACCACTTAGGTTGTTATCTACCTAAGAACGGTTTTCCCGTAATCCCCAAATATTTACGCTAGGACATAACGTACCACTTAGGTTGTTATCTACCTAAGAACGGTTTTCCCGTAATCCCCAAATATTTACGCTAGGACATAACGTACCACTTAGGTTGTTATCTACCTAAGAACGGTTTTCCCGTAATCCCCAAATATTTACGCTAGGACATAACGTACCACCTAGGTTGTTATCTACCTAAGAACGGTTTTCCCGTAATCCCCAAATATTTACGCTAGGACATAACGTACCACTTGATGTCAGACGGGCATTCCACACAGTGGCGATCACACTGTGCGGCTTTAAACATTTTAGTATTGTAACATGGAGTTGTGTACAACGAATAAGGGCGGTTGATGTGCGCACTTCGACGGATGAAGTACGAATTGTACATTGAAAGTTCAAAGAGAAAGAAGAAATATGTCAAGTATGATAAACGTCTTGACAGAATAATGAAGCGGTATGAAGAGAATGGGCACTTGCAATCTTGCTTGAGAGCTCTCTCATATTCGCAGAACTTGGAATGAAACTTCACATGGCGAACTTGCTATTCGCTAGGATATAAAACCCACAGAAAACAATAAAAAAATAAAATAAGGAAAACGAAAAATGACCAGAGTTCAACCACAGCTGATTTTTAACACGCCAAAATGTTTATAAAGATTTTGCCAGTCCAAGGCCTGGATAAAGTGTGATCGGAGTCCAAAAACTTATCATATTTTATATTAGTTTACGTTATGTTATTGCCACGTATTTATTGCCAGGATTAATTGAGCAATACCGAGCAAGTGGCCGTGCGGTTAGGGTTTCATGCACCCTAAATACTTCCCACTCTTTCAAGTGGTACGTTATGTCCGTGGTGCGTTATGTCCGTGGTACGTTATGTCCGTGGTACGTTATGTCCGTGGTACGTTATGTCCGTGGTACGTTATGTCCGTGGTACGTTATGTCCGTGGTACGTTATGTCCGTGGTACGTTATGTCCGTGGTACGTTATGTCCGTGGTACGTTATGTCCGTGGTACGTTATGTCCGTGGTACGTTATGTCCGTGGTACGTTATGTCCGTGGTACGTTATGTCCGTGGTACGTTATGTCCGTGGTACGTTATGTCCGTGGTACGTTATGTCCGTGGTACGTTATGTCCGTGGTACGTTATGTCCGTGGTACGTTATGTCCGTGGTACGTTATGTCCGTGGTACGTTATGTCCGTGGTACGTTATGTCCGTGGTACGTTATGTCCGTGGTACGTTATGTCCGTGGTACGTTATGTCCGTGGTACGTTATGTCCGTGGTACGTTATGTCCGTGGTACGTTATGTATGGTGGTACGTTATGTCCGTGGTACGTTATGTCCGTGGTACGTTATGTCCGTGGTACGTTATGTCCGTGGTACGTTATGTCCGTGGTACATTATGTCCGTGGTACGTTATGTCCGTGGTACGTTATGTCCGTGGTACGTTATGTCCGTGGTACATTATGTCCGTGGTACATTATGTCCGTGGTACGTTATGTCCGTGGTACGTTATGTCCGTGGTACGTTATGTCCGTGGTACGTTATGTCCGTGGTACGTTATGTCCGTGGTACGTTATGTCCGTGGTACGTTATGTCCGTGGTACGTTATGTCCGTGGTACGTTATGTGCGTGGTACGTTATGTCCGGTGGTACGTTATGTCCGTGGTACGTTATGTCCGTGGTACGTTATGTCCGTGGTACGTTATGTCCGTGGTACGTTATGTCCGTGGTACGTTATGTCCGTGGTACGTTATGTCCGTGGTACGTTATGTCCGTGGTACGTTATGTCCGTGGTACGTTATGTCCGTGGTACGTTATGTCCGGTGGTACATTATGTCCGTGGTACGTTATGTATGGTGGTACGTTATGTCCGTGGTACGTTATGTCCGTGGTACGTTATGTCCGGTGGTACATTATGTCCGTGGTACGTTATGTATGGTGGTACGTTATGTCCGTGGTACGTTATGTCCGTGGTACGTTATGTCCGTGGTACGTTATGTCCGTGGTACGTTATGTCCGTGGTACGTTATGTCCGTGGTACGTTATGTCCGTGGTACGTTATGTCCGTGGTACGTTATGTCCGTGGTACGTTATGTCCGTGGTACATTATGTCCGTGGTACGTTATGTCCGTGGTACGTTATGTCCGTGGTACGTTATGTCCGTGGTACGTTATGTCCTATAACCATTTGAGTCAAACAAGGAAACAAACAATAATTCAATAATCTCCACATAGTATAAAACAAAAGTCCCCGATTCTTGGATGTAACGGGTAATCTCGAGAACCACTGGACGGATTTTGATGCGGTTTACACCATTCTGTAAAGGATGTCCCGAGGAAGGTTTCTGTAGAAAAACGTTCATGTATGACCAAAAAAAGCCGAGCAGTAACGATTTTAGTGAATCGAGTCGAAGAACAACTTGCCGTCCGTGCGCCTTTTAAGCTTACACTGGGTAAACCGTTAAACATATTTAAATACTACAAGCTGTACCCGGCATGCGTTGCAATGCCAATCAAAGAAAGTGTTGGCGTTGAAATTCTGTTTCTTGAAGTGTTTTTGGATACACAACATGTTTTTCAATTTCCGTTAACTGCCTCTAAGCTATCGTTAAATGGATTTTCTAATTTCGAACCATTCGTGGGAGCGTGCACAACAACTTTCAAAAGTTTCATCGCAATCGGATGAATGGCATATGAACGTATACGGGATTTTGTTTGAACGATTCGTGCGCTGTCACTCATTTGTTGAATCTACTCGTACGCTACCTATTGAGAAATGGATTTACTAAGTCGAAACCCTACCCTGGCGTGTACACAATAACTCATCAAGGTTTCATCACAATCGAAGAAGGTTATTTGAACGCATAGGGGATTTTGTTTAAACGCTTCGCGCGTCGTCACCCATTTGTTGCATATACTCGTGCGCTACCTATTGTGAAATGGATTTACTAAGTCGAAACCCTTCCCTGGCGTGTACACAATAACTCATCAATGATTCATCGCAATCGGATGAATGGTATATGCACGTATACGGGGTTTTGTTTAAACGATTCGTGCGCTGTCACTCATTTGTTGAATCTACTCGTGCGCTACCTATTGAGAAATATATTACTAAGTCGAAGCCCTTCCCTGGCGTGTACACAATAACTCATCAAGGTTTCATCGCAATCGAAGAATGTTATATGAACGCAATAGGGGATTTTGTTGAAACGCTTCGCGCGTCGTCACCCATTTGTTGCATCTACTCTTGCGCTACTTATTGTGAAATGGATTTACTAAGTCCCCTTCCCTGGCGGGTACACAATAACTGATTAATGTTTCATCGCAATCGGATGAATAGTGTATGAACGCATACCTGATTTTGTTAAACGATTCGCGCTCCGTCACTCATTTGTTGAATCTACTCGTGCGCTACCTACTGTAAAATGTATTTACTAAGTTAGAAACCGTCACGTAAGTGTCCACAACATCTCACCCAAGTTTCATCGCTAACGGACTAATGGGATATTAAGACATATGGGACTGTATTGAAACGCTCCGCGTGTCGTCGTTCATTTGTCGAATCTACTCGTGTGCTACCTACTGTGAAATGTATTTACTAAGCCAGAAACCTTCCTTGGGGTGTCCACCATATTTCACCCAAGTTTCACCGCTACGGCAGAATGGTATGTGACCTTATACGGGACTTTGTTGAAACGCTTCGCGCGTCGTCCCACATTTGTTGAATCAACTTGTGCGCTGCATATTGTATAGTGGATTTACTAAGCCAGAAATTTTCCATGACGTGTACACAACATCTCACCCAAGTTTCATAGCTACGGACGAATGGTACATGAATGCATACGGGACTTGGTTGAAACGCTTCGCGTGTCGTCGCTCATTTGTTGATTCTACTCTTGCGCTACATATTGTAATATGGATGTACTCAGCCAGAAACCTTCCCTGGAGTGTACACAACTTCTCACCCAAGTTTCATCGCAATCGGATGAATGGTATGTGAACTTATAACGGGACGTTGTCGAAACGCTTCGCGCGTAGTCACTCATTTGTTGAATATAAACGTGCGCTTCGTATTGTAAAATGGATTTACTTAGCCAGAAACCTTTCCTGGAGTGTACACAATAATTCACCCAACATTTATCACTATCAGACGAAGGGTATATGACTTTATACGGGACTTTGTTGAAACGCTTCGCGTGTCATCGCTCATTTGTTGAATCTACTGGTGCGCTACCTATTGTAAAATGTATGTACTAAGCCAGAAACCTTCCCTGGAGTGTACACAACATCTCACCCAAGTTTCATCGCTATCGGATGAATGGTATATGAAATTATATGGGACTTTGTTGAAATGCTTCGCGCATCGTCGCTCATTTGTTGAATCTACTCGTGCGCTATCTACTGTGAAATGTATTCGCTAATTTTGAAACCTTCACGTAAGTGTACACAACATCTCACCCAAGTTTCATCGCTATCGGACAAATGGTATATGAACACATACGGGACTTTGTTGAAATGCTTCGCGCATCGTCGCTCATTTGTTGAATCTACGCGTGCGCGACCTATTGTAAAATGTATGTACTAAGCCATAAACCTTCCCTGGAGTGTACACAACATCTCACCCAAGTTTCATCGCTATCGGATGAATGGTATATGAAATTATATGGGACTTTGTTGAAACGCTTCGTGCGTCGTCGCTCATTTGTTGATTCTGCTCCTGCTCTTCCTATTTTTAAAGGGATTTACTAAGCCAGAAACCTTCCCTGGAGTGCACACATCTCAGCCTAGTTTCATCGCTATCGGACGAATGGTATATGAACGCATACGTGACTTTGTTGAAATGCTTCTCGCGTCGTAGCTCATTTGTTGAATCTACTCGTGCGCTGCCTATTGTAAAGTGGATGTACTTAGCCAGAAAATTTCCCTGCAGTGTAAACAACATTTTACGCAAGTTTCATAGCTATCGGACGAATGGTATATGAATGCATACGGGACTTTTTTGAAACACTTTGCGTGTCGTCGCTCATTTGTTGAATCTACTCGTGCGCTATCTACTGTGAAATGTATTCACTAATTTTGAAACCTTCACGTAAGTGTATACAACATCTCACCCAAGTTTCATCGCTATCGGACGAATGGTATATGAACGTATACGGGATTTTGTTTGAACGATTCGTGCGCTGTCACTCATTTGTTGATTCTACTCGTACGCTACCTGTTGAGAAATGGATTTACTAAGTCGAAACCCTACCCTGGCGTGTACACATTAACTCATCAAGGTTTCATCACAATCGAAGAAGGTTATATGAACGCATAGGGGATTTTGTTGAAACGCTTCGCGCGTCGTCACCCATTTGTTGCATATACTCGTGCGCTACCAATTGTGAAATGGATTTACTAAGTCGAAACCATTCCCTGGCGTGTACACAATAACTCATCAATGTTTCATCGCAATCGGATGAATGGTACAGTATATGCACGTATACGGGGTTTTGTTTAAACGATTCGTGCGCTGTCACTCATCTGTTGAATCTACTCGTGCGCTACCTATTGAGAAATGTATTACTAAGTCGAAGCCCTTCCCTGGCGTGTACACAATAACTCATCAAGGTTTCATCGCAATCGAAGAAGGTTATATGAACCCAATAGGGGATTTTGTTGAAACGCTTCGCGCGTCGTCACCTATTTGTGCATCTACTCTTGCGCTACTTATTGTGAAATGGATTTACTATGTCGAAACCCCTTCCCTGGTGTGTACACAATTACTGATCAATGATTCATCGCAATCGGATGAATAGTATATGAACGCATACCGGATTTTGTTTAAACGATTCGTGCCCCGTCACTCATTTTTTGAATCTACTCGTGCGCTACCTACTGTAAAATGTATTTACTAAGTTAGAAACCGTCACGTAAGTGTCCACAACATCTCACCCAAGTTTCATCGCTATCGGACTAATGGGATATGAAGACATAGGAGACTGTATTGAAACGCTCCGCGTGTCGTCGTTCATTTGTCGAATCTACTCGTGTGCTACCTACTGTGAAATGTATTTACTAAGCCAGAAACCTTCCTTGGAGTGTCCACCATATTTCACCCAAGTTTCACCGCTAACGGCAGAATGGTATATGACCTTATACGGAACTTTGTTGAAACGCTTCGCGCGTCGTCCCTCATTTGTTGAATCTACTTCTGCGCTGCCTATTGTATAGTGGATTTACTCAGCCAGAAACCTTCCATGAAGTGTACACAACATCTCACCCAAGTTTCATAGCTATCGGACGAATGGTATATGAATGCATACGGGACATGGTTGAAACGCTTCGCGTGTCGTCGCTCATTTGTTGATTCTACTCTTGCGCTACTTATTGTAATATGGATGTACACAGCCAGAAACCTTCCCTGGAGTGTACACAACATCTCACCCAAGTTTCATCGCAATCGGATGAATGGTATGTGAACGTATACGGGACGTTGTCGAAACGCTTCGCACTTAGTCACTCATTTGTTGAATCTAAACGTGCGCTTCGTATTGTAAAATGGATTTACCAAGCCAGAAACCTTTCCTGGAGTGTACACAACAATTCACCAAACATTTATCACTGTCAGACGAATAGCATATGACCTTATACGGGACTTTGTTGAAACGCTTCGCGTGTCATCGCTCATTTGTTGAATCTACTGCTGCGCTACCTATTGTAAAATGGATGTACTAAGCCAGAAACCTTCCCTGGAGTGTACACAACATCTCACCCAAGTTTCATCGCTATCGGATGAATGGTATATGACCTTATATGGGACTTTGTTGAAACGCTTCGCGCGTCGTCGCTCATTTGTTGATTCTGCTCGTGCTCTTCCTATTTTTAAAGGGATTTACTAAGCCAGAAACCTTCCCTGGAGTGCACACATCTCAGCCTAGTTTCATTGCTATCGGACGAATGGTATATGAACGCATACGTGACTTTGTTGAAATGCTTCGCGCGTCGTAGCTCATTTGTTGAATCTACTCGTGCGCTGCCTATTGTAAAGTGGATTTACTAAGCCAGAAAATTTCCCTGCAGTGTACACAACATTTTACGCACGTTTCATAGCTATCGGACGAATGGTATATGAATGCATACGGGACATTGTTGAAACACTTTGCGTGTAGTCGCTCATTTGTTGAATCTACTCGTGCGCTATCTACTGTGAAATGTATTCACTAATTTTGAAACCTTCACGTAAGTGTATACAACATCTCACCCAAGTTTCATTGCTATCGGACGAATGGTATATGAACACATACGGGACTTGTTTGAAACGCTTCGCGCATCGTCACCCATTTGTTGAATCTACGCGTGCGCTACCTATTGTAAAATGGATTTACTAAGTCAGAAACCTTCCTTGGAGTGCACTCAACATCTCAGCCAAGTTTCATCACAATCGGATGAATGATATATGAACGCATACGAGACATAGACACCCACAGACAAACTATCACGTAACATTGATTTTTTTTCATTGCTATCGGACGAATGGTATATGAACGCATACGTGACTTTGTTGAAATGCTTCGCGCGTCGTAGCTCATTTGTTGAATCTACTCGTGCGCTGCCTATTGTAAAGTGGATTTACTAAGCCAGAAAATTTCCCTGAAGTGTACACAACATTTTACGCAAGTTTCATAGCTATCGGACGAATGGTATATGAATGCATACGGGACATTGTTGAAACACTTTGCGTGTCGTCGCTCATTTGTTGAATCTACTCGTGCGCTATCTACTGTGAAATGTATTCACTAATTTTGAAACCTTCACGTAAGTGTATACAACATCTCACCCAAGTTTCATTGCTATCGGACGAATGGTATATGAACACATACGGGACTTGTTTGAAACGCTTCGCGCATCGTCACTCATTTGTTGAATCTACGCGTGCGCTACCTATTGTAAAATGGATTTACTAAGTCAGAAACCTTCCTTGGAGTGCACTCAACATCTCAGCCAAGTTTCATCACAATCGGATGAATGGTATATGAACGCATACGAGACATACACACCCACAGACAAACTATCACGTAACATTGATTTTTTTTCATTGCTATCGGACGAATGGTATATGAACGCATACGTGACTTTGTTGAAATGCTTCGCGCGTCGTAGCTCATTTGTTGAATCTACTCGTGCGCTGCCTATTGTAAAGTGGATTTACTAAGCCAGAAAATTTCCCTGAAGTGTACACAACATTTTACGCAAGTTTCATAGCTATCGGACGAATGGTATATGAATGCATACGGGACATTGTTGAAACACTTTGCGTGTCGTCGCTCATTTGTTGAATCTACTCGTGCGCTATCTACTGTGAAATGTATTCACTAATTTTGAAACCTTCACGTAAGTGTATACAACATCTCACCCAAGTTTCATTGCTATCGGACGAATGGTATATGAACACATACGGGACTTGTTTGAAACGCTTCGCGCATCGTCACTCATTTGTTGAATCTACGCGTGCGCTACCTATTGTAAAATGGATTTACTAAGTCAGAAACCTTCCTTGGAGTGCACTCAACATCTCAGCCAAGTTTCATCACAATCGGATGAATGGTATATGAACGCATACGAGACATACACACCCACAGACAAACTATCACGTAACATTGATTTTTATATATATAGATGAGTGTAAGAATTGTTCAGCATGAAAATTTCTACAAAAACATCCGGGACAGCATATATCCATCTTTAATACATAATCCACTATACGTGGTTTTTACGTTTTCATTTCTTCCAACAATCTCCATTCAGTGGATATTTAAATTACTAGAGTTTACGAGCTAGCGACCGAGCCTATCACCCCAGCTTTGTACAGCATCAATCTGTCGAGTCGTGTCGAGTTAAGACTTCAGAGAAGAGTATATGTGTTTGGAGTTTCGCTGTTCACCTCGGCTTTTCTGAATTGCGTCTGGTACCTTCCGTCCGTGCGCCTTTTAAGTTTACGCTGGCTAATCCATTAAAGATGCCGGGCGATGCCGGGGCGGGTTGCTGGTTTTATAAAAAGAAATAAACTTAAAACAATTGTAGTCTGCCCCTTAAAACAGCAATAACTAATTAAATATAAACAAGTAAATAAACAAATAAATAAATAAAATTAAAACAAAGTATAATTAGAATAAAAAATTAAATAAATTGAAATAAATCAAGCAAACACATGGGATTTCCTTGGATTTTAGACTCACTTATTTATTCATTTCTTCTTTGTTTTTTTGTTTTTTTTGTTTGTTTGTTTCTTTCTTTCTTTCTTTCTTTCCTTCTTCGATTTTTACCTACTATGGCCCACGGGAAACAATTGACTTGCTGGTCAGTCCTTTTTAGCCTACTTTCGATTTTTGCAAAAAATGAAAGTAGACTTATGAGATCAACACAGGGCGAAAAAAAGTGTGTCTGTCTGTGTGTGTGTATGTATGTGTGTGAGTCTGTGTGTGTGTGTGAGTGTGTGGACTCTGAATGTCTGTCCCCCCCTATCAATTCGAACACGGTAAACGCGAATTGAACGAAATTTGGTACAAAGGTTGCACTAGCAAAGGTCACCTCAGTGTCATGTTTTATATCGCCGCCATCTTGACTGAAACGTAATGGCGGCCACACAAATGTTCAAAGCTTAAATCAAATTACGACTAACCTAATCATCCGATCTCTACCAAATTTTGCAACAACATACCTTTATGGAGGAAGCATCCTTTGACCATATTAATAGGTTATTAGAGTAATAGTTTGCGGATGGCGGCCATCTTTGTGTCAAAATTGATTCCCCCTATTAATTCAAACACGGTGAAACCGAATAGAACGAAATTTGGTACAGAGGTAGCTCTAGCAAAGGGCACCTCAGTGTCATTTTTTATATTGCCGCCATATTGACAGAAACGTAATGGCGGCCACACAAATGTTCAAAGCTGAAATCAAATTACGACTAACCTAATCATCCGATCTTCACCAAATTTTGCAACAATATACCTTTATGGAGGGAGCATCATTTGACCAATCTAGTAGGTCATTAGACTAATAGTTTGCGGATGGCGGCCATCTTTGTGTCAAAATCGATTCCCCCTATTAATTCGAACACGGTGAAACCGAATGGAACGAAATTTGGTACAGAGGTAGCAGTAGCAAAGGGCACCTCATTGTCAAGTTTTATATCGCCGCCATCTTGACGGAAACGTAATGGCGGCCACACAAATGTTCAAAGCTTAAATCAAATTACGATTAACCTAATCATCCGATCTCTACCAAATTTTGCAACAACATACCTTTATGGAGGGAGCATCCTTTGACCAAAATAATAGGTCATTAGACTAATATTTTGCGGATGGCGGCCATATTTGTTTGAAAATCGATTCCCCCTATCAATTCGAACACGGTGAAACCGAATGGAACGAAATTTGGTACAGAGGTAGCACTAGCAAAGGGCACCTCAGTGTCATGTTTTATATCACCGCCATCTTGACGGAAACGTAATCGCGGCCACCCAAATGTTAAAAGCTAAAATGTAAATACGACCAACCTAAGAATCTAGTCTCTACCAAATTTTGCAACAACATATCTTTATGTGGAAAGCATATCCTGACCAAACTGCAAGATCATCTGCCCAATAGTTTGCAGATGGTGGCCAAGTATGTGTGAATCCATTCCCCATATCAATTCAAACACGGTGAAACCGAATTGAATGAATTTTTTTTACAGAGGTAGCACTAGCAAAGGGCTCCTCATATTCATGTTTAATATCCCTATAGCACGCTGTATTTCAACAAGCTACTACAACCAACATTCAATTATACTCCTTGAAAAGGACAAAGAGTTATAACAATACCCATGCATTTAGGAGAAAGTAGGCTATATGTTCTTTACTGAACATCTTGTTTCTTTTCCAGAACTTGTTAAAAAAAGTGACAGTTAGTCTGAAAGACTAGACTTTGTATCATTTTAAATGCTACAAATGCTGAACAATGCTAGAAAGGCTGGAGGCTTCGCGCTTCGCTCGAAAAATGTTAGAAAATTATCTGCATAATACTTATCTTGCTTATCTTGTTTCAAATTACTCGCGAACGGCAAATGCAAACGAAGGGCAAAGCAAGGTCAAGCGCGCGGGATGCCGTCACGCTCACCAGAGCGCGCGGGGACGTGCCCCTTCCATCCAGTCTAAAAACACTTATAGTGGGCGATGTATTGAAGATAGAGATATGCTCTCCCGGACTTTTTTGTAGAACTTTTCATGCTGACCAATTCTTACGCTCATAGTATATTGATATTTTTAACGGTTTGCACAGCGTAAGTTTAAGAAGCGTACGGACGCCAAGTTTGTTTTCGACTTTTTAAATGAAATCGTTACTGCTTGGCTTCCTTTGATCATATATAAATTATTTTTTACAGAATCTTTCCTCGAGATATCCTTTACAGAATGGTGAAAACCGCATCAAAATCCATCCAGTGGTTCTCGAGATTACCCGTGACATCCAAGAATCGGGGATTTTTGTCATAGTAACGAAGTAGAGATTGTCGGGGAAGACATGCACCAAGCGGTACTATGACATCACACACCTCAGTGCATCTGGGTACATTTCGTCCCGTCACCGTAACGTAACGGAAGACCCCAGCGTAACGACGAATTCGACAAGATCATTTAAAATGATAAAATAGCTTGGACCATTTGCAAGGATGGGGAGTTTTTATGGATTTATGAATAAATCGAAGTTAATCTTTCAATTTTCGCAATAGGAACTTCGAGTTGAGAGTACCTTGCTCGAAGGTGTAACTGCTGCTTTGTATTTTACATGATCCATGATAAAGTCACGGAATTTACTCAACTTGTGTAGAATGCTTGGAAAATGATGGTGATAAATAGGTTCACATCGGATATTGATTTATCGGTGGGCCAATCATAATGTCTTGACGGGTCTAGGGTTGGCCACCCCTGATCTAGACTCAGGGCTCATCATCATCATCATCATCATCATTAGCTATCACTCGCGATCAAGGATAAAACATATCTTCCAAATCATTCATTGGTGGGTTCTCAGGTGACTGTAGAGACCAATCCTCGAGCCACAAACTCTTCCACACTGGTGGCAAGTTTTATTAACACCTGGGTGCTGAGGGTTGTATCTTCTCACAGACTCCCGTTCTTTACGAGCGATTCGCTTCAGAGCCTCAGAACTCAGGCGGTTCTGCTCGAAACGTAGAGGGCCATTGTGGACGAGTCGACGCCATGCCAGACGGTGGGCTGCTGTAGCCTCCCAATTTGGGATGTTAATCGAGCATTTGTTCATGTTTGACTTTAAAGCATCCTTAAATCTCTTCCTCTGTCCTCCCTGATGCCGCTTGCCACTTGTTAGTTGAGCATACATACTTTGTTTAGGAAGGCGAGTATCTGGCATGGGAAGGGCACTAGTGGCACGCATAAATAATATGTTTCCAATGGATCCCACCCAATATTTTACCACCTCCAAGCCATTGAGGGTGCAGGGGTAGACCAAGGTTAGAATTTCTTTCTTTCTTTCTTTCTTTCTTTATCGTTTAGGCCTACTTAGGACCACGGGGCTCGTATCTACTCTTCGGTAAAGTTGTTGCTTTCTTCTTCTTCCAATAGTCCCTCATTTTCTGACTGTGAGTCAGTCTTCTTTCTTCTGTCCACTTAGCTCCTGTAGTCTTCTTACTTGTAAGGGACGTTGGGGAAGCGCCCTGTCGGATGACCTGACGGAACATCAGACGGTCACGGGTTTGTTCCAGTGGGATCTCTAGTTGTTCCATATCTGACTTAACTGACGCAATCCATTTGTTCTTAGAAGCCTTGCCTCTTCCTGTTACTGTGAATATCCTTTTGCTGAGTCTTTCAGAATCCAGACGTGCAAGGTGTCCATAAAAGGCCAGGCGTCTTTTCCTTATAGACGTGATGATGTCCTCCTGGTGTTCATACAATTCAACATTATGACGGATTCTGTAAATGCCTCCTTCCTCTCTAATTGGACCTAATATCCTCCTCAGGATCTTCCTCTCTTTTAACTCCAGTTTTCTGAGTGGACCCTTTCTGGTCATTACAAGGCACTCAGAAGCATACAGAACAGATGGCTTGACAACGGAGTTATAGTGTCTGAGTTTGAGGTTCTTGGAGAGGCACTTAGATGAATAGATACTACGACAGGAATGATAAGCCCTTTCAAACTTGGTACATGTGGCATCTATGGCTAGGTTCTCGCTCTGATTCGCAGAAATCCACTCTCCCAAGTACTTAACTGCATGTACCTTTCGTATGGTAGTGTCTGTGAGAGGAATATTAGAAGGGGCCTCTTTGATATTGGTCATAAATTCAGTCTTCTGGATGTTGATCTTCAAACCAGTCTTAACTGCTACACTATAAAGACTCTGTAGGTTGTAGGTAGCCTCCTCTATGTTATTTGCCAGTAGAATGAGGTCATCAGCAAAGGCTAGGCAAGGGACGAAGAGGTTGTCTACCAAGGTTAGAATAATTATGTTAAACAGATTTCCTCGGATGTAAGGTGTGGTAGCTATTTAGAGATGAAACGATTAGCTCAGGACAGAGAGGCATGTAGAGCTGCATCAAACCAGTCAATAGACTGAAGACCCAAACAACAACAACAACGGGTACTTTTGTATACTGTATACTAGCAACCCGCTCTGGCTTCACCCAGTAAGAGTTATGAATGCATTACGTGCTAGCTCGTAAACTGTCGCCTCAGTAATTGAGTGAAGATTGTTGGAAGAAATGAAAACGTAAAAACACTTATGGTGGGCGATATATTGTAGATAGAGATATGCTCTCACGGACTTTATTGTAGAATTTTTCATGCTGAACAATTCTTACACCCATAGCATACTGATATGTATAACGGTTTACCCAGCGTAAGCTTGAAAGCGCACGGACGCCAGGATATATTTTCGACTTTTTCACTGAAATCGTTACTGCTTGGCGTCATTTGATCACAAATAAACTATTCTCTACAGAAACTTTCCTCGAGATATCCTTTACATAATGGAGAAACCCGCATCAAAATCCATCCAGTGGTTCTCGAGATTACCCGTGACATCCAAGAATCGGGGACTTGGTTTTATACTAACTAGCAATTTCAAAAAATCATAGCTCAGGAACTATATGATATATTAAAAGGAGTATTTTGTTTTGTTAAATTCAACTCAAAAAGTTTTTTTTTTCATACCTTATAATGATTCTATGTGCGCTCCCTTGGTTGCTCTGCAAACATCCAATCGATAGTCGATTTCGGCCCAAGTGCGCTGGATCAACTCAGGCGTGATTGTAGCAACAGCAGCGCTGACGTGTTGGCTTAGATGTTGCAGATCTCCGGCCGGTTGACTGAATACAATGTTTTAATTACGTATCCAAAAAAAGTATTGGGTTGTCAAGTCTCTAGGAGGCCATTGAATAGGACCGGCCCTACCAATCCTACGATCTGGGAATCTTGCATTCATAGCCTTTCCAACTTAGAAACAATATAAGGAATGAAAAAACTTTTTGAGTTGGTGAATTTGACAAAAATATACTCGCTTAAATATCTCAAATAGTTGGTGCTTTTCAGTCAGTCAACACGAATGTACCCAAAAGAGCTGGGTTATGCCCTAATCCTGAAGAAAAATTACATGAGATTAATAAATACCCTAGGATGACCAGTTTCGATCGTCAAGCGATCATCATCAGATCCATTACACTTAGGCTATCAAATCTAGGTTTGAAAATACAGGTGAACATTTTTACAATATGTACAATTATTTAGTTGCAGTATTGGTAATGCAACTTGTCGGTGTATGCTAGTTGTAGTATATATGATGTTAGATAAAATGCTAAAATGGTGATAGATATCCGGAATTTGTCTGTTTGGAGTGACTATATGGTTGTTAAAAGTCAACTATGGTTGTACTGTATAGTGTGCCCTTTTAACAAGAAATATGCAAATCACAGTATGCCAGCATTGCTCAATTCGGGATTTTCGGGGTTGTAGTATGTTCTCCCACTCTGTGACTTACACATTTTGGATTAAATAGAGGATACACTTGCAAAAATAACAACAAAACCAACTCCTATTTTAAAACATTTAATTAACCAAAATTATGGCGCTACAAACAATAAAACAATTAAATTACTGACCAATAATCTTCTACTTGTTCCAAATGAACAAGGAATAATATAAGAATAAAACAAATATTGTATTAAAACACATGGTTTCCTTTAAAACCAACAATTCATAATTATTTTTACTTCCATAACGTACCTATCTTAAAGTTTCATATAACTACGAGCTCCTTTGGCTCGATATTTTCCAATAATAATGGTGTCATTCCTTTGTACACCTCAAGAACTATTTTTATCTTTTCTTATCATCAAAACAAATATATAATTACATTTAAAATTACATGTTAATTATCTACTTCAATATTTGGGCACTTCACATGTTCTCAGCATTTACTATCTCTCTCAAGCTTTACAAATTCATCACGGTGATCGGGAAAATACTTGTGTACTCCAGAGTTATAAAGATTACTTGACACAGTCAAAAACTATGATTACTCCCGGAACCTAGTTATCTTCATTTATCTCGTGGAATCCTACTTTCATACAGCATTACAATAGGGATTGTTATTTATTTATTTGTCTTATAAGACCATTATCACATAAGAAAACTACGATCTGAACTGGCAAGCGATAATTTCATCTACAAGGACCTCGGTTCAATTCCCGGGTCATTAACAACTTTAAACACTCACGGTGTATTCATTACTTCTTACAAGACGGCCTTCAGCCACCCCTCCTGCTCCTAGTGTCTGACCGTAATACTTGAGCGTGATTTATGATTGTGCGGGAAACTTCCCGTTTAGTCTGCGGGTGGAGCTCTCTTCAAAGCTTTTAAACAAACCTTCCTTTCATTTTCAGTTCTTTGGGGAGACATGGCTTTTACTTCACTTATTTTCTTTCAACAATATTATTGGGCTCATAAACCATTTTCGTAACCTTGGCATTTATTAATTATAAAGGGTCCTCATTGATTGGGAAGAGTAATACACATTCTACGACGAATAATTAGGGGCTTTAACAACAAGAGGATTCTAGGTTCGAATCTCTTAACATGCCTCGTGAACCATTCCCATATTAGAGGACTTATACAAAATGCGATTTAAAGTCGGCCGTGGCCTACATGACCTACGCTCAATAATACCATACATTTGCTCCCTTTTACATAATAACACACACATGGCCTCGTGATCTACGTCACAATTAGAGGACTTACAACATATCTCAATTCACTGCAATCAACTACCCTTCATAAGTAACTTACCAAGTACTTTAACTTATACGCGTTCCTAGCTTGACATTTTATTTTAATTGCGCTCCGTTGCGCTACACTTTATTTTTAAGCCTAGCGTCATCCAAAGAACTGACAAATTCCATATTGACAATTGATACTGAACCCATGTGCCATAGGGTCCATGGAGGTCGAATCCATGTATTTGGGGAAGAAATGAAAGAAACGTACAGTTTCTAATGTAACTTAGAGAAAGATCAAGCTAGGATGCTAGCCTCACGTTGTGCAACCAGCGAGGACCAGGTGTTCGAGAGATGAGATCACCCCTCTTGACATTCAGAAGGGAGCTAGTCATGAGTATTAATAACCGAGTGGAAATTTCCCACTGTTAGACAAGGAAGCTTGATTCGGAAATCGAGCTGAGCTTGCTGGAAAACGACAACACCGCTTATGCGCCAGAAGAGGACTAATTAAATTTAACCCGTTTACGAGTATAAAAATGAGTAAACAAGTACAGTACGGTGAATCATTTCGAATGAGAGATTTTTGTGTAAAGAAAAACCCTTTAAATATTGCACAGGAGAAAACTGCAAACGCAAGTAGACGTCATCGGGGAATTACCAAGGCTGGTGTAGAGGGGAGAGTACAAAAGAACAGCAACTCCCACACAATTGAGGACGAGAAATTAATTAATATCTCCGAATTGCACGATCGATTCTTAGGCGTAATGAGATTATTTAACATTGAGAAGACGAGCTTTCGGAAGGTATAATTTTTATAATTGTGCAACCATTATTTTAGAAGTTGGCCACAGAAAGGGCTAGAGTCTTATCTTTTTGTAGCGAAAAGGTATAAAACTCCTGGCCTCACCAAGCCAATCATGCAGTTCCGAACAGCCCGAGGGGGTGTTACTACGCATCAGTACAAGCAGGTCCAAATAGCCCAAGGGGGGCGTTGCTACGCATCAGTATTCAGACAGCCGTGTGGGGCGTCACTCTGCGTCACATCGAAGACAGTTACTAGTACTCCTTGAGGGGAGAAACGCTGTATTACACCGCAGAATTAATATCCGATAGCCATAGGCGTCGCAGTATTAACAACTTGCTTGCCTCCATAAGGAGTGGTAAAGAAGAAATTTAAAGTATCGCCGTGTTGAAAGATTAGGAAAATCCTAGTTACAGGATTTAGGTCCGACAGTACATAAGTTACAGTGAAAAGTTCGTAAGATATAGTCAGAGCAGGCTGCGAACGTTGGACTTAAGGCGATAGGTCGTTAAATAGACGAACGAATATATCATAACGTACGGAAGTACCGTAACAGAAAGATAAACAGTTATCTAAATTAAAGAAACCAAAAAGGGAAGAACAGAGTAAGGTTCGTAACGTATTTCAGAAACGTAAGATTGCTAGAACCGATCAAATAAAGAAGAACGGAGACTATAGACAGTATCTCCAGAAAGCAGACGAACTATTCTAAAGCACTAGATTCGAGAAGTACTAGCTGCTATAAAATAAATCCATAGATCATCGATAGGTTATCGAGGAGACCTCGATCCGAACAGACTTTCGATAGGATCGATAAACCAGATCTACAAAGAAGCCGTTCAAGCTAGATAAATAGCCGGTCATCCAGAATAGGAGTAGAAGAATTAGGATTCCAGGGAACAGTAGATGTTTCGAGACTTTCGTATTCTGCGGGATAGGAAGCCGACATTGAATAAATGTCACCCTTGGAAACGGGAAATTAAGAGGTCACGTGTGATAGGCTAAGATATACGGCCTAGTGATCAAGAATTGTGAAGTGTAAATTTATCAAGATTGTGTGTTAAATTAATATTTTTTAGTGTTTATTGTGTGTTCTAAAGGGACACACCAGTGTATAAAAATGTCGTCAATGTTAAGTGTCTTAAATATGTGTCAAGAAGTGTTTGTACTGTACCCATGTGAGTAATCTCGATGGAGAATATGCATCTGCCTCCAGCTAGCATCAGATCTCAGGCGTGTACCGTCTCCCCAATTGAGCAGTGCATATTTTGGATTTGAGGCTAAAAGGTATCAACTCTACAATGATAAGGCACAACTCTATTCTAAAACTTTAATTCAGTAAATAAAATCATGGCTTCAAACACAAAAACAATCCCAAAACCATAAAAACAAAGCAAACAAAAATTTACTTCCACAATCCACAAATAAACAAAAATGAAATCATAATAAAGTCATATTAAACTACAAAGCTGTACCCTTATGTGAACTACATAAAGATATTCTAGTGCGCTGATGCACCTACGACTTCAAAACAAACTGTACATTAACATAACAGTCATACAATGTGACTTCTTTAATATCACAAATTAATTAATCCTTAAACCTCTTTAGTTTTAACAATTATGTGTGCCGTGCGTGTTTTGATTTTTCTCTTCTCACCAAACAAATGCTTTCATGCATTACCTATTCGGACGTTGCACCGCAATCAACGTGCAACTCCATAATTATGTAAGCTACCCCTCCACTTCCTCTATTTATATGGTTCCACTGCATGCTGTATGTGATTCCTACATAAAACGTTACGTTATAGCTTGTGTCGGATGGTACAATTAGATTACCTTGCTCTCGTGGCGATTGGCATCTGGTAACCAACTCCATAACGTGGTTTCAGTGACAGTACAAATACATCGTCTAACTATTCGTCAGATAGCTAAAATAATGAACCATCAGTATGATCTATAATTATCCATGTATTCCTAAACCACATGGCTACATTACTCAACATAACAATCTTTCATTATATGTCATTTACCAGGGTCTAAAATCTGTCCCTTTCAACTTGCCTTGACGGTTCGAGTGCCCGCTTACAGACCCTCGGCTAGAGGAGTCAGTACACAATAGAATGTGGGATGGGTGTTCCACCAATTACCTCGACCCTCCTTAAAGGTTTGAATGCTTTCCTTTCTAAGCAGTAAAGATTTACAAGACAAATACTGTTGTCTGAACGACACACATATCCCAAAGGATCTTAATTGACTATTATGCAAACAGGTATTGAATGAGCTTTTATAATTACTCCTACACAGAGGATATAATAATTACTGGCCTCACACGGGTCCATTCAACATGAAGGTTCGGGGTTCGTAATGCATTAGTCTAACGGGTGACCGATGTCTCAAGTAAAATATAGGCTCTCACTGCAGCTGTCGCCATGAGTTTCGCTACCACGAGCGGAATAACTCATCAATAAGTTCTCGGGAGACCATAGAGTTTCGAGGTGTCCTCGTTTTCCTCGTCTCTATCACAGGATTCCAACCCGGAACACTTTCATATCCTTCCTCAGAGCTAGGGTGCACACTACAACTCTGGCATAAATTATATCTCCACTTATGCCCATGACATAGGAGATTTCATACGTAGAATAGACCACCTGGCCCCTTACTCAATGCTACGACCTCCGACCTATATTATTAAGAGAAATCTATCAATTACTCTATAAGCTTCTCATATAAGCTGCAAATTCAATTCACTAAAAGCTCTTTCATTACTGGCATCATTATTGAATATATGCAATATTCTGATATAAAACTTCTTTCCTTAATTACTGTAATGTAATCTTACTGCATCATCTTACTGCTTAGATTGATAAGTCTTGCAATTAGCGTAACTAATTCTCGCTTACAACATTTATTTGTTTCCTGATGTGTTCATTCATACTTTTAATATTCATTATTATTATTACCATTAATCTCACTGACATAAATGACCAAAATCATTACTTTATTATTCTTATTAAATTACCAAAAATCCGACATAGCTAAACGTCTTAAAAACTCGAACAATAGTGCTCGTCACATTTACATAACTGATTGCCATTCTTAATTCATAGTGGGAATAATTACTCCACTTAATGATGCAAATTAACATCTCAACTCTATAAACATCAACACAATAATGATTAAACATGGAGGATCTCCCTCCTAAACTGATTTTTACTGGCATCTTTACGGAATCACAACATGCAGTGGCCCATATTTCTACATAATCATAACTTGTGGGGTACTTACATTTCTATAGGCGTCTATGGTGGCTCCGACCAATCATATTTCTCCATGTCGCCCGCCATTAGCAGGTTTAACGCGACATATTTATCTTGAATACACACATTTTATAACACATAATTTTCATCAACAACACGGCACGTTGCATAACTCTCAGGAAGCTATCGCTCCCACACATGTGAAACACTTATCTAATCACTACTTTAAAGGCTATTTTACATATGCGTTACACTTAACACACGTCACTTTATACACTTTTCAATGCTGAAATTCCCTAGCAAAGATCGAAATTGCAGGTGTCGACGGCATCTCCCGTGCTCCTATCTACTCCTGATTGAAAGTCTGGTTTACCCGCTCTCGGAATTCACCAACAGTTTTTATTATTCTTACTCCTACCGTAAGCGTCCTGCGTTGCATAAATATGCTAGCTCCCGTCCTGAGTGTTATCATCTGGTACTCTCATGACATTACCAACCGCGTCATAGAGTTTCATTTAGCGCATTCCATCGTAATTACACATATACGATCAGTCAATACTTTACACATTGCGCTTAACACTGTCCAATACTTTACACAAATAATTATTTACAATAGTTCTGCCATTAATCTTATACGGTGCTTCGTAACTGAACACGCCATAGTTCGTACTGCTGATTATGCCTATAGCACGACTATTATTCATACAAGCTTATAAAATGCTTCATTTACATGTACCAGTCTTTGTTCGGCGTCTATTATGAGTATGACCGCCATGCGTTCTGCCTTGACGAACTTGCTTCAAACTGGCTGTAACTGACTGAAGATTCACTTGAAGATTGCCCGTAACTTACTTGAAGACTGCTGTAGACTGCTTATATACTGTCTCGTACTGCTGCATATTGACTGCAACTTACTGCAATTGTGCTACAACTGGGTAACTTCTAACGTCGTGAAGACTGCGTAAGACTGCTACTTGCTCTGTAACTGGCTGTAACTGGGCGTAACCTTCACGTGAACTGCGCGTAGACTGAGCTTGAACTGAGAGAGACTGAGCTGAGACTGGGCGCTCCTCCAAGGGTCTACTCCCTTATATCAGATTCTTACTGAAAGTAGGGCGAAATCTTCCCGCGTAATCTTGGCTCCTCTCCCAGCATGATTCTGGTCTCCAAACCATGATCATCGGGTTCCTCTCTCTTCACAGATCCCAAAACTATCTGCGTGCAAAGGAATCGCTCGTCCAATTAATTAATATTAATTCCTTTCTCCATAGCGTGGGACGCTATCTTACGGGTATTCCCCGGCAACATTCTCAAATCTATCCGCGAACAATGGTAGTTTTACAGTCCTTCCGCACTTCCTTAAATATGCGTCAATTTCGCAGGTAAAAGGCTCTAAAATTAGCCTCATGCCAAAAGATTCACCTGTGGGCAACTCTCATCTCAATTCGTTACTCCAATCACGAGTAATCAATGATTTTCCTGGGCATCTCTCCTCCCCCTCCTCAAATCTATTCTCCGTCGGGGAATAACTGGGTCATTATTCAGGCCTCCCCCCTGCTCCAGACGACAGAATGGGGTCACAGAGATGGACATGGCTCCACTGGGGCCCTCCCACAATCCTGGGCTAATTTGTAAAATGTCAACTCTGCCCTCTCCGTGCTTCAAGCCTCGTATAGCCTACACCAAGTAGTCTAATAATGCTGTAATCTGCTCATTATTCCCTGCATTATTATAATAAATAATGTCATTGCACCAAAATCACACCAGTGATTAAATATACACTTCTTTCGAGGGGTTTTTACCATGAAACTGCCTCTACAGATCTCTGGTTCGTTCCCTGGTGGAACCTTTATACTGAGATCACAGTCTCTGAGAACCACGTTCGATTCCAGTCAGCAACACCTCCTCGGGTTCATATTCCCCTTGCGAAACTTATAAAAGTCAATTGCAAGTGGCTTTCTATAAGTAACCAGCTGACTGTCTACCACTGTCTGTGTTTACATCTGGGGTCCTTCACCTCGTCTGGCTGCGAGTAGGTTAGTACTGTTCCCCCTTCCACACTCGGCCTTCTTCCTAAGCTGTTCATTCTCCATGCGGAGGGTCGCGTTTATTGCTTCAACCTCTCTCGCCACTCTGACCATTTCTTCATAGAATTCTCGCAGACACTGGCATTCTTTCTTCTCTTCGCTTACACTGGGTAAACTGTCTGCTTCTCGTCCCGTCTTGCCGTTCCAACTTTCAGGTCTGACTGCTTGGCTGACTTCGCTCTCCCCGTTGAGTTGGGTGTGCGTTACCAATACTTCTTCTTGTTCGTCGAATTCTTCTGGCGAGTAATAAACTTTTAAGTTGGCTACGTTCATAACGACCTCGTTTCCATTTTCTAAATGCCTTAACCTGTATGCATTGTTCTGGAGGTCTCTTATCACCTCGAACGGGCCGTGGTAAGAAAAATTGAACTTTTTATACTTTCGTGCCTCTGGATCTGAACTGGCGGGTTTCTTTATTAAAACTTTCTCTCCCACGAGAAGCGGTCTATGATACCTCTTCGCACGATTTCTTCTCTGACGTCTCTCCGCCTGTGCTTTGAGATATTCAAAGGTTCGTTGGATCCTCAATTCTCTACCTGGCTGTGCGTCTACTGGCAATGGAATAACACCAGTCCACGGTCTCTCCGGTCTTTGATCCAGGTGTAGAGTCACGGGAACCTGACCTGTCGCCTCATGTACAGTATTATTTATACAGTATTCAATTACTTCTAGAAATTCTATCCAACGCCAATTCTCCTCAGAGCAGTAGATCTTCATGTATTTTTGGATCTCTCTCATTACTCTTTCAACTGGACTTGCCTCAGGATGGCGAATGGTAGATAAAATCTGCCTAATTCCTAGAGTTTCCAGTTCTCGACGAAATTCTGCACTTCTAAAGCAACTTCCGTAGTCCGAGAGAATGTTATCCGGCTTCCCAAGAGTCGGAATAACTCTCTCTTTCAGGCGCTTCAAGACCTGTTTTGAACTTGTCTTTTGTATGGGGCATAACACCACCATTTTCGAAAATACATCCATGGCTACAAAAATGTGTATATTGCCTCTACGTGCTCTAGGCAATGGTCCAAAGTTGTCTATACTCAATAGCTGCCTTGGCTTCTCCGGTAACAACGGGATAGGTCGTTGCCTCATTAAAAAGGGATTTGGCTTTACCCTCTGGCATAGATCACATGTCCTAATAGCATTTCCCACCGTTTCTCTCAATTTTGGCCAAGTAAATGCTTCCTTCAATAGAGCACAAATTTTATCTATACCGGGATGTCCAAATGCTCTGTGGGCTAGCCATACCAATCTTCTCTGCAAAGATGCAGGAATTACAATCCTTTGACGTGTATGATCTACATCGTCCCACTTGTGTAATATCTGATTATACCATACATAATCTGTTGCCAATGCCTCCGCCTCTCTGTATACCGCAGTTCCCCTTGCTAAGCGTCCCTCAAAGTAATCGATCATCATCTTCAACCATGGGTCTTCGCGTTGTAGGTTGGTAAGATTCCTTAAGTCATCCAACGTCTTCTGATCTCGATTCTCAATCTGGACAGCTAACGCTTCCTCTTCTCTAGGGTAACGACTTAATATGTCCGGTATTACATTCTCTTTCCCTGGACAGTATTCTATTTCCACATTAAATTGCTGGATATACAGGGACCATCTTGTCAATCTCTGGCTAGACAAGTCTGTCTTTAACAAAAATGTTAAAGCTTTATGGTCTGTTCTGAGGACTATTCGGAAGCCATACACGAGTTTATGCCATGATTGCAACGCGTACAAAATTGCGAGCAACTCTATCTCTGTGATCGTGTAGTTTTTCTCATGGGCTTTCAGTCTCCTGCTTATAAAGGCGATAAAAACTTTCTTCTCAGGCTGGTCAACATTTTCCTGGAATAGCATCGCTCCAATCCCAATAAGTGATGCATCCGTCTGTATGATGAACTTCTGGGTATAATCCGGGTATCCCAGCTTCACATATTCCAAAAGCATTTGTTTTGACCTCACGAATGCTTCCTGACATTGCTCCGTCCAATTCCATCTGCCGCCTTTCTTCAATAGGTCCTGCAGGGGTGCTACTGTCGCAGTATAGTTTGGGCAGTGGTTCGAAAAGAATCCAATTACTCCCAAATACTGTCGGACGTGCTTTACTTTCGTGGGTCGAGGGAAATTTCGAATTACTTCCAATTTATCTGGGTTAGGCTTCACTCCATTTGCATCAATAACATGCCCTAGGAATTTAACTTCCCTCTGACAGAAGTGCGATTTCTTGATATTAACCTTAAAGTTAGCTTCTCGAAGGTCATCTAGCAACTTCTTCACGTCTCTCATGTGCTCCTCCAGAGATTCTGATGTGAGTAGAATGTCGTCTACATATCTGATGGTACTCTCTTTAACCTCATCTGATAGATTGCGATCTAACGCTCTTATCAGGGCTGAACCAGCTGTTTTCAACCCAAAAGGTAGCCTTAAAAATGTGAATGTATGTTGATCAAACATAAATCCTGTCAACAGACTAGTTTTCTTCTCTAATTCGAGATGATGGAAACTGGATGTGATATCCAAATTTGTGAATATGGTTTTTCCTTTAAACTTCCTGAGGATCTCTTTAATAGGTGGCACTTGGTCAAATTCCGGAATAACTCGCAAATTTAAGCGTCTCAGGTCCAGGCAGACTCTGACAGATCCGTCTGTCTTTGGTACAATTACCAATGGACTTACATAAGGCGTAGGTGTCTTCTCAATAACACCGGCCTCCAACATCTCCTGAATTGCCTCTTTCACTTTAGCATAATGCTTTTCAGCTATAGGGTAGGGTTTCTGCCTAAATGGTGTCCAATCACTGACTTGAAAAGCATAAGTGAAGTTCTTTATCCGACCAGGTCTCGAATGAAAGACTTCCTTCTGTTCCAGTAATAACTGCTTTAAATTTTCCTTCTCTTTTAGCCCAATTTTCGCTTCTTCTAGCTTTTCCGAAATATATTCTTCCAATTTGGGTTCCAGATCTTTTTCCAAGTCTGTGGCTAGTGTTTTAAGCTCCTCTTCTAACTGCTCAATAGCTAACACTCCTTCCTCAGCCACATCTCTGTATGTATGCCATACTTGTTCACTTGATCCTGGTTCAATCTCATTGAGTGCGACCTCTAAGCCTTCAGCTTCTTCATTCACATGGAACATAACCCTGTCCTGTGCTAGGTCGATTATCACTCTGTATTCCCTTATAAACTCTGCCCCAATAAGTAGGTTATAAGGCAGTTTGTTTACTAACAGAAAACTCTGTGAGAAAATAGAGCCTCCTATCTGTAAATCTAGGAATACCTGGTATTTACATATCATTGTTCGGTCTGGAATTACCCCTTTTATCTTGACACTAGAGATCGGTATTTTCAAAATGTTCTCTCTCCGGGCTATTTCATTATATAGAGCTTGTGTCATAAGGCTCACTGTTGACCCCGTGTCTAACAGGCTTCTGATTTTTAATCCTGCCACTCTTACAATTATAATAGGCAATTCTCTCTTGACCATGACCTGTGGTCCTCCTGTATCCTCAATCAGCTCTTCTGGTTTGGCTATCCAATTGATGATGTTAATAGACTTCCATCCATCAGTCTCAAACTCTTCTAATTTTGGCGTTTTTTTTTCTTCAGCGCCCGCCCCCTTGGAGTTTCTTCTCTCCTGTTCGCTGCGCTGTAGTTCCAAACTCTTAGCTCCATCTCCATATCTGTCTGGCGATGTCCTGTTCTGCATGACTTCTTGCCTGCGGACTTATTGTTTCTGGGGCTCATCTCCCCTTTCTTCGAGGTATCGCAAAGAAGCGTGATATCGTTCTTCTACCTCGTCATCGAAGTTACTTCTTCTTTCTTGGGGTCTCCAATTTCTATTGTTGCCTTCTTGGCCATTGTTACCTCCATTGTTATGGTACGGTTTTCCCCTGGTATTCTGCTTATTCCACGAGCTTCGACCTCTTCCTCCTTTATTAGCATTTCCTTTGTACTTTGACTGCCATCTTCTGGGTTCCTGTTCCCATTGCCGTCCATAGGAATCTAATGTTTCTGTGCTCGTAGCTTTGTTGTTCCTTGGAGCTTGCTGTTGGTCAGTCTGTGTGTTGGTCACGTGGACTTGTTCCACGGTTCGACTCTGACGCATTGTATTTGCTGTGGTGAGGTCCAGTTGCCTTAGAACTGTCTCCATTTCCATAGCAGTTCTCGCATTAGCCGAGATTAGTAGCCTTTGGATCTCGTATGGAAGATGTTTGGCGATAGCAATACATAGCTCCAGTTCGCTCGGTTTTTGATCCAGCTCTTTAAAGCGACACATCTGCGATATGAAAAATTCTGCGTACTTTGTTGGATTATTGGTACTGTATTTCTTTGCATATAAATCCAACCGTAAATTCTGTTGGGTCGCGGCGTCCCAATATCTTTTCAAGAATGCCTCACGGAACTCCTCAACAGTATCGAAAGTGTAACGGAAGCTGCGAAACCATAATGCGCACTCCCCCTCTGTTAATTTCTCTATAGCACGTAGCCTACGCTCCTGCGGTATTCGTGCATCATTTAGATATTCAGTCACTTCCTTTAACCAATATTTTGGTGTCATACTACAGTGGCTACCTGAAAATTTCCTTGGTTTTTCTTCGCTTGCCCTAATGACGTTTATCACCTGGGTGTGCATAGCATTTTCATGTGGCGTCGATGCCGCAATTGGTACACCTGGCGTCATATAAGGACTTTCCCCCGAGCCTGTAGCATTCCTGCTCATAGGTTGGGTTTCTAAGTCTGCCCACCTTGTTTTCCTCATATCCTCCATGCTGCCTTCACATGACTTAGGATCTTTCAGAAGCGTTTCCTCCTGTGCTATTATCCTAGTCTCCATTTGATTGTGGCGCATCTCTGCTCTTTCTAGGCGAGTAATGACTTCTTTCTCTATTCTTGTAAGCCTATCTCGGTTTTCCTCGGCTACTTGAAATATTTTCACCTTGTCTTCTTTCAGACTTTGTTTGATATGGGATATTTCATCCTCTACATCTTCTTTAATTTGAGCAAGGGTCTTGTCGCTTGCCTCTGTTTTCTGGCCTTCTCTTATTTCGAGTTCTTCTCTCAACCCTTTAATTTCATCTTGAATGTGTCCATTGACTTTAGACAATTCATTCCGGACCTTGGTGATCTCACCTCTATTCTCCTCTTGCCTTTTGTTAACTATGACAATGTCACTTTGAACTTGGTCCAGTTCTTGATGAACTTTGCCCATCTGACTTTTCACGTTGGTTACCAGCTCCTTACTTTCATGAGCGATAGCCTTAATTTCGCCTATTTCCTGGCATTGACCTAATATATTCTGGTCCTGTTTCTTGAGGTCACCGTTAATTGCTCTAGCATAGCTTTTCAATTTCTGGTCCCATTTGGAGTCGTTCTCCTCTAATCTCTGGTCTACCGTTCTTGTAAACTCTGCGAACTGTTTCGCTTGGCGTTCGAGATTCGCCTCATTTTGGATTTGAATATCCTTAATATCGTTAGACAACGCATCTAATCTACTGTTGGTTTCCTCCTGAGCATGCTTACACGCTTGTAAATTACTCTCAAGTTTGGCTTCTATAGCCTCGAAACGTTTATCAGTTTTAACCTGCATTTCCGATACAATGCTTACAACAGTATCTGTTACTTCGGTCTTAATTACCTCTTGCATTTGACCTAACTTATTGTTTAATTCAATCTGGTTATTATTCATCTCAACTTTATTTGCATCTAAACGGTTGTTTATTTCAACCTGAGTTGCATTAATTGCCTCCTGATTGGCATCTAACCGATTGTTTAATTCAGTTTGGTTATTATTCATTGCAACCTGATGTGCATTAATTGCCTCCTGATTGGCATCTAAACGAGTGTTTATACTATCCTGGAAAGCCTTGGCTTCCAGTTTATTCTGCTCGTTAGCAGCATCAAAATGCTGTTTCAATCCTGCAATAACCTGCAAGATCTCCTGCGTACCTGACATTTTTCAATAACACACTTAAATATGCAGGCAGGCTTCCTGGAAAAATATGTGGATACGTTTCGAAGAGAAACAACAAACACTGCACACATATTGTGAAGTCGTACAAAACCTGATAATATTATGGTAGATTGTGGATCTGGTATGTAGCGCTCATACCCTTGGGCAATTCTCTTCTCAATAGAGAGATTCTGCGTTACATAAAAAGCCTACTGAATTCAAAAATCACTCAAACACAGTTTGAGGCAAAACAATTACTATGGTTTTCCCCATGAAATACCATAAAAAATCTATGGGTTTTCCTTATATCCCATAAGCTCCACGTACGTTGGGCGCCATGATAAATTAGATGCAGTTATCATTCATGTATGCCATGCATGTGCAATGCCAAGATCGCTCATATTGCACTGACGCAGGTGGTTCCATAATGAATTAATACCGCCACACGTTGCTTGGGCCATGATAAATTATATGATAATTACATAGGAGTAGAACTTGCACTTATACATCTATCAAAATTTATATGTACGTATCGGAACTTATCTAGGGATAGGAGCGGTCATTCCCTACTTCGTTAATTGTTACTTTAATAGAGTTGTGTTCACTAGATTTGACCGACTTTAGTCGTACCTATAGCTCAAATCACAGTATAGGACAACAAATCCCATGTACCCATGTGAGTAATCTCGATGGAGAATATGCATCTGCCTCCAGCTAGCATCAGGTCTCAGGCGTGTACCGTCTCCCCAATTGAGCAGTGCATATTTTGGATTTGAGGCTAAAAGGTATCAACTCTACAATGATAAGGCACAACTCTATTCTAAAACTTTAATTCAGTAAATAAAATCATGGCTTCAAACACAAAAACAATCCCAAAACCATAAAAACAAAGCAAACAAAAATTTACTTCCACAATCCACAAATAAACAAAAATGAAATCATAATAAAGTCATATTAAACTACAAAGCTGTACCCTTATGTGAACTACATAAAGATATTCTAGTGCGCTGATGCACCTACGACTTCAAAACAAACTGTACATTAACATAACAGTCATACAATGTGACTTCTTTAATATCACAAATTAATTAATCCTTAAACCTCTTTAGTTTTAACAATTATGTGTGCCGTGCGTGTTTTGATTTTTCTCTTCTCACCAAACAAATGCTTTCATGCATTACCTATTCGGACGTTGCACCGCAATCAACGTGCAACTCCATAATTATGTAAGCTACCCCTCCACTTCCTCTATTTATATGGTTCCACTGCATGCTGTATGTGATTCCTACATAAAACGTTACGTTATAGCTTGTGTCGGATGGTACAATTAGATTACCTTGCTCTCGTGGCGATTGGCATCTGGTAACCAACTCCATAACGTGGTTTCAGTGACAGTACAAATACATCGTCTAACTATTCGTCAGATAGCTAAAATAATGAACCATCAGGATGATCTATAATTATCCATGTATTCCTAAACCACATGGCTACATTACTCAACATAACAATCTTTCATTATATGTCATTTACCAGGGTCTAAAATCTGTCCCTTTCAACTTGCCTTGACGGTTCGAGTGCCCGCTTACAGACCCTCGGCTAGAGGAGTCAGTACACAATAGAATGTGGGATGGGTGTTCCACCAATTACCTCGACCCTCCTTAAAGGTTTGAATGCTTTCCTTTCTAAGCAGTAAAGATTTACAAGACAAATACTGTTGTCTGAACGACACACATATCCCAAAGGATCTTAATTGACTATTATGCAAACAGGTATTGAATGAGCTTTTATAATTACTCCTACACAGAGGATATAATAATTACTGGCCTCACACGGGTCCATTCAACATGAAGGTTCGGGGTTCGTAATGCATTAGTCTAACGGGTGACCGATGTCTCAAGTAAAATATAGGCGCTCACTGCAGCTGTCGCCATGAGTTTCGCTACCACGAGCGGAATAACTCATCAATAAGTTCTCGGGAGACCACAGAGTTTCGAGGTGTCCTCGTTTTCCTCGTCTCTATCACAGGATTCCAACCCGGAACACTTTCATATCCTTCCTCAGAGCTAGGGTGCACACTACAACTCTGGCATAAATTATATCTCCACTTATGCCCATGACATAGGAGATTTCATACGTAGAATAGACCACCTGGCCCCTTACTCAATGCTACGACCTCCGACCTATATTATTAAGAGAAATCTATCAATTACTCTATAAGCTTCTCATATAAGCTGCAAATTCAATTCACTAAAAGCTCTTTCATTACTGGCATCATTATTGAATATATGCAATATTCTGATATAAAACTTCTTTCCTTAATTACTGTAATGTAATCTTACTGCATCATCTTACTGCTTAGATTGATAAGTCTTGCAATTAGCGTAACTAATTCTCGCTTACAACATTTATTTGTTTCCTGATGTGTTCATTCATACTTTTAATATTCATTATTATTATTACCATTAATCTCACTGACATAAATGACCAAAATCATTACTTTATTATTCTTATTAAATTACCAAAAATCCGACATAGCTAAACGTCTTAAAAACTCGAACAATAGTGCTCGTCACATTTACATAACTGATTGCCATTCTTAATTCATAGTGGGAATAATTACTCCACTTAATGATGCAAATTAACATCTCAACTCTATAAAAATCAACACAATAATGATTAAACTTGGAGGATCTCCCTCCTAAACTGATTTTTACTGGCATCTTTACGGAATCACAACATGTAGTGGCCCATATTTCTACATAATCATAACTTGTGGGGTACTTACATTTCTATAGGCGTCTATGGTGGCTCCGACCAATCATATTTCTCCATGTCGCCCGCCATTAGCAGGTTTAACGCGACATATTTATCTTGAATACACACATTTTATAACACATAATTTTCATCAACAACACGGCACGTTGCATAACTCTCAGGAAGCTATCGCTCCCACACATGTGAAACACTTATCTAATCACTACTTTAAAGGCTATTTTACATATGCGTTACACTTAACACACGTCACTTTATACACTTTTCAATGCTGAATTTCCCTAGCAAAGATCGAAATTGCAGGTGTCGACGGCATCTCCCGTGCTCCTATCAACTCCTGATTGAAAGTCTGGTTTACCCGCTCTCGGAATTCACCAACAGTTTTTATTATTCTTACTCCTACCGTAAGCGTCCTGCGTTGCATAAATATGCTAGCTCCCGTCCTGAGTGTTATCATCTGGTACTCTCATGACATTACCAACCGCGTCATAGAGTTTCATTTAGCGCATTCCATCGTAATTACACATATACGATCAGTCAATACTTTACACATTGCGCTTAACACTGTCCAATACTTTACACAAATAATTATTTACAATAGTTCTGCCATTAATCTTATACGGTGCTTCGTAACTGAACACGCCATAGTTCGTACTGCTGATTATGCCTATAGCACGACTATTATTCATACAAGCTTATAAAATGCTTCATTTACATGTACCAGTCTTTGTTCGGCGTCTATTATGAGTATGACCGCCATGCGTTCTGCCTTGACGAACTTGCTTCAAACTGGCTGTAACTGACTGAAGATTCACTTGAAGATTGCCCGTAACTTACTTGAAGACTGCTGTAGACTGCTTATATACTGTCTCGTACTGCTGCATATTGACTGCAACTTACTGCAATTGTGCTACAACTGGGTAACTTCTAACGTCGTGAAGACTACGTAAGACTGCTACTTGCTCTGTAACTGGCTGTAACTGGGCGTAACCTTCACGTGAACTGCGCGTAGACTGAGCTTGAACTGAGAGAGACTGAGCTGAGACTGGGCGCTCCTCCAAGGGTCTACTCCCTTATATCAGATTCTTACTGAAAGTAGGGCGAAATCTTCCCGCGTAATCTTGGCTCCTCTCCCAGCATGATTCTGGTCTCCAAACCATGATCATCGGGTTCCTCTCTCTTCACAGATCCCAAAACTATCTGCGTGCAAAGGAATCGCTCGTCCAATTAATTAATATTAATTCCTTTCTCCATAGCGTGGGACGCTATCTTACGGGTATTCCCCGGCAACATTCTCAAATCTATCCGCGAACAATGGTAGTTTTACAGTCCTTCCGCACTTCCTTAAATATGCGTCAATTTCGCAGGTAAAAGGCTCTAAAATTAGCCTCCTGCCAAAAGATTCACCTGTGGGCAACTCTCATCTCAATTCGTTACTCCAATCACGAGTAATCAATGATTTTCCTGGGCATCTCTCCTCCCCCTCCTCAAATCTATTCTCCGTCGGGGAATAACTGGGTCATTATTCAGGCCTCCCCCCTGCTCCAGACGACAGAATGGGGTCACAGAGATGGACATGGCTCCAATGGGGCCCTCCCACAATCCTGGGCTAATTTGTAAAATGTCAACTCTGCCCTCTCCGTGCTTCAAGCCTCGTATAGCCTACACCAAGTAGTCTAATAATGCTGTAATCTGCTCATTATTCCCTGCATTATTTTAATAAATAATGTCATTGCACCAAAATCACACCAGTGATTAAATATACACTTCTTTCGAGGGGTTTTTACCATGAAACTGCCTCTACAGATCTCTGGTTCGTTCCCTGGTGGAACCTTTATACTGAGATCACAGTCTCTGAGAACCACGTTCGATTCCAGTCAGCATAACCTCCTCGGGTTCAGTACATAAGATGAATTTCTATAATATGGAGTAAAATTTCAAAGTGGGCCAAAATGAAACACCGCACAAGAATAAAGGTCATGGGACGACCTTAAAACACATGTGAGTAATGAATTTCATTCTATTTTGGTGTCAGGGAATGACTGTGTACAAATCCACCGGAGTTTTTGAGTAAAAGGGATGTGTTTTAATAAATAAATACTGAATAAACAAGAACGCGGTCTGAACAATAATAGAAATTTGAGAAATTATAAATAATTATGTAAAGAATAAATCCCGTAGAGGAAATATGTGAATAAAATGTTAATGTATTTAACGAATGTCATAAGAGCAAGCGAAATATCAATAATTATCATGAAAGATATTTAAATAAAGTAAATTTGAGATATGAAAGAAATAGCTTTTGAGCTTGTGTAAAAAATAAAGATAATAATAATAACCAAGTAAGGAAATATTAAATAAAGATCAAATAAATTGATGTGAGCATAAGAGCGTTAGAGCCTTAATAAAAAGTATAGACATGATGTTAAAAATGCAGGTTCTTGAAATAGAGAAAGTTATTGTCAAAGGAAAAGAATAATATAAAAATTGAAATGTGTATCAATGGTTAATATGATATTATCAGTTCTTTGGCCGACGCTAGGCTTAAAAATGTATAGCGCAAAGGAGCGCAATTAAAGTAAAAAGTCACGCTAGGAACGCGTAAAAGTTAATGTACTTGGTAAATTACTTATGAGAGGTAGTTGATTGTCGCGAATTGAGATTGGGTATAAGTCCTCTATTTGTGACGTAGTATCACGAGGCATTGTGTATGTTATTCAAAGGGAGCAAATGTATGGTATTGAGCGTAGGTCTATTAGCTATTGGCTGACCCTAAATCGCATTTTGTATATTCCTCTATAAGGGAAAGGTTCCCGAGGCATGTGAAGAGATTCGAACTCAGAATCCTCTTATTTTGAAAGCCCCTTTATTATTCGTCGTTAATTACTCTTCCACAACCAATGAGGACCTTTCATAATTAATAAACGCCAAGATTACGAATGTGGTTTATAAGCCCAATAATATTGCTGATTGTTCACGCAGAATAAAAGGCCAGGTCTCCACAAAGAACTGAGAATGGAAAGTTTGTGTTTTGTAAAGCATTTAATGAGAACTCTAGCTCGGGCCAGACGGGAAGGAGCCCGCATAGTCATAAATAACTATCATGTTTCACGGCCAGACCCTCGGAGTAGGAGGGGTGTCTGGAGGTCGTCTTGTAAGGAGTAATGAATACACCAGGAGTGTTTAAAGTTGTTAACGACCCGGGCGTTGAACCGAGGTCCTTGTAGATTGATATTTCCGCTTGCCTGTTCAGATCGTAGTTTTCTTATGTGATAATGGTCTTATAAGACATATGAGATAAATAACAATCCCTATTGTAATGTTGTATGGAAGTAGGATTCCACGAGTTAATTGAAGGCAACTAGGTTTCGGGAGTAACTATAGTTTTTTGACTGTGTCAAGTATCTTCATACTCTGGAGTACACAAGTAATTTCCTGATTACTTTAATGTATTTGTGAAACTAGAGAGAGATGATAACAGCTGAAAATGTGTGAACATGCCCAAAATATTGAGTTAGATAATTAACATATAATTGTAAATGTAATGATTCATTTGTTTTGAGGATTAAGAAAATATAAAAGTAGTATTTGAGGTGTACAAAGAATGACACCATTATTATATAAAGCATGGAGCCAAAGAGCTCGGAGTTATATGAAACTTACAGCCGAGGCTTTATGGAAGTAAAAATAAGTAGGAATTGTTGGTTTATGTGGAAACCATATGTTTTAATACAATATTTGTTTATTATATTGTGATTCCTTGTTCATTTGGAACAAGTAGATGATTATGGGTCAGTAATTAAATTGTTAAAGTGTTTGTAGCGCCATTAATTTTATTAATTAAATGTGTTAAAAATAGGAGTTGATTTTGTTGTTATTTTTGAAAGTGTATCCTCTAATTAATCCAAAATATGTGAGTCACAGAGTGGGGGAACTTACCGCTGCCCCGAAAATTCCGAATTGAGCTACGCTGGTATACTGTGATTGGCATATTTCTTGATAAAAGGGCACAATACATATCTCAATTTTTATATTAATCTTTTCCTATGACAATAATTGCTCTATTTTAATAACATGCATTAATATCATGTCTTATACTTTTATTAAGGCTCCAATGCTCTTATTTTCATATCATTCAATTTGATCTTCATTTATATTTCCTTACCTTGTTATTATTATTATTATTATTATTCATATTATATCTTCATTCCTTACAAAAGCTCAAAAGCTATTTCTTTCATATAACTCAAATTTACCTTTATTTAAATATTTTTTTATGATAATTATTATTATTACGCTTGCTCTTATAACATTCGTCAAATACACTGACATTTTATTCATACATTTCCTCTACAGGATTTATTCTTTCAAATAATTATTTATAATTTCTCAAAATTCGATTTTGTTCAGACCGCGTTCTTATTCTGTATTAGTTATTTTAGAAACATCCCTTTTACTCAAAAACTCCGGTGGATTTGTACACAATCATTTCCCGACACCAAAACATAATGAAAATCTTTACTCACATGTTTAAGGTCGTTTTTTGACCCTTCTCCTCGTGCGATGTGTCATTTTTGGCCCACCTTTTAACTTACTTCATCGTGTACAACTTCATTGCATGTACAGATATATCTTGACACATATTTAACACGAATATATTTAACACTAATAACATTTTAAATACACTGGTGTATCCGTTTAGAACACACAATAAAACACTGAAAATATATTATTTTTAACACTAAAATCTTGATATATTTGCACTTCACAATTTTTGATCACTAGGTCGCTATTTAAGCCTATCACACGTGACCTCTTGATCTCCCGTCTCCAAGGGTGAAATTTAGTAATGTCGGCTTCCTATCCTCTCTGAATATGAAAGTCTCGAATCATCTACTTCCTTCCTGCAATAGCACTCCTTCGAATCCCGTTCTGGACGATCTGCTATTCCTCTGACACGAACGGCTCCCCTTTTAGATTCTGTTTATTGATCTTAATGAAAGTCCGTTCTGTTCACGGTCCCCTTGATAATTTATCGGTGACCTATGGATTTTTTAGCAACTAATACTTCTTGCGTCTTAGTGCTTTTGAATAGTTCGTCTGCTTTCTTGAAACGAATGTCTATAGTTTCCTGTCTTCTCCTTTGCTTATTCGGTTCTAGTACTTCTAATCTTCGAGAATACTTACGAACCTTATTTTCTCTGTCCCTGCTCGGGTTCTTTAAATTAGATAAACTGTTTATCTCTCTGTTACGGTACTTCCGTACGCTATGATACTTTTGGTCGTTTACTTAAAGACCTATCGCCTTGAGTCCTACGTTCGCTGCCTGCTCTGACTATATTTTACGAACTTTTCACTGTAAACTTTTATACGGTCGGACCTAAATCCTGTAACTAGGATTTTCCTACTTTTTCAAACACGGCGATACAGTAATTTTACTTCTTTACAACTCCTTACGGAGGTACGTAAATTATTGATAACGCGACGCCCTTGGCTATCGGATATTCTTCATTCGGTGCTTATACTCGTTGCACAGTATGACCTCCCCTGAAGTTCATACGTTTTAATACTTTGACGCAGCATCTCCGCTCACGGAGTGCTCGTTGTAAAACTGCATGATGCGTAGTGACGCCCCCCTCGGGCTCTTGAATACTGTCTTCGGTGCTTGATACAGCGTGACGCCCCCTCACGGGCTGTCGGAATGACTGCATGTACTGATCCAGCGTGACGCCCTCCTGGGCTATCGGAAACTTCATGTTTGGCTTGGTGAGGCCAGGAGTTTTATACTTTTTAGTCACAAAAAGATAAAATCCTAGTCCTTTTCGTGACCAACTTTTGAACTAATTGTCGTACAATTATAAAAATTATATCTCCAGAAAGCTCGTCTTCTCAACGTCAAATGATCTCATTGCGCATAAGAATCGATCGTGCAATTCGGAGATATTAATTAATTTGTAGTCTTCAGCTGCGTGGGTGTTGCTGTTCATTTTTAATATTCCCCACTGCTCTGGTATCAGTGAATCCCCAATGACGTATACTGCGTTTGCAGTTTTTTCCTGTGCAATTATTACAAGGTTTTTCTTTACACAAAAATCTCTAATCCAAAATGATTCACAGTCCAGTGATTATTTACTTATTTTCATTCCTGTAAATGGGTTAAATTTAATTATTCCTCTTCTGGCACATCGGCGGTGTTGCCGTTTTCCTGCAAGCTAAGCGGGATTTCCGAGTCACGCTTCCTTGTCTTACAGTAAAAATTTTCCACTCGTTCTATTAATATCCATGACCCGCTCCTCTCAAGGAGTCAAGAGGCATGATCTCATCTCCTGAACACCTGGTCCTCGCCGCTTGCACAACGTTAGGCTAGAATCCTGGCTTGAAATTTCTCTATGTTACATTAGAAACTGTATGTTTCTTTCATTTCTTCCCCAAATACATGGATTCGACCCCTTTTGAGCCAATGGTACATGGGTTCATCTCACCCCTCCTTAGGTAAATAAATTTTCGAAAAAAATTGAGGAAATTTATTTCAATTAATCTTATCTGTCTTTATTCATCGAATCCATCATAACGTTATCTGTACCTTCTGTTTCTTTTATTTCTTTAAAGTTCCCTTCTTCTCTGGCTTGTCTTTGGGTCTCATAAAAGGTCCCATTCATTCATTCCCCCTTAGTGGTCGACTACACTCAGGGTCATAAATTTCTTGTCACGTTTCGGGTGTTTACAATTCTTCCCCAGTCTGGTGCGCTCTCCAAACTTGAGTCAAACCGTTTTGTTTCTTTTCTCTTTTCATAAGACGGACTTCTTGTCGGTCTGTTTCTCTATTCATTACGTATTGTCAACCTAATGACCTTCTTTTAATTACCTTGCGGGTGCAAATGGCTTTACCCGTCACTTCATCATTATTGTTCTCAGACTTCAAGTCTGTAACATTTCATTTGGTTTTTTTAAGAGCTCGGTCTAACCTCACCTGACTCTTTCTGGTTTTCTTCCACCTTCCTCATCTCTTTTTGAGATGGTATTTCAAACAAAATTATTTTATTCCTCTTATTCTTCAACGGTTGCATATGGCTTAACCCGTCGGCTTATATTGGAATAATCTTTTTCCTTCATCTCACATCGAGATGGCATTTCCAAAGAGTATTTCTTTTTTCGACTCTTCCAATTCTTTAGATCCTTCAGATCTCCCTTCTTTCTCTTCTTTTTATCCTTCCCTTTCTTTTTACGAAGTTTCCAACTGAAATATGCCTGAGCGTCCTCTTCCTCCAAGGCATTGTACGTTGTCTCTTCTCCTCTCTTAATTTCCATGGGGTATCTATTTTCTTGTAAACCGACTACCAATTGCGGTTTTCTTCTTTCCTGATTTTCTTCAAAGGCATCCCCTTCCTTCTTTTCATTATTTCCAACAATCTCATCTTTCCCTCTGAGGTTTTCTTGGCTCTTGTTGGTATCTTTCTCCATTTCTCTCGTCTTTCTTTGGCAATCCTGGCATTTTATCATTAACTCAAGGATCTGTGCCTTCAATTTTTCTTCTTCTTCTTTTAATGCCCTTTTATCTTCCTTATCCTGAATTTCTTCTAAGTTCTCCTTTTCAATTTCTATGACATCTTGAACCTCTGTTTCTATCGGTACCTCGACGATATTTTCTATTATCGTTTCTTCTTCTTTCTCCATTTCTTCAGGAATTATTATTTCCGTCTCTACAACTTTCGTTTCTGTTGTTATCTCCTGTTCTGAGATTATTTCTTGCTCTTCCAGCTCCCTCTTTTCATCAAAATGTTCTTCTTCATTTTGCAGCTCATTTTCATTTCGGCTGTCCTCCTGGTCTGGAATTCTCATTTCTTCTTGAGTCTCCATTCGTTCTTCAGGAAGGATCTCAAGGTTTTCCTCAGTTTCCACTGGAGTTATTACTATTTCTACTTCTTTTTCAACTTCCTTAGTCTCAATTTCAGGCTCTTCCGGCACTGTTACTTCTTTTTCTTCTTCGATTTCTACTTGCTTTTCAACTTGGGCAACGACTTCATTTATGACTGGGATAGCCATTTCTTTCGCTTTGAGGTCCTCTGCTAATAGGTATTCATCATATCTCTTCTGGATGGCCTCTAATATTTCTTGATATTCCTGAATCTTAACTTGTCTTAATTCGGCTAACTCCTGAATACTTATTATTTCATATCCATCATATATGCCCAATCTAAAGTAGTGCATCTTATCCCTTTTTTCTCTATCCAATCTCTCCGTTCCTGAGCGTAATTTCTTCGGTCGTGCTCTCTGTAAGGGATCTTCCGCCATATATCATTCCATTTTCTTTCCATATCCCATAGTTGCTCTACTATTTTACCTACTTCCTCCCTGAACATTCTTATCTGTTCCAACGGTGCTATTTCTATTTTCCCTTCTTTCTCCAAGCGTTTCGCAAATTCCTTCTTCGTTTTTATTAAAGACCTTTTAAGCTTAGGGATTTCCTTATACAATTCCTCTAATTCCTGTTTTGGTATTGTATAACAATTTTTTCTTGCCCTTTTACCAAGTTGGTCTATCTTCTCAATTTCCTCGGAAATACTTTCTCTTTGTTCCTCAATTCCTTCTTTCTTTCTTTCTTTCTTTCTTGAATTAAAATCTTTTAATTCCCAAAGTTTGTCATCCATCTTCTCATGCTCATTCCGCATTTCCATAATTATATCCAAGAATTCTTTTACTTCCTTCCAGGTCGCCATTTCTACTTTTTCCTGATCCTGAACACGGAGATTATCGTTCTTTTCCCCTTCGTTTTCCGAGCCTACTTGAACCTGCATTACTACATGAGACTTTGAATTATCTTTACTATTATTATCCTCTGTGCTAACTACATTCTCCCTTGGAATCGGTTTACAATTTTCTTTTTCCTTTTGGAGCTCTAAAGGCTCACTTGTTACCCTGTTGTCTGCAAGACATGTTACCTTCTCTTCGTGTAACTATGTCTCCAGGTGCACGCATGCTTTCTACAGAAACCTTTACAATTTCCTTACTTGGGTACTCTTTATCACCTGTAATTTTACATTTTTCTTTGCTCTCTACCCTTACACCCTCTGAGAGCCTCCGCCTCTCTTCACTTAATGACATCATATTAAAATACAGTGGGCTACTCATGCCACATCGCTAAAACATGCTTGAGAGATAGTAATCTGAACCATTGTGTCCCAATTTCTTTAAAAATTTACTTTGGTACGGGTATTTACTACAACGTATCCTTTTGATATCTTTATTCAAACTCATCAACTTTATGGAAGAGTTTAAAATTCAAAATTTCGAAAAACCATTTAAAAAAAAAATGAAAACTTTGATTTTTCGAGAAAACTCGGGTTTTCCCTAGGAAAACTCAGCCCTGCGTACTGGGCGCCATTTAATTGTTTTACTGGGGGGTTGTTTAATATTCAGGGCTGCTCGGTGTGAGTTTCTAGGGACCCATGCGGTCAGTTAATATTATACGTTGTAGCTATTCCTATCATTACTTTACTTTACATGAAATGACCGTCTTTAGTGTTCCTCTAGTTATTAATCCAAGCACATTATTTCTAAACCCCCATGTGCCCTTTTAACAAGAAATATGCAAATCACAGTATGCCAGCATTGCTCAATTCGGGATTTTCGGGGTTGTAGTATGTTCTCCCACTCTGTGACTTACATATTTTGGATTAAATAGAGGATACACTTGCAAAAATAACAACAAAACCAACTCCTATTTTAAAACATTTAATTAACCAAAATTATGGCGCTACAAACAATAAAACAATTAAATTACTGACCAATAATCTTCTACTTGTTCCAAATGAACAAGGAATAATATAAGAATAAAACAAATATTGTATTAAAACACATGGTTTCCTTTAAAACCAACAATTCATAATTATCTTTACTTCCATAAAGTACCTATCTTAAAGTTTCATATAACTACGAGCTCCTTTGGCTCGATATTTTCCAATAATAATGGTGTCATTCCTTTGTACACCTCAAGAACTATTTTTATCTTTTCTTATCATCAAAACAAATATATAATTACATTTAAAATTACATGTTAATTATCTACTTCAATATTTGGGCACTTCACATGTTCTCAGCATTTACTATCTCTCTCAAGCTTTACAAATTCATCACGGTGATCGGGAAAATACTTGTGTACTCCAGAGTTATAAAGATTACTTGACACAGTCAAAAACTATGATTACTCCCGGAACCTAGTTATCTTCATTTATCTCGTGGAATCCTACTTTCATACAACATTACAATAGGGATTGTTATTTATTTATTTGTCTTATAAGACCATTATCACATAAGAAAACTACGATCTGAACTGGCAAGCGATAATTTCATCTACAAGGACCTCGGTTCAATTCCCGGGTCATTAACAACTTTAAACACTCACGGTGTATTCATTACTTCTTCCAAGACGGCCTTCAGCCACCCCTCCTGCTCCTAGTGTCTGACCGTAATACTTGAGCGTGATTTATGACTGAGCGGGAAACTTCCCGTTTAGTCTGCGGGTGGAGCTCTCTTCAAAGCTTTTAAACAAACCTTTCTTTCATTTTCAGTTTTTGGGGAGACCTGGCTTTTACTTCACTTATTTTCTTTCAACAATATTATTGGGCTCATAAACCATGTTCGTAACCTTGGCATTTATTAATTATAAAGGGTCCTCATTGATTGGGAAGAGTAATACACATTCTACGACGAATAATTAGGGGCTTTAACAACAAGAGGATTCTAGGTTCGAATCTCTTAACATGCCTCGGGAACCATTCCCATATTAGAGGACTTATACAAAATGCGATTTAAAGTCGGCCGTGGCCTACATGACCTACGCTCAATAATACCATACATTTGCTCCCTTTTACATAATAACACACACATGGCCTCGTGATCTACGTCACAATTAGAGGACTTACAACATATCTCAATTCACTGCAATCAACTACCCTTCATAAGTAACTTACCAAGTACTTTAACTTTTACGCGTTCCTAGCGTGACATTTTATTTTAATTGCGCTCCGTTGCGCTACACTTTATTTTTAAGCCTAGCGTCATCCAAAGAACTGACAAATTCCATATTGACAATTGATACTGAACCCATGTGCCATAGGGTCCATGGAGGTCGAATCCATGTATTTGGGGAAGAAATGAAAGAAACGTACAGTTTCTAATGTAACTTAGAGAAAGATCAAGCTAGGATGCTAGCCTCACGTTGTGCAACCAGCGAGGACCAGGTGTTCGAGAGATGAGATCACCCCTCTTGACATTCTTATTTGTAGTGTACACAACATCTCACCCAAATTTCATCGCTATCGGACGAATGGTATGTGAACGCATACAGGACTTTGTTGAAACGCTTCGCCCGTCGTCGCACATTTGTTGAATCTACTCGTGCGGTACCTATTGTTAACTGGATTTACTAAGCCAGAAACCTTCCATGAAGTGTACACAACATCTCACCCAAGTTTCATCACTATCAGACGAATAGTATATGAACGCATACGGGACTTAGTGGAAAAGCTTCGCTCGTCGTCGCTCATTTGTTGAATCTACTCGTGCGCTACCTATTATAACATGGATTTACTAAGCCAGACACCTTGCCTGTAGTGTACACAACCTCTCACCCAAGTTTCATCGCTATCGGACGAATGGTATTGAACGTATACAGGAACTTTGTTGAAACGCTTCGTCCGTCGTCGCACATTTGTTGAATCTACTCGTGCGCTACCTATTGTTAAGTGGATTTACTAAACCAGAAACCTTCAATGAAGTGTACACAACATCTCACCCAAGTTTCATCACTATCAGACGAATAGTATATGAACGCATACAGGACTTAGTTGAAACGCTTCGCTCGTCGTCGCTCATTTGTTGAATATACTCGTGCGCTACCTATTATAACATGGATTTACTAAGCCAGAAACCTTGCCTGTAGTGTACACAACCTCTCACCCAAGTTTCATCGGTATCGGACGAATGGTATGTGAACTCATACAGGACTTTGTTGAAACGCTTCGGCCGTCGTCGCTCATTTGTTGAATATACTCGTGCGCTACCTATTGTAAAAAGGATTTACTAAGTCAGAAAGCTTTCCTGGAGTGTGCACAACAATACAACCAAAGTTTCATAGCAACCTGATGAATGGTATATGAACGCATACGGGACTTTGTTTAAGCGATTCGCGTGCCGACACTCATTTGTTGAATCTACTCGTGCGCTACAACTTTGATATTTATTCACCTTTTAAACCTTCTCTGGACTTCCACAAATTATTTAAGACCAAAATTAGCCAAATCGGTCCAGCCGTTCTCGAGTTTTAGCGAGACTAACGAACGGCAATTAATTTTTATGTAATAGAAGATTAACATGTAAGGCCTCTCAACGACTTCAAGATCAAGTGGCTTTAGTAGAATTTATTTCCCTTTTACTCTTGCTATGGGTGAACTTTGTGGCTTACAGTAATTTGTAAGGAAGCAATGACGTTTCCACCATACATAAATATCAGTTTTTCTGCAACCAAAGGTGAATAATAATATAATAAAAGGGGTCATTTCATTCCCACCCAATGAGGGTAGGCGGGCCCCTATAGATGGCCGCACCATCTCTTGGGCCAGAGGAGGGGATTTAATAGAAGGTGGAGAGTTATAGGAGAAGGGTGGGGGTGGATTGTGTAAGTTGAAGAAGGAGAAATAATTTGACCTCTTGGCTAAGATTGAAGTTTTGAAAATTTTTGGTGTTGACGGAAAATTGCTCTTAAATGCATTGTACTATTGTAGGAGGAGGTGTTAGATGTTGACTTTTGAGACTTTGAATTTAATGGTTTTGTAAGAGAGTTGAAATTTGGTGTTTTCAGAAGTTAGAAGTTAGAGTGGGTGATGAGCTTCGATAGGTTTTTTTTTTTAAGTGGATGATTATGCATTATGAGATGGGGGCAATGGGTGGTGCTTGTGGTGATGTGAAGTGAGGGTGGGAGTAAGCGGAGAATGGAGTTTGCGAGGAGTTGATCGTGTGTACGGTATGTGAGGGTATTTGAAAATGGTAGGGGATGGGATGAAAAAGGTGCGTTGAGGGGAGTGTGGGTGATGAGATATGGTAATTGTTGTTTAAACTATTCTGTAATGAATGCGATAATAGAAATGGATGAGTTTGTTTGCTGAGATGGAGGTGATGGATGACGTTGGTTGAGATGAGAATGGAAGCGTTATTGTAGAAAAAGAGAGAGAAGAGAAAAGAGTCGAAATAAAATAGAAGGAAAAGAAATATAAAAGAAAAGGAAAGAAATACAAGCTGTTGATGTAAGATGTGAGGATGTATGGGTGGATTGATGTTGAGGTGATTTTTTTTGTGTGTGTGTGTGTTGTAGAGGACTATTAGTCCGGGGCAGGGGTGAGGCTCTTGAGGTGGAGTAGGCCTAGTTTACAGTATACTGGGTTGCGTAGCTGGAGTGCCTCAAGATGTCGTAGAATAGGATTCTGCGTTCTTCTAGCGCGCTTCAAGTAGCGCAGTTGAAGAAGGTGTATGTACGTCGTAACGGGGGGTAAGGGCATTAGACGGTACAGATCCTCACTTGGGTGTATTGGGGGGAGGCGAAGGGCTATGCGGGCGATGCGGCGTTCCAGGGATACCAGGGGGTGCAAGTAGCTGGCGGCGCAGCCGGCCCAGACAACATGCCCATACGTGATGTAAGAGCGGATGAGGGTCTTGTATGTGTAGAACAGCGTTGAGGCATGCAGCCCCCAAGAGGTTCCGATCAGCCTGGTGATGAGGCGAGAGCGCTTCTGAGCAGTGGCCGTAAGTGCGCGTAGATGTGGACGAAGGGTGAAGTGCTCGTCAAAGATGACGCCCAGGTAGCGTAGCGATGGTGAAGTGTGAAGGCGGTGATCGTGGATACGTAGGGTCAGAAGATTGGGGTTACGGGTGGCCGAGTTGGCATGGCGACGGGGACGGAAAAGTACGGCTTTGGTCTTGTCCGTATTTAGACTGAGATGCCAGCGATCACACCAGGCCGTGAATCGGTCGAGATATGGTTGGACCAGTCTGTTGATAGCTGCGACGGAGGGGCAAGGAGCGAGTATTGCAGTGTCGTCTGCGAACTGGAGGAGGTGGAGGGGAGCCGGAGGTTGGGGGATGTCTCCGACAAAAAGGATGTAGAGGAGAGGGGATAGTACTGACCCTTGGGGTACGCCTTGGGTTAGAGAGAAGGAGCGTGAGAGGGTGCGATTGATAGAAATGCGGGCGGTGCGGGGACTGAGGAAGTTTCCAATGAGGCGGATGAAATTATGAGGGAGGTGGTAGTAGTGGAGTTTGAGAAGGAGAGCTGAGTGCCAGACGGTGTCGAAGGCTCTCTGAAAATCGAAGGTGAGGAGGAGAGTGGGGCGGAAGCGGTTCATGTTATCGGCTGTGAGGGTGGTGAGGCGGAGTAGTTGGTCATGGGTGGAGAGGGCAGGCCGGAAGCCACATTGGGAGAGGGGGAGTAGCTGATGTTGATTGAGATGGAGGTAGGTGCGGCGGACTAGGATTTTTCCGAATAGTTTGGAGAGGACGGCTGTGAGGCAGATGGGACGATAGGAGGAGGGGTCGGAGAGTGGTTTGTTGGGTTTGGGGAAGAGAAGCATGGTGGCAGCGCGCCATGCCGTTGGGTAAAATCCGGGTTTGAGGAGGTAGGTATAGAGGGTGGCGAGGAGCTGGAAGAAGATAGGGGGTGCCTCTTTGATATGGAGATAGCGGAGTTGATCGGGACCGGGGGCAGTATTTTTGGTACGGGAAAGGGCGAGGTGAATATCGATGGGGGTGATGGGGTCGTTGATAGGGTGTGGGATATGGGGGTGTTGATGATTGGGCTGGAGATAGTGTCGATCTGAGATGGAGTTGACGGTGTCGTTGTCGGTGTCATCGAAGGTGAGGCCGAAATGACCGTTTAAGACCCGTTCGAAGCGACGGGCAAAGATCTCCAGCTTGGAGGGCAGATCCGGTGGGGCAGTGCCCTGGTGGATGATGGGATAGATGGGTGTGGGGGAGCGTCCAGTGAGGGTGTTTAAGCGTTTCCAGTAAGAGCCAAGGGAGGAGCGTTGGCCTTGCAAGGAGATGCAGACTGAGACCCAGTTACGGCGGTGAAAGGCGCGGATGTAGAAATGCACCTGGCGGATAGTCTGACGGTGAAGGGTGAGGAAATAGCGATCGCGTGATCTTTTATAGTGGGCTAGATATCTGTGGGAGAGCCGGAGGAGAGGGAGGGCTTTGGGGGGTAACGGGGGGCGGGAGGGTGAGTACGGGGTGATGGGGATGTGAACGGATGAGGCGTCTGTTAGGGAGGATTCTAGGGTTCGGGTGTATGAGTCGACCGAGGCCGCAGAGTCAAGATGCGGGAGGGGAGGGGTGAGAGAGTTAGTGATGTGATCTCTGTAGGTAGGCCAGTTTGCCTTTTTAAAGTTCTGGCGAAGAATCGTCGGCGGAGGGGTGACGGTGGTGGGTCGTGTTGGTATGGAGACCAGAACGGGGAGATGGTCGCTTCCTATGCTGAGGAGGACGTCCACAGTTAGAAGGTGAGCGAGGCGATTGTGTGCAATAATTGCATCCGGTGTGGTGTTGGAGATAGGGCGAGTATGTTTGGGGATGGCTACAAGGGTGGAGTTTTTCGCCTGTAGATAGTTGTGGAAGTCAGCCAGTTCCGTTGCCGATCGGGAGTGCATGTTGTGGTCCGCAAGTACGAGAAAATGTGGGAAGGTGGTATGGAGATGGGTTAGGAACTCCCGGGGGAAGGGACGGCGGGGACGGGTGTATACAGTTGCGACATGAAGTACGCGGGAGGGGAAGTAGAGAGTCGCGATGAGGTTCTCAGGGAAGGAGAGTGGGGGAGGAGGGACGTGAATGCGTAGTGGGATGCGGTTCTTATGTAAGAGGGCGACACCCCCACGCCCAATCTCGCGAGGGTGGTCCGCTCTGTGAATGGTGTAGCCGGGGAGACTGGCTGACTGGTGGGGACGAAGAAACGTTTCGTTTAGTAGAACAGCGTCTGCGGAATGTGCGGCTACGGTGTACTGAAGTAAGGGACGCTTCTTGTGGAAGGAGCAAACATTGCTGTATATTAGAGATATGGTTTTGGGAGGCCCAGTGTGGATGGTCTGTTGCCATGTTGTGTCGATACCAGTGGGGAGAAGGTGAAATGTGTCAAGGGGCCGGCGTATGAGGGGAAGAAGCGAACATTAAAAATTTGGAGGGCAGCCTGTTGGAGATGTGTGAGAACCAGAGGCCGTTGGAATGGCATGAGGTTTTGAAGGGAGATGGTGAGGAAGCGGAGGAGGTTTTCCACCGTCAAGGGGGGAAATTGGGTGTTTGCGGTCGGGGTTGGGGGGTCAATTGTCTTTACGGGGGCGACAAGCTCCGGATGATCTGGGGGAGGTGCGGGTTTACCCTTACACTTGTAGGAGTGTGTAGGGTGCTGGCCCGAGCACTGGTGGCATTTGGGAGGTTGGGCGAGGTTAGGACATTGTAGCAGGGGGTGGTCAGGTTGGGAACAGTGGGGGCAGATGCGCGGTTGGCGGCACTGTTCAGTAGAGTGCTGGTTGTAGGCCAGACACCTATTGCAACGGAGAGCCATGGGAGGTGGAGCTTTAGAGGGTTCTACTCGGTGGTGATACCGAAAGATGTATACACCGAGCTGGAGTAGGCGATCGACTTCTGCCTGGGTGGCCAGGAGAATCCTGACCATCCAGGTTGGGCCTGAGGGGCACTTTATGCGGAAGGCCTTTTTCACCTGAATTTGTTCGCGTTCAAGTTACGATATGACGACCTCCTCAGGAAGATCAGGGTCAACGCCTCGGATCACACAGGAGAAGAGTGGTGAACGGGGGGGAGGGGGTGCTGTGGTGGGTGTTTGGCGCGATGTAAGGAGACCGATCGTCACTGTGGGACCGAGTCGGGCAAGTGAATTGGCGTCCTCAAGGATGGTGGCGACAATGTCATCGTCGGTTTTGGGGATCACACCATTTGAGACGGAGACCAGGATGAAAGGTAAAGAGGGAGGGATGAGATTTCCTGTCTGGACAGGTGTTGGAGACCGGAGATAAGGTAGGAGTGCTTATAGGCGGGCTGAGCAGCCTTGGCTGCATAGGAGACGGAGGATTGGGGGTTTGGGAGGGGGTCGTTCCCTCCTGGAAGGGTAGGTTCCCCGTGGGGCGAGGGAGGGGTGGTAGATCAAAGATGGAGGGAGGGGGGTTCGTGCTCAATGTGGCATCCAGTGAGGGAATAGAAGGATGACCACCCTCCTCCATCCCATCATGGACACGCAAACGGGAGCGGTGGGTAAGTTCGGAGCCCGTTGGGTCGGGTAATTTACGTTTCGCGGACAAGGTGGCGGTTTGTGGGATTACTGGTGGGAGGTTGGGGTGAAGGCCAGAGGAGGAGGGTGTAGCGGTAGACGTGGTGGTAGCTGTGGTTAGTTTTTTAGGGATGGCGCCTTGAGAGTTAGTGCGCGCCGGTGCCTCCTTGTTGGTCCCCGTAGCGTTACGCGGATCACGGTTTGGGAATCCACGACCTTTGCCACGACCCATGACGAATATGTGGAAAGTATTAACAAGTATAGGATGAGGCAAATTTTACCAGGGCAGGGGGATGCGAGTGCAAAGATCGCGAAGGAATTGCAGGACTAGGGCACAAAGTCCCTAGAAAAGGAGAAAGAGGAAAAGGGTTAGAAACGAAGAATTATATAAAGATGAATGTGGTTGAAATGGCTGGAATGATGATTGTAGTGATTTGGAAAACGATGGGTAGTGTCGGGGGTATACGAGATTGGGCACAGCAGGACGCTATAGCAGTAGGGTAGGTATCGAGGGACAGCACAGGAATGGGGGATGGAATGGGGCAAGGGAATGAGTCGGGTAGTAGATTGTTGAGAAGTATGGAAAAGTTGAGAATGTTACGGGCGAGGATCTGGCAACAGGGTACAAATGAAGGCGAGATGAGAAAACCTCTGCGAGCGTGAGGTAGTGGGATGAATAAAATGACGCGGAGTGTTCACTGATAGCGTGAAATGTAGAGATGGAATGAAGTGCTTATAGATAGAATACTATAAGCACTATGAAAATGTACGTGGGGTGTGTGAGAACACAAGAGCCTGGTGAATGAATGTACGAAAGCTGGTATTGAGAAGCGACAGAATGCTGCACGGCGTGAAGTATCTGTTAGGAGCTGATATGCCTGGCTCTAGCGATGAATAGATGTAGCGATGATATCCTGTTACAGGTGATGAAACGTGGTGAAGATTGTTTCAATAGAGTAAAGCTGAATTGGTGAATTTGTAGCACACAAAATGTCGGCGATCAGACTGCAACACGTGGCGAGGCCTCGCTGTCAAGGCCACGAAGTCGCGTGAGATTGTGACGTCACGCCGGTGTAGATAAGTTCAGTCGCTGCGTAGAAGTAGATAGTTCTTGAAGTCTGGATGGTGATGCGAAGTATAAATTCTCTCAGTAGGCTCGGACAGAGATTTCTGCCGAAGTAATAATGAGAAAAGGATGACCAAAGGTGAATGAATGAATGAATAGGAGTTATTTCATTCCCTGCCCCGCAAAGCGAGACAGGGCGGGCACCCAGCTCAACAGGGAGCTCTTGTGCCGAAGAAGATGAAAGGGTTAGAGAATAAATTATTTGGGAAAGAAGATATGCTAGGCATATGGATAGGAGGGACGAAGGAGGATGCAATGGCGCAGAAGACACCGCGACCCCAAGGCGGACCCCCCCCCCCCCCAGACGAGGCCCCCCACCACACTCGCCGGAGCATTACCCCACTAGCCCCGTTTATTTTCAAAAATATACATGGTACATAAAATAAATATTGCCGTGGGTAAAATACAGAAGTATATATAACAAATGGAAAAGTAATGTCCTGAAAGAATGTCTATTGTTTTTATAGCTGGAAAAAGAAAGACACTGGAAAAGGCACAGAAAATGAATAAGTTGCAATGTTTTAAAGTTCAAAAGATTGTCTATTGTCCATGCTGAAAGAGAAACAAAAATATTGCAGAAGCACACGCATCACTAAAAGCACTGAGGTGTAGCGGCAACAAGGCCGATAGAATTTAGTAGCACTGGGAGCACTGTGGGACGAAGCGTGGAGCCATTCCGGAGAACGAAGTAGACAGAATAAGGTTTAGTGGGGCAAAAAAAAAATGTAACTGCGACAGGGGCGATGTGAATAAGATAAAACTGAACGAAAATAAATAAACAATGAGAGGGCACTTGTGGTGCCGACAGTAACAAAGAGGCGGGGCTGACTATAGCCCCCCAAAAGAAAGTAGAACATGTGGAAAATGTGCACAGAACAGAATAATGGGAGCGTAAGAGGGGGCTAGTCGATGAGCGGAGGGAAGAGATGACCGGTTTCCGGGGTGCGTGTGGAATTGAGGATACCAGTGGCATAGGGGGAGAGCTCGAGAGCTTCAAGGGGTTGGGTGGCGTGGGAGCGGCGTGCACGAGTAAGGTAGGAGAAACGAAGGGAGTGAACATGGGCAAGTGCAGAAGGGAAAGTGAGCATACCAGTGAGGGTGGCAGAAGGGGTATCTAGTTTACAATGATAGGCGATTCTGATAGCGTGGCGGTCAAGGGTGAGGAGACGGAAATAGAGGCGGGGGTGGGCGGTGAGCCAGGTAAGGGAGGCGTAGGTGAAAACTGGGCGAATGAAGGTCTTGTAAATGTTAAGTGTCTGAGGGGGCCGTAGGCCCCAGGTCTTACCGGTGAGGAGACGGAGAATGCGGAAGCGGGAGAGGGAGCGCTTGTAGACTGAATCGAAGTGAAGGTTCCATTTGAGGTTATTTTGGAAGGTAATGCCGAGGTATTTGAGCTGATTAAGTTGAGGAATAAGAGAATCATTGAAGGTGAAATGGAGGCGCTGGGAAGGACGGCGACGGGTGCGGGAGCGTTTGATATGGAGGTATTGGGACTTCTGGGGGTTGACTTGAATGTGCCAGTGATTGCACCAGGTTTGGAGGGTATGAAGGTAACGTTGTACATGGCGTTGGAGGGTGTGAGAACGAGGGAAGAGGGCGATAATGGCAAGGTCGACGGCGTATTGATACAAACGAAGTGGAGGAGAAGGGGTAGGGATGTCATGGGAGTAGAGGACATAGAGAAGGGGAGAAATGGGGCTGCCTTGAGGGACTCCGGCGTGGATAGGGAAAGTAAGGGAAGAAGTACCTTGGATGAGGATTTGGGCCGTGCGATGATACAAGAAGTTTGCAATGAGGCGAACGTACGTGATGGGTAAGGGGAGGTGGAGGAGCTTGAAGAGGAGGCCAGGGTACCAGACTTTATCGAAAGCTTTTTCAATATCGAAACAGAGGAGAAGGGCACAGTATAGATATCAATACAGTAGGGACACATCAGGCCTTTACCATGTAATTTTTTCGTCATGGTTTTGAATCGGCCGGTTCCGGAAGCACTGCACGCACGCACGCACGCATGGCGGCGACGGTTCACCATGTATCCGCGAGAGTGCAGTCTACCCGTATTCATTGAGTGCGGCCTGTCGAATTTGTCTGAAGAAAACATTGTTTGTAATTATTAAAATCAACTCAGAAATATAATTTTGCATTTTAACCAATGGCAGAAATGTGGGAAACCAACATCTGTGCGGTAATTTTTGCGCAGCTCTTGTCACACTGGACATAACAGCATTCCGGTTTCCTCGTGCATTGGAGCGGTAAATACAAATATCACACGTTTCATCGAATAATTCTGGTTTTAATACCCATGAGATGCCAGTCCCTCAAACACCTATCCATTAATTCACAGATTCCTCATTCCTAATCCAGATATAATGACTGGATATAGGCCTGTAATCAGGAGGATTTGCTGGCATACGTGGCAAATCTACACGCCAATATATAGGGTATGTAGCCTTTATTTCTCAAAGGAAGTGTTTTAAACCACAAGGAGGGCAGTGCTAGGCTGAGATTAGGTAATAATGCCCAACAAACATTAAATCTCCACCCTAGAGGAGCTATTGTCTCCTTTAAAGTGTCCGTTTTCTAACCACACTTAGCCTCGGAGGCAAATGGTTTCCTGACTGAAGTTAGTTGATATGTTTTATTAAATGTAATTTGTTAAGCTGCAGCCCTTTACAGTGGATTAAGTGCTTTAATTACAAGCTACAATGCAAATCAGATTTAACATTTGCTCCCTCACCTATGGGACTTGGTGCTATTCCTGAAGAGTTCTGGAGAAGTTTGGATTGTCGTGTACCCAAAGCTACAATCCCATGATTGTTGAAAATGACTGAAGGTACTCCAGTCCCTCAGAATTGTAAATAGTGTTGCTTTCAGAGACAAACTATTGAGGTTAGCAACCCCCTCACTACGCTCGGCATGGCATTAAGGCTGTGTGACATAAAAACCAGGGCTGTTAACCTTGGTGTTCCTACCTCATAGACATATCACAATGCCCTTAATTTTATTTAATTCTGTGAGACCACTAAAAGTTTGCCCATCCATGTAAATGATAAGCCCACCCAATTTCTTCTCAAGTGATACCTCCCTCTCATTCCACACACGCCCAAATACACGGGTATATATGACCACGATGTCTCAGCCCTTAAAATAAGCAACAACAACTGTATCTTCGATACACACTAATCAAATTCCTGGATACTTCTATACTTTCAGCAACGATCCTAGGGGTGATTTTTCTTCACTATGTGACATGCAGAACATGGTGCCACTAAAGCGATACCGTATTGGTCCATGTTATTTGCAAATGAATACATAATAATCATACAAGAGTGGAGCCTTGCATAAGTGAGGAGATGTAACACCAAACTCTGGGTGTCAACAAGCCGTACACTATCACTGGGGAATTGAGAAATTGGGTGGGCATATTGTGTGATAACCTGTGTTACTGTGGTGGCTGTGTGTGTATTTGTAAATTGGGGATAGGATTGGGAAGGAGGTGGCTGTGTCCTTAAGTTAACAACCATCCCAGCATTTGCCTTGAGTAGGGAAACCACTTCCAGGATGGCCGAGGTGGGAATCGAACCCTCCTCTTCTCAGTTTTGCCTCACGAGGCTGACTGTACCCCATTCCAGCCCTAAGGCCAGAATCAAAATTTCTTGGCAAAGCCGGGAGTCAAACCCAGACCTACGGGGGTGACAGCCAAGAAAGCTATCTGCTGCACCACGAGGTGGTCTCGCGAAAATGTAATGTATTGGTCATAAATATAGGCTATATAAATCTACATGAAAATAGCCTACTGCCTATCCAAACATTTTCATAAATTTGAGTTTCATATACCATTTTAAAGCTCAATGGTTTTAAAATTTACAGTTATCTTAAGTCATAGCAACAGATTTCAATGTTTACATTAAGCCACATTGTTCAAACCTGTTCAGGGAAGTCGGAAATTCCTCAGATAATGTCAAGCTGCACCTAACATCCTATTCTATTGTTGGATAAGGACTTGATTCTCATCATTGCAGAAATAATCTGATTAATACTAGCTGTAAACATGGCCAAGGTTTCATGTGATACAAGCTAAAGGTGTAGAATTTGGTATAAATGTTTATCACAAGTATCCAGTACCAGTACCTCTATGTCAATGTTACATAGGCATTGTGCTTGCTACACTTGTCATAGTATGTGGTACGGTATAAATTTCAGAATGTGCATCAATTTTAATTTATACCCTTGATTATTCATATTTATGTGGGGGTCAGGAATCGTATGGATTGTGAAGTGATGCTAGGAAAAGTTGTCTCCTTTCTTTTTAAGGATGTGTGAAGGACTGAGTGGTGTGTCTTTATAATGACATACTAAAATTGTAATGGCTGATGAAGGATGTAATTAATATCCAGAACATGTCCTACTATGTGCACATTATTTATTCATTTAAGGGTTGATTAGGCAGAAAGATTTACAGAAGATTACAATTCAAGAAATATTATACTCATCAGAGTTAATTAGAGATGAATGAAACTGGACAAGGTACTGGAAAGGCCTGTGACCTATTAAAAGGAAAGGTCCCAGCAGATTTCCCCTATATTGTTCAACCAGCCACATCTGGTTACGACCACTATATTCTTCCTGAAGTAACTCCACAGAGAGAATGAAAAGTGTCAAGAACAAACTTCTGCTTGCAATCGCACATTTTTTCTGCATTACAGTATTACTTACTTGTTTACATGGTTTATGTAGAAACAACTCGTACAAATATTACAGTGAATTCTCCTAGATATTATGCCATGTCTGTGCCCCATCATATCCATAGTACCGTACCTAGAAGAATTTGCAGTAATTTATTTTCTGGCCATGAAAGCCTAAACATTCCAACTCAAACAGGCATATTTTTCTGCAAATGTTTGGGTATTCTGATATATTTTCTTGGAAACATTTGACTTTTTTTTTTAAGAAACATTATTTTTTCCTGTTTTCAATTTTCAGAGGTGAAGCTCACCAATTTTGTGACTATATCCTGAAGTGGCTTGGCCTAGAAGCCTACAGTATATAAAATATGGTAGTGAGTGTTTAATCATAAAGAGGTTTTCTCAATAGTGATTTTTAATGCTCTGGCATTGTCATTAAGGAGCAAATTTAACTTCCTAAATACTGTAACATTTAAGATGGTCTAACACGAAATAAATTTAATAATACTATACCTGCAAGGTTTTAGCTACCTACTAAGAAAAGTTATGTGCAATTTTTGAGTGGAGCTACCTAGGCAAATCTTTACACCAAAAACCAACATATTGTTTATCGCTACCTTTTAGTAGATAAACTAGAATTCATGTCAGATAATCTGCAGCTTCTGTGACTGATAGCTATATTTTTGTCTTGTTGTCAACAAATGTGATAGACAGGTCTGAAGCAGTTCATTAATTCAATATTTCAAAAACTAACTCTCTCTATCAGAAGTCAAATCAGTGATCTGAGATCATGGCGATATCAGGAATGTTTGTTTATTGCATTACAACAAAGGATTTGGAAGTAATCTCATAAAGCAATAACTTCTAAATCAAAATAACTTACAATTTTATTGTTGGACAGCCAAAGGACTTATCATAATCCTCCATGGTTTTAGACAGGTGCAACGATCCATTAGTTCTGGGTTATCCCATCCCGTTAGAAAATGGAAGGATTGGGGTTTGAGACCTAAGGATGTTGTACAACATTAACTGCAAATCACATCACCACACTGAAGACCTGGTTTGTGAAATAAGTTGGTTCATGTCCATTCACCTGTCATTTCAAGTTAGCTTCCTTGTTTCTCATCTCAAAATGCTGAGATGGTGGCTTTCCCATTGACCACAGTCACTTCCCCATTCCTTTCTTAGCCTCTTCTACTTTCCATCAACGTTGAGGCTGCATGGATGATCCTTTTCTCTAGAATGAAAGGGCTCCATGACACTGTCAATTAGTATGAAAAAGACTTTGGGAGTGAAGTAAGGGGATAAAAGAAATATTCATATCCAAGAAATAAAAATAGCCAAACATATAATCCCATTGTTTCCACAGCTACTGCCATGGTCTAGAAGTAAGCATAGCTGCCTTCTAACTGGTTGGCCCAGTTTTGAATCCTGGTTTTGCCAAGGAGAATTTAAATTTTGGCCTGTAGTCATGTGTACTTGGATGTGTGTATCATTTGTCTCATAAACTGCCTTATTGTGATGGCTGTATTAGTGTGTGCATTTATAATTTTAGGTGAGGATAGGGAAGGAGACGACTATGGCCTTACGTTAGGGTAGCCTACCGTCTCGGCATTTACCTGCAGTAGAAGTGGGAAACCAAGGAAAACCACTTACAAGATGGCCGAGATTGGAATCAAAATCACCTCTTCTCAGTTTTGCCTCACAAAGCTGAGTGTACCCCGTTCCAGCCCTCAGACCAGAATGCTAGTTGCTACACCACGAGGTGATCTAAGTGAAAAGGGATGGATTCTAATCCACCTCTTGGTCATAATAGAAGTGAATTTCTATGGTTTCTAATTCCCCTTCCCCCCTCCCAGAATGCTCCATGCACCAAACATTCCATCTTCAAATTATTTTGCATGCCCAATTAAATGGAGTAATATAGCTCGGGTGGTGTTGGGGTAGCGTGCCTGCCTCGCACCAGGAGACCTCGGGTTCGATTCCAGGCTCCGTCAGGGATTTCAGAAACCGGCGTGAGGGCTGGAACTGGGTGTACACAGCCTCGCAAGGATAATTGAATAGCTGTCTGACAATGAGGCAGCGCCACGCTCATGGAGACCAAGATTAACGGCCGAGGGGACCCGAGGCGCTCACCACGCGTCACCACATAATCTGCAGGCCAAATGGCTGGGTGGCGATCGCTTGGTAGGCCTAGGCCCTTCATGGACTGTAGTGCCACGGGGTTTGTTTGTTTCGTTTTAATGGTAGTTCGGAGACTACGGTTTCAATAGTCTTCTTAGAATGTACAGTACATGGGTGTTAACTTTAAAAATACCCACACGAGTCTCTCTGGAGGACTCACACATTATTACTGTTACGTAAACATATCTTGCATAAGAATCATGGCCCTACTAATAATATAGTTCATCGTATCTTTGTGAGAAAAATACTGTACCTGTATGTGCTTTTGCTCAAAGAACTTTTTCTTTTCTGAATTTTTATTCCATACATATTATTTTTGTTTGTTTTATTAATATTAGGCATCCACCCATAAATTTTAATTCAACTAAAATTTGTATTATTTTGTGTTAAGAGGGACAGATGACCTTGCTGTTCCGCCCCTTAAACAACAATAACTATCCATACTATGTGTAAAGTTACTGGGCAATTCTGAGAATATTTACAGCGGATCCAGGTTGCAGTCATGGACCACCTTGTGGCGTAGTGACTACCATTCTTGGCTGTTGCCCCAGAGGTCTGGGTTTGATTCCCGGCTCTGCCAAGAAATGTAATTCTGGTCTGAGGGCTGCAACAGGGCACACTTAGTCTCGTGAGGCACAACTGAGAAGAGGAGGGTTTGATTCCCACCTCAGCCATCTTGGAAGTGGTCTTCCGAGATTTCCCACTTCTACTGCAGGCAAATGCTGTGATGGTTCCTAAGTTAAAGCCAATGCCGCCTCCTTCCCAATCCTCACCGGAATTGCAAATACACATACTAAGACAGGCATCACAATAACACAGGTTATCAGTCAAAATTCCACACTCGCCCAAGTACACGGGGCTAAATGACCACGATGTCCAGGCCCCTGAAATGAAACAACAGATTTCAGTCGATGTACAGAAGTTTTCTAACATGGTGGCCAGATTGCTCCTTAGTGCCTCTTGGTCTATTGGAATGGCTGTAACATCCGGTGCATTATCATACCATAGTCAAACTGTTCCTCTATTGGAGCACGAAGATTGGAATTCTCTGCCGTCACTGTCTCATGAAGCCATAGCCAGGTGGCTATGCTAATGCTTGTTGTTTCATGTAGGAGGTTGTACATCATGGTCGTCAGCCCTGTGTACTTGGGCGTGAGAAGAAACACATACAACAGGAGCAATCGAGTTTGGCAACGGGTGGGTGAGAGATTTCACAAGCTCTTCATCCAGGAACGCCTCCAACAGCAAGGAAATTCAGTCATGTTTTGTGGTGGGATCATGTTTGGTCGACGTACGCCTCTAATTCCTATCTACGGTAACATGACCGGTCTGGTATACAGAGACAACATCCTCAAACCTGTCGTTACAGGATTCGCTGCCACAATGGGCGAGGGCTTTACACTAGTGGACGATAATGCCCATCGAGCTAGGGTGGTCAATCAGTTCCTTCAGGTGCAAGGCATACGGAGAATGGAGTGGCCTGCATATTCTGCGGACATGAACAGTATCGAAGATGCATGGGAAAAGATTAAGAGTGCAGTTTCGCTCTGTCCCAATCCTCTAACTATCAAACAAACAAACATTCAGCAACTGATTGAAGCTGCTTTCCAAGAGTGGGATAATCTGCCCCAAACCAGGTTGGTTCGTTGGTTCTCAGTACGGTATGCCTCTTTGTCGACAAGCATGCCTTAGGGCTCGTGGTGGCCATACATGGTATTGATATGCCCCAACATGAAAAAGATTGCCACTTTTGTTATGCTTTTTTTGTCTCTTTTGCACAGCATATTGTGTGTTGTTTTTCTTTGTATGTCATTACATACTACCTTACCAGGGAATTGTTACCACAAGACGTGGAGCGGGGCTGTTGTGTATACATTACGTCAGCTCGCCTCGTTATGGCTGCCGCGAGCGGTTGCTGGGCAAGAGGGGGAACGCATGCACAGTCGTACAATGAGAACACATCGCACAGCGCACGACCCAGCACGAATCATGCACACAAATGACATGCGATGAGGTTTCGCTGGCAACAACTGCACGACTATCGCAGGCGTGTGGCTGGGCGGAGCGCATTAGTTCCGATTTCCGCCACCGGTAACAATTAGCTGGTAGGATAGTACACATAGCAAAACACTAAATCGCAATATGCAAAACCTCTTTTAGAGTACTGTTCAAGTTACAAACACTGCTAGTCACCACAACACTCTAGGGGCAGATGACCTCGAAGTTCCGCCCCTTAAAACAACAATTACATTACATTCACCACAACACTGATTATCAAATACCATGCACACACAAGTACACGGGTCATAGAGCAAAGAGGTCCTGATTGGAACTATAATAATATATACAGTACCGGTATGTCAAAAAATATGGTTATATAAATGACTCCAGATTATAGCTTACCATGAGGCATACATACTTTGAACCGGCAGATTATAGCTTACCATGAGGCATACATACTTTGAACCGGCATTGGTGGCCGAGAGCGCTAATGTGCTACCTCGTGCCTCGCTGGCATCGGGAGAGCGTGAGTTCGAATCCCACCTCTACCGTCCTGAAAATGGTTTTCGTGGTTTACCATTTTCACTACCAGGCAAATGCCGGGACGGTTCCTTTCAATAAATCCACTGTCAATTTCCTTGCTATATCCCTTCCCTGACCCGTCCTGAAAAGAAAAGTACATGGCCATTGGCTGCATTAATAAAATTACACATACAGTACTTTGAAACTTTAGTGTTTAAAATAAGACTGCTGTTACGACTTGAAACTGAATCCCAGCACTCTGCGCAGAGTGTGAACTGATTACACCACGATAGCCCTTTGTTAACTCTTGACGTAGGCCTAGTAACTGAAGCTATGGCATATAGTTAGGCCCCCTAATGACCAGTATTAATTCCACTATGATGTACATGTCGCTTACAGGTACCAACTGGAAAGATCTGCCCCAGGCCTCTCCAAAAGCCACGCAGCATTATGAGCCTAACACTTCTCTCATCCAGGTGTAAAAACCATCCATCGCATGGAAAACTATTCCTACATTATCTCCATTTCTGCAGAATGGGAAGAATAAGGAGTCGACATACCACTGACAAGTAAAAAGTGCGGTGCGGATAGATGGCAACTTATTAGTCGTGACGAGGTTAAAGTTAGGTCTGATTGGTGTTAAGCTATGGTTAGAGCAAGTTTAGGACTGAGCGTTTTACTTGATTGATTGGCGACACCATTGCACATAGTGTTATTTACCAGTTATATTACTTTATTACATTCACTAGCGACAGAAAGCAAAGCAAACTTGTAGCTTCGCGTGGCTCTCGTGATCATAAGCCACAGAACCTTTCTTTTTTATATTTAGAATTTGAACCACTGGATGCAACTCTGAAATTCGAACATGCATTAACCAAGAATCAAAACCCAGTCCAAAACTATAATATGATGACTTTAGGATCTCCGAATGGAGATCTGGGTGTGACCTTGGCTTCTAGGATTAAAGAAGCAGGCCTCTGTACGAAGGGTGGTTGGCCGGTTTACTTACTGTAAGCCCTGAGCTTGTATTTCAGCTTTACTTTACTTATTTTTAGGCCATCTGTAGGCTAAACAAAACAATCTACCAGTAAATGTATAGTCTATTTGTTGAATCTGAAAGCTACTTGTTGCTCCTATCATAGCCACACAAAGACGTGGAACTAATAAAGGTACCGGTAATGAAAAGAGATTCCTTAGCACATGACTTACAGTACCGGTATTGAATTTTTCTTGGAACACAAGATAATGAACGGAAGTGTGAGTAGGCTAAGAAATGAGGAGTAAGAAGTAGCCTAGGCATATCATGAAATGTGAAAATAACACTGCATAATAAGGCTGTCCCCACCCATTAACATGACTTTTTTATTTACTAAATAAATTTCCGGGTATTTACGTTAGGAAGCTAAGAACATTAAAAATTAATACTTATTTACAGTTACTGTAGTAAACTTGAATTGCATTATCTCAGACTACAAAAGTTTAAGAAACAAAATCCACATTTCCCCCACACTTTTCAATATATCGTGTGTTAATTTAATCTTTAAAAACATATCATAACCTTTCATCGTTACGATGCAATCACAATGCGACACCACAGGACTGGAGGAATGTGATGGTAAACATTAAATTCCACACTTCTTAGAATTAAAACACAGTAGTATTAACACTTTCTATTTTCTTGTTATTTATTTTCTTAAAATATCTGAATATAAAGAGAGCTAGTGTGTTGAAATAGAGTTAAATAAATTACATAAAATATACATTCATCAATCAGCTGTTTATCATGTGTTTGTCCATAAGTGGTGCTACCTAGCGGCTTACAGGTGTATTGGTGCTCCCCCTTATCAATTGTTTTTTTGAAAATCCGTTCTTCCGGTTTTGCCGAAGTGTCCATACTGGATTGGTATCTATACTGTGAGAAGGGCATGTTTGTTATTAGGGGAGGCTAGGAAGGCTTCGATGGAGGCAGTGATGTGAAAGAGGTGATCGTGGGTGGAGAAGTTAGGGCGGAAGCCAGCTTGATGAGCGGGGATGAGACCAAGGTGCAATGTAGTAAATATTTATTGCACGTGAGGTATTTCGCACATTGCAGTGCTTCAATTTACTTTGTCAATTAAAGCCAAAATTTTGCAATACAAAATTAACGAATATATTTTTCCGACATAAAATATTTCTGTACGGCAAAAAATAGTAATCTTCTTGTCTATACTTACATATTATTTGCTTGAAATATATTTTGAAGGTGTAGCCTACTGATTATGTGGTGTGGCCGTGGTGTGTTTTGTAGAGGTTCTCTTTGTCTCCGGTAGGTGGTGGTATGCTGGCGGCATATTCGCCGATCCCACTTCATATAACATAGGCCCTAAAATACCGGCTTATGATTGGTGGAAGGTTGAGTTACAGATGATTTGCGCTCTCGTCCACAGAGCGCACCACATCTACAGAGACTATTTTTCGCTGCGACACGGCAACGTGAACTTTTAGCCGCTCTGTTTCTTAACTTTTTATCGAAAGCGCGACTCTAGAATACATTTATTTACCCGGTGTGATTGCGAGTGTGTCAAACCTCTTTTGACCTCTCCCTATTAACTTATACCGATACTAACTGCCTATTCAGTTCCTATATACTGCACCACATTCCGAGTCACGCCACTGAACGTAATGAGTGTCACGCTCCCTAATACAGATTTCTCTAAATAAGTCCATTTATTCCCTCCGGTACCTCTGTGGTAATAAGGAATCTATAGAGCTGTACAAGGGTAAGACCGGACCAGCCCAATGGGCATACTGCAAATTATTGCACGACACCCCTGCGCTGTGTGAAGTGTAGCGATGCCCATAGGGCGGTAGATTGCCCGTTAAAATCATAAGCTAATGCAAAATGTGTAACTAAGTTGGGGAACACCCGACCTCCTTCAGAGGTTGGGTTCACAGTTCCAACTCTACACACCTGCTCGGCGTATAGACAATCTGCGTCTGCGGGTGGCAGATGATCTAGCTGTTCTGCCACTTAAAACGACAATCAATCAGGCACTCTCCAGGTGTCAAACCCAGCAGTCAACCAAGTGAGCTCCGACGGATAATTCTGCGCACTACTTAGATCACGACAAAGCCAACTCAGCATAGACCATGAACAGTGGAAGGTAGAGGCTTTGTAACACATTGGTGATAGAAATGTCGTATCATGGAGCCTTCCTTCTTGAAAACAGCATTGGCGTCATGAGAGGGGGATAATAAGCTGCAAAGAAGACCATGTTTTGGTCTCCCTTAAGAACTGTTCCGTATTTCTAAAGAAAAAACTACGTATTCAAATATGTCTCATGTCGAATGTTTCCAGAAATTGTTTTTCACTCGTTACTCTGTTACTGATCGCTAATTGCGTGTACTCAGCACCTAAGTAGATAATTGTCAGCCGTTATTATACATTCATTTTTATTGCTATTCCGGAGATTTACTGACCTCGGAATGATGTGTCAGTGATCCCAATGCCCTTATGCTATGAGTGAACATATCTCTATATTTTTATTTGTTCCAAGGCACCAATAATTACGATTTAAAATTGACTAGATTATCATTGCTTCCCCATAAGGAGGGCTCGAGAATGGGTACGCCAACATGGCGGACCGCGCGCTCAACCTGGCGTACTTTCTCGTGCAGCGGAGAGCTGCCATCAGCGATCCATGTATAGCGATCAGTGATGCAGACATAGCAGAGAGCACATGGTTTGACTCAGTGTGTCTTCATTCATCACGGCCATTAGACCGCCAGGCAGGAGGGGGGGGGGGCTAACTTCCCCACTATTTGTGTCTTCCTCCAAGCCTCTTGGAATGTTATAAGTAGGGCCCGGATGTGCATGACGACAAGTCATCTTTTTACTGAGCTGTCTAAAACTATGCTGAAGTACATAAAAACTCCAGACGGGCCACCCCGTCTTGAAATACGTCATTTTTATTTTGCATCTTTTTGCATTTTTTTCCAATTTAAGAGCATTTTTTTTTAAGTTTGGTCGATTTTTTGGTCATATTTTAGAGAAATCAGCCTTTAAGGTATTTTTTTTCCAATTTAGTCATGTCACAGCTTTATATGAGGGAGTTACGTCTCTCAGAGTTAAGAAAAAGCTAGTAGCTATGAACATAAACCTTTTGTTAAGTGCTAGAAATCTATTTTGATTGACTTTTCAGTTTGAGCTTCAGATGTCATTTTTGAAATATTGGTGAGTTTATTATTATAAGATCATTTTCTCCATTTTATAGTGCATTTTTCGAATTTTTGAAATATTGGTGAGTTTAGTCTATTATTATAAGATAATTTTCTCCATTTTATAGTGCTTTTTTCGAATTTTTGAAATATTGGTGAGTTTAGTCTATTATTATAAGATCATTTTCTCCATTTTAGTGCATTTTTCGAATTTTTGAAATATTGGTGAGTTTAGTCTATTATTATAAGATCATTTTCTCCATTTTATAGTGCATTTTTCGAATTTTTGAAATATTGGTGAGTTTAGTCTATTATTATAAGATCATTTTCTCCATTTTATAGTGCATTTTTCGAATTTTTGAAATATTGGTGAGTTTAGTCTATTATTATAAGATCATGTTCTCCATTTTATAGTGCATTTTTCAAATTTTTGAAATATTGGTGAGTTTAGTCTATTATTATAAGATCATTTTCTCCATTTTATAGTGCATTTTTCGAATTTTTGAAATATTGGTGAGTTTAGTCTATTATTATAAAATCATTTTCTCCATTTTATAGTGCATTTTTCGAATTTTTGAAATATTAGTGAGTTTAGTCTATTATTATAAGATCATTTTCTCCATTTTATAGTGCATTTTTCGAATTTTTGAAATATTGGTGAGTTTAGTCTATTATTATAAGATCATTTTCTCCATTTTATAGTGCATTTTTCGAATTTTTGAAATATTGGTGAGTTTAGTCTATTATTATAAGATCATTTTCTCCATTTTATAGCGCATTTTTCGAATTTTTGGTCATTTATTACAGTCATTTTTGAAAAATTTAAAAGAATTTTTCGAACTTTTTACTGCATCAACATCCGGGCCCTAGTTGTGAGTCATGATCTGTCTCAGTGGCAACACAGCATTTCCCCACATGCTAGCTTTGACAGCTGTCAGCGTTCATTATCGGTAAATCAGAGTATAGTTAGCTGATAAGAAGTCAAGGTTTCTTGAAGCATTACCAAATTGGTTTATAACTTCGTCAGTATTTAGTAGGCCTATGTCTCTAGGAATAGATAACAATGCTAGACCGTTGAGTCTGTTTTCAGAAGTAGATTATTGATGTGTGACATCTTTCCACTCGGTAGCTGGATATTTTTTGTGGGAGTGCTTTTGGATAAGGGACGGAAACAATGAGCGGGCGTGGTGGAGGAGTTTGGTACCACGACGTACTGTCGGCAATGTGGCTAAGTGGAATGTATATCGCATAGGTTTACTTCAAGGTTTGGAGGCCCTATTAAATATAATCCTACAATAAATCATCTTCAAGTTGTCGTTCTTTGATGTGAAAATATTCATTATATCATATTTGCTGAAAACAATTATCATTTATTCAATCTTCATGCTTTTGCTGTATTCTTATTTAATGTAAGCATTCGAGGTACTGTCGGCCAACATACAGCCCTATGTGGAATGTATATAGCATACGGTTCACTTAAAGGTTTGGAGGCCCCATTAAATATATTCCTACAATAAATCATTGGCACTGGAGTTTTACAAGTAATTATTTCAACGACCATCAGAATTCACTGTAAACAAAGGATTTGCGCTCCCGACAGACACATAGTAGGATAACATGTCACATGTTACACATCATATGCGACTACTGTACGGCTCGTATTTTTTTCTCGTTGTTTTCGTTTCGATTTAATTTGTTTCCATATTTACAATGTACCTATAAATACCGTTTGACGTTCGACCGATCAACCACAACGCAGCGAAGGCAGTACGAGAGAGAGTGAGATGGGATGATAAATGTTGTTTTAAGGGGCCTAACATCTAGGTTATCGGCCCCTAATTGTCTGGGTGATAGCGAAAATGACAATGAAATGGGAACCATAACAACAATTTAGTTAGACTGAAAATACTTACAAAATGCAACGTAGATTCAAAATACTCACAAAATGCAATTGAGAATCAAAGTACTTACAAAATGCCCATCCTACAAAATGCAATTTAGATTAAAAATACTTGCAAAATGCGGTTTAAGTTGAAAATACTTACAAAATGCAATTAAAATTCAGAAAACTCACTCCTATATTCAAAGACTTACTAAAAAGCAATTTAGATTGCCAATTCTTACAAAATGTAATTGAGGATGAAAATACTCGCAAAATGCAATTTAGATTGCCAATCCTTACAAAATGCAACTTACGAGGGCTTTTTTTTAAGTAAGGGCCGTTTTTTTAAAATTAACCGAACATTTTATTTTGAAACCACATTTATTTTTTGGTTTTACATACCTTCCTCTATTTTTCTACATAGTTGCCTTGTTTATTTAGGCACTTGTCATACCTTAAAACTAAGTTCTGAAATCCCTCAGCATAAAAGTTTGCCGCCTGCTCTGACAACCAAGAATTCACGGCTGTTTTCACTTGTTCATCGTCGGCGAAGCGCTTCCCACCAAGATGACGTTTCAGCTGCGAAAAGAGGTGGAAATCGTAGATCATAGATGGTCGACCTGAGCGTTCATCGTCATGAACATTTTCACGGTCACTTTTGAACTCGCGTACGCATTTTCGCACTTTACCTTCCGTCATTGCATTATCACCATACACCTCACAAATCTGACGATGAATGTCTGCAGCCGACATGTTTTTTGCATTCAAAAAACCTATCACAGATCTATCTCACACGTGGCGTGCGAAACAATAATCTTGATCAATGTAAAGATGCACAGCTCAGCGTACAGGTTAGCTACACAGCTGCAAGTGACGCCTGCTTGTTCGGAACGGATGCCGGGAGGTAGCGCGCATACTTGTTGCGACGTGCGCACTAACTACGGGCTTTTAAAGAACGGCCCTTACTTAAAAAACAGCCCTCGTAGATTGAAAATACCTACAAAATGTAGTGTACCTATAGAGCATCCAGCGTTTAGAAAAGACTATGGCTCTTACGGGCTTTTATTTTTAACGCAACCCCCCCCTACACTGGTTTTGTTACCTCACATTTTATCATGAAGGAACTCTGAATAGACATATTTTTCGTCATAATATCTTCCTACAATTATCTGCCAATATATTACCTTTCTTATAGCATACAAGTATCGTTTATATTAAGTCTTAGTAATTTAAAAATTTTCGAGGTTAGCACGCTGGAAAGAAGAGCCTCTTCCTGTGCTGCATGCTCGCCCGGAGTGGAGCACGTGCTCAGTTCCGCCGGCAACGTAAGTTCTGAAGCACTATCCGTCATTGGTGTTATTGTTATGTGTCTGTGTTATTTTCTGTTCGATAGAATCAGGGCTGCCGACAGCTGGGTTCGAACCCACCATGCAAGTCTCACAGCTGCGCACCCCTAACTCCACGGCTAACTCACTACAATATTACAAATATTAATCTAAACGAAACAACAAGAAAGTTTATGATCAACAGTATCGGTATTGCTGACGTAAAAATTGTTAACAACGCCAGCATACAGTACGTTCGAGAAGGAAGGAAGGAAGGAAGGGTTGTGCTCTCGACATCTGTCAATCAGTAATGCGTCATACCACCATGAAATGAATGTCGTTATTGGTTCTCTTCGCGTACGGTATCCTTAATACTGGTCCAATCCGTCAACACCTGCAAAACTGCTCCTTCCTGGGCGTGTCCTATTTCAGGTAGCTGCTAGGGTGTGTTGTCTCGCTAACTTATGAAAGCGCAGTACTCGAAGCGGGTCAGCATAACGTATGACGTCAGCGCTACCTCTTCGTAGAGTTAGCAACACTGTCGCCATAAGGCTCCACGTCTTTTATAAAAGCTGGATGCTCTATAGGTAGAGTATTTTTAGCCTATTTTCAATTTTGAAAAAATAGGCTTATGAGATCACCTTTTGTACGTGTGTGTGTGCGTGTGTGTGTGTGTGATTCGTGTGTGTGTGTCCCCCTAATAAAATCTAAATGGCAGGAGCGATTTCAATGAAACTAAGAAAGTTCATAGCACTATTCCCGGCGACCTCGACCGTGCCCTTCAAATTTTGTTACGACTCACCAATCCAACATGGCGGCTGTGCGAAATATTTCACCAGTATTCAATATCTCCGAAACTATTACCGATATTACCCTGACATTTTCTATGGTGATAGAGGGAACTACTATAAGTTCACTTATGTGACTTTTGAAAACCTGGTAACTACAAAACGAACATGGCGGCCAAGCGAAATTGCGACTTTTAAATAAACGTTTCTCGCGATTTGACCAACCAAACGCAATGAAACATGGTACAGTATATGTTTATAAACATTGTAATGCACCGACATCTAACTTCGTTCAATTGTTTACATAATCACAAGATGGCGGATGTGCGAAATACTTCACCGGCATTCTATATCTCTGAAACTATTAGCGGTATCTCCCTAAAATTTTGTACTGAGATAAAGGGCACAACTGGAAGTCCATCTATAAGATTTTCAAAAACCAGTTAACTACAAAACGAACATGGCGGCCAAGCGAATTTGAAAATTTTAAATAGACCTTTCTCGCGATTTAATGTTCCAAGCGCACTGAAACCTGGTACAGGAAATATTTATACACATTGTAATCCACTGGTATCTAATTTAGTTCAATTGTTTACATAACCTCAAGATGGCGGCAGTGCGAATTTTAAAATTAAGTTGTTATTTCTTGTGATGTAGTCATGCGATCGAAGTGAAAGTTTGAATAATGAACCTACGCAATAATTTTCCTTTAATGGTACATGACTCTATGGCCTATACATTTAACAATCCAACATGGCGACCATCCGAAATATTTAGACGATACTGAATATCTGCGAATCTATTTTAGCAATCAAACTGCATTTTTTAATGTTCATAGGGGCTATGAACTTAAGTTCACCTATAGGACTTTAAATAACCTGGTGATCACAAATCCAACATGGCGGTGACGCGAATTATAAATATTCACATGGACGTTTCTCGCAATTTAACCATCCGCGTGCAGTGAAACTTGGTACAGTAAATCTTTATCCGAATGTTAATCCACTGGCATCTAATTTATTTCAATTGTTTCCATAACCTCAAGATGGCAGCTGTGAAAAATTTTTAAATCTCCTTGTTTTTTCTTGTGTCCTAATTATGCGATTGAAGTTTGAATACTACACGTTCACAATAATCTGCATGTAACAGTACATAACTCTAGGACCTACATATATAAAATCCAACATGGCGACCATCCGAAATATTTAGTCGGTTCTCAATATCTACGAATCTATTACAGCAATCAAACTGAAATTGTGTATGTTAAATAGTGGCAATTAACATAAGTAGGATATATGAAAATAGGCTGTATAGTTCTTCACGGAACTACTTGTTTTTTTTTAATAATTATGTTTTCAGCCTGCTCAAACTCGGAAAAGTCCGTTTGGCGGTAGCTATGGACACAGACAAAACTGCCAACAGTTTGATAAGGGTACAGAAGTGTGCAAACTATTAGAATAAAGTAGATACCATAATTAAAATCAGTCAGATTTTTTATTATTGAAAATCAATTTATTGAACAATGGATGACATCCTTTATCACCCTACTCGGAGAGGGGCAGATGCCCTCGTAGTTCCGCCCCTAACAACAATAACTAACTAACTAACTAACTAACTAACCCTACTAGGAGAATTTATCCCCCCTGTAAACTTATAACTTTTCCGATAAGGAATTACGACTGGAAAATTTCAGAATTGGGTATTCTGAGGGTTACCTGAGCTGGGTCCGTTTTCTCTTTTTTCATTGGTTTTGCAATGTGCCCTCTAAATCAAGCAATTTCAATCCATGGTCCATGTATAGTTCAAGAGCGGAGGATCAGTATAATAGACTTTGAATACTTCAGCTCTAAATACACACGAAACGTAGAATATAGTAATCGAAACAAAACGTGTGGCATTTTGTATTAACGAGTGACCCTCTTTTAGTGGAAATTCTATATAATCTCTTTACTATACATTTCTTAAAATAAAATGTAATTAAGACTGATGGTTAAATCGTAAAAAGTGTAGGCTAAATGCGATTTTGGACAACTGGCGTTGTATGTATGTCTACCCCTTATTATTCCCATTTTCCAACGGGGTCGGGGATGAGATGCGATGGAAGTCTTTGTGGCGATGGTTTTTACGGCCGGATGCCCTTCCTGACGCCAACCTCATGAGAGGAGTTAATGAGAGATGAAATGAATGATCGTGAATGAAACTGGGTAAGGATGCGGAAGGAAGCGGCCGTGGCCTGTCAGAAGGTACCGTCCCAGCATTTGCCTGGTGTTGAAAATGGGAAACCAAGGAAAACCATTTCAAGGACGGCCGACGGTGGGGCTCGAACCGACGCGTCTACCGAGTCAGCAGAGAGCTTGGCCCCATGACCTAATGCTGCGCTTTAGCCAGCGTAGCCACTACTGTCGGTCTTGGACAACTGGCGTTAAATCTCACAATTTTCACACCCCTGTACTTGTTGTTGGTAGGTTGTTAAGCGCGAAGGCACTGGCGAGTACAATGATAGAGGTTTTGTTTACACACAAGATGGCACTGTGAAAAATGTTAACATTAAGTATTAATTTCTTGTGTCCTAATCATGCAATCGAAGTCAATGTTTGAATTATGAACCTACGCAATAAATGTCATTTAATAGTACACAACTCTATGGCCTACATATAAAAGATCCAACATGTCGACCATCCGAAATATTCAGACGGTTCTCATTATCTACACGCGCCCGGGAACGTTCTCCGCAGCGGCTAAGTGATGCTGCGAGTGGTTGCGTCATCAGTTTAGTTGGTAGTACGGTGTCCTTGATAGGGTGAAGGCTACATGTGTTGGCTGTGGTATTGCAATAAGCCAGCATGTGTGTCATCAGCACTTCTATAACTAGTGCCGTAATCTCTCGCAGCATCTCGTAGGCACTGCGGAGAACATTCCCGGGCGCACTGTATTACAGTAATCAAACTGAAATTTTGTATGTTGATTGAGGCAATTAGCATAAGTAGGATATATGAAAATGGGCTATTTAGTTCTTCACGGAACTACTTGTTGAAGATAAAGAACCCTGCTCAAGATAGAACGACGTTAATTAGTAGGGCTCGGATTTTTAGGTGCTAAAAATCGGGAAAATATGTATTTTTTATGTATTAAAAATACCTGAAATATGTGACTAAAAAGTAAAAATATTAATTACAATTTAGTTTATTAATGTGAATATAAACAATATGCAGTACTCACGAATGCAATTTATGCTATGCCTCATTGACTACTGAAGAATTACAATACACAACGCGATACATCTTCAGGTTGTCCATCACAAATGACCGACGATTATCGCGAAACACTTCTTCTGAAGGCGCGAAACTGCGGCAATATGTTTCTTGCCCTTGAGGTGTTGTGTAACTTGAGATGGCTGTTTAGCCTTGATTGCTTTCCCACATGGTTGGCAGAACAGAACGCCCCCCACAGGAGTAAAATAATCCTTAAATTCTGCAACATACTGCTGCAGACGTTAATCCTTAGTTGCTTTTACTTTAGGCTTCGTAGAACTGCCTTACACTTCACAGTGCCAGAGATGAACTGCATGTGAGTGAAACTGGTTCAAGGTAGCTGAGGTAGGGGGGAAGGTCTAGCACGCTATGGGCAAGGAAATCTCCGAGTTCCACAGTGAGTGGCACGGGGCGACAAGTTAAGAATAACACAGATGCAAACTGACATATGCTCTGCATGTAGATTAGATAACTCATAGGTTCCTTACCGTTCAAGTAACACAGAAAAAATATGCAATAAACTGATAGATCTAGCATACTGACTTTTTAATATGTAAATATTATGCCTTTTATATGCTAATGAGTGAAAAACAGGAATTTATGCATTTGTAGAAAAAAATGCTCAAAATATGTATTTGCATTAAAAATATTTATTTACCTAAAAATCCGAGCCCTATTAATTAGTGTAGAGGCAACAGGTTAGACGGTAATGTGATTATTACGCTCAGCGACTCGGATATATAATGGGTTATCACACAATTAGGGAGAAAAGAGTCCCAGGGATCACGCCCACACCTATGTTCCCATGACAACTGTAGCACCCCCAGAACAGCTCAGCTCATCGGTCCGGGCAGCGTAGGCTATACTTGGAAGCCACCCACCACTCAATTTAACGTTATCGACAAGCTTGTTCGCGAGACGGAAAGCACACAAATCATAGCCCCTGCTTCCAATCACAGAGGACACTTTAATGGAGTAGGACGCATCATACAAAGATATTGCTTTTACCACCGAAATGTTGGTTGGTTGGTTGCTTCCTTAGTTTAGGGGGTGCGACTACGCGGTCATGTAGCCCCGTGTACTTTGGGTGTGTGTAGAATTTGTCTGATAACCGGTGTTAATTGTGGTGGCTGTATTAGTGTGTGTTATCTGTGATTCAGACTGCAGACGATCAATTTTTCAAGTAGTTCCTACTTTTGCTAACAAATGCTACCGTCCACGACACCTATCTGCGGACTTGCCTACTAGATGCCATCATAGCCAGCACCTGGTGGCGAACGTTGGAACTAATATAGTGCTATCAAACTTACCTACACAATTTAGCTTCCACAAGTGAAGTTAGTTGAAGGTTCATTTTCATGCCATAAATCTATGACATGGGACCGCCGGCTTTACTTACCCTACGAAGGAAGGCATACTGAGGGATTTTTAACGCTCTTAAAAATCCGACGACTTCGGCCGGGTTTGAACCCACGATCTTGGGCATAGAAGCTCAGCATGCTACCAACTACGCCACCGAAGCCGGTTATTTTACACACAAGTGTAGCTAAATGTATCGTCTTGATGAATTCTTGAAAAAAATTATACTACGAATATTAAAATTTTCATGTAGTTAAAACTTCTGAATATTCTGTCATAACCGCGTAGCAACGTTGAAAAAGTTCGCGTGCTGCCATTTTTAATTTTATTTTTCAAGATAACAATGTCATGTCATTTTGAGTGTTGTAGAGTAAAGTTGGAAGAAGTTTTCTACCTGCAGACCTAGAGTGTAGGTTTAAAGGTTTACACAGGTGGGGCTGTTCATTGACCCTGCATTCTATGAAAGTTTCGACGGTCAGCGTGGGGTGCAGCTTGCTACTTGTGTTTGTACTAGATTTATTTTGATTACTTACTTTACTTTACTTTACTTCCTCGGTGCTACAGCCTGGGGTAGGCTTTGGTATCTCTCACGATTCCTCGCCATTCGTCCCTTCTATGAGTTTTCTCCCACCATCTTCCAATCCTCATAGTTCTCAGGTCATCCCCTAAGTCTTGTAGCCATCTTTTGCGCGGTCGTCCACGTCTGCTCTTCCCTTCCATAGTTCCATGTAATATCTTCCTCGGTGTTCTTTCTTCATTCATCCTCTCTACATGATCCAGCCAATCCAGACGTCGGGACTTAATAAATTTCACAATATCGTCACCTTTGATTATCACTTCTATTTCTTTGTTTGTCCTCATTCGCCACCCTTCACCCTCCTTACCGGGCCATATATCCTTCTTAAAAATTTTCGTTCAAAAATGTTGAGATCACCCTCATCATTTGTTGACATTGTCCACGTCTCAGATCCATAGGTCACCACTGATCTATTAAGGGTCTTGTAGAGTTTAACATTTAAGTTCCTACTTAGAAGTTTTGATTTTAAGAGCTAAGTGTTAGCATAGTAAGCCCTGTTTCCATTCATGATCCGTTTATGAATCTCCTCTGATACTGAATTCTCACAATTTAGTATAGTACCAAGGTAACTGAAGAATTTTGCATTCTCAAACTTATACTGACCAATTTCTACATTTTCTCTGGCTCTTCTATCTTTTTCCGCTGACATTTTTGATATATTTCGTTTTCCTTTCATTAATTCTCATTCCCATCTTTCCACTCTTCTACTCCAGAATCTTGAACATTTCTTGAAGGGATTCCCAGTTCCATGCCATCAACACAATGTCATCTGCATATGCATTTATTTTGATTGCTCTCTTTTATGTTCCATTCAGCATACGTTAATATCGTTGTATGTGTTATGTTACTATTCGTATAATTATACAGTACCTAATTCAAGTCTTCGTCACTGAACGATCGCTGAATGTGTGGAAAGAGTACGCGAAGCGCTCTCTACTGCCGCCTCTCATGGAGTGGAACAATACCCTGTCCTAACGCTCTGTACTGCCTACTCTCATGGATTGGAACAATATCTGGCAACCCTGTCCAAACGCTCTCTACTGCCTCCTCTCATGGAGTGGAACAATATCTGGCCACCCTGTCCTAACGCTCTCTACTGCCTCCTCTCATGGAGTGGAATAATATCTAGCAACCCTGTCCTAACGCTCTGTACTGCCTCCTCTCATGGAGTGGAATAATATCTAGCAACCCTGTCCTAACGCTCTGTACTGCCTCCTCTCATGGAGTGGAACAATATCTGGCAACACTGTCCTAACGCTCGGGACTACCTCCTCTCATGGAGTGGAACAATATCTGGCAACCCTGTCCTAACGCTCTGTACTGCCTCCTCTCATGGAGTGGAACAATATCTGGCAACCATGTCCTAACGCTCTGTACTGCCTCCTCTCATGGAGTGGAACAATATCTGGCAACCCTGTCCTAACGCTCTGTACTGCCTCCTCTCATGGAGTGGAACAATATCTGGCAACACTGTCCTAACGCTCTGTACTGCCTCCTCTCACGGAGTGGAACAATATCTGGCAACCCTGTCCTAACGCTCTGTACTGCCTCCTCTCATGGCGTGGAACAATATCTGGCAACCCTGTCCTAACGCTCTGTAGTGCCTCCTCTCATGGAGTGGAACAATATCTGGCAACCCTGTCATGGAGTGGAACAATATCTGGCAACCCTGTCCTAACGCTCTGTACGAGAGAGAGAGAGAGATGGGATGATAAATGTTGTTTTAAGGGGCCTAACATCTAGGTTATCGGCCCCTAATTGTCTGGGTGATAGCGAAAATGACAATGAAATGGGAACCATAACAAAAATTAAGTTTGACTGAAAATACTTACAAAATGGAACTCAGAGTGAAACGACTCACAAAATGTAAAGTGGAAATGCTTACAAAAGATAATTTAGAAGGAAAATACTCACAAAAGGAATTGATTGAAAAATACGCACAAAATGTAATTTAGGTTCAAAATACTCACAAAATGCAATTGAGAATCAAAATACTTACAAAATGCCCATCCTACAAAATGCAATTTAGATTAAAAATACTTGCAAAATGCGGTTTAAGTTGAAAATACTTACAAAATGCAATTAAAATTCAGAAAACTCACAAAAAAGGCACCCCTGCATTCAAAGACTTACTAAAAAGCAATTTAGATTGCCAATTCTTACAAAATGTAATTGAGGTTGAAAATACTCGCAAAATGCAATTTAGATTGCTAATCCTTACAAAATGCAACTTACGAGGGCTTTTTTAAAGTAAGGGCCGTTTTTTTTAAATTAACCGAACATTTTATTTTGAAACCACATTCATTTTTAGGTTTTACACACCTTCCTCTATTTTTCTACATAAGTTACCTTCTTTATTTAGGCACTTGTCATACCTTAAAACTAAGTTCAGAAATACCTCTGCATAAAAGTTTGCCGCCTGCTCTGACAACCAAGAATTCACGGCTGTTTTCACTTCTTCATCGTCGGCGAAGCGCTTCCCACCAAGATGACGTTTCAGCTGCGAAAAGAGGTGGAAATCGTAGATCACAGATGGTCGACCTGAGCGTTCATCGTCATGAACATTTTCACGGCCACTTTTGAACTCGCGTACCTATTTTCGCACTTTACCTTCCGTCATTGCATTATCACCATACACCTCACAAAGCTGACGATGAATGTCTGCAGCCGACATGTTTCTTGCACTCAAAAAACGTATCACAGGTCGTACCTCACACGCGGCGGGCGAATCAATAATCTTGAACATTGTAAAGATGAACAGTTCAGCGTACAGGTTAGCTGCACAGCTGCAATTGTCGCCTGCTTGTTCGCAAAGGATGCTGGGAGGTAGCGAGCACGCTTGTTGCGGCGTGCGTACTAACTACGGGCTTTTTTAAATAAAAAATTACGAGCCTTACAGTAGTCGCATATGATGTGTAACATCTGACAAGAAGAAACCTCATGTGAAATTGTTGATACACCGGTATTTTATAATATTATTGGCACAAATATTAATAAATTGTGAAAGGGAGTGTTTTACAGATATTGTAGTTTATAATACGGAACTCATTTTATTAGATGATTTGTAGCTTCCACCAGCACTAGCCTAAATAAACAATACGATATGGATCAACTAGATTAATAGATGCGACAGCGCTCATAACCTTTCATTCCTTATAAACAGGTCCTCTTCATTCACAGACCAACACGTAATTTCATATGGATTCTGTTAAAATGAGTCATATTGATATGATAAATATCGTTTAAAATGATAATCTGGTAGCAAAAATATCTACCCCGTCCGGGATTCGTACCCAAGATCCCTAGATTCACAGTCATAAGCACTAACCCCACAGCTATTCCGACTATGCAAATTTTGTGACTTATTTCCACGTTCCAAAAATACTGCATTACGGAATTAAGTTTCATTTATATTTTGCTGGTTTCGATAATGTTCCTGCGTGAAATTGAGTTTAAAATGCCTTATGAATAGGCCCTCTTGTGAGTAAAGGGAATGTATTCAGTAATAGTTCATGAAGGCTTGCTCAATGCTCGCATAACCACAATGATTATATTATATTGATGACTGCATTACAGTTATGCGGGTTAATATTTGAATAGCCATTGTGCAGAAACATAATACCGGCAATGCCGACTACTTACAATGTTTGATATTAAGGTATTTTACCATTTAAATACTGATACGAAGACTTCGAACATGTACCATGTCATTTGTTTCAATCACTTGACACCAGAGTTCGCATGAGCGTTTTCCGTTCAGTATGTCATATACATTCCACATGGCCGAGAGTACGTCATGGTATCAATTTCTGACACCGCGCATTCATTGTTTCTCGTACCACTGCCAGCTGGGTCTTACCACTGCTCGCTGGATCAATCGATCGAGCGGGCAGTGCATACTTCCGTTTTCCACCACTGCCAGCTAGTACACTTCCGTTCGATTGATCGAGCGGGCAGTGCATACTTCCGTTTTCCACCACTGCCAGCTAGTACACTTCCGTTCGATTGATCGAGCGGGCAGTGCATACTTCCGTTTTCCACCACTGCCAGCTAGTACACTTCCGTTCGATTGATCGAGCGGGCAGTGCATACTTCCGTTTTCCACCACTGCCAGCTAGTACATTTCCGTTTGATTGATCGAGCGGGCAGTGCATACTTCCGTTTTCCACCACTGCCAGCTAGTACACTTCCGTTCGATCGATCAAGCGGGCAGTGCATACTTCCGTTTTCCACCACTGCCAGCTAGTACACTTCCGTTCGATCGATCGAACGGGCAGTGCATACTTCCGTTTTCCACCACTGCCAGCTAGTACACTCCCGTTTGATCGATCGAGCGGGCAGTGCATACTTCCGTTCGATCCACCACTGCCAGATCGATCGTTCCGATTCACTTCCGTCCCCAATTTTCAAAATCACTCCCACAAAACTATCCATCAACCGGGCGGAATGATGTTACACATCAAAAATGGCCCTTACTTAAGAAACAGCCCTCGAATAAATGGCTAACACACACGCTTATGGCCTGGGGTGCATTCATCAAGAGAGAGCAACAGACTCCTGACAGGTTGTCTTTCTTTGCTTGTGAAATTGAAAACGTTTGCCTTGGGACGTTTTATTGTTGGATATGCATATGAATTGCTGTGGCTTAGCCCTCGACCCGACAATCTTACAGAACTTCCTGTAGTCTGACACCATATTGTTCTATCTTTGTTCCCCGTATCGCATTATCCTATATTCACTCGAGTATGCAAAGTGAAAGACTACATCAAGGCCAAACAAAATGTGCAGGAAATATTGAAGGCATTCCAAACGCATGGTTGGGGAGTGACGGTCTTGTAACGTAATACAGTTGTTGTTGTTGTTGTTTGAGTATTCAGTCTTTTGACGGGTTTGATGCAGCTTTCCATGTCTCTCTGTCCTGAGCTAATCGTTTCATCTCTACATAGCTACCACACCCTACATCCGAGGCAATCTGTTTAACATATTCTATCCTTGGTCTACCCCTACAGTTCTTGTCCTCGACCCTTCCTTCCAAAACTAAGCTTGCTATTCCTGTCGGATTTTTTAAGAGCGTTAAAAATCCCTCAGTATGTCTTCCTTCGGAGGGGAAGTAAAGCCGGCGGTCCCATGTCATAGATTTATGGCAAGTTAAAAAACCTTCCGCTAATTACACCTGTGTGAAGCTAAATTATATAGGTTAAGAATGTAAACAACGCTCTTAGGTTCCTACGTTCGTTGCCAGGAGCCGACTGCGGTGGCGTCTAGTAGCTAAGTTCTGAACTAGTAGTCGTTGACGGTGGCGTTTGGCGGCAAAAGAAGGAACTATTTGAAAAATTCAAAGTCTGCAGTCCTTACTTGAATTTAAAAAAAGTCCTCTCGGCACGCCGGAAGGCGGAGGTAGATTTCACCGGACAAACATGGGGATAGGCGAAAATAGGCAGAATATGCAGGTTTTCGTAGAAGGATCAGACCTCATTTATTGCGAGAAGGTATTTTATAATTGGAGCTTAATTAACTTTGTTTTTCGTCATTTTATGCTTATTTTAAACATTTTATTGTCTTATGGGAACGGTAACCTTCTTGTCATTTGGGATCCATTTTTATACTTGTGGTCACACTGTCCTTATGCAAGGTTTCGACACTGATGTGTAACTATGTAACGGTCTGTTACTTCTTCACGCAAAATTATATCTCCCGCAGAGATTTTGGTTGGTTCCTCAGTTTAGGGGCTGCGACAACGCGGTCATGTAACCCCGTGTACTTAGGGATGGCTGTATTAGTCTGTAATTCAGGTAAGGACTGCAGACGGTCAATTTCAAGCAGTAGTTCCTAATGTTGCTACCAGGTACTAATGTCAACGACACCTACCTGTGAACTTGGCTACTAGATGCCACCGCAGCCAGCAACTCGCAACGAACGTTGGAACTTCCCCTCCAAAGGAAAGCATACTGAGGGATTTTAGCGCTCTTAGAAAATCCGACGACTTCGGCCGGCTTTGAAACCGCGACCTTGGGCATAGACATTCTGCATGCTACCAGTTACGTCACCGAAGCCGCTTCCCACTTAGTCAGATGTCAAAGTCAACTCCTGGCACCATCCAGCCCATGACGGGCTAAGGCCGACCAAGCGACCGCTGCCCAGCCATTTGGCCTGCAGATATTGGGGTGACGCGTGATCAGCGCGTCGGGTCCCCTCGGCCGTTAATATTGGTATTCGTGATCGGGGTGCTGTCTCACTGTGAGACAGCTACTCAATTGTCCTCACGAGGCTGAGTGCACCCCGTTCCAACCCTCACGTCAGTTTTAAAATCCCTGACAGAGCCGGGGATCGAACCCGGGGCCTCCGGGTGAGAGGCAGGCGCGCTACCCCAACACCACGGGGCCGGCTTAGTCAGATGGAAATACTGAATCTGATCTCGTGCAAGTGCGTTGTCATGGCAACGGCTCATCCCTCATCAATTTAGTAGTGTTGCCATGGCAACCTCTGATAGCTCTTGGCATTTTCTTATAATTCCGAAATCATTTTTCTCATCCCTTGGCGTAATGGTGGGTCATATCAAAAATTCTTTCAGACAAACGTTTTAGGTAATTATTAGGGGAATATTGTCCATTTTGTACGGTTTTGATATTGTGCCTATTAAGAGAGAAATGATTAATGTTTCCCGAAAAACCCATTTTTTTCCACCCCTTTGGTCAATGGTTGGTGCTATCAAAAAACTTATTTGACATAAATTCTTGGCACTTATCCGACACATATTATGAACTTTGAATGGATTCGACATTTCACGTATTGATAGCGTTATAGCGAAATTTCAATTTTTCGAAATAAGCCCCCCATTTTCACCCCCTTCGACCGATTTAGCCCATTAACGAACTCGACCGATATTTTATAGGGATACATATTATGTAAAAAATTCAAAGTGATTGGTGCAAAATTACGGCAGTTATCGTGTCCACAATAAACTGATATACATATATATATATATATATATATATATATATACATAAATTATATATAAACTTTTGAACTGACGGTGGTTTTGGGGTCTGGGGGATGTGAAACGCGAAGATATGTCAAAATTGCAATAGTTAGCTTTCTAATGAAATCTACCTAAAACAGATAACACACACTAATACAGTCATCACATACTGTATTACACCGGTTATAAGACAGATTCTACACACATCCAACGTACACGCGTCTACATGACCGCGTTGTCGCAGCCCTAAACTGAGGAACCAAACAACCAAGCTTGCTATTCCTGGGAGTCTAAGTATATGTCCTACCAACCTATCTGTTCTGTTCATTAGCAGTCGCCAGACACATATCTCCTCTCCCATTAGTCTTAATACCTCTTCGTTTTTAACCCTATCTACTCATCTGATCTTCATCATTCTCCTGTAACACCACATTTCAAACGCTTCAATTCTCCTCTTTTCTGCTGCACCAATAGTCCAAGTTTCACTTCCATAGAGAGCCACGCTCCAGACAAAGGCTTTCAAAAATGTCTTCCTAATACCTAAATCTATATTCGATGTCAACAGATTCCTTTTCTGTAGAAATACTTTCCTTGCCTGAACCAACCAACTTTTTATATCCTCTTTGTTTCGTCCATCACTGGTTATTTTGCTGCCTATGTAACATAAATCTGTTTCTTCCTTTAGCTTTTCACCTGGCAGTTTCATGTCCATAGAGGTTTCTGATTTATTCGGCTGCATTCCAATATTTTTGTTTTACATTTATTAATTTTCATCATGAATTCTTTCTTAGAGACGGAGTCCATACCATTCAAAAACTCATTCAAATCCTCAGGCTTGTCGGCCAAGATGACGATGTCATCATCAAAACTCAGAGTTAACATTATTTCTCCTTGAATCTTCACTACCACTTTAAATTTTTCTCCAATTTCCTTCATTGCTTGTTCAATGTTCTGATTGAAATGCATGAGTGATAAGTTGCAGCCTTGCATTACACCTTTCTGATTACAGTACCAGCTTCTTTCTCATGTCCTTCAGATCGAATGACTGCTGTCTGGTTTTTGTATAGATTGTTGATCACCCTCCTATCCCTGTACGTTATTTCTATCGTTTTCAAAATGTCAAACAATTAAGCCCAATCAACGTTATCAAAAGCCTTTTCTAAGCCTACAAATGCCATGGACGTTCTCTTATCTTTCCTTATTCTACCTTCCAAAATCAGCCTAAGACTTAATACAGCTTCCCTTGTTCCTATATTTCTCCTGAAATGTACAACCATACCACAATAGCGCAATTTCTAATGCAGTAAAAGCTTCTCCATTACTTGGCCTTCTTCATCTTTCTCATCTAGGCTTTCATCCATTTCGTCATCCCCACTCACTTCTTGCACGAGAGAAGCGATTTCATCATCATCATCATTATATAAGATTTTAAAATTTGGGTCACTGTTACTTTTTAACCAAGCTTGTGCGCCTTCTCTGGTTGGTTGGTTGGTACCTCAGTTTAGGGCCTGCGACACCGCGGTCATGTAGCCCCGTGTACTTTGTGTGTGTGTGTAGAATCTGTCTGTGTTAATTGTGATGGCTGTATTAGTGTGTGTATCTGTTTTTTAATTCAAGTAAGGACTGCAACTTTGAATTTTTCAAATAGTTCCTACTTTTGCCGCCAAACGCCACCGTCAACAACTACTAGGCCTAGTTCAGAACCTAGCTACTAGACGCCACAGCAGTCGGCTCTTGGCAACGAACGTAGAAACCTAAGAACGTTGTTTACATTCCTAACCTATACAATTTAGCTTCACACAGGTGTAATTAGTGGAAGGTTCTTTAAATGCCATAAATCAATGACATGGGACCACCGGCTTTACTCCCCGTCCGAAGGAAGGCATACTGAGGGATTTTTAACGCTCGTAAAAATTCCGACGGCTTCGGCCGGGTTTGAACCCGCTTTTTTGGGCATAGAAGCTCAGTATGCTACCAACTACGCCACCGAAGCCTCGTCTTCTCTATCACAGTCAGAAAATCTAGCAACTTGGGGGAATAAGTCATTTGTCACTTAATTCAAATCTTCTCGGTCTCTACTTCTCCTACCAATTTATTCCTTGCATTTCGAATAATCTGTGGTGTTAAAAGTGTTCCACCCATCAGTTATCATGTAACAGTAGTCCTTAAGAGAAAGCTTTTTAGCCTATTTTCATTTATGAAAAAATAGGCTTATGAGATCATCTTTTGTCCGTGTGTCTGTGTGTGCATGTGTGATAGTGTGTGTCCCCCCTAATAACTTCTAAACGGCTGAAGCGATTTCAATGAAACTCGGTAAGTTCATAGCACTATTCCCGGCGACCCCGACCATGCCCTTCAAATTTTGTTACGTCTCACCAATCCAGCATGGCGGCTGTGCGAAATATTTCACTAGCATTCAATATCTCCGAAACTATAACCGATATTACCCTGGAATATTTCACGGTGATAAAGGGTATTAGTAGAAGTTCAGCTATGTGACTTTTGAAAACTTGGTAACTACAAATCCAACATAACGCCAAGCGAAGTTGCGACTTTTAAATAGACGTTTCTCGCGATTTAACCCATCAAACGCAATAAAACTTGGTACAGTACATGTTTATACACATTGTAAAGAACCGACATCTAACTTCGTTCAATTGTTTACATAACCTCAAGATGGCGGCTATTGCGAAATATTTCACCGGCATTCTATATCTCTGAAACTATTAGCGGTATCTCCTTGAAATTTTGTACGGAGATAAAGAGCACTACTGGAAGTTCATCTATATGACTTTCAAAATCCGGTTAACTACAAAACGAATATGGCAGCCAAGCGAATTTGGAAATTTCAAATAGACCTTTCTCGCGATTTAATGATCCAATCGCAATGAAACTTGCTACAGGAAATGTTTATACACATTCTAATGCACTGGTATCTAATTTAGTTCAATTGTTTACATAACCTCAAGATGGCAGCTGCGCGAAATTTAAAATTAAGTTTTTATTTCTTGTGTCGTAATCATGCGATCGAAGTGAATGTTTGAACAATGAACCTACCCAATAATTGTCCTTTAATGGTACATGACTCTATGGCCTATACATATAACAATCCAACGTGGCAACCGTCCGAAAAATTTAGATGGATCTCAATAGCTACGAATCTATTATAGCAATCAAACTGAATTTTTAATGTTCATAGGGGATATGAACATAAGTTCACTTATGGGAATTTTAATAACCTAGTGATCACAAATCCAACATGGCGGCGACGCAAAGTATAAATATTCACATGGTCGTTTTTCGCAATTTAACCATCCGAGTGCAGTGACACTTGGTACAGTAAATCCTTATACAAATGTTAATCCACTGGCATCTAAGTTATTTCAATTGTTTCCATAACCACAAGATGGCCGCTGTGCGAAATTTTAAAATCTCGTTTTTCCTCTTGTATCCTAATCATGAGATTGAAGTTTGAATACTACGCGTACACAAAAATCTTCATGTAACAGTACATAACTCTAAGACCTACATATATAAAATTCCAATATGGCGACCATCCGCAATATTAGTCGGTTCTCAATATCTACGAATCTATTACAGCAATCAAACTGAAATTTTGTATGTTGATAGAGGCAATTAACATACATAGGATATATGAAAATAGGCTTTAGTTCTTCACGGAACTACTTGTTTGAAAAAGATATCACACTCTCCTCATCTTCTACCAACAGTAAACGACGTAAAACTTCCTTCTTGTACATCCACTTAAGCTTTTCTTTCTTTTGCTCGTTCGGATGATTGACGTTCCGGTTGTTTAACGTCCGGATAAACGACCTTCTACTGTAGTTACTTTTTACGGTAACGAGGGGATAACGAAGCATTGAAAATGCTCGCTACTACATTGCCGGCCAGAAACACCGTAACACATAAGCTGCGTTTACAGTACACCAAACGTTGCCAACAAATTTGTGCCAACTTTCGTTGAAAATATGTTGACAACAAAAGTTGGCAACAAATGCTGGCAACAATGTTGGTGAATATCGAGAATGGTAATAAGATTAGTTGACTACAATTTAGCTCTTTCTTGGCGCGTCTTGCCAGGTGCATTCTGCATTCCGAGATGTCAACACTAGAGGAACTTGCAGCGATAGCAGCAGCGTGCGTCATCATAGGTAAAAAAAGAGAAGGCCGAAGAGAATCTGGGTAAGGCCGTCTCTTAGGCCCATATCTGTGTATTGTGGAAGTAACCTACTTTCCGATTTAAATCAAGACGATGTCGATCCATTGTCAAGGGAGTTGAGGTGTGACGGCAGTGTTAAAAACTTCTTGAGGATGACAAGTAGCGACTTTGAAAACCTACTCACAGGTTTTTGTTTTTAAAGTCTGGGTCCATCGGGTTACAGAGAACTGGTTACTCACGATAGAGCTCGATCAAATTTAGGACATTATCCTGCAACCATCAACATCACTTAAAAGGTTGTCCATATTGACTTGCACCGACAGTGCGACACTACAAACAGAAGTCCAGTATTTTAACCAGCAACAGCCGTGACTAGAGTGAATCTGCGTCGGCCAACCACGTGCGCTGGACAGTTGAAGGGGAATTTTTGCCAACATTGTTGCGGGTCACTCTAAGTCCCGTCAACATTGCTGCCAACAAATGTTAACAACACTCTTTGATCGTTACCGACTGCTGGTGGGTAATGTTGCCAACACTTTTTCGGTGTTGACAGCATTGTTGGCAGCAATGTTGACAACAATTTTAGTTCGATTTTTGTAAATGATGTCAACTCCGGTGTAAACACGGCTTTAGGAAAATAAAATGACATAAAATGGCCATGATAGCCCGATTCCTTATTGATGTATTAATTATAATAAACTATTTATGTTCGACCCTGACTATTATGTGTCAGAAAACTGTATCATAATGAGGCTCATTATAACACTATTTTTCATTATGAAACAGTTACTCCCACCAATCAGAGCTCAAGAAACAGTTGTGTGACCAATTAGATAAGGATACCTTCGCGCATGCGCTCAAAATCCAACATGTCTATATAAATTACCGTAAGTGCACCGTCCATATGTTCGCGTAAATAAACTGGTGAATATGAAACATGAAATAGCACTGTATCTTAATATCCCCAAACCCAATTTCTACACAGCGCGTTGTTTTCAAACGACTTGGCTGACAGTTTTACTGAATACTGGTGCACAATCTGAACATATGGCATTGAATCACACAGAGCGCATGCGTCGGTCGGCCAGAGAGTTGGAAAACAGAGATATACTTCCCAGCCCAGCACCCGATCACAAAATTCTAGTGACTGAACAGATATTTATGAATATTTATGTTAAAACATATAATAAAGTTATAATTATCGTCGAACATAAACAGTCGTATGCAACTCGCCTATAATGGTAATTAAGACACTCGTATGGAAATTATAAAACTCGCATACGCTCGTTTTATAGACATACTCGTGTCTTAATTATAGCCATTATAGGCTCGTTGCATAATGTACTATTACTACCTTCAGTCAATATTTAGTACATTGAACCCGTACCGATTTCGGACACATTGTGATCTTCATCAGCGTGGTATAGGATAAGTAACTGTGCAGTAACATGAAAATGAAAATCCACAGCCTGCTTCCAGTCTCCGACCGGGTCAGGAATGGAATGAATGAAGCGGCGAGGATATGGACTGTGCCGGCTGCCGAGGCCTGACGCACTCCTGTGGGGCAATGATTAAATGAATGACAGATGAAATGAAATGATAGTGGAGAGTGTTGCTGGAATGAAATTTTGACAGGGAAAACCGGAGTACCCGGAGAAAAACCTGTCTGCCTCCGTTTTGTCCAGCACAGATCTCACATGGAGTGGCCGGGATTTGAACCACGGACCCAGCGGTGAGAGGCCGGCGTGCTGCCGCCTGAGCCACGGAGGCTTCACAGTGCGAGATCATACAACTTAATAATTTATTTGTCGTAATAAAGGATACTATAAATATTTTTGTTCCACTTTAGGCTATTTAGTTTCTTGGCAACAACATAACCAATATTTTTCTTACCATTTCATAACAACTTCGTCACACTTATTTCCAAAGTTCCCTCTACAATGTAAGTAAAAGAAGTTTTTGCTCTCAAGATTCAATAATTTAACACATTACTTTCATTATACAAGACTATTTTATATTGTTTGTTTCTTCTCTCAACACAGATTTCTCTACCTGGCAAATACACATCAACCATCATTTTTAACCTAACTTATTCAGCATATAACCGGGTGAGTTAGCCGTGGTCGTTACGGCATGACTGCTGGCAGTCGCTCACATCCGGGAGACGAGGAGGTTCGAATCGCCCCGCCGGCAACCATGAAGATGGTCTTCTTTGGTTTCCCATCTTCCTTCCAGGCAAATGCCGGGGTTGGTCCCTAACTATAGGCCACAGCCGCTCTACCTTCTAACTCCTCGACTTTCCATTCCCACTTACCTCCCCAACGGTACTTGTAGCTCACCCATTGGGTGTCCGTCTCGAAGCAGCAACAAAACTGGCGAGCCGAACATGTCCTCGGACACTCCCGGCACTAAAAGCCACACCCTAAAAAAACAGCATATATATTTTCACATAGATCACGTAAGGGTTATAATTTTTTAATATCTGTTCTGTTTTCATGTTTTTGTTACTCAGTTCTATTTCTTCTTTTTAGACTTGTTCAATTCAACGCTGTTTTATCAATACTTGTTTATGCATTATTAATAACTAGCTGAAGTACCCGTGCTTCGCTACGCGTCATAAATAAATTAAAATGTGAAGGTGACAGTTAAAACAGGGGATAGGCGAGGTGCTGCGCAGAGGGAGATTAAGGATGGAACATTTTGTCCAACTACACCGCTCAGCGTTGACCGTGTTTTATAGCACAAATTTAGGTTTTACTCGCTAACAGTTGCAGATACCTTTCGGATAGAAAATGTAATTTTAAACTTCGCATATGCCATCAAAAGTTTGCTATTTCTTAGCGTTCTCTTTTTATTTGAAATGGAAATATGAAAGTTTGAAACCAAAGGGTGTAGTGACGTCACTAAAATGGTCGCCATTTTAAATAGTGCAAAGTATTGAAATCAAAAGTAACCTATATGTTAACCAGGTAAATCAGCTACTTCCATGTAAAATTCACGTAAATCGGACCAGTGGTACTTGCGAGATTGAGTAATACACAGACACACACCATCTCAATTTTAGCCTCGCTTCGCTCGCGTCATAGTCGTATCATATTGTTTTTCAATGAAATGCAGGTTTAACCCCGTTAACACCCCTTTAGAACCTGAATACCCAAAAATCCCTCCTTAGTAGACGTTTTCGACACACAACAAACAAACATATCCCCAAAATATCATTCTTCTAACTTTAATAGTTTTGGTTGGTTGATGAGAGCAAACATACAAAAATCCTTCCTTAGTGGACGTTTTTCTTTCAGAAGTTCACCCCTCCCCATATGCCCCTTAAATTGCATTTATGAAAACACGGTCGAACACCTATTTATTTTATTTATTTATTCATTTATTTATTTATTTATTTATTTTTAAGCTGATAGATTTCCTCCGAGTTTCAGACTCCTCCCTATGTCGTTTAAGAGATACACGCTCAGTTAGGAATCTTTCAACCCCCACTTTTCATCCCTTTCACCTCATAATATACACTACATCGAAAAAACATTAGACATGTGTCAGCTTATTTTTAATGATTAGTATATGTGCCAAGTGGGTAGTTTATTGGCTGAGGAATAACCCACCCACCAAGGGAAGATGATTAAGAGAAGGAAGTAGATTATGGATTGGAAAAAAAAGGATAGAAAAATAGGAGGAGAGTCCCACAAAATGAATAAGTTTAACTTTAAATACCTTTAGAGGCAGTTGCCACTGAAAATTAACTCTTTGATACCTAAAGTAGGTACGAACTTGGTCGAGGCTAACGGGAACCGCAGCTAAGACTTGGGCAGTTTGCCAGAGAAAGGCTTTAGTGTATTTCCTCCCAAGCATGTATAAAAGTACTATAGGGAAGGGTGATGGTCTGGCCAGACAAATAGTAAAAGCTTTATTGAGTATGAACGAGGGCATAAACCTAGGAAGAGCTAGGAAAGCCAGGATCTTGCCTAACTGTAGTATCAGAGAAATGATGAATCCAAAAACAAATATTTAATTTATTAAACAATGCAAAGAAGTTTGAGGAAATTAACAAGCATGTAATATAATTTTGACAAACATAGTTCATTTGAACTTTTTAACAAATGGGGTCGCAGACCTCTCAACATTAAACGTTTGCTCCAGGCAATTGACAATTTACAAGGTTTAAAACTTTACATGTTTCTAAAATCTTTATAAGATTTAAACAACTAACCAATGAAATAATTAAAGTTGGAACGTTAATTGGATTACAAAGAGTGTACCTTAAGAAATTCTTGAGAGAATGTTCTAGAGAAAGTGACAACTTCGAAAATAACAATAATAAAAACATGAAAAATAAGATAGAAGTTCCTAAAACTTCTTATGTTTATACAGAATTACTATATGAGAATTATACAAAAGAGGGCAGGTCACTTACTGTGAAACCTGAAGAAAGTGAAAAGGAAAGTTCTAGACTTCCCAAGTTTGAGCAGGAATCACTAGCCAAATGGGACAGTTTCCATTTCGTGAAACCTGAACATGACTCGCTCAAGAGTTTAAAGAATTGTTTTCCCTGATTATAGGAAAGGAACAACGTGAATTTAAAACTTGTATCACACAAGCAATTATGCAGAATTTAATTAATGTTAAACTAGCAAAGTTGGAAGGGCACTTCGTGAGTGACACCTTATAGAAAAGTTACAATTTTATTAATAATGGTGGTTAGTAGAAGGTTGAGGAAAGATCATTGGGATATAGGATCAATGTTCATGGCCGTATTTAATGTAAACGGACGAGCGCGACGCGGTTGAAACGTGGAACAAGCACTGGATATCACTGTAGTCTATAAAGATGGATGCAAAGTTCACTATAGAAACACTAAAGTTTATGAGAAAGAAAGTTATTGCAATTATGGAAATAACTGATTGCACTATATAGGTGAGAGTCTATTTCTTGAAAAAGTTGTGATTTACAATTAAATGCGCCATAGAATGTTCCAACGGGGGAAGAAAGTTCGCTATTGCAGTAATTTAAGGAAGATTCCTCATTTTAACTAGTATTTTCACAAGTGAGTGAAAAATACCTGACGGCAAGCCTCACAGATAGAGTACCAGATCTGGAAAGTTCCAGAACGATCTTTATAGAAGAATGGAGTCAAAGTTAATCCAGCGGAGGAACTAGCTTTATAATTATAGACAGCGGGTATTAGATAATATCCGACGTAGCGAGAGGATTTCTCATTTGAATAGCTTAAGAAAAGCTCTTTTTTAGTAAGGTTGGCTTATACAAGCAAAAGCTCAACATGGCAAATCCCACGAAGAATGATTTTTGCCCCAAAGTAAATAATTTCACACTGTCTATAAAATATCATTAAAAGCACGTGGAAGTTAAAACCATGAAGATGAGGTTAAAACTTTTAAAATGGTACTTATCTTGATTTCATGTTGAAGGCGAAGTTCCGTATGACGACTACCTAGCCAACATGGCGTAGAAGAGTGTGTGCCTCTTGGTTTGAGGAGGCTAGCTCGAGAGAAGCTTTAACTGATCGAGTCAACTGCCGACTGAGAAGTGAGACCTGCTTAACGGAGCACGGAGGGACCAAGGAAGGGGAAAAGAGTGGGGGGTAGGAGACAAAAGGAGAACATATAAGCATTGTCAATGTTATAACAAAAAAATGATCTCTTGCTGAGCTGGTCTTCAAAGAGTTGATAACAGATGATACTAGCGCAGCATGGTGAGTAAAGAAGTAGACGTAGTCCTCTTGCTCAAGTAGAAAATAGCTGGCGATGGTAACAGGATCTGGTGGCCAAATGGATAAGTAAGTCCTCTAGCACCAGGAAGAATTGAGGAGCTTCAGAGATTCGCTGCGAGATGACGCTAGGTGGGTCACAGAAGTTATATATCTAGAACAGACTTATGAAGACATAAGAGATTTGCCTATCAAGGAGAAAACAAAAGATCACTGTTGGTGTTTGACAAAGAGAAAAGAAGAAATGAACATGCAAGGAGCAATAGACTTTATACTCTCGTACCGTGTATTCAAAGAATACACCATACTGGGAGGGGAAACACCAACAGGGAACAAGAAAAACAAGTAAACATTTAAAGGTAATAAGCAATTGCGGAGAAGTAGTCTTGTGATCTGACCATTAGTGGTCAAGACTCTGACTACCCTGACTCTCCCATCTCTTCCAGGGTAACACTCGGTCACTCTACCCGAGATCCAGACTAAGGGGGGAAAAACTTCCCTAACTAAGACCAAGTCCCCCACTTTAATGTCGGGACTGGAAAGAAACCACTTCTGTCTCCCTTGCAAGGAAGTTAAATATTCCAAGTTCCACCTCTTCCAAAAGGAATTGCGGAGGGCTTCAAGTTTACGCCAAACAATAGGTAAATCAGAATCCCTGAAAGAATTAGGAAGGGGAGGATGGGCAGAGAGAGAAGTGCGTGTAAGACAGTGACCAGGTGTGAGTGGAAGGAGGTCATCAGGGTCATTAGAAAGCGGAGTTAAATAACGAGAATTAACAACACTTTCAATCACGAAATAGCTGGAAGCTGAGGGAAATAAAGCACTAGTAAAGATTGCGATACGATGAGAAAGAAGAATTGACAAGTTTAAACAAAGCGTATAGAAACAAGTACATCTATTCAGGACAAGAATATACCAAATAAACAAAGAAACTATGCGAGTAGAAAGCAAGAACGCCATGGGTAACAAACTAGTAGCCATAAACAATGACCTCAAGTCATAATGAGTATCAAAGGGGTTACTCAGAAAAATACTTAAGTCAGCGAGAAACGTGACGTGACAAGTATAAATGCAAAAACACATCGAATGTAACGACGTGAAAAAGTAAGTTTGTTCATCAATGAACAATAAGATTTCAAAATATGTGAGCAAAGTGTAATACATAAGCGCGTGAGAAATACGCAACGAAGTTTTGAAACAGGGATCGAAGCAGTTATAGAATACGAGCATGAGTAAGTGGAAGACACAGGCAAGCGCGGCCTTGACACACATAGTACAACGAGATAAGGCATATAAATAGCTGAAAGAGTCCTTAACTGGAACAAGTTTATTTTGGGAAGTAGGTGAACGGCTTCTGTACTTGCAGTAGCGACTCGCCAGACAATGGTTGGCAATCAGCCAGAGTTGAGATAAGAGAAACTTGCTTTGACCTTTAGCAAACATACAGGAAATGAACAGTGACTTGACCTTCCTCGGGCTTGTATACAAACAAGTTTGAAAAACAAGCAGTTCAGAATAAACAAACAACACTTGTTGAATCAGCTGTGACTTAAAGCAGATATTCTGGTTGGACGGCATGCAGTCAATCGTAACTTGGACGTGAAAACACAATTTAAAGACGTATGAAACAGCGTAGGAAATCAATTTCGCATAATTTTGAGGATCACGAAATCGGACAATTTTCAACAGAAAGAAGCTTGATTCTTCCGAAATAGGAAGTGAAGCCGGGACATTGAGAAGGATGCTATGCATAAGAATAGTTATTCTTGATGTTGGAGAATTCAGATTTTCAAGCGGTTTCAAAAGCGGCTTCCAATTGTGAGGAAGGAGGGAGGAGCCGACCGTGGCCATCCTTCTAAATAACGAAAGAAGTGAAACATAGCTTACAGCGAAGTGATGGTGACTAATAACCATGGTTTTACACAAGGGGAAGATAGTTTTCGAGAAAGAGTTTAAGTAATTACCTGCTATAAAAATGACATGAGAAGGTAAACGAAGTAACACAAAGCAAGGCGAACTTGAATTGCTATCTTGTGCGGGAAGAAGGAAAAACCATTTAAACAACTTACAGAGGTAGCGCAGTTGTTCACGATAAGCCATCGTTTTGACAAGTGTTTTTCAAAAATATTGAGATCTGAAACATGAGCGTTCTCTTTTTCAGAAATGGGATTTATGTCAGCTGTAACGAAATGACATTGCGCTTTGGTTTGAACACTGGGATGCTGAATTTCACCAGTAATAACCCAACCAAAATCGGTGTCTCTGGCGACCACGGTTGAAGATAACTTGCGTGTTTGTTTGCGAAGGCACTTCCAAAAAACATTGGCACTGAAAAGTACATCAATGGGACCTTGAGCATTAAACTGAGGATCAGCTAACCTTAAGTGCGAGGGAATGTTTAAACAGGAGGTATTAATACAGCTGCTAGGAGTGTCCTGGCCAATACTGGTAAGAATGAGACAGTTTAAATTAAGATTGGTGTTTCTTTGGCAAACGTCTCTGATTTTCAATTTTGAAGACTGCAAGACTTGAGTTTTCAAATTGTCAATGCCGGTCACATTGATAGAAGTAGGCGATGACGAAAGACCTAGTTTTTTAATCAACGATCGCGAAACAAAATTATGAGTTGAAGCGGAATCGAGAAGACCACGGGTTCGAAACCAATTTCCAAATTTATCTTGGATTTCGAATTGTACAGTGGTCAAAAGGGTTTGCGCACTATGAAAAGTTTCGGCGTTGGAAATGCAGGAAGAAGCATTAGTTTGTTCGGAGCGGCTCTGCAAGGAGCTTGAAGAGGCAGGTACTGATGACCTAGATTTATCGTGAACGTGCAATAAAGAATGATGCGGTTTTTTACAATGAAAACAGAGATTGGGTGACGTGCAGTTTGAAGAAGAATGCTTAGGTGACAAGCAATTGAAACAATGTTTGCTATTGAAGACAAACTTCCTTCGATCTTCGACAGACAATTCTTTAAAAGATTTGCACGAATACAATGTGTGAAGCTTTTTACAGAGCGTGCATTTTAAAGATTTGTTGAGCGGCCTGATTTGTTCTCTTGCATGATTGAAAGAAGAACGGGGTTGCTTGTTCTCGACAGATGGGGGCTGATATCCCTTTGAAAAAGCAAGGTTTTTCTCAAAAATTTGACACTGATAATTCGTTTCGACCTTTTCGCACTGAAATGCGAGTGCTGTAAGGACTTGGCATCGGCTGTTAAGAAACGAGATTAAGTGTTCGAAGGAAAATTCTTCCTTGCGAGCGAGTTCAATTTCCCAAGCCTTTAAAGTTGAAAAATCGAATCGTGATGTAGCTAGATGAATGAGTATGGTGTCCCATGTTTGGACAGGCTGCTTAAGTTGGTATAATGCTCTGACATTCAACTGTATAGAGTCTAAGAGGTTTCTTAAAGAGGTGACGTCATTAGGTTTGACGGCTGGCAGGCTGAAGAGACAGCGTATGTGGCGAGCTACACTCAAACGTAAATTGCCATATCTCTCTTTAAGGAGATTAAAGGCGATGTGGTAGTTGTCTGCGCTTAAAGGCAGTGACTCCACTAAGGCTAAGGTCTCACATTCCAAAGAAGTGCGGAGGAAGTAGAATTTATGTATGTCAGGGATCTCAGTATTTTCATGAATTAGGGAGCAGTAAAGTTCATAAAAAGAATACCATTCACCTTCCTTGCCTGAGAAGTGCGGTAGGCTTATCTTAGGAAGTAACGGTTTCGGTTTGTTCTTGTGAACTGAAGCGGGTGCGAACTGGGCCGGATTGATGACCCTAGTGTCCGGTTCTGAGATATTGCGGATCAGTTGGTGGGCCTTTGCAATCCCTTCAAAGTACAAGGGTTCGACCTCGTCCCGATCCGATTGAAGTTCTGGGCAAGCGGATTCAATCTCGGTTTGAATTTGATCATAATAATCATAAGACCGTTCGTACAACTTAAGGCGATGTGTCAGGATGTCTAAATCACACTCGGCGGGATTTAATTTGCTGATGAAATTTCTGAATCTAGTGAGTTGCCCTTTATAGAAAGAACGTCTGGCAATGAGAGTTTCATCTTTTTCAGTAGGGGCCATGACAAAGAGAATAAATTGAAATACAACTCACGAAACTGTAGAACCTTGGAGATGCTGTCAAGTTTGCAGCAGCGAATGGGTAGAAAGAACAGGACACACCAAAGGAGACAGGAGCGGCCTCTTTCCCGTTCACAGGCTTTGCATGATGTAGTTATAGCTGAAAAATCCAAAGCAGATATTAATAATTTGCAAAGTATTGTCAAATGACACTTTCTTAAAAAGAAAAAAGAAAACATGGGCTCTCCCGGGTTTCTGGTACCAAATTTTGGGTAGTTTATTGGCTGAGGAATAACCCACCCACCAAGGGAAGATGATTAAGAGAAGGAAGTAGATTTTGGATTGGAAAAAAGGGATAGAAAAATAGGAGGAGAGTCCCACAAAATGAATAAGTTTAACTTTAAATACCTTTAGAGGCAGTTGCCACTGAATATTAACTCTTTGATACCTAAAGTAGGTACGAACTTGGTCGAGGCTAACGGGAACCGCAGCTAAGACTTGGGCAGTTTGCCAGAGAAAGGCTTTAGTGTATTTCCTCCCAAGCATGTATAAAAGTACTATAGGGAAGGGTGATGGTCTGGCCAGACAAATAGTAAAAGCTTTATTGAGTATGAACGAGGGCATAAACCTAGGAAGAGCTAGGAAAGCCAGGATCTTGCCTAACTGTAGTATCAGAGAAATGATGAATCCAAAAACAAATATTTAATTTATTAAACAATGCAAAGAAGTTTGAGGAAATTAACAAGCATGTAATATAATTTTGACAAACATAGTTCATTTGAACTTTTTAACAAATGGGGTCGCAGACCTCTCAACATTAAACGTTTGCTCCAGGCAATTGACAATTTACAAGGTTTAAAACTTTACATGTTTCTAAAATCTTTATAAGATTTAAACAACTAACCAATGAAATAATTAAAGTTGGAACGTTAATTGGATTACAAAGAGTGTACCTTAAGAAATTCTTGAGAGAATGTTCTAGAGAAAGTGACAACTTCGAAAATAACAATAATAAAAACATGAAAAATAAGATAGAAGTTCCTAAAACTTCTTATGTTTATACAGAATTACTATATGAGAATTATACAAAAGAGGGCAGGTCACTTACTGTGAAACCTGAAGAAAGTGAAAAGGAAAGTTCTAGACTTCCCAAGTTTGAGCAGGAATCACTAGCCAAATGGGACAGTTTCCATTTCGTGAAACCTGAACATGACTCGCTCAAGAGTTTAAAGAATTGTTTTCCCTGATTATAGGAAAGGAACAACGTGAATTTAAAACTTGTATCACACAAACAATTATGCAGAATTTAATTAATGTTAAACTAGCAAAGTTGGAAGGGCACTTCGTGAGTGACACCTTATAGAAAAGTTACAATTTTATTAATAATGGTGGTTAGTAGAAGGTTGAGGAAAGATCATTGGGATATAGGATCAATGTTCATGGCCGTATTTAATGTAAACGGACGAGCGCGACGCGGTTGAAACGTGGAACAAGCACTGGATATCACTGTAGTCTATAAAGATGGATGCAAAGTTCACTATAGAAACACTAAAGTTTATGAGAAAGAAATTTATTGCAATTATGGAAATAACTGATTGTACTATATAGGTGAGAGTCTATTTCTTGAAAAAGTTGTGATTTACAATTAAATGCGCCATAGAATGTTCCAACGGGGGAAGAAAGTTCGCTATTGCAGTAATTTAAGGAAGATTCCTCATTTTAACTAGTATTTTCACAAGTGAGTGAAAAATACCTGACGGCAAGCCTCACAGATAGAGTACCAGATCTGGAAAGTTCCAGAACGATCTTTATAGAAGAATGGAGTCAAAGTTAATCCAGCGGAGGAACTAGCTTTATAATTATAGACAGCGGGTATTAGATAATATCCGACGTAGCGAGAGGATTTCTCATTTGAATAGCTTAAGAAAAGCTCTTTTTTAGTAAGGTTGGCTTATACAAGCAAAAGCTCAACATGGCAAATCCCACGAAGAATGATTTTTGCCCCAAAGTAAATAATTTCACACTGTCTATAAAATATCATTAAAAGCACGTGGAAGTTAAAACCATGAAGATGAGGTTAAAACTTTTAAAATGGTACTTATCTTGATTTCATGTTGAAGGCGAAGTTCCGTATGACGACTACCTAGCCAACATGGCGTAGAAGAGTGTGTGCCTCTTGGTTTGAGGAGGCTAGCTCGAGAGGAGCTTTAACTGATCGAGTCAACTGCCGACTGAGAAGTGAGACCTGCTTAACGGAGCACGGAGGGACCAAGGAAGGGGAAAAGAGTGGGGGGTAGGAGACAAAAGGAGAACATATAAGCATTGTCAATGTTATAACAAAAAAATGATCTCTTGCTGAGCTGGTCTTCAAAGAGTTGATAACAGATGATACTAGCGCAGCATGGTGAGTAAAGAAGTAGACGTAGTCCTCTTGCTCAAGTAGAAAATAGCTGGCGATGGTAACAGGATCTGGTGGCCAAATGGATAAGTAAGTCCTCTAGCACCAGGAAGAATTGAGGAGCTTCAGAGATTCGCTGCGAGATGACGCTAGGTGGGTCACAGAAGTTATATATCTAGAACAGACTTATGAGGACATAAGAGATTTGCCTATCAAGGAGAAAACAAAAGATCACTGTTGGTGTTTGACAAAGAGAAAAGAAGAAATGAACATGCAAGGAGCAATAGACTTTATACTCTCGTACCGTGTATTCAAAGAATACACCATACTGGGAGGGGAAACACCAACAGGGAACAAGAAAAACAAGTAAACATTTAAAGGTAATAAGCAATTGCGGAGAAGTAGTCTTGTGATCTGACCATTAGTGGTCAAGACTCTGACTACCCTGACTCTCCCATCTCTTCCAGGGTAACACTCGGTCACTCTACCCGAGATCCAGACTAAGGGGGGAAAAACTTCCCTAACTAAGACCAAGTCCCCCACTTTAATGTCGGGACTGGAAAGAAACCACTTCTGTCTCCCTTGCAAGGAAGTTAAATATTCCAAGTTCCACCTCTTCCAAAAGGAATTGCGGAGGGCTTCAAGTTTACGCCAAACAATAGGTAAATCAGAATCCCTGAAAGAATTAGGAAGGGGAGGATGGGCAGAGAGAGAAGTGCGTGTAAGACAGTGACCAGGTGTGAGTGGAAGGAGGTCATCAGGGTCATTAGAAAGCGGAGTTAAATAACGAGAATTAACAACACTTTCAATCACGAAATAGCTGGAAGCTGAGGGAAATAAAGCACTAGTAAAGATTGCGATACGATGAGAAAGAAGAATTGACAAGTTTAAACAAAGCGTATAGAAACAAGTACATCTATTCAGGACAAGAATATACCAAATAAACAAAGAAACTATGCGAGTAGAAAGCAAGAACGCCATGGGTAACAAACTAGTAGCCATAAACAATGACCTCAAGTCATAATGAGTATCAAAGGGGTTACTCAGAAAAATACTTAAGTCAGCGAGAAACGTGACGTGACAAGTATAAATGCAAAAACACATCGAATGTAACGACGTGAAAAAGTAAGTTTGTTCATCAATGAACAATAAGATTTCAAAATATGTGAGCAAAGTGTAATACATAAGCGCGTGAGAAATACGCAACGAAGTTTTGAAACAGGGATCGAAGCAGTTATAGAATACGAGCATGAGTAAGTGGAAGACACAGGCAAGCGCGGCCTTGACACACATAGTACAACGAGATAAGGCATATAAATAGCTGAAAGAGTCCTTAACTGGAACAAGTTTATTTTGGGAAGTAGGTGAACGGCTTCTGTACTTGCAGTAGCGACTCGCCAGACAATGGTTGGCAATCAGCCAGAGTTGAGATAAGAGAAACTTGCTTTGACCTTTAGCAAACATACAGGAAATGAACAGTGACTTGACCTTCCTCGGGCTTGTATACAAACAAGTTTGAAAAACAAGCAGTTCAGAATAAACAAACAACACTTGTTGAATCAGCTGTGACTTAAAGCAGATATTCTGGTTGGACGGCATGCAGTCAATCGTAACTTGGACGTGAAAACACAATTTAAAGACGTATGAAACAGCGTAGGAAATCAATTTCGCATAATTTTGAGGATCACGAAATCGGACAATTTTCAACAGAAAGAAGCTTGATTCTTCCGAAATAGGAAGTGAAGCCGGGACATTGAGAAGGATGCTATGCATAAGAATAGTTATTCTTGATGTTGGAGAATTCAGATTTTCAAGCGGTTTCAAAAGCGGCTTCCAATTGTGAGGAAGGAGGGAGGAGCCGACCGTGGCCATCCTTCTAAATGACGAAAGAAGTGAAACATAGCTTACAGCGAAGTGATGGTGACTAATAACCATGGTTTTACACAAGGGGAAGATAGTTTTCGAGAAAGAGTTTAAGTAATTACCTGCTATAAAAATGACATGAGAAGGTAAACGAAGTAACACAAAGCAAGGCGAACTTGAATTGCTATCTTGTGCGGGAAGAAGGAAAAACCATTTAAACAACTTACAGAGGTAGCGCAGTTGTTCACGATAAGCCATCGTTTTGACAAGTGTTTTTCAAAAATATTGAGATCTGAAACATGAGCGTTCTCTTTTTCAGAAATGGGATTTATGTCAGCTGTAACGAAATGACATTGCGCTTTGGTTTGAACACTGGGATGCTGAATTTCACCAGTAATAACCCAACCAAAATCGGTGTCTCTGGCGACCACGATTGAAGATAACTTGCGTGTTTGTTTGCGAAGGCACTTCCAAAAAACATTGGCACTGAAAAGTACATCAATGGGACCTTGAGCATTAAACTGAGGATCAGCTAACCTTAAGTGCGAGGGAATGTTTAAACATGAGGTATTAATACAGCTGCTAGGAGTGTCCTGGCCAATACTGGTAAGAATGAGACAGTTTAAATTAAGATTGGTGTTTCTTTGGCAAACGTCTCTGATTTTCAATTTTGAAGACTGCAAGACTTGAGTTTTCAAATTGTCAATGCCGGTCACATTGATAGAAGTAGGCGATGACGAAAGACCTAGTTTTTTAATCAACGATCGCGAAACAAAATTATGAGTTGAAGCGGAATCGAGAAGACCACGGGTTCGAAACCAATTTCCAAATTTATCTTGGATTTCGAATTGTACAGTGGTCAAAAGGGTTTGCGCACTATGAAAAGTTTCGGCGTTGGAAATGCAGGAAGAAGCATTAGTTTGTTCGGAGCGGCTCTGCAAGGAGCTTGAAGAGGCAGGTACTGATGACCTAGATTTATCGTGAACGTGCAATAAAGAATGATGCGGTTTTTTACAATGAAAACAGAGATTGGGTGACGTGCAGTTTGAAGAAGAATGCTTAGGTGACAAGCAATTGAAACAATGTTTGCTATTGAAGACAAACTTCCTTCGATCTTCGACAGACAATTCTTTAAAAGATTTGCACGAATACAATGTGTGAAGCTTTTTACAGAGCGTGCATTTTAAAGATTTGTTGAGCGGCCTGATTTGTTCTCTTGCATGATTGAAAGAAGAACGGGGTTGCTTGTTCTCGACAGATGGGGGCTGATATCCCTTTGAAAAAGCAAGGTTTTTCTCAAAAATTTGACACTGATAATTCGTTTCGACCTTTTCGCACTGAAATGCGAGTGCTGTAAGGACTTGGCATCGGCTGTTAAGAAACGAGATTAAGTGTTCGAAGGAAAATTCTTCCTTGCGAGCGAGTTCAATTTCCCAAGCCTTTAAAGTTGAAAAATCGAATCGTGATGTAGCTAGATGAATGAGTATGGTGTCCCATGTTTGGACAGGCTGCTTAAGTTGGTATAATGCTCTGACATTCAACTGTATAGAGTCTAAGAGGTTTCTTAAAGAGGTGACGTCATTAGGTTTGACGGCTGGCAGGCTGAAGAGACAGCGTATGTGGCGAGCTACACTCAAACGTAAATTGCCATATCTCTCTTTAAGGAGATTAAAGGCGATGTGGTAGTTGTCTGCGCTTAAAGGCAGTGACTCCACTAAGGCTAAGGTCTCACATTCCAAAGAAGTGCGGAGGAAGTAGAATTTATGTATGTCAGGGATCTCAGTATTTTCATGAATTAGGGAGCAGTAAAGTTCATAAAAAGAATACCATTCACCTTCCTTGCCTGAGAAGTGCGGTAGGCTTATCTTAGGAAGTAACGGTTTCGGTTTGTTCTTGTGAACTGAAGCGGGTGCGAACTGGGCCGGATTGATGACCCTAGTGTCCGGTTCTGAGATATTGCGGATCAGTTGGTGGGCCTTTGCAATCCCTTCAAAGTACAAGGGTTCGACCTCGTCCCGATCCGATTGAAGTTCTGGGCAAGCGGATTCAATCTCGGTTTGAATTTGATCATAATAATCATAAGACCGTTCGTACAACTTAAGGCGATGTGTCAGGATGTCTAAATCACACTCGGCGGGATTTAATTTGCTGATGAAATTTCTGAATCTAGTGAGTTGCCCTTTATAGAAAGAACGTCTGGCAATGAGAGTTTCATCTTTTTCAGTAGGGGCCATGACAAAGAGAATAAATTGAAATACAACTCACGAAACTGTAGAACCTTGGAGATGCTGTCAAGTTTGCAGCAGCGAATGGGTAGAAAGAACAGGACACACCAAAGGAGACAGGAGCGGCCTCTTTCCCGTTCACAGGCTTTGCATGATGTAGTTATAGCTGAAAAATCCAAAGCAGATATTAATAATTTGCAAAGTATTGTCAAATGACACTTTCTTAAAAAGAAAAAAGAAAACATGGGCTCTCCCGGGTTTCTGGTACCAAATTTTGGGTAGTTTATTGGCTGAGGAATAACCCACCCACCAAGGGAAGATGATTAAGAGAAGGAAGTAGATTTTGGATTGGAAAAAAGGGATAGAAAAATAGGAGGAGGGTCCCACAAAATGAATAAGTTTAACTTTAAATACCTTTAGAGGCAGTTGCCACTGAATATTAACTCTTTGATACCTAAAGTAGGTACGAACTTGGTCGAGGCTAACGGGAACCGCAGCTAAGACTTGGGCAGTTTGCCAGAGAAAGGCTTTAGTGTATTTCCTCCCAAGCATGTATAAAAGTACTATAGGGAAGGGTGATGGTCTGGCCAGACAAATAGTAAAAGCTTTATTGAGTATGAACGAGGGCATAAACCTAGGAAGAGCTAGGAAAGCCAGGATCTTGCCTAACTGTAGTATCAGAGAAATGATGAATCCAAAAACAAATATTTAATTTATTAAACAATGCAAAGAAGTTTGAGGAAATTAACAAGCATGTAATATAATTTTGACAAACATAGTTCATTTGAACTTTTTAACAAATGGGGTCGCAGACCTCTCAACATTAAACGTTTGCTCCAGGCAATTGACAATTTACAAGGTTTAAAACTTTACATGTTTCTAAAATCTTTATAAGATTTAAACAACTAACCAATGAAATAATTAAAGTTGGAACGTTAATTGGATTACAAAGAGTGTACCTTAAGAAATTCTTGAGAGAATGTTCTAGAGAAAGTGACAACTTCGAAAATAACAATAATAAAAACATGAAAAATAAGATAGAAGTTCCTAAAACTTCTTATGTTTATACAGAATTACTATATGAGAATTATACAAAAGAGGGCAGGTCACTTACTGTGAAACCTGAAGAAAGTGAAAAGGAAAGTTCTAGACTTCCCAAGTTTGAGCAGGAATCACTAGCCAAATGGGACAGTTTCCATTTCGTGAAACCTGAACATGACTCGCTCAAGAGTTTAAAGAATTGTTTTCCCTGATTATAGGAAAGGAACAACGTGAATTTAAAACTTGTATCACACAAACAATTATGCAGAATTTAATTAATGTTAAACTAGCAAAGTTGGAAGGGCACTTCGTGAGTGACACCTTATAGAAAAGTTACAATTTTATTAATAATGGTGGTTAGTAGAAGGTTGAGGAAAGATCATTGGGATATAGGATCAATGTTCATGGCCGTATTTAATGTAAACGGACGAGCGCGACGCGGTTGAAACGTGGAACAAGCACTGGATATCACTGTAGTCTATAAAGATGGATGCAAAGTTCACTATAGAAACACTAAAGTTTATGAGAAAGAAAGTTATTGCAATTATGGAAATAACTGATTGCACTATATAGGTGAGAGTCTATTTCTTGAAAAAGTTGTGATTTACAATTAAATGCGCCATAGAATGTTCCAACGGGGGAAGAAAGTTCGCTATTGCAGTAATTTAAGGAAGATTCCTCATTTTAACTAGTATTTTCACAAGTGAGTGAAAAATACCTGACGGCAAGCCTCACAGATAGAGTACCAGATCTGGAAAGTTCCAGAACGATCTTTATAGAAGAATGGAGTCAAAGTTAATCCAGCGGAGGAACTAGCTTTATAATTATAGACAGCGGGTATTAGATAATATCCGACGTAGCGAGAGGATTTCTCATTTGAATAGCTTAAGAAAAGCTCTTTTTTAGTAAGGTTGGCTTATACAAGCAAAAGCTCAACATGGCAAATCCCACGAAGAATGATTTTTGCCCCAAAGTAAATAATTTCACACTGTCTATAAAATATCATTAAAAGCACGTGGAAGTTAAAACCATGAAGATGAGGTTAAAACTTTTAAAATGGTACTTATCTTGATTTCATGTTGAAGGCGAAGTTCCGTATGACGACTACCTAGCCAACATGGCGTAGAAGAGTGTGTGCCTCTTGGTTTGAGGAGGCTAGCTCGAGAGGAGCTTTAACTGATCGAGTCAACTGCCGACTGAGAAGTGAGACCTGCTTAACGGAGCACGGAGGGACCAAGGAAGGGGAAAAGAGTGGGGGGTAGGAGACAAAAGGAGAACATATAAGCATTGCCAATGTTATAACAAAAAAAATGATCTCTTGCTGAGCTGGTCTTCAAAGAGTTGATAACAGATGATACTAGCGCAGCATGGTGAGTAAAGAAGTAGACGTAGTCCTCTTGCTCAAGGAGAAAATAGCTGGCGATGGTAACAGGATCTGGTGGCCAAATGGATAAGTAAGTCCTCTAGCACCAGGAAGAATTGAGGAGCTTCAGAGATTCGCTGCGAGATGACGCTAGGTGGGTCACAGAAGTTATATATCTAGAACAGACTTATGAAGACATAAGAGATTTGCCTATCAAGGAGAAAACAAAAGATCACTGTTGGTGTTTGACAAAGAGAAAAGAAGAAATGAACATGCAAGGAGCAATAGACTTTATACTCTCGTACCGTGTATTCAAAGAATACAACACCAAGTATCACATCCCCAAATGAAATCACTCGTGAGATATTGTTATTCAATGGAAAGCACGTTTACCCCCTTAACACCTCTTTAGAACCTGAATATCCAAAACTCTTTCCTTAGCGGACGTTTTCGACGAACATATCCCCAAAATTTCATGTTTCTAACTTCAATAAGTTTGGCTGGGCGATGATGAGTGAGTGAGTCAGTCAGGATATTTTCTTTCATTTATTTTTGATAATTTCACCCGTCCACATGAACCCCTTAAATTGGATTTATGAAACAAACGGTCAAACACCTATTTACTTATTTAAAGCTGTTTTCCCCCTGAGTTTGATGAGTGAGTGAGTCAATCAGTTAGGACACTTTCTTTCCTGTTTTTTCCCCATAATTTCACCCCTCTCCGAGGGCCCCTTAAATTGAATTTATGAAAAAACGTTCGAACACCTATTTACTTGTATTTTAAGCTGTTTTTTTCCCCACCGAATTTCAAACTTCACGCCTATGTCGTTTCAGAGATACACGCTCCGTCAAGAATCCCTCAACCCCCAATTTTCACCCCTTTCACCTCTTAATGAAATGCACGTTAACCCCCTTGACACGTCTCTAAAACCCGAAAAAACAAAAATCATTCCTTTGTTAACGTTTTCGACATACAGCGAACATATTCCCAAAATTTCATGTTTCCAACTTTAATAGTTTTCGCTGGGCGTGATGAGTGAGTGAGTCAGACAGGTCATTTTCTTTCATTTATTTTACCAGAATTTCACCCCTCCCCATGGGCCCCTTAAATTGGATTGATTAAAAAACGCTTGAACACCTATTAACTTATTTCTTAAGCTGTCTTTTTTCCCTGAGTCAGTCGGTTAGGAAACTTTCATTTTTTCCCCCAGAATTTCACCCCACCCCATTGGCCCCTTAAATTAATTTATGAAAAAAAAACAGTCGAAAACCGATTTACTTACTTTTTAAGCTGATTTTTTTTCGCTGAGTTTCAAATTTCTCGCCTATGTCGTTTAAGAGATAGGCCTACACGCTCCATTAGGAATCCTTCAACCCCCACTTTTCAGCCCTTTCACCTCATAATAATACACCACATCGAAAAACGCTTAGACACATGTCTGCGTATTTTTAATGATTAGTTTATATGCCAAGTATCACATCCACAAATGAAACCACTCGTGAGATATTGATATTCAATGAAATGCAGGTTTAACCCCCTTAAGACCCCTTTAGAACCCGAATATCCAAAAAACCTCCCTTAGTGTACGGTTTTGACATACAACGAACATATCCCCGAAATGTCATGTTTCCAACTTCAATATTTTTGGCTGGGCGATGATGAGTGAGTGAATGAGTCAGGACATTTCTTTTCAATTTTTTTTCTTCAGAATTTCACCCCTCCCGATGAACCCCAGGACACTTTCTTTCCTGTTTTTCCCCCCCATAATTTCACCCCTATCCGAGGGCCCCTTAAATTGAATTTATGAAAAAACGTTCGAACACCTATTTACTTGTATTTTAAGCTGTTTTTTCCCACCGAATTTCAAACTTCACGCCTATGTCGTTTCAGAGATACACGCTCCGTCAAGAATCCCTCAACCCCAAATTTTCACCCCTTTCACCTCATAATATACACCACATCGATAAACCCTTAGACATATGTCTGATTATTTTTAATGATTAGTTTATATACCGAATATCACTTCCCCAAACAAACAACTCATGAGATATCGTTATTCAATGAAATGCACGTTTACCCCCTTGACACGTCTCTAAAACCCGAATAAACAAAAATCATTCCTTAGTTAACGTTTTCGACATACAGCGAACATATTCCCAAAATTTCATGTTTCCAACTTTAATAGTTTTCGCTGGGCGTGATGAGTGAGTGAGTCAGACAGGTCATTTTCTTTCATTTATTTTACCAGAATTTCACCCCTCCCCATGGGCCCCTTAAATTGGATTGATTAAAAAACGCTTGAACACCTATTAACTTATTTCTTAAGCTGTCTTTTTTCCCTGAGTCAGTCGGTTAGGACACATTCATTTTCCCCCCAGAATTTCACCCCACCCCATTGGCCCCTTAAATTAATTTATGAAAAAAACAGTCGAAAACCGATTTACTTACTTTTTAAGCTGATTTTTTTTCGCTGAGTTTCAAATTTCTCGCCTATGTCGTTTAAGAGATAGGCCTACACGCTCCATTAGGAATCCTTCAACCCCCACTTTTCAGCCCTTTCACCTCATAATAATACACCACATCGAAAAACGCTTAGACACATGTCTGCGTATTTTTAATGATTAGTTTATATGCCAAGTATCACATCCACAAATGAAACCACTCGTGAGATATTGATATTCAATGAAATGCAGGTTTAACCCCCTTAAGACCCCTTTAGAACCCGAATATCCAAAAAACCTCCCTTAGTGTACGGCTTTGACATACAACGAACATATCCCCGAAATGTCATGTTTCCAACTTCAATATTTTTGGCTGGGCGATGATGAGTGAGTGAATGAGTCAGGACATTTCCTTTCATTTTTTTTCTTCAGAATTTCACCCCTCCCGATGAACCCCTTCAATTTGATTGGAAAACAAACTGTCGAAAAGCTATTTACTTACTTTAAAGCAGTTTTTTTCCCCTGAGTTTGATGAGTCAGTCAATCAGTTAGGACACTTTCTTTTCTGTCCCCCCCCCCCCGAATTTCACCCCTCCCCATGGGCCCCTTAAATTGGATTTATGGAAAAGCGGTCAAACACATATTTACTTATTTTTATGCTGAATTTTTTTTCCGCTGAGTTTCAAACTCCTCGCCTATGTCGTTTAAGAGATACACGCACCGTTAGGAATATTTCAATCCCCACTTTTCACCCCTTTAACCTCATAAACACATCGAAAAACCCTCAGACACGTGTCTTGTTACTTTTTAATGATAAGTTTATATGCCGTGTATCACATCCCCCAATGAAACCAATCGGGAGATATTGTTTTTCAATGAAATGCAGGTTTAATCCCCTTAAGACCCTTTTAGAACCTGAATATCCGAAAATCCTCCCTTAGTAGACGGTTTTGACATACAATGAACATATCCCCAAACTGTCATGTTACTAACTTCAATAATTTTGGCTAGGCGATGATGAGTGAGTGAGTAAGTGAGTCTGGACATTTTCTTTCAATTTTCTTTTTTCAGAATTTCACCCCTCCCCATGAACCCCTTAAATTTGATTTATGAAAAAAAACCTGTCGAACAGCTATTTACTTACTTTAAAGCAGTTTTTTCCCCCTGAGTTTGATGAGTGAGCCAGTCAGTCAATCAGTTAGGACACTTTCTTTACGGTTCCCCCCCCCCCCCCCCCAGAATTTCATCTCTCCCCATGGGCCCCTTAAATTGGATTTATGAAAAAAACTGTCAAACACATATTTACTTCTTTTTTATGTTGACTTTTTTCGCTGTGTTTCAAACTCCTCGCCTATGTCGTTTAAGAGACACACGCTCCGTTATGAATCTTTTAATCCCCACTTTTCACCCCTTTCACCTCATAATATACACCACATCGAAAAACCCTCAGACACGTGTCTTCTTATTTTTAATGATGAGTTTATATGCCGAGTATCACATCCCCCCATGAAACCAATCGGGAGATATTGCTATTCAATTAAATGCAGGTCTACCCCCTTAACACCCCTTTAGAACCTGAATAGCCAAAATTTCTCTCTTAGTGGGCATTTGCGGCCCTTGAGGAAGCTGCATACCAGATTTCATTCCAATCCGTTCGGTGGTTTCTGAGATTTCGTGATGAATAAATGAATGAGTGAGTGAGTGAGTGGTATTTGAAAAATATATAGTAGAAAGAAGATAGTGTCAAGTCTTTGTTATGCTAAACTCGGTTGACAGTGCTGTGTGAGCAGTTGAGTAACTAACGGGATTTCAAGTAAAGATCCTCATTTTCTATACCGGTAGTGCTGAGCGCAATTGGCATCAAGTCGGCCGTGTCTGGACTTGAGCTATGTTGCCATGGAAACTATCTGCCTTGCCATTCCTTCATGAGTATATTTTATGATTTGATTAGCCTGTTTTTGAGTGAAAAGGGGCCGAAATCAGAAGAATGAGAAAGACTATCGAAAATTCATGTAGCCAGCGGTTCCTTCTGGGTCCTAAACTATGTGTATGAAAAATATGGTTGAGATTGGTGGAACGGTGTCGATTTGTATACGGAACCAACATATATACATACATACATACATACATACATACATACAGACTTTCACTTTTATATATTAGATAATATCGTGTGGCCTCGGTGCCGGGTGCAAGCTATGTTAATTGACACCCAGAGGGCAGCTTGCGTGTCGAATTTAATGCTCCTTGGAGCGCTATGAATGTCAAGGAGGTTACATAGCCTATCTAAGCTCCTTGGCGCTATACCGCTTTCTAGTAGAGAAATGAGGAACTTTGTGTTGGCGGAAAATCCCGAGATTAATTTTGCCATTATGAATTCGGCCTACTGAATTCAAATGGGTTCTTTAACATGCCAACAACGTATGACATGCGTATAATGATTGTTGTCGCCTTTCAAAAAATCACTTACCATGGCCAGGAGAGAACCTGAAATCTTGGGGTTGGTAGTCCGACACTACAGTATAACCACACACCCACCGTGGCAAGCATGCTTAACAAGAGTTTGGTAACAGATCTGGTTTTTGAAATTTTACTCTGTGAGCTTTTGCCTGGTAGCGATTGTCAAGGCTGTGTATGGAAGGGATCAAAGTGGGGGATCAGGTTGGCCGTGTTGCAGCTTTAACATGTGCCTGAGAGCGATTGACAAGGCTGTGTATGGAAGGGATCAAAGCGGCAGATAGGGTTGGCTGTGGCACGCAATTATTACTAACCACGATTGTTTCAAATATTATCGTCAGAGAACGCGATTTGTGAGTAAATTGAAGCGACATTTATGTAGGCTATACCTTAATCACCGAATGATATCACGTGAGGCTCGTGTGTGACTCCAGATCACGCAAAATACATGTTCAAACGTGTGCACGCTCCTTCTGCCTTCACACTTTCACAGGCACGCCCATCGGTGTCGTTAACCATGCGAGCTAAGACACGTTCCAGGAAATCTCCCGCCCGGGAGAGTATCTTTGCCATAGGGACTTTGCTATATCGTGCTCATGTAACCCCGAGTACTTGCGTGTGTGTGGATTTTGACTAATACCCTGTGTTTTTATCATTTTAAATGATCGTGTCGACTTCGTCATACGCTGGGGTCTGGCGTTACGTTAGGGTGGAGGACGGACAGATGCACTGAGGAGTGTGACGTCATAGTACCGCCCGGTGCATGTGTACCCCGACAATCTCTACTTCGTTAGTATAAGACAAAAATCCCCGATTCTTGGATGTCACGGGTAATCTCGATGCGGTTTTCACCATTCTGTAAAGGATATCCCAAGGAAAGATTCTGTAGAAAATAATTTATGTATGCTCAAAGGAAGCCAAGCCGTAACGATTTCAGTGAAAAAGTCGAAAACAAACTTGGCGTCCGTGCGCTTCTTAAGCTTACGCTAGGCAAACCATTAAAAATATCAATATACTATGAGTGTAAGAATTGGTCAGCATGAAAAGCTCTACAAAAAAGTCCGCGAGAGCATATCTCTATCTTCAATTCATCGCCCACTATAAGTGTTTTTTAGACTGGATGAAAGGGGCAAGTCCCCGCGCGCTCTGGTGAGCTTGCGGCATCCCCCGCGCTGGACCTTGCTTTGCCCTTGGTTTGCACTTGCCCTTCGCGAGTAATTTGAAACAAGATAAGCAAGATAAGTACTATGCAGATAATTTTCTAACATGTCAAGAGTCTTTGGCTTCGAGCGAAACGAGAAGCCTCCAGCCTTTCTAGCATTTTTCAGCATTTGTAGCATTTTAAATGATACAAAGTCTAGTCTTTCAGACTGACTGTCACTTTTTGTGATGGATGTATTCGTGTGTGTATTTGTAATTCGATGATGATAATGATGATAGTTGTTATTTTAAGGGGCCTAACATCTAGGTTATCGTCCTCTAATGGCCGGGATGATAGCGAAAATGACAATGACATGACAACCATAATGAAAACCAAAGTAGATTGAAAATACTTACAACAAGTAGTTCAGTGAAGAACTATACAGCCTATTTTCATATATCCCACTTATGTTAACTGCCACAATCAACATACAAAATATCAGTTTGATTGCTGTAATAGATTCGTAGATATTGAGAACCGACTAAATATTTCGGATGCTCGCCATGTGGGATTTTATATATGTTGGTCCTAGAGTTATGTACTGTTACATGAAGATTATTGTGTACGTGTAGCATTCAAACTTCAATCGCATGATTAGGACACAAGAAGTAACAAGGAGATTTTAAAATTTCGCACAGCTGCCATCTTGTGGTTATGGAAACAATTGAAATAAATTAGATGCCAGTGGATTAACATTCGTATAAGGATTTACTGTACCAAGTTTCACAGCACTTGGATGGTTAATTTGCGAAAAAACGTCCATGTGAATATTTATAATTCGCGTCGCCGCCATGTTGGATTTGTGATCACCAGGTTATTTAAAGTCCTATAGGTGAACTTAAGTTCATAGCCCCCATGAACATAAACAAATTCAGTTTGATTGCTATAATAGATTCGTAGATATTCAGAGCCGTCTTAATATTTCGGATGGTCGCCATGTTGGATTGTTAAGTGTATATGCCATAGAGTCATGAACCATTAAGGTAAAATTATTGTGTAGGTTCATTATTCGAACTTTCACTTCGATCGCATGATTACGACACAAGAAATAAAAACTTAATTTTAAAATTCACACAGACGCCATCTTGAGGTTATGTAAACAATTGAACTAAATCAGATACCAGTGCATTACAATGTGTATAAACATTTCCTGTACCAGATTTCATTGCGTTCGGAACATTAAATCGCGAGAAAGGTCTATTTCAAATTTTCAAATTCGCCATGTTCGTTTTGTAGTTAACCGGTTTTTGAAAGTCTTATAGATGAACTTCCAGTAGTGCCCTTTATCTCCGTACAAAATTTCAGGGTGATACCGCTAATAGTTTCAGAGATATAGAATGACGGTGAAATATTTCGCACATCCGCCATCTTGTGGTTATGTATACAATTTAACGAAGTTAAATGCCGGTGCATTACAATGTGTATAAAGATATACTGTACCAAGTTTTATTGCGTTTGGTTGGTTAAATCGCGAGAAACGTCTATTTAAATGTTGCAAATTCGCGCGGCCGCCATGTTGGATTTGTAGTTACCAGTTTTTCAAAAATCACATAGATGGACTTATAGTAGTTCCCTTTATCACCGTAAAATTTCCAGGGTGATATCGGAAATAGTTTCGGAGATATTGAATGTTGGTGAAATATTTCGCACAGCCGCTATGTTGGATTGGTGACACGTAACAGAATTGGAAGAGCACGGTCGGGGTCGTCCGGAATAGTGCTATGAATTTAACGAGTTTCATTGAAATCGCTTCAGCCGTATAGGCAGATAGGCCATGAAAGGCAGATAGGAAAGTGAAAGAGAAGAGGGTCCGCCCCAGAGGTAATGGATAAAACGGGGAAAATCGAACTCAGCTCAGGAATTCCCCCAGGTCGCTCACTCCCGAACTCACCAGCCATGAGCCCCTGAGGGTGTGGCAATATCCAGAGTGCGCCTGAAGTGGTGGGGCTACATACACCCTGCCTCCTTGATGGCCTTGAGCAGAAGGCAGGATATATGTTGAAAAGAAAAAGAAGGCTGATCCCTCAGAGAAGAACGGTATCAGAAAAGATGAGACAAGGGCCAATTAAGGCGGGAAAGGAAGAGACTCCCTAGGCCTCGGATACCCTAATACCGTCGGGGTCGGAAGAGAACAAGAGTTGACCACGAGAGGTCGACAGGAAAGAAGACGGAGAGGAGCCCGGCACAAGTAAGTGGATGCAATGCTGCACTCAGCTGGGGTCCCGTGGACGCCAACCCATGTCCCACTAGATGAGACCCCCTGGGAGGGCCAAGTCAACGCGACTACATGGCTACGCTGTTGCAAAACCACTAAATAATCAACAACAACTCAATCGGGACGGCACCACAATACTGTAGCTTCCTTCTGTCTAAAACGTTGGCGCAAGGCTAAACGTACCTGCTTGAACAGCAGGAGATTCGGGTTTGAATTCCGACTGGGGTCATACTTTCAAGTCTTACACCGTTAGACAGTCATTCTTCTTCTTCTTAGTGTGCCTGTCCGTTTCGGACACTGGCGATCAGCATGGCTTTATCTGTGGCAATTCGGAACAATTTTTCAGAGCTTTTGTTGAACCAGGTTCATAGGTTGTCGAGCCAGGAAATTCTCATTCTGCCGGGCGATCTCTTTCCTTCTATTTTTCCTTGTAGTATAAGTTGAAGGAGGTCATATCTTTTTTGATTCCTCATAATGTGACCAAGGTACTGTAGTTTACGGCACTTAATGATGTTGATCAGTTATGGTCTTTTTTCAACTCTGCGTAGAACTTCCTGATTTGAAACTTTATCAATCCATGATATTCTCAGTCTTCTTCTGTAAAGCCATAGTTCAAAGGCTTCTAGTCTAACAGTGGTAGCCTTCATAAGGGTCCATGTTTCTACACCATACAAGAGAACTGAGAACACACAGCTCCTGAGGATTCGTAGTTTGGTGTTCATGGTAGGATCGTGGCTTTTGAAAATTGAGCTCATTGAGGTGAAAACACTCCTCGCATTTCCAATGCGACATTTTATCTCTTGAGAACTGTCCCATGATTCGGTAATGATGGTACCCACTCGCACTATGCTATAACCATTAATGTACAAATTCACCCCTCTCATGTACGTCTTGCTAATTATCATACATTTTGTTTTATTTATATTGATATCCAGGCCATATCATTTGCTTGTGTCAGAAATTTTGTTCATCAGCTTCTGCAGCCTTTCCAATGTATCCTCAAGCACAATAGTGCCATCTGCGTAACGCAAATTGTTGAGTCATTCGTACAGACTGTATAATTTACACCTTTTTACAGTAAGAGACAGAATATGTAATTTTACATTTAAAAAGTAAAAAATGTCATTATGATCAAATATGTAAAATATATACAATAAAATGTAATTATATGAAAGCTAAGATTCTAATTCACATTTATCATTTTTAGTTATGAACAAGCAAAGAGACCTTTTTGAGAGAATTTTGAGGGAATCGCAAGACGAAGGGAATAACCTAGGATACCTTGATATCAGTTTACCCTCCAGCTCTCAGGAAGAGTTGAGGCAAATGACCAGAGTACTCAAGGGTGCTACTAACAAAATCGTGAATGAAACCAAGACGGAGTACCTCACTATGACTCGTGGGCAAGGCCAAGGTTTTAGGCAACTATAGTCACTGCGGGTGGGGGAACAGTCCTACAAGAGGGTCCATAAATGTAAATACCTAGGAGTGCTTTTCGCGGAAAACTCATCATGTGAGGCAGAGATCAAGGCCAGGATCCAAGCAGGAAAAGGAACTCTCTCTAGCCTAACAAAGCTTCTTCGGAACAGATGTCTCTCCAGACAGTTCAAAATTCGTCTGTATAAAACTCTGATCCAACCCGTTGTACTATATGGATGTGAGACATGGAGTATCCGAAAACAGGACTTTCATAAACTACTCGTATTTGAGAAAAGTTCTTCGGAAGATCTTCTGACCAGTGAGGGATGTACACACGGGTGAATGGAGGATTAGATAATAATCCTCCCTATATTATTCTGCTAAGATCCCATTCCGGTTTTGTACCGAAACTAAGGTCCTGTTAACACCAACCTACACAGGTTCCGCATAACCCCATGTGTGCCCGAAACGCACTCACTTCATCTTTAAATGCCTCACAATTAAATAAATACCTTAAAAATGTACATTTACAATGGGAGCACCGTAACCTGGCGAGCCTGACGCTAGAGCGCAGGGCAGCGCGGCGGCAGCAGCCATCTGGCGGGGGCGCGGCGTACTGCTAGCTGAGGAGTCTCTCAGCAGATGGATCCGGTGTGGTCTCGCCAAGACTTTCTCTAGGGTTCAATCCTTTGCAAATGTAAAAATTGCTGTAGAAGAAACTCCCGAGCAAACAATAACCCATGAATTCGTTGTAACATCGAATATTGTCCACAAAGAGGTGCTGTGATACGTACGAAACTATTACAGATATTTCATAACTATGTGATGGTTTAAGCATTGCCTATGAATTCTTAAATGTATTTACAGCTGTAAGATATTTTCCATTTCCGAGGACGTCCGGCTTTCATAACCACGTGATGGTGTCAGCATTGCCTGGAATAACAATTTATTATTTTCCTTCATCTCCACGCAATCGGGCCGAAGGTCCGAAATGCAAGGCCGCAATGAAGTTGTTGTTTGAGATTATTACCCCTCTTGCTCGCCGCTATGTAGCCTCACCGTCTCATCCAAAGCAGGTCGTGCGGCGTGGACTCCTCTTTGGTTGAAACTCCCAGAAATTGACTGGCCCCTAGGAAATGTTGTTATTGTGTGAGTGAAGACTTCAAGTGGTGAGTTTTTCCGACCCATACAACATGTTTATCCCATGGAGGCTGGGCCTGAAGATATGGTCCGCGAGGGTTTTGTTTAGATGTTGAAACAAAAGGTGGGAGGATGTTGCATCCAAAACAGTCATCTCTTCGGCTTTGGTCTTGATATGTATTCTTGTGTTTTTTGTAAACTCTGTGTGTGTGTGATAAAATATCATATACGTAGAAAGTCAATCTTTATCATTCTAAAGAAAAATAATAGTGGTTACACCCGAACCGGGTTATATGATACCTTTCACCGTTTTCTAATTTTGGGGCGATGAATTTCATCATTTTTTTGAATCGTTATATCTCGGAAACAGTCGGTCCTATAGAAAAGTTAAATCTGCAGGTGTAAGATCTCAGTAATTAGCAAGTTCTCTACCCCTTATCATAATTTGATATCTCTCACCGTTTTGATGTTATTAAATGTTTTTGGTTTTTGAAAAAAATGGGGCCCAAATGAATATCATAATTTGTAAAAATTTAACTGATGGTCTCACTAAATTCTACGGAAAATTATCTATAATAACCCGTTTTCACCTTTTCAATAAGTTAAATAATATATTTACAGCTGTAAGATATTTTCCATTACCGAGGACGTCTGGCTTTCATAACCACGTGATGGTGTCAGCATTTTATAATTTTCCTACATTTCCACGCAATCGGGTCGAATGTCCGAAATGCAATTCCGCAGGCCTTGCCGCCAACGAAGTTGTTGTTTGAGATTATAATCCCTCTTGCTCGCCGCTATGTAGCCGCACTGTCATATCCAAAGCAGGTCGTGTGGCCTGTTAAAGATACAGGCGTAAGATCTCAGTAATTAGCAACGTTTCTGCCTCTTATCATATTTTGATATCTCACACCGTTTTGATGTTATTAAATGTTTTTGGTTTTTGAAAAATAAATAATTTGTAAAAATTCAACTGATGGTCTAATTGAATTGTACGGAAAATTCTCTATAATAATCCGTTTTCACCTTTTCAATAAGTTAAACAAGTAGTTCCGTGAAGAACTATACAGCCTATTTTCATATATCCTGCTCATGTCAATTGCCTCTATCAACATACAAAATTTCAGTTTAATTGTTGTAACAGATTCGTAGAAATTGAGAACCGTCTAAATATTTCAGATGGTCGCCAGGTTGGATTTTTATTTTTGTACTATTACATTAAGATTATTGTGTACGTGTGGTATTCAAACTTAAATCTCATGATTAGAACACAAGACGTAAAACCGAGATTTTAAAATTACGCACAGCAGCCATCTTGTGATTATGCAAACAATTGAAATAAATTACATGCCAGTGGATCAACATTTGTATAAGCATTCAATGTGCAACGTTTCACGGCACTCGGATAGTTAATTCGCGAGAAACGTCCATTTAAATATATATACTTCGTGTCGCCTCCATGTTGGATTTGTGCTCCCCAGGTTACTGAAAGTCCTATAGGTGAACATATGTTCATAGTCTCTATGATCATTAACAAATTCGGTTTGGTTGCTGTAAAAGATTCATAGATATTGAGAACCGTCTGAATATTTCGGAAGCTCGCCATTTAGGATTGTTATATGTATAGGCCATAGAGTTAGGTACCATTCAAGGACAATTATTGCCTAGGTTCATTATTCGAACTTTCACTTCGATCGCATGATTACGACACAAGAAATAAAAACTTAATTTTAAAATTTCGCACAGCTGCCATCTTGAGGTTATGTAAACAATTGAATTAAATTAGATGGCAGTGCATTATAAACTGCAAAATCATTTACAATACCACATTTCACTGCGCTCAGAGAGTTAAATCACTAGAAAAGTCTATTAAAATATTTCAAATTCGCTTGGTCGCCATGTTCGTTTTGTACTTTACAGGTTTATGAAATATACATAGGTAAACTTGTATCAGTACCCTTTATCACCGTGCAATATTGCAGGGTGATATCTGTAATAGTTTCGGAGATATAGAATGTCAGTGAAATATTTCGCACAGCCGCCATTTTGAAGTTATGTAAATAATTGAATTAATCATACTCCAGTGCATTACAATGTGTATAAACATTTGCTGTACCAAGTTTCATTACATTTGGATAGTTAAATCGCGAGAAAAGTATATTTAAAAGTCTCAACTTTGCTTGACCGCCATGTTGGTTTTGTAGTCACCAGGCTTTTAAAAGTCTCATAGGGGAACTTTCAGTAGTGCCCTTTATCACCGTACACAATTTCAGTGCGATATCGGTATCAGTTTCGGAGATATTGAATGCTAGTGAAATATTTCGCACAGCCACCATGTTGGATTGGTGAGACGTAACAAAATTTGAATGGGCACGGTCGAGGTTGCCGGGAATAGTACTATGAACTTACCGAGTTTCATTGAAATCGCTCCAGCCGTTTAGATTTTATTAGGGGGGCACACACACACACCTCACACACAAAAACGCGCGCACACACACACGGACAAAAGGTGATCTCATAAGCCTATTTTTTTTTTCAAAATTGAAAATAGGCTAAAAATGCTCGAAATACAAGGGGGGGGGGGGTCCCAAATGCAGACTTTTCACAATCACTTTGTTGCTCGAAAACCAAGAGGGCAGCGATGATTTTGATTGCACCATCGGTTTGTTTCACAAAAAAGTGGCACGGAATTGCGAAATCCGTTTTGCTCTATCTTGATTAGTTTCCAAAATACCCACCAAATACATCGAAAAGGCGCCACCCTGCACAGCCGTATTTAATGAAAAAGCGTACACGTATTACAATGAGCCTCACATTTTGACATACAATTTATTATTAAAGGACGTCATAGGTTAAAAAAAAAACTTTCATCTTCTTCTTTATAGCCATTTCGGCATCTCGAAACGGAAAAAGCTAGATACAGTGCCGGATTAACCCAGCGCGGGGCCTGTAGCATGGGGCAGCCAGGGGCTCTTTACTTTAGGGTAAAACAATATACAGGGTAGGCCAGCCTATTCGAGGCGGACGGGTGCAAGAAAACTATTACAAATATTTCATAACTATGTGATGGTTTAAGCATTGCCTATGAATTCTCAAATGTATTTACAGCGGTAAGATATTTTCCATTACCGAGGACGCCCGGCTTTCATAACCACGTGATGGTGTCAGCATTACCTGGAATATCATTTTAAAATTTTCCTTCATTTCCACGCAATCGGCCCGAAAGTCCGAAATGCAAGGTCACTGGCCTTGCCGTCAACGAAGTTATTGTTTGTGATTATTACCCCTCTTGCTCACCGCTGTGTAGCCACACCGTCTCATCCAAAGCACGTTGCGTCGTGCTGCGTGGACTTCTACTTGTTACGAAAGCCGGATCTAGATCCATATAGGCTTTCATATAGCCGTGGTAGTTCTTTTTTCGAGATCTCGGGAACTAAGCGTCGCCCAGGGTTCAAACCTAGACCAATCTAATCGTTTTTTTTTAAGAAAAGTCTGTCTCTATGTATGTATGTATGTATGTATGTATGTATGTATGTATGTGCGTGACGTTTTTGCGTTTAGCAAAGTGCAGGTCGCGATTTTCAAGATATCGTGTTAGCGCCTGTGAGGAAGCCTATTGTCGGGCGTTAAAATCGGTGCAGGGGTGGACTATTTTTTGGGGCCCTGAATATCATCCTTTTTAGCCTACTTTCGATTTTTGCAAAAAATGAAAGTAGACTTATGAGATCAACACAGGGCGAAAAAAGTGTGTCTGTCTGTGTGTGTGTATGTGTGTGTGTGAGTCTGTGTGTGTATGTGTGTGTGTGAGTCTGTGTGTGTGTGTGTGAGTGTGTGTACTCTGAATGTCTGTCCCCCCCCTATCAATTCGAACACGGTGAATGCGAATTGAACGAAATTTGGTACAAAGGTAGCACTAGCAAAGGACACCTCAGTGTCATGTTTTATATCGCCGCCATCTTTACTAAAACTGAATGGCGGCCACTCAAACGTTCAAAACGTAAAATCAAATAACGACTAACCAAATCATCCAATCTCTACCAAATTTGGTAACAACATACCTTCGTATAGGATGCGTCTTGTGACCAAACTACAAGGTCGTCCGCCATACCATTTCAGGATGGCGGCCGTGCGAATTATGCAAACTTTATAATCCATATCATGGGACCCACCAGTTCCGATTATCGAGCCGAGAATCGTTTTAACTGTTCTAAAGGAAGAGGCACGTACGAATTTAAAAGTTTATTTTGTAATACTATAGTGCAGACGTGATTTTAAAAAGCTCAGCTGATTCATTAATAAGACAAGATGGCAGCGGATATCTTGTGCCTGACTTATATTTCACTAATTTGAGTATTGCATGCAATATAGCGTACTCAAACAAAATAAATAAACTTTGTATGAAATGCTTTATATATAAATAATATACTTCAGTGATGAAATCGTTTAGTATAAATCATTATTTGCTAACAAGTTCTATGTAAGTCATTTTATATGGATCAATGTTCGTTGGCACAAATAGCTTCGTGGTAAAGCGTTAGTCTGTCATTCATATGCCTATGGTTCAAACCCCATCAGAGATATGTTTTTTGCTTGACATTTTACATATTTGTTGCTTTGTAATGACTCAGACGTTTTAAAATTAAGCGTTATATTGTGCATATTACGGTGCAAAACATATACTTAATTAAAACATAATTCGCCAGCAGATTTAATCGAGACATCTAGTTGACAAAAAGGTAACAGATTTTATTGAAAAGTTTCTTCATCTGGCCGCTAGAATGCACTCGCTCTGTTAGGATTATATTGTTCGATATTTCACAACTAGATATCACGACTAGTTTTTATATTTATTGTTTCTTGAGTACTGAGACGTTATAAAATAAAGCTTTATATGGTGCTTTTTGCAATGGAAATTATATATTAAAAAAAACGACATTCTCCACTGGTGTGACATCTTCCAGCCTTCAGTTGTACTATGCAGAAACTATAGATTCGAGCAGCGCTCTATACCGGCCAGTTCGTGAACCCAGTCTTAACGACTGCTAGGAGTAATAAGACAGTAACATTCGTTTATTCCTTGTGCACAGAGGCGTTGTTGATAATCTCAAAACTTGCAATATGGATGATTTGGAGATGGATTATTTTGTTATACCGTGTATTTAAGATTAGCCTATAAATTAACGGGTTGCGAAGTTACTTCACTTAGTTCTATATCATTCGTACACGACACAGAACAACAACGTGACGTCAGTTTCTGATCTGCTCTGATTGGCTATTACATTGCTGCAGTCGGGTAGTTGGCAGTCAAGGATAAAATTCTCGACTGCCAACTGCCAGCTACCAACTGCAACTTCATGTTGTGTATGGTGCCTATAGTATACACGGAGTCGATCGCGACTGCCGACCGAGGACTACCAACTACGGACTGCCGACTGCGCATTGTAGATGGGCCTTATTAGAGCAACGAAGTTTCAATTATTGTAAGTAGTCGGTGTTTGGAGTGTTTGCTGATGAAATTGCAAAATGCTGGGGTAAATTATAAACTATGGTTTGAACGCCACTGTTCAAATCCTGTGTGCCAATTTGCACTTCAAATAGGAAGAAATTAGGAGATGATAAGGACAGAGAGTTATAACTATACCCATACATTTCGGAGAAAGTAGGCTATATGTTCTTTCCCGAACATCTTGTTTCATACTCGTATTATCTCGCTTATGAATGCCGGATCTAGATCCATATAGGCTTTCATATAGCCGTTGTAGTTTTTTCCGAGATCTCGGGAACTAAGCGTCGCCCAGGGTTCAGACCTATACCAATCTAATCGGGGTCGATTTTTTTAAAAGTCTGTATGTATGTATGTATGTATGTATGTATGTATGTATGTATGTATGCATGTATGTGCGTGACATTATTGCGTTTAGCAAAGTACAGGTCGCAATTTTCAAGATATCGAGCTGAAATTGGTACGCCAAAAGGGTTAGGGCCTGTGAGGAAGCCTATTGTCGGGCGTTATAATCGGTGCAGAGCCGGACCATTTTTTGGGGCCCTGAATATCATCCTTTTTTCTTACTCGTATTATCTCGAAAACGGTCGGTCCTATTGAAAAAAGTTAAATCTACAGGTGTAAGATCTCAGTGATTAGGAACTTTTTTTTATCCTTAATGATTTCTTGATATCTCTCACCGTTTTCGTTTTTGAGGCACTGAATTTCCTTCTCTTTTTTCGAATCGTTATATCTGGTAAACCGTTGGTCGTATGGAACGAAGTTAAACCTACAGGTGTAAGATCTCAGTGATTAGCAACTTTTTAACCCATTTGATTTGTTGATATCTCTCACCATTTTCTTTCTTTGTGGCCCTGAATTTTATCCTTTTTTTTTTCTTTTTGGAATCGATATTTCTCGGAAATGGTTGGTCGTATCGAAAAAGTTAAATTTACAGGAGTAAGAACGCAGTGATTAGCATCTTTTTTACTCCTTATGATTTTTTGATATCTCTCACCGTTTTAATTTTCTTGGGCCCTGAATTTCATTTTCTTTTTTCGAATCGTTAGAACTGGGAAACGAGTGGTCGTATCGAACAAAGTTAAACCTATAGGTGTAAGATCTCAGTGATTAACAACTTTTTTAACCCTTATGATTTTTTGATATCTCTCACCATTTTCCTTGTTTGGGGCCCTTAATATTATCCTTTTTTTTTGAATCAATATTTCTCAGAAACGGTTGGTCGTATCGAAACAAGTTAAATTTATAGGAGTAAGAACGCAGTGATTAGCATATTTTTAGCCTATTTTCAATTTTGAAAAAATAGGCTTATGAGATCACCTTTTGTCCGTGTGTGTGTGTGCGTGTGTGTGTGTGTGTGAGGTGTGTGTGTGTGTCCCCCTAATAAAATCTAAACAGCTGGAGCGATTTCAATGAAACTCGGTAAGTTCATAGCGCTATTCCCGGCGACCTCGACCGTGCCCTTCAAATTTTGTTACGTCTCACCAATCCAACATGGCGGCTGTGCGAAATATTTCACTAGCATTCAATATCTCCGAAACTATTACCTATATCGCCCTGAAATTGTGTACTGTGATAAAGGGCACTACTAGAAGTTCACCTATGAGACTTTCAAAAACCTGGTGACTACAAAACCAACATGGCGGCCAAGCGAAGTTGAGACTGTTAAATAGACTTTTCTCGCGATTTAACTCTCCAAACGTAATGAAACTTGGTACAGCAATTGTTTATACACATTGTAATGCACTGGAGTATAATTTAGTTCAATTGTTTACATAACCTCAAAATGGCGGCTGTGCGAAATATTTCACTGACATTCTATATCTCCGAAACTATTACAGATATCACCCTGCAATTTTGTACGGTGATAAAGGGTACTGATACAAGTTTACCTATGTATATTTCATAAACCTGTAAAGTACAAAACGAACATGGCTACCAAGCGAATTTGAAATATTTTAATAGACTTTTCTCATGATTTTACTCTCTGAGTGCCGTGAAATGTGGTACAGTAAATGATTTTGCAGTTTGTAATGCACTGCCATTTATTTTAATTCGATTGTTTACATAACCTCAAGATGGCGGCTGTGCGAAATTTTAAAATTAAGTTTTTATTTCTTGTGTCGTAATCATGCGATCGAATTGAAAGTTAGAATAATGACCTAGGCAATAATTGTCCTTGAATGGTACATAACTCCATGGCCTATACATATAACAATCCTAAATGGCGAGCTTCCGAAATATTTAGACGGTTCTCAATATCTATGAATCTTTTACAGCAAGCAACCTAACTGATTTTTTTATGTTCATAGAGACTATGAACATATGTTCACCTATAGGACTTTCAGTACCTGGTGAGCACAAATCCAACATGGCGGCGACGCGAATTATAAATATTTAAATGTACGTTTCTCGCGAATTAGCTATCCGAGTGCCGTGAAACGTTGCACCTTAAATGCTTATACAAATGTTGATCCACTGGCATCTAATTTATTTCAATTGTTTGCATAATCACAAGATGGCTGCTGTGCGTAATTTTTAAATCTCGTTTTTACTTCTTGTGTTCTAATCATGGGATTGAAGTTTGTATACCACACGTACACAATAATCTTAATGTAATAGTACAAACATACAAATCCAACCAGGCGACCATCTGAAATATTTAGACGGTTCTCAATATCTACGAATCTGTTACAGCAATTAAACTGAAATTTTGTATGTAGATAGTGGCAATTAACATGAGTAGGATATATGAAAATAGGCTGTATAGTTCTTCACGGAACTACTTGTTTAATCCTTATGATTTTTTGATATCTCTCACCGTTTTAATTTTCTGGGGCCCTGAATTTCATTCACATTTTTCGAATCGTTATAACTGGGAAACGGGTGGTCGTATCGAACAAAGTTAAAGCTACAGGTGTAAGATCTCAGTGATTAGCAACTGTTTTAACCATTATGATTTTTTGAGATCTCTCACCATTTTCTTTTTTGGGGCCCTGAATTATATCCTTTTTTTTTTGGAATCGACATTTCTCGGAAACGGTTGGTCATATTGAACAAAGTTAAATCTACAGGTGCAAGATCTCAGTGATTAGCAACGTTTTTAACTCTTATGATTTTTTGATATTTCTCACCGTTTTCATTTTCTGGGGCCCTGAATTTTTCTGAATCTTTATATCTGGGAAACAGTTGGTCGTATCGAACAAAGTTGAATCTACAGGTGTAGGATCTCAGAGATTAGCAACTTTTATAACCCTGATGACTTTTTGATATCTCTCACCATTTTCTTTTTGGGGGCCCTGCATTGTATCATTTTTTTGGAATAGATATATCTCGGAAACGGTTGGTCGTATCGAAACAAGTTAAATTTACAGGAGTAAGACCGCAGTGAATAGCATCTTTTTTACCCCTTATGATTTTTTGATATCTCTCACCGTTTTCATATTCAGGGGCCCTGAATTTGATCATTTTTTTCGATTCGTTATATCTCGGAAACAATCGGTCCTATCGAAAGAAAGTTAAATCTACTGCTGTAAGATCTCAGTGATTAGCAACTTTTCTATCCCATATGATGTTAGCATCGTTTTTACCCATTATTAGTTTTTGTTATCTCTCACCATTTTCATGTTCTGGGGCCCTGAATGTTTTTTTTTTTTCGAATCGTTATATCTGGGAAACGGTTGCTGGTATCGAACAACGTTAAATCTGCAGGAGTAAGATCTCAGTGTTTAGCAACTATTTTAACTCTTATGATTTTTTGATATCTCTCACCGTTTTCATATTCAGGGGCCCTGAATATCATTCTATTTTTTCGAATCGCTGTACTGTATCTAGGAAACGGTTGGTCGTATCGAACAAAGATAAATCTACAGGTGTAAGATCTCAGTGATTAGCAACTTTTTTAACTTCCATGATTTTTTCATATCTGTCACAATTTTTTTTTTGGGGGGGGGGGGCTGAATGTCATTCTTTTTTCTTCGAATCGTTATATCTAGGAATCGGTTGGTGGTATCGAACAACGTTAATTCTACAGGTGTAAGATCTCAGTGATTAGGAACTTTTTTAACCCTTATGATTTTTAGATATCTCTCACCATTTTATTTTTTGGGGCCCTGAATTTCATCCTTTTTAGCCTACTTTCGATTTTTGCAAAAAATGAAAGTAGACTTATGAGATCTACACAGGGCCAAACATTGTGTGTCTGTCTGTCTGTCTGTGTGTGTGTGTGTGTGTGTGAGTGTGTGTACTCGGAATGTCTGTCCCCCCTATCAGTTCGAACACGGTCAAACCGAATTGAACGAAATTTGGTACAGAGGTAGAACTAGCAAAGGGAACCTCAGTGTCATGTTTTATATCGCCGCCATCTTGACGGATACGTAATGGCGGCCAACCAAATGTTCAAAGCTTAAATCAAATTACGACCAACTTAATAATCCGATCTCTACCAAAGTTTGCAACAACATACCTTTAAGCGGAAAGCATAATTTGACGAAACTACAAGATCATTAGCCCAATATTTTGCGGATGGCGGCCATGTATGTGTGCAAATCGATTCCCGCTATCAATTCAAACACGGTGAAACCGAATTGAACGAAATTTGGTACAGAGGTAGTACTAGCAAAGGACACCTCAGTGTCATGTTTTATATCGCCGCCATCTTGACGAAAACGTAATGGCGGACACCCAAATGGAAAATGCTTAAATCAAATTACGACCAACCTAATAATCACCAAATTTTGTAAGAACATATCTTTATATGGGAGTCATATTTTGACCAAACTACAAGGTCATCAGCCCAATATTTTGCAGATGGCGGCCATATATGTGGGCAAATCGATTCCCCCCTATCAAATCGAACATGGTAGAACTGAATTGAACGAAATTAGGTACGGAGGTAGCACTAGCAAAGGGCACCTCAGTGTCATGTTTTATATTGCCGCCATCTTGACGGAAACGGAATGGCGGCCACCCAAATGTTAAAAGCTTAAATCAAATTACGACCAACCTAATCATTTGATCTCTACCAAATTTTGCAACAACTTACTTTTTTTGGGGAAGCTTCTTTTGACTGAACTACAAGATCATCAGTCCAATAGTGTGCATATGTGATTTTACATTTTTTTATACTTAACTTGGACAAAATAACGAAGTAGTCGTATAAAGACCGGACATAGCTCATTTGACACCCCTCGATGCGAGAAACAATACTCGGAGGGTCCCTACGGGACACCGAAAACCAAAGATATTCCCAGAAAACTTTCTTCGCTCTGATTGATGAACTAATCTCAAGTCCGTTTCCATGGCAACACTACCTCAAGGTATGACATCCGATTTTCTATATATCCCTGTAGCAGGCAATGCTAATCATATTTATTATCTTTTTCAAGATATATATAAACACAATAGGAACAGGGTAGCGCGCCTGCCTCTCATCCGGAGGCCCCGGGTTCGATTCCCGGCTCTGTCAGAGATTTTAGACACTGACGTGAGGTCTGCAATGGAGTGAACTCACATTCATGAAGACAATTGAGTAGCTGTCTGACAGTGAGGCAGCGCCCCGGTCACGAAGAACAAGATTATCGGCCGAGGGGACACGATGCACTGACCACGCGTCACCACAATATCTGCAGACCAAATGGCTGTGAAGCGGTTGCATGATAGGCCTAGGCCCTTTATAAGCTTTAGTGCCGAGGGTAAAAAATTAGGGGAAGTGCCTTCAATACCACCTTTAATTTTTAGCCTATTTTCAATTTTGAAAAAATAGGTTTATGAGATCACCTTTTGTCCGTGTGTGTGTGCGTGTGTGTGTGTGTGATTCGGGTGTGTGTCCCCCCCTAATAAAATCTAAACGGCAGGAGCGATTTCAATGAAACTCGGAAAGTTCATAGCACTATTCCCGGCGACCTCGACCGTGCCCTTCAAATTTTGTTACGACTCACCAATCCAACATGGCGGCTGTGCGAAATATTTCACCAGCATTCAATATCTCCGAAACTATTACCGATATTACCCTGACATTTTCTATGGTGATAGAGGGAACTGCTATAAGTTCACTTATGTGACTTTTGAAAACCTGGTAACTACAAAACCAACATGGAGGCCAAGCGAATTTGCGACTTTTAAATAGACGTTTCTCGTGATTTGACCAACCAAACACAATGAAACTTGGTACAGTATATGTTTATATACATTGTAATGCATCGACATCTAACTTCGTTCAATTGTTTACATAATCACAAGATGGCGGATGTGCGAAATATTTCACCGGCATTCTATATCTCTGAAACTATTAGCGGTAAAACCCTGAAATTTTGTACAGAGATAAAGGGCACTACTGGAAGTCCATCTATAAGACTTTCAAAAACCGGTTAACTACAAAACGAACATGGCGGCCAAGCGAATTTGAAAATTTTAAATAGACCTTTCTCGCGATTTAATGTTCCAAGCGCACTGAAACCTGGTACAGGAAATATTTATACACATTGTAATCCACTGGTATCTAATTTAGTTCAATTGTTTACATAACCTCAAGATGGCGGCAGTGCGAATTTTAAAATTAAGTTTTTATTTCTTGTGATGTAGTCATGCGATCGAAGTGAAAGTTTGAATAATGAACCTACGCAATAATTTTCCTTTAATGATACATGACTCTATGGCCTATACATTTAACAATCCAACATGGCGACCATCCGAAATATTTAGACGATACTGAATATCTACGAATCTATTTTAACAATCAAACTGCATTTTTTAATGTTCATAGGGGCTATGAACTTAAGTTCACCTATAGGACTTTAAATAACCTGGTGATCCCAAATCCAACATGGCGGTGACGCGAATTATAAATATTCACATGGACGTTTCTCGCAATTTAACCATCCGAGTGCAGTGAAACTTGGTACAGTAAATCCTTATACGAATGTTAATCCACTGGCATCTAATTTATTTCAAATGTTTCCATAACCTCAAGATGGCAGCTGTGAAATATTTTAAAATCTCCTTGTTTTTTCTTGTGTCCTAATTTTGCGATTGAAGTTTGAATACTACACGTTCACAATAATCTGCATGTAACAGTACATAACTCTAGGACCTACATATATAAAATCCAACATGGCGACCATCCGAAATATTTAGTCGGTTCTTAATATCTACGAATCTATTACAGCAATCAAACAGAAATTGGGTATGTTGATAGTGGCAATTAACATAAGTAGGATATATGAAAATAGGCTGTATAGTTCTTCACGGAACTACTTGTTAAACACTACAATAGCGGCTACTAAATAAAGGTAGCGATATAGTTACGTTCAATTTCATAAACACTGGGCTCACAAATCCCGTATAGTTAAGTACAAATATCAGTCTGGTCGTTATGTCAGTAGCAACGAAGCTCTGTGGTAGCTATATCCGTTTCCGGAACACTAAAGGCATATCACCGTCACATACCTCAATGTGCGCTTACAAAATTGTGAACCAGTCTATTTTACTGAAAATAATTTCTACGAGCGAGTATCCACTTCACCAAAAACCACACTCAATACCTTTTCCAAAATGTACACAAGACGGGATTTTGAAAGCACTCTTCTGTATGTTGAGGTACAGAGATATACCACATGGAAAGATACAATAAAATGCTGGCAAATCTGAGTTCAAGGAACTGCTGTTCAAAATAGGCCTTGTGTTAAATCTGCAGAAGCTTTCGGTACAGCTTATGCGGCCCATGTTCGTAACATGAAATGTTATCCTTTGACAATGCATCTACACCATGTGCGAGGGCAATGCATTTCAAAAATCTCTAAAAAAAAAAACAATAATCAGGAAATTGGAGAAAAGTTTAACGTGGGGGTGAAGATTCAAGGAGAAATAATATATTCTTAGTTCCATCTCTTAAGGTACAGAATAAAAAATTGGTTGAAGTCCAATGGACGTTACATGCAATTAGACATTGGATCTATCAGCACGCGTAAAAGTATGTTGGCAAAAATGTCATGGGTGCGCTGGTCAGAAATAGCCTAATCTGAAATATTATGATATCTTGGTTGGTTCTTAAGTTTAGAGGGGCTGCGACAACGCGGTCATGTAGCCCCGTGTACTTTGTGTGTGTGTAGAATCTGCCTGATAACCGGTGTTAATTGTGATGACTGTATTAGTGTGTGTTATCTGTTATTTAATTTAAGTACTGCTACTTAGAATTTTTCAAATAGTTCCTACTTTTGCTGCCAAGCGTCACCGTCAACGAATACTAGGCCAAGTTCAGAATTTAGCTACTATACGCCACCGCAGTCGGCTCTTGGCAACGAACGTAGAAACCTAAGAGCGTTGTTTACATTCTTTACCTATCCAATTTAGCTTCACTCAGGTGCAGTTAGTGGAAGGTTCTTTAACATGCCATAAATCTATGACATGGGACCGCCGGCTTTACTTCCCCTCCGAAGGAAGGCATACGTTGTTTCAATTTTGGACGAAATCCATTTGTTAGTATAGAAGTTACATGTATTTTAAAATTGGACCTATCAGCAGGCATAGAATCATGTTAGCAGCACTGACTTATATTAATTATTCCAAATTAATCTAGAATGTCAGGTGCTATACGTGTGCAAGGTATAGGGCTGTTGGCTTGCATACTTCCTGATATATTGATATTAGGTTAAAGAAAATATAGACAGCATTAATTAACAGTTGGCAGCCCTGATTGCTCTTATGAAAACTGATAATCATATCTCTTATGTTACACATAGCACATACGAAATTTGGTTGATATCCAACTGATAGTATAGAAGTTACATGTATTTAAAAATTGGCCTTATCAGCAGGCTTAGAATCATGTTGGTAGAACTGAAGTATATAAGTTACTCCAAAATTAATCTAAAATGTCAGGTACTATACGTGTGCATAGTTTAAAGCTGTCGGCTTGCATACTTTCTGACATATTGGTATTTGGATAAAAGAATAGAGAGAGCACTTATTAACAGTTGGCAGCCCTGGTGGCTCTTAAGAATACGCTCAGTCATATCTGTTTATGTACACTTATTACATACAAACTTTATGTCAATTACAATCGACATTGCATCTTCTCGGCTTCGTGTCTTCTCAGCATATGCACCACAAACTGGCTGTGATAAGCTAGAAAAGGAACAGTTTTGGCAAGAGCTACAAGATCATGTTTCAGCATGTCCTCAAGATGAGTTTCCACTTCTCTGTGGTGATCTTAATGGTCATGTTGGTCATACCAAGGACGGTTATAGCTGCCACGGTGGTAATGGCTATGGTACCCGGAATGATGATGGAACACAAATTTTGGATTTCGCCGAGGCGAATGACTTGGTTATTGGTAATACGTTTTTCAAAAAGCGCATAAACCACCTCATCACCTACACCAGTGGTGACTACAGCAGCCAAATTGACTTCATCCTTGTTCGACACCGTGATCTCCGACTAGTATCAGATGTGAAGGTCATACCATATGACTGTGTAGCCCCTCAACATAAGTTGCTAACGGCAGACTTAAGGATCTCTAAACATCGTAGAGGCAGAGGGATAAATGTCCTTGAGAAGATCAAGTGGTGGAAGCTTAAAGACCAAAAGGAGACTTTAGCAGGCAGTATAAATTTTTCTCCCATCGACCTGAATGCGATAGACAACACCTGGACTACATTCTGTAAATATGTCACTGAAACCGCCACAGCAACTTTGGGTACAACAAAACCTAGCTCCCACCGAATTGATAAACAAACGTGGCTATGGACACCCCAAGTGCAAGAAAAGGTGCATGAAAAAAGGAAGGCATACAGAAACTGGGTCTCACAAAAGACTCTAGAGAACAGAGAAAGGTATGCCATAGCCAAACGTGAGGCTAAGAAAGCTGTTGCTGAAGCTAGGTGCAGTCACTATGATGACCTGTATACAACACTGGACTCAAAGGAAGGAGAGAAAACTATCTTCAGGCTGACCAAAGCTAGAACAAAGTCAGTACAGGATATTGAGCACTATGTGTGCATAAAAGGCAAAGATGGTCAACGTTTACAAGACAAACAGGATATCCTCAAACGTTGGCAACAACACTTTGAAGAGATTTCCAACATTGAGTTCCCACATCCCTCTATTCCAGAAGGTACTCCAACAGCAGGTCCTATCTCACACATCACATCTGAGGAAGTCACCAGTGCCATTAGGAGTATGAAGAATCAAAAAGCACCAGGACCAGATGACCTGCCGGCAGACTTCTGGAAGTTGCAGGAATTAAAAGAACCCGCGATCAACTGGCTGACCAACTTTTTCAATGCCATAGTTGACTCTGGAACTGTTCCCAGTGATTGGGCTACAAGCATCACTGTACCTATCTTTAAACAAAAAGGTGATCCAGCAGAATGTGCAAATTATCGTCCAATTCGCCTCCTGTCGCACACAATGAAGATTTTTGAGAGAATCCTTGATCGACGACTGCGGGACATCGTCAGTATTAGTACCAACCAGTGCGGCTTCGTCAAGGGTGCGGGAACAACTGATGCAATCTTCGCTGCCAGAATGCTCATCGAAAAGCATCGCGAGAAACAACAGCCACTGCATATCGCCTTTCTTGATCTTGAAAAGGCTTTCGACCGTGTTCCACATCGTGTGATCTGGTATGCACTTCGTAACCATGGTGTACCAGAAATGCTTATCAGCTGGATCAAGATGCTATACACAAACACCACAAGTTGTGTACGTTGTGCTGTTGGCACCTCGGAGAGCTTCCCAGTGAAAGTCGGTGTACACCAAGGATCTGCACTGTCCCCATTGCTCTTTGTCCTAGTCATGGACACAGTCACACGGGATCTGCAAAGGAATGTCCCTTGGACACTCTTATATGCTGATGATGTCGCACTTGCTGATAACACCAGGATAGGATTGCAGCGTCAAGTTGAAAATTGGAACAGCCGTCTCTCACAATACGGTCTTCGACTGAACAAAAAGAAGACCGAATACCTTGAAACTGTCCCAACCAACGGATCCATCCAAATTGATGGAGAGACATTGACGAAGACCTTAAGCTTCAGGTATCTAGGATCTCGCCTACAAGCTGATGGTGAGATAGGTGATGAAGTGCGAAGTAGGATAAAGGCTGCATGGATGAGATGGAGGGAAGTTACAGGCGTACTCTGCGACAGAAGGATGCCACTATACCTTAAGTCCAAAATATACCGCATGATAGTACGTCCTGTTGCTTTGTACAGTGCTGAATGTCGACCAGCTGACAAAGCTACGGAGCGCCAATTAGATAGCATGGAAATGCGTATGCTCCGTTGGTCGATGGGCATCACACTCCTAGATCATATAAAGAATGACTCTGTTCGCCAGCAAATAGGAGTTGCACCCATCACTGAGAAGGCACGGGAAAAACGGCTTCGATGGTATGGCCACGTCTTGCGTGCTGCACCTGGAACTGTTGCCAATTCCGCTCTCTCCTTTGAAGTTAATGGGCACCGTCCACGTGGGCGCCCAAAACAGCGCTGGCATGATACAGCAAATGCGGATATGAAGGCTCTCAATCTAAGACCTCATGATGCCCAAGATCGTGCAAAATGGCGAGCCAAGACCAAAACAGCGGACCCTGCAGCAGCGGGAAAACGCTAGGAAGAAGAAGAAGAAGAAGAAGAAGAAGATTACATACAAACTTTGGTTGAAATTCAATTGATAGTGTAAAAGTTATAGGCATTTAAAAATTGGACCTATCAGAAGGCTTAAAATTATTTTGGCAACACTGTCATGTATGGCCTCCTGGAAATTAAACTGAAATAGTGTTATCTACATGTGTGCCAATTTTGGAATAGCTCCCATGCATACCATCCAAGATATCCAACATGGAGCTCAAATTTCTAGTGTGTTTTTCAGCAGTTGGTAGCACTGACATCATTTTCAAATATAGACGTGAGATATTCCGTTATATATCTTTCCTCATACTAAATTTGGTTTCGATTTCTGCGGCCGTTTAGGACTTGATAGGACACACACACACACACACACACACATACACACACAGAAGGACAGACAGACAGACACACATTTTCCCGGATCGATCTCATAAGTCTACTTTTTCCTCATTTTTTTTTTTGCAAAATGTGAAAAGTAGGCTAAAAATGCTTGAAATACAAGGGAGGTTCCAAAATGCAGTTCGAAAACCAAGAGGGCAGCGATGATTTCTATGGCACCATCGGTTTGTTTTACAAAATGTGGCACGGAATTGCAGTAGTTGTTTTTGAGCGGTTCGAGGCCCACCTCCACCTCACCCACCTCACAAGATGGCGGCGGCGCGATATCTCTCCAACGCATGGTCGGATTTTGACGAATGAGGTGTCGTTGAACTCGGGCTGACACCCCCTTTCCATTGGACAACATATTTCCATCCCAAAAATAAAACCTACCCCTACTAGGGGGTGATATTGCATTTTTTAGAATATCTCGCTTTTCAAGTGCAACATGTGAGAGTTTGAATGACAATATGGAATGAAACGTTGTTCCATACAAGAGACATGTGTGCGGTGGAAAGCCAATATGAATTAACATGCTTGTTTTTTGCTTTTACGCATGTCCACTCATGGCTTTTGTAAGAGGGCGGGCTTTTTAAAGATGGCAGCTGTAGTGTAACCTAACCTAACCCAACCCACGAGGGGTGATCAAAAAGAATTCCAAGCGACGATTGTCGATCGGCAAACCAATAATCAAAGAGGGATATGTCAGGCCTTGAGGTGATAGCGCCTTTTGATTGATCCCATTTGATTGGTCCCTTTTGATTGATCTCTGTTGATTAGTCCCTTTGGACTGGTCCCTGTTGACTAGCCCCCCCTTGGACGGGCCCTTTTTGACAGGGGGTCATTTTTGATGGATGTTTTTTGATAGGTCCTTTTTGACGGGTCTCTGTTAATGGGCCACTGTGGATGGGTCATTGTTGATGGGTCATTGTTGACGAGTCCCTGTGGACGGGTCCCTGTTGATAGGTCCCTGTGGATGGGTCCTTGTTAGCGGGTCCCTGTTGACGGGTCTTTGTGGACGGGTCCTTGTTGACAGGTCCATGTGGACGAGTCCTTGTTAACAGGTCCTTTTGACTGATCCCTGGGCCGATAACCTAGATGTTAGACCCCTTAAAACAACAATTATCATCATCATCTTTTGACCGATCCCTTTGGACCGGTCCCTTTGGCCTGGTCCTTATGGACTGGCCCATGAAATTTATCCAAATTATGTCAAAGGGCCTAACAACATTTATTTATAAAGCAGTGTGTTGAGCTGACGTTGTTCGCCAGCCCTCACTACTACAATCTCATAACGATATGAAAGGAGAGTGACGAAATACATGTGAACACGTGCGATATGACATTATTACCGCCTCCCTTGTGAAAACTACATGTAAGCTAACAAGTTACATCCTGTTTTGGTTTGTATAAGTGTCAAACTTGGTAGATAGAGGACATGTCAAGGGGTAAGTGCAAAACTTGGTGGATGAATATGTTCTAGTGCTAGGGTTAATGAACACACTCTACTACACGGGGCACATGCAATTTGAGGACAGGTCAAGGGATCTAACTTGGCGGATGGATGTGTCATTTGTAGTTGAATGAGAATAATGCACCTTTTTAAGATGTTAAAACTGAGGAGATTGTACGTGCAGTAAGCCAACTTGTTATTTCCTGTGTCACATTGCTGACATGGTAGAGAGCGCACAGTTCTGTTGCTATTACTAACACTGCAGTAATTTAAAACCGCAGGTGTTCATCAAGACAATGGGTGATGATCATGCAAAGTCAGCAGAAATCTGGTACCGCACAGGTGTTCCTAATGTTCATGAAGAAAATGGGTGATGATCATGCAAAGTCAGCAGTGATCTGATACCGCACAGGTGTTCCTAGTGCACTTTGGACTGGCAGTTGTACAGGAAAGGAATTGCAATGATCAGCAAAAAACTGCTGACACGAGTGACGTAAGCCTATATAAGGGAGGTGTCATATATTTCCCTACTGTCTGTCTTTATTACTCGCTACAAGTGAACAGTGCTCTATTACTGCTCAATAGTTGCAAAAAAAAGCCCATTTTGGCGGAAAATCATTAAATTATTTTGCAAGGTAAGTACTTATTATTAATGGATTGTAGTCTTTTTTACTAATCGATGTTCAAGTTATTGATTGGAATGTATTTATTGATTGTTTGATTTATCTGTTTACAGATAATTGACGTACCTGTAAGTTAGCAGAGTCCTGTACCTAGTTCAGCAGTTGATAAATTATTAAAGGTAAGTACCCTCTCTAATAACTTTTAAACAGCTAGAGAGATATTTTCCAATGTTCACAGCTAGATGTCAATGACAATGGTTTATTTGATAGTTAAAGTTGGAACTACTTGACCATGATGTGTGAAGCTAAATTTGTAGGTTAGATTTGATTAACACTCTGTTACTTTCCAACGTTCGCTGCTAGGTGTCAGTGACAACAATATTTGTTAACCAATGTTGGAACTACTCATCAATTATGTGAAGCTGAATTTGTAGGTTAGATTTGATTAACGCTTTATCAAGTTCCAAGTTCACTACTAGGTGTCATGGTACCTGGTAACTTAAGTTGGAACTACTCGACAATGGTGTGAAGCTAAATTTGTAGGTTAGATTTGATTAACGCTTTATTAAGTTCCAACGTTCACTACGTGATGTCAGTGACAATGGTACCTGGTAACTAAAGTTGGAACTACTCAGCAATGGTGTGAAGCTAAATTTGTAGGTTAGATTTGATTAACGCTCTATCAAGTTTCAATGTTCACTGTTAAGTGCCAGCAACAGTACCATATTTACTAACTAAAGTTGGAACTACGCAATAATGGTGTGAAGCTAAATTTGTAGGTTAGATTTAATTAACGCTCAACTCCGAATGTTCACCGCTAGGTGACAGTGTTAGTGACATATCTGTTAATCAAACTTGGAACTACTTGACAATCGTGTAAAGCTAGGTTTGTAGGTTAGATTTGATTAACGCTCTATCAAGTTCGAACGTTCATCACTAGGTGTCAGTGACAATGATATCTATTAACTAAAGTTGGAACTACTTGAAATTAGACTTGCTGAGAGTCCACAGACGTTTAAGTAAAATACTCTACTATGACCATTGGCTGTAATTTAATTAACATATTTTTCTTTTACATTGTTTTATTTTTATTAATATTTATGATTTCTTTCTTTTATAGGTAGTTTGGAAAGTTATTGATAATCATTATGTTCAAGTGTAGTGATTGTAAAAAACAGTTATCAAGACCTGACAGCCTTCAACGTCATGCAAGTACAAAACATAATCTTAAAATGTTTGTGTGCAGTTATTGTACTACCACATTTAACAGACAGGATAATCTTGCACGTCATGTAAATTTAATACATGTTAGTTCAGAACCATTTTCGTGTTCAGTTTGTGATCTTGGTTTTTCTGCTGTAAAGCGATATCAATCCCACATGGTTGAAGTGCATGGAGAACAACAGGAATTAAAAACTGTAAAACCATCAATTAGCACGGAACCTTTAAACAAATGTGACGCTCAAAAGCGTAAACGTTCTCAAGATTGTGAAAATAGTTGTGCAACAAAAAGAAAGAAGAATGGTGAACCTCCAATAACACATTGTAATGTATGCAATATTGATATACCTTCTTCATTAATTCAGGGACATTTGCGCAGTATTCATCATAAAAATAACGCTTGCCATGAAAGAAATTCTGCGAATATTCAACAAATTGGTAGTGCGTTTAAAAGTCGAATTGCTAGTTACAGACTTCATAGTGAAGAAAAAACTCAAAGTATTGGATCATTTTTAAGAAATGTTCAACCTAGTGTGTTTGGCTTGGTAGTGCACCCGTTCATCCGAGGGATGCGATGACCCATCTGCCATTACATCGCATACCTGGCTTCCCAGGCCAGAGTGGAGTTAAATGGCATACGACAAAAATGTTAATCCCCACAGCGGCTGAATTTCACTAGTAGAAAAATAAATTATCTTGAAAGGTGTACTGATTTGTCAAACACCCTGTATCTGTGTTCGTAACTGAGATATTTCATAACTGTTCATGATATGCAACTATTATGCTGCACGTGCCATTGTTCATAAAGTGCATACGCTTGTAAATTTTCACTTGCCAAAAGCAGTAATGTTGGACTGACCCCATGGTCGCCTTAAATATTTCGGTCTAAAATGCATCATAAAATATGCCGTAATACCGCTGAAATATGTTCAAGTCCATTTAAAAGTCCACAATAGAAGTATATAATTGTAATTGGACTGCACAATTGGACTGTCAAAACGCAAGTCCAAACATCTTAAGCTTGACAAAATGTCAACGTAATGTTCAGCTGATTGACTATCGCCTGATTGTAAAATGTCGGCCACAGCACGACACGTTCCGCCTCACTGTCCTTGTATAATGCGAGGTTGAATACTGGCCTCATTATACTGCTTCGCTGTGCTGTGCTGCATTGAGAATGTAGCTCAAATAATGTTCTCAATCCTATCGTAATGCTGCGTATTGCTTCGATAAACTTTAAGTATGGAAAAGCATTGCTGTTTCACGTAACTATTACTGCGATGTTGAAAAGACATGTGCCTCAACATCGGCTTCCTCTCTCACGTTCACGACTTGTATAACCTGCCTTGTGGATAGCGTGCGCTCCAACAACGAACTCCTACTACCGCACGTATCTTTATGTATCGCACTGCCTTGTAAAACTGTTCTCTTACTGCACGATGTGATCCGCTTAGCTTGACTGCTGGAATACTTCTTTCGTTCTGATAGTGGCACTGCGTTCGGCTTCCTCGCCCGGCTCTAGCTTGTGACTTTCCCCTTCCTTCCGCTGTCAGACGTCACAGCTATAACCTCGACCACTATTATATCGGCAATTAAGTTATAACATAACTTAAGGAGTTGTCTGCCTTTCTTCAAGTTATCACCAATAAGATTTCTTGATATTTCCTTCTCTTCTGAGGTTAGATAATGTTTTATTCCATATTGATCTTTATAATTATCCAGTATTTCTCCCATAATTCCATATGCTTGAGGGGTAGTGCCTCCTTCTCCCTCGGCCTCCTACGTCATTTCCTATCATTCTTCTTGACTCGATCTGAGCGCTATCTATTCTCTTTGCCAACAAATCTCAACTATGGCTCGATCACAACTGGCGTAGCCGATAGCCTCAACTAGGTATCGGGTACAGTAGAAAATGTTTTAGTAGAGCATAAATCATTCAAAATGAATTTTGAACACTTTGGACTATATGTAAAAACTGGGAGTGAAGGTGAAATTACGGATATCAAATCTTTTAATACAAAAAATATAATTGTTAGTGAATCAACTAATATCAGTAATATATAAGTACCAAAATATTTCAAGTGTTATCTTTGTGAAGAGTGAAGAGTTCCAGGAAAGGGAGTCAGGCTGAGCGTTTGTCGAAGTACTTTATTTAGAAACTAACATGAATAAATATAACCCCCTTCGAGCATCATCATACATTGATTTGCCAGTATGGATCAAACGTAAGAATGCTTGTGTAAACGTTATGAATAGTGACCATGCATATTTTGCGTGGGCTGTAACCTCAGCTCTCCATCCAGCAGTGGACCATCTGTACAGTACATCATCTTATCCTCACTATTCCCCAGTGTTAGATTTAAAAGAAATGGAATTTCCTATGGAGATAAAAGACATTAAACGTTTTGAAAATCAGAACAATGTAAGTATTAATGTTTATGGAATTGAAAACAAGAGTATAGTTGGTCCTCCATATTATACTCAGGAAAAAAGGACGCTCATGTAAATTTATGGTACATAACTAAAGGTGAAAATGCCCATTATTGTTGGATAAAACATTTCAGCACACTTGTCGGTAGTCAGCTATCAAAATATGGAGGTAAGAAGTGGTTGTGTGATGGTTGTTTGTTATATTTTAGAAAAGAGGATCAACTAACTCAACATAAAAAATGGGGCTGTAATCATGTTTGTACTGTATTACCTACTCCTGGAAATAACATTCTCAAATTTAAGGACTTTGAAAAGCAGCTTCGGGTACCATTTGTTATATATGCTGACTTTGAAGCATTGTTAAAGCCTTTTAATACATGTTCATCGAATCCAGCTAAAGCTATTACCAACACTACTCACATTCATGAACCTTTTAGCTTTGCATATTATATTAAATGTAGTTATAATGACTCTTTAAATAAGTTTGAGCTCTATAGAGGACCTGATGCACCTAAAGTTTTTATGGAAAGACTTGAAAAAGATGCAATCCGTATATCCTCAATTTTAAATACTATAATTCCAATGGAGCCACTAACATCATCACAGCACATGCGTTTTGAAACTGAAACTAATTGTTTTCTATGTGGTGAATGTTTATATACAGATAGGGTTCGCGATCATGATCATTTAACAGGAAAATATCGTGGTGCTGCTCACCAAGAATGTAATTTAAAGTACAGAGTAAGTAAATTAATTCCAGTCATTCTACATAACGGTAGCAAATACTATAACCACTTTATTGTTAAAGAATTTGGAGCTTCAGATGTGAAAATTGATGTGATTCCAAATAATAAGGAACAATACATATCGTTTACAAAATACGTCAAAACTGACACAAAAAAGATAAAACTACGATTTTTAGATTCAATCCGCTTTATGCCAAGTAGTCTTGATAAGCTTGCTAGTAATTTAAAATCAGATCAGTTTCATGAAATTCAACGTGCCTATCCTAAAGAAGATGATTTTAATTTGATTCGTCAAAAGGGTATATTCCCTTATGAATATATTAACTGTGTGGAACGTCTTGAGGAGTGTTCTTTACCCCAAAAGATGCATTTTACAGATCCTTAAACACAAGTCATATCAGTGATCAGGAATATTTACATGCACAACGTGTATGGACTCAGTTTGACATTCAAACTTTAGGTGAATTTTCAGACATAAAAATTCTGAAAATTTCCGTAATGTTTGTATGAAAACTTATGACCTTGATCCTTGTCAGTATTTCACTGCTCCTGGGTTAAGTTTTAGTTCAATGTTAAAAAGACAAAAGTAAATTTAGAATTGATGACTGATATAGACATGATTAATTTTATAAAATCATCAATTCGAGGAGGATTAAGTCAATGTAGTGGACGATATTCTAAAGCAAATAATAAATACATGCTTAGCTACAACCCTTGTGAAGAGTCAAAGTATATTGTCTACCTCGATGCAAATAACGAATATGGTTGGGCTATGAGTCAATATCTACCAATAAAAGATTTTCGCTGGCTGACACAAACTGAAATTGATGTTTTCAATGTTAACACTTTAAATGATAACGATGAAAAAGGATATATTTTAGAGGTAAATCATGAGTACCCTAAAGAGTTACATGATGAACATAATGATCTACCATTCTGTCCTGGGAATATGAAATCTCCATACATAACATCACGAACAAAAATGTTAATTGCTAATGTAAATGATAAATGTAAATATGTAATACATTATCAAAACTTAAAACAGTGTCTACTGCATGGATTAAAACTAACTAAAGTTCATCATGTATTACAATTTCATCAGTCAGCATGGCTCAAACCATATAATGATCTGAACAATAATTTAAAAACACTATCAACAAATGCTTTTGAAAAAGATTTTTATAAACTTATGAATAATTGTGTTTTTGGAAAGACTATGGAGAATGTTGATAAGCGAGTTGATGTAAGGCTGATAACAAAGAGGGTGAATGAAGGTCAAAGGTATGGTGCGAAAAACTTAATAAGCAAGCCTAACTTTCATAGCAGTTCAATTATTCATGAGGATTTAGTTGTAATACAAATGAATCGACTTAAAGTAACCTACAACAAACCCATATATGTGGGTTACACCATTCTGGAATTGTCAAAAACACTTATGTATGAATTTCACTACGATTATGTTAAGAAAAACTATCATGATAATGCAAAATTGCTCTATACAGATACAGATTCTTTTATTTATGAATTTAAAACTGATGATTTTATGAGGATATCAAAACCGAGCTAAATAGGTTTGCTACAAGTGACTATCCCAAGGATAATATCTGCCATTTACCTCTTGTAAACAAAAAGGTTCTAGGAAAATTTAAGGATGAATGTGCTGGTGTTGTTATAGACACCTTTGTTGGCACAAAATCTAAATCATACAGCTATATGACTATTGATGATGTAGTAATAAAAAAAATTAAAAGGAGTGAAAAAGAATGTTGTTAGTAAAGAGTTAGACATAAGTGATTATAAGAACTGTATAGACAGTAACCCACCTACATTATATACGAAAATGTGTGTATTTAGAAGTAAAAATCATCAGCTACATACCAATTTGCTGAACAAAGTTGCTTTAAGTAATGAGGACAACAAACGATTTATTATACCCAACACATTTGATACTCTTGCTTGGGGGAACCGTCGCATTGACGACTATTACTTTACTTAAGTCTAATGTTCACCATATTGTATCATTTGTAGTGTGTTTTATTTTGTGATATTTTTGTAAAAACTGTAAGTATAATGTATAATATTAGGCTACTATAGTTTACTTTACTGTAAAAATTTGCTTTGTATATTATGGTTAAACAAATGATTTTTAAAAATGTACAAAATGTAAAAACTGAAAAAGACAATATAAAAATGTAAAGTGGAAATTGTAAATATCCATATGTGAAAAATGGTTAAAATGATTTTAAAAAACTAAACAAGGGTAAAGTAAAAATGTAAAGTGGAAATTGTAAATATCCATGTGTGAAAAAAATGAAGAAATGGCTATCACCATTTTTTTAAATTAAAAGACATTGTGATCTGATAAACCTTGTTTTTTATCTCACAACAAATAGGGCTTTACAAAATAGAATACAAAGAAAATACATATTTCTCAATCCTTCTCAATGTCCATGTCCACTCATCATTAAATTTCCTTTTATAGCACTAATTACAATGAAGGCTGCCAACCTTTCTCCCACTGAGGCATCACAGGATGTCAAACGTTGTTTAGCTTTTTTCAACAATACTTTATCCGCCACACGTCTTAATGCAGGATGTCTGTGGCGATAAGAAAGGTCATGTTCTTTGCACACTTGATCCAAAGGATTAATAGGTACATCACCACCTTGCAAACGTTGATTCAGCTTTGTTCTAGGACCACAAAAACGATAACCAGGAAGATGGATTTCAAAAGGTAAGTATTGAATGACTTTGTCAATGACGCCATGACCAGTACAAGTTTGACATATCCTTTTCCATAGGTGGAGAAAAGGTTTGAATTTCCTCTTCATCTGTAGACGATGCTGATGTTGTTGCTTCTTTCTAGCCATCACACCCGTGACATGAGGAAACAAAGTCTTTACACTGACTTGTATGACCGTGATAGAGTTTGACCAGCTGGCAAGTAGCACACTGTCGCATAGAGGGTATTTTTGCCATGGCCACTTGCTTATGGTGATCATAATCTGTACATGGTTGCAATTCACTTAACACAGGGTCTTGAGTCCATGATTTTGGTACATGTTGCCAGATTTCATTCACTGCATTTGCTGCCACATAATAAATGAACGATATTGGAAGAGCCAATAATTCTTCTTTGGTAAAACTGTCTAGTTTCTTTTTACACGCAAAGAACTTTCCAATCGCTTTATCGGTAGCATCCCATTTCTCCATGGTATAATGTAGATGTTTACACGTCGCTTGTAGAATTCTCACTGGTGTCATTCACAGGTAAACCTAGAGTTTTAAATTTATTTAACAACTCACAGCAGGCATTGGTGGTTAGCCAATGAAACAATTGCCACACCTGTGCCAAGGCTTTATGGGTAATATTGTCACAGGGGCAGCGTTCCTTGAGTGTTTGAAGCAAGGGACAGCCCAAGTTCATTAAATCTATACATTGACAGTAAGACGCCAAAAATGGTTGTAGTCATTGACGTTTTTCATGACCATGTCCAGGTGCTTATATGAAATGGTTCCTTACTTCCAGTCTAGTTGCATATGAGTTTCAATCCACTGGGTGTGTTTACGGTCTTTATCACACAATAAATCAAACGCATAGGGTGGTTTAAACACCAAATGGGTAGCTTGCGATATCCAAAAAGTGGAACAATCGATGATGGCCACTTCTTTAAATATAAATTTGTTATCTCCAATTTTAAACACTTGACAGTCAACAATTAGTGTACGCAACATGTTCACTCTTGTCTGGATCAAGTCCAACTGACCACAGACTGACTATTGTCCAGTAAGGTGTACCCATGGCATTTACTTACATTCCATTCTAGTAAAAAAAAAAAAATCACTGACAGTCACTATTGAGATTAGGGTATGACAGGGGGGCATAAGAAATAATAATATAACAACAACAATCCATTTTTATTACATTATTTTATTAGCATAACAAGTTTTACATTCTTTTGTCATTCTAGGATAGGGGCGGTACCAACTCGTACAACAAAAAAGTCTTTTATGTTGATAGCGTCCATAACACCGATGATATCCCAATGTCTCTAAACTGGGTGTTTTTGACTGTGAGCTGCTCACTGAAGCACCGTTGACACCATAAAGTCCACACGTATCATAACTTTTTTCATCACTCAAAGGCGCGAGTGAGGGGTAACTTGAATGACAGGGTATATTACCCACATCCATTCTGCACAGGTAGGGGCAGGAGGGTGACCAGCGCTGATGTTCTTTCATGGATTCATCACTTTCTTCCCATTGGTCTATGATGACGGGACAAAAGGCACATTTCACTTCATCTCTTGTTTTTAAATAATAGAATCCAGCGGCCGCCAAGGCTTGAGGGTTTATGAAAGGCACCGGCCACGTCGCAAAGGTCTTGAGACGTTGTTCCTCAGAGTTTAAATTCATGGATGTGACTTCTCTTGAGGCTTTAAAGCAAGGCATGACTGAGCGGCTTGATGTAGGTTGACCTGTTATTTATACACTTGTCACTTGGTTGGACAGTGGATAATAGTTGACTTGTTTGTGATGAATGATCAAACAGTAGGCCGTCGTATTGGCTGAAACATTATCATGCATTTCAAAATCTAGTCGAATGTCAATATTGGATGGCTTGACAGACTCTTCCAAGTAGGAACAGTCAAAGAATATCAGTGGCGCCCTTGTCTTAAAACCTTGGGGTGACAACATGGGGCAATTCTCTTTTTGATAATACGACCATCGAAATTTAGAAAACAAGTCGTACAAGGGGCCAAATTTATTTTTTGAAAAATTTAAATCCAGTCCTTCATAGGGAAACACAGCACCGTTGAGGAAAAGACGGGCATTTCTCAATTGCAGGTGATCAAATTGCGTGGCATCTTTGGTTTGTTGATACTTGCGATTTGTTTGAAAACCCACGATCATGTAGAGAGGTCTCTCTGTATAGCGGGCTGTTTTTACATACCAACTGTGTGTGTTGGTGGTGGGCAATAGCGGGTACTCATGGAGTGCCCAGCTTCTAAATTCCATGGGTAGAGGCATATCTCTCTTTACCATTTTGAGTATGTCTAGTTTTTTGCTATCATCAAGGGTCACATGAGGCACTTTCCATAGCAAGCGTTGTAATTGAATTTTTGAATCTATGGGGGGCATTGTCGGCTCCCTTGAGTGCATTATTATCACTACTGTCTCTCACCAAATAAAGCACTTGCCTTGCATTCACCACAATGAGCTGGTGAACTTCAGCAAAGCCTAAAATCAGTTTAAGAGGTAAACATCCAGTAAAGGTGCCATCCGTGTGAACCATCCAGTCATTGGTCGAGTCAGGGCACCAACCCGCCATGCAAAGTGTTTTACCTTCTTCCTCACTATAAGAGGGATATGGTTTCATGACACTGGAAATACCCACATTTCGAGTGCTATCCACTACGATATCGTTAATGACATACCGCACCTCAGAAAACAGAAAGGCAAAAGCATGGTTGGCTAACTTGGGTGTGGTAGGTGTAGAGAAATCGGCTTTGGTGAGCCGACCTTCAATCTGAATGACACTTTCATGCGGTAGGGTGTAAATATCTTGGTTGTTGATAACAAATTGAATTTCATCATTGTTATTGAGTCCAGGTGTTTGAGCTTGATAGGAATGGAGATCAATTCTTACCACTCCTGGCTGCTCTTCGATGTAGTTCGCTACCACTAGGATAGAATTCATCATGGGGGTTGACGTAGTAACCCAAATGCTGTAAAATCTGCTTGTCCTTAGATGTTAACGTGTATTCACGTGGCAAAAAACTAACACCATTCCTAGACGGTGTTGTTGCTTTATACACAAACTTCATAGTGGCTTTAGCACCAACTTGTAAGTCACTGGTGTGGTAGAATCTAGATCAATGAGTTGCTGATCTCTATTGATCAGTCTTAATGTTATATTACTAATACGACCGACAGCCAGAGAATGAAAAAGCACGACTGGAGGGTTTTCACGAATAATATAGCCATTGGGCGATGTTACTCTAAACTCTTGTTTACTAAGGCAACACTGAAAATATGGCTTCAAACACCACAATGTTACAATAAAGTCATAAAGCGAATGCGATGGTTCTTGATTGGTGTACACTTGGCTAATAATATTACACGTCACCGACACGTGATGATCCTCAATGAATTTCACTTCATGGTCTGATTCATGTTTTTTGTTGGGCTCCAACACGCGTGGTTTTAATCCTAGTAATGGACCAATGGAATCGGGGTGTGTTTTAAAGTCAATTTTGAATGTCGAAAAAATACTGCAGCGATGAGTGTTGGTATTTCCTACAAGTTCAAACTTGTGTGTTCAATCGACAAATGACTTTAAACCATATTCATTGATCAACACCACATAAATGTGTTCATAAATGTCATCTATCGTATATCCACCAGAGTTCAGGGTGAGCACACAATCATAGTAAAACTTGTTGTTTACATTATCACATATGTTGTATATTCGATTGTACGTTTCAAGCGAAACAAGTCCTAAACCATAAGGTCTTTCACTCAATTCAATAGGCGGGTAAAGTCTAGGCTGACTTCAGGTCCACGTCCATGCAGTGTATAAACGTCTTACTTTCCGCTGACATACTGTTGACGTTTTTGCTTATGCTGCGTCTTACATAGAAAATAAACACAAACGTCCACACTGTTGGCTGTTAAATGTTTACTCACGTTTCACATTATAATATATCTTGATCCTGTTTCCAAAATAGGTCACTAATTCCATGGGCGGGGGCAAGTTCCCAAAACTGTCAAAGTACCATACGTTGGATCCCTCTTTGACATAAGCTACATAATGTGTTCCTGGTCCTCGGTATTCATCCAAATTGACAACAGCACATTCCTGTTTCCAGGATCGTGGGGGTAATTGTTTCGCATAAACACACCTCGAAAATGAGAAAGCATTAATTGTTTAGCATAGCTTTCCACTTGTTCATGGGTCAGGGCATGTCTTGCTATGGCTGAGGTTAAAGATGTTGTATTTATTTCGAAATGGTGAAATTCCAAATCCTTGTTGATAAAAGGCTGGCTTCAAATTAGCATTTCTAGCGCCCAGAGCAATGGCATCCATCGTTTCATTGTATCGCTGAATTTCTTTTAGTTGTTGCTTGCCCTGCTGCGCGGCTTTAATAGTTTTTGCTATCGCACTGGCACCGCCCAAAAATGAACCCAGAGCAGCCAGACCAGCGAATAATGCAGGTAAAAAGCCCTTGTTTTGAACCCTGTCGCTGACGTTTTGGAATAACATGTCTCTGTGCCGCTCGAAGAGCTTTCCTTATGGTCAACACATATTTTTTTTTTTTTTTCGCGAGGGCTTGTCCACGAATGCCTTAAGCCCATGCTTTGGCAATGAGAGGGTCTTATTTTTAGTCTTTTTATTCTTTCTTACCACATATCTTTGTTTCACCATGATGATGACCAACAACCTTTCACAAGAAAGTTTAAGTCATAACTAACGTCAGCTTGTTATTTCATGGCTGTATATTCCAATTCCACATAAAGCGGGAAATCGTTTATGGTTTTTCCAGCTTGATTTTCATCCCATGTCAACATGAGGTGAAAGGATATCTTGTCACCTGCATTGACCATTTCACGGTTATGGACCAACATCCTATGACCGTTTATCTCTACATGTAAATGGTTTTCATCAGGCATCGCGTATTTCATGTGAATGGTTCCCTCATAGTGTAATCGATAGTGGTTTAAACCCGAAGCAAGCACATAGGTCAGGTCCTAGTCATGGAATAGCGGTAAATGGTTCCTATCATTCACAGGATTTTCATTTGTCAGGTACACTAAAAATATAGATGGAATAAATTTATAAAGGCTTTTCATTTGGTAGGTGAGGTAGCGTTTGGTGCAGACATCATCATCTTCTTGCGGGTCTTCCACGTGAATAATGCGGTGATGATTAGCAGTATAGCCATCCAGAGTAAGCTGAGGCACTTTGTTATATAACTCATGCACCTTGTTATCCATATACTTTTTTGTAGTAACGTCTGTAGACACTTGAGGATGTTTCACATGGGTTAACCACTTTCCCTTAAAGTCATAATCTCCCTGTTTTGTGCGTGGCACTACAGACCTATCCACATAGTCTTTATTAGCAGGATCTGTGTCTTTTTTATGATCATGTATGGGAACAGACCTAGCTTTGGCCATCAATGCACGTCCAAAGACATCCATCGTCAACCTGTAGTACAAGTCTACTGTTTCTAAGACAAGGTTCGGTTACGTGTATATAGACAGCTTGCTAGCCACTCTAAGCCTTAGTTGAAATGAAGATTATTAAGCAGCAAGAGTCATTCCCCGTGGGGGACATGGTTTCCCCATCTCTGTCCCACATCACGTGAACAACGCCATGGTTCACTGTTTCCATCTTCCATTCGCTGCATCATTGTGGGGCCTTCGGAATGTGGAAAGACTACTCTTTTACTGACTCTTATTACAGCGCCCAATGGTCTGCGTTTTCAAAATATTTATATTTTTGCAAAATCTCTCTACCAACCCGTCTACGTGTTTCTGGATCAAGTCATGTCTGGATTACAAAATGAGAATATGGGTTATTTCACATTTTCCATGCAAGAAAATGTTATTTCACCGGATGAGGTAAAGCCTGATTCACTCATGATTTTCGATGATGTATCCACTGCACGACAAGGCATCATTCAAAGCTATTTCAGCATGGGCCGACACAAACATATGGATTGCTTCTATCTTGGACAAACGTATTCTAAAATGTCCAAACAGTTGATTCGTGACAATGCCAATGTCATTGTTTCATTTCGTCAGGACGAGAGGAACAGTCGTCACATTTATCATGAAAATGTGAATCCGGATATGACCTTTCAAATGTTTACAGGATTGTGTGCTAAGTGCTGGAACACTCAACGTCATGCCTGTTTAGTGATTGACAAACAAAGTGAACTCAACCAAGGGCGGTATCGCTTAGGGTTTGATCATTTTATTGCTATTTAAGGCACTGTGTCATTCCCTCTCAAGTCATTTGTCAAGACACCATGGTGTTAGCAGTAAGTCAATTGAAAAAGCATATTATTAGAGCAAAAATACTATTCGCCAAAATTTCCGTCAATTGAAATGATCCCGTGCTGATCATGCTTTGTTTATTCAACAACATTTAGCACCTCCGCTAAAAGCCATGTTGAAACCCTCTTTCAAACCATCTGAAACGCTACCTACCGTCTCACAAGCCACTCAGACGCACCACGTGGACCCTGAGGAAGAGGAAGAGGAACAGGAACAGGACGATTTAACTAGTGTTAGCGAGGTTGAGGATGACGAGGAACAAGTGTTTACACCTCAAAATAAGACCTCACCCCTCGCAGAGTTTTTACAAAAAAAGAAATCCTTGGCCATGGTCGAAACACCTTGCCCTTCCAGATCGTCGCCGTTTTCACAACTCTTGGCCACCCCTCAACATAAAGCTCAACTGAAAAATATTTTAATAAAATATTAAGGATCAACACAGAAGCCTCCGTGGCTTAGGCGGCAGCACGCCGGCCTCTCACCGCTGGGTCCGTGGTTCAAATCCCGGTCACTCCATGTGAGATCTGTGCTGGACAAAACGGAGGCAGACAGGTTTTTCTCCGGGTACTCCGGTTTTCCCTGTCAAAATTTCATTCCAGCAACACTCTCCACTATCATTTCATTTCATCTGTCATTCATTTAATCATTGCCCCAGAGGAGTGCGTCAGGCCTCGGCAGCCGGCACAGTTCATATCCTCGCCGCTAGATGGGGGCTTCATTCATTCCATTCCTGACCCGGTCGGAGACTGGAAGCAGGCTGTGGATTTTTTTCATTAAGGATCAACACTGGAACCCTATTTCACCGATTTATTTATTGGAAACACAGCTACCACATATGGTGTTCGCTATGAGGATGATAGTTTTAAAATTGGGGATTCATCGATTAAATTTGTTCGTACTAAAGCTGTCATTAAAAATATCAATTATAAATTAACACCAGGACTGTTAAAGCTGCTATTCTCTCGGACCCCCTCTTCCCATGATTGTACGCCAGAGGACCTTGCCAAATATAAATCCATTTTATTGAACACCCATGCCCACAAAAGACAGTATGATCCCACTCAACAAGTGAATGCCAATATATCTCAAAAATATAAAACCATCATTGCAAAAATGTTCCCCACCAGTCAAAGTGGTCGTCGTAAAGTGTCCGCTTCGGGAGTGACATTTAAACCATTAAAACCCCTTGTGGATGTTACCTACTGGCACAATCCCAATAAGCTCGTCCAGCGCCTACAGCTGTTGCATGCTTCACGTCAAGCCGGTCATACCGGTTACGATTGGGAAATTCAAGAAATTGAAGAAGAACTTCGAAATGCCAAAATTCTTGTTTAAGCCTTAGCCCATTAAAGTGGGTATTGCTCATGAGTTGCATCGTCCAGCTAGACGTCACTATCCACGACTTAAGGTGATTTCACAAGGTGTGGATGAACTTTGGCAAGCCGATTTAGTGGATATGATTCCCTATGCTAGTGTTAACGATGGTGCACGCTATATGTTGACGGTCATTGATGTGTATTCCAAAATGGCGTTTGTTCAACCCGTGAGTCGCAAGTCTGGTCCGCAAGTCACCAAGGCCTTTAAACATATTATTCAACAATCCAAACGTCAACCTCAGTTGTTACAAACCGATCAGGGAAAGGAATTTTTCAACAAGGATTTCTCCAATTTTCTCAAATCTAAGGCTATTCACCATTACACCACATACAGCAATCTCAAAGCCAGTGTGGTCGAGCGGTTTAGCCGAACATTGAAAACCCAGATGTGGATAGCCTTTACCGCTCAAGGCTCATATCGCTGGCTGGACTTATTACCTGAGCTAGTATCACGTTACAATGACACCACACACAGAACCATTGAGACTAAGCCACGACTTGTAACCAAAAATATTCCGCGACTGGATAAACTGTTTAACCCCTTATAAACAGCAGACCCTAAACGTCATCGCCTTAACATCGGGGACTATGTTCGTGTGAGCAAATTTAAGTCAATCTTCAACAAGGGCTACAAACCAAATTGGGGGGACTGAACTATTTCGAATTCAACAAGTCAACCTGAACAGTCCAGTCACCTATTTACTCAAGGACCTCAACCATCAACCCATGAAAGGCAGGTTTTATCTCCAAGAACTCCAAAAGACAGCGTTCCCAAATCATTACCTTGTGGAAAAAGTGTTGAAACAAAAAGGAAATAAACTATATGTAAAATGGTTGTGATTTAGCTCAGCCTTTAATTCTTGGATTAATAAATGACATGTTGTATGAAACTGTGCACCTTGTATTTATTTATTTACTCATGTTGTACTTAACCTATAGCCCTATGTGTGTACAGTCCTCAGCTCCACATATATTATTATAAGCAATACATATTTCTTTCTCTCTTCACCTGTGTTCTCTCTTACACCGACTCTCCCCCTCTCCCGCTCTCCTCCCCATCACCTCCCACCAAACTCAAAACAGGATGTAACTTGTTAGCTCTTATCGCGCACGTGCACAGCTAACGTTCAAGGTGAACACCTGTGTGTTAGGTCATATTACACATGAACTTGCATTCTCTCACGTACGAACCAAAACAGGATGTAACATGTTAGCTCACATGTGGTTTTCACAAGATAGGCGGTAATAATGTCATCTCGCACGTGTTCACATGTCTTTCGTCACTCTCCTTTCATATCGTTATGAGATTGTAGTAGTGAGGGCTGGCGAACAACGTCAGCTCAACACACTGCTTTATACATAAATGTTGTTAGGCCCTTTGACATAATTTGGATAAGTTTCATGGGCCAGTCCATAGGGACCAGGCCAAAGGGACCGGTCCAAAGGGATAGGTCAAAAGATGATGATGATAATTGTTGTTTTAAGGGGCCTAACATCTAGGTTATCGGCCCAGGATCAGTCAAAAGGACCTGTCAACAAGGACTCGTCCACATGGACCTGTCAACAAGGACCCGTCCACAAGGACCCGTCAACAGGGACCCGCCGACAAGGACCCGTCCACAGGGACCTGTCAACAGGGACCCGTCCACAGGGACTCGTCAACAATGACCCGTCAACAATGACCCATCCACAAGGGCCCATCAACAAGGACCCGTCAAAAAGGACCTGTCAAAAAGGATCCATCAAAAATGACCCCTGTCAAAAAGGGCCCGTCCAAGGGGGGGGCTAGTCAACAGGGACCAGTCCAAAGGGACTAATCAACAGAGATCAATCAAAAGGGACCAATCAACAGGGATCAATCAAAAGGGGCTATCACCTCAAGGCCTGACATATCCCTCTTTGATTATTGGTTTGCCGATCGACAAGCGTCGCTTGGAATACTTTTTGATCACCCCTCGTGGGTTGGGTTAGGTTAGGTTACTCTACAGCTGCCATCTTTAAAAAGCCCACCCTCTTACAAAAGCCATGAGTGGACATGCGTAAAAACAAAAAACAAGCATGTTAATTCATATTGGCTTTCCACCGCACACATGTCTCTTGTATGGAACAACGTTTCATTCCATATTGGCACTCAAACTCTCACATGTTGCGCATGAAAAGCGAGATTTTCTAAAAAAAATTGCAATTTCACCCCCTAGTAGGGGTAGGTTTTATTTTTGGGATGAAAACATGTTGTCCAATGGAAAGGGGGTGTCAGCCCGAGTTCAACGACACCTCATTCGTCAAAATCCGACCATGCGTTGGAGCGATATCGCGCTGCCGCCATCTTGTGAGGTGGGTGAGGTGGAGGTGGGCCTCGAACCGCTCAAAGCAACTACTAATTGCGAAATCCGTTTTGCTCTATCCTGATTAGTTTCCAAGATACCCGCCAAATACATCGAAAATGCGTCACCCTGTACAGCCGTATTCAATGAAAAAGCATACACGTGCTGTATAGAATGAGCCTCAAATTTTGACAGGCCGATAATCTAGATGTTAGGCCCCTTAAAACAACAACAACAACAAATTTTGATATACAATTTATTATTAAAGGTTACCATACGTCATAGGTTAAACAAACCTTTCTTCTTCTTCTTCTTCTTTATCGCCATCTCGGCATCTCGAAACGGAAAAAGCTAGATACAGTGCCGGATGAAGCCAGCGCGGGGCCTGTAGCATAGGGCAGACAGGGGCTCTTTACATTAGGGTAAACATACAGGGTAGGCCAGCCTATTCGAGGCGGACGGGTGCAAGAAAACTATTACAGATATTTCATAACTATGCGATGGTTTAAGCATTGCCTATGAATTCTCAAATGTATTTACAGCGGTAATATATTTTCCATTACCGAGGACGCCCGGGTTTCATAACCACGTGATGGTGTCTGCATTGCCTGGAATAACATTTGATAATTTACCTACATTTCCACGAAAACGGGCCAAAAGTCCGAAATGCAAGGCCGAAGTTGTTGTTTGAGATTATTACCCCTCTTGCTAAACCCTATGTAGTCGCACCGTCTCATCCAAAACAGATCGTGTGGCGTGGACTCCTACTTGTTATGAAAGCCGGATCTAGATCCTATAGGCTTTCATATAGCCATGGTAGGTTTTTTTCGAGATCTCGGGAACTACGCGTCGCCCAGGATTCAAACCTCTACCAACCGAATCGGAGTCGAAAATTATTTTTTTCGAAAAAATCTGTCTGTATGTACGTATTGTGCCCGTTTCGACCGAGATCCAAAGACCACATTATGTAAAATACCGAAATCAGATTAGCACGACAAAATTTTTCTCAGGGTCTATCTAGGTGAATATTAGGTCAACATCTGGCATCCCTGATCTCGGAAATTCACAAGTAAGGTAAGGAAAGAAATTATTTTGATAATAGCACACTTCTTAAACAATCTCAATTTATAATTGAAATGATAAATTGACGGGCAAAAACCTCAAAACACAAAAAACAATCACACATAAAAATCAACAGTCCCTAAAATTACCCTTGAACTTCGCAGAATTGTTATTCAGAAAAAATAACAGTCCATTCTGATATCAACAAAAACTAAAACTTCTAATTATTTACACTTAGGTAATCATTATTCAATGAAGAGTTCGAGTGATCCCTCTATTTACATATTTGTAGTTTCACTTTCCGAGGATTTGCTTTGATTGTTCAAGTAGACGTTGAAATGATATTTTGAAAAATTATCACTTGGTTAATTCGATGACGTTTCATAAAAAAATTGGTTAATATTATTTCTCTTGATTCATTGAAGTATAATAACAACCTCATATCAATATTCGGCTAACATAAAGTCGAATGTTAATATTTTTGTGTTAGTAAAATTTTTGTTTTCAAGAACAAAAATTGTTTATAAATTTTTCATTATCATAATTATTTGAAAAATAAATCTTTTTCTTTCTCATATTCATTTGTTTCAATATAAACAAAATTTAAAATTATTCATTTCAAAATTTCTTATAACATTAGCATAAATTGTTGTTAACAATATAAATTGTTGTTATCCACTATCAATGGATTAAATCATTATCACTTCCATCAAAACTTTTCCCATTCAGAAAATTTACATAATATCTCGCACAAAATAAATGTTAACCATGGAATGTATTATTATTATTTATTTCAAAATTTCCTATAAATTGAATTACAACAAGTTTTCTCACACTCTCATATTGTGAATATTTAAAGCTCATTTCAACTGTTATTATTATTATTATTATTTTCCAAGCACAAAATCCAAATATCTTCAATTATTTATTTAATTTTTTGCTATTGCAACTATTCATTTTCTTCATATTTTTCTCGGTCAGGCTCATCAAATCTAAACCCATGTTCTTCAATTATTTAGCCATACTGTTGGAAATTCAAGTTGATCCAGAAAAAATATATTTAAATATTCGGATTGACAGATTAATGGAATTTGACTAGAAAATGGGGCGGTCTACTTGCCAAACTCTTCTTTTATAACTGAGAGCCCACATGCTCTTCTAATAACACACATACAACCATGTGTGCCCATAACTACGGGAACAAATGCCCTCTTGGTTGACCCCTCGGTCTCCACACAACTTTAAGTGTCGACAATTCGCACACTAAAATCATCATATTATTTGACTTCAAATATTCTTCCCCACAAAACATTATTTATATTTATTATATACAAGCTGTACCCGGCATGCGTTGCAATGCCAATCAAAGAAAGTGTTGGCGTTGAAATTCGTTCCTTGAAGTGCTTTTGGATACACAACATGTTTTCCAATTTCCGTTAACTGCCTCTAAGCTATCGTAAAATGGATTTTCTAATTTAGAACCATTCGCAGGAGCGTGCACAACAATCAAAAGTTTCATCGCAATCAGATGAATGGCATATGAACGTTTACGGGATTTTGTTTGAACGATTCGTGCGCTCTCACTCATTTGTTGATTCTACGCGTACGCTACCTATTGAGAAATGGATTTACTAAGTCGAAACCCTTCCCTGGCGTGTACACAATAACTCATCAATGGTTCATCGCAATCGGATGTTTAGTATACGCACATATACGGGGTTTTGTTTAAACGATTCGTGCGCTGTCACTCATTTGTAGAATCTACTCGTGCGCTACCTATTGAGAAATGTATTATTACTAAGTCGAAGCCCTTCCCTGGCGTGTACACAATAACTCATCAAGGTTTCATCGCAATCGAAGAAGGATATATGAACGCAATAGGGGGATTTTGTTGAAACGCTCCGCGCGTCATCATCCATTTGTTGCATCTACTCTTGCGCTACTTATTGTGAAATGGATTTACTAAGTCGAAACCCTTCCCTGGCGGGTACACAATAACTGATCAATGTTTCATCGCAATCGGATGAACAGTATATGAACGCATACCGGATTTTGTTTAAACGATTCGCGCCCCGTCACTCATTTGTTGAATCTACTCGTGCGCTACCTACTGTAAAATGTATTTACTAAGTTAGAAACCGTCACGTAAGCGTCCACAACATCTCACCCAAGTTTTATCGCTATCGGACTAATGGGATATGAAGACATAGGGGACTGTATTGAAACGCTCCGCGTGTCGTCGTTCATTTGTCGAATCTACTCGTGTGTTACCTACTGTGAAACGTATTTACTAAGCCAGAAACCTTCCTTGGAGTGTCCACCATATTTCACCCAAGTTTCACCGCTAACGGCAGAATGGTATATGACCTTATACGGGACTTTGTTGAAACGCTTCGCGCGTTGTCCCTCATTTGTTGAATCTACTTGTGCGCTGCATATTGTATAGTGGATTTACTAAGCCTGAAACCTTCCATGACGTGTACACAACATCTCACCCAAGTTTCATAGCTATCGGACTAATGGTATATGAATGCATACGGGACTTGGTTGAAACGCTTCACGTGTCGTCGCTCATTTGTTGATTCTACTCTAGCGCTACGTATTGTAATATGGATGTACTCAGCCAGAAACCTTCCCTGGAGTGTACAGAACACCTCACCCAAGTTTCATCGCAATCGGATGAATGGTATGTGAACGTATACGGGACGTTGTCACAACGCTTCGCGCGTAGTCACTCATTTGTTGAATCTAAACGTGCGCTTCGTATTGTAAAATGGATTTACTTAGACAGAAACCTTTCCTGGAGTGTACACAACAATTCACCAAACATTTATAACTATCAGACGAATGGTATATGACCTTATACGGGACTTTGTTGAAACGCTTCGCGTGTATCGCTCATTTGTTGAATCTACTGGTGCGCTACCTATTGTAAAATGGATGTACTAAGCCAGAAACCTTCCCTGGAGTGTACACAACATCCCACCCAAGTTTCATCGCTGTCGGATGTATGGTATATGACATTATATGGGACTTTTTTGAAACGCCTCGGGCGTCGTCGCTCATCTGTTGATTCTACTCGTGCTCTACCTATTTTTAAAGGGATTTACTAAGCTATAAACCTTCCCTGGAGTGCACACAAAATCTCAGCCTAGTTTCATCGCTATCGGACGAATGGTATATGAACACAAACGTGACTTTGTTGAAATGCTTCGCGCGTCGTAGCTCATTTGTTGAATCTACTCGTGCGCTGCCTATTGTAAAGCGGATGTATTAAGCCAGAAAATTTCCCTGCAGTGTACTCAACATTTTACGCAAGTTCCATAGCTATCGGACGAATGGTATATGAATGCATACGGGACTTTATTGAAACGCATTGCGTGTCATCGCTCATTTGTTGAATCTACTCGTGCGCTGCCTATTGTAAAGTGGATGTACTAAGCCAGAAAATTTCCCTGCAGTGTACACAACATTTTACGCAAGTTTCATAGCTATCGGACGAATGGTATATGAATGCATACGGGACTTTGTTGAAACGCATTGCGTGTCGTCGCTCATTTGTTGAATCTACTTGTGCGCTATCTACTGTGAAATGTATTCACTAACTTTGAAACCTTCACCTAAGTGTACACAACATCTCACCCAAGTTTCATCGCTATCGGACGAATGGTATATGAACACATACGGGACTTTGTTGAAATGCTTCGCGCATCGTCGCTCATTTGTTGAATCTATGCGTGCGATACCTATTGTAAAATGGATTTACTAAGTCAGAAACCTTCCTTGGAGTGTACTCAACATCTCACCCAAGTTTCATCGCAATCGGACGAATGGTATATGAACGCATAGGAGACATACCCACAGACATACCCACAGACATACCCACAGACAAACTATCACGAAACATTGATTTTTAGCCTATTTTCAATTTTGAAAAAATAGGCTTATGAGATCACCTTTGTGTGTGTGTGTGTGTGTGTGTGTGTGTGTGTGTGTGTGTGTGTGTGTGTGTGAGGTGTGTGTGTGTCCCCCCCTAATAAAATCTAAACGGCTGGAGCGATTTCAATGAAACTCGGTAAGTTCATAGCACTATCCCGGGTGACCTCGACCGTGCCCCTCAAATTTTGTTACATCTCACCAATCCAACATGGCGGCTGTGCGAAATATTTCACTAGCATTCAATATCTCCGAAACTATTACCGATATCGCCCTGAAATTGTGTACGGTGATAAAGGGCACTACTAGAAGTTCACCTATGAGACTTTCAAAAACCTGGTGATTACAAAACCAACATGGTGGTCAAGCGAAATTGAGACTTTTAAATATAGACAGTTCTCGCGATTTAACTATCCAAACGTAATGAAACTTGGTTCAGCAAATTTTTATACACATTGTAATGCACTGGAGTCTAATTTAGTTCAATTGTTTACATGACCACAAAATGGCGGCTGTGCGAAATATTTCACTGACATTCTATATCTCCGAAACTATTACAGATATCATCATGCAATTTTGTACGGTGATAAAGGGTACTGATACAAGTTTACCTATGTATATTTCATAAACCTGTCAAGTACAAAACGAACATGGCGACCAAGCGAATTTGAAATATTTTAATAGACTTTTCTCGTGATTTAACTCTCTGAGCGCAGTGAAATGTGGCACAGTAAATGATTTTGCAGATTGTAATGCACTGCCATCTAATTTAATTCAATTGTTTACATAAGCTCAAGATGGCGGCTGTGCAAAATTTTAAAATTAAATTTTTATTCTTGTGTCGTAATCATGCGATCGAAGTGAAAGTTTGAATAATGAAGCTAGGCAATAATTGTCCTTGAATGGTACATAACTCTATGGCCTATACATATAACAATCCTAAATGGCGAGCTTCCGAAATATTTAGAGGGTTCTCAATATCTATGAATCTTTTACAGCAACCAAACTGAATTTTTTTATGTTCATATAGACTATGAACATATGTTCACCTATAGGACTTTCAGTAACCTGGTGAGCACAAATCCAACATGGCGGCGACGCGAAGTATAAATATTTAAATGGGCGTTTCTCGTGAATTAACTATCCGAGTGCCGTGAAACGTTGCACGTTAAATGCTTATATAAATGTTGATCTACTGGCATGTAATTTATTTCAATTGTTTGCATAATCACAAGATGGCTGGTATGCGTACTTTTAAAATCTCGTTTTTACTTCTCGTGTTCTAATCATGCGATTGAAGTTTGAATACCACACGTAGGCCTACACAATAATCTTAATGTAATAGTACACAAATAAAATTCCATCCTGGCGACCATATGAAATATCTAGACGGTTCTCAATATCTACGAATCTGTTACAGCAATTAAACTGAAATTTTGTATGTTGATAGAGACAGTTAACATGAGCAGGATATATGAAAATAGGCTGTATAGTTCTTCACGGAACTACTTGTTATATATATAGATACATAGATTTTTTCTGTTTGTAATATTCTCTCTTACCACTGTATTGTGTGTTCTTCAATTCTATTTTTCCAATGAAAAGATGTATTTAATTCTGGTCAAATTTCTCCTTGCCTCCCATTTACATAATCTCACCCTAAATTTATACATTTGGAAAGAAAAATCACCAGGAGGATCGTGGGAAATGAAGGAGAAGCCGGCAGCTGGCTACCACCTACAATACGAATCCTGGAAGACGCTAAACCGACTGAGAACTGGTGTGAGTCGGTGCAAAAGCAATTTAATGAAGTGGGGATACAGTGCTGAAGAACTTTGTAGATGTGGTGAAAGACAAGACCCTGAGCACCTTCTGAATTGCAGCATGTTATCAAGACCATGTACTATGCAGGACTTGTTAGAAGCCAATGACTGTGCCATTCTAACAGTTGAACACTGGAGTAATGAAATTTAGTGTAATTTATATGTATATATGTATCTGTTTTGGACTGAGATAAATAAATACATTTCAAAATATCCTATAAATTGATTTACAACAAGTTTTCTCACACTCTAATATAGTGAATATTTAATGCTCATTTCAACTGTTATTATTATTATTATTATTCCAAGCACAAAATCTAAATATCTTCAATTATTTATTTTATTTTTTGTTTTTGCAACTATTCATTTTCTTCATATTTTTCTCGGTCAGGTTCATCAAATCTAAACTCATGTTCTTCAATTATTTAGGCATACTGTTGGAAATTCAAGTTGATCCAGAAAAAAAAATAATATTCGGATTGACAGATTAATGGAATTTGACTAGAATATGGAGCGGTCTACTTGCCTAACCCTTCTTTTATAATTGCGAGCCCACATGCTCTTCTAATAACACACGCACAACCATTAGTGCCCATAACTACGGGAACAAATGACCCCTTGGATGACCCCTCGGTTTCCACACAATTTTAAGTGTCGACAATTCGCACACTAAAATCATAATATTATTTGACTTCAAATATTCTTCTCCACAAAAAAAATTTCCGTTTGTTATATACCGTCTTACCACTGTATTGTGTGTCCTTCAATTCTATTTTTCCAATGAAAAGATGTATTTAATTCTGGTCAAATTTCTCCTTGCCTCCCATTTACATAATCTCACCCTAAATTTATACATTTAATACCTGCCGCTTTCTTTTCTTCATCTAAATATTTTTAGTACTTTTGGAAAATTTTACTGAGCTCAAATTCTTACTATTTCACTTCATTCATAAACTCATTTAAATTTATTATTTTATTAAACTCTTCCAATTATTTAAATATTTCCACGAAATTATTACTATTATTACTGGAAAAAATATTATTTAGGCATCGTTGCTTCACTACAACATCATAATGATTATTATTCCCCTATTTCAACCATAAATAAATAAATGTGTATATCCTTATTGCAAATGATTATTAATAACATCTCACTTTCTGATTATTACTGCAGTAATTATTTAATCATTATTAACAATTAAATTAAATTTATAAATTGGTGCTATCACCTCCCTAAATAAATTATTTATAACTTTTAAATGGTGTCTTCATATTTTTAATTATTAATAACTTATTTATTTCTCAGTCATTTATTATTATTATTAAATAAATCAAATTATTTAAATAATCCAAGTTATAATCGAGCCTCTTCTCTAAATAAGAGTTAATGAAAAAATTAAATAATGTTCTTATCCCTTAGAAATAACTTAAACACTTCATGTCGAAACACATGAACTTGACTGTCGTCCTGACAAAATAGTAAAATAGAATAATAAATTGTCGGACTTCTAGCTCCATTTGTTATCCTGGACAAATATAACAGACGTTCTCATAACGATGATAATTATGTTGGTTTCTTATAGTGACAGTATAAAAATGGAATTCTCAAATACTACTATAGGCTAGTGGATAGTACAAGTATAGTTGGCTTACTTCATTCTTGATGCGTTGGTAATGCGTGTCCTTCGGTGTTCCCTATTCCCATAGCGTCCTCCCATGGCCATCTGCAGTTCCATATTATTTCGTTCGCTTCCATATCACACCTACCCTCGAGTAGTTTTAACGGCACATGTCGGTGATTAACATAACTCGTTCAAAAACATTCCCGTTGTTTTCGGTACAATCTAACATGTTGAACTGGTGTATAGTCTTATAATGTTGTAATACTCTTGAAAAGTTCGACTTAAGAACAAGTCCCACAACCGGAAAATGCGGATTCATTCGCCTGCTATCACAGGAACACCTGTCAGCAGCGTAAAATGAACTATAAGTATAAAGTCTTCCTGGTATTATTGAAGTGCCTGATATACAGTCTCACCACAAGAAACATACTGTTATCTGTAGGCTAACTTCTGTGAATGGTATTACAAAATCACCATCACTTGACCAGTTAGAATAGTTGACCATAATTTCGTCCGATATTCTAAGTCTTTCGTTGATACTGTAAATGTTCGTTCACTGACATAAACTAAGTCCACTGACAACTTGTCCAGCGACTAAGTTACATTCGGCGGTCAGAATTACAGCGTAATCACTCGATCCCGATGTATCGTAGATGCGCACTCGAGCAAGTGCTCTGATGGAATACATAACTGCCTCGATTCTCTGGCTCTTTATATAGTTCTAGCGGTATACCTTCTAGAAAGTTCCATTCCGTATCTCGGCTTCTACTGAACGGATTTTCATGCTTGATAGCTCTAATTTCTTCTAATTCAATTGCCAGTAAACTGTGCTACTTTTCTAGGTTCCATTCCTCCGTCTACAGGAAATTCTAGAAAACTTATTTTCATTACGTAGGCAAGCTCTCAAGTCACAGTTCTACGTCACTCGCTCCTACGTTTCATACTTCCCTCAACACTCAGAGTCTCCTAGCGCGCTATTCAAATATCAGCCGCTTCATCTCTCAAATAAACCAACGTCTCTGCTTCATAATGATGACGTCAACATATCACGGACGTGTGAACGATCCGGGTAAAGTATGTATGTATGTATGTATGTGTGTATGTATGTATGTATGTATGTATGTGGGTGACGTTTCTGCGTTGAGCAAAGTACAGGTCGCAATTTTCAAGATATCGAGCTGAAATTTGGAGCGGTGAAAGAGTTATTAGAGCCTGTGAGCAACCCCATTGTTGGGCGTTAAAATCAGTACAGGTCCGGACCTTTTTAAGGGCCCCAGAATTTCATCCTTTTTTTGAATCGATATATCTCGGAAACGCTTGGTCGTATTTCTTTTTTTTTTTTGGCCCTGAAGATGAACGTATATGCGTGACGTTTTCGCGATTAGCAAAGTACAGGTCGCAATTTTCAATATATCGCGCTGAAATTTGGAGCGGTGATAGAGTTGGGGCCTGTGAGGAATCCTATTGTTGGGCGTTAAAATCGGTGCAGGGCCGGCCCTTTTTATGGGGCCCTCAATTTCATCCTTTTTTGAATCGATATATTTCGGAAACGGTTCGTCGTATCGAACAAGCTAAATGTACAGGAGTAAGATATCAGTCATTAGCAACCTTTTTACCCCTTATGATTATTTGATATCACTCACCGTTTTCATTCTGGGGCCCTGAATGTTATTCTTTTTTTTTCGAAACGTTATACTGTATATGGGAAACGGTTGGTCATATCGAACATAGTTACATCTACAGGAGTATGATATCAGTTATTAGCAACTGTTTTAACCCTTATAATTTTTTGATATCTCTCACCATTTTCTTTTTTGTAGCCCTGAATATCATTCATTTTGTTCGAATCTTTATATCTCAGAAAACATCGATCCTATCGAAAAAAGTTAAATCCACAGGTGTATGATCTCAGTGATTTGCAACTTTTTACCCCGAATGGTTATTTGATATCTTTCACCGTTTTCTATTATAGGGGCCATGCATTTCATCCTTTTTTTTTTCGAGTCATTATATCTCAGAAACAGTCGGTCCTGTAGAAAAAGTTATATCTACAGGTGTAAGAGAATGTACCCATGGGAGAGGTACAGTATCGAACCCATATCATTATATTTCGGAAAGGAAGGAATTAATGCAGGCTTTAGAATGGAGTTCTGAGGTTAGTTGAGAGGGTGATACTGCATCGTATTGCGTGAAACGTGGATAAGTTGTGCAACCACAGATTGCCTGGCCACAGCTGCCCGATGATGTCACTGAACAGTCACCAGAGAGCCGGTTACGCACTCGATAAATATAGATCTGAAAATATTCCATTGACTGAGAGAGATATAGTTTCGGAAATAGCCCTGAGTCGACAGTAAAATGGCATCGCCGCTTCAAGGGAGGAGCCAGGAAATAAGAGAAATAACTGGAATTAAGCCATTTTCGGGCATTAAAATAAAGAAAGGACTCCATCAGTGTTAATTATCCAAGGAAAGAGATTTTTTAGAGTGGATAAAGTCCATAGAAATTGTACAAGAAAGAAATGCACATTCAGCATTACGTATTCGATGAGTTCACGAACCAGGATCTTATGGTGGGAGACAAAAAGAATACACCGCCCACATGATTGAAGAGATCATTTGAATTAATATTAAAGATTTGTACGATCGATTCCTGGAAAGTTAGATATTGTTGAGACGTTTAAAACCTCAGCTTTTCAGAGATATTTTTTTAACATCGTACGACGATAATTTTGGAAATTGGTGGTGGCGAAGAACATAAATCTATTTATTTTTACCAGAATCAAATATAAGGGCCAGGAGCACAAGGGAAATCATGCAGTAATCCATCAGACCACGTATCGGTCGTGCTGCTCGTCAGCTCCGGCAGTCTTGTTCAGTCAGTGGGACTCGAACCTGTATCACGACGCGGAAGTACTCTAAATAGAAGTACTGTCCAGCTTTATTCAGTGTCACCGCGCTTCAAAAAGGTTGAAGTTCTTTTCAAAAGGAAAGTATCGTCAGAACTTCGAAAATTAATAGTCTACGGTGTTAGGCCAAGTTATAAACTTTGAGCAAAAACATACGTTAGCCGGCGAGAGTAGTCGAGGCCCAGACACTAGTATTCGAAGTGACATCGTAGTATCTCGAAAGTATACGAGACATCAGCAGAGAGTAGATACTCTAAAACGTTTTCCCAGTGCGTTAGTATAACCACGGTAGGGTCAAACATAGCTAACACCTAATTATCCTGAATTGAAGAGATTTGCATGACTAAGTGGCGATAGAGTTAGGAGTCTACAAACATACATCAGTAGCCATGTGGAGTTTCAAAGAAGTACTCCACAAACAAAAGACAATAGTCGTCAGAATTTAGTTCAGACTCATAGTATTAAAGACAATTGTCAAGCGCAGTATAGTGACTTCAGGGGTAAACGTAACCAAATACCGTTTCCCATATAGACAATTGCAAATCGGAAGAGACAATATTATCGTGCAGTACTGTAAGTGCCGATAAATTCAACACCAGAATTAGGGGAGAATTCGTAGCCAAGGAGGTTAATTTCGTACGAGACTGTCAATATCCAAATAGGAGGTAGAAGGCAGCGGTCGAAACCTGCACCCCTAGGATTTGGATCAGAAAGAATTCACGTGTGTAAGGCAGTGCGATGCCAAAAAAGTGAAATTCTGTGTGTAAATATAAATATTAGTGAAAGTTAATTTTTTGTATAGTGAATAAAATGTGTGTAATCCCTCATATTAATCTAAAGGTGTGTAATCTAGAGGGCAATTTAATTAGTGATAATATGTGTGTCATCATGGAGTGAGAAATCTAATGTGGGCCAAATGTCGCTCCACTGGGATTCGGACAATTTCATTATGTGTTTAGGATTCGGGAATCTCGTGTAACAATGGTAAGCATGGAGAAAGTATTCTCCAGCATTGAAAATCAGGGATGTAAAACTGTGTGAGAATGATAAGTGCGGGATATAATAATTAAACTAAAAATTAATAAAATGTATTATGTAATCAAAAGAAATTGTATTCAGGGGAATACTAGTAAATGAAAAAGAATCATGTTATTTAAAAGGCAAACAGGATAATATAAAAATACATTAAGATATGGAAATAATATCCAAGTATGAGCCGTTATGTGCTAAAATGATAAGAACAATGTAATGAATAAACCAATTATTGACGTAATATTCAAGTATGAGCCGCTGTGTACTAAAAATAATGATAATTATGAAACCAGTTGTGTTCTTGTAAATGAAAAGTCGTGATTAAGTTAAAGGCAAAACTACTATTTTTGGACGAAGAAATTAATTACGTTGAAATAAATATTAAACTTCGGAAGGCATGTATTGATTGTCGCTATTGAGCGCTATATTATTAATGGTCACGCTATAATTGCGGTGAAAATAATGCCAGGAGGTTATAATTGCGGAGATCAGCTGGACAGAAGCAAATGATTTTGTGTATGTTTGCAGTGACAAACTTTAAAGGGTGCTAAATGTATTGTCAAGCGCGGAATTGTGTAAGAATACCTTTTCCCAATGTCGCTATTTTTAATCGGAGGAGTGGTCAGATACCCTCACTCTAGGAGTTAGCCCTAAGCCCTCGAGAATGGAAGTATCCTAGAGGTTGGCCAGAGAATCGAACCGGAATTCTCTCACGTCGGAAGCCTCTTAATTATGATTGGTTTTATTGAATTCTTACTTGCCAGTGTTAAAACTCCGAAATTATAATTATACCTGAGCTACAGTAATAGGTCATTAGAACCTCAGAGTATTGTTGTTAAATGAAAGTGGTGTGTCGCCTTTCCATGTCTCAGATTCAAGCGTCTTTGAAAGCTGTGTAATGTGCCGTCCAGGAGGGAGGAAGCATTGACTCGCCTTCACCGTCATAAATTTAAGCCTGAAGTGTCTCGACGTTTTATTAATGAGAGTCACTGTTGAGGTAGACCAAGAACAGAGACAGACCCTGTCTGCACTCTGCTATAATAAACATTTAATGGACCGGTAATCTGTACCGAGTTTTACTATGATTATTTATCCTTGCCGTTGCATTATAGATCCGCACTTCATGAATAATTAGATTGCAATTTGAGACAAAAATGAAAATCCCTTTGTATTGTTGCATGGTAAATGTTATTGTTCACAAGTGATTGTTGGAGATATCGGGTAGCTGGGAGTCTACTTTGAGTGGAGTAAATCAGTAGTCTCAAACGCTTGTGGTGCATGAGATTCCCGACAACAAATACAGTTTGGTAGTGTTGGAGAGAGGGATGATATATTGTGAATATCATATGGTACCCAAATGAATGGTAATTGTTGATACCATTGATTTTGATTTTGATTAACTCAAATTTTTAATATATTCAAATTAAGAATATTTTGTGTGTTTTTAAACAGAAAATTATATGTAAAAATTTTACCGAGAATTTTACCGTAGAATACCTGCCGAAACCGCAACATAACTCACAAATAGAGTCTGCTAGGGTGTGTATTATTAACTATATACAACTTAGTGAATATTTAGTCAACAGTCATGACCCTAAAAGCCGTCAATCAAAGAATTTCAGCGTTTGAAGAAAAGCTCAAAGTATTTCAAACTCGCCTAGAGGGAGCCACCACAGCTGGAACGAGCACTTCTGCCAACCTCAACTCCGTGAAAGTGGAAACCCTAGCTTCGGAGTTCGAGACTTTTCGCCTTGAAGTCATAATGGAGCTAAGTGACTTAAAAAAGGATTTGAATGACCAGATTGTGAAGCAAGAACTTCGAATTGATGAGGCAGAACAGTACAGCCGCCGGAACTGCCTACTGCTACATGGGGTAAGTGAAACTCCAAACGAAGACGTGTACACTAGAGTAACGGAGGTACTTAAGGACAAGCTTAATATAGAACTGACTATGATGAGAATCGATCGGTGTCATCGATTGGGGAAACCAAAGAGATCGTCTGCGGATGTGGTGGTTACCGGTAGAAGACCAATTATTGTCAAGTTCACCCGCTACCACGAGAGGGAACGTGTCTGGCGCGCCAAGAGACTTCTAAAAGGAACTCCTATCCTCATTACTGAGTCCCTCACAGCATCGCGCAAGGACATGCTCAACAAGGCCAGGGATCACTTTGGAGCAAGAAACACCTTCACTCTGGATGGGCGAATAGTGATAGTGGATTCTGACGGTAAAAAACATTACGTTAACACTCCAGCAGAACTTGCCTGCTTAATGAAAGGGCAGGTATCGGAAGTTAAGTGAACAGGTTAATGTGTGTAATTGTGAGTGTGTGTTTAATATGTTATTTTAATTTTAGTGTGAGTGATTGCATAAGTGATAGGTGGTTTAATTTTAAATTCAGTGAGAGTGGTTGTTTAACAGCTTCTAGTGGCTTGTGCATACATGAGGAAACAATGGTAAGTTGCATGCTCGCTTCTGTTTTATGGCCAGTGTAGTTGGTACCGTTACATTCAGTCCCGACAGCGATAATGACCTTCACCTTGACAATGAGCCTCCCAGCCCTCCCCAACCCCTGTCTTCGTCTCCCCCCACCCGCAATCATCTGGAAAGGGAATTTTCCGCATTTCCCCGTTCACTGCTGTGTGCACATGTCAATGCCCAGTCCATAATAGCACATCACGCTGAGCTCCAAGCTATTTTTGAAGGAAGCATGGTAAACGTTGTAGCAATTAGTGAAAGCTGGATGAGAGACTCTGTCCCTTTAAACATGATAAGTCTAGTAGGGTACAATTCGCTCTTTCACAACCGACTGAAGCGTCGAGGAGGAGGAGTAGCTTTATTCTATAAAAACAATTTGGCGGCAAAGATTATAAAAACATCGAACCTATCTACTGACCCCTTGACCGAATATATGTTTGTTGAGCTCACTGTTGACGTGACTAAAGTGCTTATTGGTGTAGTATATAATCCACCTAAAGAAGGGAACTTCATGGATTTTGAAGAAACTCTACTAAGACTGTTACCTACCTACGAACACGTACTTATATTTGGTGACTTTAACACAAACATATTAATAGACTCCACTGACGCAAATCGTTTACGGAATATGTTTACCTCTTGTAACATGACAATATTACCACTCGGTCCTACTCACCACGTACACACCCCCCAAGGATCTTCACGCACTCTAATTGATTTAATTATCACAAATAATCCACAGAAAATACTAAAACACGGACAGATTTCAGTACCTGGCATATCTTTACACGACCTGATTTATTTAGCTTATTCTCTAAAAACTCCAAAATTTGCACCTAAATACATAACATATAGAGACATGAAAAGATTGAACCTTCAAAAACTAACACAAGACGCAATTCTCTGTCCATGGAACGATATACTACACTTGACTGACGTTGATGAAAAGGTGAGCAGATTTAACAAAATACTGCTGGAACTATATGACAAACATGCACCTAAACGAACAGCAAAAGTCACTCGTAAAGCTGCCCCTTGGCTATCAAGTGACATTAAATCCGCAATGGCCGAACGTGACGCATTTCACAGACGTTATAAGCAGACCTTATCAAGTGACGATTTTGAAAAATATCGTGTGCTTAGAAATCGAGTTAAACAAATGATTCGAAATAAAAAGTATGCCTACTTCCAACAGCTAGCCGGCAACTTGAATGCTAGGAGCACCTGGCAGCAACTCAGGTCGGTAGGTATTGGAAGGCGCACTAAAAACACCAATACGCAGGATATTAATCCTAATGAATTAAATGCTCACTTTGCTCGAGAAATAATTAGTACTGATCCCCAAATAATACAAACAACAATAAATACACTGCAATGTGTCCCACTACCTCACCGGCCGTTATTCAAGTTTCGTAAAATAGATGATACTGTCGTAAGAAAAAAAAACTTATCAAATCACAAGCAGTCGGAATAGATGACATCCCAATTTCCTTTATCGTTAACCTGATAGAAGTATTACTGCCAATTATTACGCACATTTGTAACACATGTCTTTTAGAAGGTTTCTTCCCAACAATATGGAAAGATGCTTTAGTTATTCCAGTTCCAAAAAATTCTCTTGCAAATTCTCCATCCGACTATCGACCTGTAAGCATACTTTCCTCAATTTCCAAAATACTAGAAAAACTTATGCATGAACAACTTCTTCAGTACTTGACGCAATACTCACTACTTGATCCGTTACAATCTGGATTTAAGAAAGGACACAGCACATCTACTGCACTCATTAAGATCACTGATGACGTAAGACGAGCAATGGATGAGCGTAAAGTGACAATACTCATTCTTCTAGACTTCAGCAGTGCATTCGACACCATTAACACGGACATACTTATGGCTAAATTGCAATCCTTCCATCTTAGCCCCGTTGCTCTCAAATTATTCGCCTCCTATCTTCATAACCGAAGACAAGGTGTACTCCTAAATGAAAACAGAACTGATTGGAAGTTCAAAATAAATGGAGTACCTCAGGGTTCAATTCTTGGCCCCCTTATATTCATTCTATATCTGAACGACATCTCTTCAAAACTGGAAAACTGCAATTACCATCTATATGCTGATGACCTTCAGATATATTGCCACACAAAAGTAAACGACATAGATGCGGCAATTGAAAATATGAATCTAAATCTAAAGAGGATCAGCCGCTATGCAACTGAAAATTCTCTTGCCATCAACCCAATTAAAACACAAGCTTTCGTAATAGGGCAGACTAAATTGCTTTTCCATTTACGCAGTAGACCGCTTTCTTTAATTCAACTAAATGGTGTTGCTATCCCGTTCTCTAAATCGGTAAAAAGTCTTGGAGTCACACTAAATGAAACTTTGAATTGGGATGGGCACGTTACTAATACATGCAGGAAAGTTTACTCGTCACTTCATCCACTTAAGATTCACCAGTCCGTTCTACCCCGTAACTTGAAAATAAAACTCGTCCAAACCTTGATACTCCCTATATTTAACTACTGTGATGTTGTATTAGTAGATGGTACCGGTGAACAAAACAAGAAACTTCAGAGAGCTTTAAATTCCTGCATTAGGTTTATTTTCTCCTTGAAATTTTCCTCACATGTGTCTCCTTTTTATGATCTACTTTCCTGGCTAAAAGTAGAACAACAAAGGAACCTGCACATATGTACCCTTATCTATCGACTTCTCAATGAAAGTACTTCTCACTATCTCTCTTGTAATTTTCGTTTTCTTTCTTCCTTTCATGATCGTCACACGCGATCTGGATCTATAATTGCAATTCCTCTACATCATTTTTCTGCCTTCAGCAACTCTTTCCTCGTGTCGGGAACTAGAATTTGGAATAATTGTCCTCGTGACGTCAGAAATTGTACATCTCTTACAACTTTCAAACGTGCATGTAAAGATTTCCTCTTGAATTCGTAGGCCAACTAGAACAATTTGTGTATGAATGTGTGAGTGAATGACCATAGTATAATTTTGTTAAAAATGTATGTCATTTAAATTGTATAGCTTAGCTAATATCACGCAGTCGCCAATTTAATTTAATTTAATTTTTATTTTATTTTATTTTATTCTAGTATTTAAGGTTTTCCTAGTATTTAAGTTTGGTAGGTTAAGAATAACATATGTGAGTATTCATGTAAGTTGCACTGTGTGTGGTTAAGTGTAAGAGAGGGCCTAGAGCCCTAACTTCGCCACAATAAAGGCACCAATAAATAAATAAATAGAGCTCGTTTTTGAGAGAATTTTATAATGTTGCTAAATGGAAGTGAGATCAGTTTTGATAATTTAGTTTAGGGTTCAGTGGAACCTCAAATATTGATTTTTTGATTAATGTGTATTTGTTCCTTGTTCGTTAGAACAAGTGTGAAGTTCATTCAGTTTATTTTTGAGTATTGTAGCGCCAAATTTTGATAATTAAATAGTTTTATAGTAGGATTTTGAATTTCATTTCAGTGAAGTGTTATCCTAAGCTTGATCCTATAAGGTGTGAATCACTCAGTGGGAGGACGTTCTATGCCCTCAAAGAGATAAGACTGAGCAGTTGGACAGTGATTTGCATATTTCTTGTACAAAAGGGCACAGGGGGGATAGAAATAATGTGTCTGGATCAATGCTTTATGGAACACTAGAAGTCAGTCATAAGCTTAAGATTAAATACTGACAGGCTAGCTATAACATAAAATTAACCGACCGCATTCGGACCACGAAAACTTGTACCGGCAAGCCCTAGACAAACCCCCTTCATTTTAAATGGCGCCCGTGAACTTTGGGGCTTAGTTTTCATGGAAAACCCTGAGTTTTATTTGAAAAAAAAATCATTTTTGAAAATTATGTTATTTTCCAAAATTTTGAATTTTTAGAAAAATCACTTCCATAACGATTTTAAGTGTCAATGAGTTGATAGACCAGACGGGTACGGCTCAGGTGAGCACCCGTACTGAAATAAAATTTCGAGAAGGGACCACAAATGAGTTCAAGATACCGTCCCTCATGCATGAACCAGTGGTGGGGCAGTGTGGCCCACTGTATTCTCATATATTGTTGATAAGATGTGTACGATGATGGAGCTAAAGGAATGCTTGGATGAGCAATTCCAAAAGACTAAAGATGAGATGAGAAAAATAAATGCAGAAATTAGGGCCGACAATAAGAAAGAGTTCGACTCCAGTAGGAATAGCAGTAAAGAACAATTCGAATCTATGAATAATAAATTGGAGGCTATTAAAGAGGATAGTGAAAGTAGATTCAGATCTATAGACACTAAATTGGACCTCCAACAGGATGAAAGTAGAAAGGAGTTTGCAAGTATGGACGGCAAACTAGAATCTATCAAAGTGACAGTATAAAGATGAACAGTGAACTGAAGGCTGAGATAGAACAGAAATTATACACCATAAAAACTGAGAATCTTAATAATTTTGCAAAACACTCTAAAGACTTGGAAGATCGAATAGATATCATGGATAAACAATTTGATATTAGATTAAACTCATTTCAGGAACGGATAATAGAGGATAATTCTCTAAAAAGTCAAGCCTTGAAAACGGAATTACAGGCCATGGAGACTAAAATGCAAAGTAATAGAAATGAGAAAGTGCAAAAGACATTGGATTCACAATTTCAAAGTTTTGACACTGAGTTTGGGAATAAGTTAAATGATTTGAAAGGAGAAATCACAGATAAAATCAAAGAAGAAAATGGGGTACTAAATGCAGGGATGCAAATTAAAATAAATACCATGAAAGAAAGTAATGAAAAATCCCAAACTGAATGTCGAGAAAGTTTTGAAAGCCTGAATAATAAATTTGGTTCTATGGAAACTCAATTAAATAATATGCAGGAAGAATGTAAGGAGAATGTGGACGAGTATAAAAGGGAACTTATAAGCCAGATTGTAGAGGTGCAAGGTCGGCTAGAAGCTATTAACCAAGAGTTAAAAGAACTGATAGAATCTAATAAGAATCCTTGTCAGGAGTCCCGGGAGGAAATCAAAAAGGGCCTTGAAAGCTTAGGTAACAGATTTGTAGGGGTTGAGGAAAAGGTAGGAGATCTCGAGAAGGAATTCGAGATAGTTAAAGAGGAAATTGAAGATATGAAAGGTCAAAATAAAAAGGACGCAACCAGAATAACACTTCAATTTGAAGAATTTACCGGGCAGGTAGATGAGAGCTTGAGGGCGCACGAGGTAAAAATAACCAAGAAGTTAGGCCAATGAGAAACGAATCTTAAGGCAGAAAGTAAGCGTGAAAAACGGATAAAAATGAATAAACTCTGAAAGTAGAGAAGATAAATGAAGGAATTTCCGGGGTTCAAGAAACCGTAGGTGCATTAAAACCCAGATAGGAAAAACCCATAGCGATGTAGATAAGGTTATGACTGACTTGGCAATCATTTATGATAGCCAAGGAAAAACCCAAGTAGATATTAATGGAATCAAGGAAAGAATCCACAAAGGTCAGGCAGAGATGGAGAAAAAGATAAGCGAAATTCGGGAAGACTTAGATACCAGAGGTGATGTCAAGCCAGAAATTATAGAAAAACAGGTCCTGATCATCAAGAAAGAGGTAGAGGAACAATTAGCTGAAGTAAGGGATAGCTTTAGGGAAGAGAAATTTCAAATCAAACAAGAAGTTGAAAGCAGTAGGAAGAAACAGGAAAAATTTGAGGATGAATTTTGCTCCCGTCTGGAAAGGGCAGAGCAGAAAAATAGCCAGATGGAAGTACAAATACTATCTCAAGAGGAAAGTGCCGGAAGAGAAAAGAAATAAGATTTCGAAGGTCAGGATGACTTCCAGAAGACAGTATGGGTAGACTCCAATACCCGAGGCACTAATCAAGATAGGGACTTAGAAGGAGAGATCCCTTATAAGAACCCAGGATATCCTATGGCGATGTCACCCCTTACATGAATAAGACTAATGGACAGATAATTAACATTATCAAGTCAAATGAGGATCGACCGGTTAAATTTATGGATAATAACATGTCTATTATACCGAAATATTGGCTAAAAGAAGTAGCAGAATACCTAAATGAGATGAAAGTTCCTCATGATCGGAGACTGAGAGCTATTGAGAAGCTGTTGGCAGGTGATTGTCTCACCTGGTTCAGGAGAATCAGATACACATTTGACGCTGTGGAAGGTTTTAGAGAAGCTTTTCTAAAACGATATTGGGCAGCAGATGTGCAGGAAAATCTGAGGCTAGATCTGTACTCTAGGAAATATAGTACTAACGCACCCACCAAGTATTCGGAATTTTTCACCGCTCAGCTGTGGAAATTCCGCGAACTATATATCGCCCCAGCTGAAAACGACCTGTGTGCCGCCATTGCAAGACAACTTCCATATGAGATACAAAGGTTGTTAATCTCATCAAAAGCCAGCCGTGCTGTGGAAGTGGAGAGCGTACTGCGACAGTTGGATATGACCACCGTACACGTTACTCCCAGGCAAGATAGACATACTGAGCAAGTACATATGGCCAGTAGTCAAGATGACAGAGAGAAACCCTCGACAAGAAATCAGTCAACCAGTACAGATACTCAAGGACTTGGTCGAGAATATGGACATCAAGAGCCTAGGGGAATACAACCTTATCACAGAGGAGGATATCGAGGAACAAATCCTAGGAATACGGGTTATAGACAACAAGAAAACCGACCGTATAACAATAACCAGAGGCAGGATAACAGAAAGAAATGGGAAAACTATCCTAGAAGGAATGTGAGGCCTGATGATAGAAGCGACGGATACCGTGCAGAAATTGAAGAAAGATATCAGGAGAGTCTTCGTTATATGAATGAACGAACAGATGAACCTGAGATACAAAGAGTCCGTTGGAGTGAGGACATTAAGAATCGAAAATCACCCGACCGACTGGATGGAGCTCAAAGCTTGGATTTACAAGCTCAGTTGAAGAATGAGGGAAAAGGGAGCCCTCAGATTAAAAAACCTCCATAATTAAAACATCAAAAGTGGAAACATACCAGGAGCTGGGAGGAGGTTGAGATTGTAAATTGGATAGCTAGACTAGATGAACTAATTAAAGAGGAGGTTGAAGGAATACCACCTATTAGAAGAGAATTACCTATCATAATGTTAAGGATAGAGGGATTACTGGTCAGAGCATTAATAGATACTGGATAAACTACAAGTTTAATAACGCAAAGTCTACTAAATGAATTGGAAACAAGACGTCGTGTATTAAAAATTCCCACATCAAGCGTAAAGATTAAGGGAATTATTCCTGAAAATTCTTTAACATGTAAATTTCAGGTGTACATTGACTTGATCATGGGTAACACTGAAATTTCACAATTTTTTTTGCTGGTAAGTCAATTACCATATAATATTATATTGGGTATTGACTTTATCCGCGAGAACAAGGTCATAATAGACCTAGCGCAAAATTGCATTAGGATTCAGAAAGAGGATGTGGATGAGCAAAATATTATTTTACATGAACAGGATGCAAAATCTGAAGAGCAGGTATGGCATGTGGGAGAAGTAACCGAGGAAGGTTATAGGGCCATAGAAGAGGCATTTGAGGTCCTGAACATAGAACTTGAAGATAGTATGGAAACCGAGTTCGAAACCAACCTGTTAGGAAAAGTAGAGGAAACCAAATTACCCTCGAAGACAAGGAAAGATTAAAGGAATTGTTATTAAAATATAGGGACGTATTTAATTCCAAGCCCGGAAGGATCCAAAATTTTAAATACGCATTTCAAGTGAAGGATTGGGCACCGTTTAGACAAAAACCATACCCGGTTTCAGAAAAACATTACACACAAACTAAGAAAACACTGCAGGAAATGAGTGACGCAGGTGTTATAGAAAAGATGGCAACACCATATGTGAGTCCATTAGTAATTGTGAGTAAACCGGATGGCTCAGTAAGGATGTGTTTGGATGCCAGAAATTTGAATGCCAAGATTATACCAGAAAATGATTCGGCACCACCCATAAAAGAAATACTGAGGAAATTTAAAGGCAAGAAGATTTTCACAAATATTGACATGACTTCTTCATATCATCATCTCGAACTTGAAGCGAAAGCCAGTCTCTTAACTGGATTTCAGTTCGATCACCAAACATATTGCTTTAAGAGATGTCAATTTGGCTTGAAGACAGAAGGATCAGCACTAATAAGAGCACTTGATCGCAACCTGTCAGAGGAAGTAAAGGATTGCACTATCCGTAATGTAGATGACATATTACTTACCTCAGAAAATGTAGAGGAACATATGAAAAATTTAAAGAAATTATTTGAAGATTTGAGAAGGGCTAACTTCAAGATTAACTTGAAGAAATCAAACTTCTGTCAAATACAATTTACGTTTTAGGGGCATGAGATTGACAAAGTTGGTGTCAAACCGAATCCATGCAAATGAGAATCTATAAGAAATTTTCCCAGGCCATTGAATGTGAAAAATGTTCGCCAGTTTTTGGTATTAATTGGATTTTTCTCAGGACATTGCCCGTCATACAACAAAACTGTTGCACCACTGCAGGACCTTCTGAAGAAGGATGGCAAGTGGAAATGGACGGAGGAAACGGAAAAAGCATTTGTAGAGGCCAAGGAAATGCTCCTAAATTATGTGAAGCTAGGATATCCTGATTTTAATCAGAGATTTGTAATACAGACGGACGCATCCCAGATTGGAATAGGAGCGATGCTATATCACGAAGACCCGGATAACGCTGATAGGAAAAATTATCTAGCTTTCACTAGTCGAAGACTGAAACTACACGAGAAAAACTATACAATCAGCGAGATCGAGCTTTTAGCGATATTGCATGCTCTGCAAATTGGCGGAAGATTGTGTATGGGTTTCCAGTCACGTTAAGAACCGATCATAAAGCCTTAACATTTTTGATGAAGACTGATTTATCCAGTCAAAGGTTGATGCGTTAGGCTTTATATATACAGCAGTTCGATGTGAACATAGAATATTGCCCAGGAAAGGAAAATGTTGTTCCAGATTACTTAAGTAGACAGCCAGAGTCCACAGAAGAGGAAGTAATGGCTATTGATTTAGAAGACAGAGATCAGCGTACATTGGATGAATTAAGAAGCATTGGTCAACGACAACGTGAAGATCCATGGATGAACATGCTCATATCTTTCTTGGAGGGGAGTTTGATAAGGAGAACGCCTGCGTATACCGAAGCTAGCAAGATAGCTCAAGATTATAGTTTTTTCAACGGATTATTATATAAGTTTGCGGACTCTGAACATACTAGATTGAGGATCGTTGTACCTGCTATTTTGCAGAGGAAAATGGTATGGTTAGCCCGTAGATCCTTTGGACACATGGGAGTCGACAAAACAGTCTCGATGCTGAAAGAAGCATTTGTATGGCCGAGACTGAGAGAAACTGTGTGGGATACGATGAAGACATGTGACATATTCCAAAGAATTAAGCCAAATGCGTTTTTGATGAGACAAAAGCCGATACCACTGTTACCCGAGAGACCATGTCAAATCATCTCTATTGACAACTTTGGACCATTGCCAAAGGCCAGGAGGGGAAACAGACACATAATGGTGGCTATGGATGTCTTCACAAAAATGGTTGTTCTTACTCCCATACAGAAGACTAGTACCAAACAGGTTTTAAAGTGACTCAAAGAAAAAGTGATACCTATTCTGGGTAAACCAGAGAACTTGTTGTCGGATCACGGTAGCTGCTTTACAAGTATAGAATTTAGACAGGAATTAGAGAGGCTTGGAATACGCCAGATCCTGTCAAGCATTCGCCATCCTGAGGCAAATCCTGTTGAAAGAGTTATGAGGGAAACGGCCAAATATTGTAGGATATACTGCGGCGAGGAAAATTGGAAATGGATAGACATTCTCGACATCATAGAATTTTGCATTAATAATACGATACATGAATCTACTGGAGAGATACCAATAACGTTGCATCGGAATGAGCAACCTGAGAGACCATGGAGTCTGGTCGTTCCTAGACCAACAGACGCTCACCCTGGAAGAGATGTACGGATTAGAAGAGCTTTTGAGCATCTGAAAGCTCAAGCCGATAGAAGGCAAAGAAGAAACAGCCACAAAATGTATCATCGACCACTACTAGCTGGAGAAATGGTGTTAGTGAAAAGACCAGCCATTTCTGATCCAGGGAACCGCGTGTATAAGAAATTTCAGAAAATGTACCACGGTCCGTATAGAATAATAAGGGATTTAAGAAATAATGCATATAGAATTCGGCACTGTGAAGCGGATCACGAAGTGACTATGAATTCAGCTAATCTGAAATTATATTATCCTCCCGAAGACTTCGACGGAGTAAATGAGCAAGCCCTGGTTATGAGAATAGAAAGCATCAACGATAAATCCACTTTTAATACAAATAGGAGTAATTTAGAACATGATCAAGATCATGAAAATATAGATCAACCATTCAACTGTATATGTGAGCTCGAGAGAACATATGTTGAATTGAAATAAATAATTAAGTTAATTGAGGATGAAAATTGCAAGCTAAGAAACGAAAATGAGGAAATAAGGATACGGGTATGGATAGACCACATCCGTAAGGAATAAAACATTCCGAGGACATATAGTCCAGAAATAGAGAAAAAGGAAAGACGAGTAGGGTCAGAGCGTGCCCGGCCTACACTATTACCGGATATGACTGTGATTAGAAAACCAAAATCATCGTGGGATTCTAATAAGAATGAAACCAGAAGGTATTGAGAGGTAGTGTGATGACATCCATACTGACAGAAGAAAATTTTCAATGGAAAATACTTAAATAAATTTCCTCAATACTTCGAAAATTTATTTATCTCAGGAGGGGAGATTTGAACCCATGGGAGAGGTACAGTATCGAACGCATATCCTTGTATTTCGGAAAGGAGGGAATTAATGCAGGCTTCAGAATGGAGTTCTGAGGTTAGTTGAGAGGGTGATACTGCATCGTATTGCGTGAAACGTGGATAAGTTGTGCAACCACAGATTGCCAGGCCACAGCTGCCCGGTGATGGCACTGAACAGTCACCAGAGAGCCGGTTACGCACTCGATAAATATAGATCTGAAAATATTCCATTGCATGAGAGAGATGTAGTTTCGGAAATAGCCCTGAGTCGACAGTAAAATGGCATCGCCGCTTCAAGGGAGGAGCCAGGAAATTAGAGAAATAATTGGAATTAAGCCATTTTAGGGCTGTAAAATAAAGAAAGGACTCCATCAGTGTTAATTATCCAGGGAAAGAGATTTTTTAGAGTGGATAAAGTCCATAGAAATTGTACAAGAAAGAAATGCACATTCAGCATTACGTATTCGGTGAGTTCCCGAACCAGGATCTTATGGTGGGAGACAAAAAGAATACACCGCCCACATGATTGAACAGATCATTTGAATTAATATTAAAGATTTGTTCGATCGATTCCTGGAAACTTAGATATTGTTGAGACGTTTAAAACCTCAGCTTTTCAGAGAATTTTTTTTTAAATCTTACGACGATTATCTTGGAAATTGGTGGTGGAGAAAAACAGAAATTTATTTATTTTTACCTGAATCAAATATAAGGGCCAGGAGCCCAAGGGAAATCATGCAGTAATCCATCAGACCACGTATCAGTCGTGCTGCTCGTCAGCTCCGGCAGTCTTGTTCAGTCAGTGGGACTCGAACCTGTATCACGACGCGGAAGTACTCTAAATAGAAGTACTGTCCAGCTTTATTCAGTGTCGCCGCGCTTCAAAAAGGTTGAAGTTCTTTTCAAAAGGAAAGTATCGTCAGAACTTCGAAAATTAATAGTCTACGGTGTTAGGCCAAGTTATAAACTTTGAGCAAAAACATACGTTAGCCGGCGAGGGTAGTCGAAGCCCAGACACTAGTATTCGAAGTGACATCGTAGTATCTCGAAAGTATACGAGACATCAGCAGAGAGTAGATACTCTAAAACGTTTTCCCAGTGCGTTAGTATAACCATGGTAGGGTCAAACATAGCTAACACCTAATTTCTCTGAATTGAGGAGATTAGCGTGACAAAGTGGCGATAGAGTTGGGAGTCAACAAATAGACATCAGTAGCCACGTGGAGTTTCAAGGAAGTACTCTACAAAGAAAAGACAATAGTCGTCAGAATTTAGTTCAGACGCATAGTATTAAAGACAATTGTCAAGCGCAGTATAGTGACTTCGGGGGTAAACGTAACCACATACCGTTTCCCATATAGACAATTGCAAATCGGAAGAGGCAATATTATCGTGCAGTACTGTAAGTGCCGATAAATTCAACACCAGAATTAGGGGAGAATTCGTAGCCAAGGAGGTTAATTTCGTACGAGACTGTCAATATCCAAATAGGAGGTAGAAGGCAACGGTCGAAGCCTGCACCCCTAGGATTTGGATAAGAAAGAATTCACGTGTGTAAGGCAGTGCGATGCCACAAAAGTGAAATTCTGTGTGTAAATACAAATATTAGTGAAAGTTATAATTTTTTTGTATAGTGAAAAAATGTGTGTAATCCCTCATATTAATCGAAGAGTGTGTAATCTAGAGAGCAATTTAATTAGTGATAATATGTGTGTCATCATGGAGTGAGAAATCTAATGTGGGCCAAGTATCGCTCCGCTGGGATTCGGACAATTTGGCCGGATAAATCATGTAAGTAACACCAAAATTTCATTATGTGTTTTGGATTCGGGAATCTCGTGTAACAATGGTAACCATGGAGAAAGTATTCTCCAGCATTGAAAATCAGGGATGTAAAACTGTTTGAGAATGATAAGTGCGGGATATAATAATTAAACTAAAAATTACTAAAATGTATTATGTAATCAAAAGAAATTGTATTCAGGGGAATACTAGTAAATGAAAAAGAATAATGTTATTTAAAAGGCAAACAGGATAATATAAAAATTCATTAAGATATGGATATAATATTCAAGTATGAGCCGTTATGTGCTAAAATGATAAGAACAATGTAATGAATAAACCAATTATTGAAGTAATATTCAAGTATGAGCCGCTGTGTGCTAAAAATAATGATAATTATGAAACCAGTTGTGTTCTTGTAAATGAAAAGTCGTGATTAAGTTAAAGGCAAAACTACTATTTTTGGACGAAGAAATTAATTACGTTGAAATAAATATTAAACTTCGGAAGGCATGTATTGATTGTCGCTATTGAGCGCTATATTATTAATGGTCACGCTATAATTGCGGTGAAAATAATGCCAGGAGGTTATAATTGCGGAGATCAGCTGGACAGAAGCAAATGATTTTGTGTATGTTTGCAGTGACAAACTTTAAAGGGTGCTAAATGTATTGTCAAGCGCGGAATTGTGTAAGAATACCTTTTCCCAATGTCGCTATTTTTAATCGGAGGAGTGGTCAGATACCCTCACTCTAGGAGTTAGCCCTAAGCCCTCGAGAATGGAAGTATCCTAGAGGTTGGCCAGAGAATCGAACCGGAATTCTCTCACGTCGGAAGCCTCTTAATTATGATTGGTTTTATTGAATTCTTACTTGCCAGTGTTAAAACTCCGAAATTATAATTATACCTGAGCTACAGTAATAGGTCATTAGAACCTCAGAGTATTGTTGTTAAATGAAAGTGGTGTGTCGCCTTTCCATGTCTCAGATTCAAGCGTCTTTGAAAGCTGTGTAATGTGCCGTCCAGGAGGGAGGAAGCATTGACTCGCCTTCACCGTCATAAATTTAAGCCTGAAGTGTCTCGACGTTTTATTAATGAGAGTCACTGTTGAGGTAGACCAAGAACAGAGACAGACCCTGTCTGCACTCTGCTATAATAAACATTTAATGGACCGGTAATCTGTACCGAGTTTTACTATGATTATTTATCCTTGCCGTTGCATTATAGATCCGCACTTCATGAATAATTAGATTGCAATTTGAGACAAAAATGAAAATCCCTTTGTATTGTTGCATGGTAAATGTTATTGTTCCCAAGTGATTGTTGGAGATATCGGGTAGCTGGGAGTCTACTTTGAGTTGAATAAATCAGTAGTCTCAAACGCTTGTGGTGCATGAGATTCCCGAAAGCAAATACAGTTTGGTAGTGTTGGAGAGGGGGATGATGTATTGTGAATATCATATGGTACCCAAATGAATGGTAATTGTTGATACCATTGATTTTTATTAACTGATTTTTTTTAATATATTCAAATTAAGAATATTTTGTGTGTTTTAAACAGAAAATTATATGTAACAATTTTACCGAGACTTTTAGAGCTCGTTTTTGAGTGAATTGTATAATGTTGCTAAATGGAAGTGAGATCAGTTTTGATAATCTTGTTTAGGGTTTAGTGGAACTTCAAATATTGATTTTTTGATAATGTGTATTTGTTCCTTGTTCATTAGAACAAGTGTGAAGTTGATTCAGTTTATTTTTGTGTATTGTAGCGCCAAATTTTGATAATTAAATAGTTTTATAGTAGGATTTTGAATTTCATTTCAGTGAAGTGTTATCCTAAGCTTGATCCTATAATGTGTGAATCACTCAGTGGGAGGACGTTCTATGCCCCCCCAAAGAGATAAGACTGAGCAGTTGGACAGTGATTTGCATATTTTTTGTACAAACGGGCACAGTAATTAGCAAGTTTTCTACCCCTTATCATATTTCGATATCTCTCACCGTTTTGATGTTATTAAATGTTTTTGGTTTTTGAAAAACTGGGGCCAAATGTACATAATAATTTGCAAAAATTCATCTGGTGGTCTCATTGAATTCTACGGAAAATTATCTATAATAACCCCTTTTTCACCCTTTCAATAAGTTAAATAATGTATATACAGCTGTAAGATATTTTCCATTTCCGAGGACGTCCGGCTTTCATAACCACGTGATGGTGTCAGCATTGCCTAGAATAACATTTTATAATGTTCCTACAATTCCACGCATTCGGTCGAAAGTCCGGAATGCAATTCCGCAGGCCTTGCCTCCAACGAAGTTGTTGTTTGAGATTATTACCCCCTCTTGCTCGCCGCTATGTTGCGCCACCATCTCATCAGAGGCAGGTGGTGCGGCGTGGACTCCTACTTGTTATGAAAGCATTCATATAGCCGTGGTAAGTTTTTTCGAGATCTCGGGAACTGAGTGTCGCCCAGGGTTCAAACCTCTACCAGTCGAACCGGGGTCGAAAAAAAAGTCTGTCTGTATGTATGTACGTATGTATGTATGTATGTATGTACGTAAGTGCGTGACGTTTTTGCGTTTAGCAAAGTACAGGTCACAATTACCAACATATCGAGCTGAAATTTGGTACGGTGAAAGGGTTACGGCCATTGAGGAAGCCTACTGTTGGGCGTTAAAACCGGTGCAGGGTCGGACATTGTTTTGGGGCCCTAAATTTCATCCTTTTTTCCCCGAATAGTTACATCTGGGAAACGGTTGGTCCTATCGACAAAAGTTAAATGTACAAGTGTAAGATCTCCGCGGTAAGCAACTTTTTTTTTACCCCAACCGATTTTTGGATAATTTTTTGATATCTCTCACCGTTTTTTGGGGGGGGGGCCATGAAGATGTATGTAAGTGCGTGACGTTTTTGCGTTTAGCAAAGTACAGGTCGCAATTATTAAGATATCGAGCTGCAATTTCGTACGGCGAAAGGTTTGGGGCCTGTGAGGAACCCTATTGTTGGGTGTTAAAATCGGTGCAGCGTAGGCCCTTTTTTCTGGACCCTGAATTTTATGCTTTTTTTTTTCGTATAGTGATATATCGGACAGGGTCGGTCCTATCGAAAAAGTGTATAAATGTAAGAACTGTAAGCAACTCTTTTATCCCTTATGATTTTTGAGCCTACTTTTCACATTTTGCAAAAATGAGGAAAAAGTAGACTTATGAGATCGGGCAAATGTGTGTCTGTCTGTCTGTCTGTCTGTCCTTCTGTCTGTGTGTCTGGCTGTGTGTGTGTGACCCCCTATCAACTCCTAAACGGCTGCAGCAATCGAAACAAAATTTGGTAGGAGTAAAGATCTATACCTGAATATCTCACGGCTATATTTGAAAATGTGGTCAGTGCTACCAACTGCTAAAAAATCGCAATTGAAATTTGAGCTCCATGTTGGATATCTTGGAAAGTATGAATGGGAGCTATTTCAAAATTGGCACACGTACAGATCATAATATTTCAGTTTAATTTCCAGGAGGCCAAACATGGCAGTGTTGCCAAAATGATTATAAGCCTCCTGATAGGTCCAATTTTTAAATGCATATAACTTCCATACTATCAATTGGAATTCAACCAAATTTCGTATGTTGTATGTGTACATAACCAGATATGACTGAGCGTATTCTTAAGACCTACCAGGGCTGCCAACTGTTAATAAATGCTCCTAATTTATTTTATCCAAATACCAATATATCAGAAAGTATGCAAGCCGACAGCTTTAAACTATGCACACGTATAGTACCTGACATTCTATATTAATTTGGAGTAACTTATATACGTCAGTGCTACCAACATGATTCTAAGCCTGCTGACAGGTCCAACTTTAAATACATGTAACTTCCATACTATCATTTGGATTTCAACCAATTTCGTATGTGCTATGTGTACCATAACAGATATGACTATGCGTATTCTAAGGAGCAACCAGTGCTGCCAACTGTTAATATGTGCTGTCCCTATTTTTGTTACCCTAATATCAATATATCAGAAAGTATGCAAGCCAATAGCTCTAAACTTTGCACACGTATAGTAGATGGCATTTTAGACGAATTTGGAGTAACTAATATACGTCAGTGCTGCCAACATGATTCTAAGCCTGCTGATAGGTCCAATTTTAAAATGCATGTAACTTCTATACTAACTAATGGATTTCATTCAAAATTGGCACAACAATAGATCATATTATTTCAGATTATTTCTGACCAATACATGCATGACATTGTTGCCAGCATGATTTTACGCGCGCTGTTAGATCCAATGTTTAACTGCATGTAACGTCCATGCTATTCATTGGACTTCAACCAAATTTTGTATTTTGTACCTTAAGAGACGGAAATAAGAATATATTCAGTCATCAGGGCTGCCAACTGTAGTGGTCTATTAGGATACATTATGCCAGGTATACAGTATTTCGAACTAATTGGAAATTTCGATATTAGCAACTTAATTTCGTCATTATTCTAGATAGGTTCATATTCTGTAGAATAATCATTGGCATGAAAAGTAGGCTGTATAGTTCTTCACGGAACTTCCTGTTGATATCTCTCACCGTTTTTTTTTTTTTTTTTTTGCCCTGAAGATGTACGTATGTGCGTGACGTTTTTGCGTTTAGCAAAGGTCAGATCGCAATTTTAAAGATATTGCTGATATTTGGTACCGTAAAAAGGTTAGGGCCTGTGAGGAACTCTAATGATGGGCGTTAAAATCGGTGCAGGGCCGGACTATATTTTGGGGCCCTGAATTTTATCCTTATTTTTCGAATCGATATATCTTGGAAACGGTTGGTCGTATCGGAACATATTAAATACACAGGTGTAAGATCTCAGTGATTAGCAACGTTTTGACCCCTTATGATTTTTTAATATCTCTCACCGTTTTCTTTTTTTTGGGCCCTGAAGGAATACTTATGTACGTGACGTTTTTGCGTTTTGCAAAGTACAGGTCGCAATTTTAAAGATATCGAACTAAAATTTGGAACGGTGAAAGGGTTAGGATCTGTGAGGAACTCTGTTGATGGGCGTTAAAATCGGTGCAGGGCCGGACCATTTTTAGGGCCCTGATTTTCATCCTTTTTTTCGAATCGATATATCTCGGAAACGGTTCGTCGTATCGAAACAAGTTAAATCTACAGGTGTAAGATCTCAGTGATAGCAACTTTTTGACCCCTTATGAGTTTTTGATATCCCTCTCCGTTTTCTTTATCTGGGGCTCTGAAGATGTACGTATGTGCGTGACGTTTTTGCGTTTAGCAAAGTACGGATCGCAATTTTAAAGTTTTCGAGCGAAAATTTGGGAGTCTGAAAGGGTTAGGGCTTGTGAGGAACCCTGTTGATGGGCGTTAAATTTGGTGCAAGGACGGACCATTTTCTGAGGCCCTGAATGTCATACTTTTTTTTCTAATCGATATATCTCGGAAACGGTTGATCGTGGCGTGTGTAACGAGTCGTGGTTTCGACCGGAGCGTGGAAGGTCACAGCCTGTCGCAAGAGGGCACACGTGCACGTCACGAGACGATACAAAGCGAGCAGCAGCATGCATCAATCGTCCAACGCTGTTAGTCGCATTTCAAACAGTGACATGGAGGCGTCAAACGAAGAGCAAAGAGGTGTTGTTAGGTTTCTGACAATGGAAGGAGTAGGGGGAACGAACATTCATCGCCGAATGTCACAAGTCTACAGCGAACACCGCATGTCCCTTGCAAGGGTCAAGGCGTGGCACAAGCGCTTCAGGGAAGGACGAGTGTCGTTAGCCGATGATGCCCGGTCTGGGGCACCCCCCTGCATTACCGATGACAACGCCCAGCTGGTTGATGCACTCATTACCAAGCACCGCCGAGTGACAGTGAACGCCATAGCCGCCGTCGTCGGATTGAGCGTCGGAAGTTTGCACACCATCATAAAGGAACGACTGCTCATGCGCAAAGTGTGTGCCCAATGGGTGCCCCACAGTCTTCAACCACACCTGGAAGCATGTCGAAAAGCCCACTGTCTTGGTCATCTGCAGCGCTATGCTAGGGAAGGGAAATGGGTTCCTGGCACGAGTGGTGGCTGGAGATGAGTCATGGTGTCATCACTTTGAACCAGAATAAAAACGTCAAAGCCTCCAGTGAAAGCATCCAGGGTCACCACCACCCAAAAAGGCAAGGCCATCCATACGAGTGCAGGAAAGGTAATGCTGACGTTCTTCTTTGACCAAGATGGCCGGCTTTTGATACGCTTCGTGCCGCATGGGACAACAGTGAATGCCCAGCGTTACTCGCAAACCTTGACCACCCTTCGCCAAGCGATCAAAACAAAACGACCAGGCAATCTCACCCGTAGGGTCATTCTGCTCCACGACAATGCACGTCCTCATACGACCAACACAGTCGCGGCACTCCTGCAGAAATTCAAATGGGAGGTTCTCGGCCACCCTACATTCAGTCCAGACCTCTCTTCCTGTGATTACGCCATGTTTGGTCCCCTGAAAAGGATCTGCGGGGCCAACGATTCACCTCGGACGCCGATGTCCAGCTGTACGTGCGGAACTGGTTCACATCGCAGCCCAGGGAATTTTGTGAGACAGCCATTCACCGCCTTGTGTCACAGTGGGACAAGTGCCTCTACAGCCAAGGCCAATACTTCTAACATACAGGTACTGGTTTCTCTAATTATGCCTCCGGCTCGTTACTTTTTGAACGCACCTTATAGAATGAGCAACTAATTTTGACATACAATCTCTACTTAGTGTAAAACTAAGTCCCCGATTCTTGGATGTTACGGGTAAACTCGAGAACCACTAGATGGATTTTGATGCGGTTTTGACTACTCTGTAAAGGATATCTCGATGATGATTTCTGTAGAAAATAATTTATTTATTATCAACGGAAGCCGAGCAGTAACGATTTAAGTGGAAAAGTCGAAAAAACCTGGCGTCCGAGCGCTTTGTAAGCTTACGCTGGGCAAACCGTTGAAAATATATAAATACTGAGAGTGTAAGAATAGTTCAGCATGAAAAGTTCTACAAAAAAGCCCGGGAGACCATATGTCTATCTTCAATACATCAACCACTATAAGTGTTTTTACGTTTTAATTATTTCAACCATGTCCATTCAACTTCTGAAGCGACAGTTTACGAGCTATCTAAGGGCGAGTCTATCATCTCTGTTACAGCCTAGCTAGCGGGCGAACCTATTGCCCCGGATGCAGCCAGCAGCAAACCGTTGAGTCGTGTTGCGTTAAGACTTCTGAGAAGGGTGGTTGTGTTTGGAGAATCCCTGGAAGTGCAACTCGGGTTTTCTTCATTTCGCCTGTGAAACACAGTCAAGTTAAGATTGGACGGAAGGGGGATTTGAGTTTCATTCACCTCGCCATTCCCTGGAAGTGAAACTCTCATTTCGCCGGTGAACTTTTCGTTCGGCAAAATTCACAGTCAATTTAAGATTGGACGGAAGGGGGATTATATTATATTAAATTATACTGATTGGCGTATAATCTCTACTTAGTACAAAACAAAGTCCCCGATTCTTGGTTGTCACGGGTAAACTCGAGAACCACTAAATCGATTTTGATGCGGTTTTCACCATTCTGTAATGGATATCTCGAGGAAGGTTTCTGTAGAAAATAATTTATTTATGACCAAAGGAAGTCAAGCACTAACGATTTCAGTGAAAAGGTCGAAAAAAAGAACTGGCATCCGTGCGCTTTTTAAACTTACACTGGGCGAACCGTTAAAAATATCTATATACTATGAGTGTAAGTATTGTTCAGCATGAAAAGTTCTACAAAAAAGCCCGGGAGCGCATATCTCTATCTTCATTACATCGCCTACTATAAGTGTTTTTACGTTTTCATTTCTTCCAACAATCTCCATTGAGTTACTGAGGTGACAGTTTACGAGCTAGCTAGGGGCGAGTCTATCACCCCAGTTACATCTTAGCTAGCGGACGAGTTATTGCCCCAGATACAGCCATCAGCAAACTGTCGAGTCGTGTTGAGTTAAAAACTTTAGAGAATAGTGGTTGTGTTTGAAGTTTCCCTGGAAGTGCAAATCGGCTTTTGTTCATTTCGCCTGTGAACTTATCGTTCCACAAAACTCACAGTCAAATAAAGATTGGACGGAAGGGGGATTTGTGTTTCATGCACCTCGCCATTCTTAAATTACGTCTGACAAGAATGTGTTGCAAGAAAAGGAAGGAAGTTGGCAGTTTAACGTGACCGTTAATCTGTAGATTATGAGCCACGGGACCTCCTTTTTACGTGGAATCCGAACCACAGGACATGGCATTTCACATCGAAAATCTCACATGCATTGACCGGGAATCGAACCCCGAATGCCTTGGTGAGAGGCATACAGCTAGACCGCTGAGCCACCACGCCCCCCAAAGAATGTGTTGCACATGCATCTCCATGATAATATAAAATAGTCCAGTCAGTGATATTAACCATCATGTCGAGACGTAAAACGGATATTGGTCGTTGTTCATTTACATTAAAAAAAAGCGCTTATCACGTAATGCATTCATAACTGTTCCCGGTCGAAGCCGGCTCGGGTTGCTAGTTTATTAATAAAGGTTATCATACGTCATAGGTTAAACAGACCTTTCTTTTTCTTCTTTTTCGGTACCTGGGCCTGTAACAAAAGGCAGCCAGGGGCTTTTTACTTTAGGGTAAAACAAGATGTTCACTAAAGAACATACAGCCTACTTTCTCCTAAATGCACGGGTATTGTTATAACTCTTTGTCCTTTTCAAGGAGTATAATTGAATATTGGTTGTAGTACCGTGTTGAAATACAACGTGTTATACGGATATTAAACATAAATATGAGGTGCCCTTTGCTAGTGCTACCTCTGCACAACATTTCATTCAATTCCGTTTCATCGTGTTTGAATTGATATTGTGAACCGATTTGCACACATACATGTCCGCTATCTGCAAACAATTTGACCGATAACCTTGTCGTTTGGTCAAAAGATGCCTCCCACATAAAGATATGTTGTTGCAACATTTAGTAGAAATCAGCTGATTAGGTTGGTCGTAATTTGATTTAAGCTTTTAACATTTGGGTGGCAGCCATTACGTTTCTGTCAATATGGCGACGATATAAAACACGACCCTAAGTTGCCTTTTGCAGGTGCTACCTCTGTATCAAATTTCGTTCATTTCGGTTTCACCGGGTTTGAATTGATAGGGGGAATCGATTTGCACACATACATGGCCACTATCTGCAAATTATTTGGCTGATGACCTTGTCGTTTGGTCAAAAGATGCCTGCCACATAAGGGTATGTTGTTGCAGAATTTAGTGGAGATCAGATGATTAGATTGGTCGTAATTTGATTTAAGCTTTTAACATTTGGGTGGCCGCCATTACGTTTCTGTCAGGATGGCGGCAATATAAAACATCACACTGAGGTGTCCTTTGCTAGAGCTACCTCTGTCCCAAATTTCGTTTAATTCGGTTTCACCGTGTTTGCATAGATAGGGGGAATCGATTTGCACACATACATGGCCGCCATTCGCAAATTATTGGGCTGATAACCTTGTAGTTCGGTCAAAATATTCTTCGTACATGAAGGTATAATGTTGCAAAATTTGGTAGAGATCGGATGATTAAGTTGCACCAAATTTTGTTCAATTCGGTTTTACCGTGTTTGAATTGATAGGGGGAATCAATTTGCACACAAACATGGCCGCCATCCTCAAACTATTGGGCTGATAACCTTGTAGTTCGGTAAAAATATTCTTCGTACATAAAGGTATAATGTTGCAAAATTTGGTAGAGATCGGATGATAAGGTTGGTCGTAATTTGATTTAAGCTTTTAACATTTGGGAGGACGCCATTACGTTTTCGTCAAGATGGCGGCGATACAAAACATAACACTGAGGTGCCCTTCACATGTGCTACCTCTGCACCAAATTTTGTTCAATTCGGTTTTACCGCGTTTGAATTGATAGGGGAAATCGATTTGCATACAAACATGGCCGCCATCCGCAGACTATTGAGCTGATGACCTTGTAATTTGTTCAAAGGATGCTTCCTAAATAATGGTATGTTGCTGCAAAATTTGATAGAGATCAATGGATTAGGTAAGACATAATTTGATTTAAGCCTTGAACATTTGGGTGGCCGCCATTTCGTTTCCGTCAAGATGGCGGCAATATAAAACATGGCACTGAGGTGCCCTTTGCTAGTGATACCACTGTATCAAATTTCGTTCAATTCAGTTTCACCGTGTTCGAATTGATAGGGGGGGGGACAGACATTCAGAGTACACACACTCACACACACAGTCAGACACACAATTTTTCGCCCTGTGTTGATCTCATAAGTCTACTTTCATTTTTTGCAAAAATCGAAAGTAAGCTAAAAATATACTGGGTAGGCCAGCCTATTCGAGGCCGACGAGTGAGTACAAGAAAACTATTACAGATATTTCATAACTATGTGATAACTATGAATTCTCAAAAAATGTGTGGAGTAATGTATTTACCGCTGTAAGATATTTTCCATTTCCAAGGACGTCCGGCCTTCATAACCACGTGATTGTGTCAGCATTGCCTAGAATAACATTTTATAATTTTCCTACATGTCGAGGGAAGCCTCCGTGGCTTCGGCGGCAGCACGCCGGCCTCTCACCGCTGGGCCCGTGGTTCAAATCCCGGTCACTCCATGTGAGATCTGTGCTGGACAGAACGGAGGCAGACAGGTTTTTCTCCGGGTACTCCGGTTTTCCCTGTCAAATTTCATTCCAGCAACACTCTCCACTATCATTTCATTTCATCTGTCATTCATTTAATCATTGCCCCAGAGGAGTGCGTCAGGCCTCGGCAGCCGGCACAATGCATATCCTCGCCGCTAGATGGGGGCTTCATTCATTCCATTCCTGACCCGGTCGGAGACTGGAAGCAGGCAGTGGATTTTCATTTTCCTACATGTCGAGGCAATCCTAAATGCAAGGCCACAGGCCGAGAATGTTTAAAACTCTCTTAAAGGGTGTTAGTTGGTTCCTCAGTTTAGGGGCTGCGACAACGCGGTCATGTAGCCCCGTGAACAGCGGCTTCGGTGGCGTAGTCGGTAGCATGCTGAGCTTCTATGCCCAAGATAGCGGGTTCAAACCCGGCCGAAGCCGTCGGATTTTTTAAGAGCGTTAAAATCTCTCAGTATGCCTTCCTTCGGAGGGGAAGTAAAGCCGGCGGTCCCATGTCGCAGATTTATGGCATGTTAAAGAACTTTCCACTAATTACACCTGTGTGAAACTAAATTGTATAGATTAAGAATGTAAACAACGCTCTTAGGTTGCTACGTTCGTTGCCAAGAGCCGACTGCGGTGGCGTCTAGTAGCTAAGTTCTGGACCAGGCCTAGTAGTCGTTGACGGTGGTGTTTGGCGGCAAACGTAGGAACTACTTGAAATTTAAAGTCTGCAGTCCTCACTTGAATTGAAAACATAACACACACTAATACAGTCATCACAATTAACACCGGTTATCAGACAGATTCTACACACACCCAAAGTACACGGGGCTACATGACCGCGTTGTCGCAGCCCCTCAACTAAGGAACCGACCAGCCAGCCCCGTGTACTTTAGGTGTGTGTAGAATCTGAAGGGTGTCACCCGGTCGATATAATAAGTTACTATTATAGTATTATACTGTATCAGTGACTTCAAAGGCTGAGCAGGCTCGGCCTAAAGAAAGATGGCAGCTACTCTCTCGTTTGATTTGCCATAGCCAGCACACAACATCATGTGTAACCCTCTGTTAACTATACTTCTTGACAACGAACTCAAATGAAAGAGACAAGACATTCGCGTAGACGAATAATCCCGAATGACTGTGTGTATTCGAAAGACACCTATTATTATTATTTGCAGTTGTTTCATTCCGCCGCATGGCTATGGCCTCTGCGGCGGCGGGCCCCCTTAGACGGTTTCGCCGTCTCTTCGGGCCAGGGAATTAATGTTTTGGGAGGGGTGAAATTTTGGGGATGGTTGGGTTTGGTGTGAAGATTTGGGGGAAAGTGTGTTTGAATTTAGGTTTGGGGCAATGCGGTGGAGGTTGAAGATGGGCTTGGGCGATGTGGCGACGTGGAGAAGGGAGAGTTAGATGCTAGGTGGGGGAAGAAGGTGGAGAAGGGGGATTGTGTGGTTTGACATGGGTAGTGTTGAAAAGGTCGGAGATTGGTGACCAACAAAGAAAACATGGAATTACTGCTGCAATTGCCAAAAGTAGACGGTGTAACTTGTATTGCTCGGAGATTATAGAGGTGCGTTGGTGTTGATGAGACTAGGAGTAGTGGATAAGGGGCTGCAATGTCGTCCAGATCATAAGAGTGTGGAGGAGATAAAGTAATGGTGACGTTGAAGTGTGAGTTTGGAGCTGAAGAGATAGATAGGTTTTTTTTTTGTTTGTTTTTTTTTTTTTTTTTTTTTTTTTGTTTAGAAATGAATGTTGTCGATGACGATGGAGTAGACAAGTATGATCGCTGAGATGAAGAGGAGAGTGATAATACCTTAAGAAAGAGAAAGAATAAGTGAAAAAGAAGAAGAGAAAAAGAAAAGGGATAGTATAACTGGTGAAATGGGGAGTGCGGCGAATTAATGAGATGTGGTGTAGCAAGCGTATGAAATGAATCAGGTTTTTTTTTTTTTTTTTAATAATGTAAGTGATGAGATGGAAATAGTGGGTGAGTCGTGCGGGGCATAAGAAGAGTGGTGCAGTAAAAGGAAAGAAAGAGAGAGAAATTGATAGATAGAAAGAAAGAAAGAAAGAAAGAAAGAAAAAGAAAGATAGAAAGAAAAGAAATAAAGAAACAAACGGACCCATAGCAGATCTGCTGGGACGGTTGTACTAACGAATTGAGGGGTTAGTAGGCTGATGAGGTGAATGAATTATTGTAAGATGATGGTGACTATGGTGACAGTTTAACGGGAAAGATGTGAATGGGGAAGACCATTGCGGGAGACAGATCAATCCTGTTGACGAAATATCTTGTTATGGCGGATGGTGGTAGTTGAGGTGGTTGGGATGTGGAATGCTCTGGACTGTAATTCGGACAAGGTGACCACCTAATGGAAGCCATTTGTCGGTGTTGAATCGTGGATGAGAGCCAGAGCCATTGGTGGCTACTAGAACCATTGGTTGCTACTTAAGATGGAATTGATTTATTATGAAAAAGTAGGGGGTTCCGATGGCTGTAAGGGACCTCATCAGTTGACGGGGTTTAGTCCGGTGCCGGGAGGAGCCCCTTGAGGGTATAGACGCCCAACTTGGTGCGCAGGGGCGTGCGGAGAGGTCGTGTCAACAAGGGGCTGACGACAGGATTCTGTTTGGTGCGTGCCCTCAGGACGTAGCGTCGTTGGAGAATCTCGACGTAGGTGGTAAGAGGTGGCAGGGGCATGCAGTCGATGAGATCCGCGGTCCGAAATGTGAAGGGAAGGCGCATGGCCACTCGGACCAGGCGACGCTCGAGTTGGAGAAAGGGTGTTAGGGGACGCTCTGGGAAGCCAGCCCAGGCGGGATGCCCATAGACAATAAAGGTGCGGATTAGTGCCTTGTATGTATGGATGAGGGTCTTGGTGTTGAGGCCCCATGACGTGCCTGCCAGGCGGCGAAGGAGGTGTGCGCGCTTGCGAGCTGCAGGCAGCCTCGCTTTGAAGTGCGGACGGAAAGTAAAATGCTGGTCAAAGAGCAAGCCCAGGTAGCGGACGGTGGGTGTGGGAATGAGGCGGCGATCGCGGAGATAGAGCCGGAGGTTGTCCGGATTGCGGGTAACACTTCTTGCCCGCCTGCGAGGACGAAACAGGATGGATTGTGTTTTGTCACCATTAAGGCTAAGGTGCCACCTGTCACACCATGCCGTGAAGCGCTCAAGGTACGGCTGAGTGTGTCCTGTGATGTGCTGGACGGTGGCGAAGGGGGCCACTATGGCGGTGTCGTCCGCAAACTGCAGAAGCTGGAGGGGGGAGGGCGGTTGAGGGATATCGGCCACAAAGAGGACGTAGAGGAGTGGGGAAAGGACGGAGCCCTGGGGGACGCCTTGTTCGAAGGGGATGGGTCGGGAAAAGAGGTTATTGATGGTGATTTTGGCTGTGCGGTGTCTAAGGAAGGAGTTGACGAAGCGGATGTAGCTGTGGGGAAGATTGAAGTAGTGGAGCTTCAGGACGAGGGCGTCGTGCCATACCGTGTCGAAGGCATTTTGAAAATCGAAGGCTATGAGAAGGGTGGGAGCGGGACGATTGAAGTTGTCGGCGATGAGAGTGGAGAGGCGAAGGAGTTGGTCTTGGGCGGAGAGGTGAGGGCGGAAGCCGCATTGAGAAAGGGGGAGGAGGTGATGATGAAGAAGGTGGCGGTGGAGGCGCTTGGTAAGGATTTTTTCGAAGGTCTTGGAAAGGACGGCGGTCAGGCAGATGGGGCGATAAGAACTAGGGGAGGAAAGTGGTTTTCCGGGTTTAGGGAAGAGGAGCATCGTGGCGCGACGCCACTGGGTGGGATAGAAGCCGGAGCGAAGAAGAAAGTTATAGAGGCGGGTGAGTGCGGTGAGAAGAATGGGAGGGGCCTCCTTGAGGTGACGATAACGAATGGAGTCGGGACCTGGTGCTGTGTTGGTGGTGTGGGACAAGGCGCAAGAAATCTCAAGGTCCGTGATGGGGTCGTCAAGGGGATGAGGTGAGAGGGTGTGGCGGGAGGAAGGTTGTAAGTGAGGGCGAGAAGGTACGGTGGCTATGAAATCGTCGTGATCGTGGGTGTGAGAGGGGTCGTCGGAATAGCGAAACGTGCGGGCGAAGCGTGTGGCGAAGACGTCCAGCTTGGCTTCGTCGTCTGGCGGCGCCGTCCCATTGTATATGATGGGGTAGGTTGGGGCTGTAGACTGGCCAGTTAATCTATTGAGTTGGCGCCAGTAGGCGGGCAGAGAGGCAGAGACACGGTTGAGCCGCGTGCAGGCAGTGTGCCATGAGAGGCGTTTGTGGGCCTCTATGTAGGACTTAACTTGCCGGAGGGATTGTCGATGGCGCTGAAGGAAGTAGCGATCGTGCGTACGGAGATAAGTGTTGTGGTAGGAGTGCGCCAGGGCGAGAAGGCGACGTGCCTTTGGGGGGATTGGGGGGCGGGAGGGTGTCGTCGGGATGAGGGGGATGGCTAGGGAAGATGCTTGTTGGAGCGTGGCTTCAATATGGGTGGTATAGGCGTCGACAGTCGCTTGGTCTTCCAACGGAAGTTGATCTGCATGCAGGTTGGTAGTTATGTGCTCCCGGTACTCTGGCCAGTTTGCCGTGCAGAAGCTCTGGATCATCCTGGGGGGTGGAAGTGGCGCGTTGCGAGGCGGGAGGGGGAAAGTGAGCAGTACCGGAGCGTGGTCGCCTCCTATGAGGGGTAAGACTGTAACGGTAAACAAATGAAGGAGGGAGTTGTGGGCTATAACGGCATCGGGGGTGGTGTTGGAGGAGGGACGGGTAGGTTTGGGTAAGGGAACGAGGGTGGCATCGATGTGGCGGAGATAGATGTCCAGGCTGCGACGTTCCAGGGCTGAACGAGAGTGGAGGTTGAGGTCGGCCATTACCAAAAAATGGGGGAAAACCTCGGCCACGTGGGCAATAAAGTCTTTGGGGATGGGATGGTTGGGACGAATGTAAATTGTGGCGAGGTGTAGGACGCGGGACGGGAAATATATGGAGCAAATGAGGCTTTCAGGGAAGATCAGAGGGGGAGGGGGGATATGATGGCGAGTGGGGAGACGCGCGCGACTGGCGAGGGCCGAGCCACCGCGGCCTGCGTCGTTGGAGCGATCGGCGCGCAGAAGGGTGTAGCCAGGGAGAAAAGCGGGTTGGTCGCTCCTAAGAAATGTTTCATTGAGGAGGGCCGCATCGACATGATGGGACCTGAGGGTGTGGGTGAGGAGGGTACGGCGGGCATGGAAGGAACAGACGTTGTGGTAAAGGAGGGTGATATTGCGGGGAGTTCCATGTCTAGCAGGTTGTAATGCCATAATTAGCTTATACGGCGGTGACTCGGGGGTAGCGGGAGAAGGTGAAGTGGGTGAGGGGTCCCGAGAAAGAAGGGTGGAACCGAACCCCGAAGATTTGCTGTGTAGCCAGTTGAAGCTGGGTCAGTACCAGCGGCCGTTGGTAGGGGAGGATATTCTGGAGGGAGACCACCATGAAGCGGATGAGGTCTTCGATGGTGGGGGGAGGGAATTGGGATTGGGCAGGGGCGGTGGGTGGGTCGACAGATTTGACTGGAGCAACCGTTTCTGGGCGGTTGGGGAGAGGTGCTGGTTTGGCCTTGCATTTATAGGAGTAGGTGGGGTGAGTGAGCTGGCACTGGTTACATCGGGGGGGCTGGGCAAGATTGGGACACTTCCCGGTGGAGTGCGACGGCTGGGAGCAGTGACCGCAGCGCGGCGGTTGCCGGCATTGGTCCGTGGAATGCTCATTATAGGCGAGGCACCTGTTGCACCTGATAGCGACCGGAGCAGGAGCTTGGGAGGGTTCGACCCTATGATGATATCGGTACAGGTAGACCCCGTCCGTAAGCAGGCGGTCGACCTCGGCCTGGGTTACAAGGAGAATCCGCACCATCCACGTGGGGCCCTCAGCGTTGCGAATGCGGAAAGCCTTCCGCGCATCGACTTGCTCCAGGCGGAGTTCCTGCAAAACCGCCTCCTCGGTGAGATCGGGGTCCACGCCCCGGATCACACACGAGAAGTGCGGGTTGCGTTGCGGAGGGGGGGGAGTAGCCGGGTGTTGGCGGGCACGGATGGGTTCCGCAGTCACCTGCGGTCCAAGCTGACGGACCACCCCGGGGTCGTGGAGAACGGCGGCAGTGGCGTCATCGTCAGTTTTGACGTAGACACCATTGGTGGTGGCGGTGGCGGTGAAGTTGGGGTGGCCAAGCACGCGGCGCAGCGCGTCGGTGAACAAGTACTTGTTGCTGTGGGTATGGCCGCGGAAAAGGAAGATATGCTTGAAGGTAGGCTCGGAGGCCTTGGTAGCATAGGAAGGCAAGGAAGGGGAAATCTGGGAAGGTGTGGCGGTGGTGGGGGTGAAATGGGGTATGTTCCCCGTGGGTGGGAGGCGAGGGTCGAGGGGAGAAATCAATGGGGACACCGGCGGCGGGGAGGTGCTGCAGTGACGTCTGGAGTCGGTAACGATCTCCTCCATCCCCTCGTGTACCCGCAGACGGGAGCGGTGCGTCCCCCCCTCAGAATCGGAGGCATCGGACGCGCGCCGCTTCTCGGGACAGCTCGGAGTTTGGGGAACGACAGGTGGCAAGGAGAAGTGGGTGCCAGGGGATTTAGGGGGAGGTGGAAGGGCGGGCGCCCTCGGTGGCTTAGGGATGGCCCCTTTGGAGGAGGAGGGGTTGGTGGTGTTCCGGGAGGCAGAAGCCTGGGCGCGGCCGGGTGAGGTCTTTCCTCTGCCCTTACCCATGGTGAGATTAAAGGATTAATATAACAATACGACGAACAATAGTATATAGGGTAAAGGGGGGCACTATTTCGAAGGTAGCTGCAAGCCGAGCGCCTTCTAAAATGGGGCTGTAAGTAAGGGGAGGGAAGGTGCGGGAATGGGACGGGCGAAGCCAAGCCGAGCAACGCACGGGAGGTATGGGAGAAGGAAGGGGAATTATGTGCGGGGCGGGTAGTGGAAAATGAGAAGTGAGATAAAGGGGAAGTGTTATAGGAGTAGCTAGCCGCTAGCTCACTATTGCTGTATGAAGTGTATGTGTTATCTGTTTGCGTAGTTGGACTGGGGCTGGTATTGGGGGACGAAGAAATGAGACGATTTGAAGAGAAGTGTGAACAAGCTGCGCGCCCGACACCAACGAAAAGAGGCTAGCAGCTGTGAGCTCGGTGAAGGACGTAGCGTGCCAGGTCACTGAACGCTAGTGCGATGGCGTAGACTTGAAGATCGTAGCGGTGTTCAGTTTGTGAAGCGGAGATGAAGTTTGAATAAATAATTTGCCAGTAGTGAGCCACAGAGGGCAGATGTAGAGTAGAAAACGTAGAATTATGAAACGAAGAATAGATGCTGAAATGTATGATATTATGGAGACGAAAGTTGCACAGACTGCAATGCAGTGGTGTGACGTGAGCTCCACGTGGCGTGACGAGGTCTTCTCGAAGAATCCAGAATATTCGAGAAGAAGACGATGGCGATGACGTGGCGATAGCTGGATGATGACGTAGAAAAAATTCTGGCGATATTCAACAAGAATGACGTTCTTCAGAATAGTCAGAAATCAGATGGAAAGACACCTTTCGCACCAAGAACATACAATTTATTTTCAAGATATTGCGTACGTAATAGTAACACGACATTGGTTATGTCCACGTATGTATCATCAGCTTGTTGAAAAAGATACAAACATTGATATAAGCGGCTTTAAAAATATTAAGTTTAATGATTACAAGTTTCTTTATGAGTAATTTGTTTTCTATAGCAGCAATAACATAATTAATAAAGACTTCCTAATGCACTATCAGGTTTCAACGTACAGAGCTTTCTTACGGTGCGACGGAGAACTTCTTCATCCCACACCTTTCATGTAGCTTTTGAAATAATCCGCGGGAGGCGCAGTAACTTTTCAGTCATATTCTTTGGATAGATCTGTTTGGTGGTTGCTGGTAATTGGTGTTTGCACTGCAGGTCATTGTGCCCAATATATCACGGAATCACGGATTTGGAAATCACATTGCAGACGGAAGTGTGTACGGTATTCCAGATTACCGAATTATTTTATGCAATTACTACAGATGCACGAATGAAAACATGATATTCGACCTGGACCAAAGAGGATATAATAGATAGAGATGCAACTTAATGTAAAATTTTGACGCAACATTTGCTCGGCCCAACTAATTATGAAAGCCGGATCTAGATCCTATAGGCTTTCATATAGCCGTGGTAGGTTTTTTCGAGATCTCGGGAACTAAGCGTCGCCCAGGGTTCAAACCTATACCCACCGAACCGGAGTCGAAAAAAATATTTTCAAAAAAAGTCTGTCTGTATGTACTGTATGTATGTGCATGACGTTTTTGCGTTTAGCAAAGTACAGGTCGCAATCTTCAAGATATCGAGCTGAAATTTGGTACGGTGAAAGAGTTAGAGCCTGTGAGGAACCCTATTGTTGAGCATTAAAATCGGTGCAGGGCCGTACCTTTTTTGTGGGCCTCGAATTTCATCCTTCTTTTTTGGGATCGATATATCTCGGAAACGGTTGGTCGTATCGAAAAACGTTAAGTGTACAGGTGTAAGATCTCCGTCACTTACGACGATTATTTATTTCACTTACAATAACCTAACCAGGACCTTCCCTGTTAGTGGGTCATGCCCTCATCAACGACGATTACTTATTTCACTTGCGACAATTCAACTTCTTCTCACGAAGACGATTATTTCACTTTTATTTTCCATCCCTCGAAACAAGGCATACTCTGGATCACGTACTGCCCCCGTAAAATGAATTATTTGGGATGAAAATGGGAATATTTTTCAAAGCCCAAGATAAAATTTAACCATGCAACATCGAGGCTGGAAGTTGGCAAAAACCAGTCTTGTAGCTACGTCGAGCAGGAGGGAAATTCCGTCACGTGACTATATTGCGCAATAGAAGCTTCCAGAAGCTTAGAAACGGCCTAGCAACAGCGAATCATCCCAGGAATTGTTTAAACATTGTTATAAATTATCCGATTGGATATGAGCTCACAGCCAATAAGAAGAAGTTTTAGAGGAGACGGGAGTTCCAGCAACTAAATTTTATGGATATTTAACACATTTAAGCCCCAAGAGAGTGAATTTATGTAATGGTAAAGTGAAGAAAATTATGATAAAATATTGGAGATATTTTATAAGCCGACAGCAGGTCGCAATTCGAAGGAATAGGCAATTTGCTAGAGCCCGTTCCAATTTTCGAGGGAACGAAAAAGGCGGCCAGATTCGGTGACTTGAAGGGGAGACGCCAAGCATCGAGGCTCTTGTTCATCTGACATTTGAAATGATCAGACGTGTTTTGTCGGGAGAAATTGGAGTCCCGAGTGCATCACCGAGTTCGTGAAAGGTTGATTCGTGGAGACGCGGTATTAGCAAGGCTAGGAGTAGGAGATTGCCGCGCCAGCAAAATGAGTGAAGTTGCGAGGAGAACAAATGCCGCAATAACTTCAAACTGATCGACTTCAGAAACATTATTTCTACTCCAGATTATAGTATATAATCGAGTGAAGTGTATTACGAACTTTTATTGAATTCGTATGAATATTTTGGAAAATATAAGCTTTTTTTGTGAAGCGTTAGAAAAGTGTCTGAATCCAGCGCTACAAAGCACTTTTGTTCGAGGCAGACTACAGCGAATGCACAGATACACAAGAGTAACAGTGATTGTTAGCATTGCTAGTGAGGAACTTTATTGTAGCACCTGTATGATGACGGTGTATTCTCAACGGAAGAACATTATTAAATATTATACTATGATTGCAATTATGGACTAAATAAGTACGTGCGCCAGGAATACAAGCATATAGAAGCAATGTATTCAACGATGGAGCTTCGTTAGAGGAGTTGGTTCATGACTGTTTACTTTATGAGCAAACATGAGACGTTATGTACAACTACATCCTAGTGCATTATCGTCAAACATGAGCTCGATATTAACACCAGCGACTACAAAACGATATTCATACTCCTCTCCATGAATATTCAGTATACGAGGGAGGTCCATGACTTCCTTTTCGAATTTTTTCGGAACGTGAAGCTGAACTTTCGACACTTCTCGTTGTTATGATGAAACTGTACCATGACGGAGTAAGAAGAGACATGAAGACTATCAAGAGGTCCAGGGTATACCCGGTCACAATGAAGATGATGGTTGGCGGTCCGCAGTTCGATCCCGCTCGGAGCTTGATGATTTCCAGGAGAGGGATTCTTTCCTCGCCTGAGGTCTTCAGTTCTTGGAGACGAACTGGGATCCAACCCGGATCCTTGAAGGACGTAACAACTGAGTATTTTACAATACTCTATTTGAACTTCTAGACTTCCAGACAAGGTAGCTGTGCTCATTAAAGTTGTAGTTAGAGCATTATTAGTGACATTCTAGAGCAATTCCTTTATCCATATTTCGACAGAACATTTATGTACTCCATGTATAGACATTTTATTCTTCGAGATCGTTTGTAGTGATCGTCTTTCGATGTTTTCAGTATTGTTTGCTTGCAATCCAGTTTCTGAACTGAGATTTTAACTTGTTTGAGGAACTAGTATTTTTGTCATTTCCTTTAAGGAACAGTAATTTATTTTCGACGCTTATGAATTCATTCTGAATTCAGGTGATAGACATTTTCGTCTATGTTACCAATTAAGTTAATTTATTGGTTTAATTTGGGCCTCTTATCCGTCGAGAAGTAACATCAAGAAAGAAGAACGAAATGGTGATATATTGTGAAATATCACAGCATCGTTACCATCTTAGCATCGTATTGGAGAGAAACATTTAACGTAGAAATGATGATTGTCGTTAGAACTCATTGACATTCGTTCAGAATGGAGATAACACGAATATGACTAACTGTATGCTTTATTGAAGAAAGCTATGATCTTTCAGTCAGTTAAAATAATTGAGAATAGAATCTTCTTGGAGGATTATTATCATCCGGCGCTAGGGAAGATCTAGTTTGATTACCTCGTCGAGATTGATCCTTATCGAACCTACACAAATAACTTGTGTGATTATTTATTCACGATGTGTAATATAATGTCACATTGTAGACATGATATTCCTTCATCCGTGAAAGTGAAACGAGAAGCATGTAGTGACAGTACAGTATTTTTAGCCTACTTTTCACATTTTGCAAAAATGAGGAAAAAGTAGACTTATGAGATCGGGCAAATGTGTGTGTGTCTGTCTGTCTGTCCTTCTGTCTGTGTGTGTGTGTCCCCCCCCTATCAACTCCTAAACGGCTGGAGCAATCGAAACAAAATTTGGTAAGAGTAAAGATCTATACCCGAATATCTCACGGCCATATTTGAAAATGATGTCAGTGCTACCAACTGCTAAAAAATCGCAATTGAAATTTGAGCTCCATGTCGGATATCTTGGGAGGTATGAATGGGAGCTATTTCAAAATTGGCACACGTATAGATAATAATATTGCAGTTTAATTTCCAGGAGGCCATAGATGGCAGTGTTGCCAAAATGATTATAAGCCTGCTGATAGGTCCAATTTTTAAATGCATATAACTTCTACACTATCAATTGGAATTCACCCAAATTTCGTATGATGTATGTGTACATAACCAGATATGACTGAGCGTATTCTTGAGACCCACCAGAGCTGCCAACTGTTAATAAATGATCCTAATTTATTTTATCCAAATACCAATATATCAGAAATTATGCAAGTCGACAGCTTTAAACTATGCACACGCATATTACCTGACATTCTATATTAATTTGGAGTAACTTATATACGTCAGTGCTACCAACGTGATTCTAAGCCTGCTGATAGGTCCAATTTTAAAATGCATGTAACTTCTATACTAACTAATGGATTTCATTCAAAATTGGCACAACAATAGATCATATTATTTCAGTCTATTTCTGACCAATACATGTATGTCATTGTTGCCAACATGATTTTACGCGCGCTGTTAGATCCAATGTTTAACTGCATGTAACAACCAGGCTATCCATTGGACTTCAACCAAATTTTATATTCTGTACCTTAAGGGATGGAGCTAAGAATATTTTCAGTCACCAGGGCTGCCAACTGTAGTTCTCCATTAGGCTACATTATGCCAGGTATACAGTATTTCGAACTAATTAGAAATTTCGATATTACCAACTTAATTTCGTCATTATTCTAGATAGATCCATATAGATTTATCATTGCATGAATCTTAAATTTTAAGAAAAGTAGGCTGTTTAGTTCGTCACGGAACTTCTTGTTATTGAATGTATACGCAACGGTTTAGAGATATCCTAGTAACGTTTTTAAAGTAATTGTGAGGAGGTCTTCCACGCTTAGCCCAAAGGTCGTTGACATGTATAAATTACTGGATTAACAACTGATGTTATTGTTAGTTATACCAGCGGTTGGTTTGGCAACGCTGAGGAATTATGCCCATTTTAAGGAATGCCAGTTTTAAGGAAGTGAAGATGATAACCTTTTGAGATTGGTTAATATGTTTGTAATTTCGTGTGCAGTTGGCATACGAGAGGCTTTTAGCGAAGGAGTTTCCACATGGTAATACAGTCTTTGCATGGGAAAGACTACTTTTGGCTAGGCATAGGTGATGAGTTGGTAGAACTGCTTTTATTTCATACACGACTTTGTATAAGTGAAGATAAGTAGGGTCGCATGTGAAATTTAAACGGGAAAGTCGGATATTGAAGTCTGTTATGTTTACTCTTATTAACTTTTATTAAACCCAAGTATGTAACTGCGTATGTTTTACCTTAGCTGATCGAATATATCCGACTTATTTTGACGACAGACCAGAATTGAGTATAAGTATATTTCTGAAGTTATGGAGGATTGTGAGGATCCCATTAAATTGCAATTGGCATTAATGCGAGATTGGAGCTTATGCTCGTGTGTAAATAGACATTACATTTTTATCTTGATAATAGCTCATGCTATTGAATGTATTTTAAATTCATTTGTTATTAACTTTCATTATTATTCAATCCAGGGTATAACGTGTCAGTTTTAGGAAGTTATTTGATGTTTTAGCATAGTGTATAGAGTATGAAAATCGATGTGTTTCGAATGGGTTTTACGTATTGTTTAGTGTGTATGGAAACAACTCCGTTGGGGTATCACAACGCGAGGGAGTGAAAGGAACAGTGTGTAGAAGTTTCATTTTGTTATCTTGTTGGATGTATGAAAGATTTGCGTCTTTGTCTAGCGAAAATCAGATTTTTATAACGTTGCCTGATGGGTGACAGAAGTGTGTATTCTCGGCCAGGGAAGGCAAGCGAGGGACTGCTTCAGAACTCGTTTTCCAGCCAAGGCCAGTGTACCACCACATAAATGAGTCAACATGTTGCTTGCCAACAGTGTCAATGATTGAATCAGCCGGTATTGGAGATTGTAACGGGCTGGATTATATAATCTGTCACGTGGCTTGAATCGCGCGCCGCGAGGACACAGGTGTCCAGTTGGAGCATGCCATAAGAATGTGAAACACGCCAGGGGTTTTAATTGTTTTAGCTTGTTGTGAAGGCTTAGGCCACCCCAAAATTTTGTCACAGTGTTCGTGGAACACAGGATTGTCAGTGGCGTAGATGTGAAGAGGTGAGAATGGGTTTGTGTTTTATTAAGTGAATGAATGTTTAGTTATAGTTTACCTTTGTTATTAAATTGTTTAATTTTGCTAGACGCCGCGTCGTTTCGATTTATTTTAGATATAAAGAGATCCAACTGTGAAACCCATTTTAGGTCCAGAAGCTGACCACGAGATCCCCAAGAACACAAGGTAGGTGCTCTACTTTGAGCCAAGTGCATATATGTAATTCACAGTTTCATCGTATCTTCCGCTACGTATATTCTTGATGGTCATGTTGAAGTGGATTCTTGACTAGTATTTAAGCCGGAGCAGTCAGGGTCTACAAATCCAGCTTAGCTTCGGATATCTGACAGACCGCCTCTCGAATATACGGGTACAGTACTTCTACTAGCTTGAAGCTAAACACATTATTTACTTATTTGGCCCAATCGGCAATACAACTTAGCTTGAATATCCATAATTTATTATATTTTCTCATAATTACTTCGTGATAAGACTTCCATGTCACCCTCTCATTTTTATATCATAACTTTTACACGACGGCCTACAATTCAATATTATTTATCATTCTTAGGTGTTCCGTTTTCCACCATTACTTTAAGGAATTCTCAAAAATCATTATTATTTCAACAATACTTAAAAACATTACTATTCGTTCAAGTCATATTTCCCTTATAATTTGAGCTCAATATTCAACTTCTCGCTGCTTTATTATTGATCATATTTGTGGAGCATAACATTCATTTCTAACCACTTTTATTTCAAAACACAAACTCGATAATCATTATTTTATTATTATTATTCTTTCAATTTCAAATCACTTTATAATAGCGCTTATTTATTTTATAATTCAATTATCTGGTGAAAATTCAAACCATTTATACTATTTTATTCTTTCAACTTTTAATCATTTCATTACAGCGCTCAATTACTTTACAATTACTTATGTTGGCGAAAATTCAAGCCATTTTTATCATATTAATCCTTTAACTTTTAATAATTTCATTCTGGTGCTTATTTACTTTACTTTCATTTAATTGGCGAAAATTCAAGCCATTTGTATTTCGAATTTAGATTCTTCCTTTTCAATCCATTAATTACTTAAAACTGTCATATTTGCGGGTATTAATTACTTTTTATTCAGTTATTGCAATTATATCTTTATATTCAACGAGACTATCCTCGTGATTCATCTTTGCTTTTATCCCAATCATATTTATCAATTTTATCCCAATCATATTTATCAATTACTCAGTGCATTTCAATTTTCTAGCGAATCAAGGCTAAACTCCCCAGTTGGCACTTGGTTACGCTAGTACAGAGCATAGTACAACACAATCATAATAAAAACATTTATCACTCACCTCGTGTGCAGACGATGATTACACCATCTGAATGGGTTCACCCATCTCAATACATTTTAGTTCTCTTCCATGGTACTTATTTCCATACACATCCTATCACACTCACATAATCTACACTGTTTTACAATTGAACACATTTTTACTTTACAATTCACTTGACATACGACACTAAATAATACCCTTTCTTTTTACAACACTTCACTTCACTAATTCACACACCATATCTCAGTGATCCCAGATGACTCCTATCGACCTACAACGAGTCGCTGCTAATCCCAAAAATCAGCATCGGACGTGTGAAAGCTCGTACAAAGTTCATCTATCCTGCACTAGAATAAATTGTTGTATAAGTCTCTCGAACACTGCTTCTAAATGTAGTCTATTTTGACTTTGCTGTCTGTTCTAATATTGACGATAATTGTTTCTCTCTGTCCGTTATTTCTAATTGGATATCGCGGTTTATTACGCTTCTTATGGTATCCTGTCTTGAGAATCATATACTGTCTATCGAATGTTTTGCTTACTTCGTTCACTATCTTGTTCGGGCTTCGAACCGGCGTTTATATGTTCCTGCATATAGCACCTTCTCTTCGTGAACCTAATTGCTTTTATCATACTGACGAATGTCTTTAATAATGTCCTTGCTAGACATATCATAGCTTGATTTTTATTCGCGTTCTATGACGTTACTAAAATGTTCGAACTCGCGTCTCTTTGAACTCGTAGTCCCTTAATGTCTCCGTGTTGCTTGACCAAAGTCTCTTTGATTTCGGTAGCTTTAACTGTTCGATTTTACAGCGTTTACTCTTCATAGTCTTGAACTCATAACTGTTAACTATGGCGCACTTCTACTATAATGGACTGTACTGATTATATCTGGCGAACAATACCGTATTCTCTCTGGCTACTGAACATGACGCGTTTTAGCACGACCTCTCACGATCTGCTGTAGACTGAAATACTTTATACTACAATGTGCTCCGTCCCTGCGGACACTGAAGATTGAGTAACTGCGAAGCAGCTCGACCTGCCTATACGGTCGGTATTAAAGTGAATAACTTGACGAAAACTCTCCACTCAGGAGTTCTGTTAGACTGTATCGACGTGATGTAACACCTTCGCCCAAGCGAACTGTAAGACTGCATGACTTGGCTTCGTTCAAGCCCCTATTTATTCTGATCTACTAAAAATATAGTTCCTGCATCCCTTGCGGAGCTTATTCTCTGTATCTGGACTCCCATCTGCTTGAAACTTTGTATGCGAACGTAGAATGTGCTAATTCTAACCTTTGTTCCATGCAAAATTTATTTTAATCATACGTTTATTTTAATTAAATAGAAAGATTATTATTCCTTCTGCGGGGCCGGCTGATTAGTTTATTTTACATCCATATCCCTGCGTTTTAATTACCAATGACGCTCTGTTGACGTTGCAATTTTTAATCGTGTCAGCTTCTAAGGCTACCAACCTATACAAATATATGATCCCTGTATGTGCCTTATTGCTCGCTATCTGAATGTAGTACTGTTTCTCTGTCATGTTGTTTCCTAGCACTGATTAGCATTTGTTTGGGGTCTCCTAGACTTGTATCAAAATTATTGCTGTGTCGGTTTCTTTAGGGTTCAGCTTGACTCGTCGTAATAATCGTTAATCACTGAACTTAGTCGCATTAAATCCGACAGTTCTGTCATAAATATGATTCAAACATGCTTGCCTGAGATTTTGGATGAATTTTTGCCTGATGCAATACCATATTATGAGCACGCAGAATTGCTCTTATCTGTTTATATTTCCTTGACGCTTATTACTGATAGTAGTATTTATTACTTTCCTAATGGATTTTAATAACGCAGCTGTGGGGTATGACTCCTGCACGGCTGTCGCAACCTTTTACAATACTCCTTTCTGGCTGGACTTGGGCAATACTTTCATCTCACAGGTCTAGCGTTCGAGGCTTGTGCCAACCCCAGTTGGGCACATTACAAAGAGCCTCGAATTTGGACATACAATTTATTATTAAAGGTTAGCATACGTCATGGGTTAAACAAACCTTTCTTCTTCATCTTCTTTTTCAGCATCTCGGCATCTCGAAACGGAAAAAGCTAGAAACAGTGCCACATTAAGCCAGCGTGGGCACGCCTGTAACATAAGGCAGCCAGGGGCTCTTTACTTTAGGATAAAACAATATACAGGGTAGGTCAGCCTATTCGAGGCGAACGGGTGCAAGAATACTATTACAGATATTTTCATAACTATGTGATGGTTTAAGCATTGCCTATGAATAGTCAAATGCATTTACAGCTGTATGATATTTTCTATTTGTAAGGACGTCCGGCTTTCATAATCACGTGATGGTTTCAGCATTGCCTGGAATAACATTTTAGAATTTTCCTACATTTCCACGCAATCGCCGAAGGTCCAAAATGCCAACGAAGTTGTTGTTTGAGATTATTACCCCTTTTGCTCGCCGCTATGTAGCCGCACCGTCTCGTCCAAAGCAGGTCGTGCGGCGTTGCCTCCTACTTGTTTTTATAGGCACAAATTTATCGGTCCTATTGAATATATAAGGTGCGTTCAAAAAGAAACGAGCCGGAGGATGGAATGCGCAAACCGGTGACGACATCGGCTATTCGTGGTGTGTGTAAAGAGGTGTGGTTCCGACCAGAGCGTGGAAGGTCACAGCCCATCGCCAGAGGGCACGTGTGCACGACACGTGACGATACAAAGCGAGCAGCAGCGTGCATCAATCGTCCAACCAAGACCAAGACAGTAGGCCATTCGACATGCTTCATGTTGTGGTTGAAGACTGTAGGGCACCCATTGGGCACACACTTTCCGCAAGTGCAGTCGTTCCTTCATGATGGTGTGCACACTTCCGACGCTCAATCCGACCACGGCGGCTATGGCGTTCACTGTCACTCGGGGGTCCTGGGTAATGAGTGCATCAACCAGCTGGACGTTGTCATCGGTAATGCAGGGGGGTGCCCCAGACCGGGCATCATCGGCTAACGACACCCGCCCTTCCCTGAAGCGCTTGTGCCACGCCTTGACCCTTGCAAGGGACAAGCAGTGTTCGCCGTACACTTGCGACATTCGGCGATGAATGTCCGTTCCCCCTACTCCTTTCGTTGTCAGAAACCGAACAACACCCTATTGCTCTTCGTTTGACGCCTCCGTGTCACTGTTTGCAATGCGACTGGCAGCATTGGACGATTAATGCATGCTGCTGCTCGCTTTTTATCGTCACGTGACGTGCACGCGTGCCCTCTAGCGACGGGCTGTGACCTTCCACACTCTGGTCGGAACCACACTTCGTTATACACGCCACGATTAGCCGATGTCGTCACCGGTTTGCGCATTACAGCCTCCGGCTCGTTACTTTTTGAACGCACCTTATAGAAAAAAACTGAACTATTTGCCCACAATGTTTTTCAAATCGCCCATCGAATTCACATTTTGTCAGTTTCGCCCACAAACGTGCTAAAATCGGCCACTACTGGGCGAATTCGCCCAGTTTGGGAATCTCTGGCGTAGACGAAGAAGACATGCAAAGGGAAGGAATATGTATTTGAATAAAAATCCTAGCCCTATCATCACAGTTTCCTCCAGTTCACCCAATCACTGTTTACCCTGTGCTGCATTTCAGGGACGTATATACAATATTTTTTGTGGAAGGGGGGGGGGGTGACTATCCTGGAAAATTGTGAGTATTCATAGAAGATTGTCACCGCAAAATACCCAGAAATACCAACCAATATCTTAGAGCATATAACTTTGTATAATTATTTTAGATAATTGTTAGTTGTAAAATTAAAGTTTATGTAGCGTACAAAAATGTTGTAAAATATAACACAACACACAAATAAAATGTTGTACTTAATGAATTTTCTATTATGGCCTTTGGAGTATGAATGGCAAATATCTAAATATTTCTCAATTTACTAATCAGACATTGATATTGATAATTGATAATTTATTTCTCAGAAGTACCGTACTGTGGGATTCTCAGTTTTGCCTCACAAGGCTGAGTGTACCCCGTTCCAGCCCTCAGACCTCAATTAAAATTTCTTGGCAGAGCCGGTAATCGAATTCGGACCTCCGGGGCGGCAGCCAAGAATGCTATCCACTACACCACGAGATAGTCTAATTTCAATCTTAATATTGTTTATAACGTAGCCAATAAGTTATGATTAGTGTAAAACCAAATTTACAATTAATTTATGCTTTTACCAAAGCAACACTTTCTTAATTTGATTGGATTTTGGGGGGGGGGGCTGGAGCCACAGCTCCCCCCTTATATACGCCCCTGCTGCATTTCAGCCTCCAGTCTCCCACCAATTCACACGTAGGAAATTTCCTGGCCTTATTCACACGCCTTTATATACCCTAGAACAAACGTCCGGCTTTTACCAACTTACTGCATCGGTATTCCTTCCCGCAACCTTGATAATTGCAGCATACAGCCGGTGTAAATATGATAAGAAGTGATTCTGTTTTACCTTCACAACTTTCTACAGCCAAAGATAAATATGTCAAGATTATGTGAAACAAGAGATTTCGCCATATTATTGTGTGTGTCTATGTTCCACTAGTGCTTAGAGACAGCCCAGTGGGACTAACGAAGTCATGACATGACATGACCCATGCAAGCGAAGCCGGCTTGCGTGCTATTTTAGCCTCTCAGCCCATCTAGGGGCCTTTAGTGCTATATCAAGGGTAGGAACTGGTTTAATTTTTAACTTAATGGAATTGGGTTGGGTTTGGTAAATTTGAGTCAAACTGGCCAGAATATGATCTGAGGTTAGGGTGGTGGGAAGGAGTAGGAATTTAGGAAATGGGTAGGTTAGAGAGAAGTGGAATGCAGCATTGCATAAAGATCAAAGTGAGCCTGAGCTCGTAGCGTACCTAGTGGTTGCAAGAGACAAGAAGAAAGGGTAGGGCAGTAACAATATGCCGGAGGCATCGTGCAGAGGGCCCGCGGACCACTGGGCACCATCCCAAGTGGGCCGGCCGTGGCCGGCCACCTGAGCAGACGAACAGCAGGGCCACGGGGCAAGTGAGGGGTTATGTGAGAGGTAGAGATCGAATCCGCGGGCCGCAGGGCACCAGCCCAGGTGGGACGGCCGTGGCCAGCCACTTGAGCGGGCACCAGGCAGTACCGCGGGGCAAGAAGGGTAATGAGGAGTGTGCTGTCAGAGTGAGTGAGGGGGTAATTTAAAGAGTAACAGAGACCAGGTGTTGAAGTATTTGAAGAATACTTGTGAGGGCTGAATTTTGGCTTGTGATGTGACTTGATGGAGGACTTGGAGGAGAAATGGGGAGTGACAATAGGAAGTGAGTAGGGAGGCTATGGGGGTTTTGACTCAAATACCGTTATTTATGCAAATTAGGGGGCGTGGCAAGGTCAATGACCTTGAGGTAGGTCATGATCAATGACCTTGAGGTAGGTCATTGACCCCCAAGGTCGCCGGGACCCCGGAAGGTAAACAAACCTTCGGAGGGTCCAGGAACCGGTTTGAGGGGGTGTGGGTGGAGAGGGAGGAGTGGGGGTGGGGAGGGGGAGTGGGGGTGGGGAGGGGGAGGGGGAGGGGGGTGGTGGCGAGGTTGGGGGATGAGGGGGAAGGATGGAAGAGGCTCTGCACGAGACCCTCCTCGACCCAGTCTCTCTCTTGGACTGAGCGCCTTCTCTGATATTATCCTGGGCTATATAGCTTTGCTTTGATCCCGACGAGATCCGAGTGTTGCCGAAGGTTTCCGAATCCTTGGTTGTGAATGAATCGTCAGAGAATTGAACGGTCAACTGGTGTGTGTGTGTGTGTGTGTGACGTTACAGCAGATTACTGGATGTGAGGTAGGTCATGAACGGGAGTGTTTTGAATGGAAAACATTAGTGTAACTGCTGTGTGTGTGACGTCACAGCAGATTACGAGATGTGGGGTAGGTCATGAACGGGAGTGTTTTGAATGGAAAACATGAATGGTGGTGGATGGCGGTGGTTGTTTGGACCCTGACGTGGTAGGTTGGTTAGGTGTGAATGGGTCTGAGAGACAAACAAGATGGGGTTGAAAGCGCTCAATGGTAAACAAACATCGATGCGTGGGTGAATGTTTAATGAACATAGGTTGGTGTGTGAATGAATAAACCGATTTGAACGGTTAACCTGTGTGTGAAGTCACATGTGATGACTAATCCTGAGATTGACAACGGGTTGTATGCTAGGTCATGTCTGGGAATGACCTTACGGTGATTGAGAGGGTGCGGGACAAATGATGAGGTAAACGTGTCTGAATCATGAATGGAGATGGATGGTGGGTGTTGAACTCTGGCTTGCATGGTAGGTTGAATGTAAAACAAATAAAACCAGAAGCAAAAAAAAAGTAAAATTATGTTTTATTTTGGATCTGTTATTCATTAGCTTATTCTTCTTCCTCTTCATCTTCCTCTTCATCATCATCATCTTCTTCTTCTTCTTCCTCTTCAACTCTCTCACACCCTTCCATCGCCGTCATTAATTGGGTAAAAAACTCAACCAACACTGGATCATTTCCAAAGCTATAAAAAAAATGTATACAATAAAGAGTACAACAAAATTGTTTTATAACGCTTGTTTATCTAAATATTGTATTGTGAATTGCTGGGAGTGTGTGAGAGCAAGTACAGTTCACCTAAGTCTGCAGCAGCTTCCAGCGGACGCCATTAGGGTGAGCTACAAGTTCTGTTCATTTTTAAGTAGTTTCAAAATTTTGCTACTAGATATTAATGATACCTAGTGGTGAATGATGGAACTTGAGTATGGGTTTCAGTGCTGGCAGTGTTCACGAACATGTGTGACTCGCTTGAGTATGTAGGTGCTGTGAATTGCTGGGAGTGTGTGAGAGCAAGTACAGTTCACCTAAGTCTGCAGCAGCTTCCAGCGGACGCCCTTAGGGTGAGCTACAAGTTCTGTTCATTTTTAAGTAGTTTCAAAATTTTGCTACTAGATATTAATGATACCTAGTGGTGAATGATGGAACTTGAGTATGGGTTTCAGTGCTGGCAGTGGTCACGAACATGTGTGACTCGCTTGAGTATGTAGGTGCTGTGAATTGCTGGGAGTGTGTGAGAGCAAGTACAGTTCACCTAAGTCTGCAGCAGCTTCCAGCGGACGCCCTTAGGGTGAGCTACAAGTTCTGTTCATTTTTAAGTAGTTTCAAAATTTTGCTACTAGATATTAATGATACCTAGTGGTGAATGTTGGAACTTGAGTATGGGTTTTTCAGTGCTGGCAGTGGTCACGAACATGTGTGACTCACTTGAGTATGTAGGTGCTGTGAATTGCTGGGAGAGTGTGAGAGCAAGTACAGTTCACCTAAGTCTACAGCAGCTTCCAGCGGACGCCCTTAGGGTGAGCTACAAGTTCTGTTCATTTTTAAGTAGTTTCAAAATTTTGCTACTAGATATTAATAATACCTAGTGGTGAATGTTGGAACTTGAGTATGGGTTTTTCAGTGCTGGCAGTGTTCACGAACATGTGTGACTCACTTGAGTATGTAGGTGCTTCCAACGAACGCCATTAGAGTGAGCTACAAGTTCCAAGTTTTTTGCTACCAGATAATAATGCCATCTAGTGGTAAATGTTGGAACTTGTTTTGACAAAATCTAACCTGTCAATTTAGCTTCACACAAGTTTAGTCTGCGGACGTATCTTTTACATGTCATAAAGTGAGAACATGTAACCACTGGCTTTACTCCCCCTCCAAAGGAAGGCATACTAAAGGATTTTAACACACCTAAAAAAAAATCTGACTTCCTTCCCAATCCTTTTTTTATTCATCGCAATAACACGGGTTATCAGACAAATTCTACTCACACCCAAGTAAACATGGGCTACAAAGGCGGTAACTACGCTCAGTATTTCTAATCATTTTGAAGAAGAAAAAAAAACACCGCTTGCTTCCAGTATTTGACCAGATCAGGAATGGAATGAATTAAACTCCATCTAGCGGCGAGAAAGATCTGTGTTGGCTGCCAAAGCCTGTCTCACTTTTTAGAGTCAATGTTTAAATGAATGACAGATAAAAAGAAATGATAGTGGAGGGTGTTGCCGGAAGAAAATTTTGACAGGGAAAACTGGTGTTCTCAGAGAAAAACCTGTCTGCTTTTGGTTTGCCCAGCACAGATCTAACATAAAGTGACTGGAATTGAACCACGCACCCAACCGTGAGAGACTGGCGTGCTGCTACATAAGGCTTTAGTAAATAAATAATACTTACATTAACAGATCCAGCGTCAACTCCTCCTCCATCTCCATGACTTCATTTATCTTGTCCCCAGACATTGCGGCGAATGATATGTTGTGAAAAGGAACATTCTCTTTATATACTGTGTGTTTTGTGGTGAATGGCGGATTAATTAGAAGTGTTTAAGCTAGTTGTACAGGGTTATACAGTGTGGAGCTATTTCTGGTGAAAGGAAGGTCAGTAACGATTCCTGTATTAACGCAGGGTAATGCCGTATGGAGGTCATGTTTGTGTGAAAGGAACGGTAATCCAGAGACGTTTCCTGTATTCGGAGGGTATAAATACTCGAGCAGAATTGAAATGACGGTAGAGTTGTCTACGAGCTTACAGCGTTCACACCAGATTGTAATTGGATCCTTGTCTATCAGGTAATATTCAACATACTTAAGTATATAACTTTAAAGTATATCCTAGTGTATATATTTGACTATGTGCTATTGGGAGACTAACTCAACCAAATGGTTTACAAAATAAGTGATTGTACTGTACAGAAAAGAGGAGAATTGAAGCATTTGAAATGTGGTGTTACAGGAGAATGATGAAGATCAGATGGGTAGAGAGAGAGTAACAAATAAAGAGGTATTAAGACGAGTGGGAGAGGAGAGATGTTTCTGGCGACTGCTAATGAAGAGAAGAGATAGATTGGTAGGACACATATTAAGACACCAGGAATAGCAAGCTAAGTTATGGAAGGAAGGTTCGAGGACAAAAACTGTAGGGGTAGACCAAGGTTAGAATATGTTAAACAGATTGTGTCGGGTGTAGGTTGTCGGAGCTATGTAGAGATGAAACGATTAGCTCAGGACAGGGAGGCATGGAGAGCTGCATCAAACCAGTCAAAAGACTGAAGACTTAAACAACAACTGTACATTACAGTACTTGTAAATGCTGAGATGGTATGTTTAAATCCACATGAAGATGTTTAGAATTTTAATAGTATAATGGCCTATTGACAAAGCTGGTTTAAAAGTCAGACGGTATGAATCAGACAAGCAATAATTACTTCAAGTTTGAAACGAGCAGAATTCATAGCATGTAATAAGATTGGTTTTAACGTGACTTGCATCTTAAACCACTAGCTGCCTGGGATATATAAAATGAATGCAGCTCAATTATATATAATTACTGTTATTATCCAATTAAATGTTGCCGATTTCACTGCATTGCCTCGCGAGATAATGACAGTGCTCGAGGCATTCACGGAATAGATAATGACCTCTTATGTATTGCAAAGGTGAAGGATTGATGTAACATTAGCTCTGAGACATGGATTCACTTTTATACTTTAGTTCCAGGTCAAGTAACCTATTTAGTTAAGGACATTTAAATCATTACCTCCCGACCAATGTAGTCCCCCCCATGCACTTGGGTGTATTGAACACATAAATTATTTAAGCAACCTGCGACGGCTTCACCTGGGAACAGATATAATATACAAACAACCCGACCCGGCTTCGCCCGTGAACAGTTATGTTATACCAGAAACCCAACCCGGCTTCGCCCGCGAACAGTTATATTATACCAAAAGCATGCACCAACTTCGCTCGAGAACAGTTAAATTATACATGGAATCTGCCCCGGCTTTGTCCGGGAACAGTTAAATTATACAAACAATCCGCCCCGGCTTCGCCCGGGGAACAGTTAAATTACACAAGCAGTTTGCCCCGGCTTTTCCAGGGAACAGTTAAATTATACAAACAATCTGACCCGGTTTCACCAAAGTACAGTCATGGCCAGCACCTGACCATGTAGCACCTGGGTGTATAACTTGTTTGATAACCTGTGTTCTTGTAATGGAATGAGGAGAAGTAGGAAAATGGTGAACGCAAGCTGCTGACAATTAAATTAGTGGCTAGCGATAATGGGTGTGTAAAAGGGTTTTGATAACTTTTGTGTGTATATACATATTTGCTAATGGCTTAGGTATACTAAAATACTATTATAGATATCAAATTCGATTTCAGAATGTCGGCAATAAAAAATGCGAATTCCATAGGGAAAGATGCTGGACCAGAGACTAAACGACTACAGGATCTGCAGGTAAACGAGTCTTATTTGGTAACTGCTGTTCGTCGAGTCAAGACGAAATTTGGGGAACGTATTCTTTGTGAACTGGAGGACTTTGTAGTATTTTTACCGTCGAGATTCAAGGAACTCAGCGAGGAAGATGTAGCCGATCTCAACAAAGGGACCATCTATTTAAAATACATGGGACTGGAAAACAAAAGATGTCTTGTTGAATTCATAGAAGAAAAAAATAAAATTTAAAATTAGTTTATGTAAAAACGGAATTTGCAGTGAAAATAAACTTTGGTTCACTCTCTCTGCAAACCGTTCAGTTTTGTAATTGTTAAGTACTAAGGGACGTCATGTCGTCACCGATACAAAGTTGGCAAGATGTGGATAGTTGTTTCAATAACAATATCTGTTGCACTAAAGTCAATAATGATGCAAACATTTTAAATCTCAATGAATATTTAAACACTAGTTACAACATTTTTCAAAACAAAATACAAGACTGTTTAAGAGAACATGTAGCGTTAAAGGTTAACGCTGAATTATTATGTGACTTTGCTATTTTGAAACAAGGCATCGAAATTATTCAGCCGATCTATTTACACACACACATGGCTAAATTATACCGCACTGATAATATACACAGTTGGTATAGTAAAAACATTGTTGATAAACTCACAACACGCTTTGCCGAGTTTCAAGAATTAGAAAGCGGCAAATCGCTGGAAGCTATCAATCATCTTAAAATTAATGTATGCACCTTTGATCCCATAAATAGTGGGTCATCTCATGTTAATTTGCCTAAACAGTTGGAAAACCGTCACGCAGTTATCAATGTGGATAATAATGACGTTTTCTGCTTTGTGTGGTGCCTGGCTGCTGGGCTATGTTCTGCAAGTAAAAATGTTCACAGAATGGGCAAATATCACCAGAAATTTATGGAATTAATGATCAGTCTAAATTTAGCAGACATAGAATTCCCAATGGACCTCAACGCCATTTCTCGTTTTGAATCTAAAAATCTGCTTTACTCCATTAATGTATACGGAGTTGAAGGGGACAAAGTTATTTGGCCACTCTATGTGACAAAGGAAAAAAAAGAAAAGCATTTTAATTTATTGTACATTGAAGGGGAATTGTGCAACCATTATTGTTATATCAAAGATCTTTCCAGACTAGTTCGTTCACAAGTTACAAAGACTAAAAATAGGGTATATATATGTGATCGCTGTTTGCAATATTTTACTAGCAATCAAAAGTTGACAGCCCATACTATTGATTGCATTACACAACCAGCTGTAAAAATTACATTCCCAGAAAAGGATAAAGCCAGTATGAAATTTCAAAATGTGTCTCGTCAAGAACCGCTTCCATTTACAGTATATGCAGATTTTGAATGTTTAACCACACCCATTGACACATGTAACCCGGATCCAGCACGCCCGTACACTCAACAAGTACAGCAACATGTGCCATTCAGTTGTGCTCTAAACGTGATTTGCTCATATGACCCTTCGCTTTCTTACTTCAAATCTTATCGCGATGCAAATGCTGCTGCTTGGTTTTTAAATGAATTGGACGCCTTGGCAGATCGGGTGTACAATATTCTGGAAAACCCAATTCCGCTTCAAATGTTGGATGCAGACGAGGTGGCTTTTGCAACAGCAACCACTTGCCACATTTGTCAAAAACCAATAGCAACTTGTGACACGCCGGTGAGGGACCATAATCGGTACACTGGCAAATTTAGAGGAGCGGCTCATAGTGCATGTAATTTGGCCTATAAAAGAGCACGCTATATTTCTTGTTTCTTGCACAACATGTCTCGGTATGACAGTCATCTAATTATTAAGGAATTTGTTAACCTTGAAAACCAAAAGTTTTCTTTAATTCCACAAAATCATGAAAATTTTATTTCGTTTACAAAATGGCGAAATGGAATTAGTATACGATTTTTAGATTCGTATAGATTCCTCGCATCATCATTGGATGCGCTGGTTCAAGGGCTTCACCCAAACAATTTGAATTCTGTACGTCAAAACTTTACTGGTGACGAACAATTTGAATTATGCATTCGAAAAGGGGTGTTTCCCTATAATCATGTAAACAATTGGGCATGTTTGCAGGAAACTGCACTCCCTTCAAAGGATAAATTTTACAATGACTTAACAAAAAGTCATATTTCTGAAGAAGACTATTTACACGCCCAAAAAGTATGGGACGTGTTCAAGATATCAACTTTGGGCGAGTATGCTGATTTATACCTCAAAATTGATACACTACTTTTGACAGACGTGTTTGAACACTTTCGCAAACTGTGTCTTGAAATCTACAATCTAGATCCAGCCCATTACTACACCCTTGCCGGATACAGTTGGGACTGTATGTTGAAGGTGACTGAAATAGAACTGGAACTATTAACTGACATCGACATGTTGCTCTTTTTTGAACGCGGGATACGTGGCGGGCTTGTATCGCTTGTGCAAAAGCATGCCAAAGCAAATAATCCATATATGGATACATACAAACCAAAGCAACCTACAACATACCTCACCTACCTGGATTGTAACAATTTATACGGATATGCTATGGAAAAACCGCTTCCGTATCAAAATTTTCGATGGCTGACTTCAGATGAAGTTTCAAATTTTAATTTACAGGACGCGTTGAGCAATAACACACGTGGCTATGTTCTAGAAGTTGACATATTGTATCCCCGCGAGATACACAATGATCATTCTGATCTACCATTTTGTGTTGAAAAACTACAACCTCCCAGTTCAAGTTCCAACAATAAAAAGTTGCTGGCAACGTTAAATCCGAAAAATCGCTACGTCATACACATCGAAAATTTAATGCAATGTTTGAAACACGGTTTGAAGCTACAAACCATTCACCGCATTATTTGTTTTGACCAGAAACCATGGTTACAACCGTACATGCAATTAAATACTCATTATCGGCAGCACGCCAAGACTACATTCGAGTCAAATTTTTATAAATTAATGAACAATGCATGCTACGGTAAATCTATGGAAAATATTAGAAAGCAAAGAACTATTCATTTGGTAAACCACTGGGATGGTCGATATGGCGCACGAAAATATATTGCTATGCCCAATTTCCATTCAGTACGAGTTATTGAAACTGATTTAGTAACCATTGAATTGTCAAAGACAGAAATCATGTATAACAAACCAATTTACTTAGGAATGGTAATACTTGACTATTCAAAATTTGTAATGTATCAATTTCATTATGAGTTTGCCAAACAAAAGTTTGGAGATGTAAAATTACTGTATATGGATACAGACAGTCTTATTTATCAAACCAATAAGACGGATATTTACTCTGTGATGAGAGATCATCCAAGTTACTTTGATACCTCAAACTATGAGGTTAACAATATGTTTTGCATAATTCCCATGAATAAAAAACACATTGGTCTATTTAAGGATGAGTGTGCTGGCGATGTTATGACGGAATTTGTGGCTTTGGCGCCGAAAATGTACGCATTTTCAACACAAAAGAATAAAGGTCAATGCAAAGCGAAGGGTATCTTCGTAGCGTCACACAATTCCTCAATGTTGAGGAATATCGATGTGTACTCTACACAAACACCTCTCGCTTGTACCAGCAAACACGCATTCTTTCAAAGAACCATAATATATTTACAGTAAATCAAAATAAAACATCGCTGTCTACATATGACAATAAACGGTTGTGGGATGGTGTAAATAGCTTGCCTTTTGGACATTTCCACACCTAGTAAATAAGAACACACTTTAATTTTTCAATTCTTTTTTATTACAATTGTATGTTTTTACAAGAAGAAACCAAAACATCTTTTGTGAATGCTGTAATCTGGTGGACTGACTCTCAAATAAATACTTAACAATATTTGATTCATGGTTATTTCTTTGTCCTTTTCCTCGCTAATCCACAACCACCACCAATCATTAGCTTTGACTTCATAGCTCCTGCCACGATCAAGGCTGCAATCTTTTCACCAATGGAAGCAGTAGATGATGTCACGCGCTGCACAGCCTTTCTTAGAAGAATGTGGTCTGCAACTCGACGTACTTCTGCATTCTTGTTGCTGTAAGCAATGTCATGATCTCTACACGCAGCATCCAATTTGTTGATTCCAGAATTACCTTGTGCTAGACGTTGGTTTAGTTTAGTCCCAGGTCCACAAAATTGATAGCCGGGAATATGCAGTTCAATGGGAAGTACATCAATGGCCTTGTTAACTAGACCATGACCAGCAAAGGTCCGATATATCTTTTTCAAGCGTTGTCTTACTTTTTGGTGCTGGCGATACTGCCGCTGCTGTCTCTTCTTCCTCTTCTTCATCGCAACCATGGAATGATGAAGCAAAGTCTTTACAGGACGGTATATTTGTATGGCCGTGGTACAATTTGATGAGCTGACACGTTCCACACTGTCTAATGGATGGCATTTTAGTAATAGACACTTGCTGGTGATGACTAAAGTCAGTGCATGGTTGTAGTTCACGCAGACCAGGATCTCTGCTCCACTCACTAGGTACACTGTGCCAAATATTTTTCACCGCGTTTGAAGCAACATAAAAAAGGAACGCCTTGGGCAAAGCGTTCAATTCCTCATCTGTGAAACTGTCAAGCTTTTTTTACAGGCAAAAAACTTGACAATAGCTCGCTCTGTGGGGTTTGAGTCCAAACCTTCAATTGCTGCCATATTACTACACGTCCACACTGATCACTGGTATGTCTCACACTGAAGCTGACGTTACGACGCTTTGCACTCAACATGCAAGTTTTGACATGCTCTGCGAGCTAGCCAATCAAAAAGCTTCCAAACATTTTGAAGTGTTTTATTTTGTAGAGGTTCATCAGGCACGGACAGGTTGTACAGTGCAGGACATCCCAGATCATGAAGGTCAACAAGTTGACATGTTGAATTAACATACTGACGCAACCATTCCTTTTTTTCACTTCCCTTTACAAATACAAGGTCAGCACCAAACAAGTGAGCTTTCAGAACAAGTGATAGATGCTGGTAAGGAATGTCGCCTTCTTTCCAGACTAGTCCCAAATTGCGTTGCAACCACTCTGTTTGTCTTCTGTCCTCGTCTGACTGCAAATGCAATGGAAACGGTGGTTCAAAGACAAAACTGGTTACTCTTGGTGCCCACATGGTTGTGCAGTCAATAATTCCTACTTCTTTAAATACAAACTTGTTTCCGTTCACCTTGAAACCCTGCACGTCGCCAATCAATGTTTTCGGCATGGCGACGGATATCAGACCTTCCACCACCGCTGCTTCTTAACAACTAACTGATTGGATAGGAGCGGGAAAATAATATACACACAAAGAATCAATTACACAATTTTATTCATAAAGTTATCAGTACATCGCTTACAATTTTTTATCATAGGATTTGGACCATCCCAATCACAGTGAGAATCTCCTCGATGCATAAAGTGTCTACGACAAGGACGACAGGCTGCAACATCCGCCGACATACGGAGGTGTAATGGTAGCTTATCCCAATTAAGGTCAATGTCGTGTGCACCGTACGCGGTCAGAAATCCAGCTGGTAAATAGGCAATCAGATGCTGCGGCATTTCACGAAGAAATTGTGCTTTATGGTAGGCGCGTATTGCTAAGCTCACCAGGGTGCGATAAATCTCAAATGCTGCATCAGCGTCTCGACTTGTTGAGCAACGATCGCATTTGCAGTCCATACAATCTACCCGCTCTCCAACATGACAAGATGAAGCTTTGGCAACGCCATCGTCCACATTATTTGTTTGATTAGCGATGGGCTTGTTGTTGTAGCCCCTGTCATGAATACCAAACGTAGACATGAATCCATCTGGTAAATAGTGAACCAGATGCGGCGGCATTCTAAGCACAGTATGATTCTTGTGATAGGCAGTTATAGCTTCACTCACTAGGGCGCGATAAATGGTAAACCTTGAATCTTCATCTGAGCCTGGTGAATCACTTTCACATTTGCAGACCCACCTCGCAGAGGGGGTTGTGACTTCATCGTAGCTTTCCATGACTGTGAAGGACAATGGAGGAAGACATGCTATTTATACTCTGGTCACCATATTGGACAGCGGTTGATAAAACACTTGCGCCTCGTGAACAATAAGGCAATAGGCTGTTGTTTTTTCTGGAATAACTGTAGATGTTTCAAATTCTAGTCTGATATCAATTGTTGTTTCCTTCATCGACTCCTCCAAATACGAACAGTCCATCACGACCAGAGGCGCCTTGGACTTGAAGTCTTGTGGTGATAATAGCGGACATGCCTCTTTCTGATAATAGGAAGACTGAAAGTTTACAAACATGTCATAGAGCTTACCATATTTGTTCTTGTTAAAGTTTAAATCCATTCCCTCATAGGGAAAGGTAACTCCGTTCAAAAAGAGACGTATATTTCGTAATTGGATGTGGTCAAATTTTGATGCATCTTTATTCTGTTGATATTTGCGATCTGTTTGAAATCCAACCAGGACGTAGAGTGGCCGCTCTGTATACCGTGAGGTTTTTATAGACCAAGTATGTGTATCGGAGAGTGGTAATACCGGGTATTCATGCAGCTCCCAGCTTCTAAATTGAATGGGTAAAGCTGTATCCTTCTCCACAATCTTGAGCAGACTCAATTTTTTCTGATCTGATAGAGTAACGTGCGGTACTTTCCATAGAATTCGTTGCAGTAGAATTTTTGTATCTATTGGCGCTGTATCAGCTCCCTTTAGCGCATTATAATCACTCCTGTCTCGTACAAGAATCAGATCCTGTCCTGCGTTCACAACAATGTGCTTATGATCCTCTGCAAAGCCTAGTATTAATTTTAGAGGTAAATGTCCAGTAAATGTACCATCATCGTTAATCATCCAGTCGTTGGTTGAGTTGGGACACCAACCAGCCATACAAAAAGCTTTACTCTCTTCGCTTCCGTACGAGGGATAAAGTTTCATGACACTTGTTATGCCAACATTTCGAGTAGTATCCACTTCAATACCGTTGATCACGTAGCGAACCTCAGAAAACAAAAAGGCCAAAGCATTGTTGGCCAACTTTGATGTTGTTGGAATGGTACCATCCAATTTGGTGAGTTGCCCTTCAATCTGGATGTAACTTTCATGTGGAAGCGTGTAGATATCTTGTTGGTTAATAGTAATTCGAATCTCATCATTATTATTTAGTCCCTGAGTATACGGTTGGTAGGAATGGTGTTCAATTCTTACAATACCCTCCTGAACTTCGACAGGGTTTGTCACGTCTAGAATCGAATTCATGACGTAAGATGTAACCAAGTTGTTGTAGGATCTGCTTGTTGACACGTGTTAACCTGTACACGCGTTGACCACAACTAACACCTGCTCTTGACAGCGTTGCCGCTTTATACACTTGTTTCATGCTGGTTTCAAATACAGTTTGTAGGTCACAGGTGTATGAGGGTCTAATCGGATGAGACGTTGGTTTCTATTCACCAGTCTTAAGGTAATATTCCTGACGTTGCTCACACTCACAGGATGATAGAGCACCACCGACGGGTTTTCGCGGATGATATAACCACCAGGTGAAGTAACAATAAAATCATAAAGCGAATGCGAGGGATCTTGATTGGTGTAGACGTCTGTAATAATATTACACGTGACAGATACGTGATGATCTTCAATTATTTTCACCGGTTGGTCAGACTTGTGTATCACGTTCGGTACTAACACTTGTGGTGAATAGCCCAACAATGACCCAATCGAATCTGGTTGAGATTTAAAATCAATCCTAAAAGAAGAAAGAATACTACAGCGATGTGTCACGTTGTTGGCTATGAGTTCAAACTTGCGTGTCCCGTCCAGAAATGCTTTTAGACTAAATTCTTTGGTGAGAGTTGTGTAGATGTGATCGTGAATATCATCTACGGTGTAGCTGCCAGACGGTAGAGTTAACACATAGCCATCGTAGTAGAACTTATCATTGACGTCTTCAATTATGTTGCAGATTCTATTATAGCCTTCAAACGAAACAAGTCCCAGCACGTAGGGTCGTCGTCCCAATTCAATAGGAGGATAAAAGTCAACAGTTACTTCCGCACCTTGTCCGTGCACTGTAAACGTTCTACTTTCTGTTGTCATAATGACCACGTCACCCGCCGTGCTCGGTCTTATATAGAAAAGTCAAACATAGACGACCGCACTGTTGCGTGTTAAAATTTTGCACTCGTTTCACATTATAGTGTATTGTTGCACTGCTTCCAAAATAGCGAACAAGCTCTGTCGGAGGAGGAAGATTTCCAAAACTGTCAAAGTACCACACGGTTCGACCATGCTTTATGTAGGCCACATAATGCGTTCCCGGTCCATGACTGTCATCCAAATTGACAACTGCACTTTCATGGCTCCGTGGTCGAGACGGTAGTTGGTTGCGTATAAACACGCCTCGAAAGTGGGAGATCTTAAGCTGTTTTGCATATCTTATAACTTCCTCATGCGTCATGGCTCGTCGTGGCAGTGCATCGATTAACCGTTTTTTGGCGACATGTAAATGCCGAGTCCTTTCTTGTAGGGTGCTAGCTTCATGTTCACACCTTTACCGCGCAGTGCTATGGCCTCCATAGTTTTATTATGCCTTTCACTTTCCTTCAACTGTTGCTTCGCCTCCTCAACAGCTTTCACCGTTCGTGCTACCGCACTTGCTCCTCCAAGAAGTGAACCCAGGGCTGCTAGTCCAGCAAACAGTGCAGGTAAAAATCCACCACGTTTCGGCACAGGAATAACTCGGGCACGTTTTCTAAAACGTAGTTTACTTTTGGGATTCGCATGCAATCTTGCTGCTCGGAGTGCTTTCTTAATAGCCAACTCACTATTTGTTTCTCCGCGCGAAGCTTGACGTGCCGCATGAAGAATAGCTTTAAAGCCTCCCTTTCTTGACAACTTCTTCCTCTTCTTCACCACATATCTCTGTTTCACCATCGCGACCAAAGAACAAGACAACCTCACACCGCAAAGTATAGAACGCAACTAACACTCCTCAGGAAGGGAACCTGTAGTTATTTATTCAATGGTGGCTGTATATTCAAGTTCTATATACAGAGGAAAATCGTTCATCGTTTTCCCCGCCTCTTTTTCTTCAGACGAGAGTTTCAAGTGAAAGAATAATTTGTCTCCAGCTTTCACCGGTTGATCAATAAGTGGTTGAACACTACCGTTTAATCGTACCTCTAAATGTTTCAAATCTGGTGCATACTCAATTACACGAATGGCACCATCATACATTAAACGGTAATTGTCATACCCCGAACGTAGTATGTAGGCGAGGTTATTGGGATCTTTTACCGGTTGTTGGTTTACAATGTGAAGCAGAAATATAGAGGGTATTGATTTAATAAAAAGCGATAACCGTTGTTCCAAAAATCGTTTGGTCGTCACGTCGTGAGGTTGCACAGGATCAGCAACTTCGGCTATTCGTCTTCGCTTCATCTGTAGAGCGTTCTCCTTAATTTCCCACACCTTTTCCATTTCAGAGTTTAAAAACCGTTTTGTACAAACATCTTGATCATCTTCAGGATCGGCCACATGCACAAGGCGTGCATTATTTGCTGTATAGCCCTTTACAGTTAGGGTGGGCACAATACTGAGCACCTGTTTCACCTTGTTATCTACATAGTCCTTTCGAGCAGCGTCCGTGTTGTTTGTTGGAAGAGCCAGCTGAGTGATTCGACGTTGGTGTACGTCATAGTCCTTTGCTTCTGTTAACACCACAGCATTGGTTAACACATAGGCTTTGGTGCACACATCTTGATCGTTCACAGGATCTGCAACGCCCGTAATACGTTTATTCTGAGCCTCATAATCTCCTTTGATACGTCGTAATCGGTAATAATCTACATACTTTTTTGAACATGCGTCCGAGGGTAATACGGGTTCTGTTATATTGGTCAATCGCTTTCCATTGAAGTCGTAATTGCCATCTGTAGTGCGTGACAATACATTAGCATCGACATATCGTTTAGTAGCCGGATCTGTATCATGTTTTGGATCGTTTGTCAAAGCAAATCGTTCATTTGTTTTGAGAGTTCTTCCAAAGGCGTCCATGGTTACACTGGAACTGAAACACCCGTTTGCCTCATGTATATAGAGACCAGCTCTTCCCCTTTCACATTTAGTTGATATGCAGATTATTAAGCAACAACATTCACTTCCGGTGGGAGACTTGGTTTCAAACCTCTTCTCATCATCGTCCGAACAACGTCATGGATCACTCTTCCCATCCTCCATTCGCTGTCTCATCGCCGGCCCGTCGGGATGTGGAAAAACCAATCTTCTGCTTACCCTCATCACCTCCTTAAACGGAGTGCGCTTTCAAAATATCTATATTTTTGCCAAATCGCTGTATCAACCGCTGTATGTGTTCTTGGAACAGGTCATGTCAGGTCTGCGCAACATGGGCTACTTCACATTCGCAGCACACGAAGATGTCATTTCTCCAGACAATGTTCGCCCCCATTCGCTTATGATTTTTGACGATGTGGCCACAGAACGACAGGGTATTATTCAGGCTTACTTTAGCATGGGACGTCATAAATATATTGATTGTTTTTATCTCGCACAAACCTATTCGCGAATACCAAAACAGTTGATTCGTGACAATGCCAACGTGATTGTTCTCTTCCGTCAGGATGAGCGCAACATGCATCACGTCTACGATGATCACGTGAACCCAGACATGACCTTTCAAGCCTTTACACAGTTGTGTGCCATGTGTTGGAACGCTCATCACCACAGTTGTCTTGTTATTGATAAGCAGAGCAACATCAACAATGGACGCTACCGCATGGGATTTGATCATTTCATTCGTATTTAAGTAGCTGCATCGCTTTTCTAAACATCATTAGTTCAGATGTCATGGCGACAACAGGGAGTCAATTAAAAAAGCACATAATCCGTGCGCGAAATAGCATTCGACAAAAGTTTCGCTATCTAAAACGTGCACATGCCGACAGTGAATTGTTTGTCGAAAAACATTTGAAATCACCTCTGGAAGCTGTGTTGAAAGGAACAACAAAGCCTAGTACACGCTCAAAAGAAACACAAACAATTGAAGAGGAGGAGGAAGAAGATGATGGAGAACCTGAGGATGTTTTTTCTCCATTGCTTCCGTCTTCTAGCTCCAAAGAATCACCGCTGCCCCAGTTTTTGAAAACATCAATAATTGCTGAAACACCCACTAGAGCCAAAGAAAAGCATCCTACTCTTAAAGAAATATTAAATACGCCCGAACAATATGTGCGGTTAAAATCCATTTTACTACAAAATTATGGTGCGTTGGTTACCCCCTTCCTTGAAGATCTTTTTACTAAGAAAACTGATACTACCTATGGTGTTCGCTATGAAAACAATAGATTTCGAATTGGCGATTCAGCAATCAAGATAAGTGACAATGTTTTGATTGTTAAAACAGTTCGTTACAAATTGACGCCAGGGCTTTTAGAACTTTTATTTTCACGTACACCTTCTACCGAGGACTATGATAAAGAAGATCTTGAAAAGTATAAAGACATCTTGATGGCTACAAATGGTTTTAGACTTAATTATAAACGTTCTGAAGCAATAAATGCTAATAAGGGCTTCAAATATAAAACCATCATATCAAAATTGTTTCCCACCTATGCAAGTGTTCGCCGTGCAAATTCAGCGTCCGGTATCACGTTTAATACTTTGAAACCATTCATCGATTTCGCCTGTTGGAACAATCCAAATAAGTTGGTTAAACGTCTGCAACTGTTGCGTGCATCAGAACAGGCCGGTCATACCGGACACGAGGCGGAAGTTTTAGAAATAGAAGAGGAGCTTCGTCATGCTGGCATTATTGTCTAATGAGTCAACGTGTTCATACACCCTCGCCTGTTAAGGCTGCCATTGCTCGCGAGTTGCATAGACCAGCTCGTCGTCTCTACCATCGTCGCCGTGTCATCACACGGGGCGTTGACGATCTTTGGCAAGCTGATCTGGTTGAAATGATTCCCTATGCCAAAGCTAACAACGGGGTCAACTATCTGCTCACCGTCATCGACGTTTATTCCAAAATGGCCTTTGTTGAACCTGTTCGAAATAAATCTGCACAACTGGTCACCGCTGCATTCAAGACCATCGTTCAGCGGTCAAGACGACAACCTCGTTTGCTTCAAACAGATCAAGGCAAAGAATTTTTCAACAAGACTTTTTCCGCTTATCTCAAATCGCTTGACATCCATCACTATTCCACTTTTAGCAATCTAAAGGCAAGTGTTGTAGAACGTTTCAACCGCACACTCAAGACGCGCATGTGGGAACAATTTACAGCAAGAGGATCCTATCGCTGGCTTGAACTTGTAGGCGACCTGGTGACACGTTACAACAACACTAAACATAGAACCATCAAAATGAAACCACGCCTTGTAACCAAGAACATTGCGCAATTGGATCGCATTCATCACAAAATCAAAACAGTAGATCCACGACGTCATCAATTACGTATTGGTGATTATGTGCGCATCAGTAAACATAAAACAATCTTCGCCAAAGGATACACACCAAACTGGAGCACAGAAATATTTCGTATTCGCAAGGTAAAACTTTCTAATCCAGTTGTTTATTTACTTGATGACCTCAACAAGCAGCCAATCCAAGGAGGATTCTACATGGAGGAACTGCAAAGGACGCAATATCCCAAGCATTATCTTGTTGAAAAAATTGTAAAAAAACGTGGCAATAAACTTTTTGTTAAGTGGCTAGGTTTTAATGCCACATATAATTCATGGATTAATAAATCAGATCTGGTGTACACCTTCTTGTTTTTATTTCATGTCGAGCTGGCCGACTCAACATGCTATGCGATTTGTATCCTACCCCCACCCTACCATTTACAGGAAATACTACTCCAGATTCATTGACGTTTGTTTACCATTGAGCACATTCAACAACCAGTTCATTCCCCCTCTCTCTCTCTCTCTCAATTCCATTCACTACTCCCGATACCATTGATGTTTGTTTACCATTGAGCGCTTTCAACCCCATCTTGTTTGTCTCTCAGACCCATTCACACCTAACCAACCTACCACGTCAGGGTCCAAACAACCAGCGCCATCCACCACCATTCATGTTTTCCATTCAAAACACTCCCGTTCATGACCTACCCCACATCTCGTAATCTGCTGTGACGTCACACACACAGCAGTTACACAAATGTTTTCCATTCAAAACACTCCCGTTCATGACCTACCTCACATCAAGTAATCTGCTGTAACGTCACACACACACACACACCAGTTGACCGTTCAATTCTCTGACGATTCATTCACAACCAAGGATTCGGAAACCTTCGGCAACACTCGGATCTCGTCGGGATCAAAGCAAAGCTATATAGCCCAGGATAATATCAGAGAAGGCGCTCAGTCCAAGAGAGAGACTGGGTCGAGGAGGGTCTCGTGCAGAGCCTCTTCCATCCTTCCCCCTCATCCCCCAACCTCGCCACCACCCCCCTCCCCCTCCCCACCCCCACTCCCCCTCCCCACCCCCACTCCTCCCTCTCCACCCACACCCCCTCAAACCGGTTCCTGGACCCTCCGAAGGTTTGTTTACCTTCCGGGGTACCGGCGACCTTGGGGGTCAATGACCTACCTCAAGGTCATTGATCATGACCTACCTCAAGGTCATTGACCTTGCCACGCCCCCTAATTTGCATAAATAACGGTATTTGAGTCAAAACCCCCATAGCCTCCCTACTGAAGTGAATGCTTCTTGGCATGTTGGTGCGCTGTCATTGCATGTGTTGGAGTTTAAGCGCATCCTTCATGTATTTACATCCTGAATAGGACGCGACATGCCCCCCCCCCCCGCAGTTAACAAACGCGAGGGCGTCCCTGAGCTCTGTGCATTCACTGTGGCGGTGAGGACCACCACAGCGGTTACACCTAGCATCGTACTTACACTTATGTGCAGCATGATGTAGTCTTTGACAGCGGTAACATTGAATGAGTGTGGAGTGTTGTCTGGGAGGTCGGCGTCGCGACGCAGGTGTAGGTCAAGGTGTAGAGGGAGGGGACGCTGGAGACACAGGTGTAGCAGCGCTATCTGAAGGAGTACCGTAGCATCTGTTGTGGTGTCAGTGGCGATGGGGCTAGTAACAGCATGTTTGCGCTGGTCCAGTGAGGTTTGGATGCTCTTAATCTTTCTCCTAGGTTTGCTAGGAGGTTGAATAAGAGCCTTAGCGGTTTGAGTCCAGTGATAGCTAGTGTCCGGGACTGTTTGCCTGGACTCATGCTGTATTTCCTGGACTATCTCAGGAGTGTCATTTGTTTGGGAACGTGAATCTGAATCAGTGTCTAAATCAGAGTCCTCTGGATCTGGAGAGATAGTCATACATGGGGGACTGTCAGCGTGTAGCTCAAGAGCACTCTCTAAGGTGTCTAGGTTCACGTTGTCAGTAGGAATGTCAGTGACATAGTGCTGAGCCGTTTCCTCAACGCACGATATGAGGTTGAAATGTGGTGGATGTGTCTGGCAGATGGCCTGTCTGAATGACTGGACAGCAGCCGATGAGCCTCCTGCAGGATGTCCATCCCCTTATCTCCACTAATATCTTCCCTGGCCCTTTCTCAACAGCTTATGAATTGCTTGGAAGATCCGTTTCATGAACCTGAGTTTCTAGTGAACAAATATATTTCACTTGCGAAAATATATTTTTCTTTTACGGTACAGTAAAAAAACAGAATATGTAATTTTAAATAAATCAAGTAAAGTTATGTTTAAAAAATGTCATTTTGATCAATATGTAAAATAACAAGAAGTTCCGTGAAGAACTATACAGCCTACTTTTCATGCCAATGATTATTCTACAGAATATGAACCTATCTAGAATAATGACGAAATTAAGTTGCTAATATCGAAATTTCCAATTAATTAGAAATACTGTATACCTGGCATAATGTATCCTAATAGAGCACTACAGTTGGCAGCCCTGATGACTGAATATATTCTTAGTTCCGTCTCTTAAGGTACAAAATACAAAATTTGGTTGAAGTCCAATGAATAGCATGGACGTTACATGCAGTTAAACATTGGATCTAACAGCGTGCGTAAAATCATGTTGGCAACAATGTCATGCATGTATTGGTCAGAAATAATCTGAAATAATATGATCTATTGTTGTGCCAATTTTGAATGAAATCCATTAGTTAGTATAGAAGTTACATGCATTTTAAAATTGGACCTATCAGCAGGCTTAGAATCATGTTGGCAGCTCTGACGTATATTAGTTACTCCAAATTCGTCTCGAATGCCAGGTACTATACGCGTGTAAAGTTTAGAGCTATTGGCTTGCATACTTTCTGATATATTGATATTAGGGTAACAAAAATAGGGACAGCACATACTAACAGTTGGCAGCCCTGGTTGCTCCTTAGAATACGCATAGTCATATCTGTTATGGTACACATAGCACATACGAAATTTGCTTGAAATCCAAATGATAGTATGGAAGTTACATGTATTTAAAGTTGGACCTGACAGCAGGCTTAGAATCATGTTGGTAGCACTGACGTATATAAGTTACTCCAAATTAATATAGAATGTCAATTACTATACGTGTGCATAGTTAAAACTGTCGGCTTGCATACTTTCTGATATATTGGTATTTGGATAAAATAAATTAGGAGCATTTATTAACAGTTGGCAGCCCTGGTAGGTCTTAAGAATACGCTCAGTCATATCTGGTTATGTACACATACAACATACGAAATTTGGTTGAATTCCACTTGATAGTGTAGAAGTTATATGCATTTAAAAATTGGACCTATCAGGAGGCTTATAATCATTTTGGCAACACTGCCATGTTTGGCCTCCTGGAAATTAAACTGAAATATTATGATCTGTACGTGTGCCAATTTTCAAATAGCTCCCATTCATACTTTCCAAGATATCCAACATGGAGCTCAAATTTCAATTGCGATTTTTTAGCAGTTGGTAGCACTGACATCATTTTCAAATATGGCCGTGAGATATTCAGGTATGGATCTTTACCCCTACCAAATTGTTTTTCGATTGCTGCAGCCGTTTAGGAGTTGATAGGGGGGGACACACACACAGCCAGCCAGACAGACAGACAGACAGAAGGACAGACAGACAGACAGACAGACACACATAAAAGTGAAAAGTAGGCTAAAAATACAGAATATTAATTTTAAAGTAAAAATATCCAAAACAAATGTCATTATGATCACATATGTAAAATATGTATCAATAAAATGTCATTATAAGATAGCTTAAGTTCTAATTCATGGACATTTATCATTTTTAGCCTACTTTTCACATTTTGCAAAAATGAGGAAAAAGTAGACTTATGAGATCGGACAAATGTGTGTCTGTCTGTCTGTCTGTCTGGCTGTGTGTGTGTGTCCCCCTATCAACTCCTAAACGGCTGCAGCAATCGAAACAAAATTTGGTAGGAGTAAAGATCTATACCTGAATATCTCACAGCCATATTTGAAAATGATGTCAGTGCTACCAACTGCTGAAAAATCGCAATTGAAATTTGAGCTCCATCTTGGATATCTTGAAAGGTATGAATGGGAGCTATTTCAAAATTGCCACACGTATAGATAACAACATTGCAGTTTAATTTCCAGGAGACCATACATCGCAGTGTTGCCAAAATGATTATAAGCCTGCTGATAGGTACAAATTTTAAATGCATATACCTTCTACACTATCAATTTGATTTCAACCAAATTTCGTATGTGCTATGTCTACATAAACGGATATGACTGAGCGTATTCTTAAGAGCCACCAGGGCTGCCAACTGTTAATAAATGCTCTCAATTTTTTAAAATTCAAATTCCCATATATCAGAAAGTATGCAAGCCGACAGCTTTAAACTATGCACACGTATAGTACCTGACATTATATATTAATTTGAAGTAACTTATATACGTCAGTGTTACCAACATGATTCTAAGCCTGCTGAGAGGTTCAACTTTAAATACATGTAACTTCTATACTATCATTTGGATTCCAACCAAATTTCGTATGTGCTATATGTACCATAACATATATGACTATGCCGATTCTTAAGAGCAACCAGGGCTGCCAACTGTTAATAAATACTGTCTCTATTTTTGTTACCCTAATATATCAGAAAGTATGCAAGCCAATAGCTCTAAACTTTGCACACGTTTAGTACCTGGCATTCTAGATTAATTTGCAGTAACTAATATACGTCAGTGCTGCCAACATGATTCTAAGCCTGCTGATAGGTCCAATTTTAAAATGCATGTGACTTCTTTACTAACTAATGGATTTCATTCAAAATTGATACAACAATAGATCATATTATTTCAGATTATTTCTGACCAAGACATGTATGTCATTGTTGCCAACATGATTTTACGCGCGCTGTTAGATCCAATGTTTAACTGCATGTAACGTCCATGCTAGCCATTGGACTTCAACCAAATTTTGTATTCTGTACCTTAAGAGATGGAACTAAGAATATATTCAGTCACCAGGGCTGCCAACTGTAGTTCTCTATTTGGCTACATTGTGCCAGGTATACAGTATTTCGAACTAATTAGAAATGTCTATATTACCAACTTAATTTAGTCATTATTCTAGATAGATCCATATAGATTAATCATTAGCATGAATCATAAATTTTAAGAAAAGTAGGCTCCTTAGGTCGTCACGGAACTTCTTGTTAGTTATGTATAAGCAAAGGGAAGGAATATGTATTTATATAAATATCCTAGCCGTAATGATCGGTCTAGGTTGTGAAGTTTTGGGTACGTTCGGTTTGCCCCGCTGGGCTGTCTCAAAGCGCTAGTTATGTGCCCAGAGCACGCATACCAACCACCGTGCCACGTGCCCTAATTCAGCAACTGACTAGAATTGTTACCGCCCGGGTTCGATTCACGGCTCTGCCAAGAAATTTAATTCTGGCCCAAGGGCTGCAAAGGGATGCATTCAGCCTTGTTTAGGCAGAATTAAGAAGAGGTGGTTTCGATGCCTATCTCAGCCATTTTGGAAGTATTTCCTCTCGGATTCCCAATTTCTAAACTAAAGTCTGTTCGCCGAGTCAAGATAGTGGAAGTAAACACAGTTGTACACGTGATTGCAGGGCTGCCCGCAAGGGGTGCATAGAGCGGTGGCTGTTGAATGTACGCCAACCTCAGTGCTGTAATGTCATACGTTTTGAAATGCAGAAGCTAGGAGGCACCAAAGTTTCCAAACAAGTGTTTTTTTTTCCACTTTTTGTCCTAGAAAAAATATTTTTTTCACAAAAGAGTGATTCAGAAATTTGTTCCTCTCAAAATTGTCTGCAACATTTATTTAAACGTTTGTTTCCTCCGACTTACTGTTCCAAACACGTTTTTGGAAACTTTGGCGCCTCCTAGCTTCTGCATTTCAAAACGTATGACATGACCTCAATGAGACGAATTGTAGGTGACAATGTCCTCTACAGTTTTTGTTCAAAAACTTTTCTTTAAAATACGTCGATTCAGAGAAAAACGCTTTTCAATGTTTTATTGAGTTTTCCGACAAAATGATCGTGCAAATTATTCTAAAATTCAGAGTTAAGCTTTTTTTTTGTGCTTTTCTAACGATTTACGAAAAGCGAACCATAGCACAGTTTTTGGAACAAGTTTTTTTTCTGTGCAGCTGTCCTGTAGGGGAAGGTACCCCAGTATCGGACACTTATGGTTCCTTTTGTATAATGACTTAAGGAAAGGGTCAAATTAAAATTAAAAATTATTTTTGAAAACTTGATTTGATTCTCTTTCATTGTAGCAAATCATCTTTCTACATTATATACTGATATAAAAGAATTTAAAACATTTATAAATCTCACATTTTTCACAATTCAAAAACGAGGCACACAGTATCGGACAGTCTCAATATTGTAAGATTATTCTAGAATTATGCTCATGTATGTACAGTATATCCATATTAATTTTTAGCACATATGTCGCATTGATAATAACGAAGTTTCCCTTCAAGGAAACCTTTGCATATGTTGCACTGGATCCAGTCCTCACTGAAATTCTCACCACAAATTATGCAGTGGGTTGTTTCGCAATCAAAATTCAGTGCCTTCCTAGCTTTTTTCCCCCAATTACGACAAAGATAGTAAATTCAGGTCAACACGCCTTGAGTTCACATTATGCTTTGTATATAATATAATAATAAACTTATGGAAAGGATTTCCAAAAATTAACATAGAATTTAAATTATTACATAATTGTGACATAAATTAAGTTCTAAAAATTTGTCTAAACAAGTTTATATCAGCGTCTTGCTCATCAGGAAACGTGCTTTTAAATGCACCCATGGCAGTTTTCATTTGTCTCTCTTTCGCTGGAGAAATTAATTTCAATCTGTCACCTAATGCACTTCTAGGGACACAGAACTGCTCACTTGCGTACCTAATGCTCATTTTAGCCCCTCTTACCTCATCAATTGCTAATTTTATGTTTTTCATCACCCAGATTCACCTTTATACTCCCATATTTGTCTGAAACAAACGAAGGTATTGTAAGAATTGGTAAGAAAACTTCGGGTACGTTTGTCCGATACTGTGTGCCGGAAGCTTGTCCGATATTGGGTGCCCCAACACGTAAAACTTGAACGGGTCATCATACGTAACACATTTAAACAAAAGCTACGCCATCATCCACATTTCTTCATTAACGTAGGTTAACAATCAACAACCCTTAAAATATTTCACTCATCAGTATTAAGGTGCCGAACAGATTCACAAAATTATCTTCGTGCAGCAAGAAAATGAAAAAAAGAGAGAGCATCTCACCACGTGGTTACTTCTTTGTTTATGGACACACAGTGGTCACCCTCCAACGTACCTCGTGAAGGGTCAGTACTACCATCACAAAAGTTTCCGCAACATTGTGCTGAACATCAGAAACTGACACTGTCCGATATTGAGTTCCGTCCGATACTGGGGTACCTTCCCCCTAAACAGGATACAGTGCAGCAAGTCTTGTTTTTCTAGGGCTACGGCATGACTAATGATCTCGGAGCTCCTTGACTACCCCTGTCCGGCAGAGCCGATGAAGTGAACTGGGCGTGTTTCCCTGACAGGGTAGCCAGGGGCACTGTCTCGACTTGGCGACTATCATCTTTCTTCGGCTTTTCCCAATTAATTGGGGTCGCCGGAGCCAACCAGGCTCATTTTGGTTTTGGCCGGGGATTTAAGGCCGGATGCCCTTCCTGACGCCACGTGATTTTTCAGGTGAAAATGCCACCCCGCTGTCACCGGGATTCGAACCCCAGCCGTCCGGGTGAAAGACGAGCAGCTAAGCCACTGTGCCATCACGCTCCCTCGACTTGGCGAATATACTTTAGGTAAATACAGAGACGGTTCTAATTGAAGGCCACGGTCGCTTCGTTCCCCAATCATAGCCTCAATTACAAATAACGGCTATACTAGCCATCGTAATGACGTAGGTTATCAGACAGATCCAACACATACCCAAGTACGCGTGGCCTCATGACCACAATGTCGCTAGTCCCTTAAATGAATCAACAGACTGGCTGCGCGGCTCAGCGGTAAGGTTCTCGCCTGCTGAGCCCAAGATAGCGAGATTGAATCCCGGCGCAGTTAGTTGGCATTTGTGGGTGCGCAAATGTAAGGGAGCCGTGTCAGTAGATTTACTGGCACATTAAAGATCCCCTTCGGGGCAAAATTCCAGCACCCGGGCGTCTCTAAAAGCCGCAGTATTTAAAAGGGACGTAAAAACAATATTATTACGATTATTATTATTATTATTATTATTATTATTTTTATTTTTTTGCGAATTGACCACTTCGGATCACGCTACAATTTCATTTTTTCTTTGCCTGAAGTTTCCTCTTCCTCCAGTACTCCTTCATATGGGCGCTATGCTGTTTCTTCTGCTCATCCGTCCAGGCCCTTCCCTTCTTGTGACGTGAAACCCTTCCAAATTTTGAATTATGTACCGAAATGTTTCCCTGTTTGACATCTGAACTTCCTGGATGTTGGAATTTTCGAGATCTTTTCGAACTTCCTTAATCCATGTCGTTGTTGTCTTCTTGTTCCACAGGTAGTCGAATAACTGTTTGGTTAGTCTAGTTTTGTCCATTCTGTACAAGTGTCCGAGAAACGATAACCTCCTCTTCTTCATGGTCTCTGAGATTCTCTCCACATTTTTATAGACTTCATTGTTGCTCCGAAGTTTCCAGCCGGTTTCAGTCTGGACTGGGCCCATGATTTTCCGTAGTATTCTTCTTTCTAGGATCTCTAGCTTCTCCAACTTGTAATTCATCGAGAGGCATTCGCTGGCATACAGGCATTCTGTTTTTACTACCGTGTTGTAATGTTTTAAATGAATCAACAACAGCTAACTCAAGAATGCGATGAATTTGAAGGTGTTGTTCTTGTTGTTGAGTTTTGCGATATCGTGATCCTGTAGCCATGTGTGGAATTTGTCTGATAACTGTTTCACTGTGCTGTCTGTATTAGTCCCCCCCCCCCCCCCCCCAGAGGCTCACATCTATAGTGCGTCTCTACCTTAAAAGACAGTACGCATTAAATGGAGCGCGCTGATGCCAGATCTACTGCATATATCAAGTTCTGCAAGGCCGGGCACATGATGTAACATAACTCGTATACAGGCGTGTTTTCACGCAAAACTCAGGAAATTTCCAAAATATTTGTTTGTTGTATATAACTGTACCTCATACCTTGAAGCAAACGACGGTACAATATTTAGATATGATACACCGAAGTTCAGAGCGCGATTTTAATGCACACATTATAATAATTTATAATTTTCAATTATTCATGAATTTGATAATATTATAACATGTTATAATGTTACATTTTCTCGAATATCATAGGTTATAATAAATTATAATATGACATTTAATAATAATAATGATTATAGTAATAAAATAATAATAAAATAATAATAATATATATTGTGGTCCACGTAATTTACCCAATTTTGTGTGGTCAAGTGGTGGTATGCAGCCGAAATTAAATTACCGGTATTCATTTTTTTGTTTCTTGAATGAGACGTTGTTCAATTTTATATAGGCTAGTTCTTTACTTGCGCCCATACCATTTCGATGAGATTAAGTTCACTCTGGTATGGTGGCAAGCAACGAACATATTTCTCTGCTGTGATAGCCTACATTGTTTATTACTAGGCTAGATCCTTCGGGAACATTGGGCAACAATTGCTCGGCGAACAACTTTTCATACACTTCACCTGTCATTTCGTCGTGGGTGTCTGCCGTGTTCTTTTCGCACAGAAACGTTAACTCTGCACCATTAACGAACCCTTGTTCATTCCCGGGACGAACAAAGGCGAACTACGGAAACCACTTCGAGGATGGCTGAGGTAGGAATCGAACCCGTCTCTTCTCAGTTTTGTCTCATGAAGTTGAGTACACCCCGTTCCAGCCCACAGACCAGAATTAAATATCTTGGCAGAGCCGGGATTCAAACTCGGGCCTCCACGGTAACAGCACAGTGACAGCCAAGAATGCTAGCCACTACGCAACGAGGCGGACAATTTATAAAGAACACAAGCTCCATTTTATTTCACAGTTTAACTTCACACCATCACCTTCCCTCCTTCAAACGCAGTCTCTGGTTTGTTTTAAAAACTATTTCAGACATTAATGAACATTTCTTCTCACTTAGTCACCAACGTAAAGTCAACAGCAAAAATGTTTCTCGCTACGTAACTTTAGTGTGACACCATCCCAGATTTTTCAAGTAACATTTAAGAAGAGAAAAATCATAACTTTCTTATTATAAAAATAATTATTGCCCTGAGATATAGGGTATCTTCTACCAACATCAGGCAATTTAAAAATAAATTCTTGATCTATTGCGATCATTAGTTCATTATCTATCGCCTGATAAGTTTTATATCCGCAAAAATATAGATTCGCGCTAAAATATCGTAATTGTGAAAATTGGGTCATGTGTTAATTATTTATGGCTTTTATTTTTACATCATCATAAAGAGCGGAAAATTCTCTATAAGACCACGCAAACATTTTTTTAGATTTGTCACTTTCAATTATTGGGAAATGGCAACATCGCCGGCGTAGAAGAGGACGAAGCTAATTGCAGGACAAAGGAGTGCGAGTGAGAGGCAAATACTACATTTAATTCCATACTGTCTTTTAAGGTAGAGACACACTATAGTGGGACGTGGGTTGGCGACCACGGGACCCCAGCTGAGTCCGGCATTGCTTCCACTTACTTTTGCAAGGCTTCTCTCAAGATATTCTTTCCTGTCGACCTCTCTTGGTCAACTCTTGTTCTCTTACGATCCTGACGGAATTTGGTATCTGAGACCTAGGGCGTCTTTCACTCTACCGCCGTAATAGACTCTTGTCTCATCTTTCCTGATACCGTACCCTCATTCTACAAGTGGTCAGCCTTCTGCACAAGGCCCTCAATGAAGCAGGGTGTATGTAGTCCCACCACTTCTGGTTCACCCTAGATAGTGCTGCGCCCTCAAGGGCTCACGGCTGGTGAGTTTGGGAGTTAGTGACCCCGAGAGATTCCTGAGCTGGGTTCGATTTGACCCCTTTCTCCTCTGACTTTGGGGCGGGTCCTCTTCTCTTTCCTATCTGCCTTTCATAGATCTCTTTCCTTCCAAGTCCCTCAATCCTCATTCTTCGAGGGCATTTTTATTCCTCCTGTCTTTTATTTGCCTTATCCTTTATTTGTTTACCATTTCTTCTTCTAGTATGTAAGTTTGTAGTTAGAATTAGTTATAGTTTTCATTCTCATCTCATCTTTCACTAACACCCAAACAATTAGGGGCCGATAACCTTGATGTTAGGCCCCTTAGAACAACAATGATGATGATGATCATCATCATCATCATGTCTGTACTGGTGATTGTATTTGGGTAGAAAGTGGGCGTGGTCTTAAGTTAGGAACCATTTCAGCATTTGCCTGGAATAGAAGTGGGGAAACTACGGAAAAACCACTTCCAGGATGGCTGAGGTGGGAATGGAAACCGCCTCATCTCAGTTTCGCCTCACGAGACTGAGTGTATCCCGTTCCAGCACCTCAGAACAGAATTAAATTTCTAGGCAGAGCCGGGAATCGAACACAGACCTCATCCGTGACAGCCAAGCATGCTAGCCACTACGCAACGAGGCAGACCATGATAGCATTGTTAGATATCATCCCGGGGGTCCAGGTTTGATTCTTGAAATTTTATTTTGGTTTGAGGATTGAAACATACACAGCCTAATGAGGCTAAACTGCGAATTAATTGTTGAGAGTAGGTACTCCTCCCTTTTCAGAACTTTCACAAAGCAGATTATTGAAAAGATATTATTTTTGATTTACAAACCTTTCTGGGTGTCATTAAAAGTTCATTTCAATTAGAATTGTCACTGCTGCACCGGACATACAGAATATGTTTTATTACGTAAATGAAGCATTTTTGTTGGTGTTAATTTCACGATCAGTGCCATGTTACAGATAGTGCGTCATACCCGTTGTCACACGTTGCCAACATGTCCGATACAAAATTCACCACACGACACGTGAACAGGCCCGGACTTAGAGATCCAGAGCCCCTAGGCACTTGACATTTGGGCCCTCCACCATCTCGAAGCTATTTTGGAAATTTAGCAAATTAAATGCACTAGTACAGAACATATAATTTTTAATCGACTTTAATGACTTTAATAAACATCAGAATAATACAGTCTATGTTACTATAGTTACGTTATTCTATAAAATTTATAGAATCATACGACGAACTTTCTTCTGTGCCAAAGAATGAATGACGTCATCATAGTGAATTGACTGCATTATTTCTGACTCTATGTACATTACAGAGAGTGAATTGAGCCTGTTCTCTCCTATGTTAGATCTTAAGTAAGCGACGGGCTGTGACCTTCCACACTCTGGTCGGAACCACACCTCGTTACACACGCCACGATTAGCCGATGTCGTCACCGGTTTGCGCATTCCAGCCTCCGGCTCGTTACTTTTTGAACGCACCTTATATTAATTCAGCCAATGACCATGTACTTATGTTTTCAGCCCGCTGATGAGCCTAGCTTGGTGTCCTAGACGAAACCCCACACAAGGTGACAAGACACGACACCAACTCAGAAAATATGCAGAGTTTTAATTCACTGGCCATGAAAACCAATATACCAATAATAACAATAATACTCACCATGAACAGGGGCCGATAACCTAGATGTTAGGCACCTTAAAACAACAATTATCATCATCATCATCATCATGAACAAGAAATGGATAACGAAGTAATTGGACACCAAGGAAATGAACATCTTAGGTCCGGTTCAAGAGAATGGTGAGTTTAGAAGGCGGCATAACCAGGATGTATATACACATGGGGAGAAAATTACTGACGCAATATGAAAGAGACTAATTGTATTTTATGGGCACGTGGCCCGAATGACGTCAACACGATTATCCTATCGCATTTACAATTTTCTCCAAGAGAAAAAGACAAAGGAAGCCTGGTTCAGTGAGATTATAAAGATCTGCACGAGACAGCAGTGGACAAACGACAGAGAGGAACAATAACGTCTGCGAATGAAGGACTGCTGAACTATTTTTAAAGCTAATAGGAAACAGTTCAAATGACGTAGTCCTTAGTTGGCCGTAACGAAATAATAATAATAATACTTCGTGACGTAGCCGGGCGCGAAAAAACGCGCACCAATACCACGATGGGGGAGCTGCAGCAATCCCAGAGATCGGAGGTTTGAATCCCAGCGCTGACAAGGGCAATCCTGAGTGTGTGTCTTGTTTTATTTTATTTTATTTGGCGAACTATGTACCGCAAAGAACTTAAGACTTTTTGGCTTTTCTTATTTTCTCCTCCTAGAACCTCTTCATGCGTTCGCTTCTGTTCATTCTATCCTAATCGGAAATGATCCGTTTCATTGTTGGTTTCTTCTGAAATGCCTCTATACTGTCTACTCTCCTTCTAAACTCTCTTCTGTTGTGGACCATCTGTAGTGTGATTCCAACTTCTGCCGCATTTCTTTTCACCTCATCTATCCATTTTGATGTGACCTTTAACCCCATGATGTAGCTGAAAACACTTTTGGTCAGTCTGCATTCATCCATTCTTAGTAGGATTTGAATGAGTTTTTGAATGGTATTGATTCCGTCTTTCGGAAAGAATTCATGATGAAAATTAATAAATGTAAAACAAAAATACTGGAATGCAGCCGAAATAAATCAGAAACCTCTATGGGGATCAAATTGGCCGGTGAAAAGCTGAAGGAAGTAGGAGACTTCTGTTACTTAGGAAGCAGAATAACCAGTGATGGACAAAGCAAAGAGGATATAAAAAGTAGGTTGGCTCAGGCAAGGAAAGCCTTTCTACAAAAAAGGAATCTGCTGACATCGAATATAGATTTAGGTATTAGGAAGTCATTTTTGAAAGCCTTTGTCTGGAGCGTGGCGCTCTATGGAAGTGAAACTTGGACTATTGGTGCAGCAGAAAAGAGGAGAATTGAAGCATTTGAAATGTGGTGTTACAGGAGAATGATGAAGATCAGATGGGTAGATAGGGTTACAAACGAAGAGGTATTAAGGCGAGTGCGAGAGGAGAGATGTTTCTGGCGACTGCTAATGAAGAGAAGAGATAGGTTGGTAGGACACATACTAAGACACCCAGGAATAGCAAGCTTAGTTATGGAAGGAAGGGTCGAGGATAAGAACTGTAGGGGTAGACCAAGGTTAGAATATGTTAAACAGATTGCCTCGGATGTAGGGTGTGGTAGCTATGTAGAAATGAAACGATTAGCTCAGGACAGGGAGGCATGGAGCGCTGCATCAAACCAGTCAAAAGACTGAAGACTCAAACAACAACAACAACAGTAGGTAGCTTGCCACGGTAGGTGAGTGGTCAACGTGTCGGTCTATTAAACCCAAGCTTGCAGGTTCGCTCCTGGCCGTGGTAAGTGATTTTTGAAAGGCGGCAAAAATACGACACCATGTCATACGATGTTGGCATGTTAAAGAAACCATTTGAATTCAGTAGGCCGTGTTCATAATGGCAAAATTAATCTCGTGATTTACCGCCAACACAAAGTTCTTCATTTCTCTACTAGAAAGCGCTATAGTGTTCAAGGAGCTTAGATAACTAACATCTAACCTCCTTGACTTTCATAGTCAAGGAACAACGAAATTCGACATGCAAGCTACCCTCTGGGTGTCAAATTACAAAGCTTGCACCCGGCACCTGAGGCCATACGATATTAGATTAGATTATTAGGTTAGTAGGTGTCCGTAGAACTTCAAACTCCGCTTCCTCATTGTGTCCGTGATCTTCTCAATGTATTTCTAGAGTTAATCGTTTTTCCTCATCCTCTTAGTCCCCTCAGTGTGGCTTTGTTTATTTGGATTTATTGTGCTTCTAACAGGTATAACTTATATAAATATAATATAAAAATAACCCCTGGCACTACAGCCCGTGAGGGCCTTGGCCTTCCAAGCGACCGCTGCCCAGCCATTTGGCCTGCAGATATTAGGGGTGACGCGTGATCAGCGCATCGGGTCCCCTCAGCCGTTAATCTTGGTTTTCGTGATCGGGGCGCTGCCTCACTATCAGACAGCTACTCAATTGTCCTCACGAGGCTGAGTGCACTCCGTTCCAGCCCTGACGTCAGTTTCTAAAATCCCTGACGGAGCCGGGAATCGAACCCGGGGCCTCCAGGTGAGAGGCAGGCGCGCTACCCCAACACCACGGGGCCGGTTTCTAACAGGCATATACCTAATAAAAAGAAACACACGTACATTTGGTTACACAATTCTATAAAATTATAATATAATTGACAAGCATAATGTTGAGATTGAAATCTAAATTAATTCTACAACTAAATACGAAAATATAATAATTCTGTGCAGGAAATTGGTATGTGGAATGTACGACGAGTTCATGTGATCGCACAGCAGGCAGAAACAAAGGAGCTATATGTGTTAACTTTTTGTGTGTGTCGTGTGACCTCCTGAGAGGCCGAGTGCAGGCCTTTCTAATCGACGCCCGTGGGCGACCTGCACGTCGGGATGAGAGATCGAATGGATAATATATATATCGTGTGGCCTCGGGTGCCGGGTGCAAGCTTTGTTAATTGACACCCAGATGGCAGCTTGCGTGTCGAATTTTATGCTCCTTGGAGCGCCATGAATGTCAAAGAGGTTAGATAGCCTATCTAAGCTCCTTGGCGCTATACCGCTTTCTAGTAGAGAAATGAGGAACTTGTGTTGGCGGAAAATCCCGACATTAATTTTGCCATTATGAACTCGGCCTACTGAATTCAAATGGGTTCTTTAACATGCCAACAACGTATGACATGAGTATCGTGATTTTTGTCGCAATCTTGGGGTTGGTAGTCCGACACTATAACCACACACTACACCATCGAATGGATGAAGATGAATGAATGAAACTGGGCAAGGATGTGGAAGGAAGCGGCCGTGGCCTGTCAGAAGGTACTGTCCCTGCAATTGCCTGGTGTTGAAATTGGGAAACCACGGAAAACCATTTCAAGGATGGCCGACGGTGGGGCTCGAACCCACGCGTCTACCGAGTCAGCAGAGCTTGGCCCCATGACCTAACGCTGCGCTTTAGTCAGCGTAGCCACTGCTGTCGGTATGTGTTAACTGAATAAGTCAAGGTTGGTTCCTATTGAATGTTCATTGTATAATTGAATAGCACTTATTATTGGGGAATGTTTATGCTGTTCAGTTCTAGTTTTTGGACAGTAAAATGTAATAAACTTAGGTGGAGTTGAAGGAGGTGGGACACGTAAATTAAACTGTGATATTAAATACGGACTATACAAAAGGTTATTGAATACCTTGAAGACAAAAACAAGAATTGCAATTTTTCGTCTGTTAGCCAGAGATTTATAATTCAAATAACTTAGAAGGTTTCCATAGCTATCATATTTCGGATAAATTCTCGTATGATTGTATACTGCAGATATCTTAGGAATTTATTCTGAACCATTTCAATTTCACTAATGTGATGGATTCCAGATGCTGGATAAATATTCTAATCTGCTTCTAACAAAAGAATTGAACAATAATTTTATACTTTTTGGGTTGTCAAAATCTTTAGAATTTCTTCTTATAAAGCCTAACATTTTACCACACTCCTTCCTGACAAATGCCGAGATTATAGACTACCTTATTTCAAGTCCCAGGGCATCAACCTGATCCACACTTCTAATAGTTACAGCTACACATCCTACTACATTCACCACAAACACTCACCACCTAAGTATACGGGTATGATGACCAAGATGTCCCAAACCCTAGAAGGAATGGACATCAAGAACAAATCCTTCAGTACTCCCACAATTAGGCGAGTAAAACATATCTTCTGACATACTGCTTGGGTCCAAGCTCTGTGAACTTGCGAGGTGAGGGAAAAAAAGCTGGGAAGGGTCAGGTGAGAAGAGAAAGGTCTGTCTACAGCCCGCCGTGATATTTGGTATTCCTTTCTATTCCAATACTGCTAACATAGGGCCGTTGCTCAAACCACTGTGGTGTTACGAATAATTGAGTGAGTCACCGACCAATGTATTTGGTTCTGTACTATGCACGGACCGAGGAGCCTCGTCACTCGTCAACACCACTTCTCATAGTCCGCAATGCACATTCCTCTCAGGTTCACGCAGCTTAGACCCGAGCAGTACATGTGTCCCAATCAAGCAAGATATCGATCATGCATTTCGCATGGACAGTGGAGTGAGTCCATAAGAGTAGGGATAATTGATTCCCTACATAGGAATTCACTCGAACTTCACTGGATTTTCTTTTTCGATAAAGAATGTGCTAAATTGATTTCATTTGCTTTATTCCTCACGGAATATCTCGTTGGTGCAATTTACTTCAATATTACCGATTTAGAAAACAAGGCCGTCTTCCATTATTTTTATTTTTAGCCTACTTTTCACATTTTGCAAAAATGAGGAAAATGTAGACTTATGAGATCGATCCGGGCAAATTTCTGTCTGTCTGTCCTTCTGTTTGTCTGTCTGTCTGCCCTTCTGTCTGTCTGGCTGGCTGTGTGTGTGTCCCCCCTATCAACTCCTAAACGGCTGCAGCAATCGAAACCAAATTTGGTATGAGTAAAGATCTATACCTGAATATCTCAAGCCCATATTTGAAAATTATGTCAGTGCTACCAACTGCCGAAAAACCGCAATTGAAATTTGAGCTCCATGTTGGATATCCTGGAAGGTATGCATGGGAGCTATTTCAAAATTGGCACACGTACGATAATAATATTTCTCCGAAATGATTCTAAGCCTGCTGATAGGTCCAATTTCTAAATACATATATCTTCTATACTATCAATTGGATTTCAACCAAATTTTGTATGTAATATGTGTACATAAACCGATATGACTGAGCGTATTCTTAAGAGCCATCAGGGCTCCCAACTGTCAATAAATGTTCTCACTATTCTTTTATCCAAATACCAATATATCATAAAGTATGCAAGCCGACAGCTTTAAACTATGCACACGTAAGGTACCTGACCTTCTAGATTAATTTGGAGTAACTTATGTACGTCAGTGCTACCAACATGATTCTAAGCCTGCTGATAAGACCAATTTTTAATAACATGTAACTTATATACTATCAATGGGATTTCAACCAAATTTCGTATGTGCTACGTGTACCATAACAGATATGACTATGCTTATACTTAAGAGCAACCAAGGCTGCCAACTGTTAATAAAAGCTGTCTCTATTTTTTACCCAAATATTAATATATCAAAAAGTATGTAAGCCACACGTATAGTACCTAACATTTTAGATTAATTAGGAGAAACTAATATACATCAGTGCTGCCAACATGACTCTAAGCCTGCTGATAGGTCCAATTCTAAAATACATGTAACTTCTATACTAACAAATGGATTTAATCCAAAATTGGCACAACAAGAGATCATAATATTTCAGATTATTTCTGACCAACGCATGTATGACATTGTTGCCAACATGATTTTACGCGATAGATCCAATGTCTAACTGCATGTAACGTCCATGCTATCCAATGGATTTCAACCAAATACTGTATTCTGTACCTTAAGAGATGGAACTAACAATATATTCAGTCACCAGGGCTGCGAATTGTAGTGCTCTATTAGACTACAGGTATATTTCGAACTAATTAGAAATTTCAATATTACCAATTTAATTTCGCTATTTTTCTAGATAGGTCTATATAGATTGGCATGAATCTTAAATTTTAAGAAAAGTAGGCTCTTTAGTACGTCACGGAACTTCTTGTTTTATTCTTTTTTCGTAGCAAGGAGATGAAACCCAAGAAAATAGAATGCCAGGTGCAAGGAAATTATTGGAGCAGGTGGACCATTTTAAGTACTTAGGGTGTATATTCTCTCACGAATTGATTGCCGGCGGTCGAGATGGGAACTATTCTCTGTTTACTTGTGTCACACATCACTCTGCTTCGTTGACAGGTACAGTTGCGTGAGTAGGATATGACTCAGCTCAAGTAGCTTCAGTCATCGTTTAACTGTCCGTGGTGACATGAGCTCATGTGACGCTTGTCTGCGCTTCTAAGACAGGTAGCGCGCGTGATGCTGCTTGACTTATGTGCAGACTGCACTCTGTCATCACTGTGTCCTCTACTTCACCCCGCGGGGCTCCTGCTACAATAATTAACAATCGGGGGCGCAGCCATGCTCAGGGTGGGTAAGATATAGAGTTGAGTTGCGGAAAAGCCAATTTAGTGAGTTCTCCGGTGCGATCTACATAATTCTGAAAGAATGGTTGGTTGGTTCCTTAGTTTAGGGTCTGCGACAACGCGGTCATGTAGCCCCGTGTACTTTGGGTGTGTGTAGAATCTGTCTGATAACCGGTGTTAATTGTGATGGCTGTATTAGTGTGTATATCTGTTTTTTAATTTAACTACAGACTGCAACTTAGAATTTTTCAAATAGTTCCTACTTTTGCCGCCAAACGCCACCGTCAACAACTACTAGGCCTAGTTCAGAACTTAGCTACTAGACGCCACCGCAGTCGGCTCTTGGCAACGAACGTAGAAACCTAAGAGCGTTGATTACATTGGTTAGTTGGTTCTTGAGTTTAGGGGTTGCGACAACGCGGTCATGTAGCCCCGTGTACTTTGGGTGTGTGTAGAATCTGTTTGATAACCGGTGTTAATTGTGATGACTATATTAGTGTGTGTATCTGTTTTATTTTTATTTTTAAGTACAGACTGCAACTTAGAATTTTTCAAATAGTTCCTCCTTTTGCCGCCAAACGCCACCGTCAACAACTACTAGGCCTAGTTCAGAACTTAGCTACTAGACGCCACCGCAGGCGGCTCTTGGCAACGAACGTAGAAATTTAAGAGCTTTGTTTACATTCTTAACCTATCCAATTTAGCTTCACACAGGTGAAATTAGTGGAAGGTTCTTTAACATGCCATAAATCTATGACTTGGGACTGCCGGCTTTACTTCCCCTCCGAATGAAGGCATACTGAGGGATTTTTAACGCTCTTAAGAAATCCGACGGCTTCGGCCGGGTTTGAACCCGCGATCTTGGGCATAGAAGCTCAGCATGTTACCGACTACGCCACCGAAGCCGCCTCTGAAAGAATGAAGTCATTGTAGCGACAAAACTCTCTCCACATCGCTCAGTATTTAGACCGACCTTGCTGTATGGAAGTGAGAGCTGGGTAGATTCAGGACATCTAATTCTTAAGCTGGAGGTAACTGACATGAGGGTAGCACGAATGATTGCTGGGACAAATAGATGGGAGCAATGGTAGGAATGAAAAGAAAATGGCTAAGCTAAAAATGAGCACGCTACGTAAAACTGTTCACGATGTTCATCAAGATCATTATGTAATTAATTAAGGACTCTCCAAGACTCTATTAGGCACATTTTCACAGAAAGTTAGCAAAGCCATAGAGAAAGTGTTCCTGTTACACGAAGAACGCTTATCCACCCACTACGCGCCAAAACTGCGCCGTTAATCGCGTTCAATGTGGCAGACCCGTACACAGAGCTGGATTACCCATTAGGCCTGACTAGGCCGAGGCGTAGGGCCCCCAATTATCGGGGGGGGGGGGGGGGAAGGGGGGCATTTTTTCTTATCCAGAACTGAGACAGTTCCAGCATTATATTAAATTACAATGTCCTTTAAAAACTGAGTTCACTCTTTCTGAACTTCTCGAAATTCTTATTCGAGACAAGCTTGAGTCTGTTCTTCCGAACGTTGAAATTGCTTTTCGCATTTTCCTGACCCTCATGATAACAAATTGTTCTGCGGAGCGCTCGTTTTCAAAATTGAAACGGATCAAAAGTGTGCAAAGAAGTATCATGTCACAAGAACGATTAGACATGCTAAGTGTAAGGGATATCGAGTCAGATGTTCTACGGGAAATTGATTGATTGATTTTGATGACATTGTAGAAGATTTCATTGACCAAAAGAAACAGAAAAAAATTGATTACATTTTACAGAAGTAAACATAGTATGATTCGATAAATTATTTATCAAATCATCTGAAATGTTTTCAAATAACGATGATCGTTTCAATTGAAATGTATGTACACACATCAAAAAAAGTTTTGCATCACCTCGGTTCCAAGAGTTCCGGAACCTTTAAATACAAAGGGAATAGAGATCAACACAAACAACATTTCAGCTCGTTTTATTGCTCATGAGACCCACACATTGCATGTTGTACCATCATACAGCTAGACTTTCAGCATTTGTGGTCCAGATTGCAGTACACACCACTACCTCTAATACCCAGTAGCACGTCCTCTTGCATTGATGCATGCCTGTATTCGTCGTGGCATACTATCCACAAGTTCATCAAGACACTGTTGGTCCAAATTGTCCCACTCCTCAACGACAATTCGGAGTAAATCTCTCAGAGTGGTTGGTGGGTCAAGACGTCCATAAACAGCCCTTTTCAACATATCCCAGGCATGTTCGATAGGGTTCATGTCTGGCGAACATGCTGGCCACTGTAGTCGAGCGATGTCGTTATCTTGAAGGAACGCATTCACAAGATGTGCACGATGAGGTCGAGAATTGTCGTCCATGAAGACAAATGCCTCTCCAATATTCTGCCGATATGGTTGCACTATGGGTCGGAGGATGTCATTCAGGTATCGTAAAGCCGTTTCGGAGCCTTCCATGACCACCAGTGGCGTACGTCGGCCCCACATAATGCCACCCCAAAACATCAGGGAACCACCACCTTGCTGCACTCGCTGGACAGTGTGTCTAAGACGTTCAGCCTGACCAGGGTGCCTCCAAACACGTCTCCGACGATTGTCTGGTTGAAGGCATATGCGACACTCATCGGTGAAGAGAACGTGATGCCAATTCCGTGGGGTCCATTCAGCATGTTGTTGGGCCCATCTGTACCGCGCTGCATGGTGTCGGGGTTGCAAAGCTGGACCTCGCCATGGACGTCGGGAGTGAAGTTGCGCATCATGCAGCCTATTGCGCACAGTTTGAGTTGAAACACGACGTCCTGTGGCTGAACGAAACGCATTATTCAACATGGTGGCATTGCTGTCAGGGTTCCTCCGAGCGGCAATCCGTAAGTAGCGGTCATCCACTACAGTAGTAGCCCTTGGGCGGCCTGAGCGAGGCCTGTCATCGACAGTTCCTGTATCTCTGTACCTCCTCCATGTCCGAACAACATCGCTTTGGTTCACTCTGAGACGCCTGGAAACTTCCCTTGTTGAGAGCCCTTCTTGACACAAAGTAACAATGCGGACGCGATCGAACTGCGGTATTGACCTTCTAGGCATGGTAGAACTACAGACAACATGAGCAGCGTACCTTCGTCCTGGTGGAATGACTGGAACTGATCGGCTGTCGTACCCCTTCCGTCTAATAGGCCCTGCTCATGCATGGTTGTTTACATCTTTGAGCAGTTTTAGTGACATCTATGAACAGTCAAAGGGACTGTATCTTGGATACAATATACACAGTCAACGTCTATATGCCGGAGATCTGGGAACCGAGGTGATGCAAAACTTTTTTTGATGTGTGTATATATGATTTAATACCAAGTGTATTATTCATCTTGAAAAAAAAAACTTTTGTAGGCCTATATACTTTATTAAATGTACAGGTGCTAAAAAATAAAAATTATTTGAAACAAGAAGTTCCGTGACGAACTAAAGAGCCTACTTTTCATGCCAATGATTATTCTACAGTATATGAACCTATCTAGAATAATGACGAAATTAAGTTGCTAATATCGAAATTTCTAATTAGTTCGAAATACTGTATACCTGACATAATGTAGCCTAATAGGTCACCACAGTTGGCAGCCCTGATGACTGAATATATTCTTAGTTCCATCTCTTAAGGTACAGAATACAAAATTTGGTTGAAGTCCAATGAATAGCATGGATGTTACATGCAGTTAAACATTGGATCTAACAGCGCGCGTAAAATCATGTTGGCAACAATGTCATGCATGTATTAGTCAGAAATAATCTGAAATAATATGATCTATTGTTGTGCCAATTTTGAATGAAATCCATTAGTTAGTATAGAAGTTACATGCATTTTAAAATTGGACCTATCAGCAGGCTTAGAATCATGTTGGCAGCACTGACGTATATCAGTTACTCCAAATTCATCTAGAATGCCAGGTACTATACGTGTGCAAAGTTTAGAGCTATTGGCTTGCATACTTTCTGATATATTGATATTAGGGTAACAAAAATAGGGACAGTACATATTAACAGTTGGCAGCCCTGGTTGCTCTTAAGAATACGCATAGTCATATCTGTTATGGTACACATAGCAAATACGAAATTTGGTTCAAATCCAAATTATAGTATGGAAGTTGCATGTATTTAAAGTTGGACCTGTCAGCAGGCTTAGAATCATGTTGGTAGCACTGACGTATATAAGTTACTCCAAATTAATATAGAATGTCAGGTACTATACGTGGGCATAGTTTAAAGCTGTCGGCTTGCATACTTTCTGATATATTGGTATTTGGATAAAATAAATTAAGAGCATTTATTAACAGTTGGCAGCCCTGGTGGGTCGTAAGAATATGCTCAGTCATATCTGGTTATGTACACATACAACATACGAAATTTGGTTGAATTCCAATTGATAGTGTAGAAGTTATATGCATTTAAAAATTGGACCGATCAGCAGGCTTATAATCATTTTGGCAACACTGCTATGTATGGCCTCCTGGAAATTAAACTGCAATATTATTATCTATACGTGTGCCAATTTTGAAATAGCTCCCATTCATACCTTCCAAGATATACATCATGGAGCTCAAATTTCAATTGCGATTTTTTAGCAGTTGGTAGCACTGACATCATTTTCAAATATGGCCGTGAGATATTCGGGTGTAGACATTTACTCCTACTAAATTTTGTTTCGATTGCTCCAGCGGTTTAGGAGTTGATAGGGGGGGACTCACACACAGACAGACAGACAGACAGAAGGACAGACAGACAGAAGGACATTTGCCCGATCTCATAAGTCTACTTTTTCCTCATCTTTGCAAAATGTGAAAAGTAGGCTAAAAATAAAGAGGCCCAAAAAATCTGAGGGACTTGGGCCTCATTTTACCTTAATCCGGCACTGCCCGTACAGCTTACAGAAACAGAACATCCACGCACATGTTCACGGAGACGCTAGATGATGAGACAGGAGCTAAACCGGAAAACAGGTATCAATCCCCACTCCTCACTACAGAGTCCACGACCACCACTTAGTGTAGCGGCTAGCATTCTTGGCTGACACCGCGGAGGTCTGGGTTCGATTCTCGGCTCATAAATATCGACAACTTCAAGAAATAAATAAGACGCCAGCATAACAGTAAAGCCAGGCGAGGGGTTTATATACAGGGTCATCGAAAAATAATGCCTACATTTCAAAAAATTATAGCGCCGAAACCCTTTATGTTAAACGTGTAATTCTTTCACTGAACGCCAGCTGGTTAAAGTAAGTTTTGTTTTGGAGGGGACGTGACCTTGCTATGCGCACACTAGATGCGCAGTAGCCAAGGTCGGCCGGGGGCGCGCGCGCCAATGACTGCACCGCCCAACAAACTGCACCTGATTACAAAGCTGTCGTTCGATGGTTTAATCAGTTTAAGGAAACAGGGACTGTAGAGAAAGAATCTAGGCCAGGCCGACCACCAACATCAGCATTGAACGCACGCTTTCCCAATGGCTGGATTGGTACGTGCAATCATTTCAGGAGTAAATGGCGGCAGAAATTCGCTCCCGCAGGTGCTCCAAATCCCGATTTTTTTCTGCATACACAATGTTTTAATGTACCCCCAGAAAAAATCCAAAGGGGTGAGGTCAGGACTTCATTGGCGCGCGTGCCCCCGGTCAACCTTGGCTACTGCGCATCTAGTGTGCGCATAGCAAGGTCACGTCCCCTGCAAAACAAAACTTACTTTAACCAGGTGGCGTTCAGTGAAAGAATTACACGTTTAACATAAAGGGTTTCGGTGCTATAATTTTTTGAAATGTAGGCATTATTTTTCGATGACCCTGTATATGCGAGAATTCTGGCACAGGTCACCTAGTTTTATTAAGTTCTAAAACATAGGGAACTTTGCCACTGGCTTGCATAGGCCTACACTGCCAAGGAACATTTATCCTGAAAGTATCACTTCGGTGTCCAGACCGTGTTGACCCCGGCAAGTAAGATGTGAAAATGTGGTCACGTTACGTAATGATACAGACCTCAATGATGTAGGAAGTTGCGTATCTTTTTATATCACACACAGGGAACATTGCGTAGTCTCGTGTTATTGTCGGCCTGTTTACTGTAGCCTTCATACTTTCTTTCTCATGGTCCGCATTAGTTAACGCAACCACCCTGCGTAGCCATGCGCGTTCATTCGAGCTGGAGGTCAGGAGATCAATGGTTCAAATTATGATGATGATGATAATGATGATGATGATAATTGTTGTTTTAAGGGGCCTAACATCTAGGTTATCGGCCCCTAATTGTCTGGGTGATAGCGAAAATGACAAGGAAAGGGAATTCATAACGAAAATGAAGCTGGACTGAAAATACTTACAAAATGGAACTCAGATTGAAACTACTCACACAATGTAAAGTGGAAATACTTACAAAAGGTAATTTAGAAGGAAAATACTCACAAAAGGAATTTAGATTAAAAAATACGCACTAAATGTAGTTTAGGTTTAATACACTTACAACATGCAATGCAGATTCGATATACTCACAAAAATGCAATTGAAATCCAAAATTACTTACAAAATGCAATTGAAATTGAAAATGCTTACAAAATGTATGGTAGATTCAAAATACTGTACCGACAAAATGCAATTTAGATTGAAAATACTTACAAAATGGAGTTTAGAACGAAAATACTAACAAAATGCATTGTAGATTGAAAATACTTACAAAATGTTGTTGAGATTCAAAAAACTCACAAAATATAATTTAGAGACACGGGGAGCCAAATCAGAAAAACAGTGCGGGAATCTTAAAAAGAATAGGAACTATAATGAAACGAAAAAGAAGGCTGATCCCTAGAAGAAGGAGGGATCGGGAAAGATGAGAGAAGGGCCTATGAAGGCGGGAAAGTGAAAGACTCCCTAGGCCTCGGATACCCGAATACCGTTGGGGTCGGTAAAGAACAAGAGTTGACCAAGGGAGATCGACAGGAAAGAAGACGGAGAGGAGTCCGGCACAAGTAAGTGGAAACAATGCCGAACGCAGCTGGGGTACCATGGTCGCCAACCCACGTCCCACTAGATGTGAATCTCTGGGAGAGGTTCAAATCAGACATACCTTTGGTATGTCCGCGGTCATGTTATCTTTACGTCATGTCCCGGATGATCTACAATTCAGGGGTGCACAACCCGCGGCCCGTGGATAAATATTTATAATATTGAAAACGTGAATATGTATAGCCTATTGTGAATGATGAGATTTTCCCCATTAAAGTAGGCCCTAGTTGAAGTAAGAAAATTAAAAAAAAAATGTTTCGTTAAAAATAAATTAAAAAGTAAACAATTATTGGACAGATTTTAAGTTTTGCATAACCAGTTTGACGATATTTTGATTTTCATTTGTTATATACTTCGATGTTGAGCATTCTGTTGTTTGTAAAAATAAAAAAATTTACAACCTTGTGATAGTAGACTATAATTTTATTTTATACCTTTCCGAATTAGGAGTAATTTGATTCTAAATCAGTAATTTAATAACTTTATAACGCAATTTGCACACAAAAAATACAAAAAATGGATTTAAACCATTTAGAGGACACAAAAATGGTATTGAAGCACATTTTTTTGTCTGCTGGTAAAATAGATTATTCAGATAATACAGTGAGTTCTTCTCATATTGTGTTGCCCGGCCAGCGCATCGAACTTATCTGCCTCCCGTTGACTGATTACACAGCACGCACTTCGCAGTTCTGGCCCGTGCTTATAACGTGTATTAAGTTAGTGTTGATCTGTCGCTCCAACTGTTCTCGAGTTAAGTGTTACTTTGGGGTATAATTCTCATAATGCTTCCACGCGTGTACACGGTAGAGGAAATAGTATTTATGTACGATAAATATGTGAAAACAGAGTCTTGCAGGGAAGTCGTTCGACGTTTCATAACACTTTTTCCAGGTGTGCGCCCTCCACATAGAGAGACCGTGCGGAATCTCGTAAACAAATTGAGCGAAACTGGTTCTTTACTCGATAAGAAGCGAAGTGTTCAAAAACGTGTACTTATGAGGAAAAAGTAAATGAAATCTCAGAAAAATTAAAACATAGGCCTACAAAATCCTTAAGACGACTTGGACAAGAAGCCGGGATTTCGAAGAGCGCAGCATGGCGGGCTACGAAAATGTTGAAACTGAAGCCATACAAGGAGGAGAACATTTCCAACATCTTCTGTCATAGGGTATGACCTTAGTTTATTAATTCTTACTTTCTTAATTTTAATAGTTATCTCATGTCGTGCACGGATAAAGTGAGCCAAGTGCTGTTCTGTTCTTATTGCTCTACTATGCCGAGCGGGGAGTGATGAGTCAACGGGAGGCAGATAAGCTCGGTGTGCTGGCCGGCCAAGTCATGAGAGAAACTCACTGTAGTTAACAGGCGCGGGACAATGTTATGGGCGATTCGAATCAAAACAAAGGGCGCCATGTGCGTTTTGTTTACTGTTTGAGCCCGCATGCCGACAACTGTTGCAGTATACTCCATTTTTAGTGACTTAATCTGTATTATGTTGGATCCAATACTAAATTGAATAACAAGTGACTAGCGGTGTTATTAGAAATGGCGACAGCTACGTCCGCTCTAAACGTGGGACAACATAATTGATATGTAGGGTAGGTTTTAATTGCTAAGATGTAAACCTTTGTCATAGTTTCTGTCGGTATAATTATACTGACTAATCAGAATTTATGGATTTACTTTTATTTGGTATAATGGCTTTCACGGCCGGTGAATTAAAACTCAGCAATTCTTCTAGGTTTGTGCCGTGTCTTGTGTGGGGTTTCGCCTAGGACACCAAGCTAGGCTCATCGGCGGGCTCTTGGTGTCCCCGCCCGGACCCCCACAGGAGTGACGAACTGCGCGCCACCTCCCTTTATATAAGGTGCAACTGCACCAATTGACTACGAGAACTAAAAGCTCAAGCAGCCTTAACCTCCCTATGAAGGCTTCCAAAAAGATGGTATAATGGCTTTCACGGCCGGTGAATTAAAACTCAGCAATTCTTCTAGGTTTGTGCCGTGTCTTGTGTGGGGTTTCGCCTAGGACACCAAGCTAGGCTCATCGGCGGGCTCTTGGTGTCCCCGCCCGGACCCCCACAGGAGTGACGAACTGCGCGCCACCTCCCTTTATATAAGGTGCAACTGCACCAATTGACTACGAGAACTAAAAGCTCAAGCAGCCTTAACCTCCCTATGAAGGCTTCCAAAAAGATGGTATAATGGCTTTCACGGCCGGTGAATTAAAACTCAGCAATTCTTCTAGGTTTGTGCCGTGTCTTGTGTGGGGTTTCGCCTAGGACACCAAGCTAGGCTCATCGGCGGGCTCTTGGTGTCCCCGCCCGGACCCCCACAGGAGTGACGAACTGCGCGCCACCTCCCTTTATATAAGGTGCAACTGCACCAATTGACTACGAGAACTAAAAGCTCAAGCAGCCTTAACCTCCCTATGAAGGCTTCCAAAAAGATGGTATAATGGCTTTCACGGCCGGTGAATTAAAACTCAGCAATTCTTCTAGGTTTGTGCCTAGCTTGGTGTCCTAGGCGAAACCCCACACAAGACACGGCACAAACCTAGAAGAATTGCTGAGTTTTAATTCACCGGCCGTGAAAGCCATTATACCATCTTTTTGGAAGCCTTCATAGGGAGGTTAAGGCTGCTTGAGCTTTTAGTTCTCGTAGTCAATTGGTGCAGTTGCACCTTATATAAAGGGAGGTGGCGCGCAGTTCGTCACTCCTGTGGGGGTCCGGGCGGGGACACCAAGAGCCCGCCGATGAGCCTAGCTTGGTGTCCTAGGCGAAACCCCACACAAGACACGGCACAAACCTAGAAGAATTGCTGAGTTTTAATTCACCGGCCGTGAAAGCCATTATACCATCTTTTTGGAAGCCTTCATAGGGAGGTTAAGGCTGCTTGAGCTTTTAGTTCTCGTAGTCAATTGGTGCAGTTGCACCTTATATAAAGGGAGGTGGCGCGCAGTTCGTCACTCCTGTGGGGGTCCGGGCGGGGACACCAAGAGCCCGCCGATGAGCCTAGCTTGGTGTCCTAGGCGAAACCCCACACAAGACACGGCACAAACCTAGAAGAATTGCTGAGTTTTAATTCACCGGCCGTGAAAGCCATTATACCATCTTTTTGGAAGCCTTCATAGGGAGGTTAAGGCTGCTTGAGCTTTTAGTTCTCGTAGTCAATTGGTGCAGTTGCACCTTATATAAAGGGAGGTGGCGCGCAGTTCGTCACTCCTGTGGGGGTCCGGGCGGGGACACCAAGAGCCCGCCGATGAGCCTAGCTTGGTGTCCTAGGCGAAACCCCACACAAGACACGGCACAAACCTAGAAGAATTGCTGAGTTTTAATTCACCGGCCGTGAAAGCCATTATACCATCTTTTTGGAAGCCTTCATAGGGAGGTTAAGGCTGCTTGAGCTTTTAGTTCTCGTAGTCAATTGGTGCAGTTGCACCTTATATAAAGGGAGGTGGCGCGCAGTTCGTCACTCCTGTGGGGGTCCGGGCGGGGACACCAAGAGCCCGCCGATGAGCCTAGCTTGGTGTCCTAGGCGAAACCCCACACAAGACACGGCACAAACCTAGAAGAATTGCTGAGTTTTACTTTTATTTGTTTGTTTTTCGCGTACCGCAAAAATCCGAATATAGGTACGATAGTCTTGTACATATTGGACAATATGTAATTTATTCCTGCCAAATGTACCAAACAATTGTTTTCATCTTGCTGAAGACTTCTGTCAAGTCTTTGTGCAGGATCAGCTTTAGTTTAGTTAACGGTAGGCTACTTAAGTAGTTTGATAAGCGGTAGGGCCTATCCATGTCCATAATTTTCCTATCTATGCTAATACTTGCATGCATGCAGCTGTATCAATCAAATACTACTAGTACAGTATTAAAGATACAAAGTGACTTGTGATGGAAGCACCCAGGTTTGGACCCTGGTCCTATTTTGACATACACTCTGCATGGCTGTGACTTCTGGTGTCCTATGCGCCAGGGAATAAGGCAAGGATTGATACAATCCTAGGCATGTGCGATGAAGTCGACAAAGAATGTTTGTTGGCTCTAGAAATATATGTTAATATTGTTTGTTTGTGTACTTGCTAGAAGATATTAATACAGATACCCTCCAGCAAAATAATAGTAGGCTTTATTGGCTACTTTGTTATCTTCCCTCTGGTCCTCTATTATGCTTAGCCTAGAGCCTGCAAGGTGTAGGCCTACTACATTGTTGGATGGAAAAGCCTAGGAGTACAGAAGGGCTTCATTCAGTAGTGTACATTAGCCCGTAGCTCCTTTTGAGTGCTGCTTCATTGTAGGTTTGAGTCTTACTGTGTTAGCAATCATCATTTTATGTATTCAGCATGTCAAATTGTGCCTCCCTATTTGATGGTGGAGCCTGCTAACATGCATTTTATAGCTGAGAGAACAAGGGTTGTTCTGGCATCGTAGGGACATTTTTCTTACACTGAGGGTTAAAGTTCTCTTAGCTTGATCACTCGAAATATGTAAGAAAGTTAGCATTGTATTCCTGTGCATGACAATGGAGTTCAATACCTAGGATTTGTTCTAGGTGCTGAATAGCACCCAAATCTGTAATGGGTTCTTTCCAGTCTAGCTGGAAACTGTGCTCAATGAGTTTTCAGCTCCCCTATACCTTGTAGACACACAACTCTCTAGTCTTACCCATTAGGCCTAAATACATGCCTGGACACAATTCTTGTTTGACCACCTCGTGTAGTGGCTAGCATTCTCGGTTCTTTCCCCAGAGGTCTGGGTTCGTTTCCTGGCCCTGCCCATAAAAGTAATTCTGATCTGAGGTCTGAAACGGGGTATGCTAAGCCTCATGTGGCAATCCTGAGGCGAGGTGGATTCGATTCCCAACTAGGCCATCTTGGAAGTGGTTTACCACGTCTACTGCAGGCAAATGCCAAGATGGTTCCTTATTTATGGCCACGGCTGCCTCCCTCCCAATCCTCACCTAAAGTACAAAGACACACTAATACAGTCACCATATCAAAAACTATTGCGAGAGCATCATCAGAAGAAAGCAGAGATTTGGAGCGATTTTTACTCTACTGACGCTATGATAAACAGAGAGTGGTCAGTTGCCAATTACGAATTGCGTCTTCTTGTTACCCGATATGCGGTACATGGTTTTCACCACAGAGTTTGCCGCACATTACAGTTTCACACACCTGATATAAACTGTGTTTGTTCTCTCTGCGAGAAAACATGTGAGCGTTATCACCTTGCTACTTGCATGAAGAGGAATAAGTCCTTGAAGGAAATTTGTTGTGACTAGTTATGTAGTTATATTTCTTATTTTGTTTGCTTTGGCCATTGGCTGTAATAAATATATTATTAATGCAGTCACCATATTACAACATGTTATCGTAAAAAATACACACACCTAAGTACATGGGTCTCAATGACCACCATGTCCAAGCCCCTCGAATGATAAAAGCAACAACAAAACAACTAGTGTTAAAAGTGGTCGTGCTTCAGTGTTGAAAACTTCTGAACTATAAGAGACCCCTGGCCAAACTTTTCTGTTCACAAATCTGTTTCAGCTTTATCACATTCGTCATTTGAGACCTTCTCTAGCTTCATGAAGATAAGGGGTAATAAATGAAACAAGTATCTGGCGCCCAGCCTACACTAGGACTGGGCAGAAGAGCAACTCACGTGTGCTGCTCCTCTTCACAGTCCTACTGCAAACAAACATTCCCCCACTCTGCCTCTGCTATATTGAAAGGCGGATTACCGACCATTTGCATATATGTGGTGTTGATTTCCAATAATACTACTACATGCATTGCATTTATCTGTGTAAGCCTACATTGAAATTTAATTTTTGCTTCGCCTTGTGCTTTGGACATTCGCAGTTTATCTTCCACCCGGGGCTGGGCCAGTTTTCCAAAGAGGGTTTCCGAGGCTGGAGTTGGCGGTCGGGTGGCTTAAAACAGTGCGCCATCAACCATCCAAGTAGCCTACTGACCACGTTCAAGATCTCATGTGTTTCTGTGTTCTCAACGAGCTTAACCATTGGTATTCACATCTCTGAAGGTTGTTTTCAGCTGCACAATCAGATGTAAAAGACAAAATGTAAACATGCAGAAAGCGGTATTCAAATAAATGAAATCTGTCTTTCACAAAGTAATTATCATTTCTCGAAACCTACTCCTCATCCTGAATCCACATTACTGTATAGAAAATTGAGGTTATATTGATCTCGTGCGGTAGAGGAGGGTGGGGGTAGAATTTATGGGAGAATGAAATATATGAACATAGCATTTTATTGCAGCTACATTACTGGTGAATAAAGTGCAGCATGGTTGGGGGCGAGGAGGGGTTACGAATGTTTTGAGGTTATGATGGTATAATGAAGCAAACTCTAATTACTCTCGATTATATCATTTTTAACAGCTTTTAGTCATTATTAAGAACATTTATATTGTATTAAAAGCACCGGTAGGCTTTCAAATAGGCAAATAAATGGAACAATAGTTCTCGTAGATTTGGAAATCATACCAACATGTCACACCAAAACTCATCATTGGTATTTCATTTTTGGAACGATATCGCCTGCTGAGGTGCAGTAATGAATGCATTTGATTCAATGTCAGACACTAAAAATCGGTTCCGAACGTAGTAATGTGCGTTCGTAATGATCACAGTCAATCGTAGTTACTTTATATGCGAGATTGGTAGCCATTGTAGCCCAAACATTGCCACGTGGACCTGAAATTCTACGAAATTCTAACCAATATAAGCGCCCAGAAAATTAACATTGAGTGTCGTCTCTCTTATTATATGCTCCTTGGTAGTTAAATTAGCTTTACCGGAAGGGTTTGGCAAGTGCCTATGTGGAAAGGTAACTTGCGGCCCGCCAAATATTATGTCAAAATAAACTTGGCCCCCACTTATAAAAAGATTGTGCACCCCTGATCGACATCAATCCGAGTGAGCGGATCTTTTTATCATTTTAAATGATCTTATCGACGTCGTCGTTACGTTGGGGTCTGGCGTTACGTTACGGTGACGGGACGAAATGTACCCAGATGCACTGAGGTGTGTGACGTCATAGTACTGCTTGGTGCATGTGTTCTCCGACAATCTCTACTTCGTTAGTATAAGACAAAAATCCCCAATTCTTGGAAGTCACGGGTAAACTCGAGAACCATTGGATGGATTTTGATGCGGTTTTCACCACTCTGTAAAGGATATCTCGAGGAAAGATTCTGTAGAAAATAATTTATGCATGATCAAAGGAAGCCAAGCAGTAACGATTTCAGTGAAAAAGTCGTAAACAAACTTGGCGTCCGTGCGCTTCTTAAGCTTACACTGGGCTAACCGTTAAAAATATCGATATACTATGAGCGTAAGAATATTGGTCAGCATGAAAAGATCTACAAAAAAAAGTCCGCGAGATTATATATCTATCTTCAATACATCGCCCACTATAAGTGTTTTTAGACTGGATGGAAGGGGCACGTCCCCGCGCGCTTGACCTTGCTTTGCCCTTGGTTTGCACTTGCCGTTCGCGAGTAATTTGAAACAAGATAAGCAAGATAAGTATTATGCAGATGATTTTCTAACATGTCAAGAGTCTTTGGCTTCGAGCGAAGCGAGAAGCCTCCAGCCTTTCTACCATTTTTCAGCATTTGTAGCATTTAAAAAGATACAAAGTCTAGTCTTTCAGACTGACTGTCAATTTTTAAATGATTATGTCGACTTCGCTGGGGTCTGGCGTTACGATACGGTGACGGGACGAAATGTACCAAGAATGCACTGAGGTGTGTGACGTCATAGTACTGCTTGAGCTTCCTCCTTTCCCCGCGCGGTCCGGTGAGCGTGACGTCATCCAGCCAGCTACCTTCTTTAACCTTGGTTTGCACTTTTTTTTGTAACGAACTTTGAGTTCACGCAGCACTTGTAGAATTTGTAGCATTTTAAATGATATAAAGTCTAGTCTTTCAGACTGACTATCAGTTTTTTTATTTAAGAAACTCAAAGTAAAATAATTTTTTAGAATTTCTAGTAACAGAGGTGCCTTGCTAATGCAAAATGCAACACATTGTGTTTTGATTAAGGGATTTGGGGTCTTTTTACTGATGATTCGCTTTTAAATTATTCAAAGATTCATGAACCATGGATTGAAATTACCTGAGTTAGAGGGTACATTCCAAAATCAATGAAAAAGTAGAAAATGGACCCAACTAAGGTATCCCTCGGAATCCCCTATTCTAAAAGTTTCCAGACGCCATTCCTTATGGGAAAAGGTGTAAGTCCACGGGGGAGGAAACATTACTAAGTAGGGTAACAAAAGATGCCAGCAGTTGGTCAATAAAATTATTTTGAATAAGAAATTATGATTGATTTAAATTCTTTTATTTGATTCTAATAATTAGCACGCCTCTGGAGAAAGTAGCTTAGTAATTAAATTACACGTACATGTTTCGTTATACCAATGATAACTTCGTCAGCGTGAAAACATTTCTGAAACTATGTTAACAAACAAAAATAGAAAAAAAAGTAGATATCCTTACAAAAAGTCATTAGATTTAAACAAATGGAAGGTCACAAAGACGAATTAATAAATACATACTGGCCGTGAAAGCCAATTTTTTTTTCGCTATCGTTTTACCCTCCAGGATCGGCTTTTCCCACGGACTAAGCGAGAGATCCCACCTTTACCGCCACTGAGGGCAGTGTCCTGGAGCTTGAGACTCTGCGTCAGGGATACAACTGGGGTGTGTGACCAGCTATGCGAACAGGGACCTGATGAAGGGATAGGAAGAGTGGAACGGTTAGGCAAGGAAGTAGGCAGGAGGCGGCCGTGGCCTAACAGTGTTTACCATCCCGGCATTTGCCATAAGACGAAGTGGGAAACCACGGAAAACCACTTCGAGGATGGCTGAGGTGCGAATCGAACCCCCTCTACTCATTTGGGTCACCCGAGGCTGAGTAGGCCCCGTTCCAGTCCTCATACGACTTTTCAAATTTCGTGGCAGAGCCGGAAATCAAACCTAGGACCTCCGGGGCGGCAGCTAACCATACTGACCGCTACGCTACGGAGGCGACGAAAGCCAATATACCACCTTATTTCTAGTATGGTCGAAAGAAGGATTCGAACCTATTAGTTTCCGCAGATGCCTACGCTCCACAAGAAGGAGAATTTGCCGGTGCGCAGTCTCAGTAATGCCGAGAAACACACATGTCTAGATATCGTGCGGTACCTGGCATCGTGCTAGAATTCCCTCTCAATTCCGCAATCAAATTTCCTTTCTGTGAAACTAGGCACGAGTGTGTCAATGGTGATGGGCAAGGTCGCGCCAGTGGAGGGGAAGGAACATGACTGGGGTATATATGCTGGAGAAACTCTCACACTTGCTATTACACCTGCGTGTGAGTCGACACATCCTTCCCAACATCACCATGAAACTACTCGTAAGTACAGTACCGGTATTTTATATTTCACGACATCGCTATCTGAGACTTGCATGGTCTGCTTGTTAAAGTTTATTTCTGGGAATCTCATGTATTTTTTGTGTGTTCAGGATCAAGGGAACCACGCATTATAAAACCTAACTGATAACTTCTGTTAGTTAATTAGTTATTATTGTTGTTTTAAGGGGCGGAACTACGAGATCATCTGCCCCTCTTAACACAGATTAAAGAATACACATTTGGAATTGAATTTAAAATTTTGATGTGGACGCCTAAATTCAAAAAGACCAAAAATTAATAAAACTAAAACAAAAAATTAAAAATTATACAAATTACGGAAAAACAAAACATTATCAAGTCGTTGATTCAATTTATACTGGAAAATTTAGATTGCTGGCCCTAACCCAATCTCACTTATAAAGCGGATAACGCGATCAGCAGCCACTGCGTCATCGGCTAATATAAGTTTGAGTGTCATCTGCAAACCAAGTCAGCAATCCACACACTCGGTGAAAATGTGGGCCACGGTGAAAACGGCTCGACAGGTACAAAGTGGGGGGTCTTTCCTTCTCATCAGATACGAGTGGGTGTATCTTGTATGACCTATCCTTAGCCAACACAAAATGACGGACTCTCTCCGTGACCTCTGTTATTGTAATGTCTCGACTGCTTGTGTACGTGTATTTTCGGCTGGGATTGGCAAGGAGACAGCCTAATCTTCCTACTGCAAGTGAGAAATTACGAAGAACCACTTACAGGGTGGCTGAGACGGCCATATAACCCTCGTTTTTTAAGTTATTCTCACGAGCCACCTTTTGTGGTCTCGAGATACGTATTGAGACTCCGGATCCTGCGGTATTGGGTTTGATTCCAGACTCTGGCGAGAAATTCAATTCTGGTCTGAGACTTAGAATAGAGTACACTCAACCTCTTGCAGGCTGTTCCAAATCCACGAGTTTGAGTATGCGTACACGCGAGTACTCAGCAGTGATGCTCGGAGCACGGTTGGAGAGGGACTGGGGGTGAGAGCCGATACGTCACTGGGCGAAGGTCATAGCACAAGTCTATGCATTTCCTGCCAGTATTGATGTATCGATCGCTTAGTAACGGCAGCCCCTAGAGCAGAGCTGTATTGCATATTGCAGGTTTACTCAGAGAAGGCGCCTCACAAGCGAGCAGCCTGTAAGGCAAAACCGAGAAGTGGTGGGTTATAGAAGCATCTGAGCCGAAATAGAAATGGTTTTACGTGGTTTCCCACTTAAATGTCGGAATGGTTCCTAGCCAAAATTACAGACATACACACAACTACAACCATCATAGTGATACTGTATTACACCGCCCAACAATGAAAATATGTCGGCTTCAAAAACAGCTTATGTCTAATGGGAATATACAGCTTAAGCTGGGGTTTCCTAGCTCCGCATTTTGTGCGGAGCGCACTGCGCAATGTGCAGTCCGCATTGCGGAATCTACTCAACAACACGGAATCAGACGACATCGTTTTCCTACACCCCTTCGCAGTGCGCTCCGCACAACTGGACGACTCCTTTGAGAGCAGTCAAGTGCGCACCACGCTACGCAACAGACGAGTATTTGGACAGTTTTCTCTTGTGTACTGTAGATTTCTTTCTTTACCACAAAACTCAAAAAGAACTAATTGAGTGTGTACAGTAGCTCTGAGTCAAGTTCAGTAACTTTGTCCAAACAAACTACATTCTTTACCCATTTTATATTTTTTTAAATTTCACTATCGATTTTAATTAAATAAAGTAAAAATTTTCTACAATGATTAGCGATATTAACTATTTTTCATAGAAAGATACTTCGTCGTCGAGCAAATGTCTGTGGATTAAAAGTTTAAACACTCCTTCTTGCTCTCTAGATGTGTACATGGAACTGACAGATTTCCGCACTTTATAGACGACCAACAATGAAGTAAATTTCACCTTCGATCTCTTCTTCCTCTTCTAATAACATCAATATCGCTATTTTTTTCTTGCTCAGAGGACGAGAGCTTATGTTCCCTCTCTTCTCAAACAAATGAAAAGTTGAAATAGAAGGAGCGGCGTCTTCTACTACTACTGCGTTAATAAACCAAATTAAAGGAGTGTGACTCGGGCAGTTTCAATTAAAAGTTTAAATTACACGCCAATCGATTTGGTTAATTCAAACGACGCACTAACTGGTTGGCACCTGATCCTAAATTCCCACTCCATATTTTGGAGAAGATTTGTTTTACTCATTTCAAGCACTGGGTTAACATATTTGTTGATATTCGGCACTTGTTTTTCTAAATTATTTAATTGTCTATATTTTTGAATTTTTAATATTAAGCCCAATATTTTATTTACACTTTCAATTAATTTCTTAGGTACATCTATAGTATTTTATTTTTATTCGTACCCCCCCCCCCCAGGTGCTCACATCTTATGGGACGTGGGTTGGCGACCACGGGGCCCCAGCTGAGTCCGGCATTTCTTCCACTTACTTGTGCCGGGCTCCTCTCCGTCTTCTTTCCTGTCGACCTCACTTGGTCAACTCTTGTTCTCTTCCGACCCCGACGGTATTAGGGTATCCGAGGTCTAGGGAGTCTCTTCCTTTCCCGCCTTAATTGGACCTTGTCTCATCTTTTGTGATACCCTCCTTCTGCGAGGGGTCAGTCTTCTTTTTCTTTTGATGTTCTCTCCTGCCTTCTGCTCAAGGCCCTCAAGGAGGCCGGGTGTATATAGCCCCACCTCGTCTGGTGCACCCTGGATATTGCTACACCCTCAGGGGCTCACGGCTGGTGAGTTCGGGAGTTGGCAACCCCGAGGGATTCCTGAGCTGGGTCCGGTTTCCCCCTTTTGTCCATTACCTGAGGGGTGGACCCTCTCCTCTTCCACTTTCCTATCTGCCTTTCAGGCTCTTCTTCCTTCCAAGTCCCTCCATCCGCATTCTTCGAGGGTTGAGGGCATTTTTTTCCTCCTGTCTTTTATTTGCCTTATTCTCGTTTTGTTTTCCATTTCTTCTTCTAGTATATAAGTCAGTAGTTAGTTTTTGTTTTAAGTTTGCATTTCTTTTTCATCTTCACGATCACCCGAACCATTATGGGCTGATGATCTAGATGTTAGGCCCCGTAAAACAACACTTATCATCATTATTGATTTCATTTTAATTGAGCTGAAGAAGACCTCAATGTCAGGTCCAATAGATATACACACATCAAAAAAAGTTTTGCATCACTTCGGTTCCCAGATCTCCGGCATATAGACGTTGACTGTGTATATTGTATCCAAGATACAGTCCCTTTGACTGTTCATAGATGTCACTAAAACTGCTCAAAGATGTAAACAACCATGCATGAGCAGGGCCTATTAGACGGAGGGGGTACGACAGCCGATCAGTTCCAGTCATTCCACCAGGACGAAGGTACGCTGCTCATGTTGTCTGTAGTTCTACCATGCCTAGAAGGTCAATACCGCAGTTCGATCGCGTCCGCATTGTTACTTTGTGTCAAGAAGGGCTCTCAACAAGGGAAGTTTCCAGGCGTCTCAGAGTGAACCAAAGCGATGTTGTTCGGACATGGAGGAGGTACAGAGATACAGGAACTGTCGATGACAGGCCTCGCTCAGGCCGCCCAAGGGCTACTACTGTAGTGGATGACCGCTACTTACGGATTGCCGCTCGGAGGAACCCTGACAGCAATGCCACCATGTTGAATAATGCGTTTCGTTCAGCCACAGGACGTCGTGTTTCAACTCAAACTGTGCGCAATAGGCTGCATGATGCGCAACTTCACTCCCGACGTCCATGGCGAGGTCCAGCTTTGCAACCCCGACACCATGCAGCGCGGTACAGATGGGCCCAACAACATGCTGAATGGACCCCACGGAATTGGCATCACGTTCTCTTCACCGATGAGTGTCGCATATGCCTTCAACCAGACAATCGTCGGAGACGTGTTTGGAGGCACCCTGGTCAGGCTGAACGTCTTAGACACACTGTCCAGCGAGTGCAGCAAGGTGGTGGTTCCCTGATGTTTTGGGGTGGCATTATGTGGGGCCGACGTACGCCACTGGTGGTCATGGAAGGCTCCGAAACGGCTTTACGATACCTGAATGACATCCTCCGACCCATAGTGCAACCATATCGGCAGAATATTGGAGAGGCATTTGTCTTCATGGACGACTATTCTCGACCTCATCGTGCACATCTTGTGAATGCGTTCCTTCAAGATAACGACATCGCTCGACTACAGTGGCCAGCATGTTCGCCAGACATGAACCCTATCGAACATGCCTGGGATATGTTGAAAAGGGCTGTTTATGGACGTCTTGACCCACCAACCACTCTGAGAGATTTACGCCGAATTGTCGTTGAGGAGTGGGACAATTTGGACCAACAGTGTCTTGATGAACTTGTGGATAGTATGCCACGACGAATACAGGCATGCATCAATGCAAGAGGACGTGCTACTGGGTATTAGAGGTAGTGGTGTGTACTGCAATCTGGACCACAAATGCTGAAAGTCTAGCTGTATGATGGTACAACATGCAATGTGTGGGTCTCATGAGCAATAAAACGAGCTGAAATGTTGTTTGTGTTGATCTCTATTCCCTTTGTATTTAAAGGTTCCGGAACTCTTGGAACCGAGGTGATGCAAAACTTTTTTTGATGTGTGTATTTGGTTAAGTATTGATTGGCGTTTTTCTTTACATCTCTCAATACGGATATCTACAAACATTTGTGCTATCAATGGCAAATGTATCATCTATACATTTCACCAGTATTATTCGTAACTTCATTTTATCATTTTAAATGATCTTGTCGACTTCGTCGTTACGCTGGGGTCTGGCGTTACGTTACGGTGACGGGACGAAATGTACCCAGATGCACTGAGGTGTGTGACGTCATAGTACCACTTGGTGCATGTGTTCCCCGACAATCTCTACTTCGTTAGTATAAGACAAAAATCCCCGATTCTTGGATGTTATTTATTTATTTATTTATTTATTTATTTATTTATTTATTTATTTATTTATCGTAAGGCTTTTAGTGCCGGGAGTGTCCGAGGACATGTTCGGCTCGCCTGAGTCTGTAGCTGCTTCCAGCGGACACCCTAAAGGGTGAGCTACAAGTTCCGTTCAATTTCAAGTAGTTCCAACTTTCGCCACCAGATATCAATGATACCTAGTGGTGAACGTTGGAATTTTGATAGAGCGTTCTGACGAAATCTAACCTAACAATTTTTGCTTTACACAAGTTTAGTCTGTGAAAGGATCTTTTACATGCCATAAATCTATGACATGGGACCGCCGGCTTTACTTCCCCTCCGAAGGAAGGCATACTGAAGGATTTTTAACGCTCTTAAAAAATCCGACGACTTCGGCCGGGTTTGAACCCGCTATCTTGGGCATAGCAGTTCAGCATGCTACCGACTACGCCACCGAAGCCGCTTTCTTGGATGTAACGGGTAATCTCGAGAATCACTGGATGGATTTTGATGCGGTTTTCACCAATCTGTAAAGGATATCTCGAGGAAAGATTCTGTAGAAAATAATTTATGTATGATCAAGGGAAGCCAAGCAGTAACGATTTCAGTGAAAAAGTCGAAAACAAACTTGGCGTCCCTGCGCTTCTTAAGCTTACGCTGGGCAAACCGTTAAAAATATCGATATACTATGAGCGTGAGAATTGTTCAGCAAGAAAAGTTCTACAAAAAAAAGTCCGCGAGAGCATATCTCTATCTTCAATACAACGCCCACTATAAGTGTTTTAGACTGGATGGAAGGGGCACGACCCCGCGCACTTGACCTTGCTTTGCCCTAAGTTTGCACTTTCCGTTCGCGAGTAATTTGAAACAAGGTAAAGTAAGATAATTAGCCTATTATGCAGATCATTTTCTAACATATCAAGAGTCTTTGGCTTCGAGCGAAGTGCGAAGCCTCCACCCTTTCTAGCATTTTTCAGCATAAGTAGCATTTTAAATGATACAAAGTCTAGTCTTTCAGACTGACTGTCATTTTTTAGTAACGACTCTTTCTAGTGTGTAAAATTTAATTTGTATGTGAATGAACTTTTATTTTTTATTTTAAAACAAAATATTGTAAGGATATTCATTTCAATTCATCATGTTAAGCTATTAAACTATCCACGCTGATGAAGATATCAAAGTCATATCGAAACATGTAAGTTTAAAATATATCATTAAAAATCAGTTCCTAGTATTGACATTACCTATTACATATGTTATTAGTTTATTTATGTTTGACCCTGACTATTATATGTCAGAGAACTGTACTATAATGAGGCTCATTATAACACTAATTTTCATTATGAAACAGTTTCTCCCACCAATCAGAGCTCAAGAAACAGTTGTTTGACCAATTAGATAATTAGATGCGCTGAGTTCCATGGCCTTCTAATGTAAATTTCACTGCCTGGCCTAGTGTCATAGTAGAGTAATCGAGGTGGCCATGGTCAAATACAAGGCATTCCCTGCGTCTCATGCGCTCTGTTCAGTACATAAAACTGGCGAAATTTCGACAGATATTTATGAATATTTATGTTTGAACATAAAATAGTTATAATAATTATCGTCGAACATAAACAGTAGCATGCAACTCGCCTATAATGGTAATTAAGGCACTCGTATGGAAATTATAAAACTCGCATACGCTCGTTTTATAAACATTCTCAAGTCTTAATTATTGCCATTATAGGCTCGTTGCATAATGTACTATAATCTCATGTATTTTTTCCGGTGTAGGGAATAACACCCGACACAATTTGGGTACAGTCCTGTTGTCTGACCGATTGAAAATAATTAGAATTTAATCTAGATTTTGAATTTGATATGTTTTCATCTAAGAAATCCCACACGACCGCGTGAAAAGTTCCAAGTTAGGCAAGTTTGATATTAATCTGTACAAAAACAAGTAGTTCCGTGAAGAACTATAGAGCCTATTTTCATATATCCCACTAATGTTAATTGTCTCTATCAACATACTAAATTTCAGTTTGATTGCTGTAATAGATTCGTAGATATTGAGAACCGTCTAAATATTTCGGATGGTCGCCATGTTGGACTTTTATATATGTAGGGCTTAGAGTTATGTACTGTTACATGAAGATTATTGCGTACGTGTAGTACTCAAACTTCAATCACATGATTAGGACACAAGAAGTAAAAACGAGATTTTAAAATTTCGCACAGCTGCCATCTTGTGGTATGGAAACTATTGAAATAAATTAGATGCCAGTGGATTAACATTTGTATGGGTATAAGGATTTACTGTACCAAGATTCACTGCACTCGGATGGTTAAATTACGAAATACGACCATGAGAATATTTATACTTCGTGTCGCCACCATGTTGGATTTGTGATCACCAGTTTATTGAAAGTTCTATAGGTGAACTTATGTTCATAAACCGTATGAACGTAAAAAAATGCAGTTTGATTGCTTTAGTAGATTCTAAATATTCCGGATGGTCGCCATGTTGGATTGTTATATGTATAGGCCACAGAGTTATATACCTTTAAAGGAAAATTATAGCGTAGGTTCATTATTCAAACTTTCACTTCGATCGCATGATTACGACACAAGAAATAAAAACTTAATTTAAAAATTCGCACAGCCGCCATCTTAAGGTTATGTAAACAATTGACCTAAATTACATACCAGTGTATTACAATGTGTATAAACATTTACTGTACCAAGTTTCATTGCGTTTGGATCATTAAATAGCGAGAAAAGTCTATTTAAAACTTTCAATTTCGCTTGGCTGCCATGTTCGTTTTGTAGTTAACCGGTTTTTTAAAGTCTCATATATGAACTTCCAGTAGTGTACTTTACCTCTGTGCAAAATTTCAGGGTGATACCGGTAATAGTTTCAGAGATATAGAATGCCGATGAAATATGTCGCACATCCGCCATATTGAGGTTATGTAAACAATTGAACGAAGTTATATGTCGGTGCATTACAATGTATATAAACATATACTGTACCAAGTTTCATTGCGTTTGAATGGTTAAATCGCGAGAAACGTCTATTTAAAAGTGTCAACTTCGCTTGGCCGCCATGTTGGTTTTGTAGTTACCAGGTTCTCAAAAGTCACATAAGTGAACTTCTAGTAGTTCCCTTTATGACCATACAAAATTCCAGGATGATATCGGTACCGGTAATAGTTTCGGATTTATTGAATGCTGGTGAAATATTTCGCACAGCCGCCATGTTGGTTTGGTGAGATGTAACATAATTTGAAGGGCACGGTCGGGGTCGCCCGGAATAGTGCTATGAACTTACCGAGTTTCATTGAAATCGCTCCAGCCGTTTAGATTTTATTAGGGGGACACACACACACACGAATCACTCACACACACACGCACACACACACACGGACAAAAGGTGATCTCATAAGCCTATTTTTTCAAAATTGAAAATAGGCTAAAAAGGGAGTTTTCTGTATGATCATTTTGAACTTTTCGGGTAAAACTTTGTGCAGCGGGTGTTTCATTGGTTTTGTAAAGAAAATTTTAGTTGGAAATATTTCTGACAAGAAATTAAGCTATTCTTCAAAGTAGAAATCATCAGATTCTATGGTCATGAGCCGTCTATCAGTGGGGTTTCTTATACCGCGACGGTTCCAGTCTCTGTGTTTTGATGCGAAGAATTCGGCGAGACCCACTTCCACAGCTTCAATGTTTTCGAATTTTCTTTCACGTAATAAATAGTCCATGGATCGGAAACTATGGTAATCTGAAGTCGCAAGATCAGGGCTGTATGCTGGCTGTGGTAGCAGTTCGACTCCTCCCAATTCCTGAATTTGTGCCATAGTTATACGTACGGTATGAGGTCTCGCATGGCCCTGCTGCAAGAGAACTCTATTTCGGTTATCTAATGGTGGGTATCTCCGTTATTTTTTTAAATTTGCGAATTGACCACTTCGGATCACGCTACAATCTCATTTTTTCTTTGCCTGAAGATTCCTCTTCCTCCAGTACTCCTTCATATGGGCGCTATGCTGTTTCTTCTGCTCATCCGTCCAGGCTCTTCCCTTCTTGTGACGTGAAACCCTTCCAAATTTTGAATTATGTACCGAAATGTTTCCCTGTTTGACATCTGAACTTCCTGGATGTTGGAATTTTCGAGATCTTTTCGAACTTCCTTAATCCATGTCGTTGTTGTCTTCTTGTTCCACAGGTAGTCGAATAACTGTTTGGTTAGTCTAGTTTTGTCCATTCTGTACAAGTGTCCGTTATTTATTTATATATATATTGATTTATTCATTTATTTGTATCAGAAGCATTAATACTATATATGTATACATTAAAACTCTTACTGGATTAAATACATTTTATGCAAAGTCACACTAAAAAAACAAGAGTCTATACTACTTTTGCCCAGAAGTTAGCGACATCCAGTGCATTTTCTCTCGCCTGAAGCAAATCTTGTACTGTGCATGTTTGAGGGCACCTGCTGCACTGCAACAAATGAGACGTAGTCTGGATTACACCACATTCACACAATGAGGACTCTATGATGAAACCCTACTTCTGCAGGTTACTTTTACATCTTGTCACGCCTGCCCGTAATCTGTTCAGTAATCTCCAGGTACTCCATTTCTCCATATGACCAGGTGGTAGTTCTTCACTAGGTGTCAGCCATTCTTCGGAGCGATTGCAGCTTGCACGCCACAGATCGATTCGGGTTTGCTGAGGTGTCCCCTTAAGAGCCTCGGTAGTTCTGAGAAAACTTTTCCTTGATTTGAGTCTTGGAGTAGCTGGCCTGTATCCATACAGAGGGTGAGCTTTAAATGTTACCGCCTTCTTCCTCTCAATTCTTGCTGCAATCTCACGACGAATATTGATATTTCCGTTGAGAATTAAGATTCGCATTGACTGCACGCCCGTTTGGAACAAACTCCCAGTGAATTAGGCCTTCAACATTCCACCAGACACACAACATCACTTCGGGGCCGAACAGATTTTAGTTAACGATGACTTTGGAAGGTTGGCGGAGACTGAGCCAGTGTTTCAAGGCGTCAGCGTTGCGCTAATAAACACATTCTCCATCACATGTGACAATTCTCCTGATAAATCTATCATCCATGGGGTTACCGATAAGCTGACGACAGATATCCACTCTACGTGGAGCCTGTTCAGGGGTCAATCCATGAGGTACAGATCAGCTTCTGTTTGATTTTCCAAGTTTCTTAATCTGGCAATGTATGGTATCTTTTGAAGATACATTCTCGCAATTCTAGTCATGGCCTCCTGTAATAGCAGTGGTGAACCAAATAAATCTAATTCTATCTTATAAAACACCAAACTTAAAAACGACAATACTGGTTGGTTGGTTCTTAAGTTTAGGGGCTGCGACAACGCGGTCATGTAGCCCCGTGTACTTTGGGTGTGAGTAGAATCTGTCTGATAACCGGTGTTAATTGTGATGACTGTATTAGTGTGTGTATCTGTTTTAATTCAAGTAAGCACTGCAGACGATCAATTTTCAAGTAGTTCCTACTTTTGCCGCCAAACACCTCCGTTGACGACTAATAGTTTAGAACTTAGTTACCAGACGTCACTGCAGTCGGCTCTTAGCAACGAACGTAGGAACCTAAGAGCGTTGTTTACGTTATTAACCTATACAATTTAGCTTCACACAGGTGTAATTAGTGGAAGGTTCTATAACATGCCATACATCTATGACATGGGACCGCCGGCTTTACTTCCCCTCCGAAGGAAGGCATACTGAGGGATTTTTAACGCCCTTAAAAATCCGACGACTTCAGCCGGATTTGAACCCGCGATCTTGGGCATAGAAGCTCAGCATGCTGCCAACTACGTCACCGAAGCCGCCCTCAGAAAGACTAATTAAAGCCACACAAGTTTGAGTGAGATTCATTTTTAGCTGAAGGTTTAATACTCACTTTAAAAAATTCGAGGAATGAGAGAAATGGTGAAGGACAGCACAAAGCAAAAACCAAATTTTTGAAAAGTGGATAAAAATAATTACAATTTGAATTTTGACAATTAATTTATAACTTTGCTTCCAACAGCAAGATGTGTGTGTTTCCTTGGAAATGTATATAATTGATATACAAGACAGTCACTGTTATAATATTAATATAATTGTGTTAGCTCCTTAAGCTGAATGTTCCCCCTGAAGTATATGAATTATTTATTATTTATTTATCGTATGGCACATACACATCAGTAAAATATAAATGACATCATCTCTTATATAAAATCAAGTGTCCTGACTGACTGACTGACTGACTGACTGACTGACTGACTCATCATTGCCCAGCCAAAACTATTAAAGTTAGAAACCTGAAATTTTGGGGATATGTTCGTTGTAAGTCGAAAACGCCCACTAAGGAAGGATTTTTGGATATTCAGGATCTAAAGGGGTGTTAAGGGGGTACACCTGCATTTCATTGAATAACAATATCTCCGACTTGGTTTCATTGAGGGATGTGATACTCGGCATATAAACTCATCATCAAAAATAAGAAGACACATGTCTGAGGGTTTTTCGATGTGGTGTATATTATGAGCCGAAAGGGGTGAAAAGTGGGGGTTGAAGGATTCTTATCGGAGCGTTTATCTCTTAAACGACATAGGCGAGGAGTTTGAAACTCAGCAAGAAAAAATCAGAATAAAAATAAGTAAATAGGTGTTTGACCGTTTTTTAATAAATCCAATTTAAGGGGCCCTTGGGGAGGGGTGAAGTTTTTTGGAAAAAAAACAGGAAAAAAAGTGTCCTAACTGATTGACTGACAAACTCACTCATCAAACTCAGGGGGAAAACTGCTTAAAAATAAGTTAATAGCTGTTCGACAGTTTTTTTTCATAAACCCAATTTAAGGGGTTCATGGGGAGGGGTGAAATTCTGTAAAAAGAAAATTGAAAGAAAAAGTCCTGACTCACTCACCATCGCCCAGCCAAAATTATTGAAGTTAGAAACATGACATTTTGGGAGATATGATCATTGTATATCAATACCGTCCACTAAGGGAGGATTTTCGGATATTCAGGTTCTAAAGGGGTCTTAAGGGGGTTAAACCTGCATTTCATTGAATAACAATAACTCCCGATTGGTTTCATTGGGGAATGTGATACTCGGCATATAAACTCATCATTAAAAATAAGAAGACCCGTGTCTGAGGGTTTATCGATGTGGTGTATATTATGAGGTGAAAGGGGTGAAAAGTGGGGGTTGAAGAATTCCTAAAAAAGCGTGTATCACTTAAACGACATGGGTGAGGAGTTTGAAGCTCAGCGGAAAAAAAATCAGCTTAAAAGATAAGTAGGGCCTAAATAGGTATTCGACCGTCCTTTTTTTTCATAAATCCAATTTAAGGGGCCCATGGGGAGGGGAGAAATTCTGGGGGGGGGGGGATGAACAGGAAAGAAAGAGTCCTAACTGATTGACTCACTCACTCTTCAAACTCAGGGAAGAAATCTGCTTAAAAATAAGTAAATAAGTGTTCGACAGTTTTTTTTTTCATAAATCAAATTTAAGGGGTTCATGGGGAGGGGTGAAATTCTGGAGAAAAAAAATTGGAGAAAAAGTCCTGACTCACTCACTCACTCATTCACTCATCATCGCCCAGCCAAAATATTTGAAGTTGGAAACATGACATTTTGGGGATATTTTCGTTGTATGTCATAACCGTACACTAAGGGAGGATCTTCGGATATTCTGGTTATAAAAGTGTCTTAAGGGGGTTAAACCTGCATTTTATTTAATAACAATATCTCATAAATTCATTTGTGGATATGATACTCGGCATATAAACTAATCATAAAAAATAACCAGACATGTGTGTAAGGGTTTTTCGATGTGGTGTATATTTTAAGGTGAAAGGGGTGAAAAGTGGGGGTTGAAGGATTCCTAACGGAGCGTGTATCTCTTAAGCGACATAGGCAAGAAGTTTGAAACTCAGCGGGAAAAAAATTCAGCTTAAAAATAAGTAAATCGGTGTTCGACCGTTTTTTCATAAATTCAATTTAAGGGGCCAATGGGGTGGGGTGAAATTCTGGAAAGAAAAAAAAAGGAGAGAAAGTGACCTAACTGACTGAATAACTCACTCACTCATCAAACTCAGGGGGAAAAGACAGCTAAAAAAAATAAGTTAATAGGTGTTCGACCGTTTCTTCATAAATCAAATTTAAGGGGCCCATGGGGAGGGCGTAAAATTCTGGCAAAAATAATTGAAAGAAAATGACCTGACTGACTCACTCACTCATCATCGCCCAGCGAAAACTATTGAAGTTGGAAACATTAAATTTTGGGAATATTTTCGCTGAATGTCGAAAACGTCAACTAAGGAAGGATTTTTGTTTATTCGCGTTCTTAAGAGGTGTTAAGGGGGTAAACATGCATTTAATTGAATAACGATATCTCATGAGTTGTTTCTTTGGGGATGTGATATTCGTCAAATAAACTAAACATTAAAAGTAAGCAGACATATGTCTAAGGGTTTATCGATGTGGTGTATATTATGAGGTGAAAGGGGTGAAAATTGGGGTTTGAAGGATTCTTAACGAAGCGTGTATCTCTTAAATGACATTGGCGAGAAGTTTGAAATTCAGCGGAACAAAACACCTTAAAAAAGAGTAAATAGGTGTTCGACCGTTTTTTTATAAATCCAATTTAAGGGCCCCTTGGAAAGGGGTGAAATTCTGCGAGAAAAAACAGGAAAGAAAGTGTTCAAACTGATTAACACACTCACTCACTCATCAAACTCAGGGGGGAAGAACAGCTTAAAAATAAGTAAATAGGTGTTCGACCAGTATTTTTTCTTCATAAATCCAATTTAAGGGGTTCATGAGAGGGGTGAAATTCTGAAAAATAAATGAAAGATAATGTCCTGACTTACTCACTCATCATCGCCCACCCAAAATTATTGAAGTTAGAAACATGAAATTTTGGGGTTATGTTCGTTGTATGTTGAAAGCGTCCATTAAGGAAGGATTTTTGGATATTCAGGTTCTAAAGGGGTGTTAAGGGGGTAGACCTGCATTTAATTGAATAACAATATCTCCCGATTGGATTCCTTGGGGGATGCGATACTCGGCATATAAACTCATCATTAATAAGAATAAGAAGACACATGTCTGAGGGGTTTTCGATGTAGTGCATATTATGAGGTGTATGTGTGAAAGTGGGGGATGAAGGATTCCTAACGGAGCAAGTATCTCTTAAAAGACAGAGGCATAAAGTATGAAACTCAGGGGGAAAAATAGCTTGAAAAAATAAGTAAATAGGTGGTCGACCGTTTTTTCATATATTCATTTCAGGGGGCCCATGGGGAGTGGTGACATTCTGGGGAAAGAGGTCCACTAAAGAAGGATTTTTGAATATTCACACATCATTCGCCAGCCAAACCTATTGCAGTTAGAAACTTGAAATTTTGGGGATATGTTCGTTGTATGTCGAAAACGTCCACTAAGGATGGATTTTTAGATATTCATGTTCTGAAGGGGTGTTAAGGGATTAAACGTGCATTTCAGTGAATAACAATATCTCATGAGTGGTTTCATTTGGAGATGTGATACTTGGCATATACACAAATCATTAAAAATAAGCTGAACATGTCTAATGGTTTTTTGATGTGGTGTACATCTCTTATATAAAATCAAGTGTCCTGACTGACTGACTGACTGACTGACTCATCATTGCCCAGCCAAAACTATTAAAGTTAGAATCATGAAATTTTGGGGATATGTTCGTGGTAAGTCGAAAACGCGCACTAAGGAAGGATTTTAGGATATTCAGGTTCTAAAGGGGTGTTAAGGGGATAGACCTGCATTTCATTGAATAACAATATCTCCCGATTGGTTTCATTGGGAGATGTGATACTCGGCATATACACTCATCATTAAAAATAAAAAGACACGTGTCTGAGGGTTTTTCGATGTGAAGTATATTATGAGGTGAAAGGGGTGAAAAGTGGGGGTTGAAGGATTCCTAACGGAGCGTGTATCTCTTAAACGACATAGGCGAGGAGTTTGAAACTCAGTGGAAAAAAATCAGCTTAAAAATAAGTAAATAGGTGTTTGACCGTTTTTTCATAAATCCAATTTAAGGGACCAATAGGTAGGGGTGAAATTCTGGGGGGGGGGGGGGAACAGGAAAGAAAGTGTCCTAACTGATTGACTGACAGACTCACTCATCAAACTCAGGGAAAAAACTGCTCAAAAATAAGTAAATAGGTGTTCGACAGTCTTTTTCATAAACCCAATTTAAGGGGTTCTTGGGGAGGGGTGAAATTCTGAAAAAAGGAAATTGAGAGAAAAAGTCCTGACTCACTCACCATCGCCCAGCCAAAATTAATGAAGTTAGACACATGACATTTCGGGGAATATGATCATTGTATGTCGGAACCGTCCACTAAGGGAGGATTTTCGGATATTCAGGGGGTCTTAAGGGGGTTAAACCTGCATTTCATTGAATAACAATAACTCCCGATTGGTTTCATTGGGGGATGTGTTACTCGGCATATGAACACATAAAAAATAAGAAGACATGTGTCTGAGGGTTTTTCGATGTGGTGTATATTATGAGGTGAAAGGGGTGAAAAGTGGGGGTTGAAGGATTCCTAACGGAGCGTGTATCTCTTAAATGACATAGGCGAGGAGTTTGAAACTCAGCGGAAAAAATCAGCTTAAAAGATAAGTAAATAGATGTTCGATCGTTTTTTTTCCTAAATTCAATTTACGGGGCTCATGGGGAGGGTTGAAATTCTGGGGGGGGGGACCGGAAAGAAAGTGTCCTAACTGATTGACTCTCTCACTCACTCTTCAAACTCAGGGAGAGAAAACTGCTTAAATATAAGTAAATACGTGTTGGACAGTTTATTTTTCATAAATCAAATTTTAGGGGTTCATTGTGAGGGGACAAATTCTGAAGAAGAAAAAAAAATGAATGAAAATGTCCTGACTCACTCACTCACTCACTCACTCATCATCGTCCAGCCAAAATTATTGAAGTTAGGAACATGACATTTATGGGATATGTTCGTTGTATGTCAAAACCGTACACTAAGGGAGGATTTTCGGATATTCAAGTTCTAAAGGTGTCTTAATGGGGTTAAACCTGCATTTTATTGAATAACAATATCTCGTGAATGGTTGCATTTGTGGATGTGATACTCGGCATATAAACTAATCCTTAAAAATAAGCAGATATGTGTCTAAGGGTTTTTCGATGTGGTGTACATTATAAGGTGAAAGGGGTGAAAAGTGAGGGTTGAAGGATTCCTAACGGAGCGTGTATCTCTTCAACGACATTCGCGAGAAGTTTGAAACTCAGCGAAAAAAAACAGCTTAAAAATAAGTACATCGGTGTTCGACCGTTTTTTTCATAAATTCAATTTAAGGGGCCAATGGGGCGGGGTGAAGTTCTAGAAAAAAAAGGAGAAAAAGTGTCCTGACTGACTGACTAACTCACTCACTCATCAAACTCAGGGGAAAAAGACAGCTTCAAATATAAGTTAATAGGTGTTCGAGCGTTTCTTCATAAATCCAATTTAAGGGGCGCATGGGGAGGGCGTAAAATTCAGGTAAAATAATTGAAAGGAAATGACCTGACTGACTCACTCACTCATCATCGCCCAGCGAAAACTATTGAAGTAGGAAAAATTAAATTTTGGGAATATTTTCGCTCTATGTCGCAAACGTCAACTAATGAAGGATTTTTGTTTATTCGGGTTCTTAAGGGGTGTTAAGGGGGTAAACGTGTATTTCATTGATTAACGATATCTCACGAGTTGTTTCTTTGGGGATGTGATATTCGGCATATAAACTAATCATTAAAATTAAGCAGACATATGTCTAAGGGTTTATCGATGTGGTGTATATTATGAGGTGAAAGGGGTGACAATTGGGGGTTGAAGGATTTTTAACGGAGCGTGTATCTCTTAAACGACATAGGCGAGTAGTTTGACATTCAGCGGAAAAAAAAACAGCTTAAAATATAAGTAAATAGGTGTTCGACCGTTTTTTCATAAATCCAATTTAAGGGGCCCTTGGAGAGGGGTGCAATTCTGGGGGGGAAAAACAGGAAAGATAGTGTTCTAACTGATTAACTCACTCACTCATCAAACTCAGGGGGGGAAGAACAGCTTAAAAAGAAGTAAATAGGTCTTCGACCGTTTTTTAAATCATAAATCCAATATAAGGGATTCATGAGAGGGGTGAAATTCTGAAAAATAAATTAAAGAAAATGTCCTGACTTACTCACTCACTCATCATCGCCCAGCCAAAATTATTGAAGTTAGAAACATGAAATTTTGGGGTTGTGTTCGTTGTATGTCGAAAACGTCCACCAAGGGAGGATTTTTGGATATTCAGGTTCTAAAGGGGTGTTAAGGGGGTAGACCTGCATTTAATTGAATAGCAATATCTCCCGATTGGTTTCCTTGGGGGATGCGATACTCGGCATATAAACTCATAATTAAGAATAAGAAGACACATGTCTGAGGGTTTTTCGATGAACTGTATATTATGAGGTGTATGTGTGAAAAGTGGGGGTTGAAGGATTCCTAACGGAGCAAGTATCTCTTAAAAGACAGAGGCATAAAGTATGAAACTCAGGGGGAAGAATCAGCTTGAAAAATAATTAAAAAGGTGGTCATTCGTTTTTTTTTCATGAATCCAATTTAAGGGGCCCATGGGGAGGGCTGAAATTCTGGAAGAAAAAGTCCACTAAGGAGGGATTTTTGGATATTCACTCTCATCGACCAACCAAAACTATTAAAGTTAGAAGAATGATATTTTGGGGATATGTTTGTTGTGTGTCGAAAACGTCTACTAAGGAGGGATTTTTGGATATTCAGGTTCTAAAAGGGTGCTAACGGGGTTAAACCTGCATTTCATTGAATAAAAATATGACACAAATATGACGCGAGCGAAGCCGCGGGTACCTGCTAGTCGTAATATAAAAGAGAGAACAGAGAACTACAAAGATAAGTCCATTTTTTAAATTTATTTATTTAAAATTATTAGATACAACCATGAAAAGGTCATTTTACACTAATATTTTAACAATTTCAAATAATATTAACAAAAACAACAACAACATTAACAGGTAACAATTGGCAGTGATGGCAGCAAGGGACAAATCTCGGGAAAGACGCAGGGAAGATTGGGGTAGTGGGTGATTAGGAGGGTGAGGAGGTAGGAATTGAGGATGAAAGGGATTTTCTAATGTCATGTTTGAATGTTCTATAGGGAGAGAATGTCAATATTTGGAAGGGAGTTGCTAAGGGTAGGTAGACGGTGGCAAATAGAGCGCTTCTGTACTTCAAGACGTGGGCGAGGTATGTGGTGTAAATGGTTCTGACGCGTTGAGCGGGAGGGAACATGGAGTGGGAAGTAGCTTAAGAGCATGTTACATTTTGTGTAACCATTCATAATTTTATGTAAGAAAGACAGGTCAGTAAATAGTAGACGGCTTTTCAGGTCGAGTACAGTACATTGAGCTGATTTAGAATATCGGATTTGGCAAAGTGCCTTAGTGAAGGATTGCGAGCTGTGACTATTGATATGAAGAAATTAAAGACACTGCTCAATTTAGAAATATTGGTTATAGCCGAAGTAGACCAAATTGGAGAAGAGAAATCTAGGATAGGGAGAACATTGTGGTGAAGTATAATTTAAGTGCAGTGAGGTCTTTAATTTCTGTGAATCTGTATAGAATATGACTTATGTAACGAAGATCGTCTGGTGTAGCGTTCAGGAAGTCACGGAATTCTGCAATATAGACTCTCTTGGTGCACTCCATCACTATATGCCAAACAGATTGGATTTCAGCTCCACAGTCGCATCTTGGGGATTGTATTTTCCTCCATTTGAAGAGGGCATCAGCACATCTACCATGGCTCGTACGGATGCGATTCAAAGTGGACCAAACCGAGAGTGGTTGATTGAAACCTGGAGGTTTTCTTGTCAGCATGGTAGAGTTCTGCATTGTTGGGGCAACTTTCTAGTCACTGTTGTTTCCATGAGTAGTTCATGTTGAAGCCAGCATCGTGTAGAGCTTTTGCTGTGATTATGGCTGGGTGTCTGGTTCTAAGCCTGTTTCGTTCGATGATCGTTGTAGATCAACAATCTTCCGATATTCCCAAATAAGGGCACTCTTTCTTGTCCCCGGAGGTAAAAATTCTTCGGATTCAAATCTGGCGATCGGGTAGGCCTCGCAATGGATCCCCTCGACAAAACTACCTGCTCGTATACTGGTTACTGAGATACAGAAAAACAATCTAACTTAAGTGCGGTGGGTTTGAGGTAAATTGCATAATCAGGGATCACGTCCTAACAAATGATTTTTGCACCCATGATCATATGGACATTCAATGTCTGCAGTCCTTATATGAACTAAAACAGATAACACACTAATACAGCCATCACATTTAACACCGGTTATCAGACAGATTCTGCACACACCCAACATGACCGCGTTGTCGCAGCCCCTAGACTGAGGAACCAACCAACCAACCAATTGGCTCAATTGTCATCAAAAATTAACAACTCTAAGTAACTTAGTAACCATGGAAATTCATTTCATGGATTGATCAAGGAATAAACAAAAGACAATAAAAATAGGACAGTCGAGTCACCACAGAATTAAAAGGTAAACATAAAAGTTCCCTTGTTTGCAAAAGGTCCCTACTTCCTAGCCGTCATAATCGCCCAGTTATGGCAATATATGTAATTCAACACGTTTTCGCAGTTATCGATTTTCTCATTGTTAGCTCAAGTATTGTGGCAATTCTAATGGTTAAAGTATAATGTGTTGCATATAATTTAACAAGGAAGATTTATTTATTTATCAATTTATCGTTTAGTGCAGTTTTGTAGAGAGGAGAACTTTGTCATTGCTAATACTTGGTTTAAGCTTCCTGCCAGGAGACTTTATACGTGGAAAGCACCTGCTGATAGTCCAGACAACATAATAAGAAATCAAATTGATTTCATTCTAATTAAAAACAGATTTAGAAACAGCGTGATTTTTGCAAAAACCTATCCAGGAGCAGATGTTCCTTCTGACCACAATCCTCTCATTAGCAAAATTTGTGTCCGGCTTAACAAGATTCCGATAAAAACAACACAAAATAAATATGATACTGATGCCCTTCGGGAAATAAATACAGGGTCACAGGTGGCTGCTGCTCTTGCCACTGATCTTAAGACGTTGAATTCAAATGACATGCAGCCCTTGGAACTTTGGGACACTTTTAAAACCTCATTGAAGAGGGTTGGAGATCATTTTCTTAAGAACAAGAGACAACATAAAAAAGGAAGGCATGGATGACGGACGAAATATTGAATCTAATGGATAAACGAAGAGAAGTCAAAGGAAGAGATAATGAAGAATATTGGTTTATTCATAGATTGATAAAGAATAAGATCAGACAAGCCAAGGAAGTTTGGATGTCAGATAGGTGCAAAGAAATTGAAGAACTTAATAGTAAATATGATACTTTCCAGGTTCATAAGAAAATCAAAGAAGTTTCAGGTAGACACAGGAAAAGAAACACAGTCAACTTGGTTGATAGTCAAGGTAACACGGTATTTGAAGTTGAAGAAAAATTACAGGTTTGGGAGAAATATATACAAGAGCTTTTTAATGATGATCATCGTCCTTCCCGACCCGAAATTCCTTCAGTTGTTGGACCCATGATCACCATGGATGAAGTGAAATATGCGATTAGGATAGCGAAAAATGGTAAGGCTCCTGGTCAAGATGACATTCCAGTGGAATTATTGAAGATCTTGGATGATGATAGCATTGTGACGCTCACTAATTTATATAACAAGATATACGACACGGGCATATTACCAGAAGACTGGCTCTTGTCTACATTTATTGCTCTTCCGAAGAAACCGATGGCTAAGTCATGTAGTGACTTCAGGACAATCAGTCTTATGAGTCATGTGCTCAAGATATTTCTCAAAGTTATCCATAATCGCATATACAGGAAATGCGAGATGAATATCAGTGACACGCAGTTTGGGTTCCGCAACGGTCTAGGAACTCGTGAGGCATTATTTGCGCTTCAAGTTCTTTTCCAGAGATGCCGTGAGGTGAATCAGGATGTATATGCATGTTTTCTGGACTATGCAAAAGCCTTTGACCGTTGTCAGCATGATAAGTTGTATAATGCACTCAAGAACTCAGGAATAGATGAGAAAGACATTCGGATCATCATTAATTTATACTGGGGTCAAAAGGCTAGTATCAGAATCGATGGACATATATCGAGATCAGTGGAAATAATGCGTGGTGTGAGACAAGGATGCATTCTTTCACCACTTCTTTATAATATCTATGCAGAACAGATTTTCTCCGAGGCACTTGATGGCATTCAACAAGGTATTAAGGTCAATGGTAATTATATTAATAATATACGGTACGCAGATGATACTGTATTGATTGCAAATAGTTTCGAAGGACTTAAAGAGATTGTTACTATGGTGTATCAAAAGAGTAAACAATATGGCCTTGACCTCAACATTAAGAAAACAAAATATATGATAATATCGCGAAAACCAGCATTGTCACAAGTCCTTTTAGTCGATGGACATCAGATTGAGCGAGTCAAGAGTTTGGTTTATTTAGGACAGAATATTAATGAGAATTGGGATCCTTCGGTTGAAATAAGATGCCGTATAGAGAAGGCTAGATCCATCTTTATGACAATGAAACAACTACTATGCTGTCGAGATCTCAGTATGACGCTTAAGAAAAGAATTGTGAAGTGTTATGTTGTCTCCACCCTTCTTTATGGTGTTGAAGCTTGGACCTTGTCCGTAGCTACAGAAAAGAAGATTCGAGCTTTTGAAATGTGGATATACCGGCGGATTCTTAAAATTTCGTGGACAGAACATGTGAGTAATGCCGAGGTTCTTCAGCGTGTGAGCAGCCAACCTGAGCTGTTAAACACAATTAAGAAGAGGAAATTGGAATACTTGGGACACATGATGAGGAATCCAAAATACCGTCTGCTCCAAGTTATACTTCAGGGTAAAATTGAAGGACGGCGTGGACCAGGAAGGAGACGAATAACTTGGATGGATAATTTAAAAACGTGGTTTGGGCTGTCTTCCACGGAACTCTTCAGGATTGCACAGGATAAGAAGGTGTTAGCCATGGTGGTAGCCAACGTCCGTATCGGATAAGGTAGAAGAAGAAGAAGATCAATTTATTTCTCTATTTATTAATTTATTTATTTATTTGATGAAGATCATTCTTGTCAATACTAAAAATGTAATATTTAATGTTTGGCATTGGCAGATATCGAACGTAGAAATCTCAATTCCCTCTATCGATGTTAACAATTTCACCACAGTTCATCGGAACTCCAATGACACAGTTTAGATGCAACAACTTCTGAGTACGAAGAGCGTACTATATTGTTTTACAGTTTATTTTTCTACCCAAATGAAGTACTTGACACCTCAGTTGTTACGTCCACCTTCTCAACATAATCTCCTTGTAGTCTTATGAACTTTTGCCATCGAAGTGTCAGTCTCTCCAGACCTTCCTGAAACCATTCTTTCGGAGTGCTACGTACCCATGCCGTGACAGCTGTGTCCAGTTCTGCGAAATCCGCAAAACGGCGACAATGCAATGGAAGCATAGGGGCAGTCCACCGCCAAACAAATGTCGAACAGAGCCATTAGTTGGCTAGCGAATAGCGACAGTGTTCTGCGACACAAAGGGCATCATCCTCATTGACTGGTTAGAATTGGAGGCCACGATTAACAGTGCAGCAAATGTGGCAACACTTCAGCGCTTACGTCGTGCCATTCAAACTAAGCGGGATGGAAAATGGGCTAAAGGTGTGCTTCTGCAACATGGCAATGCCCATCCCCACACTCTCCGAGAGGCCACCACTGCCACTGATAAAATGGGATTCACGGTGCCGCCACTTCCACCGTATGTTCCCGACTTGGCACCAAGTGATTATCTCCTGTTGGGGAACATGAAGAAACCTCTGAGCACAGCTGTCATGGCTTGGGCACGCAGCACTCCGAAAGAATGGTTTCATGAAGGTCTGGAGAGACTGACACATCGATGGCAAAAGTGTATAAAGTTGGAAGGAGATTATGTTGAGAAGGTGGACGTAACAACTGATGTGTAATGTACTTCATTTGGGTAGAGGAAAATAAAGTGTAAAACAATATTTTACGCCCCTTGTATTTGACCCAGCCCTTGGAGGATTTGCGAACACCCAAATTACAAACCAGTAAGGAACTAATTACGCTGACGCTGAAGAAGGCATCAGTGTAATACCGAAACATGTACGTCATTTAATACATATTACATTTTTAGAATTGTCAAGGCGGATGTTCATCAAATAAATAAATATATCAAAAGTCAATACGGGTGACTATTACAACAGTAAATTGGTAAATACTCTGTCGAGCAGCGTACAGACTGAAAAAAAAAATGAAAATATCACTTGGCGCTCTTGTAGGGCTATGGCAGATGTCACGTAACACCATTCTATAGTAAAATCTCATTATTTTGAAATTTGGCGCTTAGCCCCTTTGTAAGGTTAGGTATTCAAATATAAAATGTGACGATTTGGTCAATTTTAACCGTTCACCGATCTGCTTCATGTTTATTTTTCTTGTGTTGGCAGGCTGTTGCTGCTCTGTTGACTGTTGTGGTAGTGTCCACAGTGCATTGTGGAGAGGCGCCCATTCAGAAGCGAGGCCTGCTGGGTCTAGGTCTGGGGTATGGCCTGGGATACGCTCACGGATACCACAGTGCCCCTGTCAGTGGTCTGACCTACGTTGCGGCTCCAGCTCCTGTCGCCTACACCAAGTACATCGCCCCTGCACCACTCGCCTACTCCTACGCCAAAGTGGCCTACCCAGCGGTCCACGCACTGCCTGTCGCTAAAATAGCGTACCCTGCCCCCCTCGCATACACCAAGGTAGTGGCGCCACTGCACTACTGGTGAAACAGTCCCTAACTTTCACCAAACAAGCAGTGTGAGATCATACTGGTTCAATTTGACAACGACTTATTTTTTTTTTACGTGAAATCAATTAATAGACTATTAATGAATGCTTTGGAGCAATTTAATTCAACGAAATTTTTCACCATCATAACATACCATCGCTTCATTCTTTGATCATACCGTAGTTACTTCATTTCTCTTTGCCCAAATTTCTCTCAACACGCAGGCCTATTCGAAGCCCCTCGTCATATGATACGTTCATCCGTTCCTACTTCAATATCTCCTCGATTCTTCTCAGCGCACAGGCCTACTCGAAGCCCCTCGTCATATGATACGTTCATCCGTTCCTACTTCAATATCTCCTTGATTCTTCTCAGCGCGCAGGCCTACTCGAAGCCCCTCGTCATATGATACGTTCATCCCTTCCTACTTCAATATCTCCTTGATTCTTCTCAGCGCGCAGGCCTACTCGAAGCCCCTCGTCATATGATACGTTCATCCGTTCCTACTTCAATATCTCCTTGATTCTTCTCAGCGCGCAGGCCTACTCGAAGCCCCTCGTCATATGATACGTTCATCCGTTCCTACTTCAATATCTCCTTGATTCTTCTCAGCGCGCAGGCCTACTCGAAGCCCCTCGTCATATGATACGTTCATCCGTTCCTACTTCAATATCTCCTTGATTCTTCTCAGCGCGCAGGCCTACTCAACGCCCCCTGTCACTTGATACTTTCAGCCGGTCCTACTTCAATATCCTTGTTTCTTCCTCAGCACGCAAGTCTGCTTGTTGGTATGCAATAACAGCTCAACAATTGTTTACAAAATGTCCAAGCTAAGCTGCACTCGTTAATTCCAGGTCCAAAACATATTCATGATAAAACTTCGCTTGTGGATATGAGCAGAGTCGTTGAATAGGCGCTCTGTTCAACAGGTCAGTTGTGTGGTTCCAGTTGTATAGTTTCAGTCATAATATTCCCAACTCTTGATACGTACCGTGGTGTCTTACTGCTCTACATTGCAAGGAATGGGCGTCACATTAAACACCTCGAGTTCAGATTTCAGAAAGAATGCGATGTACGACCAATGCATATTCTTGTTTTCTTGTTTTGATGCATACTCTATTAACCACATTTTATATGTGAGCAACCTACAATTCTTTACAAGTGTAACAAAATCAAATTAAAATTTCCTAAATTAATGGCGCTAGGAAATTAATATATTTTCATGTGTAATATATTTTTGTATCGTCAAATAGGTCTGATGTACTATTTTTGGGTACGACATAATTATTGCATGACAATAATGAGTTTCATAAGATGGAAGTGTATGTTCAAAACTGAAGTGTGTTTTGTAAATAAATATTATTTATGATAATCTTGCATTAAAACTTATTTTGAATAGTTAACCCATTCTAATCCATAACAATATCTTAAGTGAAATTTCATTCTGTACGTGTCAATAAGGTTGATGATGATAATTGCTGTTTTAAGGGGCCTAACATCTAGGATATCAGCCCCTAATGGTTTGGGGGATAGTGAAAGATGATATGAGAGTGAAAACTTTGACTAGTACTAACTACCGACTTGCATACTAGAAGAAGGAATGGTAAACAAATCAAGGATAAGGCAAATAAAGGACAGGAAGAAAGGAAATGCCCTCAACCCTCGCAGAAAGAGGATTGGGAGACTTGGAAGGAAGGAGAGCCATGAAAAGCAGATAGGAAAGGGAAAGAGGAGAGGGCCCGCCCCAAAGTCAATGGAAATAGGGGAAAAAAAACGGACCCAGCTCAGGAATTCCCCGGGATCGCCAACTCCCGATCTCACCAGCCGTGAGCCCTGAGGGTGCAGCAATATCCAGGGTACACCAGAAGTGGTGGGGCTACATACACTTTGCCTCCTTTGAGGGCCTTGAGCAGAAGGCAGGAGATAACATGAAATGAAAAAGAAGGGTGACCCCTCGCAGAAGGAGGGTATCAGGAAAGATAAGACGAGGGCCAATTAATGCGGGAAATGAAGAGACTCCCTACGCCTCGGATACCCTAATACCGTTGGGGTAGGAAGAGAACAAGAGTTGACCAAGAGAGGTCGACAGGAAAGAAGACGGAGAGGAGCCCAGCACAAGTAAGTGGAAGCAATTCCGGACTCAGCTGGGGTCCCGTGGTCGCCAACCCACATCCCACCAGATGTGAAACCCTGGGGGGCGGGGGATCAATAAGCGTTGGCCATCATGATCCGGTAAGTACAAACCCTTTGGATGCCAAGCTTTTGATGAGTGGTCATGTTAAAAATGTCGTGTTAAGTGAAATTACTAGTTTTACCCTTACCAGAATAAATATACTTTAAACGTATTGGTTGCCAAATAACTAATATTTTGTTATAATTAAAAGTAGGCTACTGTAAAAATATTTTTCCTTTCAAATTAGTCGAAAATGTACTCTCGGTTGCTGGATATTTTTTGTGGGAGTGATTTTGGAAAAGGGACGGAAATGTGTAACAGGAAACCGGGGAAGCGAGCGCTATTTGATTTGACCAATGAGCGCGCGAGGTGGCGGAGAGATGGCTGTGAGATGGTGCCAACCCATTTTCCGTGAGATGACGTCCCCTCTTTTCCTATAGCCCCCTTAATTTAACCAAAGGACCCACAACTAATAGGTCATCGGCTTTATATATCGCGAACCAATAATGCTAGGGACTTGTATGAGGTGTCCTAGGACTCGGGGTGACGCCCCCTGTTTTCCTATAGCCCCCTTAATTTAACCAAAGGACCCAAAACTAGTAGTTCATCGGCTTTTTAATATCTCGTGAACCGATGATGCTAGGGACTTTTATGAGGTGTCCTAGGACTCGGGGTGAAGCCCCCTGTTTTCCTATAGCCCCCGTAATTTAACCAAAGGACCCAAAACTAATAGGTCATCGGCTTTTTAATATATCGCGAACCAATAATGCTAGGGACTTGTATGAGGTGTTGTAGGAATCGGGGTGACGCCCCTTTTTTTTTCATGATTTTGAGATTTGCGGAGATGGGTAAATCCAGAGCAGAATATATGCGAAATTATCGATAAAAGAAACGTGAGAAAAAAATAAAAACTGGAGGAGTACAGCCGGAAAAAAATGACTTCACATATATTTCACCTCAATTTCATAGTAGGATAACATGTCAGATGTTACACATCATATGCGATTACAGTACGGCTCGTATTTTTATTTTATTTTAATGCCGAATCCTTTCTTTTTTAACAAAACTGGCATTTGTTAAAGTCCAATTCCAAATCCCTTACAACTTCAAGTAAAATTCAATAGCCATGGCATAATCATAAATGTTTTTCACACGCTTCCGCCGACAAGCAGCAATATACAGCATAGTTTCTCGAGGGAGCGAAGGACATCCGGTCAAGCAGCCAGAGGGTATCCGGTCAAGCGACCGGCAGAGTGTTTCAGCGCACAGTGAGCCTACATACAAGCGCAATGTCTCCATGCGCAATGCATCCGTATATTGAGTCGGTCAGTGCTCTACTCGAGTTCACAAGGTGAGGACATGGGAGCGCCTATATTAGTGGCCGGTTGTTTTTAGCCTATTTTCAATTTTGAAAAAATATGCTTATGAGATCACCTTTTGTCCGTGTGTGTGTGCGCGTGTGTGTGCGTGTGTGTGTGTGTGTGATTCGTCTGTGTGTCCCCCCCCCCCCTAATAAAATCTAAACGACAAGAGCGATTTCAATGAAACTCGGAAAGTTCATAGCACTATTCCCGGCGACCTCGACCGTGCCCTTCAAATTTTGTTACGTCTCACCAATCAAACATGGCGGCGGTGCGAAATATTTCACCAGCATTCAATATCTCCGAAACTATTACCGATATTACCCTGACATTTTCTATGGTGATAGAGGGAACTACTATAAGTTCACTTATGTGACTTTTGAAAACCTGGTAACTACAAAACCAACATGGAGGCCAAGCGAATTTGCGACTTTTAAATAGACGTTTCTCGTGATTTGACCAACCAAACGCAATGAAACTTGCTACAGTATATGTTTATATACATTGTAATGCACCGATATCTAACTTCGTTCAATTGTTTACATAATCACAAGATGGCGGATGTGCGAAATATTTCACCGGTATTCTATATCTCTGAAAATATTAGCGGTATCTCCCTAAAATTTTGTACGGAGATAAAGGGCACTACTGGAAGTCCATCTATAAGACTTTCAAAAACCGGTTAATTACAAAACGAACATGGCGGCCAAGCGAATTTGAAAATTTTAAATAGACCTTTCTCGCGATTTAATGTTCCAAGCGCACAGAAACCTGGTACAGGAAATATTTATACACATTGTAATCCACTGGTATCTAATTTAGTTCAATTGTTTACATAACCTCAAGATGGCGGCAGTGCGAATTTTAAAATTAAGTTTTTATTTCTTGTGATGTAGTCATGCGATCGAAGTGAAAGTTTGAATAATGAACCTACGCAATAATTTTCCTTTAATGCTACATGACTCTATGGCCTATACATTTAACAATCCAACATGGCGAACATCCGAAATATTTAGACGATACTGAATATCTACGAATCTATTTTAGCAATCAAACTGCATTTTTTAATGTTCATAGGGGCTATGAACTTAAGTTCACCTATAGGACTTTAAATAACCTGGTGATCACAAATCCAACATGGCGGTGACGCGAATTATAAATATTCACATGGACGTTTCTCGCAATTTAACCATCCGAGTGCAGTGAAACTTGGTACAGTAAATCCTTATACGAATGTTAATCCACTGGCATCTAATTTATTTCAGTTGTTCCCATAACCTCAAGATGGCAGCTGTGAAAATTTTTAAAATCTCTTTTTTTTTTCTTTTGTCCTAATTATGCGATTGAAGTTTGAATACTACACGTTCACAATAATCTGCATGTAACAGTACATAACTCTAGGACCTACATATATAAAATCCAACATGGCGACCATCCGAAATATTTAGTCGGTTCTTAATATCTACGAATCTATTACAGCAATCAAACAGAAATTGTGTATGTTGATAGTGGCAATTAACATAAGTAGGATATATGAAAATAGGCTGTATAGTTCTTCACGGAACTACTTGTTATTATACCACCCATTCAGTCAAAATTATACAGGAATGTTGGATCGTCGTTGCATTCTTTGATAAATTAATAAATCTCACGAACCGTGTTGACATGGGGTTTATTACCACAAAGCATTCTCCATCACGTGAGTTGCTGGAAGCCTCGCCGCTATGTGATGGATAAGGCCAGGATAGTTATGTGTTAAAATATTTTAACTAAATAATTAGGCTACTGAATATTTTTTATTTATTTACATATTTTGCCGTTTTTATAAATAAAAACATATTCTGGCGTATTTATGCATAAGTATATATTTCCTATGTTTGGTGGTATGTTGTACTCCTTAGATGACTGCTGCCCACATCTTCGACCCTTGGCAATTAAAGTAACGGAACTCGTGTAGTGTCCGCTGCCAGCCGCCATTAAACTCCGAAAAATTTTCTATAGAAATGGTCAATGTTACTAATATACAGAAGTTGAATATTTTATCATTTTGAATGATCTTGTCGACTTCGTCGTTACGCTGGGGTCTGGCGTTACGTTACGGTGACGGGACGAAATGTACCCAGAAGCACTGAGGTGTGTGACGTCATAGTACCGCTTGGTGCATGTGTTCCCCGACAATCTCTACTTCGTTAGTATAAGACAAAAATCCCCGATTCTTGGATGTCACGAGTAATCTCGAGAACCACTGGATGGATTTTGATGCGGTTTTCACCATTCTGTAAAGGATATCTCGAGGAAAGAATCTGTAGAAAATAATTTATGTATGATCAAAGGAAGCCAAGCAGTAACGATTTCAGTGAAAAAGTCGAAAACAAACTTGTCGTCCGTGTGCTTCTTAAGCTTACACTGGGCAAACCGTTAAAAATAACAATATACTATGAGCGTAAGAATTGGTCAGCATGAAATGTTCTACAAAAAAGTCCGCGAGAGCATATCTCTATCTTCAATACATCGCCCACTATAAGTGTTTTTAGACTGGATGGAAGGGGCACGTCCCCGCGTGCTCTGGTGAGCGTGACGGCATCCCGAGCGCTTGACCTTGCTTTGCCCTTGGTTTGCACTTGCCGTTCGCGAGTAATTTGAAACAAGATAAGTATTATGCAGACAATTTTCTAACATTTTCTCACTTCGCTCGAAGCCTCCAGCCATTCTAGCATTTATCAGCATTTGTAGCATTTAAAATGATACAAAGTCTAGTCTCTCAGACTGAATGTCACTTTTTTATTGCTAGAGGGTGTTACTGAGTTTTTTCAGAGTGCCTTTATTATTGTTTCCAGACCAATATTTTCATCCAGACCAATGGTTTTGCCTGGTAGTACAATCAGTAATTTTCACCAATAATTTCGTCCAGAGAGTCGCTGGGGAAGTGAAGTTGGCAGCAAACCTGGCGACGTGCTTTTTGATAAGTTTATTACTTGAAGGTTAATGTTGACAATTTCCTTATTTTGAAAGTGTCAACGTGGTGTTTGTTAATGGCAGTTTGCTAATAACGTGGAACAGTAAGTACAAACCATTTTCAGAGCGCTACTAAGAAAAATAACGCACTTTAGAAACGGGCAACGGACACTACACGAGAGCCAAAGTAACTTGCTTCACTAATTCGTGAATTCACCCTTGTCTCTGTATTGTAGTAGTATTTCAAGACATGAATTCGCCGGTAATTAAGTAGAGCAGGGGCATGGAGTTAACAGTGGCATTAAGCCCCCAATAGTCCATACCTAGACAGGAAATTTTACTTGAAATTACAGTGGACTGCTAAACTTGTGAGTATTGACAGAGTCCTATGAAAGTTTTAAAAGTGACCTTTTCTTCTGCTCTTTAGAATGAAATTCAAAAACAGCACATACTGTAGAAACCGCTTATCCGAGGTAATTGGGACCGAGGGTAGCTCGGATAGCAGAATAAAAATTATACGAGCCTTACAGTAGTCGCATATGATGTGTAACATGTGACATGTTATCCTACTATGTGTGTCCCAGGAGCGCAAATCCTTTGTTAACAGTGAACTCTGTTCGTCATTTAAATAACTACGCGTAAAACTCCAGTGCCAAATCCTGACCGTAATAAATCATAATTGTTATTTGCTAAGACGTTATATCTTAATCTATTGATAACATAGTGTGCATTTTGCAATGGAAAATTAAAAGTGTATATTGTAATATTATATTGCAGAAGTAGCTTTAAAAAGCTGAGCCGTCTCGGTTGCAGACAAAATGGCAGCTGATCTCTCGTTCTGAACTATATTTCACTAATTTGAGAATGTTGCATGCAATATAGCCTACAGATATAAATATAATAGGAACTTTGTATGAAATGAACTTTGTTTGAAATATACTCCAGTGAAGAAATCTTTTAGTCAACGTCATTATTGGCTAAGACGTTGTATCTTAATCGATTGATAACATTCATTTTGGGAGGACATAATTAGATTTGTGGTTTCAGCGTTGGTCTTTCAACCGGCCGGCTGGGGTTCTAATTCTAACAGCATTGTATTTTTTGGTTGATTTTTTTATATTTATTGTTTTTTTTTTTGTCCTGAGGCGTTATACAATTGAGCATTATATTGTGCATTTTGCAACGGAAAATATATATTTAATTAAAACGAAGTTCTCCAATGGATCTGCAGTAGTGACATCTACCATCAACTGGTTGAACTACGGTATGCGGGAGCACGGCCGAAGCAATCCACTGCCTACTTGATGCGAGCTGCGCTCTATACCGTCTACTTAGTGAACCCATGCCAGTGATTTTATTGACAATGACCTCTTTTTGCCGATAGGCGCGATTAAAAAATAGGTGTGCAGAAGGTATATTAACTGTGTTTCTCTCAGTGATATGTTCAGACCAACGAAGTTTCAATTATTGTTAGTAATCGGCGTTAATATACTGAATTCCTACGTTGTTTGGAGTGTTTGTTGATGCGATATAGATTCCACATAGCCACATGGCCGACAGTACATCCAGTGCTTACATTAAATAAGAATGCAGCAAAAGTATGAAGATTTAATAAATCGTAATTGTTTTCAGCAAATATGATATAATGAATATTTTCACACCAATGAAAGACAACTTGAAGATGATTTATTGCAGGAATATCTTAAATGGGGTCTCCAAACCTTGAACTAAACTGTATGTGATATACTTTCCCCATAGCCACATGGACTACAGTACGTCGTTGTACTGATCTCCGCCACCACGCGCGCTCATTGTTTCCGTCCCATGCACTTCCGTCCCGTCCCGTCCATTTCCGTCCCTTTTCCAAAATCAATCCCAAAAAAACGTCCAGTACCGAGGGCCACAAAAATATCCAGATACCGAGTGGAAAGATGTTACACATCAAAACTCGGTTAAGAGGGAATGTGTAGGGAATCGTATTTAATTCAACGAATCACAACAGCGCACAAAACGATGCAACGTGTGTATAAACATCGAAATACAACTAGTCAAGCAATCGAAGCAACACGCGGTGACGCGGGACTTTTAATTAGAGTAAAGATCAACGAACGACTCCGATCCCTGCTGAAGTTCGTCTATATGACCTCTCCCGCACACTCAACTTGAGGGGTGTTGGGCTAGTTCGTTACTACCGTTACTAGAAGCACGTTATTATGAATTTTAGCGTCAATTTAATTAATTACGTTGACAAAATAAGTGCCTCAGTTAACACGGAGCCTCGGATAAGCGGGTCTCGGTTAAGAGGGTTTCTACTGTACATGATTCCGTATTGCGCATTGTAGTATTGTGGGATTCGGAAACTGAGACAAGCCCCGGCCTATTAAGCGGGAACATTTTGTACTGTAGACAGGCTTGTGGATAATTCAAGCAGATGGACGTTTCAACTATAGGCTATTTCTAGTAAGTTAACTGGAGGACATAAATATGGTACAAATTTAAGAACATATTTTGGTAACTTAATCACATATTTTCCACTTTTAAGCACATAAATAAATACAAATTTCAGAAAAGTTCAGCACATAATTATCCGGACCCTGTTGAATGTACAATATCCCGTCAATCTTTGTATTCAGTTATCTTATCGTAAAATGGTAGAAATCTTCCTCGCCCCGACATGTTCCTGCTGGGATGAAGGAGGAATCCGTTTTAGTGTATTTTTTGACGTGTAAGTAGCCTTCAACTGATTCCATTATGTTTGTGTAAGAGGTTAAGAGAACGTTCATGGCATTTGTAGACTTAGAAAAGGCTTTTGATAACGTTGATTGGACTAAATTGTTTGACATTTTGAAAATAATTGGAATAAAGTATAGAGATAGGAGGGTGATCTACAATCTATACAGAAACCAGACAGCAGTCATTCGAGCTGATGGACATGAGAGAGAAGCTGGTATTCAGAAAGGTGTGAGGCAAGGATGCAACTTATCACCCATACTTTTCAATCTTTACATTGAACAAGCAATGAAGGAAATTAGATAGAAATTTAAAGTGGGAGTGAAGATTCAAGGAGAAATAATTTCAACTCTGAGATTTGCTGATGACATCGTCATCTTGGCCGACACGCCTGAGGATTTGAATGAGTTTTTGAATGGTATGGACTCCGTCTTGAGGAAAGAATTCATGATGAAAATTAATAAATATAAAACAAAAATATTGGAATGCAGTCGCAATAAATCAAAAACCTCTATGGACATCAAATTGGCAGGGAAAAAACTAAAGGAAGTAGGAGACTTCTGTTACTTAGGAAGCAAAATAACCAGTGATGGACGAAGCAAACAGGATATAAAAAGTAGGTTGGTTCAGGCAAGGAAAGCATTTCTACAGAAAAGGAAACTGTTGATATAGAATATAGATTTAGGTATTAGGAAGACATTTTTGAAAACCTTTGTCTGGAGCGTGGTGCTCTATGGAATTGAAACTTGGACTATTGGTGCAGCAGAAAAGAGGAGAATTGAAGCGTTTGAAATGTGGTGTTACAGGAGAATGGTGAAGATCAGAAGGGTAGATAGGGTGACAAACGAAGAGGTATTAAGACGAGTGGGAGAGGAGAGATGTTTCTGGCGACTGCTAATGAAGAGAAGAGATAGGTTGATAGGACACATACTAAGACACCCAGGAATAGCAAGCTTAGTTATAGAAAGAAGGGTTGAGGACAAGAACTGTAGGGGTAGACCAAGGTTAGAGTATGTTAAACAGATTGCCTCGGATGTAGGGTGTGGTAGCTATGTAGAGATGAAACGATTAGCTCAGGGCAGGGAGGCATGGAGAGCTGCATCAAACCAGTCAAAAGACTGAAGACTCAAACAACAACAACAACAAGAGGTTTAAAAATTTGATACAGTTGAGGCGGGAAGACTGCCAAGGGGAAGTCCCGTGATATTGTGTAGATTCGCTCTCAAATTCTCACGCGCAGGCGGAGCTAGAACCCTACGTCATTGTAGGATTTTCTTGTTACCTGCTCATATGCACAAATTTCATGACCACACCCCTCGCGGGCGAAATTTTTAAATAATCTTCTTCCAGCTCTGGATGCCATGAAAAAGAAATGGCAGGGATGGAAAGGAACTAGTAAAACCGTAATGATATGTGTGATAGGCCCAGGACTAACCCTCCCTCTACTGAGTTCTTGAAAGGGACGCAATCCACCGACTGGTCCACTGAGTAGTGTTATGTTCAATGTCAGATAGTATGGCACAATATGTCTTCAAAACTGTAGCTGAGGCAGATCAACATCCGTTTTCCCGTAGAGGACCCAAGCATTGTGAATGGACACATTCTATCAACTACGTAGATATAGGCCACCACCACTTTACCAGCAGGTAGCAACTGAGAAAAATTTAACTAATCATATCTTCGAAGCATACATTCCGCGAAGTCGTTGTCTTGCACTGACACGAACCATTTGAATTGTGATAGAATAAATGCCGTGTTTTTCACGGTGAACCATTGCCAATGTATACTTGCATGCAAAACCTGTTAAAATAAAGTACTTACCAAAAGTCTGGAGTCCAAAGTCTGATTGTGTGATCCAGCAGCAGTAGTTGTTGTTGTTTCCTATAAAAGAAACATATCTTCACTTTGGCAGAGAAAGTGGAGTAAATTAAAGGTCAGCCAATACTATCCCCATGTAATAGGTCGTCCATATGTCATGTCTCGGTAGCTGTGGAGGGGTCCCTTTTGACCGATAAGCCAAGGAGGATATAATAAATGAGCAGTGACTCTCTACGAAGATATGAGTTTCTGAAGCCAGTCCTTCAAACCCCTTGCTGGCCGCCAGGCTGCCCTTTAAACAGTTTTTAAGGCATCCAACGTTTAGAATGAAGGGGGCTGATACACATGGAATGCATGCATTTTGTAAATTACTCTATATCTACGGAACCATTACAGTGGTTTGAATTAAACTTAGTACACTTATAGTACAAATGCTGGGCTTTCATTTGATGTTTAAAGTTTTAAAATTCAGTATGTACAAGTGTAATAAAATTAGCATTTTTTTTTGAATGTTACAAAAAACATAATTTCCTGAAAACTATCAATGTGATTGGCATAAACAATTCTTTATCCTTAAAAACAACACTAAATTACCCAGGATAGACCTCTATGAACTTAGTGGAAGAATAAGTTACCCTTTTATAGGTATTTCATTTGAAATTGAATATTGTCGGCTTCGGTGGCGTAGTCAGTAGCATGCTGAACTGCTGTGCCCAAGATAGCGGGTTCAAACCCGGCCGAAGTCGTCGGATTTTTTAAGAGCGTTAAAAATCCTTCAGTATGCCTTCCTTCGGAGGGGAAGTAAAGCCGGCGGTCCCATGTCATAGATTTATGGCATGTAAAAAATCCTTTCACAGACTAAACTTGTGTAAAGCAAAATTTGTTAGGTTAGATTTCGTCAGAACGCTCTATCAAAGTTCCAACGTTCACCACTAGGTATCATTGATATCTGGTGGCGAAAGTTGGAACTACTTGAAATTGAACGGAACTCGTAGCTCACCCTTTGGGGTGTCCGCTGGAAGCAGCTACAACTCAGGCGAGCCGAACATGTCCTCGGACACTCCCGGCACTAAAAGCCATACGATAAATAAATAAATAATTTGAATATTGAAAAAATTAAGAATTTCACATGGTGTTTTAGATGCACTGAGCATATTTCTCAAAGGAATTCAATAATTGAGGTTCATCCTCTATAACTTAGTTCCAACAAGGGGAATTCCAAATGTCATGCATTTTGGACTATTAGTTCCTGAGTTATTGTGTTTTTTGTGTGAAAAAATTATACTTTTGGGAAAATGTCTCTAAACATTGTATATGCAATTCCACTTACACATAACACTCAGCTGACAGTTCAGTACATGCATGGATTTAAATCGTAATATCTCGGTCAAAATTGGAAATTTCGCTATAAAACTTCAGATTTAGATAAAGAAATGGTTATTTTTCATTCGAGATCAAAAACAAAAAATGAAAAAAAAACATATTTCCATGTGTATTAGCCCCCTGAAGCATTGGTCTTATGGCGCGTTACGACAGGGTTGCCACTCCATGAGAGGAAGCAGTACAAAGCACTTCGCGTACACTTTCCGCACATTCAGCGAATGTGCAGTGACGAAGACTTGAATTAAGTACTGTATAATAATACTAATAGTAGGCTAACATAACACATACAACGAAATTAAATTAAATTAACTATAACGTCATTATAAAGTCATTTTATTTAACATTTCTGCTATTCTTGCGAAGTGTATTACTTAGCCTCTTTTGCGTGGCGACAGTACTGGACTCTGTCCACTCTCACTACGTATTTTAAGAACGGTAGATATTCCTGTGGTCAGAGCAGTTTCATTGACTAAATTATTTATACTTTCGTTAGGTTTAAGGTACTAAAAATAACTGAACACATTAATTACGACCTGTTTTTCCCTCCTTCTGAGCACTTCACCACGCTTTCTTTTCACAAAACTATCCATTGTTGTACTTGAAATACGTAAAATACAGCACGTTAAATCTAACAGAACTGCTGCTCACACATTCAAGATAGAGACTGCTGAACAACTGAAACACAAGCTCGAAGGGCACAGTAATAAAGCTGTAAATAGCAAGATGCACCCCGCTGTCCTTCGAAACTTCATTCATATAGTCCGCGGTCAATGAACAGCCTGGCCTGTGTAAACAATTAAACCTACACTCTGGGTAAGCAGGTAGAAAACTTCTTCCAACATTCCTCTACAACTCTCAAACTGATATGACATGGTTATCTTTCAAAATAGAAAAGTTGGCAGGATACGAACTTTTTCAAAGCTGCAATGCGGTTATGAGAGAATATTCAGAAGTTTTACCTACATGAAAATTGTAATATTGCCAGTATAAAATATTTCAATAACCCATCATCAAGACGACACATTTAGCTACACGTGTGTGAAAAATAGGCATCACAAAGTCAATGCAACATGATATAAGATCAATTTTACAAAAAAGGGGACACAGTTTATCGTTTTTTAAACATGGATATCTAATTTTTCTAGCATTTCTATCAAGTTTACGTAGTTGTAATATAGGACAAAAAAGATCGGCAAAACGTAGTTCTACCCGAATATGCTGTTTTTTCGACAAAGAAAAATTTTCGACTGATATGGCAACAGTGGATTGCTAGAAAATGACAGCGCCATACATGTCTCACGTGCAACAGAAAGAGAGAAGAATATCCCTATCTAACCAGTGCTTCATTCTAAACGTTGGATGCCAGCGAATTGTTACCGGTGGCCGTAATCGGAATTAATGCGCTCCACCCAGCCACACACCTGCGATAGACGTGCAGTCGTCGCCAACGTGTCATTTGTGTGCATGATTCATCCTGTATCGTGCGCTGTGCGGTGTGTTCTCATTGTATGTCAGTACATGCATTCTCCTCTTACCCCGCAGCCGCTCCCTGCAGCCATAACGAGGCGAGCTGACGTAATGAATACACTACAGGCCCGCTCCACGTCTAGCGGTAACAATTCCCTGGTAGGGTAGTACGTCCAGCAAGCTTCCCCCACCACTTGCCGTCCGTCCTGATGACATGTTTGTGTCGAGGCGGCTAGCGGATCATCCAGCCACATACGTAAGTGTGTGACAAAGTAATCGGTTGATAGGCGGGTAGTGGAAATTTTAATAATGGATCAAGAGACTTTGAGAGAATTCCTACAAGCGTGCAAAAAAAAAGCCGTGCTATTAGAATCCCAGTTCCCAAAATTATTCAAATAGACAAATAAGAAATTATTTCTTTCCTTCTTTCTTTCTTTCTTTCTTTCTTTCTTTCTTTCGTTACGAAAAGGAAAAGTGACAGTCAGTCTGAAAGACTAGACTTTGTATCATTTTAAATGCTACAAATGCTGAAAAATGCAAGAAAGGCTGAAGGCTTCTCGCTTCGATCGAAGCCAAAGACACTTGATATGTTACAAAATTATCTGCATAATACATATCTTGCTTATCTTGTTTCAAATTACTCGCGAACGGCAAGTGCAAACCAAGGGCGAAGCAAGGTCAAGCGCACGGGATGCCGTCACGCTCACCAGAGCGCGCGGGGACGTGCCCCTTCCATCCAGTCTAAAAACACTTATAGTGGGCGATATATTGAAGATAGAGATATGCTCTTGCGGACTTTTTTGTAGAACATTTCACGCTGACCAATTCTTACGCTCATAGTATATTGTTATTTTTAACGGTTTGCCCAACGTAAGCTTAAGAAGCGCAGGGACGCCAAGTATGTTTTCGACTTTTTCACTGAAATCGTTACTGCTTGGCTTCCTTTGATCATACATAAATTATTTTCTACAGAATCTTTCCTCGAGATATCCTTTACAGAATGGTGAAAACCGCATCAAAATCCATCCAGTGATTCTCGAGATTACCGGTGACATCCAAGAATCGGGGATTTTTGTCTTATACTAACGAAGTAGAGATTGTCGGGGAACACATGCACCAAGCGGTACTATGACGTCACACACCTCAGTGCATCGGGGTATATTTCGTCCCGTCACCGTAACGTAACGCCAGACCCCAGCGTAACGACGAAGTCGACAAGATCATTTAAATTGATAAAAAAAACAAAGTAATGCTAGTTTCTGTCTTTTAGTTACAAATCGCAATGCCAGTGATATTTTCACACAGACATCCCATCGCATTGACAGTCAAACGAGAAATGAGCTGGATGCCCCACTGGAGCATGAATGAGCTACTCTTCCAGCCGGGCGACCAGCAAGCTGGAGTGTGAATGGCTGGCTTTAGATTCAAGGAGAAATAATTTCAACTCTGAGATTTGCTGATGACATCGTTATCTTGGCCGACACGCCTGAGGATTTGAATGAGTTTTTGAATGCTATGGACTCCGTTTTAAAAGAATACATGATGAAAATTAAAAAATGTAAAACAAAAATACTGGAATGCAGCCGAAATAAATCAGAAACCTCTATGGACATCAAATTGACAGGTGAAAAGCTGAAGGAAGTAGGAGACTTCTCTTACTTAGGAAGTAAAATAACCAGTGGTGGACGAAGCAAAGAGGATATAAAAAGTAGGTTGGCTCAGGCAAGGAAATAATTGCTACAGAAAAGGAATCTGTTGACATCGAACATAGATTTGGCTATTAGGAAGTCATTTTTGAAAGCCTTTGTCTGGAGCGTGGCGCTCTATGGAAGTGAAACTTGGACTATTGGTGCAGCAGAAAAGAGCAGAATTGAAGCATTTGAAATGTGGTGTTACAGGAGAATGATGGACATCAGATGGGTAGATAGGGTTGCAAACGAAGAGGTATTAAGACGAGTGGGAGAGGATATATATTTCTGGCGACTGCTAATGAAGAGAAGGGATAGGTTAGTAGGACACATACTAAGACACCCAGGAATAGCAAGCTTAGTGATGGAAGGAAGGGTTGAGGACAAGAATTGTAGGGGTAGACCAAGGTTAGAATATGTTAAACAGATTGTCTCGGATGTAGGGTGTGGTAGCTATGTAGAGATGAAAGGATTAGCACAGGACAGGGAGGCATGGAGAACTGCATCAAACCAGTCAAAAGACTGAAGACTCAAACAACAACAACAACAACAGATGACACCGTGAAGACGTAGTGTTTGGGTACGAATGCCGCGCACATGAAGAATTCCAACGCCACCTTGATCCAACAACTGACTATACATGGAAGCAAAGAATATTAGTGATCTAAGGATCTAGGAGGGTTTTCCGACTATAAGTGCCAGCTTATGTAATGAAAGTGAGCTCATAGACTGAGTTATCACGAACATAGATCATTATTTATTGTATTAAACAATGGATTTGAGTATTTAACAACGAAAAATTATAGAATCTGTAATTTTAGGAGGCAAAGCGCCTGCGGAAATTAAGATCTGTTCACTAGTTTTGTTCTACAATGTTCGTAACATTGTTAGATGGTTTAGTCGCGGTTTTATTTGCCCATGTTTACGTTATAGAGAGGGTGGGAGTACAGGAGAATTGTTCCTCGTAATGTTTGAACTATCTTTAATAATAAAAAGTGAACTATTCCTACTTTTCTAAGTACTGCAGTTCGAAATACTGTTTTAGATCCCTTATTTGGGGGGTGGTTGGATCTAAAACGGAAGAGTTGTTGTGCTAATTTATAAAGAGGTGCCTAAAAAGGGGGTAGATTCCCGTAGTCGGGCAAGCTGACCAGTGTAGAGTGTTGTTTAGTGTTAGGAACTAGGGGGCGCTCCTATAAAAGACGTAGGTGTATTTTAGGGGATGGAACTTAGCGTACAGGTCGATGCGCTGGTCTTCCAGCTGGCTGGCTGACTGGTTATGTAACCGGTGTGCTCGCGTCAGCGTTACGGCACGCGCTGCTCTTAGCAGTCGGGCCTATGCGGGAATACAATGATACTTGCGATAGCAAGTATCTGGCTACTGCAAGTCACGCCTAATTGTGACTGAGGATTCAGGATGGACTTTAGGTCGTGAAGAGGCGTGTGAAAGAGTGATACAGGTGTAATGTACTGACCAAGTGTTTATTGGCCAGTAATATTGAATTATGAGTCCCTCTTAAGGGATGTAGTGATGTTACAATGTGATAGTACAATTGGTGTATACAAATCGGTGGGTAAGGTTATAAAGTATAGGATTCTGACACTGCTGACTCACCTGATGATAACAGCGCTAGCCTCCGGCCGCCGAACTGTAAGACTGGTAATTGAGAGCTTGACCTCTTTAAGACTCCCTTTTTATATTCTTCGGCGCTGCTTCGTCGACATTCTGATGGCATAGATGCCCTAGTTAATAGTGTGTCGCTGTTTGAAGTAGTGATGCAAGGATTGGGCCAGCTTTCCAGAATGGCAAGCTGTCCTTGCGGTGTTGATAGATGTTGGTCTGGACTTACAAGGATTGCCAGTTAGGAGATTTAAATAGATGATGGGGGGGATGGTCTCCAAGGGGTGCATACCCCTGGGGTACTGTACAAGCCTCTTCCCCCATTTAGTTCGCGTCCTCGCGAACGGGAACGGAACTTGGGGTTGGGATGTTGATGTATTAGATATAGTTGATGTATCAGTGAGTTCTTGAAGCTCCCTCGTTTTTTCTGTTGGCGTCGTCTTCGTCGTCGTCGTAGAGATGTGGTGATGTCGTGTAGATGTGTAGGTGTGAGGTCAGCTCGAGTTCAGAGGGGAGGGTTATGGGATATACATATATACATAACATTGACATTGGCATAAAAATATTGCAAAAGAAATCGACATTGGCATTTTGGAAGTTTGATAAAAAAAACAAGATGTTCAGTAAAGAACATATAGCCTACTTTCTCCTAAATGTATGAGTATAGTTATAACTCGTTGTTATTATCAATGAGTATAATAGAACTATTCTTTGTTGAAGGCCATAGAAACGATTTTCCTCTACCAAACGCCACAATCTAGATAAAAACTGCTACCATCATTGAAGAAAGAAAGATAAGAAGTATCTCAAGAATGTTATGGATCTGGAGACATAATCGACCGGACTGGCTGCGTGGCTCGGCGGTAACATTCTCGCTTGTTGGGCCCTAGGTTGCAGGTTCGTATCTTGGCGCAGTCAGCTGGCATTTGAGGGTGCACAAATGCGAGGGAGCCGTGTCAGTACATTTACTGGCACGTTAAAGATCCCCTTCGGGCCAAAATTCCGGCACCCCGGTGTCTCTAAAATCAGCAGTAGTTAAAAACCAATAACATTATTATTATTATTATTATTATTATTATTACGACCTGCCGTGGGCAACATCCAACTTTGAGTTGAGGCATGTCTTTACACGTCTGGTTGTGCATGGCTTTCACAACCCTAATTGAATTAACAAATCTTTCCATGACCCTACAGAGACGTGTGTATACAAACTATGTGGATATTTTCGATAATATAATCCTAACAGAGCGAGTGCATTCTAGCGGCCAGAAGAAGAAACTTTTCAATAAAATCTGGAAGTTACCTTTTTGGCAGCTAGATGTCTCGAGTAAATCTGCTGGCGAATTATGTTTTAATTAAATATATATTTTACACCATAATGTGCACATTATAACGCTTAATAACATTTTCAAGTAACGCAAAATAGGCTGTTACAAACCCTTTAAAATAAAAAGTTAAAATGTATCGTAGTATCATCTTGTCATTCTTCAAATTCGATGCGCATAGAATGATAATGGTATAGTAGTCAATGGATCCCCACGTAGACTAGTCGTGACATCTATTGGTGAAATATCGAACAATATAATCCTAACAGAGCGAGTGCATTCTAGCGGCCAGAAGAAGAAACTTTTCAATAAAATCTGGAAGTTACCTTTTTGGCAGCTAGATGTCCCGAGTAAATCTGCTGGCGAATTATGTTTTAATTAAATATATATTTTACACCATAATGTGCACAATATAACGCTTAATTTTAAAACATCTGAGTCATTACAAAACAATAAACATATAACATTTCAAGCAAAAAACCTAGCTCTGATCGGGTTTGAACCATAGGCATTTGAGCGATAGTCTAACGCTCTACCACTGAGCTAATTGTGTCAACGAATATCGTTCTATTTAAAATGACTTACATAGAATTTGTTAGCAAATAATGATTTATACTAAACGATTTCATCACTGGAGTATATTATTTATATATAAAGCATTTCATACAAAGTTTATTTATTTTTTATCAGTACGCTATATTGCATGCAATACTCAAATTAGTGAAATATAAGTCCGGCACAAGATATCCGCTGCCATCTTGTCTTATTACTGAATAAGTTCAGCTTTTTAAAATCACGTCTGCACTATAGTATTACAAAATAAACTTTTAATTTCGAACGTGCCTCTTCCTTTAGAACAGTTAAAACGATTCTCGGCTCGATAATCGGAACTGGTGGGTCCCATGATATGGATTATAAAGTTTGCATAATTCGCACGGCCGCCATCCTGAAATGGTATGGCGGACGACCTTGTAATTTGGTCACAAGACGCATCCTATACGAAGGTATGTTGTTACCAAATTTGGTAGAGATCGGATGATTTGGTTAGTCGTTATTTGATTTTACGTTTTGAACGTTTGAGTGGCCGCCATTCAGTTTTAGTAAAGATGGCGGCGATATAAAACATGACACTGAGGTGTCCTTTGCTAGTGATACCTTTGTACCAAATTTCGTTTAATTTGCATTCACCGTGTTCGAATTGATAGGGGGGGACAGACATTCAGAGTACACACACTCACACACACACAGACACACACACACACAGACTCACACACACACATACACACACACACACAGACTCACACACACACACATACACACACACAGACAGACACACTTTTTTCGCCCTGTGTTGATCTCATAAGTCTACTTTCATTTTTTGCAAAAATCGAAAGTAGGCTAATACATGGTGCTGATGTTACATTGTTGTGCAGGGAGGAAAAAAAACCAGGGCCGAACGGATGATTGCCTCGTCCGCCCTATCTTAGGGAAAAAGTGCTCCCTGCAATGAGAAAGGTAGAAGAAAATAGAAAAAATGGGTGTTCCAGGGTATAATTTAAGGGAAATATTCAAAGTGCATTTATTGGTTTGGGATAAAACGGAACACCCTGACAAATTTGGACGTTTAGAAGAAAGGAAATGAAAGCAACAAAAGCATGATTACTGTGTACATGTGTACATTGGAAAAAAAATATAACAATATTCGCCGTGGCGCTGATGGCAATAATGGTGCCGTATACAGGCTGGTGATAGTACTATGGTAATTATGGGAGCATTGCATAAGGACATTGGTAATCATGATGATGCTTGGCATGACCGGATAATAATAATGATCATGACATTTATAATATTATTATAATTTATAAATAAACATACTAAACATAATAATAATAATAATAATAATAACCATAGTAACTCCGCCACTGCCGGTCCCAAGCCCGGGGCCTCATCTCGTAAGTGATGAGGAAGGAGGAGGGGGAGGAGTAACACCTCGTTAAAAAACCTGGGTCCATCTGGCTCCGGATGGTAGCACCCTGTAAGGGCCCCTGCCTAGGGTTACTAGGTGAAAATTGGTCAACGGTCCTGATGGCGGAAGAGGAATCTAAGATTCCCAACGATGGATGGAGCGGAAGAGCCAGGTGGTTTCCCCACCAATAAAGAACTCTAAATCCAAAAGCGTTTGTTCCCAGATTGGGCGGCTTATGGTCAGCGTCTGTTCACCATGTGGTGCGGCTGTAAACATGCTCCAGGAACTAACAATCCCTGGTTCTAAGAAACCTAGTGGATAACCACTAGACCCCTTTTCTTACAAGTAACCATGGCGCGTGCAAATAATAACAGTATTACCCCAGGTGGTAACCAATCCACCCGTCAACTGACGGCACCCGGGCGTTCGGACTCTGGGGGACCCGGGCAACCACGGCCACAGAGAAAATCGGAGTTCTCTGGCAAACTTCCACATAAGACACCAACATACGTAGGCACTCTAAACATCAACACTCTCATACAGCCTGGAAAGTTGCACAATCTAGTGACAGAACTCGATAGACAGAAGCTTCTAATCCTCGCGCTGCAGGAGACACGTATCACAGATGAAGACACCATGGACTACGGCAATTATCGCTTGTTCAAGAGCAAGACTGACAGGCGCGTTGCCAAAGGCGCTCCACTTCTGGGGATGGCCTTCATGGTCCACAAGACCATAGTAGAATCCTTAGAAGAAGTTACTCCAGTAAACAACAGATTGATGAGCATGCGCTTCCGGTGCGCCAACAAAAAATACACACTGATCAACGCACACGCCCCCACTAACCAAAGTAACAAGAGCGATCCACAGTCCGCAGAAAAATTCTGGTCGACCCTTGACACAGTGATGTCCAAAGTCCCCAGGAATGACGTCAAACTCCTCATGGGCGACTTCAATGCACAGATCGGTAGAGAAAAGATGTACAGGAAAACAGTCGGAAACTATCCTGCACATAAATTCACAAATAAAAATGGCACACGACTCATAGAACTCTGCCAGCAGAATAACCTCAAGCTCATGTCAACATCTCTTAGAAAACACCCTAGAAAACAGAAAACCTGGCGTTCTCCAGTCCAGCAGTTAGGTGAGTTCCAAATCGACCATGTGGCAATCTCATATCCAGTACAGAAGGAGATTCATGATGTACAGGTACGTAGAGGAGCCAACATTGACTCTGACCATTACCTAACCCGCGTCAAGGTCAAGTTCACCCCAAAGAGAACTTTCTGTAAGAAAACCCCCCTACCAAAATTTGACACAAAAAAGATCGCAGACTCTGGAGTGAAGGAAGCCTGGGAAAAAGAACATGCCAATGACTGGCAACATTTCCACCGAAAAATCATAGAAACAGCACAAGCTCTCATTCCCTTGAAGAAGAATTCCAAACATCCTTGGTGGGATGTTGATTGTGAGAATGCACTCATTACCAGGAAATTGGCATATCAGAAATACAACAGTAAAAAATCCCCAGAAAATTTACAGAATTTCCATGAAACACGAAAAGCAACCGCAAAAATTATCAGACAATCCAAGAGGAGATACCTGAAGGAACAGTTAGACTCCATTGAGGACAACTTCCGTAACTACAACGTAAGGGACTTCTACAGAACGTTTGCAGGACACATCAGAGGGTACACACCACCAAACCTTTGCTTCAGAAAAGGTGATGGAAAATTAGCACTAACGAATAAGGAGAATTGCAAGGTGATGGCACAATACTTCTCTGATCTTCTCAACTGTCCAGAACCAATAGAGAGATTCTCAGAGGAAGAACCTACAGTCAAGAACGCAGACTCATTACCTCCGACACAAGAGGAAGTTCACAGGCACATCATCAAACTTAAGAACAACAGGACATCTGGTGAAGACGGCATAGTGGCCGAACTACTGAAAAACCTAGGGCCACACTCACTCAGGGAACTCACACAGATTATCACTGACATCTGGACATCAGAAAAGCTACCAGATGAGTGGAAATGTGCATTGATCCACCCGTTACACAAAAAAGGCGACCGCTCTGACGTAAACAATTACAGGGGCATTTCACTATTACAAGTTACGTACAAGATCCTCTCAGCGTGCCTACTCCAAAGGGCTCGGGACCAGCTGGAACACAAGATTGGCGAGTACCAGGCGGGATTTCGTCCTGGTCGCTCCTGCGCGGAACAAATCTTCAACCTAAAAAGTATATTGAAAATCAAAGCCCTCAGGAATACTCCAGTTATATGTACGTTCGTTGACTTCAAGAAGGCATATGACTCCATTGACCGTCAGTCATTGTTCAACATCTTGCACGAGCAAGGTTTGGATAGCAAGACCTTGCGATTGATCAAACAGACACTGACAGACACGACATCAAAAGTGAAATTCATGGGGGAAATCTCAGAACCATTTCAGATCAATACAGGTGTTCGCCAAGGTGACGGGCTCTCTCCGCTTCTCTTCAACCTAGTGCTGAACAAAGTTATCAAGGAATGGGAGAAAGAACTGAGACTTCAAGGTTACTGGAGGCCAGTGCAACTAGGACGACCAAAGGACGAACTGGAGGTTGGATGTCTAGCCTTCGCGGATGATCTGGCTCTACTCTCAGATAACGAAACCACATCAATCAGACAGATAGAAGTACTCCAAGAGTGCGCCGAAAAAGTAGGACTACAGATCTCGTTCCAAAAGACAGAGTTTTTCTGTACGAAATTCGACATACAGAATTTAAACACGAAATATGGCAAGATCAATAGAGTCGCCCACTTTAAATACCTAGGTAATAATAATAATGATCGTGTGGCCTCCGGAGAGGCCTAGTGCAGGTCTTTCTAGTTGACGCCCGTGGGCGACCTGCGCGTCGTAATGAGGATGAAGTGATGATGAAGACGGCACATACACCCAGTCCCCGAGCCACGGGAATTAACCCCAGGAGATTAAAATCCCTGATGGCCCGGCCGGGAATCGAACCCGGGGCACTTTGTGCCAAAGCCTAGCGCGCTAACCATTTAGCCACAGAGCCGGACAATACCTAGGTGAAGTGCTTGAACCGACGGGAAAAGAGAAAATCGCGCAGAACACTAGGTTAATGAAAATGAAGAGAGCCTTATACAAGACACAGAGTGTCTACAACAAAAAAATGTCTGTCCACATTCACTAAACTTCGTCATTACAACACGGTTATTAAACCTGAGGTGCCTTATGCTAGTGAGACGTTGACGTTACACACTAAGGGCGACTTGGAAAAAATCCTCACAGAGGAAAGAAAAATAATAAGGAAAATAATTGGACCAAAGCACACAGATGAAGGATACAGGCTTCACTCCAGAGACACCACAGAGAAATTGTCCAACCTCGCAGCAGACATCAGAAAGAGGCGACTAAAATTTTATGGCCACATCAGCAGACTCCCACAAACTAGACTCACCAACAAAATTCTTAGATACATACAGCGGCTCAAGATTACTACACCCTGGATGATGCAAGTCAAAATTGATGTAGTAAAAGCACAAGTCAACCCAGAAGACGTCATAGACAAAAGCGTATTTAGACACAAAGTATACAAGTGGGAAGTGTTGTCAGAGAGAGCTGCACCTACAGCCCAAAGACCAAAGTGGACCGAAGAAAGGAAGAGGGCCTTTAGTGCACGAATGAAAGAGTACTGGAAAGACAGGAAGAACAAAAAGTCATGATTGCTTCGCGTGGTCTAATAGGCCTGAAACGTGTAAAATAATAATAACCATAGTAGTAATTATGGTTGCCACGTTGGTACTCTATGTATGGGTATATTATCCAACCATGTGGAACATGTATGTGTATAACCTTGTCATGATATAATTATGGAATACAAAATAATGTATAACTAATATATATTACCTTATAGAGCTCTTATAGGTGGCCATTTATTAGATACCTTTTGCGCTGTTAACTCTCAACCTTGCTTCTGAAGCGTCCTTAAGTGGCCGTTCCTGCTAAGGTACAGTGGCTAATCCGCTGTCTCATTTTGTTTTCTCTTATGCCCTAGTGGTTTTCCCACCGTGGTTAGGAATTCCACCTTAGCGTCGAAGGCGCGGCGCTTACAAGCGTTGTGCCGCCCTTAGACACTGAATCCACGCTTCATTTGCGTGCATCGCGTGTTTTTGTGTTCATTGATACTCAGTATTCCACGGTTAATGTGCATCGTTGACCACTGTGTTGTCACCGTTAAAGGGTGCAACTGAAAGTTTTGGAGAGTGTATATGTTTGTGACAGAGGAGAGTGTGTACAATTTGGTGTTGGCAATATATTTACAAAAGACATGTTTATTGCGTTGTGGACCTGTGGACAAAATATATTAGTGGATTGCCGCTCGGGTGATCTGTAATAGAGCATATAAATATTATACAAGCCATATATATCATTTATAGGCGCATGCCAATATCGCTTGCCTTTGGCACTCTATATTGCTGTCTCCTAACCTATGCCGGCTAGAGTCCTATCTTAGCCTACTTACTCTACTTATTGTGTTATATTACCGGGCTTACCCTGGTACCGATTTTTGGTGACCAAGTGCCGAAATATTCTACCTTAATGTAAGTTATCCTAGTATAATCTAACTTAATGTATTACTGGGCTTACCCTGATGACGGGTTTGTTGGTCATCAGGTGCCGAACGGCGTTATCTTAATACTATCTTACTTATGGTAAAAAAATGGCTGTTATGATTAAGCCGAATAGGTGGCCTTACTCTATTGCCGAAATGTGCTGTGCCATTTACCTGGCAACAGCGGTTAATGAATTTGCTTAATCCTAAGTTGCGTACCAAAGTGCAACTGTCTTATTGGCTAAATTTGGACCAGAACGATCGCCTGAGGCAATTTACTTCCTCAGGGCACCACCCGTACGAGTCCTAGAAACACCGGTTGTCTCTAGGGTCGCCGGATTCCGTTCCCTTAATTCTAGATGTCGACGCTTATCAACTAGTATTAACCTAGTCGCAGGCGGCTTACGGTGCCCCTGAGCAAACCGTTTCGCCTGCTGTACCATCCTGCTCGTTGCCATTGTTGTCTATATGTTGTCATAGTTGGGCCTGCCCACTGTAACCCCTGTAGACAGCTCGTTGCATGTCTATTTAATGCCCTCTGACTGCCCGATGCGTCGCCATTTACGTGGGCATTGGACATTGTCCAATGGCATAATGTTATGTTCGCCTTCATTGGCAATCGTAGTCTGCTGTTCGCAGTAATATTTCTCTTCGCCTTTATCGGCCGCAGTAGTATGCTTTTCGCAATAATATTTCTCTTCGCCTTTATCGGCCGCAGTAGTATGCTTTTCGCAATAATATTTCTCTTTGCCTTTATCGGCCGCAGTAGTATGCTTTTCGCAATAATATTTCTCTTCGCCTTTATCGGCCGCCGTAGTATGCTTTTCGCAGTAACATTTCACTCCAGCGCACAGGAGTCTTGCTTCCCGCTGTAGAAGCCCTACTTACTTAATTTTAGCTAGAAGTCTAGTCATAATGGGGTCGTCTCTAGGGTCATCCCCTGAGTTCGGCGCGGAGTGAGCTATTTCTCCCACCATCCTCAGAAAGTCTCCCCTGCAGGTCTTGGCTTCGCTGACCGTGGCACAGAGTGGGTGTAGCATCCCTTCCTCCCAGGGGCAGTTTACGCGCACCTAGGATTCCAGAGCTTGCCCGGCCAGGCCGCGAGTGCCTTAACCTTACGTGGTTCGTCTGTTTGGTCGGGTCGTTAAGTGAACTAGGGTAGGCTCAACATCGCCTTACCCGCTCTCAAAGTGTGGTGCCTTTGGCCTTCGGCTTATGCCGTTATCACCAATCAGAGTGTTTCAGATTCCTTTGCAAAAAAAATATGGGCGTAACCTGTGTAAATAATTTAATCTTTGTGTAAAATGTAAAATATTTCCAGTGTTGTGGGGTTGTAGAGCTTCTAAGTACATAGACTACTTCTGGTCTACCATTGCTACGTCAGCTTTCCAGCGATAATGCTCTGTTAACCCTTTATGGAGGTGTTAGTAGGGTCTATGACGTCAGGTACCCTGTTATTAGGATCTGGGGGTAGTTATTTGTAGAGTGGGCTGAAAGCATGGTAGGAAGGGGTTGTGCATCTTTGGGCTCAAATAAATGGTGGCCTTGAGCCGGTAATGCTACTAGGATTGTTCTTACAATGAGTGGACTGGGGAGGTAATTCCCGGGATTGCAAAAATATGAAAATTCCATGCAGGTTTGATAGTAATATCCCTGGTAAATGGATGGGATACTCATGCATGTATCTGGATATGAGGCGTCTGCACTCATGTACGGATAGGTGTAGGTTGAGGCATAATACTAATATATTCCTGTCATGCGGGAGTATTTAATTAACAAAAAATGGTTAATATATATAACTGTGGCCTCATCTCTCATTTGGAGATGCGCATTATGCTTATTTGATGTTTGCCGACCCACCCCTAATACTCAGGTGGTAGCATCGAGAGCCAAGGCGTAGTAAGCCTTCTCTTTAAACGCATGAAGTCTATCAACCCCTGTGTATATTTTGTAATGTAGTGTAGCTGTTTTGATCGTGCTCATGTGTCTGCGTTGGTCGTGTAGGATGTGGGAAGGTTATTGGAAGGGCGTAAGGTGGTACGATGGTAGCCTGTGCTCCTGTCATCCTCCCTTTGTCCATGTTTGCTCGCTATCCGCTTCTTGGGATAGTAGAGCGTCGTGACGCTGTGACGTCACGACGTAATCTGGTCTGCCATCTGTAGTGTGAATGTGGCCAGTGGTCGTAGTGCGACTGACCATGCCCTAATCGCCTGGAACGATTTTTTGAAAACTGAAATCCAGAAAGGAAGTTATTGGGGGGGGAGGTCTTGTTTCCTCAGAGCCCCTGTCTGTGTTCGCTTCTAATTAGTGAGCGCGTGTGTGTGTGCCTATGTTCCGCTACACCGCGCGGACGGTTGGTCTGTTACAGGCTAAGTCGTAATGTGTATCGCGTGTATGGGCAGGAGGTGCCCGTGGCCTGTCAACGTCTTTGCGAACGTGCTCCTATGGGCCGAAGGTAAGTTCCGATCTGTCACGTCTTGTCCATTGCTAAATGTTTTTGCAGTGTTAAAAAAATGTATGGCATGAAGATTGTTTTGTGCTTGTAATTTCATGGTCAATGCCGATACAACAATAGTGTCTTGTCACCAGCGGTATTGCAATGTGACGAAGTCTGCAAGTCAGCGGTTCGTATGTGTAATGGCAGTCTCGGATGTTATGTATGTCATCTGCCGGTATGTGCTTTCCTGCACGTATGCGAATGTTGTCATTGTTCTAGATTCCTGACGGACTAATGTAGCAATTCGTACTATTTGCTAGTACTATTGTGTGGCTACTATTTCATAAGACCTTTGCCTTACGAAATGTCTATGCCTGTGTGTGGGAAATGTATTTTCCATGTCAGGTGTATTTGAAATTTTATGCCTGGCTTTTGGCCGAAGGAAATGTGGTATTATCTGGTTGTGTGGTTGTATGAGCTAATTTCAGGGTGATTGGAAGCCTGGACCGTTGTTTTCCCTGGTGTCCAATTTTCGTTGGGATTTGAACCCGTGATCTATGTAATTCTCTGTGTTATATGTCTGCGTTGTGTTTCAGGGATTGAGGTGTCCTCAGTGTGATTTTTGCTTGTGTCTCTCGTACCAAAAATACCGTTGGATAGTTAGTTTTTGGTACGAGTGTGGTGTGTGATCATGGGTTCGGACCCGGGGTGCTGTAAAGGCTTGGTATGCCGCTATCTGTGCCGTATATATTATGGCACATTCCCCGTGTATTTGCAATGCGCAAATGAAAGTACGCATACCTGTGAAGAGTTTGTATGTTTTTGAATTCACCTCGTAGTGTAATTTGTGAGTTATGAGGTGTTTGGACTCGGCTTAAATGATGCCGTATGTTCTGCTCTGAGAGCTGCTAGTGTATTGCTGTCTGTAAGCGTGCAGGTTATCCATGAGACTTGCGTTATCGCTGAGTGTGGCGGTATTGGATTACAATGCCGTGTGCGCTCACTTGTTACTCGTTTTGATAATGCTGTGTGTTCGGCACATGTGTGTCTAATCGGCTTGCTCTCTGTGACTGTGAGTAGTGCTTTTCGCACTGTAAAAAAAAGGCAGGAAACGTGTGGTTTAACGTGACCGTTAATCTGTAGATCATGAGCCACGGGCTTTCCGTTTTACGTGGAATCCAAACCACAGGCCATGGCATTTCACTTCGAAAATCTCACATGCATTGGCCGCACTGTAAAAGAACCTCTCATTAACTACATTTGTGTAAAAAGTACATGCAGGTCCCTGTCCATGGTACAAAATGTCGTTATACACGAGTGTCTCCGGGCCGCTAGTCGCGTGTTTGGTGACTATGTGCCGGAGGCGATTTTGTTGTTTTTCATTTATGCCATTGTTAGTGGAACTGTCCCAATCTATTTTAGCTTCCTATTTTTCTATCCTGTAATTGGATAGCTACCCGACCTTAAGTTCCTGGTATTCAGAAGGTTGCGGGTTTTGAGACCGTCTTTTACCCAGAGTAATTGTTTCTGGCGCCATTCAGGTTGTGTCTCCGGGACAGTTCTGGTGAGTGTTAGGATCGTATCCCGGTTCGGTCAGTGAGGTCCGAAGGCTATTTCTTGGCCTTCTTTCCACGTCTGCCAGCGGGATCGTTTCCTTTTCTTTTAGTAGTGCGCCCGCCTGTACGTGTAGGTGTGTGAGCTTGGCGTGTATGATATGCCTTCATACGGCGGGCGTGAATAGTGTCCTTAATGAGTTTCCTCCCATGGCGCACGCTGACTATATAATTTAGGTCAGATACCTTCCTGCAGACTTTGAAGGGATCTGACCAGCGTGGCAGGAGGAATTCGGACACGTTTTTCTTGCGGGCGGAATTGGAAACCATAACCAATTGCCCTGGTGTGTATTCCACGGTCTTCCTATGCCGATCGTATCGCTCTTTCTGTTTCTTTTGCTCCGCGGCTATGTTCTTTCTAGCGTTCATTCGCGCTATCTGTAAGTGCTCTAGCCGGGCAGCATTGTCCGTGTAGGTGTCCTGTGGGATACATATATTATCTATGGGACTTCTGGGTGTGTACCCGTGCAATAGGAAGTGCGGAGAGTGTTTCGTAGCCGTGGATATAGAGGTATTATAACTAAAAGTGATGGACTGCAGGTATTCATCCCAGTCTGTTCCTGCGTCCTCTGTAAATTTAGCCAGCGCTATTCCGAGTATTTTGTTCATACTCTCCGTAAGTCCGTTGGTTTGCGGGGAAAAACTCGTGGTAGTGTATGCCTTAATCCTGAGTATTTCCAGAAACTGTTGGAGCACTCTCGAGGTGAAAATAGTACCTCTGTCGGATAATAAGGTTTGGAATAGGCCGTATCGTGTAACTATATCAAATAGGAATTCGGCTATGCTGTTCGTGTCTGCTTTGGGAACAGCCTTTGTAATCATGTATCGTGTGAGATACTCGGTGGCCACCAGGGTATATTTATTACCTTTCTGACTTGTCGTAATGGGGCCTTTCACATCTATCCCGACTCTGTGAAATAACTCTCCCACGGGAATTGGGTTGAGTAGTCCATGAGGCTTGCCAGGTCTTGTTTTGAATCGTTGGCAAGTGTGACATGTCTTTACAAAGGTATCTATGTCGGCCTTCATGTTTACCCAATAGTACTTGTCACGGATTCTAAGGTATGTTTTATGCGTACCTAAGTGTGCCCCTGCCAGTGGGCTATTGTGGTGTCCGATCATGATATTTTCTCTCAATGATTCCGGAACCGCTATAGGTGCGTTATCGTGCATGGCCGTGGGCTTAAATTTCTGTACCCCATCTTTGTCTAGGAAAAATCGCCTAGATAGCCGTGCTGTCTTGGAGTCCACTTTATCCAAGTTTTCTAGTGCCAATAGAATCTGTTTCAAGTACGGATCACTTTCTTGCTCCTGTTTGATGTTAATCACCGTCAGGGCAAAGGTGGGCATATCGTCCCAGTCGTGGTCCTTACTGTCATCCGGGGGATCGGCTACTGGCAGCCTAGACAACCCATCTGCGTCTAGGTGTGTAGCGCCTTTCTTGTGTTTGACCACGAAGTCATATTCATACAGGCGGAATATAAACCTGTTGAGCCGCAAATTTGGGTTTTTAAATTTGTCCCAAAAAAGCAAGCTCGCGTGGTCAGTCACTACCGTGAACTTGATACCATAGAGGTATACCCTGAAATAGTTCACTCCCCACGAAAATGCCAGCATTTCCCGCTCTGTGGCAGAGTATCTAGTCTCAACGGCCGTTAGCTTCCTGCTAGCGAAAGCGACGGGCCGTATGCGCCCTTCTGCGTCTTCCTGCAATAGGGCCGCACCCAGCCCGTACAGGCTGGCATCCACGTGTAAAAATGTGGGCCTATCACTGTGGAAGTGTTGCAGTAATGGTGGTGAGGTCAATAGTTGCTTCAATGTGTTGAAGGCATCTATGTGCTCCTGTTTAATGCTGAAGGGCGTCTTTTCCCGTGTGAGTTCAGTTAAGGGGTGGGCGATGTGCGCAAACCTGTAGATATACTTCCGGTAATACGATGCCAAACCCATAAAACTGCGCAATTGTTTCAAATTTGTGGGCATCGGGATGCCCGTTATTGCGTCAGTCTTGGCTGGGTCAGGAATAATGCCCTCCCTGTTGACAATATGGCCCAATATGTTAATCTGCTGTCTGGCAAATTGACATTTCGCAGGTTTAAGCCTTAGCTTGGCCTCTCTGATCCTTGCGAAGGCCTCCTCCAAATGTACGATATGTTCCTCGAAGGTATTGGAGAAAACTGTTATGTCGTCCACGTACACTAATACGGAACGCCATTTACGCCCTGAAAATGTCTTATCCACCAGCTTTTGGAAGGTTTGGCTGGCGTTACGGAGGCCCATGGGTAACCTTGTGTAGGTATATAGCCCGTTCTCTGTAACGAACGCCAGCTTGTGCCTATCTGGTTCATAGACGGGGATTGAATAGAATCCACTATAGCAATCCATCGAACTGAACCAGCTAGCTCCGCCAAGGGCGTCCAAATAGGTGTCTGCCCTTGGTAGTGGATAACTATCACTTTCGACTAACTTATTGAGCCTCCTGTAGTCAGTACAAAATCTGTGCGATCCGTCCCGTTTTTTGGTCAGCAGAACCGGCGAGCTGTAGATTGAAATGACGGGAACAATGACCCCTGCCTCGAGCATCTCTGAGATCTGAGCGTCGATGGCGTGTCTCTCCTTCTGGCTCACTCTGAAGGGAGGCTGGTGTACTGGCCGGTCACTAGTGAGTGTGGCATGGTGTTCAATGAGGTCTGTCACAGCGAGATCCTTCATTGAATGGGCAAAAATATCCCTGTTGGTCTCCATGAGCTCCGTGAGCCTTTTATTTTGCTCCGGAGTCAGGTCCTGCCTGTGGTTCTGGTTGGCCGCCTTATCTGTTTGTGTGTCTGTGTGCTGGCTGATAGTATGTAGTGCAGAGGCCTGGTGCTCGTGATTTTCTCGCTCCGCTCGAATCCCATCTGTGTTCCTGGTGTATATCATGGGATGTGTGGTGAGCCTCTGGTCGTGCTTTAAAAGCATCTGACCGCTAGCGAAATTTATGCTAGCCTCATATCTAGCGAGAAAATCCATGCCAATTATGGCTGACGCAGAAAGGTGTTCTATAACGAACATGGGATGCGTTGTGGCAAAATGGCCTATCCTAAGATGTATGTTTGCCACCCCCGCGTTTTCTAGCGTCTGAGCGTTGGCCGCTACCAGCCGGATGTCACCCGTGACACCGTGTATTTGGGTTTCGGTAACGTGTCTCCTATTAACACAACTTACTGCTGCCCCGGTGTCAATTAGGGCCTGCACTTTGTGGCCATTTATGGTGGCGTGTATCGTGAGGGCCGATACCTGAAATCCACTGCCCTGCACCGATGTGTTATGTAAGATGTATGTAGTTGTTGTTGTTGTTGTTGTTACCGGAGTGACATGTGTACTGGGAAGGCATGGAGCGGGCCTCTTATCGTATCGGGCACGCTTAGCCTCTAGGCCTGCTTCCTGTCCCGAGTGCTTTGCCTCAGTCAGCAAAGTGCGCTCACCCAATACGTTGCCAGCTCTCTTAGTCGGCCTCGCCGTTAGAATGGAAGTTTGCTGGCGAACGTTTAATGTATTAATCGCTCCCAGCCTTCGTGTAGTTGTGTTGTTGTTGTTACCTTCCTCTCGGGAAGGTGTGTCTGCGAACGTGACCCTGAGTTTGCCCTTTTTACCCTGTTTCTTGTTCCAGGCGGTCGCGAGTTCGACTCCTGTTGCTGGCTTCCCAGTGCCGAGTGAGCTCGCGTCCTGCGCCTGCGTGTGGTCAATTCCTACCCTGCGTTGTGATGTAGGGGGTATGGCTTTCTGTTTGGAGGGTGTGGGTGTGTTCTCAGGCTGTTGGCGCGTAATCATGAGGGGTGTATAATGTCCCGCCTTAGGGTTCCCTGTAAAAAGTACATGTAGGTCCCTATCGAATCCCGCAGTGGAAAATAGCGGAGGCGAGTGCACATCAGTGTATACATGGATGTTGGCTTGCAGCACTTTGCCGAGAGCGGTCACCTCTACGGCACTGGCATAGGTGCCGTCCCTACCCATGTATTTACTGTAATCCGCCCCGGTCTGGAATGGGTTTTCCCGCTCGTCCGACACAAAGTCTCGGTACTCTTTCCAATTGGCCAGGATATGTTTGACCGTTTTCTGTCTGTAGTCCCCATGATAATCCTCGGTATTCCGGATTAGGAAGCTCATGGCCCTAAACAGACAGTTGCCGTCTCCTTGCACGGGGTGTGTTTGGAAACGGTCCGGGGGCGGATCGTCAGCCTTAGTTTTAGCTGGCTGCTTCTTCCCCTTACTCTTGCGAATTTGCTTGGGGGAAGGGCCTTTCTGTTGTTGTGTTTGGGGAGGAACATTAGCTGCTTCATCCGCTAGCCGACCCTCCCCGTCTAGGCGTTTTTTTGAAACGTAGGTGTACGCCTGCCTGTAATGTATGTGCGCCCCCCCTCGGGGTGGCTGCGCCAGCTCCCCGCCTGCGGTGTGTGGCTAGGCGTAGGGAGTATTGCCCCCTTGTCTGTCCTGTGGGGTGTCTCATTCCTGAACTCCCTCGGGTATTCGTCGGGGAGGGGGTAGTGTTCCGGGCCCTTCGTGTGTTTATCTACATTGTCCCGTCCCCTTGTGGGTTTTCTTCCCTGTCTGTTATTGCCCGGGGGTCTGTTTTCCAGTTTCCGCCAGGGTGGGGTGTATGTCTGATGCTGGGGGAGCGGGTTTTCCCGTCGGTTCCCCTTTTCCCTGTACTGGGTAGCTGCATACTCCTGTCTGGTCGGGGGTGGGTTTCCTCGCCTGTCCCTATTTCCCCTGTACTGTGGGGGTGTATAGCTTTGCCTGCGCGGGGGCGGGTTCTCCCGATATTCCCCATTTCCCCTGTACTGCGGGGCTGCATAACCCTGCCTGCGTGGGGGCGAGTTTTCCCGGTACTCCCTGTCTGCCCTGTATTGTGGGGCAGCGTAGGACTGTCTATTTGGTGGCGGGCTGTTTCGTCGGGGGATGTCGTGGTCGTACTCCTCAGGGTAGTACTCCTGTGTGTACGGGGATGGTGAACGCCGTGAGGGGTATGTCGGCTCTGTGTCCGTGTATGATACTGGTGAATACCGAGGAGGGTAGTGTGGCCTATCCTGTGTGGGAGGTGTTGTAGGCCGCTGTGGAGGGTAGTAATTTTCCTCCCTCCCGTAGCGTCTCCTCTCTGTGTACCCCCTGTCCCTCTCAGGATAATAGCGTTCTTGTGTGCCTTCGTGCTCATCCCTTAGCGGTCTCCCGCCTGCTTGGATGGCAGCTATGGTCAGTTTCTCCATTCTGTCCACTAATTCGTCCATTTTGTCGTTAGTGTCGTCTTTTTGTGTTTGGAAGTGCAGATCCACGGCTTTTTCCGTAGCCTTTTCCGTGATCTTTCTCCCCTCCTCTATGGTCTTTATGTTATTTAACATATGTTGGACCGTGGGGTTGTTCATTATGCACAGCTTTTCCACTATGGCTGGTCTGAGGCCCTGCATTAACAGCTTGACTTTCTGTTTATTTGTCATGGCTGCATTGTACTTGTCGCACATTATCAACTTTACGTTGATGTATGCATGGGCGCTTTCTTTGGGTCCCTGTGACCTCTGTGTAATCTGGTCATAGAGATCGTCATCGTCTGGTATGAGCTGGAACTCATTCTTCAAGAGTAAAGCGGTTTTCTCCCATGTGGCAACTTCTAGTGTGTCCTCATGGAGCTCATACCATATCATGGCCGCCTTTGTGAGGTATGCAGGAAGGAGCCGTTTCCTAACTTCCTCGCTCCAACCATTGATCCGGGCCGTTCTATTGAAGGCCTTGAGGTATTCCTCGGGATCCTGGCCTTCCCCCGCGAACTTTGTGGGGTGGATCATGGGGTACTCCGTGTGTCTGTCTCTAGTAGCTCTGTAATGCGCTCGAGCAGATTACTGGCTTTCTGCTCTGTGATTTGCAGTTGCTGCAACAATAGGGGATGGAGTGTTGGCAGGCAATCTACTTCACTAGCGCTGGATACTGGTGACTCTTGTGTGTGTTCCCTGGCCTGGGATCGTGTAAAATGTATAACTTGTGCTGCGGCGGTAGGGTGTTGAGCACGGATCTGTGATGTTTTGAATTCAAGGTCCCTGAGAAGTTGTACTGCGGTCTGGTCAGTTATCAAGTCACTGTTCTTAATTTTTAGTTTCGGCAGGAGTGGAGTCGTACTAGCCGACAAATGGTGCGCAAAGTCTCTTAGTGTAGTTCTAAATGTGGACATATAATTTCCCCTGACTTTGCACTATGGGGTGGACGGGGGTTGGTGTAATAATACCAGCTCCTATATAATATAATAAAAAAATGTGTGACGTAATTATGAGGTCAAAAAAAATCCGGTTTTGCTTGGCTATATGCGGTACGGAAGGGGTCGTTTCTACTACGAGGGCTCGTTGTTTGAGTCCTATTTTGCTGTGCGTAGTAGAGGCGCCTCCACCATCTGTTTTATATCCCTTATTTGGGGGGTGGTTGGATCTAAAACGGAAGAGTTGTTGTGCTAATTTATAAAGAGGTGCCTAAAAAGGGGGTAGCTTCCCGTAGTCGGGCAAGCTGACCAGTGTAGAGTGTTGTTTAGTGTTAGGAACTAGGGGGCGCTCCTATAAAAGACGTAGGTGTATTTTAGGGGATGGAACTTAGCGTACAGGTCGATGCGCTGGTCTTCCAGCTGGCTGGCTGACTGGTTATGTAACCGGTGTGCTCGCGTCAGCGTTACGGCACGCGCTGCTCTTAGCAGTCGGGCCTATGCGGGAATACAATGATACTTGCGATAGCAAGTATCTGGCTACTGCAAGTCACGCCTAATTGTGACTGAGGATTCAGGATGGACTTTAGGTCGTGAAGAGGCGTGTAAAAGAGTGATACAGGTGTAATGTACTGACCAAGTGTTTATTGGCCAGTAATATTGAATTATGAGTCCCTCTTAAGAGATGTAGTGATGTTACAATGTGATAGTACAATTGGTGTATACAAATCGGTGGGTAAGGTTACAAAGTATAGGATTCTGACACTGCTGACTCACCTGATGATAACAGCGCTAGCCTCCGGCCGCCGAACTGTAAGACTAGTAATTGAGAGCTTGACCTCCTTAAGACTCCCTTTTTATATTCTTCGGCGCTGCTTCGTCGACATTCTGATGGCATAGATGCCCTAGTTAATAGTGTGTCGCTGTTTGAAGTAGTGATGCAAGGATTGGGCCAGCTTTCCAGAATGGTAAGCTGTCCTTGCGGTGTTGATAGATGTTGGTCTGGACTTACAAGGATTGCCAGTTAGGAGATTTAAATAGATGATGGGGGGGATGGTCTCCAAGGGGTGCATACCCCTGGGGTACTGTACAATACACCTGAAATAGTGTAGCCTAATAGAGTAACTTACTACAGTTGGCAGCCCTGGTGGCTCTGGATATATTCATAGTTCCATTTCTTAAGGTATAAAATGCCATGTACATAAAGAATTTGGTTGAAGTCTAATAGATAGTATGGACGTTACATGCTGTTTGATATTGGATTTATCAGTGCGCGTAAAATCATGTTGGGAACAATGTCATATATGTGATGCTAAGAATTAACCTGAAATATTACGATCTATTATAGTGCCAATTTTGGATAGTTATTATTATTGATTTAAGCCCACTACGGAGCACTTATGACGCGTTCTTCGATGCTCTTTTCCGTTACCAATATCTCTTGTGCCCTGCTGATAATTTCTCCTTTCTCTCCTGCGAAAGGGTCTTCCGACATTTAGGGACTCTAGGTGGTGGGGTCCAAGATTCTATCATAGCACAAAATTTAGAACGACATTCTACATCAAGGTCAGGAATTCCAGCCGAATCCAAGTCCTTTAGTACTTCATTAAGCCACAGGCGTACAGTCTTGTCGCTTTTAACCAAGGAGATCTTCTTGGTAAGCCTGTTGCTGTTCATTCGTTGTAGGTGCCCGTAGAACTTTAGCGTCCTACGTCGCATACTGGTATTGGCTGATTCTAACTGTCGATACAGGTCAGAATTAGATTTCAAACGGTTGTTTCCATCTGGGAGCAATCTCGGGCCATGGATTTTCCTGAGGATACGTCTTTCGGCTTTCTCCAGGTCATCCATGGTGCCTTTTCTGTTCATCAAGAGGGTTTCTGCGACATACAGAAACTGTGGTCTGACAGCAGTTCTGTAGTGACAGATCTTAGCATTCCTCGAAATGCATTTCTTGTTGTACAAATTGTGGGATAGTTGGTATGCTGCGTTGAGTTTGGTACGCCTTGCTAAGATGGAGGTGCCATCGCTACCATTGAGGTGGACCCATTCACCAAGATAACGAAAGCGATTGACTCTTCCAATCATTCCATGTATGGTAGTCAAAGGGGTGTTTCCAGAGTTCCCATTCTCAAAGTACTTGGTCTTATCGTACGATATCTGTAATCCAGACTTCACCGCTATCTCATGCAGGGCTTGGACAGCTATGCCAGCATCCTTCGACTTGTTGGCTAAGATTGCAATGTCATCTGCAAAGGCAAGGCACCTGATCTCGATTCTTCGGGTTTCAGCACCAGATTAAACAGAATGGGCGAGAGGCCATCACTCTGTCGTACTCCGGTTTTGATCTTGAAACTCCGAGATAGTTCTCCTCTGAACTTCACCTTCGAGATCGTATCCGTGAGAGTCTGTTTGATGAGGGTGCGTGTGTAATAATTCACACCTCGTTCTTGGAGTATTGAGAAGAGTGTCTGACGGTCGATGGAATCATAAGCTTTTGCGAAGTCGACGAAAACCACAGTGATGTTCGTACTCCTTACTTGTTTTAGTTGGAGAATGGTTTTCAGATTGAAGATCTGCTCGGTACAGGACCTTCTACGCCAAAATCCTCCTTGATATTCACCAATTGTTTGATAACATTGACTTTCTACATTGTCCAGTAAATTCCTGGAGAGAACTTTGTATGCTATTGACAGCAGAGATATCCCCCGGTAGTTGTTGACATAACTGTGATCGCCTTTCTTATGTAAAGGGTGTATGGTAGCTGATTTCCAGTCATCAGGGATCCTGCCAGTCTCCCAGCATTCGATTAAGATCAGGTGTAGGGCCTCTGCGATCGTATTTCCACCTGCTTTCAGGGCTTCTGCAATGCTGTGTGTAGGACCTTAACGGTGAATCAGGGGCTCCACTTCTCCAAATAAACCAGTCAGCAATTGTAAAGCTAATACAAAAATTTCGTTACAATATATCGAAGGGTCCTGATAATATTGTTAGTGAAGTACTTAAACTAGGAGGTAGGGCCGTGGCACGATACTTAGAGGTGATGTTTAATGTGTCCATAAAAAATGCGCAAATCCCGGATGACTGGAAAAGAGCTACGGTAGTCCCAATATTTAAGGGAGGGAGCAGACTTGAATTGGGCAACTACAGGCCGGTTAGTCTTACGTCTATCGTTTGTAAACAGATGGAGCTTCTCATTTGCGACTACTTGAGAGAACAGTGGGAAACATTATCATGGTTTAATGATAGGCAACATGGATTTCGGAAAGGTTACTCATGCGAGAGTCAGATGCTATCACTTTTTCAAGATATTAGCGAATCGTTAGACGATGGAGTTTCAGTCGACGCCGTAGTTATAGATTTTGAGAAGGCATTTGATGCCGTGCCGCATGACATGCTGCTCCGTAAATTAGCTTCGACGAAGATTGATAGAAGAGTAATTTTATGGATCCAAGAATTTTTGACGGGTCGTTCCCAGAAAGTGAAAGTTGAAGGCCGATTCTCGGATAAAATTACCGTAACGTCGGGTATCCCTCAGGGCAGCGTAATCGGAACTTTGTTATTTTTGGCGTTTATAAATGACTTACCAAATGGGATTCGCAGTGACTGTCGATTGTTTGCGGATGATTGTGCAATATATCGAAAGATACATGACTCAGAAGACAATGCAGTACTTCAAGATGACCTGAACCTGGTCTATAAGTGGGCGATTGAAAATAAAATGAAAATAAACACAAGAAAATGTAGTCTAATAAAAATAGGGAAAGTGCGAAGGCAAGATTTTCAATATAACATTGGCTCGGAAATACTTGTAGAAGAAGATTCTTGCAAATATTTGGGCGTTCACGTAAGAAATGATATGAAACGGAGTAGTCATATAGCATGTGTAGTTTCTAAAGCTTACAAATCCCTGCACTTTGTAATGAGGGTATTAAAAGGAAGTAGTACCTCTGCTAAAGAATTAGGATATTTGTCACTTGTAAGACCTATTCTGGAATACGCCTCGGCGGTTTGGGATTCATATCAAGTAGGGCTCATAAATCAGTTGGAAATGGTACAAAGAAAGGCCGCTAGATTTGTGCTCAGTGACTTTAATCCCAAGAGCAGTGTGAGCCGTATGTTAAAGAAACTTGGGTGGGAATCACTGGAGGCTAGGAGGATGAAATCTAGACTCTGCGCTATGTACAACACGTATACAAATCAACCAGCATGGGGTGAGCTTACAAAACGTATGGAAAAGCCTACTTACATGGGTAGGGGCGATCATCCTTTCAAAGTTAAGGGCCGACCACAGCGAACAAATTATGGTAAATATTCTTTCGTAAACCGTGCCATTGATAATTGGAACTCTCTACCTGCCGCAGTCTTAGAGCCTTTTCCCAAGCATATAGGTGTGTTTAAGTAAAGACTGACTATTTGTGAAAATACTCCAGTTTAATTGTTAGTGAATTGTTATGTACAATTATTTATTTGTTATGTATATCTAATTTGCCACCGGGGGACACACCCCCAATTGCAAATAAACGAATGAATGAATGAATGAATGATTCCATCTTCCCCGGGTGCCTTGTAGTTCTTAAGATGGATGATGGCATTAGCAACTTGCTGCAAAGTTGGTGGGTTAGAAGGCAGGTGTGACTCTGGAGGATCTTAAACAGGCAATCTGTCCGTGGGCTCTTTGCAATTCAGCAATTGTTCAAAGTAGTTTGCCAAAAGTTCCACGTTCTCGCGGTTGCTGGTGACCAGCTCCCCGGCTGTATACTTTAAGTGAAGACATTGTTTCCTCTTTGAAGACCCGATAAAAGTTTCTGGTGTTATACATTTTAAATTCTTCATCCAACTTTTCCAGTCTTGACCTATCGTAAGATCTCTCCACACACCTTATGGTCTTGCTCGACAGTTTCCGCACACTGTGAAATTCTCCCAATCTTCTTGTCGTTTTGTCGAGTTCCACTTCATCCAAGCTGCAGCACGCTCATCAACTGCAAGGTCACATTCAGAGTTCCACCATCTATGGCGTCGCTTCCTTCGAGGTTGTCCGGGTTTACTGGTCGCTTCGCATATAGTGAACTTCAGGTGGTTCCAGTCTTTCATTTCATTTCATTTTGCATAGTGTCAGATTTAAAGCGTTCTTTATTCTCCATAAAGAATTAAGGATCAATCCTTGGTGGAATTATGGTAGGAGGCATCTTTCGTTTAGGTAATAATCTGGTCTTAATTTGTGTGAAGAAATGGTCAGAGTCAACATTCCAACCTTTCCGAACTCTGACATTCATAATCTCTTTCCTACTCTACACTGATTGCAAAGTGATCGATTTGAAATGATCCCATAGCAGTGTTCGGTGACTGCCAGGTAGTCTGGTATCTTGCCTTTCTAGGAAAATCTGTGGACATGATCTTCAATTGATACAACCTACACAGTTCAATTAAGCGTTTTGGATAATATCCATTTGCTAGTATAGAATGTACATGTAATTAAAATTGAAAATATCATAAAGCTTAGAATCATGTTGGCAGCACTGAGGTATGTTAGTTACTCCTAATTAATCTAGAATGTCAGGTACTATACGTGTGCAAAGTTTAGTGCTGATGGCTTGTATACTTTCTGATATATTGATATTAGGATTAAACATATAGAGAGAGCATTTATTAATAGTTGGCAGCCCTGCTGGTTCTTACGAAAAAGCATAGTCATTATGGTACACAAAGCACATGCGCGATTTGGTTGAAATCCATTTCTTAGTATAGAAGGTATATGCATTTAAAAAACTGGACTTATCAGCAGGCTTAGAATCGTATTGGTAGCACTGATGCCTATAAGTTACACCAAACTAATGTAGAATGTGATGTACTAAACGTGTGCAAAGTTTAGAGTCGTTGCCTTGCATACTTTTTGATATATTGATATTAGGGTTAAAACATAGAGAGAGCATTTATTAACAGTTGGCAGCCCTGGTGGAACTTTAGAATAAGCACAGTCATATCTGCTGTGGTACACATACTACATACGATATTTGGTTCAAATCCAATTGATAGTATAGAAGTTACAAGCATTTAGAAATTGGACCTATTGGCAGGCTTAGAATCATGTTGGCAACACTGGCATGTATGGACTTATGAAAATTTATCTGAAATGGTATTATCTATGTGTGTGTAAATATTGGAATAATTCGCATGCATAACTTCTGAGATATCCAACATAGAGCTCAAATTTCAATTGCGATTTTTCAGCAGTTGGTCGCACTGACGTCAATTTCAAATATGGCCGTGAGATATTCAGGTAAATATATTTACTCTTGGAAAGGGGGGGGGGCACACACCCACAGATGGACAGACACACATTTTCCCGGATCGATCTCATAAGTCTACATTTCCCTCATTTTTGCAAAATGAGAAAAGTGGGCTAAAAAGCAAAGAGAAGAGACATCGACCCAGACTTCCATTATCACTGATGCAATGATGGACAGAACGCGGACCAACGAGAATCAAGAACAAAGGAGACTCGCCATTCATGCATGGAAGAAGAATACAAGTGAAACAACCACTATATTCATATTGAATTGTCTTATAAAATTTGTAAATTGTTTGTATTCATATATCTTATTTTATATATATAATTAATTGCCATATACTGTATAATTTGTAATTATATGTACTTGCCTAAAAAAATAATGTATTCATAGTCTTCATTTTATTTGTTTATTACCTTCAAACTTCCTCATTCATCCTATTTTATAAATAAGTTGATCTATTGAAACTTTGTATATTGGGACTTCGAAAACACTCGCGGAAGAAGTAAAATAATTATAACTAGGGCTCGGATTTTTAGGTGCTAAAAATCGGAAAAATAATGTATTTTTTATGTATTAAAAATACCTGAAATATGTGACAAAAAGGTAAAAATATTTAATTATAATTTAGTTTATTAATGTGAATATAAACAATATGCAGTACTCACGAATGCAATTTATGCTATGTCTCACTGACTGCTGAAGCATTACAATACACAACGAGATACATCTTCTGGTTGTCCATAACAAATAACCGACGATCATCGCGAAACACTTCTTCTGAAGGCGCGAAACTGCAGCTATATGTTTCTTCCCCTTGATGTGTTGTGTAACTTGAGATCGCTGTTCACCCTTGATTGCTTTCCCACATGGTTGGCAGAACAGAACGCCCCCATCAGAAGTAAAATTATCTGGAGATCCCCGGCTTCCACGGGGCGACAAGTTAAGAATAACAGTTGCAATCTGACATAAGTTCTTCATGAAGATTAGATAGCTCACAGGTTCTTCCCCGTTGAAGTAAAACAGAACAAAATATGCAATAAACTGAAAGATCTAGCATTTTTAAGTGCTAATAAGTGAAAAGCAGTAATTTATGTATTTATAGAAAAAAAGTGCTTAAAATATGTATTTACATAAAAAAATATTTATTTACCTAAAAATCCGAGCCCTAATTATAACAATGTGATTTACATATGCACGTGACGCAGGCAATTCTAAAACGAAAACATTGGAAACTGTTATCTCAAATACTTGCAAAATAACTATCTAACCTAAAAATTTAGCATACATTCTTCTTCTTCTTCTTCTTCTTCCCGGCGTTATTCCCAATTATTTTTTCGGGTCCATCACTCTGCACCTCGCTCTCCATTTGTTGCGGTTTGCTGCATCTATAGGACGAAGACCTACGATGCGCATATCGTCGTGTAGGGTATCCATCCAACGCCTTTTTGGTCGTCCTGGAGGTCTTTGTCCATCAGGCTCGAGAGCAAGTGACTTGCTTACAATGGACTCTGTATTTGCTCGGGCTACATGTCCGTACCAACGCAACCGAGTCTCCCTCATTTTGGCTGGAATAGGGGCAATTCCAAGAGTATTGCGGACGTCTTCATTCTTAATATGATCCAGCCGTGTAATTCCCAAGGACCATCGTAGCATCCGCATCTCCATTGAGTGCAAGGCTTGTTCATGTTTCTTTGTATTAGGCCAGCATTCAGCTCCATACAAAGCAACAAAGCGGACGACTGATTGATAGATCTTAGTTTTGAGGCGCAAGGGGATCTTGCGGTCACAGAGAACGCCTGTGACCTGGTGCCACTTCATCCATGCAGCATTCACTCTTGCACGGGCATCCGAGACTGTGTCACCATCAGGTCTCACAACGGAGCCAAGGTATCGGAGATGTGAAGCCTTTGGTAGTGGGGTACCATCTACTATGATGGTCCCATCTGTCTGGGAACCACATTCAAGGTACTCAGTCTTTTAGTGAGGTTGAGCCGTAGTCCAAATTCACAGAGCCTCGCATTCCAGAGGTTGACCAAGTGCTCTAGATCATTACGGCTCTCGCTTGCAAGCATGACATCATCGGCGCACAGTAATGTCCATGGTGGTTGCCTCTGCAAATCGCCAGTCACTGTATCCATGCATAGAATAAACAAGAGTGGAGATAGTGCAGATCCCTGGTGAACCCCAACTCGAATATCGAACTGTTTGGTGAGGCCAGCAGCACTGCGTACAGAGCTAGTTGTATTATTGTAGAGGAGTTGGACCCAACGCACATAATCTTCTGGTACGCCATGAGATCGAAGAGAATACCATATTAGCTGATGGGGAACCCGGTCGAATGCTTTCTCCAGATCCAGAAAAGCCATGTGATTTGTCCTTCTTTTCTCCATATACATTTCCATCAGAAGCCGCATTGCATGGATAGCATCAGTTGTTCCGCGAACTTTCATGAATCCACATTGGTTAGGCGAGATGGTAACAATGCTACGTAAGCGAGTGTCAATCACGCGTTCTAGAATCTTCATTATGTGGCATAGGAGACGAATAGGACGATAATTGGCACAGATAGTTACATCGCCCTTGCCTTTCCATATTGGTATTGTGACGCTAGTTTGCCAAGCTGACGGGATCTGGTGGCTCGCAAGGCATTTCTTAAAGAACTCTGCTAGGAACTCTGCAGAGGCATGACCCAACTGCTTCCATAGCTCTGCAGGAATGTCATCAGGGCCTGTTGCCTTGCCATTCTTCATGGCGTGGATCGAAGTATTGACCTCGGCAGGTGTGATAGGTGGAACTGCAACATGTACAGGTTCGGCTAATGGAATCGGTGGGTGTGGGAACTCCTCATTACAGATAGTATTGAAGTGTTCATGCCATCGTTGAAGGATCTCTGTTGGTTTTGTTAGAAGATGCCCGTGCTTATCCTTGATATGCATGGCATGTCCTATGTCAACTGTGGCACGATGACGAGATCTGACTAGCTTGTAAATATTATTGACACCAGTAGATTCCTCTAATTGTTCGTACAATGTACTTAGTTGCTTGGATTTAGCAACAGCAACAGCGTGTTTTGCATGGGATTTGAGCTGACGATATTGAGTTAGATCAGCATCGGTTCTTGTTCTAAGCCACATTTTGAAAGCAGTTTTCTTAGATTTCACAGCTCGTTGCACGTCTTCATTCCACCACCAAGTTTGTTTATCAAATTTAGCATACATTAGTAATTTTAAATGCCATACCATATCGCGGTTAGTTTCCCTACTCTCACCAGAGCACAGTAACGTGTAACAGCTGAAGATCGGAATTAGAAAGCGATAAACATTGGCCTTATGGGAGCTTCACTTGTTAGTATTCTTCCATGATTCATGGCATTCATCCTAAGATATGCTCAATCAGATCCCACCACAGTCGGAGTGACAAATGTGTGTGTGTACTATGCAAGGAAAGTTGTACAACTACCATATAACGACCATTCCGGCGATCCTTCTTCCTTTTCTGTGTGTATAATCCTGTTAAGATGTTTAGTTTAGTTGTTTCAATAAAGGGAATCTTTCATAGGAACATATTGTACCCATTTAATAGGATTCGTATGGTCGGCCTCCGGCTATGAGTCCTCGGGCGTTTCACGTTTATTTCCCTAGGTTTGCGACCACATTAATTGGATTAAGCATCTACAAATATCAAAGAGACACATGATTGGGTAAAACTAAAATTTACTTAATCAAATATTTTAAAAACATACAAAGATCTTATCGATCTACAATCCAACAAAAACAAACAACTAAATATCACTAACCCTTCTCCAACTTCTCTACAATAAATCAATTGAACTCTCGTGGTTCACATCTACCCTTAACAAAATCACACATTAGGTTATTTACATATAACTGTGGGATCTGGGCTTTCAACTTATCATGAAGAAACAAGATTTACAATAACTCCCATCAACTTGACAACTGGTGATTGGAATCTAACAATATGCATCAGGCATTACTGTCCTCACTTCACACTGTACCATGACCAAACATCGTTTCATGTGGCATTCATACATATTTGAGCGAGAGCATTGTAAAATATAACTACTTTTTCTACATGAATTGACTTCATTTTTATTTAATTAAAACTCCTCCAAATAACGTGTATTATCATTGCACTGCTTCGGTTCCTTAATTGCGCTTAGGATCAATTCTTCATAATTAATTTTCCTCCATAATTTGATTTAAAATTGGTAATATCCTCTTCACTAACTAGTTTGCTCAACAACTTTAATCCACAAGTTCCTGACAATTATTCGTGATAATTAGTCGATTCCTTGCAGTAACTAGTTAATTAGTTTGATATTTGGTAATTAACCATTTGTTACTAGTTTTATAATTAGTGTGACCTTATTATCATTATTCCTAGATGAGCAACATGAGCATTACTGTAGTCATGACATCAACCTTAATTTCACTTGAATGAAGGTATCCTTACATTCAATTCCTAGGGTCCGGGGTTGGTAACTTTACATTACAAAATGTATTTTAAAAGGATAATTTTCTAGATCTCATTGACATGGACAATATGTAAATTTAGACTACTTTGCATTCTTAGAAAAAGGTAAGGTTTCACACATTGATAACCATAACATTTATTTCATTTTGCACACAATATCACAACATTCCCGCTAGGATTCCAATGGATCTTTGAATTCTTGTACATTCAGTTTATCAATGCCCCTATGAAGTGATGTCATTACTTTCAAAATTTAGCTCGACTTCATTTAAGGTCAAATCAGCTGTACACTCCATGTAGCTCTCAAAATATATGACGTCGTCAAGCATTCGTATGGCTGTGTTTCTAACATGACATGACATGACATATCAAATCAAATGCCTAATACTTGCAAACCTGATGCTAAACCTCGCAATCTCAAATTACCATTGCGTTAACCAACAATTATGAGGAAAATCTGTCCTTTTTCTCACAAATCATCACCTCAGTGACAACACGTTATCTTAAGGTAAGAAGAACTTCGAATGATCTGGGATTCTCTCTGTGGAGTCAGCCACTCCTATCTGCTGCATCATGTCATTTAATCGTGTGTGTGAGATACGTAAGCCAGAGTCGACTACGCGCACTCTACCATGACAGCCATAAACATTAAGCCCTTGCTGGCTTCCCGTACAAATATGAGAGGCGGGGGCCCATCCCAACCTCGATGTCGAAAATCAATTCATATCCACCCGGGCCTCGGCACGGGGACCTCCAACAATCTGTTCCCAACATTGAGCATACAAACGAAATAATGAGCTTCGCAGAATCGCCACATAATAGCCATTTACCTTCTTATCTCCCACTAGCAGTAGAGCCCGGCTTCGCCCGGTGGATTTATTTGTTTTACAGAACTGGAGCGCTCAAGGATAAGGATCGGAATAAATGAAAGTAAATTTGAAAGCACCAACGCTTATTGCAGCTGATAACCTCAGTATTCTACACCAACACCATCGCCCTTATACAGAGGCATACTATTGTCATGATGATAACTGTTTTAAGGGGCCTAAGAAATCCTTTTGCACTAATTACTCCCCGTGACTGCAATTTATAAGCAGCTCGCAATTCTGCACCAGAACATTGGTAGAGGTGACGTGATGCGGACCGCATTACATGGCAACAATAGACTTCGGTATTATTGAAACAGTTATGGAGCGCTTGTTCTTCCGACTTACTGAATAAAAATCAATCTTTAAGGTTACCTGAGAGGTGTAGCCTAATGCTACATAGCCCAAACTATTCCTCTTGAATCTGACCATCATACACAAAAAGAGATTAGTGGGTTTAAACACATAAACACACAAACAAACACACAAACTCTTCAGCTTTATTATATTAGTATAGATATCCACCAGCTGTTAATTTGTTCTATTGAATTACTCAAACCTCGGCAAGTTACTTTCCTACCATCTCTACAATATCTGGCTTCTACATACGCTAAAGCCTGCAATAACTCTACGGTACTGATGTCCGTGGTTTCTTTGCTTTATGACTTCAAATTAGCACTATCTTACTTCATTTTGCAAAAATGAGGAAAAAGTAGACTTATGAGATCGGGCAAATGTGTGTCTGTCTGTCTGTCTGTCTGTCTGTCCTTCTGTCTGTCTGTCTGTCTGGCTGTGTGTGTGTCCCCCCCTATCAACTCCTAAACGGCTGCAGCAATCGAAACAAAATGTGGTAGGAGTAAAGATCTACACCTGAATATCTCACGGCCATATTTGAAAATGATGTCAGTGCTACCAACTGCTAAAAAATCGCAATTGAAATTTGAGCTCCATGTTGGATATCTTGGAAAGTATGAATGGGAGCTATTTCAAAATTGGCACACGTACAGATCATAATATTTCAGTTTAATTTCCAGGAGGCCAAACATGGCAGTGTTGCCAAAATGATTATAAGCCTCCTGATAGGTCAAATTTTTAAATGCATATAACTTCTGCACTATCAATTGGAATTCAACCAAATTTCGTATGTTGTATGTGTACATAACCAGATATGACTGAGCGTATTATTAAGACCTACCAGGGCTGACAACTGTTAATAAATGCTCCTAATTTATTTTATCCAAATACCAATATATCAGAAAGTATGCAAGCCGACAGCTTTAAACTATGCACACGTATAGTACCTGACATTCTATATTAATTTGGAGTAACTTATATACGTCAGTGCTACCAACATGATTCTAAGCCTGCTGACAAGTCCAACTTTAAATACATGCAACTTCCATACTATCATTTGGATTTCAACCAAATTTCGTATGTGTTATGTGTACCATAACAGATATGACTATGCGTATTCTAAGGAGCAACCAGGGCTGCCAACTGTTAATATGTGCTGTCCCTATTTTTGTTACCCTAATATCAATATATCAGAAAGTATGCAAGCCAATAGCTCTAAAATTTGCACACGTATAGTACATGGCATTCTAGACGAATTTGGAGTAACTAATATACGTCAGTGCTGCCAACATGATTATAAGCCTGCTGATAGGTCCAATTTTAAAATGCATGTAACTTCTATACCAACTAATGGATTTCATTCAAAATTGGCACAACAATAGATCATATTATTTCAGATTATTTCTGACCAATACATGCATGACATTGTTGCCAACATGATTTTACGCGCGCTGTTAGATCCAATGTTTAACTGCATGTAACGTCCATGCGATTCATTGGACTCCAACCAAATTTTGTATTTTGTACCTTAAGAGATGGAAATAAGAATATATTCAGTCATCAGGGCTGCCAACTGTAGTGCTCTATTAGGATTCATTATGCCAGGTATACAGTATTTCGAACTAATTGGAAATTTCGTTATTAGCAACTTAATTTCGTCATTATTCTAGATAGGTTCATATTCTGTAGAATAATCATTGGCATGAAAAGTAGGCTGTATAGTTCTTAACGGAACTTCTTACAAATTTACAAATTTACTCCTAATTAATCTAGAATGTCAGGTACTATACGTGTGCAAAGTTTAGTGCTGATGGCTTGTATACTTTCTGATATATTGATATTAGGATTAAACATATAGAGAGTGCATTTATTAATAGTTGGCAGCCCTGCTGGTTCTTACGAATAAGCATAGTCATTACGGTACACAAAGCACATGCGCGATTTGGTTGAAATCCATTTCTTAGTATAGAAGGTATATGCATTTAAAAAACTGGACTTATCAGCAGGCTTAGAATCGTATTGGTAGCACTGATGCCTATAAGTTACACCAAACTAATGTAGAATGTGATGTACTAAACGTGTGCAAAGTTTAGAGTCGTTGCCTTGCATACTTTTTGATATATTGATATTAGGGTTAAAACATAGAGAGAGCATTTATTAACAGTTGGCAGCCCTGGTGGAACTTTAGAATAAGCACAGTCATATCTGCTGTAGTACACATACTACATACGATATTTGGTTCAAATCCAATTGATAGTATAGAAGTTACAAGCATTTAGAAATTGGACCTATTGGCAGGCTTAGAATCATGTTGGCAACACTGGCATGTATGGACTTGTGAAAATTTATCTGAAATGGTATTATCTATGTGTGTGTAAATATTGGAATAATTCGCATGCATAACTTCTGAGATATCCAACATAGAGCTCAAATTTCAATTGCGATTTTTCAGCAGTTGGTCGCACTGACGTCAATTTCAAATATGGCCGTGAGATATTCAGGTAAATATATTTACTCTTGGAAAGGGGGGGGGGGCACACACCCACAGATGGACAGACACACATTTTCCCGGATCGATCTCATAAGTCTACATTTCCCTCATTTTTGCAAAATGAGAAAAGTGGGCTAAAAAGCAAAGAGAAGAGACATCGACCCAGACTTCCATTATCACTGATGCAATGATGGACAGAACGTGGACCAACGAGAATCAAGAACAAAGGAGACTCGCCATTCATGCATGGAAGAAGAATACAAGTGAAACAACCACTATATTCATATTGAATTGTCTTATAAAATTTGTAAATTGTTTGTATTCATATATCTTATTTTATATATATAATTAATTGCCATATACTGTATAATTTGTAATTATATGTACTTGCCTAAAAAAATAATGTATTCATAGTCTTCATTGTATTTGTTTATTACCTTCAAACTTCCTCATTCATCCTATTTTATAAATAAGTTGATCTATTGAAACTTTGTATATTGGGACTTCGAAAACACTCGCGGAAGAAATAAAATAATTATAACTAGGGCTCGGATTTTTAGGTGCTAAAAATCGGGAAAATAATTTATTTTTTATGTATTAAAAATACCTGAAATATGTGACAAAAAAGTAAAAATATTTAATTATAATTTAGTTTATTAATGTGAATATAAACAATATGCAGTACTCACGAATGCAATTTATGCTATGTCTCACTGACTGCTGAAGCATTACAATACACAACGAGATACATCTTCTGGTTGTCCATAACAAATAACCGACGATCATCGCGAAACACTTCTTCTGAAGGCGCGAAACTGCAGCTATATGTTTCTTCCCCTTGATGTGTTGTGTAACTTGAGATCGCTGTTCACCCTTGATTGCTTTCCCACATGGTTGGCAGAACAGAACGCCCCCATCAGAAGTAAAATTATCTGGAGATCCCCGGCTTCCACGGGGCGACAAGTTAAGAATAACAGTTGCAATCTGACATAAGTTCTTCATGAAGATTAGATAGCTCACAGGTTCTTCCCCGTTGAAGTAAAACAGAACAAAATATGCAATAAACTGAAAGATCTAGCATTTTTAAGTGCTAATAAGTGAAAAGCAGTAATTTATGTATTTATAGAAAAAAGTGCTTAAAATATGTATTTACATAAAAAAATATTTATTTACCTAAAAATCCGAGCCCTAATTATAACAATGTGATTTACATATGCACGTGACGCAGGCAATTCTAAAACGAAAACATTGGAAACTGTTATCTCAAATACTTGCAAAATAACTATCTAACCTAAAAATTTAGCATACATTCTTCTTCTTCTTCTTCTTCTTCCCGGCGTTATTCCCAATTATTTTTTCGGGTCCATCACTCTGCACCTCGCTCTCCATTTGTTGCGGTTTGCTGCATCTATAGGACGAAGACCTACGATGCGCATATCGTCGTGTAGGGTATCCATCCAACGCCTTTTTGGTCGTCCTGGAGGTCTTTGTCCATCAGGCTCGAGAGCAAGTGACTTGCTTACAATGGACTCTGTATTTGCTCGGGCTACATGTCCGTACCAACGCAACCGAGTCTCCCTCATTTTGGCTGGAATAGGGGCAATTCCAAGAGTATTGCGGACGTCTTCATTCTTAATATGATCCAGCCGTGTAATTCCCAAGGACCATCGTAGCATCCCCATCTCCATTGAGTGCAAGGCTTGTTCATGTTTCTTTGTATTAGGCCAGCATTCAGCTCCATACAAAGCAACAAAGCGGACGACTGATTGATAGATCTTAGTTTTGAGGCGCAAGGGGATCTTGCGGTCACAGAGAACGCCTGTGACCTGGTGCCACTTCATCCATGCAGCATTCACTCTTGCACGGGCATCCGAGACCGTGTCACCATCAGGTCTCACAACGGAGCCAAGGTATCGGAGATGTGAAGCCTTTGGTAGTGGGGTGCCATCTACTATGATGGTCCCATCTGTCTGGGAACCACATTCAAGGTACTCAGTCTTTTAGTGAGGTTGAGCCGTAGTCCAAATTCACAGAGCCTCGCATTCCAGAGGTTGACCAAGTGCTCTAGATCATTACGGCTCTCGCTTGCAAGCATGACATCATCGGCGCACAGTAATGTCCATGGTGGTTGCCTCTGCAAATCGCCAGTCACTGTATCCATGCATAGAATAAACAAGAGTGGAGATAGTGCAGATCCCTGGTGAACCCCAACTCGAATATCGAACTGTTTGGTGAGGCCAGCAGCACTGCGTACAGAGCTAGTTGTATTATTGTAGAGGAGTTGGACCCAACGCACATAATCTTCTGGTACGCCATGAGATCGAAGAGAATACCATATAAGCTGATGGGGAACCCGGTCGAATGCTTTCTCCAGATCCAGAAAAGCCATGTGATTTGTCCTTCTTTTCTCCATATACATTTCCATCAGAAGCCGCATTGCATGGATAGCATCAGTTGTTCCTCGAACTTTCATGAATCCACATTGGTTAGGCGTGATGGTAACAATGCTACGTAAGCGAGTGTCAATCACGCGTTCTAGAATCTTCATTATGTGGCATAGGAGACGAATAGGACGATAATTGGCACAGATAGTTACATCGCCCTTGCCTTTCCATATTGGTATTGTGACGCTAGTTTGCCAAGCTGACGGGATCTGGTGGCTCGCAAGGCATTTCTTAAAGAACTCTGCTAGGAACTCTGCAGAGGCATGACCCAACTGCTTCCATAGCTCTGCAGGAATGTCATCAGGGCCTGTTGCCTTGCCATTCTTCATGGCGTGGATCGAAGTATTGACCTCGGCAGGTGTGATAGGTGGAACTGCAACATGTACAGGTTCGGCTAATGGAATCGGTGGGTGTGGGAACTCCTCATTACAGATAGTATTGAAGTGTTCATGCCATCGTTGAAGGATCTCTGTTGGTTTTGTTAGAAGATGCCCGTGCTTATCCTTGATATGCATGGCATGTCCTATGTCAACTGTGGCACGATGACGAGATCTGACTAGCTTGTAAATATTATTGACACCAGTAGATTCCTCTAATTGTTCGTACAATGTACTTAGTTGCTTGGATTTAGCAACAGCAACAGCGTGTTTTGCATGGGATTTGAGCTGACGATATTGAGTTAGATCAGCATCGGTTCTTGTTCTAAGCCACATTTTGAAAGCAGTTTTCTTAGATTTCACAGCTCATTGCACGTCTTCATTCCACCACCAAGTTTGTTTATCAAATTTAGCATACATTAGTAATTTTAAATGCCATACCATATCGCGGTTAGTTTCCCTACTCTCACCAGAGCACAGTAACGTGTAACAGCTGAAGATCGGAATTAGAAAGCGATAAACATTGGCCTTATGGGAGCTTCACTTGTTAGTATTCTTCCATGATTCATGGCATTCATCCTAAGATATGCTCAATCAGATCCCACCACAGTCGGAGTGACAAATGTGTGTGTGTACTATGCAAGGAAAGTTGTACAACTACCATATAACGACCATTCCGGCGATCCTTCTTCCTTTTCTGTGTGTATAATCCTGTTAAGATGTTTAGTTTAGTTGTTTCAATAAAGGGAATCTTTCATAGGAACATATTGTACCCATTTAATAGGATTCGTATGGTCGGCCTCCGGCTATGAGTCCTCGGGCGTTTCACGTTTATTTCCCTAGGTTTGCGACCACATTAATTGGATTAAGCATCTACAAATATCAAAGAGACACATGATTGGGTAAAACTAAAATTTACTTAATCAAATATTTTAAAAACATACAAAGATCTTATCGATCTACAATCCAACAAAAACAAACAACTAAATATCACTAACCCTTCTCCAACTTCTCTACAATAAATCAATTGAACTCTCGTGGTTCACATCTACCCTTAACAAAGTCACACATTAGGTTATTTACATATAACTGTGGGATCTGGGCTTTCAACTTATCATGAAGAAACAAGATTTACAATAACTCCCATCAACTTGACAACTGGTGATTGGAATCTAACAATATGCATCTGGCATTACTGTCCTCACTTCACACTGTACCATGACCAAACATCGTTTCATGTGGCATTCATACATATTTGAGCGAGAGCATTGTAAAATATAACTACTTTTTCTACATGAATTGACTTCATTTTCATTTAATTAAAACTCCTCCAAATAACGTGTATTATCATTGCACTGCTTCGGTTCCTTAATTGCGCTTAGGATCAATTCTTCATAATTAATTTTCCTCCATAATTTGATTTAAAATTGGTAATATCCTCTTCACTAACTAGTTTGCTCAACAACTTTAATCCACAAGTTCCTGACAATTATTCGTGATAATTAGTCGATTCCAAAGCCTCCGTGGCTTAGGCGGCAGCACGCCGGCCTCTCACCGCTGGGTCCGTGGTTCAAATCCCGGTCACTCCATGTGAGATCTGTGCTGGACAAAACGGAGGCAGACAGGTTTTTCTCCGGGTACTCCGGTTTTCCCTGTCAACATTTCATTCCAGCAACACTCTCCACTATCATTTCATTTCATCTGCCATTCATTTAATCATTGCCCCAGAGGAGTGCGTCAGACCTCGGCAGCCGGCACAGTTCATATCCTCGCCGCTAGATGGGGGCTTCATTCATTCCATTCCTGACCCGGTCGGAGACTGGAAGCAGGCTGTGGATTTTCATTTTCATTTCAATTAGTCGATTCCTTGCAGTAACTAGTTAATTAGTTTGATATTTGGTAATTAACCATTTGTTACTAGTTTTATAATTAGTGTGACCTTATTATCATTATTCCTAGATGAGCAACATGAGCATTACTGTAGTCATGACATCAACCTTAATTTCACTTGAATGAAGGTATCCTTACATTCAATTCCTAGGGTCCGGGGTTGGTAACTTTACATTACAAAATGTATTTAAAAAGGATAATTTTCTAGATCTCATTGACATGGACAATATGTAAATTTAGACTACTTTGCATTCTTAGAAAAAGGTAAGGTTTCACACATTGATAACCATAACATTTATTTCATTTTGCACACAATATCACAACATTCCCGCTAGGATTCCAATGGATCTTTGAATTCTTGTACATTCAGTTTATCAATGCCCCTATGAAGTGATGTCATTACTTTCAAAATTTAGCTCGACTTCATTTAAGGTCAAATCAGCTGTACACTCCATGTAGCTCTCAAAATATATGACGTCGTCAAGCATTCGTATGGCTGTGTTTCTAACATGACATGACATGACATATCAAATCAAATGCCTAATACTTGCAAACCTGATGCTAAACCTCGCAATCTCAAATTACCATTGCGTTAACCAACAATTATGAGGAAAATCTGTCCTTTTTCTCACAAATCATCATCTCAGTGACAACACGTTATCTTAAGGTAAGAAGAACTTCGAATGATCTGGGATTCTCTCTGTGGAGTCAGCCACTCCTATCTGCTGCATCATGTCATTTAATCGTGTGTGTGAGATACGTAAGCCAGAGTCGACTACGCGCACTCTACCATGACAGCCATAAACATTAAGCCCTTGCTGGCTTCCCGTACAAATATGAGAGGCGGGGGCCCATCCCAACCTCGATGTCGAAAATCAATTCATATCCACCCGGGCCTCGGCACGGGGACCTCCAACAATCTGTTCCCAACATTGAGCATACAAACGAAATAATGAGCTTCGCAGAATCGCCACATAATAGCCATTTACCTTCTTATCTCCCACTAGCAGTAGAGCCCGGCTTCGCCCGGTGGATTTATTTGTTTTACAGAACTGGAGCGCTCAAGGATAAGGATCGGAATAAATGAAAGTAAATTTGAAAGCACCAACGCTTATTGCAGCTGATAACCTCAGTATTCTACACCAACACCATCGCCCTTATACAGAGGCATACTATTGTCATGATGATAACTGTTTTAAGGGGCCTAAGAAATCCTTTTGCACTAATTACTCCCCGTGACTGCAATTTATAAGCAGCTCGCAATTCTGCACCAGAACATTGGTAGAGGTGACGTGATGCGGACCGCATTACATGGCAACAATAGACTTCGGTATTATTGAAACAGTTATGGAGCGCTTGTTCTTCCGACTTACTGAATAAAAATCAATCTTTAAGGTTACCTGAGAGGTGTAGCCTAATGCTACATAGCCCAAACTATTCCTCTTGAATCTGGCCATCATACACAAAAAGAGATTAGTGGGTTTAAACACATAAACACACAAACAAACACACAAACTCTTCAGCTTTATTATATTAGTATAGATATCCACCAGCTGTTAATTTGTTCTATTGAATTACTCAAACCTCGGCAAGTTACTTTCCTACCATCTCTACAATATCTGGCTTCTACATACGCTAAAGCCTGCAATAACTCGACGGTACTGATGTCCGTGGTTTCTTTGCTTTATGACTTCAAATTAGCACTATCTTACTTCATAGTCCATAATGCTTTTCTTATTATTAAACCTCACTTTAATTATACCTCATAATTCCGCAACTTAATTGAATCTATTTTCAATAACTCCTCATTAAGCACATTAATTCCAGTATTCATTCTATTCCCTTCATTCATTCTTATTATTACTTCTCAATAAGCACTTTATCCTTCTGAATGTTTACTCATTCTATTATTATTATATAATCATTTTAATTCCTTCAAGTTCTCGCTTGCTGAGCCCAAGGTTGCAGGTTCGTATCCTGGCGCAGTCAGCTGGCATTTGAGGGTGCGCAAATGCGAGGGAGCCGTGTCAGTAGATTTACTGGCAAGGTTAAAGATCCCCTTCGGGGCAAAATTCCGGCACCCCGGCGTCTCTAAAGGCCAGAGTAGTTTCAAGGGACGTTAAACCAATAACATTATTATTATTATTAATATTATTTGTTTTTCCATACATTTCCAAATTCCCTAGACGTAGCTTTACATTTAAAAAAAATCACTGGCCCTGATTTTAACAGTTATCGATTAACATTCCTATAATGCTGTTATGGGCCCTCATCATTACTTAATGCATTTTTAGCCTACTTTCGATTTTTGCAAAAAATGAAAGTAGACTTATGAGATCAACACAGGACGAAAAAAAGTGTGTCTGTGAGTCTATGTGTGTGTGTGTGTACTCTGAATGTCTGTCCCCCCCCCCCCTATCAATTCGAACACGGTGAACGCGAATTGAACGAAATTTGGTACAAAGGTAGCACTAACAAAGGACACATCAGTGCCATGTTTTATATCGCCGCCATCTTGACGGAAACGTAATGGCGGCCACACAAATGTTCAAATTTTGCAACAACATATCTTTATGGGGGGAGCATCCTTTGGCCAAACTAATAGGTCATCAGCCTAATAGTTTGCGGATGGCGGCCATCTTTGTGTGAAAATCGATTCCCCCTATTAATTCGAACACGGTGAAACCGAATGGAACGAAATTTGGTACAGAGGTAGTACTAGCAAAAGGCACCTCAGTGTCATATTTTCTATCACCGCCATCTTGACGGAAACTTAATGGCGGCCACACAAATGTTCAAAGCTTAAATCAAATTACGACTAACCTAATCATCCGATCTCTACCAAATTTTGCAACAACATACCTTTATGGAGGGAGCATCCTTTGACCAAACTAATAAGACATTAGCCTAATATTTTGCAGATGGCGGCCATCTTTGTGTGAAAATCGATTCCCCCTATCAATTCGAACACGGTGAAAGCGAATGGAACGAAATTTGGTACAGAGGTAGCACTAGCAAAGGGCACCTCAGTGTCATGTTTTATATCACCGCCATCTTGACGGAAACGTAATCGCGGCCACCTAAATGTTAAAAGCTAAAATGTAATTACGACCAAACTAATAATCTAGTCTCTACCAAATTTTGCAACAACATATCTTTATGTGGGAAGCATATTCTGACCAAACTGCAAGACCATCAGCGCAATAGTTTGCAGATGGTGGCCAAGTATGTGTGCAAATCGATTCCCCCTATCAATTCAAACACGGTGAAACCGAATTGAACGAAATTTGGTACAGAGGTAGCACTGGCAAAGGGCACCTCAGTGTCATGTTTTATATCGCCGCCATCTTGACGGAAACGGAATGACGGCCACCCAAATGTTAAAAGCTTAAATCAAATTACGGCCAACCTAATAATTTGATCTCTACCAGATTTTGCAACAACATGCCTTTTTGTGGAAAGCATCTTATGACTGACTACAAGGTCATCAGCCCAATAGTTTGCAAATAGCGGCCATGTATGTGTGCAAATCCATTCCCCATATCAATTCAAACACGGTGAAACCGAATTGAATGAATTTTTTTACAGAGGTAGCACTAGCAATGGGCACCTCATATTCATGTTTAATATCCCTATAGCACGTTGTTTTTCAACAAGCTACTACAACCAACACTCAATTATACTCCTTGAAAAGGACAAAGGGTTATAACAATACCCATGCATTTAGGAGAAAGTAGGCTATATGTTCTTTACTGAACATCTTGTTAGTTGATGCATGCACAAATAAAATAAAAGTATTTGTACTCATCTTCTGTTCTTTGCCCTGGAATCATGTCGTAGTATAATAATAAATGTATTAAACACAAATTGTGCACTTATTCACAGTGTGCAATAATTAATAATGGAGCATGGCCGCTGTGCGCATTGTTGAACATGGTACCGTTCACAATGCTGATCACTCAGCTGACAATCACAATCTACTGAAAGTTCATGATAGGACTTGAGCTTGCAAACTCTATGATGATAGTCATAATGACTTCCTGTTCTACAGTGATACCATTCTGAACTTCCATATTTGTTTCCATGATAACACTTAACCCGTGAGGGGTCGCGTCACGGTCTTTTAGACCGGGCGCATACATTTTTAGCCTACTTTTCACATTTTGCAAAAATGAGGAAAAAGTAGTCTTATGAGATCGGGCAAATGTGTGTCTGTCTGTCTGTCTGTCTGTCCGTCTGTCTGTCTGTCTGTCCTTCTGTCTGTCTGTCTGGCTGTGTGTGTGTCCCCCCCTATCAACTCCTAAACGGCTGCAGCAATCAAAACCAAATTTAGTATGAGTAAAGATGTGCACCGGAATAGCTCACGTCCATATTTGAAAATGATGTCAGTGCTACCAACTGCTGAAAAAACGCACAAGAAATTTGAGCTCCATGTTGGATATCCTGCAAGGTATGCATAGGAGCTATTCCAAAATTGGCACACATGTAGATAATACTATTTAAGATTAATTTCCAGGAGGCCAACCATGACAGTGTTGCCAAAATAATTTAAGCCTTCTGATAGGTCCAATGTTTAAATGCATATAACTTCTACACTATCAACTGGATTTCAACCAAATTTTGTATGTAATATCTGTACATAAACAGATATGACTGAGCGTATTCTTAGGAGCCACCAGGGCTGCCAACTGTTAATAATTGCTCTCTCTATTTTTTTATCCAAATACCAATATATCAGAATGTGTGCAAGCCGACAGCTTTAAACTATGCACACGTATAGTACCTGACATGTTTGATTAATTTTGGAGTAACTTATATACGTCAGTTCTACCAACATGATTCTAAGCCTGCTGATAGGGCCAATTTTTAAATACATGTAACTTCTATACTATCAGTAGGATTTCATCCAAATTTCGCATGTGCTATGTGTAACATATCAGATATGACTATAAGTATTCTTCAGTGCAATCAGGGCTGCCAACTGTTAATAAATGCTGTCTATATTTTTTACCCTAATATCAATATATCAGAAAGTATGCAAGCCAACAGCTCTATACTTTGCACACGTATAGCACCTGACATTCTAGATTAATTTGGAGTAATTAATACAAGGCAGTGCTGACAACATGATTCTATGCCTGCTGATATGTCCAATTTTAAAATACATGTAACTTCTATACTAACAAATGGATTTCATCCAAAATTGGCACAACAAGATATCATAATATTTCAGATTATTTCTGACCAGCACACGCATGGTATTGTTGGCAACATGCTTTTACGCGTGCTGATAGATCCAGTGTCTAACTGCATGTAACGTCCATTGGACTTCAACCAAATTTTGTATTCTGTACCTTAAGAGGTGGAACTAAGAATATATTCAGTCACCAGGGCTGCCAACTGTAGTGCTCTATTAGGCTACATTATACCAGGTATATTTTGAACTAATTAGATATTTCGATATTACCAACTTAATTTCGTCATTATTCTAGATAGGTTCATATTCTGTAGAATAATCATTGGCATGAAAAGTAGGCTGTATAGTTCTTAACGGAACTTCTTGTTTACTCCTCCGAAATAATTTCACGGCGTAAAGCTTCCTCCCCTCCTATACCTTTCAATGGACTCATCCACTGCACGTGTCTGCGTTTGCTGTTCCCACTTTCATTCCCAGTCAGTGGAGAGCTTTGTTTCCCACGATGTACATGGAAGTGTACGCTGGTAAGCAGCCTCAGGGACCGTTTTCCGTGGATAATTCTGGACTCACTGTATTTTCAAGACTATTTCAACCAATTGGTGGATCGGGAAGATGTTTAGTAAGTAACTTACCTGTGTTACCTGGATGGAATGCACTAATCCTGATACTGCCCAGGATAATTCCGAGGATGAATAAATCAATAGATGAAGTGGGTTTTATTGTGTTTTTTTTTTTCAATAATACAGTACAATGTGTTTCGGTACAAAACCTGGTATTTAGTTTCATGGATATATTTTCCCATTATAATAATATGTGTTTTGCAACAAAAAATTGTATTTTACACACCCCGGTCATAATGACCGTGCGCGACTCATCACGAAACTATTTTGACTCGACCCCTCCCGGGTTAAACACTGTGTAATGCATTGATTACACTTTTCACTAACACTATATACTTTAAAATTCCTTTGTTTAGGCTTACAATTCAATATACATGATTTTATACACTGACACTTTTATTAACACAATGGTTCGTGGCCACACAACGCACAAATTTATTTAAAGTGCAATTTTTCCCATGCAAGGTGACAGAGCAAATGTGCAAATTACAGACCGGTGTGGCTAACATCTATAATCTGTATAAATGTACGGAGCGGCTAGTAGCAAACAGTGTGCTGGAATAAATCTTGCGGGAGAACAAACTGCTCGACCCAAATCAGTACGGTTTTCTTCTGGGTCGTTCTTGCACTACGCTATTGACAAAAGTCATTGATAAGTTTCAGTTCTACTTGAATCGGCCAGAAGTGAAAAAAGTAGACTGCTACTGCTTGCCATCAACAGACGTTATCGACAGGCGGGAAATAATTCATGCTTGCGCATGAAGGTTCAAGATCAGCTAATGCAAGCGTGCTTGATTCAATTCCATCAGGTTTTTGCAAAAAGAATAGTAATAATAAGGTCGGATACTTTTCTAACAGACCTCGTATCTTTAACAGTTTGGCTAGTGCAGCGTAATATACTGTGCATCTATTAAAAATATAAGTAATTTCTCTCACCTTCAATTCGTCTCTGATGACAGTCTCAATTCTCCCATCAATTTCACCATTAGTCAAACCGTTACTCCGTACTTCCGAAGACTGCGGAAGTCTTGTAGCCCGATTCAATATCCACTGACTATCCCCATTATCTTTCAGATTAGCCTCCAAAACGTTCCCGGGCACGTCTTCTAATTCGTTTACTGTCGCCATGCTTTTCCGAGATCTATGCTCTGCATCTCCATAGCTGTATTTTGATCTAAATAAATTAGAATGTTCTAGGTCTAGCGGTAGACTACGTGGCGAAGTACGCATGAATGAGTGAGGCTCAGGATCCCAGTGGTCCATGAAGGATGTCTGTGTCGCAGCATCTTGTGTCGATGTCTGGCGAGAGGTGGCGACTCTCAGGCAGTACTGTTCTACTAGCTGGTCGCACGTGGCAAGGCTGTTGTTTGTGGCCTGAAACAGAATATTTGATCATGAGCACTACACATACGAAGACACAAAAGAAGAACAAAATATTCAGAGTTGGACATTAAAAAAAAACATTTAATACTAAAATGTAGCTTATTATTATTATTATTATTATTATTACTATTATTATCATCATTTAAACGAACATGTTTCGATATTCAATGATATCTTCTTCAGATTTCAACATTAATAGCATTTAACATCAATAAATTAAAAATGTATATCCTTACAATAATTGATTAAAATAAAAGTTCAAATACATAAATAAAAACAAGAAGTTTCGTGACGAAGTAAAGAGCCTACTTTTCATGCCAATGATTATTCTACAGTATATGAACCCATCTAGAATAATGACGAAATTAAGTTGGTAATATCGAAATGTCTAATTAGTTCGAAATATACCAGGTATAATGTAGTCTAATAGAGCACTACAGTTGGCAGCCCTGGTGACTGAATATATTCTTAGTTCCATCTCTTAAGGTACAGAATACAAAATTTGGTTGAAGTCCAATGTACGTTACATGCAGTTGGACATTGGATCTATCAGCACGCGTAAAAACATTTTGGCAACAATGTCATGCGTGTGCTGGTCAGAAATAATCTTATTATGATATCTTGTTGTGCCAATTTTGGATGAAATCCATTTGTTAGTATAGAAGTTACATGTATTTTATAACTGGACCTATCTGCAGGCATAGAATCATATTGGCAGCACTGACATATATTAATTACTCCAAATTAATCTAGAATGTCAGGTGCTATACGTGTGCAAAGTATAGTGCTGTTGGCTTGCATACTTTCTGATATATTGATATTAGGGTTAAAAAAATATAGACAGCATTTATTAAGAGTTGACAGCCCTGATTGCTAGTAAGAAATACTTATAGTCATATCTGTTATGTAACACATAGCACATACGAAATTTGCTTGAAATCCAACTGATAGTATAGAAGTTACATGTATTTAAAAATTGGTCCTATCAGCAGGCTTAGAATCATGTTGGTAGAACTGACGTATATAAGTTACTCCAAATTAATCTAAAATGTCAGGTACTATACGTGTGAAGAGTTTAAAGTTGTCGGCTTGCATACTTTCTGATATATTGGTATTTGGATTTTTTAAATATAGAGAGAGCAATTATTAACAGTTGGCAGCCCTGGTGGCTCTCAGGAATACGCTCTGTCATATCTGTTTATGTACACATATTACATACACATTTAGGTTGAAATCCAATTGATAATGTAGCAGTTATACGCATTTAAAAATTGGATCTATCAGAAGGCTTAAAATTATTTTGGAACTACTGTCATGTATGGCCTCCTGGAAATTAAGCTGAAATAGTACTGTCTACATGTGTGCCAATTTTGGAATAGATCCCATGCATACCTTCCAAGATATCCAACATGGAGCTCAAATTTCTAGTGCGTTTTTTCAGCAGTTGGTAGCACTGACATCATTTTCAAATATGGGCTTGAGATATTCCGGTATTCATCTTTACTCATACTAAATTTGGTTTCGTTTGCTGCAGCCGTTTAGAAGTTGATAGGGGACACACACACACACACACACACACACACACACAGCCAGACAGACAGACAGACAGACAGACAGAAGGACAGACAGACACACATTTTCCCGGATCGATCTCATAAGACTACCTTTTCCTCATTTTTGCAAAATGTGAAAAGTAGGTTAATAATTAGGAAAATTCTTGGTCCTAAGTTCAAAGATGGAAGTTACAAGCTCTGGAGTAATTCAGAAATATACTCCCACATAGATAAGATCTCAAGTGTAATCCGGAAACCTAGAATAACATTCTATGCCCACCTCCTCAGACTTAGGGGCATATGATCTCGTAGTTCCGCCCCTTAAAACAACAATAACTAACTATAACACCTCCTCAGAATGCCAGTCAGTAGTTCTCCAACCGTCTATTATCATACTTCCGAGGTTTAAAGGTGTTGCACCGGGTGAGTTAGCCGTGGTGGTTACGGCATGACTGATGGCAGTCGCTCACATCCGGGAGGCGAGGAGGTTCGAATCCCCCCGCCGGCAACCTTGAAGATGGTCTTCTGTGGTTTCCCATCTTCCTTCCAGGCAAATGCCGGGGTTGGTCCCTAACTATAGGCCACAGCCGCTACTTTCCAACTCCTCGTCCTTACATTCCAACTTCCCTCCTTCCCTCCCCAACGGTACTTGTAGCTCACCCATTGGATGTCCGTCTCGAAGCAGCTACAAAACTGGCGAGCCGAATATGTCCTCGGACACTCACGGCTCCAAAAGCCATACGCTAAAAAGAAAGGTGATGCCTCTTTGGCTGATGGAAGTGGATAAGGTCTTGTAAAGGCTCGAAATTTCTGAATCAGATATCTTGCTCAGAACCCCATTGAAACAAAAACTCCGTCTGGTTCATCAAGAGGAAGTAAAATCCAGCAAGAGATTTATGTTCACTCGAATGAATGGAAGAAATCCCATTCCGAAAGGATGAAGGCGTGGTGGGCTAACAAGAAGAAAAGAAGTTGAGATCTCGCGGTCCCTAGTGGCCACGACGATAAAAGTGAAGTAAGTATAAATAATGTTTTGCAAACATTAGAAGATATTGTTGCTGTACTGGAGTCGCGATGGATTGTGTGAACTTGTAAACATTGCCATTGCTCCAAGAGGGAAGTTGATACTACTCGCAGTTACAGAACGGAAGACATCTAGCCAGATAAGTAATGAATTGCACTATACAGTACAACCATAGTTTACAACCATATACTGGAGTCACTCCAAACAGACAAATTCCGGATTTCGATCACCATTTAAGCATTCCACCTAACATCATATACAGGGTGTATCTTAATTATACCGACAAAAAAAAAAAATCAGGGACGCTCTGCGTGTTATGTAAAAGACGATGCCGCAATCGGATAGGCGGAGAAAATTTTCCCTCCGAGAAAATGAGGTTACTTTGTTACTTCCGGGGGCGCGATTCAAATCTACGTACTCGCCGTATAACAAAGTAACCTCATTTTCTCGGAGGGAAAAATTTTCTCCGTCAATCCGATTGCGACATCGTCTTTTACATAACACGCAGAGCGTCCCTGATTTTTTTTGTCGGTATAATTAAGATACAACCTGTATACTACAACTAGCATACACTGACAAATTGCATTACCAATACTGCAACTAAATAATTGTACATACTGTATTGTATATATTTTCACCTGTAGTTTCAAACATAGATTTTACAGCCTAAGTGTAATGGATCTGATGATGATCGCTTGACGATCGAAACTGGTCATCCTAGTGTATTAATTAATCTCATGTATTTTTTTTTTTTTCAGGATTAGGGCATAACGCAGCTCTTTTGGGTACATTCGTGTTGACCGACTGAAAAGCACCAAACTTTGGCTTGTAAACATTGATATAGGGAATTGAGATCTCTACCTTCAACATCTGCTTAAGTCACAACCTTATTTACTAGCTTATTCTCGTTGAAGTTGTTCCAATGCCTTCAACAAATAGTAATATACTTCATAATTTTCAAAATCCAATCTCTTACGTACGTGTGCTTTTCTCCCTCTTCACCTCGTCCTGAATCATAGCGTAAATATCTGAACCCGCCTCAATGCACAGGGTACATAATATGTATGGAAACGTTTTACTACTGGCCTATCTGCGACAGTGACTTAATGTACATACTGCATTAAAATATGAAATGCAACAAAACTCGCCGATTTACTGTAGTTCATTGCGAACATATCGTCTAATGTTAATAAATTCTTGAGCGTCTGATTACTATGAAACATTTGACAATGTACACATCACAGTTTGCTATGAATGGAATAAATTCGGTATGTGTGTTAGTTTGTCAAAAAGGAGTGGATCACGCAAGAGAATCATGCACTGCACATTCCAGTGGCTGGCGTATCGCTTTCTGTCTAATGGCGACACACATGGAAACCTTTAATATCTTTAAAAAAATCATCTCGGCACGCCGGAAGGCGGAGGTAGATTTCACTGGGCAACCTTGGGGATAGGCGAAAATAGGCAGAATATGCAGGTTTTCGTAGAAGATTCAGACCTCATTTATTGCGAGAAAGTATTTTAGAGTTGGAGCTTAATTAACTTTGTTTTTCGTAATTTTATGCATATTTTAAACATTTTATTGTCTTATGGGGACGGTAACCTTCTCGTCATTTGGGGTCCAATTGTAGCCTATTTTCATTTATGATAGAATAGGCTTATGAGATCACCTTTTGTCCTTGTGCCTGTCTGTGTGTACGTGTGTGTGTGTGGGATTTTTGTGTGTCCCCCCTAATAACTTCTAAACAGCTGGAGCGAATTCAATGAAACTCGGTAAGTTCATAGCACTATTTGGGGCGACCCCAACCGTGCCCTTCAAATTTTGTTACGTCTCACCAATACAACATGGCGTCTGTGCGAAATATTTCACCAGCATTCGATATCTCCGAAACTATAACCGATATCACCCTGGAATTTTGTACGGTGATAAAGAGAACTACTAGAAGTTCACCCAAGTGACTTTTAAAAACCCTTGTAACTACAAAACCAACATGGCGGCCAAGCGAAGTTGCGACTTTTAAATATACGTTTCTCGCAATTTAACCAACCAAACGCAATGAAACCTGGTACAGTTAATGTTTATACATATTGTAATGCACCGACATCTAACTTCGTTCAATTGTTTACTTAACCTCTAGATGGCGGCAGTGCGAAATATTTCACCGGCATTCTATATCTCTGAAACTATTACCGGTATCACCATGAAATTTTGTACGGAGATAAAGAGCACTACTAGAAGTTCATCTATGAGGCTTTCAAAAACCAGTTAACTACAAAACGAACATGGCGGCCAGGCGAAATTGAAAGTTTTAAATAGACTTTTCTCGCGATTTAATGATGCAATGAAACTTCGTACAGCAAGTGTTTATACACATTGTAATGCACAGGTATCTAATTTAGTTTAATTGTTTACGTAACCCCAAGATGGAGGCTGTGCGAATTTCGAAAATTAAGTTTTTATTTCTTGTGTTCTAATCATGCGATCGAAATCAACATTTGCATAATGAACGTACACAATACTCATCATCAAATAGTACATAACTCTACGGCCTATATATATTAAAATCCAACATGGCGACCATCCGAAATATTTAGAAGGTTCTCAATACCTAATAATCTACTACAGCAATCAAACTGAAATTTTGTAAGTGTATAGAGGCTATAAGCATAAGTTCACCTATGAAACGTTCAATAACCTGGCAAACACATATCCAACATGGCGGCGACGCGAAATTTAAATATTCAAATGGACGTTTCTTGCGTTTTAACCATCCGAGTGCAGTGAAACTTGATACGGTATATGCTTATACAAATTTTAATCGACTGGCATCTAATTCATTTAAATTATTTTCATAACCACAAGATGGCGGCCGAGCGAAATTTTAAAATCCCGCTTTTATTTCTTGTGTCCTAATCATGCGATTGAAGTTTGAATAAAACACCTACACAATAATCTTCATGTAATAGTACATAAATCTAAGGCCTATAATATAAAAATCCAACATGGTGACCGTCCAAAATATTTAGACGGTTCTCAATATCTACGAATCTATTACAGCAATCAACCTGACAATTTGTATGTTGATAGAGGCAATTAATATTAGTAGGATATATGAAAATAGGCCATTTAGTTCTTCACGGAACTACTTGTTATACTTGTGGTCACACTGTCCTTATGCAAGGTTTCGACACTGATGTGTAACTATCTAACGGTCTGTTATTTCTTCACGCAAAATTTTATCTCCCGCAGAGATTTTGGTTGGTTCCTTAGTTTATTTATTTATTTGCATTTATTGTGCTTCTAACAGGCATATGCCTAATACATTTGGTTACACAATTCTATAAAATTATAATATAATTGACAGACATAATGCTGAGATTGTAATGCAAATTAATTCTACAACTAAATACGAAAATATAATAATTCTGTGCAGGTAATTGGTAGGTGGAATGTACGAGTTCATGTGATCGCACAGCAGGCAGAAACAAAGTAACTATATGTGTAACTGAATAAGTCGAGGTTGTTTGCTATTGAATGTTCATTGTATAATTGAATAGCACTTATTATTGGGGAATGTTTATGCTGTTCAGTTCTAGTCCTTGGGCAGTAAAATGTAATAAACTTAGGTCGAGTTGAGGGAGGTGGGACACGTAAATTAAACTGTGATATTAAATACGGACTATACAAAAGGTTATTGAATACTTTGAAGACAAAAACAAGAATTGCAATTTTTCGCCTGTTAGCCAGAGATGTATAATTCAGGTAACTTAGAAGATTTCCATAGCTATCATATTTCGGATAAATGCCCGTCATTTTATACTGCAGATATCTTAGGAATTTATTCTGAACCATTTCAATTTCACTAATGTGGTTCAAGTACCAGGGATTCCAGATGCTGGATGCATATTCTAATCTGCTTCTAACAAAATAATTGAACAATAATTTTATACTTTTTGGGTTGACGAAATCTTGAGAATTTCTTCTTATAAAGCCTAGCATTTTATAAGCACTAGCTACCATTTCATGAGTGTGCAATGAAAATGTTAGCTTTGAATCAAAATGGACTCCTAGGTCTTTGATAGAATTGTTAATAGTGAGATACGCATCCAATATCCGGTACCGAAACATCACCTGGAATGTGTTTCTAGTAAACTTCATAACTGAGCATTTCTTTATGTTAAAGTTCAAGCGATTTAATTTACTCCAGGATGCCACATTATTGAGATCTTCTTGTAGTAATTGACAGTCCTGCTCTGTCTGAATATTTCTAAAAATTTTGACATCGTCCGCGAATAACAAAACGTTTGAATATTTAATACACCTTGTAAGATCATTGATAAGCAGTAAGAATAATAGAGGGCCTAGGTTTGAACCTTGTGGGACGCCTGATCGGGCATAGTATGAATAGGATTCACATCCATTGCAAGCAACAAACTGTTTTCGTTCACTGAGATATGAGGTGAACAACTTCAGCAAATTGTAGGAGAAGCCATAATATGCTAACTTATTTAAGAGGATATCATGATCTACCTTATCGAATGCCTTCGCATAATCTGTATAAATTACATCAACTTGACTTCCTTTGTCCATTGCTGCTGATACTTTGTGAGTAAACTCCATTAGATTAGTTACTGTTGATCTTTTAGGCATGAACCCATGTTGAAAGTCACTTATAATGTACTGTACGTGCTGAAATATATGCTGATATAACAATTGTTCAAAGAGCTTTGCAATGGCTGACAGTATTGCCACGGGTCTGTAATTATCAAAATCAGACTTATGTCCAGACTTATGTATGGGACTTACCCTGGTAATTTTCCAACGACTGGGAAAAGTACCAGTTTGAATGGCTATATTAAATAATATAGTTAAGGGATAGGCCAGCACCTCTGCACAGCCTTTGATTATGTATGGAGGAATTAGGTCTGGGCCAGCGGCTTTATTTTGATTTATTTTTAGTATCGCATTCTTAACATCAGAAATACTAATCTGTTTAGAATCCAGCACATCAAGCAATGGGTGTATGTTCTGGTCACTTGCACCTAAATTGTCATACTTGGCGCATTCCTTGGAATAAACTGACGAGGAATAATCAGCAAAACCGTTGACTATCTGCTCATCATTTTCTAATATTTCCCTATTAATTTTAATTGCGGGTATTGCCGGGGATCGTTTATTGAGTCGAATAAATGCCCAGAGGCGATTCGTGTCCTCTCCGATTGCATTTTCGACATTACGTACGGTACGTATTGCCGGTAGGCGGATTGAATATCACGTTTTAGAATTTTCCTGAGCTCTTTAAACTTTTCGCAATGAAAGTCCTTGTTGGCCTGTTCCCAACGCATTTTCTTTCGATGGTAAGATTTTCTTCGGATGTTTTTTATTATATCAAAATTAAACCAGCATGGATACAGTTTGGTCCTCTTACTAGTGCTTACAGGTACACTAGAATCCAGAGCCTGATAGAAACGGGAATAAAAATTATCTACCGCCTCGTCTACATGGGAAAATTGCGAGAGTACACTCCAATCCACTTCTTGTAATTTTGTATAAAGTTGTTCGAAATTAGCCTTTTTTAAATTGTATGTATGAGTTTGGTGAATATTCTCTAACTTCTCCCTGCCAGTATCGTACATTAATGTTTAAGGGGGGATGATTATTGTCTTCCGGTACAAGGGGTTGTTCCTCTCTATTGACAGCAATAGAGGAGATGGTGGACAGTACTAGATCAAGTGTTCTATTATTCACATTCACGATATTATTAAAACTTTTCAAGTTCATCATATTTATAAAATTATTTAAGGAGGTAGAAAGCCGAGATCCTGTTTTTAAATCAAATGTTGGGGTTATTTCCGGAATGTTAAAGTCTCCCAAAATAAGAACAGGATTGTTGCTTATGAGTGAGTTCGATTCTATACTTGTGTAAAATTCCTCGTATTTCTCTGCCTTCGACTCCGTCGGAAAGTAAACTGAACACATAACTATGGTAAAATAGTTGTCTATGAAGAGTTTCACACAAAGGGCTTCCGTTTCCAGACCCAGGTCAATCTCCACAGCTTTATACTTGTTATGGACAGCGAGGACTACACCCCCTCCTAGCCTCTTGCCGGTTATATTTTCGTCACGATCATTTCTAAATACAGCATACCTCTCATCAAAGAGGGCTGCGACAACGCGGTCATGTAGCCCCATGTACTTTGGGTGTGTGTAGAATCTGTCTGATAAACGGTGTTAATTGTGATGGCTGTATTAGTCTCTAATTCAGGTACGGACTGCAGACGGTCAATTTCAAGTAGTAGTTCCTAATTTTGCTACCAAATACTACCGTCAACGACATCTAGCTATGAAATTGGCCACTAGATGTTACCGCAACCAGCTACTCGCAACGAACGTTGGAACTTTCCCTCCAAAGGAAAGCATACTGAGGGATTTTTAGCACTCTTAGAAAATCCGACGACTTAGGCTGGCTTTGATTTCGCGACCTTGGACATAGAACTGGGGTTCCAGTTGAGTGTAGATAGTGACGAAGACAACTGCTCTCACCAGGACACGCAAGACTCAATCAGATAAGTAGCCTGTACAATACAACCTGAATTGACCATTTAACAACAATCACATATTCAGTCCAAACAAGCAAGTTTGGAGGTCAAACACCACTTTCACTATTTTAACAAAACATCACATAGACTATAACTAACAAATATTGACGAGTTGAACTATCTCAACTAATACCGCAACCAAAGAAGTGTACATATTGTAAATATTTTCACACATACTTTCAGACGAACATTTTGTAGCCTAAGTGTAATGGATCTGATGATGGCTGCTTGACGATCGAAACTGGTCATCCAAGTGTATTTATTAATCTCATGTAAATGTCTTTCAGGATTCGGGAATAATCCATCTCATTTGGGTACAATCGTGTTGACCGACTGAAAAGCATCGCACTTTCGTTTACTGAGGCAACTCTGAAAATGGCTTCGCATAAAGTATAGTCCCATTTAAAAGAACAAAGTTGCTACAGGTTTCCCGGTAACTACGTATGTGCTAGGGACGAAGTGAACCGTGTTGTAGCAGCTCCTTATACGATTTAAGAATTTGATAACAGAATGTCGATATCTTCAACGGTTTCGTAGATATTTGAGGTGGCTCTCTTAGATGTATTGCCCTGTAGGCCTATATACTGCTATGGCCCATCCATTAAATAGGGCTTTAACTCCAATTTTCCCTAATTATATAATAAAAGACCCTACAGCACAGCGTAGACCACATAAGTTATCACACAAGTGGTGCAAGCATTGGCAAAGCGAAGTATACCGCTAGTCGGCAGGATTGTTACGTCATAACAAACAATTAGCAAAATACGAGAATACCGCTAATGACCCATGACCCAGATTTAACTTCAAATAAGCAAGGAACCCACGAGCGGGTACAGTTGGGACGATGGACGAACCGAACACGAGAGGGCGGAGATTACGTAGGATGGCCACCCTCCAGCGGTATCGCCTCCGGTCAGGACTCAACTTCAAGAATCATCGCAGCAGTACACCTAAGGGTAAGTGTGCTTAGCTTTTCCTCTTTCCTCCTTACACCTTTGACAGCACCTTTAACCCGACTCTAGTTTCATTAAACTCTAAATTGTAAACAAGGAATCTCTCTTTCATTATCCTACTACCACGAATCCCAACTTGCCTCGTGACATGCACAATACAGCCAGAGGCCATCGCCCTGACTCGGCGAACAACTAGAGCCAGGGGGATGACACATCATAGGGAGCGCGTGGGTCGCGGTAAAGCTCTGCTCTGGTTGTTCTGCCAACCAATGAAGAATTAATTTTAGCACTAAGGTTCCGTAGTTGGCACTCATGAACGCTGACATCAAACCGACTGGCGGGAGCGGGAATAGTCTGTTTTGATTGATTTTCCTCGTGGTGTTGTTGGTTGTTTTGATTTGTTCGGTATTTTGATTATTTATTTGAATTGAATTGAGAGTCAATCATGCCCCTGCAAGAGAGGAAAAATTGCCAAGCACCGGGATGTAAGAATTATAATTATAGTAAGAACAATACGGCAATTTTCATCTTCCTGGTGTTGACCATGTGTAAAACTAGTGGGCAATATGGACTACTCTCGAATAAAAATATATAGAGAATAAATGTATGCATTTCATCTCTTGTTTGTTTTCTTACCCATTCTCCTTTGCATTGCAATACAATTTGTGGTATAGGGGTACGGGGAGGGGTGGGTGGCAGCCGGCATGCTAGGCAAAAAGTGACGTTATGGCAATATAGTGTGCATTTGGACAGTTTTCTTTATATTCATTGAATATCCCAACAATTCTGTAGAGTAGGAGAGAAATGTTTAATTAGCCTAAAGGTGAATTACGCTCCATAACGGCATAACTGTGTCCTTCGTGACAAATCTATTGCCAACATTGATATATATCAGAATGTATTAATTTCCCATCTGGACGTATATTTCAGCCCCTAGCGAAAAGCGCAGTTATGTTTGTGTTATTTTCATGAATAATCAATAACTCATCGCAGAACATACTGTTCAATTACGTGTAATAAAGGCTGCTTTCATATGGCTTTTTACTTTTTATGTTGCCAGACTTGCCGGAGCAGTACATAGCCTCAGGCGTTGATCTCTCTCGGAAATTCTATAACCAACAGTGACGAATCTCTTATAGTTTACATGATCCTTGACTAGAGCTCGAGTCTGCCGGGAAGGCGGAGCGCAGAACACAACGCTACCATTACGTCATGCCTCACTTCCATCCCACCAATCACATTCAGTCTGTCTTGAGAATCTGAGCTAGTGTGTTGTCAGAAAAGCGAAGCGATTATATCGTAATATTTAAAGCAGTGAAAGTGATTGAGTATATTTTGAGTGCTATGGAAGCAGAGGAAGTTAACGACAGGTTGTGCATAGGCAAGCCCTAGAAATGGTTTACAAAGTGCACGAATACTTTAAAAGTGTAAAACAGCGTGAAAAAGACGGGCTTGATGAGGTAAGCGGCGGTGTTGCCACACCCTAGGAACTCACGGCAGCAGCTTGCGGTGTGGGGACTCGGTCTTGGTGGATCTGTTGCAACAGTGGACATGTATCTCTGTCTCTCTATGCGCTGTTACCGGAGAGCCGGTCACCTTCCCGGCTGACCCGAGCTCTATAGAGCATCCAGCGTTTAGAAAAGACAGTGGAGCCTTATGGCGACAGTGTTGCTAACTCTAGGCAGAGGTAGCGCTGACGTCATATGTTATGTTCACCCGCTTCGAGTACTGCGCTTTCATAAGTTAGCGAGACAACCACAACCCCAGCAGCTACCTGAAATAGAACACGCCCAGGAAGAGCAGTTTTGCAGGTGTTAACGGATTGGACCAGTATTAAGGATACTGTACGCGAAGAGAACCAATAACGACATTCATTTCGGTGTGATATGACGCATTACTGATTGACAGATGTCGAGAGCACAACCCGTCCTTCCTTCTCGGATGTATGCTGACGATGTTAACAATTTTTACGTCAGCAATACTGTTGATCATCACCTCTTTAGTTAATAGTTAGGCTGTAATTTAGTTTCTTTCAATTTTATTCTTGTTGTTTGGTTTAGATTAATATTTGTAATATTGTAGTGAGTCAGCCGCGCGGTTAGGGGGCACGCAGCTGTAAGTTTGCAGTTGGGAGACAGTGGGTTCGAACCCAACTGTCGGCTGCCTTGATTCGATCGAACAGAAAATACACAACAATAACACCAATGACGGATAGTGCTTCAGAACTTATGTTGCCGGCGGAACTGAGCACGTGCTTCACTCCGGGCGAGCATGCAGCACTGAAAAAGGCTCTTCTTTCCAGCGTGCTAACCTCGAAAATTTTTAGCCTACTTTTCAAATTTTGCAAAAATGAGGCAAAAGTAGACTGATGAGATCGATCCGGGAAAATGTGTGTCTGTCTGTCTGTTCTTCTGTCTGTCTGTGTGTGTCCCCCCCTATCAACTCCTAAACGGCTGCAGCAATCGAAATCAAACTTACTATGAGTAAGGATGTATACCGGAATATCTCAAGCCCATATTTTAAAATGATGTCAGTGCTACCAACAGCTGAAAAACGCACTAGAAATTTGAGCTCCATGTTAGATATCTTGGAAGGTATGCATGGGAGCTATTCCAAAATTGGCACACATGTAGATAATACTATTTCAGTTTAATTTCCAGGAGGGCATACATGACAGTGTTGCCAAAATAATTTTAAGACTTCTGATAGGTCCAATTTTAAAATGCATATAACTTCGACACAAACAATTGGATTTCAACCAAATTTTGTATGTAATATGTGTACATAACCAGATATGACTGAGCGTGCTCTTAAGAGCCACCAGGGCCCGCCAACTGTTGATAATTGCTCTCTCTCTTTTTTTATCCAAATACCAATATATCAGAAAGTATGCAAGCCGACAGCTTTAAACTATGCGCACGTATAGTACCTGACATTTTAGATTAATTTGGAGTAACTTATATACGTCAGTTCTACCAACATGATTCTAAGCCTGCTGATAACACCAATTTTTAGCCTATTTTCAATTTTGAAAAAATAGGCTTATGAGATCACCTTTTGTCCGTGTGTGTGTGCGTGTGTGTGTGTGTGTGTGTGTGTGAGAGAGAGAGAGAGAGAGAGGTGTGTGTGTGTGTGTGTGTGTGTGTCCCTAATAAAATCTAAACGGCAGGAGCGATTTCAATGAAACTCGGTAAGTTCATAGCACTATTCCCGGCGACCTCGACCGTGCCCTTCAAATTTTGTTACTTCTCACCAATCCAACATGGCGGCTGTGCGAAATATTTCACTAGCATTCAATATCTCCGAAACTATTACCGATATCGCCCTGAAATTGTGTACGGCGATAAAGGGCACGACTAGAAGTTCACCTATGAGACTTTCAAAAACCTGGTGACTACAAAACCAACATGGCGGTCAAGCGAAGTTGAGACTATTAAATAGACTTTTCTCGCGATTTAACTATCCAAACGTAATGAAACTTGGTACAGCAAATGCTTATACACATTGTAATGCACTGGAGTCTAATTTAGTTCAATTGTTTACATAACCTCAAAATGGCGGCTGTGCGAATTATTTCACTGACATTCTATATCTCCGAAACTATTACAGATATCACCCTGCAATTTTGTACGGTGATAAAGGGTACTGATACAAGTTTACCTATGTATATTTCATAAACCTGTAAAGTACAAAACGAACATGGCGACCAAGCGAATTTGAAATATTTTAATATACTTTTCTCGTGATTTAACTCTTTGAGCGCAGTGAAATGTGGTACAGTAAATGATTTTGCAGATTGTAATGCACTGCCATCTAATTTAATTCAATTGTTTACATAACCTCAAGATGGCGGCTGTGCGAAATTTTAAAATTAAGTTTTTATTTCTTGTGTCGTAATCATGCGATCGAAGTGAAAGTTTGAATAATGAACCTAGGCAATAATTGTCCTTGAATGGTACATAACTCTATGGCCTATACATATAATAATCCTAAATGGCGAGCTTCCGAAATATTTAGACGGTTCTCAATATCTATGAATCTTTTACAGCAACCAAACTGAATTTTTTATGTTCATAGAGACTATGAACATATGTTCACGTATAGGACTTTCAGTAACCTGGTGAGCACAAATCCAACATGGCGGCGACGCGAAGTATAAATATTTAAATGGACGTTTCTCGCGAATTAACTATCCGAGTGCCGTGAAACGTTGCACATTAAATGCTTATACAAATATTGATCCACTGGCATCTAATTTATTTCAATTGTTTGCATAATCACAAGATGGCTGCTGTGCGTAATTTTAAAATCTCGTTTTTACTTCTTGTGTTCTAATCATGCGATTGAAGTTTGAATACCACACGTACACAATAATCTTAATGTAATAGTACAAAAATAAAAATCCAACCTGGCGACCATCTGAAATATTTAGACGGTTCTCAATATCTACGAATCTATTACAGCAATCAGACTGAAATTTTGTATGTTGATAGAGGCAATTAACATAAGTAGGATATATGAAAATAGGCTGTATAATTCTTCACGGAACTACTTGTTAAATAGTCTACATGTAACTTGTATACTATCAGTTGGATTTCATGCAAATTTCGTATGTGCTATGTGTAACAACAGATATGACTATAAGTATTCTTAAGAGCAATCAGGGCTGACAACTGTTTATAAATGCTGTCTATATGTTTCACCCTAATATTCTAGATAGGTTCATATACTGTAGATTAATCATTGGCATGAATCTTAATTTTTAGAAAAGTAGGCTCTTTAGTTCGTCACGGAACCTCTTGTTAAATTACCAAGACGTAATATAAACGATACTTGTATGCAATAACAACGGTGATCAATTGGCAGATAATTGTAGGAAGCTATTATGAAGAAACATATATATATGTTCAGAGTTCCTTCATGATAAAAGGTGAGGTAACAAAACCAGTGTGGGGGGGGGGGGGGTCCGTTAAAAGTAAACGCCCATAAGACCCACAGTCTTTTCTAAACGCCGGATGCTCTATAGCAATCTCAGCAAGGACCCGTGCCCGTGGTCCTGAAAGCACGCCCTCGGACCTCTGTGGAGCGCCCGTCCTGAGCCCATCTCCCGCGTACCCTCGTAACCTCAAACCCATTTCCCACCCCCCTAGCACTACAGCCCATGAGGGCCTAGTCCTACCAAGCGACCGCTGCCCAGCCATTTGGCCTGCAGATATTGGGGTGACGCGTGGTCAGAGCGTAGGCTCCCCTCGACCATTAATCTTGGTTTTCGTGACCAAGGCGCTGCCACACTGTCAGACTTCTACTCAATTGTCCTCACGAGGCTGAGTGCACCCCGTTCCAGCCCCCACGTCAGTTTTTAAAATCCCTAACGGAGCCGGGAATCGAACCTGGGGCGTCCGGGCGAGAGGCAGGTGAGCTACCCCAACACCACAATTGCATGTATTAATATTATTCACTGATAAAGGTCTACTTTTATTTTTTATTATTACGTGCTTCGAGCGCCACGCAGCCATCATCAATTCCTGATCACGAGTGTTACGGTTTAAATATATACAAGTACAGTGCTCAAAATTGTTTTGCATATTGCGATTTATTGGCAGCGTGGTCTTTTTTACGGATGAGGTCTCCATTGGTTTGCACACATACAGTAGGAACATTCGAGTGTGGCGACGAGTGGGTGAGAGATTTCCCCAGCCCTTCGTCCAGGAACACCACGAACAGCAAGGAGGTTCACTCATGTTTTGGGGTAGAATCATGTTTGGTCGACGTACGTCTCTAATTCCTATCCACAGTAACATGACTGGTCTGGTGTACAGAACCTGTAGTCACAGGATTCGCTGCCACTGCACTAGCGAGTGCTCCACCGTTGCCCGCAACATCTCAGATGGGATGTTGGCTACCGCCCTCGCGATGGTCACCTTTAAATGCCAATATGTATTAGTGTCCCGTTGATACACCCTGTCCTTCAGGTAATCAATCCCACAGCCAGAAATCACACGGGTTCAAATCTGGGGATATTGGTGGCAACGCAGTGGGGAAGGATCGGCTGTCGTGGATGCAGATGGTCGTCATATTGAGCATCGTTTGTAACCTCGACTATCAACATGGTACGCCATTAACAACTGTTACCCGCTCATGTGGAAATTAAAATGTGTTTCATTCAATGGTTTATTCGTTATGTCTCTTCCGCATGTCCTGCCAAAGGTTTCCACACAGTTTCATTGCTCTACGATCACTCGTTTGTCCGGGAGTCCCTCGCAAGTAGAGCAGAATATTAAAGGTATTTTACAGTTATTTTTTTAAAATTTAATTTTAATTATTCTAGCCTAATATTAATTATTATTAGTTTTAATTCTTGTTTTCATTAACATTTTAATGTTTATATTTATTTTTAAAATTTGAATTTTCATTTTTTTTATAATCTTAAAAGTAAGATTATAAAATTATTATAATTTCAAATCTCATAAGCTTATATATTTTTAATTTTTCCAACCATATTTATTTTAATTCTGATTTTTTTTCCTATTTTCATTTATGAAAAAATATGCTTATGAGATCACCTTTTGTCCGTGTGTCTGTGTGTGTGAGATGGTGTGTTCCCCCCACCCCCACCTAATAACTTCTAAACGGCTGGAGCGATTTCAATGAAACTCGGTAAGTTCATAGTACTATTCCGGACGACCCCGACCGTCCCCTTCAAATTTTGGTACGTCTCACCAATTCAACATGGCGGCTGTGCTAAATATTTCACCGGCATTCAATATCTCCGAAACTATTACCGATATCACCCTGGAATATTTTACGGTGATAAAGGGAACTACTAGAAGTTTACCTATGTGACTTTTGAAAACCTGGTAACTACAAAACCAACATGGCGGCCAAGCAAAGTTGCGACTTTTAAATAGACGTTTCTCACGATATAACCAACCAAACGCAATGAAACTTGGTACAGTATATGTTTATACACATTGTAATGTACCGACATCTAACTTCGTACAATTGTTTACATAACCTCAAGATGGCGGCTGTGCGAATTTTAAAATTAATTTTTATTCTTTGTGTCGTAATCATGCGATCGAAGTGAAAGTTTGAATAATGAGCCTACGCAATAATTTTCCTTTAATAGTGCATGACTCTTTGGCCTATACATATAACAATCCAACATGGCGACCATACGAAATAATTAGATGGATCTCAATATCTACGAATCTATTACAGCAATCAAACTGAATTTTTTAATGTTCGTAGGGGCTATGAACATAAGTTCGCCTATAGGACTTTCAATAACCTGGTGATCACAAATCCAACATGGCGGCGACGCGAAATATAAATATTCACATGGTCGTTTCTCGCAATTTAACCATCCGAGTGCAGTGACATTTGGTACAGTAAATCCGTATACAAATGTTAATCCACTGGCATCTAATTTTTTTCAATTGTTTCCATAACCACAAGATGGCAGCTGTGCGAAATTATAAATCTCGTTTTTAGGTAGATTTCATTAGAAAGCTAACTATTGCAATGGGTACCATGTTTCGACTTCCGGAAAATTTCGACATATCTTCGCGTTTCACATCCCCCAGACCCCAAAACCACCATCAGTTCAAAAGTGTATTTATAATTTATGTATATATGTATCTATCTATATATATCAGTTTTTTGTGGACACGATTACTGCCGTAATTTTGCACCAATCACTTTGGATTTTTTACATAATATTTATCCCTATAAAATCACGGTCGAGTTCGTTAATGGGCAAAATCGGTCGAAGGGGGGTAAAAATGGGGGGCTTTTTCGAAAATGTGAAATATCACTATAACTCTCTTAATATGTGAAATATCTAATCCCTTAAAAGTTCATATTATGTGTCGGATAAGTGCCAAAAATTTATGTTTAAAAAGTTTTTTGATAGCACCAACCATTGACCAATGGGGTGGAAAAAGTGGGTTTTTCAGGAAAAATTAATCATATCTCTCTCAATAGGCACAATATCAAAACCGTACAAAATGGACGATATTCCCCTAATAATTACCTAAAACTTTTGTCTGAAAGAATTTTTGATAGAACCCACCATTACGCCAAGGTATGAGAAAAATGATTTCGGAATTAGAAGAAAATGCCAAGAGCCATCAGAGGTTACCATGACAACGCTTCTAAATTGATGAGGGATGAGCTATCAGAGGTTGCCAAGACAACGAGATCACATTCAGTTTTCCATCTGACTATGTGGGAAGCGGCTTCGGCGACGTAGCCTAGCTGGTAGCATGCTGAACTTCTATGCCCAATGTCGCGGGTTCAAAGCCGGCCAAAGTCGTCGGATTTTCAAAGAGCGCTGAAAATCCCTCAGTATGCTTTCCTTCAGAGGGGAAGCCCAACGTTCGTTGCAAGTTACTGGTTGCGGTGGCATCTAGTAGCCAAGTTCACAGCTAAGTGTCGTTGACGGTATATTTGGTTCCAACATTAGGAACTACTACTTGAAATTGACCGTCTGCAGTCCTTACCTGAATTACAGACTAATACAGCCATCACAATTAACACCGTTTATCAGAGAGATTTTACACACACCCAAAGTACACGGGGTTACATGACCGAGTTGTCGCAGCCCTAAACTGAGGAATCAACCAACATCTCTGCGGGAGATAAAATTTGACGTGAAGAAGTAACAGACTGTTAGATAGTTACACATCAGTTCCAAACCTTGCATAAGGACGGTGTCACCACAAGTATAAAAATGGACCCCAAATGACAAGAAGGTTACCGTCCCCCTAAGACAATAAAATGTTAAAAATATGCATAGTAAGACGAAAGAAAAGTTAATTGATCTCCAATTACATTGTAAAATACTTTCTCGCAATAAATGAGGTCTGATCCTTCTACGAAAACCTGCATATTTTGCCTATTATAGCCTATCCCCTAGTTTGCCCGGTGAAATCTACCTCCGCCTTCCGGCGTGGCGAGAGGATTTTTTTTTACTTCTTGTGTCCTAATCATGCGATTGAAGTTTGAATACTACACGTACACAATAATCTTCATGAAACAGTACATAACTCTAAGACCTACATATACAAAATTCCAACATGGCGACCATCCGCAATATTTAGTCGGTACACAATATCTACGAATCTATTACAGCAATCAAACTGAAATTTCGTATGTTGATAGAGGAAATTAACATAAGTAGGATATATGAAAATAGGCTGTATAGTTCTTCACGGAACTACTTGTTGCAATATGTGAAAAGTAGGCTAATAACGCGTCAAGTACACTACCTAATAGGTGATGTGGAAACGTGTGCATACAACTTTAGTTAATTTAAGAATCGCTTTTTCTCAGAAATTGTGAATCTTAAGGGAAAAACCGTAAGGACATTTTTTGTAGATAATTGCATAATCTACAATTCTTGTCGGATCTATTTTATCACAAGGCTAACCGTTTCGCTAAAAAATCCAAAAAAAAAGAAACATTTTGGCGAACTTTGACCTATCATAATTTTTTTTGACACATGCGATCGATGGGGACTTTTCATAATTTATTTATAATGGTATCCCTAACGTTTGTTGCAAAAATTCAGTTCTTGCGAATTTAAGCTAGGATGAATGTCCAATTAGACCGGACTAAAAAGATTTAATTTGCTTCATTATGTTTTGCGGGTTAACACTGCGGTTAACCCATCCCAAAAATTATTTATATATGTGTGTTTTTTATTATTAGATTAATTTATAGTCGCTTTAACTTGGAAAGTCTTATCGCGACTTTCACTGTAGATTTACATTATACAATACAATACATACAATACATTGAATTGAATACACTATAAAATCATAAAATGAACACTAGAAATAAAGAAAAGTTCCACTACTATGAGTTCATCAATCAGATTTTGAAATAAAGTTCCGAGTCTTTGAAGAACTTGATGAGTTTCTTGAGCTGTGAAAGAGATGAGAAGGCCTCACATATCTTCTTGGGAATGCTGTTGTGCTGGCGCCAGTGGTTGTAGAGAGCACAGTCTGAGATTATGTGCTGCACAGTCAGTACGCTGTTACATGTTGAGCAGATAGGGGGTTGTTTCTTCTCGAGGAGATAGCTGTGGATGATGCTGGTGTGACCTATTCTTATTCGTGATATTAGAACTTGATCTTGCCTGGAAAGTTTATGATGGAGATATTGTTCTGTGGTTCCTGATGTTATTTCATGGAGTTTACTGGTAGAAGTTCTAAGCCAATGATTCTTCCACTGTTGGAATACTTTTCTTTTGACGTAGGAAATGATGTCAGTATGAGGTGTAGCTATTGTAGGATCACATAAAGGTAGAAGTGTGGTTTCTTTAGCTGCTTGATCGGCAGATTCATTGCCATGAATGCCTCTGTGAGAGGGTACCCACACAAATATGACTTGTTTACCTTGCCTCACCACTTTATGGAATATTAGTTGAATTTCTTGTACAAGGACGTTTGTCGAAGATAGATTCTCTATTGCGTTTAATGCACTTCGTGAATCGGAGTAAATAATAAATGAGTTGTTGCAGCTGGCTGTATTCAAAATGCATTTCATGGCCTGTTTAAGAGCAAAGAGTTCATTAGAATAGACAGTGAAAGATTCAGGAAGTTGAAAAAGCATGGTATGGTCAGGATAAATTATCCCACAACCGTTTCTTTCATCATATTTCGAACCATCAGTATAAATAGCACTGTGCATTGGGTATCTATTGGAGATTTCAAGAAATAATCGATGGTACTGTGATCTGTCAGTTTGGTTTTTAACCAAGTTGTTCAGTTCGAAGTTGACTGTTGGTAAGGTAATTGTCCATGGTGGGATATCAAGAGAATGGTCTGAGAGTAGTATGGGAGGAATATTTAGGTTAATTCTTCAAGGAACTTGGATATTCTGACATTGAAGGGCGAAGGTTGTCGTCTTGATTCAGTGTTTGTTCTTGTGTGGCTGTTAGTAGGGAAAACATACGACTTAATGCGTGATTTAGTCATAGTTGATACTTTGAGTGCATATGATAAACTTAGTTGTTGACGTCTAATTGCAAGAGGTGGTTCATTGGCTTCTATTTGCATACTGGTTACTGGACTGGTGCGGAGAGTTCCCAGAGCAATTCGAAGAGCAGCTGACTGGATAGAATCAAGGATCTTGAGGGAAGACGCTGTTGCAGAGTTGTATACTATACTGCCATAATCTAATTTGGCCCTAATAATTGATCTATAAGTATTCATGAGCACTTGATAGTCTGCTCCCCAGTTTTTTGCTGCGGGAATCTTCATTAAATTAATCCGTCGTAGACATTCATCCTTGAGGTTTCTCAGGTATGGAATCCAACTTAATTTACTATCAAACAGAATTCCCAGGATTTTAAGAGTTGATACTGTCTCAATTTTATGATTGTTTATGTTGAGCTCGGGATCTGGTACAGAGTGTTTGTTTTTAGAGAATACTATGCATTTGGACTTTGTTTTGGAGAACTTGAATCCAGTAATCTTGGCCCATTGTTGAATATTTTCCAGTGATTCTTGAAGTAGTTGTTGAGTAGTTGAACTATTTCTTCCAGCACAGAATATGGTCAAATCGTCGGCAAAAAGACAAGCATTTACTGGCAAGTGGATGTTGGATACAATTCCGTTTATTGCGACCAGGAATAAAGTAACACTGATAACTGATCCTTGAGGGACTCCATTGTCGATTGTAACTTCCTATGACAAAATGCCATTTGTCTTAACTTGAATTCTACTACCTTTGAGGAAGTTGTAGATGAAATAGAGCATATTTCCTGAAATATTATATTCCACCAATGATTTAAGTACATGGTCTTTGAACACCATGTCATATGCCTTTTCAATATCTAGACTAACTGCTTTGAGGTGATGGTTGTTTAGGAAAGCCTCCCGAATTTCAGATTCCAAACTTATGAGAGTATCGACAGTTGAACGTCCTTTACAAAATCCACTTTGTACATCACTAAAAATGTTTATATGTTCAAGATACCATCGTAATCTACTGTTAACCATTTTCTCCATTAATTTGCATATTGCATTTGTTAAAGCGATTGGACAGTAATTTTCTGCAATTGAGTTATCCTTCCCTGGCTTGAGTATTGGAACAAAAATGGCTCTGCGCCATTGATCAGGGAACGTCTGAGAGGTCCATATGTAGTTGAAAATAGCCAGAAGATAATTTAATGCGTTTAGTGGGAGCTGTCTTAGGAACTCATAAGGGACCGTATCTGGGCCAAAGCTGGATTTTCCACATTTGTCAGTTCAATAATCATGTCCTGTAATTGAAAAGGTTTATTTAAATTAGAATTGGAGTCGGAGGAGGTTCTTTTTAGATCAAGAGGTTCGCTGGTTTTCTTTATATGGAGAAAATTTTGGTCATAATTGTGGTCACTAGAAATCTCGGAGAATGTGTCAGCTAATTTATCAGCAATGTTTTGAGGGTTGGTTATGAAGGATCCATCATTCGGGTTTCTGAGAGAAGTAATGTGGAACTGGTTATATTTACCATTTACACGTTTGAGTTTATTCCATACTTCTTTTTGTAGAGTTTGAGAATTTAGTGAGGAAACAAATGTCAGCCACGAGTTCTTTTTGCTATCTTTAATTTCTTTTCGGGCGATTGCTCTACATTTCTGAAATTGGGCTTTATTTTCAGGAGTTGGTTTTCTCTTAAAGACATAGAAAGCATGGTTTTTATTCTTTAGAGCTTCCTTGCATGCGTCGTTCCACCAAGGTACTGTCTTCTTACACGGGTTTATCTTTATTTTCGGAACACTAAGGTTTGCAGATTTAACTATTGCTTCTGTAAAATCTTGAACAATTTCATTGATGTGTTTGGAAGGGAAGTCATGTGGATTGGTTAGGCCAATTAAATGGTTGTTGACTATATGATTGAACTGCGTCCAATTTGCTTTATTTAAGTTCCATTTAAGGGTTTGGGGTATCGGGGCGTTGATTGAAGCGTTGTCGTTATTGATCAGTATGGGGAAGTGGTCACTATTTCCTTGGAGTGTCGAATAGACAGACCAGTCAAAACCAGTTGCTATCTCCGGAGTGCAGATAGTTAGGTCTATGCTACTATAAGTTCCATGAGCAATATCGAAACGAGTTGGAGCAGTTGAATTCATTAGAATTAGGTCAAATTCATCTAGTATCTTTTCTATCTCCTTCCCTCTTGCATCGGAGTGATGACTGCCCCATAACGTGTTATGGCTGTTGAAGTCGGCTACTAGAATGAATAGTTTAGGTAGCTGACGGATAAGATTTCGTAGATCATCTCCGTGAAATAGATAACTGTTTGGTATATAAATATTGCAGATACACAGAGAGGGAGGTAGATGCAATGAGACGGCTACAGCTTCCAAATTGGGGTTTAAAGAAATTTCTTTAAGGTATATATTGTTTTTGACATAGGTAGCTACTCCTCCTCTTGCATGACTTGCATTAGTTCTGTTTTTATGATACACATTGTAAAGTCTTAGATTAGCAGCAAAATCGTTCCGAAAGTTGGTCTCTTGGAGACAGATAAATGGTTGGTTGGTGTTTATTTATTAGGAGTTGTAGGAATTCTAACTGGGATCGATAGCTGTTGATATTCCATTGGAGTAGTGTTGTTGCCATAAGTATGATAAGGAATAGCAAAAGATCCATTTCCATTATTATAGAGGGAGAGATTAGTCATCGCTAGAATAGTCTAGAGAAACATTGTTATCCATTTGGTCTTCGCTTAGGTTGACGAACTTCAGTAATTTCTTCACTATCCGAGAGCTTCTGTTTTTAATGCTTTTATCGGTGTAGTAGGGGTATAGTTTCTGTAGGGTTTTAGCGAGTCCTTCTATGTCTTGGGTGTAATTGTAAGCCACCACGTCCTTGACACCTTAGGAATTTTCGAGAAAAGATTGGAGTTGTGTGTAATTGAGAGGAGCTAGTGATGGATCAGCTTCCAAAACCTGTTTCACAGGAAGGAGCATATCGCTGATTGTTGGTTTTTGTGGCTCTTTCTTGGGTTTCTTAGAAGTGTGATTTACCTTGTGATTCTCAATTTGTTCAGAAGACTCGATTTTGGGTCTGTTGCTATTAGAAATATTTTGGTCAGTTCTTTCACTTCTGGCGAGTGACATTGGTCTTTTAAATCCAGGGAAATGTCCAGTTGTTGAGGCAGGACATGTTTCACTATGTCCAGGCACTGTTCTCTCTATTTAAATTTCGGAGAGAGAAATACCATTACAATCTTGGTTTTGAGTTTAGTTTAGGATAGCTGATGAAGTTTCATCAGGTGAATTTGTTGGAGGAAGTACTGGTTGCATTTTTGGGGTTTCTCTTGTAGTTTAGGAAAATTGGAGAGGTTAGGTTTGTCAATTTCATGAATGTCGTGAGAGGTTGGTTGATCATTTGGAACTGAGTTGTTAGTAGGACAGTCTTTGGCCAAATGTCCCTCAGTTTTACAAATAAAGCAGGTGGGTGAGTCAGATGATAGGTATATCCAGTAGTTAGTGCCATCGTATTCAAATTGTAGAGATGCAGGGAGTTTATCGAAGTCTTCATTTTCGATGTACATTTGTCTTCGAAAGCTCAAAATATGAGAGAAACCTGGGATGGATAAACCTGCTCTGATAGGGGTAATTTTAGACATGATTTTCACACCAATGTTTAACAATTCCTCTTCAATTACATAGTTGGGTATTACAGGACAAACGTTTGATAATATAATACGCTTGCTTTTTTTGTTAAGAGTGGTCGTATTTCCAAAGATACATTGTTTATTAAGATCTTGGGGTTTGCTAATATTAACTCTTCGACAACTTTCTTGCTAGAAAGAAAAATGCATATTCGTCCATTCGATATTCGTGAAACAAAACGAATGTTGCTAGGGCTAGTGAATTTTCCTACAGCTAGCACATAATCTTTGATACTGATTCCATCTTGGGATTCAATTACGATAGCTTGTTCTTTGGAGGGGAGAGATTGAGCTATAGCAGAATAGCTTGACCTTGGATTTGTTTCTTTGGTACCGGTAGTTATTGTAGTTGTCATTTGGGTGCCAGATGTACTGTTGTTAAAATCAGGGTTATTTTCAGTATTATAATAATTCATTGGTTGGTTTGGTACTTGGTGGGTTGATACGTCAGAAGTTTGATTATCCGTTGTGTTCGTTAAGAGACGCCGACCTCTATCAACAGAGGTGGCGGCCATGTTGGGTGATCTGAACAGAGTTTTAGGTTGTGTATTTTCCACTTCACGTACGGTACGGTACGGTAAGGTTTACAAATATTAGGAATAATACTTACTAAAGTGTTGTAGGTATCTAGAATACTTTGATATACGATTCGCACTCCAATGTGATATCCAAAAACCTCTCCAAATGAGATGTAACTACGGCAGCACGAACCTCGTGAACATTGTCTAGTCAGAGCCTTCGATGATGTGTATTTTATATCATTATTTGCATACATACATACATACATAAAATGGGTTGTTTTGCCCTCCGAAGGAGGACTGGCCGCCATCACAACTACGGTAATCTTCGGCCGTGGGGAACCCTTTTTATTGTGCTTTAAAAAAATGTACAAAAATATATATAAAAATATACAATTGTTCAATTGTTCTTGATGTAAATATTACTTAAAAATATATAAATGTAGTATCAAAATTTAATAGAATTACAGGTGATAGTTAGATGATGTGTGAAACGTCGGTGAGATGCGTTCAGCTCGTCTGTTCGTAGAGTAAGTTGTCTTCTTTCTTGATGTTGTAAGGTGGCCCGATGCCAGGTGGTAAGTGGCTGAGTGGAATGGATGAAAAACAATGAGAAAATGTCGGAAAATCTATGTGAAGACAAACGGTTTGTGCAAACTGGATGCTTATTGGGTTAACATTTATGGGGGATATGTGTCAGGAGGAATGATGTGTGAGAGGTCGGGGAGAATATTATGATGGAGTAGGGATAGTGCCAAGGCTTGGGGAAGTGGTTTGGATAGGCGACGTTGCCTCCGGGTAATTGGCGTCATGAGAAGGTCATAGGTAAGTGGAAGTCGTGAGTCAACTAGTGACTGCAGGGAACGTAGGCGGAGTTTGTGAAGGTGACGGTAGAGTGAGGGGAGAGTCCTGGGGTAATTTAACAGATTGCTGTCCGTGTCAAGATGAAGGCCAAATGCAACCTTCAAAACGAAGTGTTCAATAGAATTTAAAATTTGGTATTGGGGTAAGCTAGCCCCTATCCAGGCCAATGAGCAATAAGTAAGCAATGGGCGGATGAAGACCTTGTAGGTATGGATGAGCTGAAGTGGGCTAAGACCCCAGGAAACCCCTTTCAGTCCAAGGTTACTTAAATACTAAGGTTGGGCCAAGTCGGGGAGCGCGCGGCAATTGGCTGGCGGCTGTGACGTAGCTACTATGCCAAGCAGTGCTTGGGAGATAGCGGGTGAAGGGAACAGTAAATGAAATGAGAGATTTTATGAGGTTATTTTAATTATTTATATATCACATGACAATCATACAGCACAAGGAAATTCATACACAATATAATACAATTTCACTAGTACATAGGGTTGCCAGACGTTCCGTTATAACCGGAACAATTCCGTTTTATCTTGTTTTGTTCCGCGTTCCGTTTTCATCGTTAACGGAACGCCAAATATTCCGGTTTCTTTTTGTTAATTTGATAATACAGTATATTCAATTTCGGACCAATTCTCAAATGTCCCGCTTCAGAATTGATTGTAATATCTAGCTTGATTTCTGGTGGTACAGGCGCAAGTTTGAAAGAGAAAGTGATTTCTATGTCTATGTCAGATAGATGGGTACATGTTATAGATTTATTAGGGACAACAAAATTAAGTTAAGGGATATGTTAGTTCTTGTGAAGTTAATACTCAGAATTTTCCCCTCCATTGTTTATACGGGGAGAGTTTTTCTGTCATGAATATCAAATGGAGAGATGATAGAAACAGAAGCTCCATTAGTTTGATAAAACAAGAATTGTTCACATATTACAATTATGACGAATATTGTAGTGAATTTTATCAGAAGGTACTTACAAATAAAAATCCTTGCAAAGGGTCGTTCAAATGAAAAGTATTTGTAAGTTGCTGGTGTCAGAGGCCTATATGATACGTCAGCAATATCTAGTTTCAATTTTGTGTATTTGATTCTGTAATGTTTATTTTATAGGTGTGTGTATTATTTGCCGGCCCCGTGGTGTTGGGGTAGCGCGCCTGCCTCTTACCCGGAGGCCCCGGGTTCGATCCCCGGCTCCGTCACGGATTTTAAAACTGACGTGAGGGTTGGAACGGGGTGCACTCAGCCTCGTGAGGACAATTGAGTAGCTTTCTGACAGTAAGACAGCGCCCCGATCACGAATACCAAGATTAACGGCCGAGGGGACCCGACGCGCTGATGACGCGTCACCCCAATATCTGCAGGCCAAATGGCTAGGCAGCGGTCGCTTGGTCGGCCTTAGCCCATCATGGGCTGAATAGTGCCAGGGGTTGGGTTGTTTGTGTGTATTATTTATTACAACATTTAATAACCTCGATTAAAAAAAGAAAACATGTTTTGGGACGTTTGTTCCGTTTTTCCATTCTTGAAATCTGGCAATCCTAGTAACTTACATGGCAACACCAAAACAGGGATTCTACAAGGCTGATTTCGCCCTTTTCAGGCGTTTGCTTGCAGCCCTTCTTTCAGCCTCTCTGAGAGACTTAAGGGCGTTGAGGAAGCGCATTCTAATAAATGTCCTCGTTCTTACATACAGTCGAATAGCGTTCTCATTAGTGTGCGGGAACTTCTGTTGCAATACTAATACAAGCGCATGCATTATTCGTCGACCCCTTTTCAATTCATTTCCGTGAAAATTTTGAAAAATTGTTTCAAATTTTTTCACCTCATCAAACCACTCTTCACTTGGTTCAATTAAACCGCCCTTTGAAAGAACCTGTATCCAGTTCATTGTCGACAGTACATTCTGACATATTGAGAGCGGCTTAGATTGAAAGCCTAATTGGCAATGCTTCTTACACTTGAAAGCCACGTATCCAGCTACATACCTAAGGCCTTCAAAAGGCAAGTCCACATGTGACGAATAGTCTTGGATTTCCTCTCGAAAGGTGAGATTTTCAATGCATAAACCTCGAATTGATTCATCTTCTTCTAGAACTGAGTTAAGTTCCATTTCCTCGGACATTCCTTCTAGAAGCTGGTGTGTAAGGAAGCACTCATCATTATCGTCTAGTTTCTTAACAGAACTTGCACTTGAAACAGGAATATTTCCCGCATTCGCACTTATTAATAACAGACGAATTCTGTTCTTAACCTCTACTGGTAATGGGTGGTCATAGAAATGTCCAAGCCCACGTAATTGAGAAAATAAATTTTCCACACAGTCCTGATTCAGCTTCGCTGTCAAGATGAAGCGAAATCCCTGTTTAAGCAAATAATTATAAAGTCCTTTCAGAGATCTTACACTCATGAGAAAGCCTTTCTGAAATGGCAGCATTGTCTTTTTACCCACCACCCGCATATTTTCACAGAGGATCTCAAATATATCCAAAACCCGAAGCTGTTGCTCCAAACACACTCCAAAAGCTGCTTTTACTCCAGGATTATCAGGTACGCGAGAGTTAAAAATGTCCAGAGAATCGTTCACTATTTCGAGGAAATCATGGGCCTCATTCATGTCTTGAGAAACAAAACTCAGTGCCCTAGCAGTAGTCCTTGAGAAAAGTTCTGCAGCTAAGCTTACTCGCTGCCTATCACGACCTCGACAAGTTACATGCAGTTGCGTTAACTTAGGTGCAATTTTGAGTTCATTTGAATCTGCCTGAATTATTTGTTCAATGATATTCTTCTGAATTACTTTACCACTCGGCAAGACAATTCCACTGTCCAGGAAGTGATTGCGCAATAATTTCAGAAGATGTGGGAAATCCGCAAATACCCATATGTGTCTATCACAATCCAAAGGATGACTGAAATAAGTCTTGGTGTGAGAAATACCTAACTCCGACCAAAGAGCGAGATTTTTACCACCCATGTCAGACACAATAGCTACAACCTTAATACCTATCTTCTCTAGATTGACGATGATATCTTTAATAAGAACTGCTGACATGGACACATCAAAGTCATAATATACAGGTTGCTTCCATTTAGCACATAAAGATCTTACCATTAGAACCTGTACATTTTTATGTGGGCCTAAAATTTCATCCGTTCCTTGGTCATAACATATGCGGCTATCCACATTCATTTCATCAAATGAAATCACGCAGTATTTCTGCATGTCGGTGAAATTTTCAATCTGTGGTTCCATTAATTTCAACACATCATGTAAAATCCCCCTGTCGCATTTAAAATTACTAGTCCATCTCCTCAAAGTGGACAGTCCCGGCAGAGGAAAATGTAATTTATTTCGCAAATAACTGTAGCCCTTACGAGAAACTGCTCTAAGTGCAATTGCCTTACAAATTGTGTCTGAATCCCAGTTGACAGGTCTACTTAATTTGAGTGATTTTATTTGTGCAGGAGTGAAAAGTTTACCGAGAACTTCCTGCAGCCGCGAGTCTACTTCTCCATGAAGTGATTTTTGTCTTAAACATGACTTCCTCTGTAAGGCTGTAAATTTCTTGCTTAAATTTTGTGCACATTTTCTCTTCGAATTCTGAAGAAAGATTACTTGATTCCTTAAACGCACGTTCTCTGCTTTTAGTTCATGAATTTCTTTCTTTAGGAGTACTTTTTCTTCACAGCACTGGAGCCCTTCTGTAGTCGTACTGGCATCTTCAGTAAGCTTCCTGCGCTTTTTAGGAGAAACGCTTTCTATGTGCTCTATTGCCCTTTTCCGTGCGATCCGTGATTTGTTCCTCTCGTCTCTGGGAGATGTGAGCACCTGTCAAAAAACCATTGTATTAGTGTAATATTAGTCTATTGTTTGATAAAGCGAATACACTCTTAAATATTTCTTAGTGAATCATAAGCTGTTTAAATAAGTTTATTCAGGTGGAATCATATTCCAGTCTTCCTAATTAGGTGAAAAAGAAAAGCATGTGCAACTAAATGATGGCCGCTGTTTTCCACATTGTATTGCAAGCCTACAACTAGATGACATAATTGCATTGCACAAAAGAAAATACCATCACTGGCAATGTCAATATATAGGATGTTACTGACCCAACGAATTCCGTCATCCTTATTTCGGAATATTCCAGACAGTGGCATAGTTGTGTGTGTGGGGTGGAGGTCAGTTACTAGGTGCAAAGAAGATACCCCTCATTACTTTCTTTTCAAAAAATTATCTTTGTCGCAAAAATCCCGAAATAGTTAACATATCTTAGGCAATTATAGGAGATTCTCTAGGAACGCACACTCTCTGAACGTTTCACGGGTATAAGCCTATCACATTTGGTATTTAAAAATTTCCGACGCAAGTAGGCTAGCCAACTTTTAAAAATTAATAACCAGAAAAAAGAGATACGTTTTACCCTTGTATAACCTACTTAAAACACAATCATTGTTTCTAAACTAAAGAATACATCGAACATTTGCTAAGAAGCCTACTAACGAAAAAATTGGTCCTCATTTATGTTTTGTTGTTGGTCGTGGTGATTGTTTTAAGAAGTGGAACATCGAAGTCATCTCCCCCTATATTTTCTTGCTATTGCCGAATTGGTCTATAAAACCAAAAGTCTAATTAAATAGAGAATTGTGGGTTCATATGACTGCTTATAGCCTAATGCCCTTTGTTGTTGTTGTTGTTGTTGTTGTTGTTGTTGGAAAGCAGGTATTAATTTATATGATTTTAACCTACAATCTGGGGCACCTATTATTTTGAACCGCCAAGTTACGTAGTGGCTAGCACTCTTGGCTGTCACCGCGGAGGTCCGGGTTCGATTCCTGGTTCTGCCAAGAAATGTAATTCTGGTCCGAGGACTGGAACGGGGTATATTCAGCCTCGTGAGGCAAAACTGAGAAGGGGGCGGGTTCGATTCTTACCTCAACCATCCTAGAAGTGGTTTTACATGGTTTCCCACTTCTACTCCAGGCGAATGCTGTGATTGTTCCTAAATTAAGGCCAAGGCCGTCTCTTTCCGATACCTTATCTGAATTACAAATACACACAGTAATTCAGCCATCACAATAACACAGGTTATCAGTCAAATTCCACACACACACACACCCAAATACATGGAACCCCATGACCACGATGTCACAAAGCCCCTAAATGAATCAACAACAACAACAAACAACCTATTATTTTGCTACGCCACTGATTTCAGAACTCATAGACTAATATGTTTTTACTGGCTTGAGAAATAACGACCTACACTAGACGCTCAGGAGTTAAAGAGATTTGATTGCTCATATTCATGGTTATTCTTACCTGTAAAAGTGGTCGACATCCATCATTCAAATTATCAGGGCTGTTCTGAATGTCCGAGTGGGGCTCTTGAACACTGGTGAAGGGAAGATGAAGGGAAGGCACAGCATCCGTCTTGAGACGTCTTTTTTCCCTCAGTGGCAGGCCCAATAATTCATGCTCTAAATCACGATAGTAATCATCGCTCGTAAAATGGACGGAGCAGACTTTTGCATTGACTATATTCAATTTATCCCCTCGTTTACATTTTGCCAGCCAAGCTTTCACAAGAGTTGTATCTTTGGGGAAACTATGGTACACAATATCAATGTTGTCTTTTGTTTTCCTCCAATAGTTCCGGCATGTAGCAATAGCACATTCCATTGTAAGGGAACGTACATGAGTTTATTCCGCTTCAACTAGTGCACATACGATTGTACACATTGAAGTGAAGTACATTTAATACACAATATACCACCTATAAAACACGCAAATGAAACTAGGAATAAGACAAAGATCACACACAAGAAATAAAGCACTTGTTTCGCTACGGCTATTGACATTCACTGTGGCTAGCTTGTATCTCCCAGCCCACTTGCCATACTACCTACGTCACGGCTTCACGAGACCCAAGAGCGGCTAAGCAGAGGACCACCCACATTGGCACCCCCCTGCTTTCAGTCGACGGATTAGCGCCAAACGTTGGCGCGCTCTGTGGGCTTGCTGTTTGATGAGAGGTCTCCAGGAGAGCTGGTGATCAAGTGTGACTCCCAAATACACTGCCTGGCGGGAGGGAGTAATGGCTTCGTCGAAGATGTTGAGGCGGAATGGTCGGTAGTGGCTGATGGTAGACTTGAGGCCAAATAGAACTAACTGGGTTTTGGTGGTATTAATAGTGAGGTGCCATTTAGAGAACCAGGCAACCAGTGTATTTAGGTAGGCCTGGAGACGGTTGCTGAGGGTTGTGAGATTATTTGCGAATGATAGCAAAGCTGTATCATCCGCAAATTGAAAGAGCTGAGAGAACTGGTTGGGTTGGGGCATGTCATGGACGTAGATTAAATAGAGGAGCGGGGAAATCAGGGAGCCTTGAGGTACTCCTGAAAAGAGAGTGAAGGTGGAGGAGGACGCAGATCTAATTTGTATGAAGGCTCGCCTGCCCAGTAAAAAGTTACTGAGAAGGCGAACTATGGAGCGTGGGAGGTGGAGGGACATTAGTTTTAAAATGAGACCACGGTGCCATACTAGATCGAAGTCTTTTTCAAGATCTAGTAGGAGGAGGGCCGCAGGATAGCCGGAGTTGATATGGGGAGTGATAAGGCTGACTAATCGAAAGAGTTGAGTTTGTGTGGAAAATTGAGGGCGAAAACCTGCTTGAGTGGGGGGCAAAACGTTAATGGAATTGAGGAATGTGTAAAGTCGACGGGCTAAGATGGCTTCAAACAATTTAGTAAAAAAGGATAGCAAGCTGATTGGCCGGTAGGAGGAAAGAAGAGATGGAGGTTTACCTGTTTTAAGAAACAAGATAATTTTGGCTGTCTTCCAATGGGAAGGGAAGTTACCGGTATGTAGAATAAGTGTGTAAGCTATGGCTAGAAAATGTAGGAAGATGAGAGGAGCTTGTTTTATGTGTTGGTAAACCACCCCGTCTGTCCCGGGAGCAGTATTGCGTCGTTTGCCTAGCTGGAATGAAATGTCGTCGATCGTAATGGGTTGGTTTAGTGGTGATTCGGGGTCTAAGGTCGGTATGTGGTCAAAATTGGGTGTCAGGAGGGGGAGATGGGGGTCAGTTTGCTCGCAAACGGTCGCATGGTTTGAGCAATCATGTCGGTTATGGGGTGCGTCACTGTAGATGTCAGTCAAGTAGTGGGCAAAGGTGTCAGCTTTGTCTTTGTCGGAGAATAAATGACCGTTGTGCCCTCGGATAGGGTACTGGCATTCCTGTTTTTTTTGTCCAGTAAGTTGTTTGAACGTTTTCCAGAAGGGGCGAGCTTGAGTTTCCTGTGCTAGGCGGGAGCAAGAGTCAATCCACTTCTTTTTCTTTATGGCTTTAATATAGGACCGGGCATGTCTTTGGAATTGTCGGTGTCTTGTCAGTAGGTCTGGGTCAAAAGTCCTGAGGTAGGCACTATACTAGCTACGGGAGAGTTTCAAAAGTTATTTGCGCGGCCGTGAATATTTACATCAAGAAATCTAATCTGAAACTACCAGTGTGAAAAAAGTTTAAATCTCTTGAAAGCTAACAAAGTACATGCATAGTCAAGTATTTATTTTATTTGGATTTAAAATATCTTTATACACCTAAATATATGCAGTATTTTGACAATAATGACAGTAGAATTGTCTTAGGCCAATAATTCTTGCATATAATTGGCAGTCGAGCCTTCTGGAGAAAACGCCAACTTGATTCTAAATCTTTCCGCATGGCGCTGCGTGTCTGCCATATATCTCACAGTTCACGTAACGCTACCTATGAATACGATAGTGTACCTCAGAGCTGGGACGAGCAAATCTGTTCACTGGCACTCACTCTCGTAAGGTAAACCTGAGACCCGAAGAGACGGTGAAACCGTCTACGGGGGCCCGCAGGGAAACGACTGCTATTGATTGATTGGTAAAACTGAAAGAAGACGTGGGTTCGATTCTTAGCTCAGCCATGCTGGAAGTGGTTCTCTGAGGTTTCCCACTTCTATTCTAGGCAAATGCCGGAATGGTTCCTAACTTACGGCTACGGCCGGCTCCTTCCCAAGCCTCGCCTGTATTACAAATGCAAACACTAATACAGCCCAATAACTCAGGTTCTCAGACAAAATTACACACACACCCAAGTACACGAGGCTAAATGACCACTAAAAATGTTTTAAAATTGTATTGTGTAATATCCTCTAGTTGATTAGTCTGGTTTAAATCTGTCTGTTAGGTAGTCAGCCCGAAGGCTGGTTGGGTCCTCAAAAAGTACCGCGGTTAGGTTATGTGGGTAGATACCCTCCAATTCCCAAGGCAGCGCTATATTCAGGCGTACTAGGCAAGACGAGGAGAGTGGTAGTTTGCCATTGCTTTCCTCACTGAAGCAGAACAGCAGTACTAGGCCTAACCCTAAGAGTAGTTCGTCAGTGTATAAATATGTGTAGTGTGGATGCTGTCTTTTCTACAATACCTACCATACAATACATAAGTAGCTAAGCGGTGTTACGCCTAAGTTAACGGCGTTACTTTAGAGAGGATTAAATTACTTGTTTGTGGCTCTATGGAAATATTTTGTATTTATTTTTTGGCATAAAAAACAAGATGTTCAGTAAAGAACATATAGCCTACTTTCTCCTAAATGCGTGGGTATTGTTATAACTCTTTGTCCTTTTCAAGGAGTTGTAGTAGCTTGTTGAAATACAACGTGATATGCGGATATTAAACATGAATATGAGGTGCCCTTTGCTAGTGCTACCTCTGTACCAAATTTCGTTCAATTCGGTTTCACCGTGTTTGAATTGATAGGGGGAATCGATTTTCACACATACATGGCCGCTATCTTCAAACTATTGGGCTGATGACCTTGTTATTCGGGCAAAAGATGCTTACCACATAAAGGTATCTTGCTGCAAAATTCAGTAGAGATCAGATGATTAGGTTGGTCGTAATTTGATTTAAGCTTTTAACATTTGGGTGGCCGCCATTACGTTTCAATCAAGATGGCGACAAAATAAAACATAACATTGAGTTGCCTTTTGCAAGTGCGACCTCTGTACCAAATTTCGTTCAATTTGGTTTCACCGTGTTTGAATTGATAGGGGGAATCGATTTTCACACATACATGGCCGCTATCTTCAAACTATTGGGCTGATGACCTTGTCGTTTGGTCAAAAGATGCTTACCATATAAAGGTATGTTGTTGCAAAATTCAGTAGAGATCAGATGATTAGGTTGGTCGTAATTTGATTTAAGCTTTTAACATTTGGGTGGCCGCCATTACGTTTCCGTCAAGATGGTGGCGATATAAAACATGACACTGAAGTGCCCTTTGCTAGTGCTACCTCTGTACCAAATTTCGTTCAATTCGTTTTCACCGTGTTTGAATAGATGGGGGGAATCAATTTGCACACATACATGGCCGCCATTCGCAAATTATTAGGCTGATGACCTTATGAAATGAAAATCCACAGCCTGCTTCCAGTCTCCGACCGGGTCAGGAATGGAATGAATGAAGCCCCCATCTAGCGGCGAGGATATGAAATGTGCCGGCTGCCGAGGCCTGACGCACTCCTCTGGGGCAATGATTAAATGAATGACAGATGAAATGAAATGTTAGTGGAGAGTGTTGCTGGAATGAAATTTTGACAGGGAAAACCGGAGTACCCGGAGAAAAACCTGTCTGCCTCCGTTTTGTCCAGCACAGATCTCACATGGAGTGACCGGGATTTGAACCACGGACCCAGTGGTGAGAGGCCGGCGTGCTGCCGCCTAAGCCACGGAGGCTTCTTCGCTGATGACCTTATATTTTGGTAAAATGATTCTACATACATAAAGGTATATTGTTGCAAAAATCCGTAGAGATCAGATGATTAGGTTGGTCGTAATTTGATTTAAGCTTTGCCCATTTGGGTGGCCGCCATTACGTTTTCGTCAAGATGGCGGCGATATAAAACATGACTCTGAGGTGCCCTTTGCTTGTGCTACCTCTGTACCAAATTTCGTTCAATTCGGTTTCACCGTGTTTGAATTAATAGGGGGAATCGATTTGCACATAAACATGGCCGTCATCCGCAAACTATTGAGCTGATGACCTTATAGTTTGGTCAAACGATTTTACATACATAAAGGTATATTGTTGCAAAAATCGGTAGAGATCAGATGATTAGGTTGGTCGTAATTTGATTTAAGCTTTGCACATTTGGGTGGCCGCCATTACGTTTTCGTCAAGATGGCGGCGATATAAAACATGACACTTAGGTGCCCTTTGCTAGTGCTACCTCTGTACAAAATTTCGTTCCATTCGGTTTCACCGTGTTTGAATTAATAGGGGGAATCGATTTGCACACAAAAATGGCCGTCATCCTCAAACTATTGGGCTAATGACCTTATAGTTTGGTCAAACGATTCTACATACATAAAGGTATATTGTTGCAAAAATCGGTAGAGATCAGATGATTAGGTTGGTCGTAATTTGATTTAAGCTTTGCACATTTGGGTGGCCGCCATTACGTTTTCGTCAAGATGGCAGCGATATAAAACAAGACACTGAGGTGTCCTTTGCTAGTGCTACCTCTGTACAAAATTTCGTTCCATTCGGTTTCACCGTGTTTGAATTAATAGGGGGAATCGATTTTCACACAGACATGGCCGTCATCCGCAAACTATTAGGCTGATGACCTTGTAGTTTGGTCAAAGGATGCTCCCCACATATAGGTATGTTGTTGCAAAATTTGGTAGAGATCGGATGATTAGGTTAGTCGTAATGTGATTTAAGCTTTGAACATTTGGGTGGCCGCCATTACGTTTTCGTCAAGATGGCGGCGATATAAAGCATGACACTGAGGTGTCCTTTGCTAGTGCTACCTCTGTACCAAATTTCGTTCAATTCGGTTTCACCGTGTTCGAATTGATAGGGGGAATCGATTTGCACACAAAAATGGCCGTCATCCTCAAACTATTGGGCTAATGACAGACTCACACACACACACACACACAGACACAGACAGATACACTTTTTTTCGCCCTGTGTTGATCTCATAAGTCTACTTTCATTTTTTGCAAAAATCGAAAGTAGGCTAATGATGTGTGATTATTTCTATGTTGGCTATGGAATTGTTACCGGTACGTAAGAACTCCCTTTCAGTTCTAGTAATTTAATTAAGTATTGCTCTATTGATTCACTTATCCACAGTACATAGGCTACAGGTAATACGCCCTATACCAATATCGGGGAATATTTACTCAGACACAATTTGCATTAAATGAAATGTGCAACATTGGAAATAATGGCTGCACTCTACACGACGCCGCAACCACCATTTCTAAACTCAGTAAAAATAAACAAGATGTTCAGTAAAGAACATATAGCCTACTTTCTCCTAAATGCCTGGGTATAGTAATAACTCTTTTTCCTTCTCAAGGAGTATAATTGAATGTTGGTTGTAGTAGCTTGTTGACATACAACGTGCTATACGGATATTAAACGTTGATTGATTGAATCCTCACCGGAATTATATATACACACACCAATACAGCCATCACACTAACACAGGTTATAAGACAAAATTCGACACTCACCCATGTACACGGGGCTAAATGACCATGATGTCCATGCATCTCATATGAAACAACAACAACAGCTTCCTACTCAAATGCTTCCCCGTTTAAAAGTACACACACTAGTAAGCCTACAGACATCACATTGGCACGGGTTATCAGACAACTTCTATACACACCCAAGTGAACGGGGCTACAAGACGATGATGCCGCAAAACCCTTAAAGAATCAATAAAAAATAGAGCAAAATAACAACAATAGTCTTTACCGCGGTTCAAGTTCAACGAATATTAATCGCGGTATTCGAGTGTTGAAATGTGTTGTGTTATAAGTAGGGCTCGGATTCGAGCATATTTGCATATTTTTTCCTGAATAGTACACATTGAAAGAAGCCTTTCGGTGGTATTTTCACCTCTCTGGGACCAACAGAATTGAAATTTATCGAGCATATAAATGCACAAAACCGCGGTTTTCAGAATATAAGCATATAAATGCATATTCATTTGGTTTTCGTCTAAATAGTTTGTTCTTTTTCGAATCCCCCCCGAATTCGGATCCTGACCATTCTTAAGGTTCGAAAACAGAAATAATTATTGAAAAGTCTATCTGGTACGAATAATAGAACCACAGGTTTTTAACCTTTAGTGAGGTCGTTCTCGTCATTGAAACTTTTATTGATTGATTTAAGAAAATAATTCAAAACTGAAAACATAGAAAAAATTCTTGTTGTACAGACCAATGCAGATCCACTTCACTGACTCGCCTAATTCTGAACATTTTGTAAATGAAGTTTTAAACTGTAACTTTTATAAGAAAACTTCTCTCATATATACTTGAAAAACTTGAAGCGAGTATATTGCAGTGTATCATACATACAATTAGAAAATAAAGCTTTTATATAAAGGTATGTTATTGGTTTTTTTCGTTTCACTTTCCTTTCTATAGTTGTTTTTGAGCATATTCTGCATATTTAAACGCATATAATGAGATTTTCGAGCATATCTATCGAGCATATAATGGGTTTTTAGAGCATATCTATCGAGCATAAAACACATGGTTTTCGAGCATATCTGGAGATTTTATCGAGCATATAAATCCGAGCCCTAGTTATAAGTATATATACAGTATATATAATATTTTCGACTGCAAATAAGTTACACACTACAGTATACGAGGCACGTCCAGAAAGTAAGTTCCGTTTGGTAATAAAATTAAATTGTGTACAGATACAGAAAAAATATTTATTGCACAACATTCTACACCTCTTAAACTACTTTTCCACATAACTGCCGAACTATTGCAGGCATTTGTCATAGCGTGGCACAAGTTTTTGGATACCTTCTTCATAGAAGTTTGCCGCCTGTGTCTTCAACAAGTTGGAAACATCTTCTTTCAGCTCGTCGTAATTGTTGAAGTGTTGACCGCCAAGGAAAGACTTGAGATGTGTGAACAGATGAAAGTCGCTAGGAGCGAGGTCAGGGCTGTACGGAGGGTGGTCAAACACGTCCCAGCCAAATCCCTGTAGGAGGTTTTTCGTCACATTTGCAGTGTGTGGTCGTGCGTTGTCGCGAAGAAAAACAACACCTTTTGACAGCAACCCTCGGCGCTTATTCTGTATTGCGCGGCGCAATTTCCTAAGTGTCTCGCAGTAAGCATCTGCGTTGATTGTTTGACCACGCGGTAAGAAATCAATGAGTAAGATGCCTTTCCAGTCCCAGAACACTGTGCACATCATTTTCCGAGGTGTCAAGATTTCTTTCGGCTTAACCTTTGCTGGGGATGACGTGTGCCTCCATTCCATTGATTGCCGCTTACTTTCAGGGGTGTCGTAAGAAACCCAAGTTTCATCTCCTGTGACTATCTGTGCCAGAAATTCTTCGCCGCCTTCATTGTAAGGGGTCAAAAACTGAAGTGCACTACCCATCCGTTTTGTTTTGTGTTGCTCCGAAAAAATCTTGGTACCCAACGTCGGCAAAGTTTACGAAAGTTCAGTTTTTCGGTAACAATTTCATGTAGTGATCGTGAGATTTGGGGAAATTCCATAGCGAGAGCACTAATTGTAAACCTGCGGTTTTCCCGGATCTTGTCATCAATCGCGTGAACCAGTTCTTCTGTAACCAAAGATGGACGCCCACTTCGTTCTTCATCGTGCACTTCACTACGTCCTTCATTGAACTGTCGGACCCACCTTCTCACCATTGAATCACTCATCGCATTTTGTCCATACACTTGGCAAATTTGCCGATAAATTTCAATTGGTTTCACTTTCCTAGCATTCAGAAAACGAATCACAGATCTGATTTCACAAGCGGCGGGATTTTCAATCAACACCGACATTGTACGAGTAAACATGCAAAACAACGCGTACGTGGCTGACAGCGCTCTCCAAATGGTGCACGTTTCTTCTCCTTGATGCAGCGCGTCTACCGCGCATATACGGAACTGCGCTGCAGCGGAACGTACAACTAGTTGAAGACACAGGCGGCACACGTCTATGAAGAAGGTATACAAACACTCGTGCCACACTAAGACAAATGCCTGCAACATTTCGGCAGTTATGTGGAAAAGTAGTTTAAGGGTTGTACCATTTTGTGCAATAAATATTTTTTCTGTATCTGTACACAATTTAATGTTATTACCAAACGGAACTTTCTTTCTGGACGTACTTCGTATATGCTTAACATTATAACGTGTGAGTGGTTTTAAATCATAGTTCCGCCCCTTAAAACAACAATAACTAACAAACTAGTTATAAATCAATATATAGTCTACCAAAAAGAACGAAATAAAGAAACTTCAACCTGCAGTGATTTGATCCACGAACCCCCAGACCAGGCCCCGGACTAAGGTGATAGACGCCCTGGGCAAATGGTCCACTGGCGCCCTTTTTCTCATTTATGTGTTATAAAAATAGCATAATAGATTTTTTTCAAACAACTACGTTACTAATATTGTATCACATGAACTAATAAGAAAAGTAAGTCGTTCATACAATTCTGTAGCCATTTATTGATACATTAATCACACTAAACCCCAATATTACAAATACAAAAGTTAAATTTTAAAAGTACAATATACAGAAACATTTCAAATCAAAGTTTTTTTTCTGGCTTTTAACTTTGCAAATTTATTTATGTATTCAAAAAAGTCTGTGCTAAGGGTTACGTCTTTTTCACAACACAATAACAATAGAGAATTGAGTTTGCTGTCTGAAAGAGTTATAATAAGTTACTGTATTATAATATAATCATGATTAAACATAAATACTACCAATGTGTGTGATATTTAATATTACTTTTATTTTATATTAGCGTAATTTATAGTTATTTTATCCTACGTTTTAAAGATTTCCATGTCATACTTATTTTTAATGTTGGGATTGTTGGGTCAACCTTTTTCTGCGTTCAGCGTCACCTAAATTTCGGCGCCCTCTAATATTTGGCGCCCTGGGCAAATGCCCAGTATGCCCGTGTATAGCCCGGGGCCTGCCCCAGACTAAGAGCCCAAGTCGCTACCATTACGTCACGGATGCCCTACAATAATACTTGAAAAACAACTGGTTTAGTATAATTGTAGGCTATCATATTTTGTGTTGAAATCAACGATTTCATTAGCGTTTACTGGCGTTTCTATAAACCATTTGATACTAAATATGTATTATTTTGTTCAGTACAGGGTGGGCACAAAGTCCCGTTACCCCTATACATTTCAGGAAATACATTGATTTTTTAACATTTTCTGTTTCAGATATAATCAATGGCTGATACTAGTGACTATAGCATTGAAGAACGCATTGTCACAAGCACTTGGGTTCATGAGAGACCAAGAACAGGGAAAACGTTGGATCAGGTGCGTAGTGACTTTGAGCAGCGATTCGGACGACAGCCTGCTCAAAAGACAACTCTTTGGTCGATATGGGTGCAACTTTAAGTCTTGTTTCATGTGTTTGCACAGAGTTGACCGGGGTATACCCAGTTCCGCGAATCGTTTACGAGTTGACTTCGTTGGTGATCTTTCCACTGACTCCGCGACTTCTCGGCATTGTTCCTCTCTTGTTGATGGTCGACCACTTCTTGGTTTGTCCTTCACGCTGCCTGTAGCGAACAGTTTCTTTTCCCAACGTAAAAGTGTAGTCTTTTGAGGAGGCTGTCGTCCGAATCGCTGCTCAAAGTCAGTACGCCGTTCCGTGATTACTTCCGATTGGCAACACTTCGAGATATTCTGACTACGCAGTTGTTTTCTCCATGTCTTGTTCGTGATAGATCCGCTGCAGCCGCTTTCTCCAAGTGTTGCTAATGGGAAGTTATCTTGGAACGAAATTGACCAATTTTGCCGCCAAAATTACCGGGGAAGAAAGTTGTTTGAGAGGCGACCAAATGAGTAGTATTCCCCCCCCCCCCCCCCCCCCCAGATTGTATTTTTCTTTTTATGATTGATGTGTTGTGGTAAAACTGCAGTAAACATTTCATAACTGTATGACTAGCAACTTTTGAGAAACAAAACATTTTAGTAGTGTACCCGTTCGTCCTGGGGATGCGATGACCCATCTGCTATAACATCGCATTCCTGGAGTTCCGGGACAGAGCGGAGTTGAATGAACCTCTAGTCAAATAAGGAATGTGTCGGAAATTCAGCTGAGTTCTCGAAAAAGCAGTGGGTATCACGAGACAAAGTATCTCTAGGGTCGTTACGGGCTTAGGTTTAATAGAAATAATGCAAATATAAATGGGCGCCATCAACTGAATTCCTAGCAAACCACTTCCTTTCCGGATAAGCCTTACTCAAGACAAGGAAAGAAAAAGGAACATCACACCATCATCAGATCACAACTAAGATAAAAACAAATTTATTTTACTTTGATAGTCAGACAGACATTTTAAATATAACTCCTACCTAAGAGTATGGTCGAATGCCAAAGTTAAATTGTCATTGTCCAAAAATCGAACCATCTCCTTTCTATTCCAAAATTATTTTCATCCACATAACAAGATAAATTTATAAAGTTCTCTTGGATTCTCAGGATCACTGTAGCACTATGTCTTTCGTCACTGACATTTGTGAAACCTGAGACCTAATTTCTCTTTAATTTAACATCAATGTGGATTTAAAAATGTTATTAATCTGTCTAAACATACACATATAATAATCACACATATTAAATATCACGTAAATTTATGGTTTGCATGGCATAATTTGAATGTTGAACATGTTAATCAAATGCTCCTAAACATCGAATAATTAATTTACACTATTTACATCGTCATTCATAATCACTTATCTGTGAATTACAGATAATTCATATTCTCATTGGTCATCATTATCGTCATCATCAAAATTAAATATTTCTCACATTAATTCTCACTCCAAAATTCTACATATTCCTGTCAGAATCATTAATTCATCACCATTACATCATATAAATCCTCAACTCAAGTTGCAATTCCTTCACATATCTCAATTAAATTTATTTAATTCCATATAAATTCATTAATCATCAGCTTCGTTAATTAATCATCTCCTTCTAATTCAGTTATTCATCATCATTACAATCGTCTATTAATTTATTTCAATCAGTTTATTTATTCAATCTTTAATTCATCCATTTATTTAATTCATCGATTTATTTCAAAATTTAATTTATCAAATTATTTAAATTTCAATCATCTGGTTATTTAGTTTTTCATTATTTCATCTAGTCATTCTGATTCTTATTTCATTAGGTCAGATCGTTAATATGCTTAAATCTCAGATTATTATTTCGTTAATTATTATTTTCAGAAAATCTTGTATTATCAACTTCATTTATTTGTTTAATTTCCTAACAAATTGTTTAATAAGGTTTATAGAACGTTGTCTTACAGTTTTATCACTTCCCAGTTATATCTCGTATTTAATTTATCATGCCAAAAAATATTATTGCCTCCACGACATCACGTTGGATCTAACTATCCACAACGACATTACATTTCTTCAATACTTCAAATATCACATTTGAATATAATAATTATTCCACAAAACTCCATAAATATTCAGCACATACAGCATGAATCTCAACAATTACGCTAGATTGGGTACGACGACCTCATGTCTGCCTCAAAATACATTATCAACGTCGCAACTATCACATGGCAAATTCCACAAAATGCCTATCACAAATTTCACTTAACCATGTTGCATGATCTACAAAAATATATAACTGGCTTCAAATTATCAACGCACATAATCTCCAATACTGTAATTACTCTGATCACATCTAGACAACTTCTTAAACAATTGGAAAAATATTACTTCAGTAACTTATGATCTGCTTTCAAATAGCATAAATCCTCTTACAATTCTTATAATTCACATCACAGAAAAACACCAATGTGCTATAATCTCTCATATCAAAATCTGCAATACTGATCTGCCTTGAAATAAATCTGACCATTAATGATTAATCTTATAAGATTCAATTACTTTAAATCCTTCTCAAAGGTATCAAACACAATTATAAAAATCATCAAAAGCATCAGCTGTAACAGCTGTTAAACTGAAATTACTCTCAAAAGAGTATAGCAACAAAATATTGGATTGGCAAACAAGAATGACTAAATGCAATCCTGTTGACATTTATCGTTACTTTATTTATCAAAATTTCGACTGATATGTGACTAGTAGTTCCTTGTTTGATTCACTTACATCTCATGTACATTCGGATGATAAAAATGAGTCCCTCAATGGCGAGTAAGATGTGTAACCACCGTACAGTCGTATAAATACGAAAGACCTCGCCCCGTCGACTTGGATGATAGTTCCCTGAACGATGGGTAAGATGAGTAGCCACCATACAATCGTATAAATACGAAGGACCCCATCTCGTAGTCTATATGAGTGAATGTACCAGATAGGAATCAACAAGTTTCTAGCTGTCATATAAAAGCGATGTTCATTCACTAAAGTGAATAACTTCTTAATATCTCCAAACAATCCAATGGAAAAAATCCCTACTGATGAATAATACACACTCGCTAGTATGCAATGAACTGACGAAGTAATTTCTGATAATCAATTGCAGATCACGAGTTCGAAATACTCGTTACTCAAAAAAACTATTCATGAAAAATATCCTAGCTGGAAAAATGTCTAAAAGACCAAACATCTGCTTAATAAAGCCAATCAATGGTGAGAATTTCGTATAATGATGCCTGCCATATCATATGGTCACTCCATATTCTAGCAAATTCGAAGTATATAAATTCAAACCATGTCTTAATAATCGTATCACTCCTATTAGAAAAATATACATGTGTGCCCAGTATTCATGAAAATAATCGTATCAGGTAGTTATGACTCTTACAGTACCTTTCATAATCAGCTGTAATTAAATTTCCAAGATCGTCGATTTTCCCTACATAAAGAATTTCTCGAAAGATCGGCGTGAATATCATTTCATCCATGAAATGACGATTGCATTCGAAATCCCAAGTGAATCAGCTGGTGGACTCCTCTCGTCAGGAATCGAATCCATCGCTCTGCGGTGCCATCTTGTCTCTATCAGTGTCTACTCGGACATGTTGAACTTCGGATTACCCATAGCGGATATTGTCCAACTCCTTCTCGAAAAAGTTCATGGAAACAGTGGACCCCCTACTCCTCTTCTAAGTTACGCCACTGTTCCGTTAAATGTCCAGTTTGAGTATTGAAAGTTCAATCTCAAATGACTACTAAGTCCCACTTGCGTAAAATAAAATTTCACTTGAGAGTGTTCAAGTTTACGAAACTCCCTGTAGTTGTCTGTATTAGGTAATTCATGAAACTGCATAAGAAATAAATCTTATTCATGCACGATCTAATGTTCATCAGTGCCTATGCTAACAACATTCCGTTTACTTGAAATAGTTCAAGTAGCTTTGAATGCGTTATATAAAAGCATAGTCATGAAGTTATTCATGAAAGACTGTGTTCAAACTGCGTTGAAATGTCGCTTGTAATAAAGCCTTCAACTATTTGCAGTGCCGTCCTAACATATCCCGGCCGTCTGTGATTGCTTCCTCGGCCAGCCCGCCTGGCCTTCGCTGCTCGGCGATGCAGGAACTGTCGCCTACACTTCTGCCGTGACAGTTTCGGTATGTTACGTGACCTTCACTGTGCGTCTCGCTGCGCTATAGAGCTGCTCCTACCTGCTCGTCTGACTGAGCTCAACTGATTCTGCTGGCACTGTCTTCTTGCTTATGTGCTCGGCGCAGGCACGTGGTGTAGTCCCCCACCACTGTGCTCTCACGTCACGATCATAGTCTCGAACCCAGATCATCTCGGCTGTTCCGTTATAAAATAACTTAAGTGTTATCTGACTTCCATAAAATTATTTCCACATATAATGCATGCTATATATCCTCTTCTAAGATGTTTAATTGCTATAATTCCATATATATCTCAATAAAGCTTCACATCTCTATCCATAATTCCATCTTCTCACAGATATCAATGCCTCCTTGATTCTAGACCTCCTACGTCATCTGGACATTCTTCTTGATGCGATCGGTGCGCTATCTTTTCCTAATTCTTTCCAAAACCTCAACTACAGCTTAATGTCTGCTGGCGTAGCCGATAGCCTAAACTAGGTATCGGGTACAGTAGGAAACAAGATGTTCAGTAAAGAACATATAGCCTACTTTCTCCTAAATGCATGGGCATTGTTATAACTCTTTGTCCTTTTCAAGGAGTATAATTGAATGTTGGTTGTCGTAGCATGTTGAAATACAACGTGCTATAGGGATATTAAACATGAATATGAGGTGCCCTTTGCTAGTGCTACCTCTGTAAAAAAAATCATTCAATTCGGTTCCACCGTATTTGAATTGATATGGGGAATGGATTTGCACACATACATGGCCGCTATTTGCAAACTATTGGGCTGATGACCTTGTAGTCAGTCACAAGATGCTTTCCACAAAACGGTATGTTGTTGCAAAATCTGGTAGAGATCAAAATATTAGGATGGTCGTAATTTGATTCAAGCTTTTAACATTTGGGTGGCCGTCATTCCATTTCCATCAAGATGGCGGCGAGATAAAACATGACACTGAGGTGCCCTTTGCTAGTGCTACCTCTGTACCAAATTTCCTTCAATTCGGTTTCACCGTATTTGAATTGATAGGGGGAATCGATTTGCAGACATACTTGGCCACCATCTGCAAACTATTGGGCTGATGATCTTGAAGTTTGGTCAGAATATGCTTCCCACATAAAGATATGTTGTTGCAAAATTTGGTAGAGACTAGATTATTAGGTTGGTCGTAATTACATTTTAGCTTTTAACATTTGGGTGGCCGCGATTACGTTTCCGTCAAGATGGCGGTGATATAAAGCATGACACTGAGGTGTCCTTTGCTAGTGCTACCTCTGTACCAAATTTCGTTCCATTCGGTTTCACCGTGTTCGAATTAATAGGGGGAATCGATTTTGACACAAAGATGGCCGCCATCCGCAAATATTAGGCTAATGACCTATTAGATTGGTCAAAGGATGCTCCCTCCATAAAGGTATGTTGTTGCAAAATTTGGTAGAGATCGGATGATTAGGTTAGTCGTAATTTGATTTAAGCTTTGAACATTTGTGTGGCCGCCATTACGTTTCCGTCAAGATGGCGGCGATATAAAACATGACACTGGGGTGCCCTTTGCTAGTACTACCTCTGTACCAAATTTCGTTCCATTCGGTTTCACCGTGTTCGAATTAATAGGGGGAATCGATTTTGACACAAAGATGGCCGCCATCCGCAAACTATTAGGCTGATGACCTATTAGTTTGGTCAATGGATGCTTCCTCCATAAAGGTATGTTGTTGCAGAATTTGGTAGAGATCGGATGATTAGGTTAGTCGTAATTTGATTTAAGCTTTGGACATTTGTGTGGCCACCATTACGTTTCCGTCAAGATGGCGGCGATATAAATCATGACACTGAGGTGCCCTTTGCTAGTACTACCTCTGTACCAAATTTCGTTCCATTCGATTTCACCGTGTTCGAATTAATAGGGGGAATCGATTTTCACACAACGATGGCCGCCATCCGCAAACTATTAGACTGATGACCTATTAGTTTGGTCAAAGGATGCTCCCCCCATAAAGGTATGTTGTTGCAAAATTTGGTAGAGATCGGATGATTAGGTTAGTCTTAATTTGATTTAAGCTTTGAACATTTGTGTGGCCGCCATTACGTTTCCGTCAAGATGGCGGCGATATAAAACATGACACAGAGGTGTCCTTTGCTAGTGCTACCTTTGTACCAAATTTCGTTCAATTCGCGTTCACCGTGTTCGAATTGATAGGGGGGGACAGACATTCAGAGTACATACACTCACACACCCACACACAGACTCACACCCACACACAGACTCACATACACACACACAGACAGACACACTTTTTTTCGCCCTGTGTTGATCTCATAAGTCTACTTTCATTTTTTGCAAATATCGAAAGTAGGCTAAAACAGTTTGTTTTAGCACTGTTTAAAAAAGGTAACACATTCCATCTCCAAAAGTATTAGAGCTAGAGCAGAGAAATTTTAAATTAAACCCCTTTTATAGACGTTTATTAACTTCATGTAAAACAATGAATGAAATGCTATTACTGTAGGGACAAATGAGCATCAAACGAAATTTAGAGCTGTCCCTAAACTTTCTACAAGCGCTGTACAAAGAACACACAATAATACGTGTCAAAATCCAATCGTAAATCACGAAACAACATTCTTTGTGAAAGACAATTTCCATTGGAGCAGGAAGATATTCCAACCGTCGCTCCACTTCGCAAAGAGCATAATATTAAACTTAAAGAAATCACACCCCGTTGATCATTACAAGATATTTTTTTTTAAGAAATAATGTTTAGTCTGTTTTAGAGTAATCTACAATCACCAACTGTTGAGATATGTCATTTCCACTAAATTGTTTTATAATAACATCAATTTACCACTTTATGAGTTAGCGGTCTTTAAATTAGCCACCTATTATATGGACAAATGGTATTAGCAAAGATGCAGATGGTTGAATCTTTTAGCCTTCTATGCCCAAGATAGCGGGTTCAAACCCGGCCGAAGCCGTCAGATTTTTAAGAGCGTTAAAAATCCCTCAGTTTGCCTTCCTTCGGAGGGGAAGTAAAGCCGGCGGTCTCATGTCATAGATTTATGGCATGTTAAAGAACCTTCCACTAATTACACCTGTGTGAAGTTAAATTGGATAGGTTAAGAATGTAAACAACGCTCTTAGGTTTCTACGTTCGTTGCCAAGAGCCGACTGCGGTGGCGTCTAGTAGCTAAGTTCTGAAGTTGGCCTAGTAGTCGTTGACGGTGGCGCTTGGCGGCAAAAGTAGGAACTATTTGGAAAATTCTAAGTTGCATACTTAAATTAAAAAACAGATAACACACACTAATACAGTCATCATAATTAACACCGGTTATCAGACAGATTCTACACACACCCAAAGTACACGGGGCTACATGACCGCGTTGTCGCAGCCCCTAAACTTAAGAACCAACCAACCAACCAACCAAATCTTTTAGCCACCTATTATATGGACAAATGGTATTATCAAAGATGCACATGGTTGAATCTTTTAGCCACCTATTATGTGGACAAATGGTATTATCAAAGATGCACATGGTTGAATCTTTTAGCCACCTATTATATGGACAAATGGTATTATCAAAGATGCACATGGTTGAATCTTTTAGCCACCTATTAAATGGACAAATGGTATTATCAAAGATGCACATGGTTGAATCTTTTAGCCACCTATTATATGGACAAATGGTATTATCAAAGATGCACATGGTTGAATCTTTTAGCCACCTATTATATGGACAAATGGTATTATCAAAGATGCACATTGTTGAATCTTTTAGCCACCTATTATATGGACAAATGGTATTATCAAAGATGCACATGGTTGAATCTTTTAGCCATAAATCGACGTAATTGTTACGGATCGGGTTTTTACCTATTTTGATATATTTTATATTAATTATTTCAAAGGGAAAAATCCAAGTATAATAATCAACTTTGCTCGCAATTATAATACTGTAGTTTCATCCAATGGCCTTGGCGGCGTATTTTCTAATTGAACGCATGAAGGCTGCCAATCAAGTTCCATTTCAAGTGGGCCGTGGTGGCGCAGCGGTCAAGCTGTTGGTCTCTCACCAAGGTGGACCGGGTTCGATTCGCGGTCAATGCATGTGAGATTTTCCAAGTGAAATGGCATGTCCTGTGGTTCGGATTCCACGTAAAGAGGAGGTCCCGTGGCTCATGATCGCGCGATTAACTGTCACGTTATACTAAAAGCTTCCTTTTTTCTTCTTTCCTGTCGACCGCCCTCGGTCAACTCTTCTCGGAGAGGAGACCGGCACAGGTATGTGGAAGCAATGCTGGACTCAGCTGGGGTCTTGTGGTCGCCAACCCACGTCCCACTAGATGTGAGCCCCTGGGGGAGATTGTATCATAATCTGAAAATGTGCTCGTGTATGCATTTTCATGCGACGCTACTTTCTTGTATCCAAGTTAGCTTTGATAACTTAGTATAACAAAAAGATTTTAATTTTATATTCGCTTATCCCCTCAGCTTCACCCAGCGACTCTGCAAGGGATCATTCCTCTACCGTCGCGAGGACGGTGTCTGGGAGCTGAACACACATTGTCAGTGATATAACTGGGGATGGTGACAGGCGACCGCTAACCTTTAAGCTTACCCTGTGTAAACCGTCGAAAATGTCTATATACTATGAGAATTGTTCAGCATGAAAAGTTCTACAAGAAAGACACAGACAGCATATCTCTATCTTCAATACATCACCCACTATAAGTCTTTTTAGCCCATTTTCAATTTTGAAAAAAAAAATAGGCTTATAATAATAATCTTTATTGCAGCCTGTGGCCATGTTGTTGACGTACAGTATACATTTCGTACACTAGTCTGTGCTGTATGCCACTATCGACATGGTTCGTTTTGGGCAAGAAACAATATGATACATTTCACATACATCCCCACATAGTTCACAAATGCAATTTCCATCTGGATTATGGAACACCTTCCTTGAGCAGATCTTGTGGTGAAACCCATGTACCGCAAGTCTGGTCACAACATGTCGCATTTCACAGAATGGGTGCATCCATCTTCGATCCAACATCGCATTTGACGTGTAGAATTCCCTGGGTATGTCCTGTTTTCTATTCTGTAGATCTTGCAGCAGTTTTCTGTAATTGTCTGAAATTGGCAGTAGTAGTAACATTCGTAGGTCTTCTGTTAAAAATGTTTCTCTAACAAGCTCGTATACAAGTCTAGACTTGGTTGTCTTTGCTACTCCAAGGACTCTTGAGAAATCGAAATTTTACTTTTTCTATTTCATCTAACTGTCTGTAGGTAAGAAATTCTCATATTAGCTCAAGTCCGTATGTCAAAACGGGCAGTATCTTTGTTCTAAAAAAAGTGCCTTTTCTGTCTCAAGTGATATTAGAGTAATATATCTGATGGCATTTATAGCTTTTATTGCAGTGGCTGTTTTTGATCGTATATGCAGCTGAAAACTTTTTCCTGTAACCTGTAGGGTGAAGCCTAGATATTTGAAATTTGTGACGACTTTTAGTTTTTTCCCGTTGCATATCACTTGATCAGAACTTGATGGCCTACCACCGTTTCGAAAAATTATCATTTCTGTCTTGTCCGCATTAATTTTAACTTAATTTGCCTGTGCCCAGTCACTTAGTATGTCTACAGCCGTTTGCAAATCATGTATCTGCTATGAAGCAATTGCCATATCGTCTGCATATATGTATAATTTAGCTTCTGTTGTTTCCCGAATTCTGTCACCAACATCATATGTAAGCAAATTGAATAATGTAGGACTGAGGGGGTCCCCTTGCAATGCCCCATTTGTTTGCATTATCCAAGTTGACTGTGCAACTCCATCATAGATTTGTATATAGTTTCCGCTAATATGTTTGATACGAGCGTTTTTACCCTTGTTCTGCCAGTTAGTGTTTCCAACTTACTAATTAACAACTTTCTGTTCACTAAATCAAAAGCCTTCGAGTAATCAACGAAAACTACATAGAGTATAAATATTCACATGGACATTTCTCTCAATTTAACCAACCGAATGCAGTGAAACTTGGTACAGTAAATCCTTATACGAATGTTAATCCACTGGCATCTAATTTATTTCAATTGTTTCCATAACCACAAGATGGCAGCTGTGCGAAATTTTAAAATCTCGTTTTTACTTCTTGTGTCCTAATCATGCGATTGAAGTTTGAATGCTACACGTACACAATCATCTTCATGTAACAGTACATAACTCTAGGACCTACATATATAAAATCCAACATGGCGACCATCCGAAATATTTAGTCGGTTCTCAATATCTACGAATCAATTACAGCAAACAAACTGAAATTTTGTATGTTGATAGTGGCAATTAACATAAGTAGGATATATGAAAATAGGCTGTATAGTTCTTCATGGAACTACTTGTTACTATCATATTTTTAGCCTATTTTCATTTATGAAAACAAAAATAGGCTTATGAGATCACCTTTTGTCCGTGTGTATGTCTGTGTGTGCGTGTGTGAGTGTGTGTGTGTGTGTCTTCCCCCCCCCCTTAATAACTTCTAAACGGCAGGAGCGATTTCAATGAAACTCGGTAAGTTCATAGCACTATTCCGGACGACTCCGACAGTGCCCTTCAAATTTTGTTACGTCTCACCAATCCAACATGGCGGCTGTGCGAAATATTTCACCAGCATTCAATTTTGTACGGTGATAAAGAGATCTACTAGAAGTTCACCTATGTGACTTTTGAAAACATGCCGGCCAAGCGAAGTTGCGAATTTTAAATAGATGTTTCTCGCGATGTAACCAACCAAACGCAATAAAACTTGGTACAGTGTATGTTTATACACATTGTAATGCACCGACATCTAACTTCGTTCAATTGTTTACATAACCTCAAGATGGCGGCTGGGCGAATTATTTCACCGGCATTCTATATCTCTGAAACTTTTAGCGGTATCACCCTGAAATTTTGTACGGAGATAAAGGGTACTTCTGGAAATTCATCTATGAGACTTTCAAAAACCGGTTAACTAAAAAACGTATATGGCTGCCAAGCGAAGTTGAAAATTTTAAATAGACCTTTCTCGCGATTCAATGATCCAAACGCAATGAAACTTGATACAGGAAATGTTTATACACATTGTAATGTACTGGTATCTAATTTAGTTCAATTGTTTACTTAACCTCAAGATGGCGGCTGTGCAAATGTTAAAATTAAGTTTTTATTTCTTGTGTCGTAATCATGCGATCGAAATGAAAGTTTGAATAATGAACCTACGCAATAATTTTCCTTTAATGGTACATGACTCTATGGCCTATACATATAACAATCCAATATGGCGACCATCCGAAATATTTAGGTGGATCTCAATATATAAGAATCTATTATATAAGCTCACCTATAGGACTTTTAATAACCTGGTGATTATAAATCCAACATGGCGGCGACCCGAAGTATAAATATTCACATCGTCGTTTCTCGCAATTTAACCATCCGAGTGCAGTGACACTTGGTACAGTAAATCCTTATATTAATGTTAATCCACTGGCATTAATTTATTTCAATTGTTTCCATAACCTCAAGATGGCCGCTGTGCGAAATTTTAAAATCTCGTTTTTTTTCTTGTGTCCTAATCATGAGATTGAAGTTTGAATACTATGCGTACACAATAATCTTCATGTAGTCTAGCAGTACATAAATCTAAGACCTACATATATAAAAATCCAACATGGCGACCATCCTCAATATTTAGTCGGTTGTTAATATCTACGAATCTATTGCAGCTATCAAACTGAAATTTTGTATTTTGATAGAGGCAATTAACATAAGTAGGATACATGAAAATAGGCTGTATAGTTCTTCACGGAACTACTTGTTATTTTTATATCAATTGCTTTTATGTAATATAATTCTTTTTTTCAATCACCTTAGATCAATGAGGCGAAGAGATAATATTTGGCTTTCAGAAATATTACCACTTCCACAAGAAAATCTCGCTGAACGATTCAACCATCACCATTTTCGACAATATAATGGGGCGTTAACTTAGGGTTTCGGTTTAAAAAATCAAATTTTACTTTTTTGTGTTTTTGAATGCTGCAGACCTTCAAAATCCTAGGAAAAGTGGTTTCATATTAGTATCTGTGTTATTTTCTGAGTTATTGGCCAATAAAGTTTGACGTTAAGGTGGGTGTGGCTCACAGCAACTTGAGCAAACAATTACACACTTCGCTGGACTCAGGAAGTTCACCCACTGTTTCTATTTCCCTCTAAAGAAAGTAGTACGTTTCTCCGATCACAGATGGCAGCACATGCAATATTCTGGTGACGATATTCGCGTGTCTTTTGTTCGTTGTTGTTTTTGAATAATGAGTGTGTGTTAATGCCAGTTTGTGCTGTTAGTGATTTGGGAAGTAATTGAAGATGCCTCGTAATTCTCCCATGTGGTCAAAGAAACAGAAGTTTGCTGACAATATTCATTCAGAAAGAAGGCTACCGTTATAATGATATCGTATGGCCTCGGGTGCCGGGTGCAAGCTTTGTAATTTGCCACCCAGAGGGTAGCTTGCATGTCGAATTTCGTTGTTCCTTGAATCACTATGGAAGTCAAGGAGGTTAGATATCTAAGGTCCTTGAATACTATAGCGCTTTCTAGTAGAGAAATGAGGAACTTTGTGTTGGCGGAAACTCCCGTGATTAATTTTGCCATTATGAACACGGCCTACTGAATTCAAATGGGTTCTTTGACATGCCTACATCGTATGACATGCGTGTCGTATTTTTGCCGCCTTTCAAAAAAATCACTTGCCACGGCCAGGAGCGAACCTGCAATCTTGGGGTTAGTAGACCGACACGCTATCCACTCACCCACCGTGGCAAGCTAAGGCTACCGTTAATGTAGGCCTAAATATAAGTGGAGTAGGTTATGTGCTACAAAGCATAAGTGCAAGCTGCAGTTAGATAATTAATAATAATAATTAATAATGATAAAATAGTGAATATAAGCGCACGGAAGGCCTGAAGAAGAAGAGGTAAAGGAAGAGCAAGAAGAAAAAAGAAGAAGAGGAAAAGAAAAACTGGAGCACAAGATTATGGATATGGAATGTTTTAGACTTCTCAGTTGGAAGCTCAGCAAAATTTTGCATGCGTTTCTTTGAACGCGTTTATCTCTAAATTGAATATTTGTTGACATAAGGTACATTCTCTCAAAAATTATTCAAGGGAATTCAATGAAAATTTTTGGGATTCTTTATTTCTCTTATGAGTATAATTTGACGAACCAGAATTCTAATACCTTACTTCAGCTATGAGAAAAAAAATTCTTTAAAGATAAATTTATTTAAATATTTATATTTTAAGTTTATAAAATCATAATTTTTTTAAGTTGATGAAGTAAAACAATTTCTCTTCTTTAGATCATGCCACAGGCTTACCTCATTATGATCAGGAAGTTTCAGTGTTCTCATTCCAATACTTTTCCTAAAAATGTACCTTTAGTGATACAATATCAAAAATAAAAGCGGTAAAATTTAGGAGTTGTAAGTTGGTAACCCTGTAGTATTTAGAATTGAAATTTCTTATATATTAGTAGTCACATGCATGTGGTATCTGAACAAAATTTCAGATAGAAGCAGACGCAAGATAAGCTTGCCGAAACTCAACGATGCGCAGATACCAATATCAATCGGAGTATTTTAATGCTCATTGCGGGGCTACTGTAATGCTGATTACCGGGCTCGCTGCTCACTCAACTCTTCAAGAACGCAGCTCGCTCCGAGACGGTCTACAGCTGTAAACCAAACGTAGAGAGCAGGAGGCATCACACGTGTGGGTGTATTATTACTATTTTATGTATATTTCGTAGCTGAAAATGCGTTAGTTGAACACCTAAAGCCTTGAAAATTGTGTATAATATTCAGTGTACTTAGCAATGCCACCGTTTCGCTCTAAATTAGGGAGTGCCAAAAGTTTACACAGTCAAACTAGGGAAGTTATTTATAATGTGTATAAATTCATGAAAAACGAAACACATCTCGTTGGAAATATATGCGCAATTCAAAATAAAGTGGCTGAAGCAACAGGTTTGTCAGAAAGGTCGGTGCGGAATATAATACAAGGCGCCAAAAGAATTGAAAGTGGTGAAGAGGATTCATTTTTAACGCCTGGAAAGAGAAGACCAAAATCTGTCAATAAGTGTAAGTTACACGATTTTGATAAATGCGTGGTCAGGCGTACGATTCATAATTTTCACAATACCAAAGGCGAGAGGCCAACGCTGGAAAAGATCCGTGGGAAACTGGCTGAGGATATAAATTTTAAAGGTGGGGTACGAACATTAAGCAAGATAGTTCGAGGCCTAGGCTTTAGATGGAGGAAGACAGAAGACATGCGTAGAATACTTATGGAGAAGCCTGACATAAGGCTCCTAGGTATGCAGTACTTACAGAGCATAAAGCGGTACCGACAACAGGGTAGGCCTATTGTTTACACTGATGAGACATATTTGCATAGTTCGCACACTAAGCCAAGGGCTTGGAGTGACGGTTCTCTTCATGGACTGAAGTCACCTATCTCGAAAGGGCAAAGATTAATAGTGGTACATGCCGGTTCAGATGCAGGTTTCGTTCCAAATGCTTTGTTGGTTTTCAAATCCAACCAAACAACAGCGGACTATCACGATGAGATGAACTATAGAAATTACGAAAAATATCTGACAGAGAAATTAATTCCCAATTTGCCAACCAATTCTGTAGTCGTGATTGACAATGCCTCGTACCATAATGTCCAATGTGAGTGCGCACCCACATCATCTTCCCGAAAAACGGTTATGCAGGATTGGTTGACCGATATGAGTATTCAATTTTCTACAGAGATGATTAAACCTCAACTGTACGTTTTGATTAAATCCCATAAACCACGCTATAAGACGTATAAAATCGATACACTGCTTGCTACCTATGGACACACGATCTTGCGTCTACCACCGTACCACCCTGACTTGAATCATATCGAAATGATTTGGGCTCATGTTAAAAATAATGTAGCTGAAAAGAATGTTACTTTCAAACTTGATGATGCAAGAACATTGCTTATGGAAATGGTTGCGTCAACTGGAGCAGAAGAATGGTCGAGTCGGTGTAGGCACGTAATAGACATTGAGAAGTAGTACATTGACAGCGATCACATAATGGATGAAGTATCAGACCGCATAGTCATTAATCTGGGGGACGATAGTGACAGTGACAGAGAGCGTGCTAGTGACTCCAGCACCAATAGCACAGATGACAGTGAAGGAGATATGAGTGGCTTTCAACCTCATTCAGAAGACGTGCACTAGGAAAAGGCCATTAGGTAAGTTTACTGCTATTTTACGATTAGATCATTCTTAATCTCTTTGTTGTTTCCTGCATCTTCAACAGTATTTTTAGGCTAGTACTGTGTAAGACATTACATACACGCGCTGAGATCTCACTTGAACCCCAGTCACAGTCAGCCTGCCAAGCCTGGGCAGACGATCCGTTCAGAACTGCTGCTAGCCAGCTACTGCCGGGAAGTGGGAGGGGCGTTGTATGCCACTACCGAACATGGCCGAAGATCTGCGCACCTTTTTTCGGCAAGCTTTTCTTGCGTCTGCTCTACAATGGTAAAGGTATTTCTGAGAATTTTCTTTGGCCATTTGGGAGAAATCTAAGTTAACGCCCCTTAAAGTAAGTGGCTAATAGAGAGACCACTAACCTATAAAGGGTTAATTATAACCACTCTGTATAAAAGGAAGGGATATTAATATGGGATGGCCTTACCGGGGGCTCTGGGAGTATTGAGAGGGGGGTCCGGGAATTTTTTAAAAAATTAGAAGCTAAATGGTGAGTTTTAAGCCTTTTTTCAAGCCTCGCAAGTGACGGGAGGGGGGAATCTGGCACCCTAAATTGTTAGTTCTACACACCTTTTAAAAATAAAAAAGGAATTGTTGCTACATAAAAATATACAATTTTTCCCTTTTAATGATATTTTTTTCTGGTCTACCATCTAGAAAAAAGTGTTAATAAAATACAATTTAAAATACTTCATTTATTTATTTATTTATTTATTTATTTATTTATTTATCGTATGGCTTTTAGTGCCGGGAGTGTCCGGGGACATGTTCGGCTCGCCTGAGTCTGTAGCTGCTTCCAGCGGACACCCTAAAGGGTGAGCTACAAGTTCCGTTCAATTTCAAGTAGTTCCAACTTTCGCCACCAGATATCAATGATACCTAGTGGTGAACGTTGGAACTTTGATAGAGCGTTCCGACGAAATCTAACCTAACAATTTTGCTTTACACAAGTTTAGTCTGTGAAAGGATCTTTTACAAGCCATAAATATATGACATGGGACCACCGGCTTTACTTCCCCTCTGAAGGAAGGCATACTGAAGGATTTTTAACGCTCCTAAAAAATCCGACGACTTCGGCCGGGTTTGAACCCGTTATCTTGGGAACAGCAGTTCAGCATGCTACCGACTACGCCACCGAAGCCGCTAAAAAAAATACTTCATAAAATTGTTTAATTGAACAATTACTAAGTCTTATTATTTTTTGAAAAACTACAACTTTTTGTCTAAATACAATAACAATTACAAAGAAAGCGATGTTGATTGGTAAAAAATAACCGATTCATAAACAATTCTTAAACACATAAATTCATTACTTTTTACATCTTACAGCCGTTTTCCGGGACATTGATAAAACCGGGCGGGACACCGGTACAAGAGCAAAGTACCGGGACGTATGGCAAGCCTATGTCCGCTGTGTCCGCTATTATACGCATAAATTATTGTCACATACAGTATTGCCAACCCCACGCTTACGGTACTATTGTAAAATTTCTTTAATCCAGACTAATGGGTTTTGCCTAGACCAATAATTACTAAGTAGCGCGACCCATCAAATATACACCCCTGGGCTTTGCCACGCACAGTGGGGTACTCACGCATCAATACTCTTTATCCAGACCAGACCTGTGTGCTGTATTTTGTATTCCACATGTTGGTAACTGTAATTATGTCAATCTGTGCGCATCGGTATGAAGAGACCCCATGCGCTAATAAACATGGCTGCCGTCGTTAAATGAGCAACAAATAAAATAAAATAAAAAAACATATTTACGTAATTTAGCACATATCTCCAGTGCACTAATGATAATTGTCAGTAATTTCAAACGGTAATGACTCCCAGAATATGAAAAACAAGGTACGAAAATCATGTATTATCTAAGTGCAAGTTCATTAATTCTGAACGAGACCAGAACGCGGCTTAATACACTTTCATCAGACATGAATGTGGCTTTTACATACCGTATCTTGTTTCCTTGTTTCATCTTCTGGGCGATATTACCTTTTAAAATTTGTAACCCTGGTTACTACTGCACCTGAAATACAGAGTGTCACAAAAATATACGGCACAAAATGCAGGACACATTCCTCACACTTAGACGAAGAAATTACGTTATATGAACATGGGTCCTGAAACGCTTCGTTTCCATTTACAACCTCATTGTCTCCAACATATTTATCATGGGAAAACACAAAAACGGAACGTACCAGCATACCACATGCAGCTCTTTCTCACAGGGATGTTCAATATGACCTCCGTGCGCATTGATGCATGCATCAACCCGCCGCCGTAGTGAATCTCGGATGTGCTCATGTATCCCTGGAGTATTGCGTATGGTTTCGCAGCCTTCCATAATACGAGCAAGCAGACTCTGATCAACTTGTACAGAGGTTCGATACACAAGAGCTTTCAAATGTCCCCACAAATAAAAGTCCAGTGGGTTTAGGTCCAGAGAGCGTGGAGGCCAGGCAATTCGTCCATCTCTACCTATCCATCTGTCACCAACGTAACCAACAGTGCATGTTCCCCATGATTCGTACTTTCTGCTCTTGTGTGTTTCCCATGATTAATGAGTTGGAGACAACGAGGTCTAGAATGGAAACAAAGCGTTTCCGAATCCTTGTTCATATAACATAATTTCTTCCTCTACGTGTGAGGAATGTGTTCTGAAATTTGTGCCGTACATTTTTGTGACACCCTGTATTTGCTAAATTACGTAAATATGTGTTTTTATTTATTGCTCTTTCAACAACGGCAGCCATGTTCCGACAGCGCTTCAATCTCGTTCAACAAGGTGCACTCAGCGGAACAGATCGTGGTGCACACATTGTTGCCAACATATGGGATACAACATCACTGTTGATTTTAAAAAAGAGCGATCTGGACGCGTTAGGCCTGCAATCATTGTCCAAAAAAACATTAATCTTGACGCGTTAGGCTGTAACCATTGTCAAAAAACATTGATCTGGACGCATATTAGGCTGTAACTATTGTCAAAAACCGTTGATCTGGACGCATTAGGCTGTAACCATTGTCAAAAACCATTGATCTGGACGCATATTCGGCTGTAATCATTGTCAAAAAAACATTAATATTGACGCGTTAGGCTGTAACCATTATCAAAAACCATTGGATTGGACAAAACGAAGGTTAGAATGGTCGGGTTGAGTTGCGACCTTGGCCGCGCGCAGCTAGCGGGGCACGGTTGACAAAAGACCATTGATATATGGACGCGTTAGGCTGAACCCATAGCCAAAAACCATTGATCTGGACGCGTTATGTTGTAACCACTGTCAAAAACCATGAGATAGGACAAAACGAAGGTTAGAATGGTCGACTTGAGTTGCGAGCTTGGCCGCGCGCAGCTAGCGTGGCACGGTTGACAAAAGACCATTGATATGGACGCGTTAGGCTGCAACCGTTGTCAAAAACCATTGGATTGGACAAAACGAAGGTTAGAATGGTCACGTTGAATTGCGACCTTGGCCGCGCGCAGCTAGCGGGGCACGGTTGACAAAAGACCATTGATATGGACGTGTTAGGTTGTACCCATTGTCAAAAACCATTGATATGGACGCGTTAGGTTGTAACCACTGTCAAAAAGCGTTGGATTGGACAAAACGAAGGTTAGAATGGTCGGGTAGAGTTGCGGCCTTGGCCGCGCACAACTACTGGGGCACGGTTGACAAAAGACCATTGACATGGACGCGTTAGGCTGAAACCATTGTCAAAAACCATTGGATTGGACAAAACGAAGGATAGAATGGTCGGGTTGAGGTGCAGCCTTGGCCGCGCGCAGCTAGCGGGGCACGGTTGACAAAAGACCATTGATATGGACGCGTTAGGCTGCAACCATTATAAAAAACCATTGGATTGGACAAAACGAAGGTTAGAATGGTCGCGTTGAATTGCGACCTTGGCCGCGCGCAGCTAGCTGGGCACGGTTGACAAAAGACCATTGATAAGGACGTATTAGTCTGTACCCATTGCCAAAAACCATTGATCTGGACGCGTTAGGTTGTAACCATTGTCAAAAAGCGTTGGATTTGACAATACAAAGGTTAGAATGGTCGGGTTGAGTTGCCACCTTGGCCGTGCGCAGCTAGCGGGGCACGGTTGAAAAAATACCATTGATATGGACGCGTTAGGCTGCAACCATTGTCAAAAACCATTGATCTGGACGCGTTAGGTTGTAACCACTGTCAAAAAGCGTTGGATTGGACAAAACGAGGGTTAGAATGGTCGGGTTGAGTTGCGACCTTGGCCACACACAGCTAGCGGGGCAGGTTGACAAGAGACCATTGATATGGACGTGTTAGGCTGCAACCAATGTCAAAAACCATTGGATTGGCGCTTCTTTGTTTTACATAGTAGTATCGGTAGAGCGGGATTAGCAATACTGTCTTGATAAGTCACGTGGACAATGGCTGACACAGCTGGAAATTTGCCTATATAAGTCGTGATCGTATTTGAAATGGCTGGGTGGGTTACAGACAGCGGAGGAATAAACATCTAATACAACATCATTCCCTGATTTATTTCTCATCGTTTGATAAGGTATTTTGGCTAATTTATGTACAATTCAATGGAAGATGTTATCGCCCGTTTGTATCTCATTCAATGCTACCTGCAAGTTTATACAAGTATAAAAACAACGATGATGTCTCATTCAGAATTAATGTCATTTTAATTCTGTTGTGGTGGCTGGAATGGGGTACACTCAGCCTCGTGAGGCAAAACTGAGAAGACGAGGGTTCGATTCCCACCTCAACAATATTGGAATTAGTGGTTTCCACTACTTTTATTCTCGGCAAATGCTGGGATGGTTCTTAACGGCCGCCTCCTTCCCAATCCCATCCCCAATTTTCAAATACACACACACACACTAGTACAGCCATGACAATAACACAGGTTATCACACAAATTTGACACACACACTCAAATACACGGGGTAGATGACCACTAAAATAAGCAACAACGAAAGGCCAATTTGATATCTCGACTGTACTTGATGATGATGATGATGATGATAATTATTGTTGGAAGAGACCTAATATCTAGGTTATCGGCCCCTAATTGTTTGGTTGAAAGTGAAAAATGATGATGTTCGTTTTTTCGAATATATTTGGTATTTGCGCATATTCCTCCCTATTTTTTTGAGGTGTGGATATTTATTTGACTATCAAATCCTCCTGCATTTGTAAATCAAGCCGCACGCTGAGGCGAATTAGCATTATATTCTAAATCCAGTTGTATAAAACAATAAATGTTTACTCGCATGTATGTATGTATGTATTTGCCTTCGCCAGTGATATAGGCCCAAGCTAAGAGCTGTTTCGTAGCTCTAGCTACTACCACACACGTACTCTAGACTATGTTCAGACTGAACATTTATCAAGATGGACGACTTGTCCTCTTCGTCATTGCGCTGTCATATGATATTTCCTGATTGGCTACATGTTATTGTTGTTGTTGTTTTTTTTTTTTGTTTTTTTTTTCGTATGGTTTTCAGTGCCGGGAGTGTCCGAGGACATGTTCGGCTCGCCAGTTTTGTAGCTACTTCGAGGCGGACACCCAATGGATGAGCTACAAGTACCGTCGCGTGTGGAGTGTTGTCTGGGGAGGAAAGTTTGAATGTAAGGACGAGGAGTTGGAAGGTAGCGGCTGTGGCCTATAGTTAGGGACCAACCCCGGCATTTGCCTGGTAGGAAGATGGGAAACCACAGAAGACCATCTTCAAGGTTGCCGGCGGGGGGATTCGAGCCACCTCGCCTCCCGGATGTGAGCGACTGCCAGCAGTCATGCCGTAACGACCACGGCTAACTCACCCGGTATGATGATGATGATGATCAATTTCAAACCTAGCAATCTCCACCAGATGGTAGTTTCAAACTGAGCAATCTCCGAACAGACCAATGAGAGCTGCAATATGGCGCCCACCCAGCATGCTCCACTCCCGTTTGTTTACATCACTGTGGAAAGAGTGCTCTGAATGTTGCTTGATTTGGAGTTAGTTGTCAGTTTAATGAAATAAGAATTACTTAAGAATGGACATCAGTAATGAAGTAATATCCATAAAACCTTCATTCTTCCATGTTTTTCCACTTCAAAGTGTGCAGTCTCCACATCCTATTACATCAAACTCAGCAATCTCCATGTTACTACTTCAAAGTCAGCAATTTCCATATTTTAAGTGCATATTACATCATATTAACAGGGCTTATTTCAAACGTGTGTCAGAAAATGTACTCTTATTGGTCTAAATAAGACGTGAAGAAACAGAAATACACCTTCAAAATGTAGGGGAAATTAATGCAAGAGTTTTTGGCCTCTGCTGCAAAATCATTGCTCGGTTTGAAACTAGCCCCCTCATTTCCCCTTTTCCAGCTGACACCGGGTGGGGGCAAATATGGTTCATCTCCACTTTGTTATGTCGTTCCACCATTCCTCTTCCGACACGGTGTTCCAATCCAGGTTCCGTTTTCTAATGCTATTCTTCGCCGAGTCCATCCAACGCATTCTTGGTCTTCCTCGTCCTCTTTTCCCTGTCATCCATCGGTTCAGTGCTCGTCTTGGTAGCCTAACTTCATTCATCCGTTTGACATGTCCAAACCATCTCGATCTGTTTTGCTCCAGTTTGTCATTCTGTACTCCCAGTTCTTTCCGTATATGTTCATTTCTAACTCTATCTCTCCCCGTTTTCTGGACCATACTTCTCAGGAATCTCACCTCAGCTGCCTGTACTCTGCTCTCATCCCTCTTAGTCATTGTCCATGTTTCCGCTGCATGTCATTATAGGAACATAATATACTTTGTACATAACTTCTTTAGCCTTAATTGGTATATACTTGTTCCATACTAGTCCCCGTACCTGTTGGTAGAAAGCACTCCCGAGTTGTATTCTTCTGCTAATTTCCAAATCTAGTCTTCCATCTTCTGTCAGTTCACTTCCCAAGTATGTGAAGTGTTTCACCACTTCCAGTTCCTTATCTCCGACTTTAATTATTCCTTTTCCTTCTTTCTTACCTCTACTCACCACCACTGTTTTACTCTTCTCCGCATTTATCTTCAATCCCCATTGCTCAATCTTTTCATTTATTATGTCTAACTGGTCTTGTACCTCCATCTTTTTCACTGAAAATATTACTACTTGACTTCCTTTGATCATAAATAAATTATATTCTACGGAAACCTTCCTCGAGAAATCCTTTACAGAATGGTGAAAACCGCAACAAAATCCATTCAGTGGTTCTCGAGATTACCCTTGACATCCAAAAATCGGGGACTTAGTTTTATACTAAGTAGAAATTGATCTAAATAAATATATATATATTTTTTTTAATTTAAAGCATTTCATTTCAAATTGCACCTATTAATATTATGTTCATAATAAATATCACGAATTAAGATACAGATTTTAGGGTATGTGAAATATCCTGCTTTCCACAGCTAAATACAAGAACCATTTTTTAAACTAAATATATCCATTCATTTTTATGAATCTTTTATCAATAACTATTTATGTACTATATATAATTTGGTGCACTTTTGATGATAGTATGTTGCTCTTTCTAGCTATCATTCAAACTATGTATTACTCCATTTTGATAATCCTGTCTGAAGACATATGTTTTCCTCTCTCCTGTAAAATTTATGATTGTGGAGATACTCCGTTTTTAAAAGAAGCTCCTTGTGTAGTCAATACACTAGCTGTAAAATAACAAATTATTTCATGTGAAAAACATAGTTTTCTCCCTTTCCTTTTGTAACCTTCCAAGTTACAAAGGAACTGAACCCGGGTTCCAGGGAGTTACGGATTTTATTAATCGTGTGTATATTTTTATTTTAGGTCTTTTTATGTTTTATAATTATTTATTAGAGTGTATATTATGACGTGCTTAATTTATAAGTAATTTGTTTAGCGTGTAGGTATTATAATTTGAGCAGGATCCAAATCAACGGAAGTTGATATTTAACATTGGAGTAATCTGAAAGTTTTGTAACAGAAAAGTGCACACAGGCGATGAAATACGAGTTGGTGTTCAGACACGGGGTAAAACCCGAGCGCCAGTAAGCGTGAGTCAGAGGTGAGACTTGGCATCCATGTACGAGCGGTGACGATGGGCTGTGTTCCATATATGGTCATGTTGAGAATCAAGCGTTGGGAATGGGTGGATCCGTGGATCAACCCAGGTAACCTGTGATTGTAGAGGGGGGGGGGGGGGTGATGACTGTACTTGGGATTTTGTGGAAGACATTGAGAGACACTCTTATTCAGACCGCGGGGTGGTGTACACTCTTATTCAGACCGCCGGGCGGTGTAGACACTTATTTTGGACTCCGTGTGGAGTAGGCTTGTTTTTCAGACCGCGTGGTGAGCGGGTCTCTAGTTAGAACTCCGGGCGGGAGTGGACTTGTCTTTTTGGTCTTGTGTGTGGAGGGAAAGACATTACAGTATTACACTAATTGTGTTTTGGATACAATAACGGAGTTGCTGGCTTAAGTTCTTAATTGAATGATGAGCCTAGTCTTAAGTACATCGCCAAGGTTACTTATTTCGAACACCATGAAGTATTGTAGTCTGATATCTGTACATCTGTATTGCAACTATAGTGGTAATTTATTCGTCCAGAAATGCGAGTCAAATATGCTCTGCATTAGTAAATTCACGAACGGATTCCAAGCATTGGTCTGATGCTAGATCCACGACGCAAAGTAAATCGTTGGATGCTGGGTACAAAAGTAACAAACGTAATAAGTAATCATAAAAGTAGGAATGGCGTGTGAATCAAATCAATTGTGCTGCGAGGATATGCCTAATTATTTTGGGAGCAAATAACCCCAGAATTAGTAGAGCTAGGTCACCACTGCTGGAGCCAACATCTGTAAGTACCGATCAACGTTATTCCTGAGGGTCATCTATATCATGTCATATGTGTATCTGTGGAAATACGATAGGGAGTGTTATTATTCTGTACGAGGAGGATCCTGCAAAATGCGTGTTTTATGTCTGGTGTGACAATATACTATCGATTTTACCAGAAGCTGAAGGGTTTTATTTATTAGGTCACTAAGGTATAGTTAGGTGTGAATGTCTATTGCTGTTGATATTATCGTACAGGTGTTTAACCCCCACGCACCCCGTACCTATATAAGTAAGCAAGCAAGCTTGTAGTTTAACGTGACCGTTAATCGCGAGATCATGAGCCACGGGACCTCCTTTTTACGTGGAATCCGAACCACAGGACATGGCATTTCACTTCGAAAATCTCACATGCATTGACGTACCTATATAAGTATTGAGAGGCTAGCACATTACACTTTCATTCCACTACATAGCCACAGCGACGCACAGTGTGTCGAATCCCAATTCTAGGCGGAAAAAATTAATAACTTCGTTAATAGTGCTGGGATTCTATTAAAAGTTGGCAATATACCGTTTTCGTGGTCGCTGAATTCATTTCTGGCATCGTCTAAAGTGTACGATCTTCGGGGGGTAAATATATAGGGGTGAGGGGTAAGGTGAGGTGTAAAAAATGACAGAAAGCAACACAAGAATCATCCATTTTTGGTAGTAAAAATCACGATTTGGATGTGTATTTGATAGTTTATGACAGTGGTAAACATACTATTTAAAACTGGATAAAATATGAATAACAATGCGACTTTCAGTCAAGTATTCTTGTTACACCTTATTTGAGGGAATAGACGAAGTCACTGTGTGTAAAATCATCCAGATTAAAAACGTATATAAAATTGTTATTAAACATAGAACAACGAAATATGCACAAACAATAGCATTTATTTTCTAAAAGTAAAAATATATTCGTCAAAATCATACAAACAATTTCTTTATAACAAAATGTCATTTTATAGTCCTATTAATGACGTAGTTTTAGTAAACAAACTTGACACACGAAAACAATATTATTTCGCTAGAAAAGCATGGAAATAAAGACAACATATATTGAATATTAGGCCTATTTCTCCTATTGCAAATAAAAAGAAAACGTACATTCGTCAAGTAATGTTCTCATTAATCTCACTCCCCTTAATAATAACAAAATGTCTAATGTTCATTCGTCACCTGATTCTTCTGTAGAGTCCAGAGCATCGTAGTCATTGCTATACTGGTCTTCATCATTTGATGTGAAAGTTCCTTGGGGGTCATTAAATAACTCGATAGCTTCCATAGGTATATTACCTATGTACGTGGCATTGTTCTTCTTGCGCTCTCCCATTTTTGTTAATATTATGGGATATCAACTTAATTTTGTTTCTTAGATCCTGCACCTGAGTGTCAGTAAGAGTTGTAGGATCAAATTTATTCATAACATATTGAAATATGACGTCTGTACACCCCTATTTACGACACGACCACCACGCGTTGAAAAATTCTTCTCGCGGTAATGCCCACATAGTCACTGAAAATAAGAAAATAAACCATCATGCACATTCATGCGCAACAAAACCACTACAGATCCTGAATCTACATTAAATTTCCTATCAAGTGATGTTTAAAGTAAAGTGGCACTATGAGGCACTCATAAAGTAAATAATTTATTTAATGCAGAAAGCTTTTTTTACGCATAAAAGTACGAACCCATACCTCTTTTTACTATTCCAGAAGACAACACCTCGTCGAACTCACTAGAATCACAACGTTCGGTTCACTCCGACACCTCCTATTTTTTTTTAGCGTATGGCTTTTAGTGCCGGGAGTGTCCGAGGACATGTTCGGCTCGCCAGTTTTTGTAGCTGCTTCGAGACGGCCACCCAATGGGTGAGCTACAAGTACCGTTGGGGAGGGAAGGAGGGCAGTTGGAATGTAAGGACGAGGAGTTGGAAGGTAGCGGCTGTGGCCTATAGTTAGGGACCAACCCCGGCATTTGCCTGGAAGGAAGATGGGAAACCACAGAAGACCATCTTCAAGGGTGCCGGCGGGGGGATTCGAACCTCCTCGCCTCCCGGATGTGAGCGACTGCCATCAGTCATGCCGTAACCACCACGGCTAACTCACCCGGTACCTCCTATCAAATAACCTGATAACTGCTAGGAAGAAGTTTCAGCACCTATAACCTCCCTCCTTCACTATCGAATAAGCCAGTTTTCGCTTTCATTTGCGACAGTGAATTTTTTCCACCTAGATATGAGATTCGACACACTGTGCGACGCAAGGAAGGATATTGCATTGAATGACGTGTTTTCTTGATGAATCTATGTTCGCTACAATACTTTGATTTACTTAACCATTTCATGTCAGGCTGAGCCACAGCGAAACGTGGTCGGGTTCAGCTAGTATGTGTTCGTATTTTAACATGTCAGTTTTTTTAAATTTACAGTAGTTTAATTTTGCCAGATGAAAATATTCATGAAAGTTTAAAAAGATTCATGACATATTAAAAATCTAGGTATTTTCAAAAAGCCTGTTGCAAAGTTAGGAGATAGTCCTGAAAAAACCAATAGTTACTGTTAATAATTTCTCTCGTCACTCACTCGACGCAATATCTCTTCATTTGTCACTCTATCTACGCATCTGATCATCATTCTCCTGTAACACCACATTTCAAATGCTTCTATTCTCCTCTTTTCTGCTGCGCCAACAGTACATGTTTCACTTCCATAGAGCGCCACGCTGCAGACAAAGGCTTTCAAAAATGACTTCCTAATACCTAATTCTATATTCGATGTCAACAGATTTTTTTCTTTTTTTGTAGAAATGATTTCCTTACCTGAACCAACCTACTTTTAATATTCTCTTTGCTTCGTCCATCACTGGTTATTTTGCTTCCTAAGTGGCAGATGTCTGCTACTTCCTTTAGCTTTTCACTTGCCAATTTGACATCAATAGGGGTTTCTAATTTCTTTCAGCCGCATTCCAAAATTTTTGTTTTACGTTTGTTGATCTTCATCTCTACATGGATTCTTTTCTCAAGACAGAGTCCATACCATTTAAAAACTCATTCAAATCCTCTGGTGTGTCGGCTAAGATGACGATGTCATCAGCAAATCTCAGAGTTGAAATTATTTTTCTTTGAATCTTTGCTCCAACTTTAATTGGTGAAGTGTTACATATGGAGCATTGCACTGTACGGGGCAGAGACAATGGACTAATGAGAAAAAGGGAAAGAAAATACTTAGAAAGTTTTGAAATGTGGTGCTGGAGGAGAATAGAGAAGCTCAAGTGGACAGATCGGGTGGCAAACGATGCTGTACCGAGAAGAGTAGGTGAGAAGAAAACTTTTCTGAGTACAATTCTTCAGAGGAAGGCCAACTGGATCGGGCACATACTTAGACATGAGGGGCTCATTCACGACATCATTGAAGGGAAGATCAAAGGAACGACAGGACGGGGAAGAAGAAGAATTGAACATCCGGATGGCATGAAAGATGGAAGGAGTTACAGCAGACTGAAGGAAGAAGCTGAAGACCGGGAACGTTAGCATCAGAAATTCTCTGGACGAAGACATGGACCTGCCACTAGGAAGAATACAGTATAATAATAATAATAATAATAATAATAATAATAATAATAATAATTTTCTTCATTGCTTGTTCAATGAATACAGTAGACTAGATTGATAAGTATGGGTGATAAGTTGCAGCCTTACCTTATACCTTTCTGAATAACAGCTCCTCTCTCATGCCCGTTAACTCGAATAACTGCTGTCGGGTTTCTATATAAATTGTAGATCACCCTCCTATCTCTGTACTTTATATCAATCCTTTTCAAGATGTCAAACAACTTATTCCAATCAACGTTATTAAAAGCTTTTTCTAAGTCTACAGATGCTCTTATCCTTCCTTATTCTATTTTCCGCGGCTTCGGTGCCGTAGTTGGTAGCGAACTGAGCTTCTATGCCCAAGATCGCGGGTTCAAACCCAGCCGTAGTCGTCGGATTTTTAAGAGCGTTAAAAATCCCCCAGTATGCCTCCCTTCGGAGGTGAAGTAAAGCCGGCGGTCCCATGTCATAGATTTATGGCACGTTAAAGAACGATCCACTAATTACACTTGCAAGAAGTTAAATTATAGGTTACAATTGACCAACGCTCTTAGGTTCCAACGATCATCGCCAGGAGCTGACTGCGGTGGCATCTAGTAATCAAGTTCTGGACTAGTAGTCGTTGACGGTGGCGTTGGGCGGCAAAAGTAGGAACTACATTGCTTACTTGAATTTAAAACAGATAACACACACTAATACAGCTATCACAATTAACACCGGTTATCAGACAGATTCTACACACATCCAAAGTGCACGGGGCTACATGACCGCGTTGTCGCAGCCCCTAAACAAAGGAACCAACTAACCATTATATTTTCCAAGATAAGCCTATGACTTAGTACAGCTCATTTGCCGTCTGGTCCTGCTAGAATTTTAGTCTTAAGTATTTATTGTCAATTTATAGCTTAATTAAAATTCAATCTATATCTTTGTAAAACAAACACATAATTATTATGGACTAGCAACCCGCCCCGGCTTCGCCCGGTATCTTTACCGGTTTACCCAGCGTAAGCTTGAATGGTGCACGGACGGCAGATCCCAGACGCAATTCAGAAAATCGAGGTGAACAGCGAAACTCCAAACACATATACTCTTCTCTGAAGTCTTAACTCGACACGACTCGACAGTCGTGATAGCTGACCGAACTGGGGTGATAGGCTCACTCGCTCCGAAGCTAGTGATTTAAATTTCCACTGAATGGAGATTTTTGGAAGAAATTAAAACGTAAAACACGTATAATAGGCGATGTATTAAAGATAGGGATATGCTGTCACGGACTCTTTTGTAGAACTTTTCATTCTGAACAATTCTTACACTTATAGTATATAGATATTTTTAACGGTTTACCCAGCATAAGCCTAAAACGCGCACGGATGGCAGGTTTTCCTTCGACTCGAGATACTGGAATCGTTATTGCTCGGCTTCCATCGGTCATAAATGAATGTTTTTCTACAGAAACCTTCCTCAAGAATATACACTGCTCAACAAAAGTTTGGACTCCTCCGTGTTTTCAAAAGGACCACTTAGAAGCGATTTTGCGTTGTTTTTGTACCGTTTCATTGTTATTTAACTACGAATGTTATTGTTTTCAGAAGGACTGATGTTTAGTTTGTTACGGTGCTTGAAGCCATTTTTCAGTGTTACTGTGATGTTTGAGGTGTTTGGTCTTTGAGTTTTGATGTCTTTGACATTCAGATGTTTTTCTTTGTGTACCTTTCTTTGTGAATTAAAGATGACCTCCTTTCAAATAGCTCTGTTTTAATTTAACTTGTGATAAAGTTGGAGACCAGCAAGAACATTTGGCGTCCAACCGTGGGAAAATTTGTTTAATGTTTCTTGAGTGTGTTACTTCAGTTTATCAGTTATGGAGAAGATTAAAAAGTCTAGAGCAGTTTTAAGACGCGTGTTCACTACGCAGTACGAACATTGGGGAAGCTTTTCGATGCCGAACACGTGGACAGTCAGCAAGTTCGTAGGCTGTGTTTCTATCTCCCAAAATTTTAATAATGGCACCCCGTCGTGTTCGTTAAGCCGCCATTTTGGACACGATGACGGCCTAGGGTGGGGGCTTAACGAAGCCCTGAGAATCAAAACGATCTAAAAATTTTCCGAGCATGGTCTCCAATCAAAACGTCCCTGATTGGCTGAGCACTTATTGGGTCCTTCCCGCCACACAGCCGCAATCAAATCCGCCATTAACCTCAATTTAACATAACCTAAGTTACTTAAATTACAAATATTAATAATGTTGGTGCAGGGTGGGTGACTTGTGGATTAGATAAGCCATTTTTAGTGTTGCCTTCTATAGATTTGTGTTTTTTTGGCAATCTCGTTATCTTGTAGACATTAAGATAAATAGTTATATTTCGGGGGCCTATCACTCAGTACTGGTTTATCACAACAGTAGCAACTATTACGAATAGCTGTACTATAGTAAGATTTTTCTGCACCTTCGCGAAATAGTGGCGGTGGTTTGAGATTATTTTTGACTACCATTATGGGGTTTTAATCGTTTTTCATAGAGCATTTTTGTTGTCTTGTAGGCATGATTGATTTGACAAGTTAGGTCTGCATGTAGCCTACAGTTTTTTTTTCTGGTTTTTGGAATAATGCTCATTCTCATTACCATTAAGTGCAACCGTGTTGACCGACTGAAAGACATTGAATATTTCGTTTACTAAGGCAGCAGTGAAATATGGGTTCCAACACGATATGGACTTGGAACTTATGTTCGCTTAACAAAATAACGATACATCAACAAGTCATCCTTGTAATCTCTGCAAATAATAAAAATATTTCCCATCCAATATAGGCCTATTCATGTTGAACGGTGAAAGTTATCAACCTTTATTAAGGCAACACTGAGAAATGTTCATTTTGATCTAGCCTACTTACTCGGAGTCATCTGCATCAATGTCCCTAGAGGTTCAGTTTTTTAAATTCTCCCTTTCCTATGGTCAAATAACACATGGATGTTCCCTATTTTTCTTAAGGGGATTCAATGATCTTATGCTGAACTAATTAAGAATAGGGCATGTATCAGGATAAAAATAATGTCCATAACCATCAGAAACTCGAGAACACAGATCAGGAGAATGTTGATCGACCATGGATGCAAGACCAGAAAGTCTTAAAGAGGAGTGTTTCATTTAGAGGCTTGGAACATCATGGTCAAGACCCCTGTACTTGGGTGTGTGCTCAATTTGTTTGAAAACCCGTTGACAGATCATAAGTTAATCTATGGCTGGAATCCACTCCGTCCTATGCTAAGCTGTGCGTACTGGGCACCATTAGTGTTCTGTGACTACTGTATCAATTTCTGAAAATTGTGTCATAGGCCTATGCATAGACAAGTCACTGAGAATGTTCTCTGAATGGTGAATACCAGTAGGCTAGCCTACTTAGCTGCCTCCTTCACTAGCATTTCCAGGCACCTGGTTAGTTGGTAAAATTAAATAGAAAAATCACTTGAATGATTCAAGTTGTCCTTATTGCCCTCGAGGGACAGTGTACCCCATTCCAGATCTTAGTTCAGAATTAGTTTCCTTGACAGAGTTGGAGAAACAGTCACAATACGTATGGTACTACTAGACCTAGTACGGTACATGTAGATGGAAGCATTGTGAGAGTGAGACCAACCACTAGGTAGCTTATGTCCCATTAGTTGGGAGTGTTAGGGAATGGGAGATTGGTTCAACATTTCAGCCTATGTTGTTGTATATTTCATTAATATATGAGATCTAAAAGTGTATCATAGGAATATTAAAGCAAACCATAATATATTACCAGTTGGTCAATTAGATACAACAATTCAATGAAACATTCTGTTAATAATTAGGAAGTGTCGTAGGCAACCAGAGAAGCGACACAAGAAAAAACACCTGAGTCTTCCAGGCAGTTGTCATCAACTGTATTTCACATAGAGAAGAATGACTAAAATGGTTCCTCATGAAAAAAACAACTGGTCAATGGCTTGAAAGACAGTAGTAAGGACTTACATGCTGTCAGTAAAAGTGGAGCTAAGAAAGATGTCTGGAATATTTAAATCAGTAGTTGATAGCCATGATTTTTAAAATTACCCTAGTTAATTGCACCTTAACCCTCTAAGCGCCAACGTCCTTTTGAAAGCACGTTTGGTTTTCATCTGAAAAATGCCAACGTCCTTTCAAAAGGACGTTCAGTATTTATTTTTTATTATTAATAGTTACAGTCATTTCCTTTCAGAATTTCTCAATATAGTTAGTTAAAGACTTACTGTTTTTGCAATAAAGAGCCTCTTTCAATTTTAATGCCATTATTTCAGTATATTAGTCCAATCAGCAGGCATATTTTTTGGCGCACTTTACATGGCGCGGCCTCAACACTAACAGTCTTGCTGTGCACGTTGTCCGCTCTGTGTCTAGTTGCTCTCGACCTTTTACTTGTTCATTTTTTTATTGCTGTGAAAATGAGCCGATCTCCTGTTAGTTAGAACACTATTCGTAATATGATCGAAGAATATTTTTTGGTTATTATTATTATTATTATTTTTATTATTATCAGTATTATCATTGTTATTATTATTATTATTGTTATTATTATTATTTGTAATATGTTATGTAAGTGTTATGTAAAAGAAGTTTGTATTGTATTCCGTAAGTATTGACATATAAACCAAACGAATGTAATAAGACTTGTGTTGTATTTTTGGCTCATTTGAATATGTAAATTAATTATTTTTATTACAGATTTATTTTAGGTTCAAAATGAATGAAATTTTCAATATAGCTTCATAATAAGTCGTACTATTCAATAAGTAGGTTCGCGATGCATAAAAATATTTTTGTTCTACCAAAAATGTATTGCTAAACTTTGGTTTTGTTTTATTTTTAATTAATATTTTTGGGTTCTGGCTGCCAAATGTTTACAAATGGTCATAAATGAACTAAGTAAGGCTTTATTCGTATAGGCCATCATATTAGTAAACATATAACGAAAATTTCAAGTTTCTACCTATAATAACAGCTGAACTATGAGTGATCAAACAAAAGCTTGCAAAAACCGAAAACTGGCCTTGGCGCTCAGCGGTAGGCAAACCGTAATGGCACGCGGCGCTCAAAGGGTTAATATGATTAGTAGCCTACCGGTATGTGCAAGATTTTAAATGGTAGGTTTTCCTGTGAACCAAAAAACAGCTCTTAACATGGTTTATGTTCAGGTTAGGCCTACAAGTTATTGGGAGGGAGGTTTATTTTACATACCTGTTGCACATAAAATGAGTTTCTGATTAGAGCTGTGTGGGAATGTTTAAATGGTTTGATGATACAGGATTTATCAAGCCTCTTTCTATGCATCTTTTAAAAACATTTTAACAATTCATAAATTACTGTCATCATTGCTAATGCTGTAATCTGTCATGTTTATTTATGCAGCATGAGGAATTAGGAAATATTGGTAGGATTGGTATATTGAGTGGATATATAGTAGGATAAAATGCAACTGTGTCATGGAAACCTAAGATGTATTTTTATTTCTCAACTTTATTTTCTGTAGACTCCGACACAGCCCACCACCAGGGGGAAAAAAAAAGTGTTGGTGATGTTTAATGAGAGCAAATCTTGAAATACTGTGATTTAAGTGGTTGGTATCAAAAGCTGTATAGGAAAAATGAAAATGTGAAGTCACGCCCAAGTTTATGAAGCCTTGCCAGACTCGGCTGAAATTATCTTCGATGCAAATCAAGTCTCAATAGTTAAAACTTTAGGACGACCTTTGACATGAGCACTATAATAGGCCTACATTTAGGATCGACATAGCCTGCAGTAGGTCTTGTGCTACTGTATGCACCTGGGCATGTTTAAAAAAAACTCAGCCTGCAGGTTAATAAGGTATTATATTACTATAAATCTCAAGCAAATCCAAGAAGTTACCAGACTGAGAAACTACATATCAATATTTAAACAAAAAAAAGGTGGCAGTGCAAACTGCACTTTTAATCCTTGCTTCATTAGTTAAACCATAATATTTGTACATAAATACAGTAAGGACTTCACATTACAAACGACCACTTAAATTATATGCCTTATTAGGCATAACCTACAAATTACATTTCATGAAATTGGTAAATATAAGCAGACAGCAACATCAATATGCAATGGTCTATAATGTAGTTTTATAGTGCACAAAAGGTTATTGTACTGAATGTATTTCGAACTGATGAATAAAACTGGTAGAAACGACAGCCAATTGATTTACATCCATTACATCCAAAGTGTAGAAACTTTCAGTTGATTGGCAAGAGTGTTGATTTGTACTTTTATTTTCACAAATTTTGATGAACAGTGTCACGCGTCAATTTAAATATAAACGCACATACAATTCCTCATCAATAAGTGATTTGCACTTCATACTGTCATGAACTGGAATAGATTTCTAGCAATTTAATTGATGTAGAAATCTATTCCTCTCGCCACCATGTTGGTGATAATTGTAATCAAACCCGCGGGCAGCCAATGGCTGGTAATAATTGCCAGCCAATAACAAGCCAGGATGACGCGGATCATAATTCGCGTTTCACTCTCATTGCGTTTTAACTTGAGATTTCGGATCAGCTGTTCGTTAACGCCACGGGGTGCCATTATTAAAATTTTGGGAGATAGAAACACAGCCGTAGTCAATTCGGGGTCTTTGAAGACAGTATGCTTACCATAAACCAAAAGGACGAAGAAATATTCGAAAGTCTGCTAGAGAACGACGCGACGGAAGGCGAGTTAGTGACCCATTTGAATGAGGTGAGCCAGTACAAATTAAAGTTTGAAACTATAAAGGTCAAGGTCAGTGACCTCGAAAATCGGTTACTATAAGTGGATACCAGTAACGCAAGTGAAATATCGCATACTAATGTTAGTAAATTCAAACTCCCGGTCATCGAGTTTCGGAAGTATGGTGGCGATGTGCGGGAATGGATTCCTTTCTGGAGCCAGTTTAGGAAAGTGCATGAAGACTCAAATATACCACCAGAGGACAAGTTTTTGTATCTCATGCAGGCAATGATTCCCGGTTCACGTGCTAATGACATTGTAAGTAGCTATCCACCTTCTGCAGAGAACTATCATTTAGCTATAGAAGCTTTGAAGAATAGGTTTGGCCGAGAGGATATCCTGATAGAAGTGTACATTAGAGAGTTACTTGGCCTAGTATTACAGAATTATAAGAGCAATAGGCTACCTCTTGGAAAATTATATGACAAATTGGAGAGCCATATGAGGTCTTTGGAAGCATTAGGAGTAACTAGTGGAAAATGTGCATCTATTTTGTGCCCACTGATAGAATCTTGTATGCCCGAGGACTTTTTAAGGGCATGGCAGAGAAGGCGAGCATGTAGTGAGGTGACTCAGGCAGAATGTAGGCTATCAAATTTAATGACATTTATGAAACTTGAAGTGCAAAATGATGAACGTATTTCTCTTGCTTTATCAGGATTTGAGGTTAAGCCTACACATGTCAGGGCGCACAACAAGAAGGAGCCAAGGAATTCTGTGATAGAAAAACCTCCATACACCGCTGTAGGACTCCTCACAAAGCCAGAGAGTAAGACTACACATTTTACTTGTATATTTTGCGAGTCAAATAGTCATGTTAGTGTGGATTGCTACAGGGCCAGGGATATGTCAATAGATGAAAAAATGAGCATAATAAAAGATAAGAAGTGCTGTTTTGTGTGTCTGAAACCGAATCACATTTCAACCAAATGCAAATCAAAACCTAAATGTGCAGTGTGTGACAGGAAACATGTGATTCTATTATGCCCTGATTTGCCACGGAATGTAAATGCCAAGTCTGCTTCAGCATCTGATAAGTCAAGTCCTGCCCAGACGGATCAAGTACTTGCTAGTTTATCATGTGATTTAGGCGTTGTGCTACCAACACTCAAGGTCATCCTTCGTGGAGAAAGCCACCAGCGAGAAGTGAGAGCAATTGTGGACACGGGATCGCAGAGATCTTATGTTTTGAAAAGCACTGCCAAAGAGATGAAATACAAACCTGTTGGTGAGGAGCAAATCGTTCATTCACTCTTTGGAGGTCAGAGAAGTGATAACTGTTTCCACACCAGGTACAGAATATATTTAAGTAGTCTTGATGGTCAATACAAGTGCAATCTTGAAGCTTTAGATCAGGTCAACATCTGTGACAATTTGCCTAGCCTCAATGGTGAAATCTTGGAGAAATTGAAAGACACAGGTATCTCATTATCTGATAGGGCTACTAGTAGGCATCCAGGTCCCATTGAGCTGTTGCTAGGGGCTGATGTAGCAGGCAAGCTGTTCACAGGAAAAGTCAAAGATCTTACCCCTGGACTCGTTGCTGTACACACCCGTCTTGGATGGACGGTATTGGGTAAGGTATCTGAAAGACCTGAAAGAACTGATTCCGCTCTCATGGTGATATCTATGCTAGTCAACGATGTATCTATTGCCGACATGTGGAAGTTAGATCTCATCGGAATTACAGATCCAGCAGAAAAAAGGACTAAACTAGAGCTACAAGCTGAAGGTGAGCGACACTTTTTGGAGACTGTTGCGACGGATGATACAGGTAGATACCAAGTTCATTTGCCATGGTTGGATGGGCACCCCGCTCTCCCAAGTAACCTGAATTTAGCACTTAATAGACTTGACAACACTGTGAAAAAAGTAAAAGGTGACCAGTGCTATGATGAGTACCAGCAGGTTTTCGAGGAATGACTAGATGAGGGAGTGATTGAGAAGGTTCCAATGTCTGATCTTGAACAGGGAGGTCATTATCTTCCTCACAGGCATGTCGTGAAGGAGAACAGCACAACCAGGGTAAGGCCTGTATTTGACGCTTCTGCTCATGAAAAACACGCTCCTTCGCTAAATGATTGTTTAGAAAAGGGACCAAATTTGATTGAGCAAATTCATTCGCTGTTGTTAAATTTTCGCATGAAAAAACTTGGTGTGGTTGCTGACATTAAAAGGGCATTCTTGCAAATAAGTCTGAATCCTTCTGATCGTGATTTACTTAGATTTTTGTGGCGAGACAAAGATGACAATCTTGTAATATTTAGACACAAAAGGGTTGTGTTTGGAGCAGCGCCAAGTCCCTTTTTACTTGGGGCGGTAATACGCAATCACTTGTTAACGGCACTTACAAGGTGTGAAGAGGGAGGATCACAATACTCCCAAACTACAATTCAGACATTACTTGATGGCTTTTATGTTTTCAACCTTCTTGGCTCAGTGGATGATGAGATGGAACTAAAACAATTTGTCAATGAAGCTACGGCCCTAATGAGTGAATGTAAATTTGATCTTAGGGGATGGGAATTTTCTGATCCTTTCTGTGCTCCAGAAACAAAACTTTCTAATGTCTTTGGCCTCATATGGGACAGAAGAAATGAATCCTTGAGTATTAGCTCTGGTAGCTTAAATGTTTGTGTTACTAAGGTGACTAAGCGGATTATCCTGTCGTTCGCACACAAGGTCTTTGATCCAATTGGCTTTACCTGTCCAGCTACATTGTTTCCGAAAATTTTACTGAGGACAGTGTGGGAAATTAAACTGAGCTGGGATGAAGAGGTACCTAGCCAAATCCAAACAAAGTTCTTACGATGGCTGGAAGAATTGCCTAGTATTTTGCAAATCAAGATTCCTAGGTGGTTACCAGGATCAAGCAATGTTCACAAATGGTCTTTGCACACATTCTGTGATGCAAGTGAGGTAGCATATGCTGCTGTTGTCTTCCTTCGAGTAGAGACGGAATTTGGTGTGAACGTCCAGTTGATCCAGGCCAAAGTTCGATTGGCACCTACAAAAAGGATGACTATACCACGATTAGAGTTACTAGCGGCTACTATTGGTGCTAGAATTCACCCCTCTGTGAGGGAAAGCTTTCCAGAGGATTGTCAATCTGTTTTCTGGAGTGACTCGTCGACAACCTTAGCCTGGATACGAAGAGAAGACCAGTGGGCTCCTTTTGTTTGGAATCGCACCATGGAAATAAGAAAACTGACAAAAGTCGAAGAATGGCGTTTTGTACCTGGCACCTTAAACCCAGCAGACTTACCTTCAAGAGGGTGTTCAGGGAACAAGCTCTTACAGTCTTCTTGGTAGGAGGGTCCAAAATGGCTTTGCGGATCATCTGATCGTTGGTTGTTGTCCCTGGATGTAAATTATGATGAAGAAATTATTTCTAAGGAAAGAAGAAAAACTGTGGTTTCCATGTCTAATGTCTCTGAGAATCTTCGTTCAGACTGGTATTTTAAGTACTTTTCACAATTCGAAAAATTGGTTCGAATGAACGCATGGATGTATAGGTTCATTCACAATTGCAAAGCTTCTCAGTCGCAACATTTTGTCAGGAAACAAGGTTCCCTATCTGTGGATGAAATAATGCAAGCTGAAGTGAGAATTCGGAAATATGTTCAACGTGAGTGTTTCTCAAGTGTTGCGGATAAGTGCATCTCGGCTTTACAACCTTTTGAGGATCTGAGTGGGCTTTTACGCTTGAAGACTAAAGTATCCTATCGCCCTGATTCAATGGACTTCCGTTTTCCTGTGATCTTACCCAAGTCATCCTGTTGTACAACGTCTGATTCGACATATTCATGAGAAACAATGTCACGTGGGAGTCCAAGGCCTTCTTGCAATTCTCAGAGAGAAATATTGGGTAATGGGAGGGAGAAAGACTATTCGTTCCGTTGTGTCTAAGTGCATCGTTTGTAGGAGGCAAAACTCCAAAAGGCTGGATGCACCGGCACCCCCTTTACCTGTTGACAGAGTACGAGAAGCAGCAGCTTTTGAAATTACAGGCGTAGATATGGCAGGGCCTATTTATCTCAAGAACAATCAAAAAGCTTGGGTATGTCTCTTTACTTGTGGTGTAGTAAGGGCAGTGCATTTGGAACTCGTTTTGTCCTTATCAACTGACAGTTTTCTGCAAGCTTTAAGACGATTTGTTGCCCGGAGAGGTCGACCTGTTAGAATTTTTAGTGACAGTGGGACTAATTTCACAGGTGCCAAAAATGCGTTTTGGAAAATTGATTGGGACAAAGTGTTGGAGTATTGTTCAGTGGAAATAATAGACTGGAAATTTACCGGTAATCCTCCTACAGCTGCCTGGTGGGGTGGTTGGTGGGAGAGAATAATTGGCTTAACTAAACAGTTGCTGAGGAAGGTGCTCCGTCGATCATCTCTGTCTTATCCAGAGATGGAAACTGTGCTGTGTGATTGTGAGTGTGTCCTGAACTCTCGTCCACTCACCTACCAATTGGATTCAGATGGCCTACAACCCACACCTATTACTCCAGCAATGTTCATTCAAGACATCAGGCAAGCAGGAATGCCCGAGTGTGATGTGATTGAGTCGACTAATCTGGAACAAAGACTGAAGTATCGTGCCAAAATTAAGGAAGATTTGCGGAGACGTTTCCTTAATGAGTACCTTGGCCAGCTCGTACAGAGAAGCAAAGGTAAAGAGTTTCCTAATGTTAATATTGGTGACGTGGTTCTTGTTGGGAAATGACAGTGATAAACGGTTAGACTGGCCTCTGGCTACTGTGAGTGACTTGTTACCAGATCAAGAGGGCACAGTTCGACTTGTCAAATTGAAAACAGCCTCAGGAGAGCTACTTCGACCCATTCAGAGGATCTACCCCATACTTGAGGCTAAAAGTGAAAGTGTCATGCCTATTGAGGAACTGCTACAATTGAAGGTGAAGACACCACCAACTTCCAAAAAGGATGGTGCCAATATAACTGTGACACGAAGTGGAAGAACAGTTGTGTTACCTAAAAGATACTTGGACTGAGATCGTGAAGTTTGTGTATGCTTTACTGCAGTGTGTACAGTTGTTATTTGATTCTTGTTTAAAATGTCTTAATTTCCATGTGTTTCTAGTTGCTTTGGTAAGTTAATTGTTTCTGTTTTTGTGCATATTGTAAGCTAACTTCATACCATTTCAGTTAGCTTAGGTGGGAGGAAGTGATGTTTGAAGTGTTTGGTCTTTGAGTTTTGATGTCTTTGACATTCAGATGTTTTTCTTTGTGTACCTTGTTCTTTGGAATTAAAGATGTCCTCCTTTCAAATAGCTCTGTTTTAATTTAACTTGTGATAAAGTTGGAGACCAGCAAGAACAGTTACCTTAGTAAATAAAAGTTCGGTGCTTTTCAGTTTAGTTTAGTTTGTTAATTAGTTATTGTATAAACCTCAATGGGTTTACTATAAGAAGTCATTGTAGCAAAATCTATGCTAGAACCAAGTTTTGCTGAGCAGTGTAGAATGGTGTGGTTCTAGAGATTACTCGATTCATCCAAGAATCGGAGACTTTGTTTTATACTATGGTATGTAGAGCTTTAGTTAAATATTGTGAACTTTCCGTTCTACTTGGACTCGGGCTAATCCTTACTCGCCTCCTTCCAGCCTACTTTTCGAGTTGGGGCTCGTCCCTTACTCCGTCTGCTCTAGTTACCTTATATCATTCCAGTTATGAAAACTAGCGCTTGCAGTATACTAACTACTCACTCACAACCAACGTACGTGTCCTCCTCGTTGCACAGTGGCTAGCATTCTTGGCTGTCACCGTGGACCCCCCCATGGGCCCACGGCTAGTGCGACGTGGGTTGGCGACCACAGGACCCCAGCTGAGTTCGGCATTGCTTCCAGTTACTTGTGCCGGGCTCCTCTCTGTCATCTTTTCTATCGACCTCTCTTGGTCAACTCTTGTTCTTTTCCGACCCCGACGGTATTAGGGAGTCCTTTACTTTCCCGCCTTAATTGGTCCTTATCTCATCTTTCCTGATTCCTCATTCTTCAATGGGTCAGACCTCAGGGGGCAGGGTGTGTGTAGACCCACCAGTTCTGGTGCACCCTCGATAGTGCTACACCCTCAAGGGCTCACGGCTGGTGAGTTCCGGAGTTGGCAACCCCGAGGGATTCCTGAGCTGGGTCCGGTTTCCCCCTTTTCCCATTGCCTCTGGGGTGGACCCTCTCCTCTTTCCCTTTCCTATCTGCCTTTCATGGCTCTCCTTCCTTCCAATTACCTCAATCCTCATTCTTCGAGGGTTGAGGGCATTTCTTTACCTCCTGTCCATAGTTCGCCTTATTCTTTAATTGTTTACCATTTCTTCTTCTAGTTTGTAAGACAGTAGTTATTAGTTATGGTTTACAATCTCATCTCATATTTCACCATCACCCAAACCACTAGGGGCCGATAACCTAGATGTTAGGCACCTTAAAACAACAATTATTATCACCATCATCATGTCACTGCGGAGGCCAAGGTTTGATTCCCGGCTCGGCCAAGAAATGTTATTTTTGTCTGAGGGCTGGAACGGGGTACACTCAACCTCGTGAGACAAAACTGACAAGAGTTGTTGTTCATCCTTTAAGGGCTTTGCGACATCGTGGTCACGCAGCCTCGTGAACTTGGGTGTGTGTAGAATTTGTCCGAATACCTGTGGCACTGTGATGTCTGTACTAGTGTCTGTATTTGCAATTGAGGTAGGAAGCAGCCGTGGTCTTAAGTTAAGTACAATCCCGGCATTTGCCTGCAGTGGAAGTGGAAAAAACACAGAAAAACACTTCCAGTATGACTGAAGTAGGAATCGAACACTCACGAGGTTGAGTGTACTCCTTTCCAGCCCTCAGACCAGAATTAAATTTCTTGGTAGAGCCGAGAAACGAACACGGGCCTGCTAGCTGACAGCCAAACATGTTAGTCACTTCGCAACAAAGCGGACAATAATTGAGAAGAGGTGCGTTCGATTCGCACCCCAGCCATCCTGGAAGTGGTTTTCCGTGATTTTCAACTTCTACTCCAGGCAAATGCCGGGATGGTTTCTAACTTAACGCCACGGCCGCCTCCTTTCCAGTCGTCATCTGAATTACAACTGCACACACAAATACATGCATCACAGTGACTCAGGTTACCAAACAAATTCTTCACACACCCAAGTACACGGGGCTACATGAACACGATGTTGCAATGATCTTCATGACTCAACAACAACAGTAATTTATTTTAATACAATAGGCCTACTTACTTGCAAAGTCTTCCATAACGCCCGAATCTTCTCCTCGATGGAGAAGTCCAGTTCAGTCTGATTTGATACGGAAGGGGCGGCCATCCTAGCTACACAGCTTCAGCCCCACACAGTCTGAAATACGAGAAAGAAACATATAAGATTCAACAGCTGATATTTAACAATGAGAAAGTTTGTTAGTTATAAAAACAAAAGTTTGGTGCTTTTCAGTCGGTCAACACGAATGTACCCAAATAGAGCTGGGTTATGCCCTGATCCTGAAATAAATTACATAAGATTAATAAATACACTAGGATGACCAGTTTCGATCGTCAAGCGATCATCATCAGATCCATTAACTTAGGCTATATAACATCTATGTTTGAGAATACAGGAAAAATATAAGTTTCAGTGGGGTAATGCAACAGTCGGTGTATGTTAAATGTGGTATATCTAATGTTAGGTAAACTTCTAAAATAGTGATGAAGTTTACCTAACATTAGATATACCACATTTAACATACACCGACTGTTGCATTACCCCACTGCAACTAAATAATTGTACATATTGTATATATTTTTCACCTGTATTCTCAAACATAGATGTTATAGCCTAAGTTAATGGATCTGATGATGATCGCTTGACGATCGAAACTGGTCATCCTAGTGTATTTATTAATCTTATGTAATTTATTTCAGGATCAGGGCATAACCCAGCTCTATTTGGGTACATTCGTGTTGACCGACTGAAAAGCACCAAACTTTTGTTTACTTAGGCAACACTGAAAAATGGCTTCAAACCTCACAATGTTTGTTAGTTATTGTTGCTTTAAGTTGCGTAACTTCGAGGTCGTCTGTTCCCTAACAATGAGAAATATACATGGAATAATCATTATCATATATATTATTTCAGTTGTATAGATCCCTCCTGCGGCGCTCACAAGCGACCGATCGTGACAAATTAACATTCAAATGAAAGAGAATATACATTAGTAGTGACGAATTGCAATCTAATTCCATAAATATATATAATTCCTTTAAAAATGTACGAAGTGTGCGATTAGCAGATACTGTTGCTGTAGGAAAATACGCTCCATAATTGCTGTCCACTTCACATTTTGGCCGCTGTGACGCACGTTTCATGTCATTTTAACATTCTGAGGTATTTTCTTTATCATTTTGCATGGATTTCAGAAACAGTAAGTCGAAGGAATGAGTAGGCTACGGTACTCAAACCGTATAATTTCATAAATATCGAATAACCGGTTAGTGTTACGACGATCCAATTTTCAGTGATTGCCTTCTTAAGTTAGGGAACGTAGAACTCGGAATTCTAACTGCAATGTAAATAGTGTTATATAATCATTTGGTTGAAATAAAAACATAACCACCTTTCTCATTTTAACCCTATTGGGGAAAGTGTGGTTTATGAACATGCGAGAATTCTTGCACTGGTCCGCTGGTATTCATAATTTCTATTATACACGTACAGTATGTTCGACGGAACGTGCGATAACCCCGCACGCGATTCTCAATCAGCCTTCCCAGCCATATAGGACACTTTTAGGGAATAGCCATCTCATCCAAAGATATTGTATTTACGGAGCAACGTAACGTGTACTGCGCAATCTGACGGTGTGCAACAGTAGTAGTCTTCCTGCTTAGGCCTAGCCTATATCAAAATCAACTGACGTAACCCTTGACTATAGTTGTGCTAATTGACAGTGGAATACTGCAAAACGTGTGTGCGACTGATTATTGTTATACCACAAGACTTTCGAATATGTGGAAGGACGTATTAATAAAAATTGTTCGGTGAAATCCTACGAGGAGAAACATTATAGCTAGACCCATACGCTATTCTGGGACTCCATCATAGGACAGGCTACCACTGTCTTTTGTTACTTAATTTGTACTTCGAGCATACAATAGGATAGAGAGGCCTTGGCCAGCGGAACATGGGGCCAGAATAAGATCAGCTGATGTTGGTATAAAATGGCGCCTATGCTCAAGTTGTCAGCGCGAGCGTAAAGATTATACTTAATAATTATCGATATACGAGCCCATTTTTGCAGTATAATATATTACAAATATGTAAAATACGCATTTTCCTTTATGTAAGAGGCTGAATGAGAAGTTATATAACGAAAATGGTTATATCTTGCGCTGCTTACAATTGCAGTCAGAGGTTTGAAAAATGGAACAGGCTATCTTTTCACGGGTAAGAATTAAAATATATGACCTAAAATACACAGACTTGATTACATACATTTCCCCAATACAGCTGGCATCCAGCGGCGTAGCCGTGCTCGTTAAATCATGCAGCACGCTCGGATATCGCAGGTCGAATCCCGGCGCTGACTGCTGCTATCCCGAGTGTGGTTTATCCCCCAGGATTTTCCACACTCCCCCCAGGCAAATGCCGGGATAGCACCTTAGTTCAAGTTCCGAGGCACCCACCTCATCCCTGTCCCTAATAAAGTTACACACTACTACAATCATCACATCAATACAGGTTATCAGACAAGTTCAACCCACACCCAACTACACGGTGCTGATGACCAAGATGTCACAAGCCCCTTAAATGAATTAACAACAACCAATGCAGCTATACACACTACTGCAGTCATCACAGAAATGTAAGTTATCAGACAAGTTCAACACATAGGCCTACTCAAGTACACAGGGCTGATGACCCGGAAGTAGTGGCTACGCGGGCTAAAGCGCAGCATAAGGTCATGGGGCCAAGCTCTCTGCTGACTCGGTAGACGCGTGGGTTCGAGCCCCACCGTCGGTTGTCCTTGAAATGGTTTTCCGTGGTTTCCCATTTTCAACACCAGGCAAATGCTGGGACAGTAACTTCTGACAGGCCACGGCCGTTTCCTTCCACATCCTTGCCCAGTTTCATTCATCTTCATCCATTCCATCTCTCATCCCGACGCGCAGGTCGCCCACGGGCGTCGACTAGAAAGACCTGCACTCGGCCTCTCAGGAGGCTACACGCCAAAAAAAAAAAACGGAAGTCCCTAGCCACCAAAATTGAATTTACTAAATATAGAAGGGAAGGGGATAACATTAGGATATTTGTAAGATTTATTGCTGTAGGTGATAAATATTTGGAGTGGGGATATCATTGGTTTTCTTTTAAGATGCAGTGCTGGATATCAATTTGTACGCATAATTAAATGTATTCTCTTATTTCAGCTTCCCTTCAGACCCTGAATTGCTTAATATATGGACCATAAATATGAATTTTAATTGATGATTGATGATTATCGGCAAACTTTCTTGATTTATAAAGGAAAACCAGCATAATAGAAGCATACGGCCTACATGTTACAAAAAAAAAGTAAGCTAGTACTAGAATGCTTTGTAGAGTTTATTATTTTAGATATGTAAAAATATTACAAATATAACCAAGTCAGACAATTATTACGGATAAGAATTATACGTAAACGTATTGTATTCACCATTTTATAATTTCCTAACCATGTAGGCCCTACACAAGTGTCACCTATGCATTCCAATACTGATATGTCAACACACCAAAATATCGCATATAACGATTATACTTCACACTTTTCATACAAAAAAGAACAGCAATATTCAGAAGGAATTGTAGTTATCGCCACCTTCAACAAAAATAGTCTGTTAATCATAAGGAATACGCTTGAATCAGGATTTTAAGTCACTTCATAATGCTATTCTTATGGGAGACATGTTTGTTTTGCCCAACATCAGCTGATCTTATTTTGGCCCCACGGTCGGCCGGTAGAAGCATAGCTGGCGCCCTCTCTATCCTATTGTATGCTCGAAGAATTTGTATACTTAGGGCCAGTTGTTCCATCTCCTTTTATACGTCATGCAAACTCCTGTTGTGTAACAGCCTGTTCGTTACTAACCGTGTGTTGGTATTTTGCATGTTGCACCAGCATACCTGCCAACGTTCAAAAATAGAAATCCGGAAGATCCCAAAGCGCAAAAATTTAACGCGTAGTCTACATGCGTCTTAAAACATAGCGAGAAAAGACTGCAGGGAAAGAGATTACAAACTCTTGGTGATGTGAGACTATATAATTTGTTGTGCCAGTTTCCAGAAGTATTGCAATTACATCAAGAACACATACCGTATAATTGGAAACAGTTCACACACTACACAAACATGATCTCTTCTGCACTGGCTATATTCCATCACAGATTGGAGAGGAGAGATGGAGATGAGTAGCTTTCTTCACTTTCTTCAGAAATTCTGGAGGAAAACTATTCATGTAACATGGACCACTACTTCTTGTCTTGAAAACAGAAATGGAACCCACAGTTTCATTGGACATGGAGGACATAACTGATTTTGGTTCTTATTCACCAAGCTGAACACATGCTCACACTGAGCATGGCTGTGCGGTAGAGTCAAACAGAAACATGGATATCCTGGAAAATCAGGGTGTCGACTGTAAGGATGAAGTAAAAATTAGTTACTTTTTAGCTAACTTTTAGTTAACTTTAGTTACCTTTTAATTCAAGATACGTCTGCGGTCGGCAAGCATAGAAGCTCATCGCGCGGTGATGAATAAAAACAACAATGAGCTGTGTTTAAAGCAGTGATAACATTCACTTATGGTGTTAAAAAATTTAAAAGATAAAAATAAATAATGGATATTTAATATCAAATGAGTTGTTTCAGCTAATATGCCGTCTTGTGTACAAGAATTTATGATTACCAAGAAGTAGATCTGAACTTGGCCGTTTTGGGAGATTTCCTTTGACCACGCGGAAGATCACGAAGAAATATATGCGACGTTAAGTGATCATCACCGAATTATGTCTTCGCAGTCAAGAACGGAGAAATATCGAGACGTTAAACGATCGGCGCTGGTCTCAGCCGTTTGATGCGATTCGTAGTTTTCACCATAGAACACGGAGAAAAATCACGATTTACATAATCGGTGTCACTTTTAGTCGTTCGACAAGATTTCTATTGTCCTTGAGGTCGGACACGGAATTATATAGTATTATTACGCAATCGGCGCCGCTGGCTGTCCGTTTGACAAGAATCCAGTTGTACTCGTCATCGAATGCGGATAAATATCGCGATGTATCGCAATCGCTGCCACTCTAGGTCGTTTTACGAGATTCAAGTTGTCCTCGCGGTTGGACACTGACAACGCGATATTATGCAATCGGCACCGCATCCGAACGTTCAACAATTGTCTGCCTGTCTATTTGTCCTGGTAGAATGGCAGAGGCAAGCTCGAGGTTGGGCATGGTTAAAATTCACGAGCAGTTATGGATATGTTGTATGGTCGGCGCCGTGATTCCCGCTGTCCCTATGCTGTGGTTGGAAGTTCACGGTGGATCACGAGAACGCGATGCTACGTAGTCTGTATTTCAAAGTGCGTTGATGAACTTCTTGCTCCCCTTACACTTTTAAGTCTACGGCCAAGGGAAATGTGGCGAGTAGGGTTCGGTATGTTTCATGATGGGTGCCCAACCACCTTCGACAGGATTCCCGCAGTCCTCGTGGACACAAGTTCGCGACCGGGCACGGGTTTTATGATTTTTACGCAACTGGCGTCGATCTCGGTCCGTTTGACGAGATAAATGATTAGATTATATATCCAATGGAAACAAAGTTCGAAGGAAAAATAGACATATAACGGCGTTACGAATTAAGGACACCGGATATCGCAAATTTTCGAGACGGATAGATCTTTAGCCTATTTTCAATTTTGAAAAAAAAAAAGGCTTATGAGATCACCTTTTGTCCGTGTGTGTGTCCCCCCTAATAACTTCTAAACGGCTGGAGCGATGTCAATGAAACTCGGTAGGTTCTTAGCACTATTCCGGGCGACCCCGACCGTGCCCTTCAAATTTTGTTACGTCTCACCAATTCAACATGGCGGCTATGCGAAATATTTCACCAGCATTCAATATCTCCGAAACTATTCCCGATATCACCCTGGAATTTATTACGGCGATAAAGGGAACTACTAAAAGTTCACCTATGCGACTTTTGAAAACCTGGTAACTACAAAACCAAGATGGCGGCCACGCGAATTTGCGACTTTTAAATAGACGTTTCTCGCGATTAAACCAACCAAACGCAATAAAACTTGGTACAGTATATGTTTATACACATAGTAATGCACCGGCATCTTATTTAGTTCAATTGTTTACAAAACCTCAAGATGGCGGCTGTGCGAATTTTAAAATTAAGTTTTTATTTCTTGTGTCGTAATCATGCGATCGAAGTGAAAGATTGAATAATGAACCTACGCAATAATTTTCCTTTACTGGTACATGACTCTATGGCCTATACATTTAACAATCCAACATGGCGACCATCCGAAATATTTAGACGGCTCTGAATATCTACGAATCTATTATAGCAATCAAACTGATTTTTTTATGTTCATAGGGGCTATGAACTTAAGTTCACCTATAGGACTTTAAATAACCTGGTGATCACAAATCCAACATGGCGGTGACACGAATTATAAATATTCACATGGACGTTTCTCGCAATTTAACCATCCGAGTGCAGTGAAACTTGGTACAGTAAATCCTTATACGAATGTTAATCCACTGGCATCTAATTAATTTCAATTGTTTCCATAACCGCAAGATGGCAGCTGTGCGAAATTTTAATACCTCCTTGTTACTTCTTGTGTCCTAATCATGCGATTGATGTTTGAATGCTACACGTACACAATAATCTTCATGTAACAGTACATAACTCTAGGACCTACATATATAAAATTTAACATGCGACCATCCGAAATATTTAGTCGGTTCTCAATATCTACGAATCTATTACAGCAATCAAACTGAAATTTTGTATGTTGATAGTGGCAGTTAACATAAGTAGGATATATGAAAATATGCTGTATAGTTCTTCCCAGAACTACTTGTTAAAATATACCGTAGTCTACGTATATCGAAGCATTTGCCGATTTTTTTTCGAAACGGTATCATTTCGCAACATTGCGTCAAAAATATATAGCGTTCTTTCTGGACTTCAATTTGAGATATCCAATTTAGAGTTCAATATCAGAAATGAGAGGTTTATGTTGAGTTTCGGAAGTTATCGCGAATAAACGTCTCGCAAAAAGTCAGTTTCCCAATAATACAGGAAAATATTTCACATAAAACTAAACTCTCTTCTTGATGCCGAAAATATACGTTGAACCTATGTATACAGTACCACTGAAGGTATCCTCCGTATGCATTTCCTTGAGGTCGTGCACGGTAGTGATGGGTGAATGGTACTGAAGTTCGAGCGGGCTCGCGCAAGCTCGACTCAACGCAAGCTCGATACTGTATCGAACCTGTTCGAGCTGCCAGGCGACCCCACACATTAAGTACCGTTTGCGGAGCGCTGACGGCCCAGACGATATATTCTGCAAACTTTTGCTCGCGTACAGTATATGTGAACGTATTAGACTATCATTGTTTCGAATCCCACTGTCGGCAGCCCTGCTGATGGTCCTCCGTGGTTTCCCATTTGCACACCACACACATGCTGGGGCTGTACCTAAGGCCACGGCTGCATCCTTCCGCGCCTAGCCCTCTTCTATCCCTTTGTCACCATACGGCCTATCTGTGTCGGTGCGACGTAAACCAAATTGTACATAATAATACTGTATTAATATAGGTTATTCACCGCCCTCCATTCTGATACGTCTTTGGCTTCTGGGAATGATGTAAGTTAATACTGTCAGGGATATAAACAAATATATGTTCCTGAAACGGTACAAATTAATCGCATATGTAGGCCTACACATACTGTTGCCGCAGCATTGAACTAAGGAAGTGTTGTAACCCGTCGCCTTTGTTCTGTGCACTCCAATGAAGTTCTTTAGGCAGTTTGTATATTCTGGGGAGACATGTGCTTCGAATCATCGCACAAACACAGATTGTAGCTGTCTCCACATTACAGATACTGTCTGAAGGGGTTATATGCACAAACTATACAGCAGTGCACAGCAACAACATGACGAGTCGATTCTGCCTAGCACAATACTCTAAACACAGCCTTCTTGAGGTTTCTGGGTGATAAGAGCACGCCGATAGGTCGCGGTTCGCTTAAAAGCTCGCGCCAAGCTCGAACCAGTTCGAACTCCGACGTCATCTGTTCCAGCAGCTCGAGCCGGGCTCAAGCACATTACTAGGAGCGTATGCTACACAAGTTCGAGCGGGGTCGCGCCAGCCCAATACGCAACATAGGCTCGATACGGAATCGAACCTGTTCGAACTGTCAAGGGACCCCACACATAAACTATGCGAAGCGCTGATCGCCCAGACGATACTTTATGGAACCACTAGCAACCCACCCCGGCTTCGCCCGGGTACAGTTATGAATGTGCAAGAAATTCCTGTCAGACGTAATTTAAGAATGGCGAGGTGCACGAGACACAAATCCTCCTTCCGTCCAAACTACAAACACTTATAGTGGGCGAAGTATCGAAGATAGAGATATGCTCTCGCGGACTTTTTTGTAGAATTTTTCATGCTGAACAATTCTTACACTCATAGTATATTGATATGTTTAACGGTTTGACCAGCGTAAGCTTAAAAACGCACGGACGCCAGGTTCTTTTTCGACCTTTTCACTGAAATCTGAAATCGTTAGTGCTTGGCTCCCTTTGATCATAAATAAAGTATTTTCTGCAAAAATCTTCCTCGAGATTACCTTTACAGAATGGTGAAAGCCGCATCAAAAACCATCCAGTAGTCCTCGAGATTACCCGTGATATCCAAGAATCGGGTACTTTGTTTTATACTAAATAGGGATTCTCTTGCGTACGGTGTGAATGAACCCATTTGACTACTACTCTCAGTATATTGATGTGGGTGGAGTGGTGACTACCAGGTGCTCTGTGCAGGGAAAGAGAAATTGTACATAATAATAATAATACGATTATTTCCCCATACCCCCATCTCTGATACGCCTTTGGCTTCTGGGAAGGATGTAATACTGTTGAGGATAGTAGCAAACATATGTTCCTGCAACGGAACAAATTATTATTATTATTTCATTCCAGCAACACTCTCCACTATCATTTCGTTTCGTCTGTCATTCATTTAATCATTGCCCCAGAGGAGTGCGTCAGGCCTCGGCAGCCGGCACAGTTCATATCCTCGCCGCTAGATAGGGGCTTCATTCATTCCATTCCTGACTCGGTCGGAGACTGGAAGCAGGCTGTGGATTTACATTTACATTATTATTATTATTAATGGTATGGTACACACTTACATCATATTACGGATTAATGAAATATTGAAAAGAAGAAAGAGAACAGATAGTCTCATAATTTAACATCTGAATTAAAAATATAGTCCACTGATGCAGGAGTCACTGAGAAAAAAATAATTAATTAATCGCATATGTACACATACTTTTGCCGCAACATTGAACTAAGGAAGTGTTGTAACCCGTCGCCTTTGTTCTGTGCGCTCCAATGATGTTCTGTAGGCAGTTTGTATATTCTGGGGAGACATGTGCTTCGGATCGTCGTACAAAGACAGATTGTAGCTGTCTCCACATTACAGATACTGTTTGATGGAGTTATATGCACATACTATACAGCATTGCACAGAAACAACATGACGAGTCGATTCCGCCTAGCACAATACTCTAAAAACAGCCTTCTTGAGGTTTCTGGGTGATAAGAACACGCCGATAGGTCACGGCGCGCACAAAAGCTCGAGCAAAGCTCGAACTTGTTCGAACTCTGACGTCATCTGTTCGAGCAGCTCGAGCTGGGCTCAAGCACATCACTAGTGCACGGGGAAACATAGCTTACGCAATCGCCGCAGCTTGCGTGAAACTCGCTTCATCGCAATCTGTGAGCCTAGCGGCGCGGGTTTAAATGATTTTAACCGACCTCGGCTAATGTTCGTTACCTCCAACTATCCACACATAAAAATTAGCTACTTTTCGTTACTTTCGTTACCCGTTTGTAAAATTAGCTACTTTTTCGTTACTTTCTTTACTATTCGTTACCGGTAGACACCCTGATAATCTGTGAGACGGGATTACCGATAGACTTATCGGTCGACTTTCAGTCGAATTTCAAACACTCGCATCTCAGAATAGCAGCTATTATCGAAAATCAAAACTGAAATGTGATTTGGATGCGGAGTACGAAAACGAGCAAGGGAGTAGAAAATCCGGAAAAAAATAAGTTAATCCGGACAACACCAAAAAAATCCGGAAATCTTCCGGGAAAACCGGAAAACTTGGCAGGTATGCACCAGCTATTTAAAACTAGTTTTGTCTAACAAACCACCGCACCTTATAGTAGGCCATGATCGAGAATGTTTTCAGCTGTTGGCAAGAGAAACTCATCATCTGATCAGTAAAAGTAAGGTAAAACAAAGGAGTAATAAAGAATACTATAATGATCGCTTATTTATTCTATGACGTAAATATACCGACAAAGAAGATACACGAAACAACATTTTAGATATTTTTGCCATCAATTTGACGAACTTCGAACGGGAATTTCATAAAGGACAAATCTGTGTTAGCTATACGTGATTCTAATGCCGATACTGATCACCATGGCCACTACACTACAATGTTCGCCCCTAACTGAAATCCGAGAGTATGAGGATAAATACACCCAGTTCCAACTATTAAAACTTATCGTGGAATAATCGAACCCAGGCCGAGTGGAACACTACCATACTTACTGCTAGACCATGACAGTAATCTTTTTTAGCCTCGAATACAAATACTCAAAAACAATTAGGTCATAAAATATGTATGTACCAGGAAATGCGTTTTGGAAGCATTCATATGGAGTATGGCACTCCCTGAAATAAACTTCGTCTTGGTGCAGACCTTCGAAAGCAATACCCATAAGCGACCCGTGTTGTAAAATCATTGATACGGCTTCGGTGGCGTAGCTTCTTTGCCCAAGTTCGCGGGTTCAAACCCAGCCGAAGTCATCGGATTTTTTAAGAGCGTTAAAAATCCCTCAGTATGCCTTCCTTCGGAGGGGAAGTAAAGCCGGCGGGCCCATTTTATAGGTTGTTGTCATGTAAAAGAACCTTCCACAAACTACATATGTGTGAAGCTCAATTTCTAGGTGAGATTTGATTAGCGCTCAATTAGATTCCAACGTTCGTCGCCAGGTGCTGGTTGCGGGGCATCTAGTAGCCACGTTTGCAGCTAGGTGTCGTTGACGGTAGCAAAAACAAAAATCCTCTGCAGTCCTTACCTGAATTACAGATAACATACACTAATACAGTCATCACAATTAACACTGGTTATCAGACAGATTCTACACACACCCTAAGTACACGGGGCTACATGACCATGTTGTCGCAGCTCCTAAACTGAGGAACCAACCAAAATCGTTGAGCCCACCGGCTTGGTTCAATTCTTCAAATTTAACATAACTTGGGAGACTTCCATCTTTACAATATTGTTCCTGTACTTCACCAGAATGAAAGTGGGATGAATTTCTATTTGAAATTTAATAAACAAAGTAACTTGTTATTTAAGTCCCTACCAACTTCAAAATATGTAGTGTCCATTCTATAATTTTCTTGTGGTGTCACCTTGTGGAATTTTGATGCCTCTGGCAATATTTTTTGAATACCCCTGTTAACTTGACAGGTATGAGAATATATCTCAACCATCCAATAACACGGGGCACTGATTTGAAATACCAGTGGCCTCAATACTAAGGATATATGGTATCTATCTGCCTTATGTGGAAGATGTTATTGCAAACACGACACAATAACAGTAAGCACACTACCAACACTCTTTAGATCATTTGCAGCACCATAAAAATATGGAATGAACTTTATGGGTAATGATAACTTAAATACAAAACTCATTTCACTATTTAAGTTCTAATCGTTTTTGTCCCAATATCAAGCGGAATATTTGCAGCAGTGAAGAACAACATCATGTCAAAATTCAGAATTGTAAAAGAAATGGACCCAACAGATACATCAGAAATTATCGAATTATCCATATGGATCAACAACAAGAAAATAACAATATTCTGTGTTTACAGTCCTCCAAACAATAAAAATCTGAATCTTCACCTTTTAGAAATCAAAACAGCTATTTTTTATAGGAGACTTCAATGCAGCTTCTCAAGTCTTGGGCTACAACTACACAAATTCAGCTGGTAAAACAATAAAAGACCTTATAGAGAGTAGCTCTCTTGAGCTATTATATAGTAACAAAGACCCAGCAACATTCATTCACCACTCTGGTTCCACAAATAACCCAGATCTCATATTAGTCTCAACAGATCTTACAAACCACAGTCATCGATCAGTACTCGAAGATCCAGGCAGTGGACATAGAATGTCCCTTCTCACTCTTACATCATACAGTGAATCTGCTCAAAGTGGAGACCAGAAGATTCAGTGGAACTTTAAAAAGGCCGACTGGGAAAATTTCAGAAACAAACTTGAAACTAAAATGTCAGAAATTGATCTTGATGCACCTCCTAACATCATCCTGAATAAATTTACTACAGCCATAAAAGACATAGCCAAACTGTGGATACCCAGAGGTGCCCAAACAAAATATAAACCTTTCTGGTCAGATGAATTGAACAATCTTAAGTCCGCCAGAGACAAAGCAAGAAGAACAGCTGAACTTACTCAGGATCAAAATGATGTACGGAAATGGCGACAAGCAACAGCAAAATTAAAACAAGCAATAACAATATCAAAAAGAGAATCTTGGAACACATTTTTAACAACAGTTGACTATAGGACAGACATCAATAAAGCTCACAAACTTATCAATTCTCTAAACAACAAACACGTAGTCACTCCTTTGAATACTATTATGATAAATGATAAGGAAATTACAGACTGTCATAAAATAGCAAACCACTTCTGTAAACATTTCACTTCAATTAGACTATCAAAACAGAAAAAGAAAGAAGACAAGACTCTCAAAAAAATAGTAAAAAAATCCATGAATAATAATGCAGACGATATCTTTAACAATGAATTTTCAATGGAAGAGTTAATGTTAGCAATAAAGAACACACAAGTCAGAAAACAACCAGGACCTGATGAGATATTCCCAGAATTCATAAAAAATCTAGGTCCATCTGCTCTAAACATACTGCTACACATATTCAACAAATTTTGGACATCAAATGATAACCTACCTAAAAGACTGGACTAAAGCAACCATCATTCCAATCTTAAAACCAGGCAAGCCAAAAAACCAAGTCCCCTCGTACCGACCTATAGCACTTACCTCCATTCTGGTAAAAATTCTAGAAAGGATGATTACAAATAGACTCAATTGGTACTTGGAAACAAAATCTCTTCTATCAGAAGAACAAGCAGGGTTTAGACAAAACAGGTCCTCCTCCCACCAAATAATGAGATTTACATAAGCTGTTAAAGAAGCCTTTAACAAAAGGGAAAGTGTTCTTGCAGTTTTCATCGATTTTAAAGGAGCCTATGATACTGTATGGCGAAACATGCTGCTAAAGAAACTTATCAACGTCAAAGTAAATGGATGTATGTTAAACTGGTTTTCAAGATTCCTTTCACAAAGAATGATCAATGTTCGTTACAACAACAAAACTTCAGGTTGCAAGCAATCAAAACTAGGCCTCCCACAAGGAGCTGTATCAAGCACAACTTTATTCAATGTGTACATCAACGATCTTCCAAAAACAATAAAGGAAGTAGGTAATGTGAATATCAGCATGTTTGCAGACGATGTTATCATTTGGAACACAGCACGTAACAGCCCAAATCAGCAAATGCTTCTTGAACACAGAATGAACCAGGCACTTATAAAACTCAAAAACTGGACTGAAAACAATAATATGGAAATCAATACTACCAAAACAGTATACCAGTTTTTCTCCCTGAGACACCACAATCCAACTTTCAGTCACAAATTTAGTAATCAAGACCTTCCAAAAAGTGAAAGTACTAAGTACCTAGGTATCATCATGGACAAGAAGCTGAACTGGACCAAACACATACAACATGTGGAGGATAAGGTAAGCAAACGGATGAAATCACTGAAGAGACTAGCAGGAGCTACTTGGGGGAGCACTCAAGACATACTCAACAAAACCTACAAGACATACATCAAACCTATCATAAAATATGGCAGTGAAGTACTCTCTACAGCACCCCAGTCAAACATTGATCGCCTCGAGAGGTGTCAGAATAATGCCCTACGAATCATAACAGGTGCAATAAAAACCACACCTATAACTGCCTTGCAATTATATACCCACAACTTACCAATAGAAGAAGAGATGAAACATCAAACAGCTAATGCATATCTCAGTATACAAAGACTAACTCAAATGACATGGATCAAAAAACCAGTTTCTAGCACCAATCTTAAAACACAAAAAGATCCCTTAAGTCTTGCCAAAGAATATATTAATAAGAGCAATCTGCAAATAAAACTTGAACCACTCTATATGCCAGTCAACCCCATTAAATATATACAAGTGACTACAGATCTTACTTTGCTAGAAGAGGTCTGCAAGAAAGACTCTTCACCACAAGATCTAAAACAACTGGCCCTCTGTACAATAGAAGAAAGATATCCATCTAATCAATGGCTAAAAATATTTACAGATGGCTCACAAGACAAAGAAAATAGAATTGGAGCAGGAATACATTCATCTCTCTTCTCACTCTACTTCCCAGTAGGCCAAAACAAACATTGATGCTGAGATAAGAGCAATTTCACATACACTCCATCAGTTATTAGGCAGAAACATTGATTATCAAAAATGTGTTATCATTACAGATTAAAAAGCAGCCATCCAAGCCATCTCGTCAAATTATAAGCCCCAAAATAAAGAACTGAAAGAAATTTTTTGTATGATAAAAACCCTTCAAAGACTCCACAAACAGATCTCATTTCAGTGGATCCCTTCTCATGTTGGAATAGCAGGAAATGAAGAGGCTGACAGATTAGCAAAAAAAAAGGTACCACACTACAACAAGCTGTCAGTCAGACTGATTTTATGTCAGCAAAAAGGATCTTGAAAAATACTATCAAAAACAGGTATGAAGAAATGGCAAAGAAAACAGCAGAAACCAAATTATGGAAGGACATTGATGCTAAATGGGATCAATATAAATTAACACCAAGAAGAGAAGCTGTAGCCTTCTTCAGACTTAACACGGGCCATGACTGCCTGGCAGCTCATCTGAAACGAATCAACATCCTGAGATCTGAAGAATGCACACTTTGTCACGAACCTGGAAGTAAAATGGATAAGGGGCACCTGCTACATTGCAACAAACTTGATGTGACTGCCAGAACTTCTGGAAACCTCACACAACTCTATTGGAACGCAAGAAAGCTGATGGATTGGAATCCGGGCTAGCCATAGGAAACAACATTTTTGTCCCACCCTACTATACATAGAGAAATGTCCACAAAACCAAGCGTAATTAACAACTCCATTAAAAGTACAATAGTATGACTTACCTCATCATTACAGGTACTCAGATTCTTGTATTTGTTATATGAGAGGACATAAATTTAAAAAGTTCACAACGAAATATAAATGTCAGAAGGCTGGCATCAATAATACCTGAAAATCCACAGCCTGCTTCCAGTTTGCATATGGAGATCAGGAAGAAATAAAGGAACACCCCAGTGGAAATAGATTTCTTTTACCCTTTTTAGTAAGCACTCATAACAACAACAAAAACAATTTTTCTGGGAAACAATAATTTTATTAATTTCTATGGTAAATTTACAACACTCATCATAAGATGTTCAGATGCACATTTGCATTCAATAGGAAAGTGCATAGGGAAGATGCCCCCTACATTTTAACGAAGTGTATAAATTTGCTCTTTAACGGAGAAACATTAGAAAAATGTTCAATCTTCAATTAGCCAATGTTGATATGGCTGTTGACCTTATTATCAGATTTATGGGGGAAAGTGGAGCAGGTTAATTACTGACAAGTGATTATTTGAGTTTAAAAACAAAATATTTTACAATTTGAAAGAAAATTTGTGTATAAATTAATAGTTTGGTTTATTTTTATGTTTAACTTATATTTGGTTCCAATCCACTAAGTGTTAAAGGAATGTATGTCCTTGACGTCCACCCCTCAAAACAGCAAACACCAGTGATGCACTTAATATTTGAATCTAGATCACAAAGCAAAAGAAATGTATTTCTTCAGCTTTCTCTAGGTCTTGTGATAGAAACACGAGATGTCAAGCTTGAACAGAAGATATTTGGGTTTACCACCAGATAGCAATAATCCAATGGTGGTTCTGTAACAAAACACAAATTATTAGGCAGGAGAAAGAGAAGCAAGGGGCAGCTAACACTTACTTATAGTTAAGCGGTTCACTCTAGTAACAAGAAGGCAATAAAATCTGATGGCATGCATAAGGAAAATTAGCTGCAAATGACTTCTGAAGCAGTAGTGTGCATAGTGATATAGAATTCACTTAGTGGCTGCAGCAGTCAGAGTGATTGTAGTAGTAACAGGGTGAGCCAAACAGCCTGGCAAAGTATCTTGGCAAGGAGACATTCTCAATAGATTAGACGTGGTGTAACTTTTAACTAAGGTTCGGCTTAAAGAAACCATATCTCACATCAGCACTATCAATTGTCTGATGTTGCCACTCTAGGCCTATTCCCCCACTGTGCAACTACAACATATTTTCAATGGAATAACTGTTTCTATGTGCAAATAGATGTAGAAGCTATGGGTAGTCCTATAAGCCCGCTCTACAGAACGCTACAAAATAGAGGCCACAACTTGGTTCCGTTTTGCAGACGATATATCCCTGATATAGCAGTGGCGACTGGTCGTCACCGCTCTTGGTATACCGCACCATTTACAACTTACACCCCCCCCCCCCCCCCCCCCCTTCTCCCTGGATCAACCTCTTGTCAAAATTGAATTATTATTATTATTATTGTATTGGCGAACATTTACACAACTTCTAAGAAACACACTTTATCGCTATAATTTTGGAGAGGTTATCCCAATAAATTGAGGTCACTAGGCAATTGTTTTGGCCGGTGATATAAGGTCGGATTCACTTCCTAACGACACGTGATCTTCCATGTGAATATTTAGCCTGCTGTCACGGTAATTCGAACCTCGACTGTCCGAGTAAAGCCACTGCATCATCCTCCCTCTTCAAGGACTATGTCCTTATACATGAAAACAATCTTCTTTTAACGCCTGAAGACTACCTACTTGAAAGTGCTTCTAGGTAAATGGCCTTCGTATCCCCTCGCCCTCCTAGTTCCTTTTGGCAACGTACTGAGTACATTTCATCTTTACGCTACCTTCTTTCTCTCCCCGTTCTTGACCAGGTCGTAACTTTTCCGAAAACAAATAAATATTGACCCATTTCCAAAGTATCTCAATTATACATTGTCACATCAGTAGACATGTCCAAACACGAGAAGCGCATTCATTCATAACCAATGTAATAATGCAATTAAAGAAGAGTCATTACGGTATCTCAAAGTGAAAATATCTTCTGGAAAGCGAACTTCCAGCCTGAATCAATAAAATAATTATAGTGTAATCTACCTTGACATATTATTTTCCAACCTTGGCCTGCCAGGAAGAATTTTACTTGAAAGTAAGTTTCATTCACTTAGATTTCTAAAGGTCCACCTCGTGGCGTAGTGGCTAGTATTCTGGAGCTGTTACTGCGGAGGTCCGTGTTCGATTCTCTGCTCTACCAAGAAATGTAATTCTGGTCTGAGGGTTGGGATTCACTCAACCCCCAAAAGGCAGAAATTAGAACAGGTGGTTCGATTCCCACCTCAGCCACCCTAGAAATGGTCTTTCGTGGTTTCCCACTTTCACTCGTACATATATTAAGGCCACAGCCGCCTCCTATCAAAATCCTGGTTACATTACAGATAACGTAATATCTTATCAGTTTCCACACGCACCAAGCCAGGGGTGGACTTAAGGAGCGAACGATTCATCTTGCTGTTATAGCACAGCATATATAGCATATAACATGACGAAAACAGTCGCTTTAGACTAATCCTTTCACACTTAAATACTGTATATCAAAATGCACATTTTACGATGACCTACTATTTTGAAAAGCTGTCCGTATGAGCTGACTCAGATGATGAGGAGGAGAGATTGCCTAAGAGGTTAATGTGGTCGGCTGTAGAGGATAACAGAAGCAGAGGTAGATCTAGGAGGCGATGGTTAGATTCAGTGTTGCCACGGTGGGTGAGTGGTTATAGTGTCGGACTACCAACCCCAAGATTGCAGGTTCGCCCCTGGCCATGGTAAGTGATTTTTGAAGGCGACAAAAATCACGATACTCATGTCATACGTTGTTGGCATGTTAAAGCACCCATTTGAATTCAGTAGGCCGTGTTCAATGGCAAAATTAATCTCGGGATTTTCCGCCAACACAAAGTTCCTCCATTCTCTACTTGAAAGCGCTGTAGTGTCAAGGAGTTTAGATATCTAACCTCCTTGACTTTCATAGCGTTCAAAGGAACGACGAAATTCGACATGCAAGCTACCCTCTGGGTGTCAATTAACAAAGCTTGCACCAGGCACCTGAGGCCATACGATATTATTATTATTATTATAGTGTTGAACGATTTCAAAGTCAGAGATGTAGAAGCAGAGGGAGCCGCATTGCTAACTGCTAATAGGGGATCTTAGAGGCGACTTGTTCGCAAACAGAGGCTTGCAGACTAGACTGGATGCTGATAGGTAAAACAGTCTCAAATGAAAATGTATGTATATTTGGAAGAATGCTGCACAATTTTGACAGTACTCTAAAAAATGGCACTAATTTGGGCCTAGTTTTTGCAAAATTGTCCTACACCGGACCTCCCCCTCCCCTCTCTAAACTAGTGGTATTCCATACTCTCTCCCCGGTGTGTTCGCCTACCCCCATGATCTTGCCTTAAATCAGCCCCTGAACCAAGTACACAGGGCTACATGACCACGATGCTGCAAAGCCCCTAATTGAATCAACAACTGCAAAATTCAAATATTCCAACTGTAAAATTCTACCTGATTTCGGCAGAAACCAATACCTTTATTTCCTTGTACAAAGAAATTTTAGTAGCCTACAATGCATAGATCCCTTTAATTTCTACTTACTGAGGAAATCCAATGGAATAAAATCCTTTCAAAACGCTACTATCCACTTCCGGTGTTTCACTTAATCTAAACATGTTAATATTTCAGTGGGAAGTAATTCACGCCAAGACGAACTCACAACATAACACTTCTTCGCACATAACTGAAGTGTATGAGGCGCTGCACTGGTATGCCTCTCCTTGACAGCAGGGTGAAAGTACTGTTTGAAATCAGCCAATCAGCACTACACTCACCGCTAGTCCTTAGCGCGAGACCCCGTATGGAACTTAGCTGGGCTAATCTTACCCTCCCTCGCCCCGCGTGCCAGTGTCAAACCCTTTCAACGACCGGGAGAGACATGCGGTGTACCAAAGTACAGTCTCTCGCACCTAAAAGTGTGTACCCCAGAAGAAAATTAGCGAGTTAAGCGGGGTTCGAGCGCCAGCTTCCATGACAACAATCGGCGGAACATGACTGATGACAGGCTCGATTTTCCTGACTGCACTGCTACATACAAGTCGAGAAAATGTCGAGATAAACATTTTACATTTTTATAAATGGTGGTATACCGCCGGTATATGCGATGCATAGGAGAATTCGCCACTGTGATATAGAAACTCGGAAAAGTAGCTCTGGCAGAATTCCTCGGTCTTCTAAGCATAATCCACAACAATACTCAATAGGGATAACCTGAACTAGCACCAACAGATAGCGCACAGGTACATTTTGCTCTTTAGTTCAAATAACATTTGCAAATAACACACAATAGGCTTTTACACACGTTTAAGAATGAACATTTATTGTATTATCAACTTTTTATTCTTCAAATACGATGCGTATAGAATGCCAAGGGAAGGCAAATAATGAAGTCCCACATTGAACAGCCATGACATCTGTCGGAAAAGTTTCGCAGTAGATATCCATATTAACCATGAAACTAGAATCGAACCGTTGCTTTCCATGACATAACGTGTTGGTAGTCAGGAACCAAGATCGCAGCCTATCACACAAGGTCTATTGAAAGCCTAACCTCATAGACATATTTACACAACGATCCAACCACCACCCCAGTCACAACATAGGAGTTATCAAAACGCTCATATACAAAGCTAAACGCCTATAGCAAGAATACAACCTATGACTGGCTATGTGGCCTAGCAGTACCTTTCTTGCCTGCTGTGCTCAAGGTTGCGTGATTGAATCCACACACAGGTGTGGTAGTTTACATTTGAGGGTGCGGAAATGCGAGGGAGACTTGTCAGTAGATTTACTGGCACATTAAAGATCCCCTTCAGGGCAAAATTCCAGCACCCCGGCATCTCTAAAAGATGCAGTGGTTAAAAGGAACATATAACCTACAAGGGGAAATAAAAGTCGTTTATTTTAGGGGTTGCGACATCGCGGTCATATAGCCCCGTGTATTTGTGTGTGTGGAATTTGTATGATAACATGTACTATTGTGAAGGCTGCAATACTGTGTGTATTTGCAAATTGGGGAGAAGAATGGTACGGAGGTGGCCGTAGCCATAAGTCAGGAACCATACCAGCATATGCCTGGAGTAGAAGTGGGGAATCAACCGAAAACCACTTCCAGGAAGGCTGAGTGTACACCGTTGCAGCCCTCACACAAACACAAACCTAACCTAACCTAGGGGTTTACGCCCCACACCCCCTTGCATGTAGCACAAGCAGTAATTTCATCCACACAGTGATCTAACCTGGCAGTGGGCAATGGTTTCGACCACACAGTGATCTAACCTGGCAGTGGGCAATGGTTTCGACCAGACAGTGAGCAATGGTTTCGACCACACAGTGATCTAACCTGGCAGTGGGCAATGGTTTCGACCAAACAGTAATCTAACCTGGAAGTGGGCAATGGTTTCGACCACACAGTGATCTAACCCGGCAGTGAACAATGGTTTTGACCAAACAGTGATCTAACCTGGCAGTGGGCAATGGTTTCGACCACACAGTGATCTAATCTGGCAGTGGACAATGGTTTCGACCAAACAGTGATCTAACCTGGCAGTGGGCAATGGTTTCGACCAAACAGTGATCTAACCTGGCAGTGAGCAATGGTTTCGAACAAACAGTGATCTAACCTGGCAGTGGGCAATGGTTTTGACCACACAGTGATCTAACCTGGCAGTGGACAATGGCTTCGACCAAACAGTGATCTAACCTGGCAGTGGGCAATGGTTTCGACCAAACAGTAATCTAACCTGGCAGTGGGCAATGGTTTCGACCAAACAGTGATCTAACCTGGCAGTGGACAATGGTTTCGACCAAACAGTGATCTAACCTGGCAGTGGGCAATGGTTTCGACCAAACAGTGATCTAACCTGGCAGTGGGCAATGGTTTCGACCACACAGTGATCTAACCTGGCAGTGGGCAATGGTTTCGACCAAACAGTGATCTAACCTGGCAGTGGGCAATGGTTTCGACCAAACAGTGATCTAACCTGGCAGTGGGCAATGGTTTCGACCAAACAGTGATCTAACCTGGCATTGGGCAATGGTTTCAATCACACAGTGATCTATAGACTCGGTCATGGTTCCGTATTGATTGACAATCAAAGTATAATAAAATTGGGGTATCCGCCTGATCAATACACAAAATTTATATATGGGTCTATATTAAAACCATTTGGTACATGTTTCGGGGCCTATTATGATGGCCCCTTCATCAGCCAAAAACATACAGATTATCAGTATAATCGTAGGATACATTGATAAAAGGTAAAACTAACATGTAAAAAGAAAGAATGGATGAAAATGGAACATAATCATGAAAAGATGATGTGGTGATAAAAACACTTGAATGAGACAAATTACAGACACACTTCCACGCTGCGCCTCCTGCTTCGGACATCCGGTGTTCGTTCCGTTTTTCTGGTCTCTCTAAGGCTCTTTTTGCCACTCAGAATATGGATCTTTTGGATTGATCTATACATGTCTTCAAGTTTTTAAGAAAATTCCCCTTGCTTCTATTCTCAAAAAGCTCGGTTTAACTTGGCATGTTTCGATCCTCGGCATAGGCGAAATATTGATCTTCGAACTTACAACAATCCTCCTTTTAATAGTTCACAAGACAGTCAGGTCCAATAGGATTGGTTTGGTAACAAAATATTCTACGATTTTCATGGAATGAACTTTTGCTTTTAGACACGATACCCTGCTGGTATTTTTTGTTTTCATATGGACACAAGAAAGATTTGTCTTGACAAGCACTTAAAGTGCCCCCCTTTTAAAATGTTTCAAAGTGTTTTTCATATTGTCGCCTGTGAACATTTTTAAATGTCTCTGTAATTTGTCTCATTCAAGTGTTTTTATCACCACATCATCTTTTCATGATTATGTTCCATTTTCATCCATTCTTTCTTTTTACATGTTAGTTTTACCTTTTATCAATGTATCCTACGATTATACTGATAATCTCTATGTTTTTGGCTAATGAAGGGGCCATCATAATAGGCCCCGAAACATGTACCAAATGGTTTTAATATAGACCCATATATAAATTTTGAATATTGATGAGGCGGATACCCCAATTTTATTATACTTTTACACAGTGATCTAACCTGGCAGTGGGCAATGGTTTCGACCAAACAGTGATCTAACCTGGCAGTGGGCAATGGTTTCGACCAAACAGTGATCTAACCTGGCAGTGGGCAATGGTTTCGACCAGACAGTGGTCTAACATAGCAACGGGTAATGTGTTATAGACATTGGGAGGAGTAAACTATATCATTTCCAGATCTATTTTGAATCATTACGGAAGGTATTTATGGCTAATTTTAGTACTTAAGAAAATGTTATCGTGGGTTCTTGTCTCCTTCACTGTTACTTATAAATTAGTCACTTACTGCAAGAATAATACCCTCCTTCATAGAGAAATGCACTGTATTTTTTAAACAATTACTAAGTTACAGTATGCATATCTTAATACTATACAGAGACCTAGATGTTGTGCTTTAAGTCTCAAGGAGGACATTTTAAACACCCCTCCAGAGAGTGGAAATAATTAACCATACACGCAGAGTTACCAAATTTGCATATTGGTACAGATGGGGTAGGTTAATTACCATACCCGGATGTAGTCTAACATGTCCTTGATTCCCCGGGCCGTAGGCCTAATATTCCCAGCAGGTCAGAATTCACTTCCCCAGGCCAGACGAGAGGGGGGGTCAGTCGGGGCTGCAGCCCCGGGGCCCGGCTCTGTGAAGGGGAGGATGCGGTTGGGCAAAGTATTCTTTTCATGACTAAAATATACCACAGAAAATTATTTTATGAAACAATCAACGTCTGTGCAAAATGGTGCAAGAACAATAACATAGGTCAAATACTTTAGTCAGGACACCTTGGAAAACAGCTGAACCAGAGCACCCGAACGTATTCATACAATACTACGGTTCTCAGAATATGTACCTGTGGTGAGGGGCACATACCTCGGTTCTAAATTTAACTTACTTGACAACCTTCTTTGGTTTGCATACCAAACTTGTAACTGATTTCCTCACCTTTACCTGTCGGAATTCTGAAGATTTGTCTCCTCTGTGACAGTGTTTGGTGCGTCTCGTTGCTTTGTTTCTAGTGATCTTTGTGTGCCGTGCGCTAGGTAAGAAAATAGTTTATTTAATCTGCATCAACACTGGAATTCATTTTCGCTCTGTATAAATGCCGGATAAATATGATGCGTGATGTAAGGGTATTTTGATTGCCGAACGTACATAAAATAGTTGTGGACTAAGGAAAATGTTCATCTATGAAGAACTAAGAAATCATTATCATTGTTATTATTGTTAGGAGGCTTGTATTTCCTACGACTGTAGCCTATAGGCAGTTAGACCATTTGAAGAAGATTCAATCTGAAGATCCCCGGTTCGAATTCACGCCGTGGCAAGACATTTTAACTGTCTGATTATCACTCTATGGCTTACGTCTTGTATCCAAGAATACCTAATAGCTGAGAAATCTCATTTGCTGCTATTATTATGATTATTAGTAGTAGAATTATGATTATTATTAACATTATAATAAAGATTTATTATTATTATCATCATCGCCATATAAGTTACTGTACGGTATGCTAAACAACACTAGTGGAAACAAGCTGAGATTTCGTAAGCCAACTGGCAGCATTAGTAGCATCACAAAAATAGATTTAAACGCTGCGAATATCATATATTCTAATGTGGACGCAACAGGCAATTGTTAATGAATCCGGCTTGCAAAAGAGTAATTGACTTGGTCGAAAGCACAGCCATTGCCTTAACATGAGAACGAGGATATTCTCATTCAAAATCATTATGATTTTCAGTGTGTAAATTGCTATTAAAGATCATCGTTTGTTTGATGAAGGTTGTTGATATGTTTTAAGGGGGCGGAACAACGAGGTCATCTGCCCCTAATCGTTAGCGTACGTGTTCCTTTCGGTTATAAATATTGAATGCGGGCTACAAGGGAAAGAAGACAATAATTGAAAGAAGTGAACCATGATAGGTTTGAAGTCTTGGATATGGAAATTTAGGTATAATAAATTATGCTGACGGATCTGAAGAACAGTATTGTCTAATTTTCGGATGGAGAATAACATAAAGAAATGTTTGGAAATTAAATTAACTCTGGTTCTTTTTTTTATCTTGGACTAGCTCTTCGTCAGGTTTTCGTTGTAAGGGAATCAAAATAGACTGGTGACAGGAGTTAGCGTAATTATGGCTAAACTATCGAATCCTGTTTGGGCAATACCCATGTAATTTTGCAATTTGCACCCGGTCAATTGTTCTGCTTAGAATTAGGTAGTTTTAAGGAAGGACACTAGGGGTCAAAAAAATGAACATTAAACAGCTCATAAGAAAAATATGCTATCAACCAGCATGCAAATTCCTAAAAAGGATGTTTTTTTTAGCAATATTTGTTCGTTTTTGGCCTTCGTTTTTTAGCCATACGGCCAGCTTCAATGTAATTTATTTTTACTTGTATTATGAGTCTTGTTTAACATAATAATGTTATTGGTTTTGTGTTCCTTTTAACTACTGAGGCTTTTACAGACACCAGGGGATCTTCAACGTGCCAGTAAATCTACTCACACAGCTCCTTCACATTTTCGCATCCTCTAATGTCAACTGACAGCGCCAGGATTCGATCCTTTAACCTTCGGCACATCAGGCTAGAACGTTTCCACTGTGCCACGCAGCCAGTCTTTGTATGATGAGGAAAGATGATTTTAATGTATATCTTATATCATAGAAATTGAATGGGCTTACAATTAATGAGAAGATAAGCACACCAGCAGCTGAGCTCGAGTTTCAAGACCAACCTTTGCCTTTTTCCGATGACCCATGCCAGCATAACATTACGTCACTCAAGTATTGGTGTGTAGAGATTGATAACTTGCTTAAATAATTAGAGGGTACTGTACACTATGTTGTGACTTCCATGTCAGGACATGTCACCTTGTGATATTCTCAGATCAGCAAGTTCTCACACCTGGTATTGCGATGTCAAGAGATGGATACAGATTGCGCAATTGGCTTTCTGCAGAGAATTGAGGCTTCCTATTAAACCCCTCATCACTCTATATAAAAATTCAATTTGTAGCCTAGTTTTATTTTATGGGTGCTTTCTACTTGCATACGAATGTTCATGCCATTCGCTCCAGTAGTATTGACGCCAAACCATAACAAACACAACATTCAAACGGAAGATGTATTTGGTCATTAAACATCTCATCCGGGATAAATAAAAAATTTCAGCCAAATATTCCAAGTGTTGAGAGATGATAACACATACTACCCAGCAATAGTAAATAAAAAATTAATGGGCATGAAATTAGAGAGTAAATTATTATTATTATTATTATTGATAATAGTATTATTATTATTATTGCCGGCCCCATGGTGCTTGGCAGCACGCCTGCCTCACACTCGCCCCTGGTTCCATTTCTGGCTCCGTCAGGGATTTAAGTAACTGACTTGAGGGCTGGAACGGGGTGCACTCAGCCTCGTGAGAACAATTGAGTAGCTGCCTGACAGTTAGGTAGTTCCCCGGTCATGTAGATAAAGATTGACGGCCAGAGAATTACTGGGCATTACTGTTGACTGGCTGACAAGACCCAAAAACTCACCATAAAAGCTGAAGTTCTGGAAAAATGCGTGATACCGGTGTTACTATAGGGTTGCCAAACTTGGGCATTAACATCGAAACAAAGACAAATCATCCACAGATGTCAACGAAAAATGGAATGGAAGATACTTCACGTCTCACTGAGAGATAGAATACGGAACGAAGATATAAGAAGGAGAACCGGCATGTAAGACTCTATATGACATTAGTAGACCAGCCTAAATGGAAATGGGGTGGACATGTAGCGAGATTAGATCCCAACCGATGGACGTACAAAATGACGATGTGGGACCCAAGTACGGGAAGACGAAACGTTGGGAGACAAAGAATCAGATGGGCAGACATGTTCGTAAAATGGGGAGGAAAACAATGGACAAGAACAGCAAAGATGAGGCAGGAGTGGAAAGACCTAGGGAAATTCACATGCAGTGACCAATAAAACAATGCATCAATTAGAAAGACACCATTCGGTGCACATGCAGCAAAAACGGTACATATGTCCGGTGTACAATAAAGGCTACTCACAGAGCAGTGACCTCAAGAAGCACAGCGTTGTTCATACTGGAGTGAAGGAATACACTTGTAGCACTTGTGGGAAGTCATTTGCATGGCGAACAGAGCTCATGGAACGATATCACCAGACTCAACGAACGAATATGTATCTATATAACAGACCCCGAATGCTCCTCAGGACTTGCTCACCTGATGAGTTAAAACTGAACAATTCCCTGCAAATTGCAGGAGGCCATAGCCCTTATGGGATTTGTAAGGCTATTTATTATTATTTATTATTATTACTGTTTCCATGATATTTTTGTTGCACGTTTCTGTTTTCTATGCATCTATCAAAGAATGGATAGAAAGTTCATACTGAATATTAATGGAAATATTGCTGGATTAAATTAAAACTATAGCCAAGTTTTAAGCATTCGCTATTTCAATACATATAAAATACAGAACTGTAGAACTACTTAATTAAACAGTAATCATACCACCATTAAACATTTCATATTATGCAGTCCAGCTGCTTGCTTCTCATCCTGGTGGACCAAGGTGTATTCCTGGTTAATTCACATTTCAAATTGTAGTTCAAATTTTCGATTGTTTTCACCTTAAATACATTTGTTCCTGGATATTCTCTTGAAAAGAAGTGCCGTAATCTTAGTGTACTTGCTTGTCCATAACCCATTTCTCTAGGAATTTAGGAAGCATGTTGGCTGCAGTCCTATCAGCGTCACCTCTGGATCTGCCCCCTGTTAAAGTCAAATCAACAGCTACTTCCATGGCCGTCGCACTTACAGGCCGGACGTTTGTTTTAGACGAGTGAAAAATCTTAATGGAAGCCTGGAGGCGAGTTACTGCAGTACCTGTGTTGTTATCAGCTGCCCCAAGCGATCCGATGATTGACACATCTGTTTCACACTTCTGCTAGGAGTACAGTCATTGGCAAATATAATGACATTCTGTTCATAACTATGTAACGTGTACTTCCGCGACACACAATACTTCGATGTGGACTATACTGTCTGCTCAAGTCTGGAATTCCATTACATGAGATCGGTGGTGACAAGTGTGAAGCGATAGGGTGAGAGAGTGAGTGTGTGTAGGCTCACCCACAGGCTTCAAGGTCAAGGGCAATCGTCTACAACAAACGTCCGGCCTGTACAAATACGGTAGGCCTATCCTAAAACATGCGTGAATGTTGAATACGGAATTATTAGTCCAGTGGTTAACATACTAGGCTTAGGCCGAAGATTCCTGGGTTTGTTTCCCGGCCAGGCTCGGAAGATTTCAATCTCCAGTGGAATTATCAGATGTCTTAAAACATTAAATTCTTCGCCGACGCGCAGATTGAGCTTAATAAAACAAATAAATAAATTAGCCTATAGACTATAGCCTGTTGGTACAAGGACGAGCTCGAGATTTTTAAAGTGTTATTAACTTATAAGGATTTTATTATTTTATGCAAAATAGGCGTCTGTTAATATTCAATTACTTCATGCAATTTTATAACAATGCCAGCAATAATATTAACAATAATCACTATTAACATTATTATTACTATTGTTAAGTTATTACAGTATAACCCAGGATAGGAGAATATGACTTATCAATGAGGGACAGAGGGATAGGAAGGTGGGGAGGGGGTGGGTGGCAGGGGGCCCGGGCTGAGTCCAGCCCCAGGGCCCATGGCGGCTCTACACGGCCCTGCACTTCCCCTCCGAGTTCTACTATGCTTCATCTCATTTCCAATGTGAATGTTGTATCTGGCAATAGGAAAACAGTAGTTGAGAAATTATACGTTAACTGAACCCACATTAGGCCTAAGTATTAAAACTATCTGAAATCAAGGCATTGCTCAAGAAATTCTTTTATGTGCACCATATAATGCAACATTATATCATTTGGTTCCCTGTAAATCAACATATCCTTTCATAAACTGAATGCTACCTGGGAATTTGTTTATCATGAAGCAGACTATTCCTACATAATAGGGGCAGATGTCCTCGTAGTTCGGGCCCCTTAAAACAAATATAGCCTAACTACTACTACTTCCTACATAACCTCTCAACGATATAATTGTCTTTCCATAACACTCATTGGTTTGTTAATTGTTTTCATGCCCTGCATATATATATGTAATTTATTTCTGAGGAGGGCATGTGTTAAGCATTCCTTTGGTAAAATTAAATTAAACTCGTGTAGCCCATTGAACTGGTGCTAGTCTCTGAAACTGTCATCAATTGGGTGACTTCAGATTCATTAGAGCTACTGAAACGACAATCATTCACCACCCTTTACACACCGTAACGGGGAAACACTTGACTGAATAATGCAAGTTATTTTCAACATCAGGGCATGTCTCCAGTAAACTTTCAAAGCACAAGTGATCCTATGATACAAAATAGCCTACATTTGTTGTTGTTGTTTTCAGGGGTGGAACTACGAGGTCATCTGCCCCAAATGACCTACATTACCAACACAACTTTGGGCCTAGGCTAACATCATTATAAGCATTGACTTACCGGTAGTGATTACACACTGTTTCACCCAGTACAGACAAGACAAACTTACCTAGGCCTAATAGCACAGAATTATCTCCGTCATCCGAGGCACAGTACCGTATCATCACAATCACGAAACTGGAAATAAAATGGGTTGGACAACATCAATCGTACTGTATTACTTGCGGTGTTAACACCAGTAGTCAAGCCTAACATCTACTGTATCAGGATTAAAATGAAGCTTACCTGTTATATACGAATACCGTATGTATCATTGGAATAGAGCTAATTTATTATCCAGGCCCTTCAAACGTCATAATTCTACAGACATCAATCCTTCACTCGTAGTCGTACGTGAACCAAAACAAACAAGGCGGCGCGGGACGAATCATTCTAACCTCAATTTGTCATTCAATTAATATCAGCACAATCATTCGATATACATTCCACTCACAGGTTGTTACCATTATGCTTTACCAGAAAACAATAGTTTCCATGTATTACTTAGATTAGAGGCAAAGGACACACCAAAATTAAATATTGTACGTACATTCTGTTCTATAACGTTGGTATGGTTTTTAGAAAAAAAAAGAACAGTTGATTATTTATATCCTACTTTTTAGTTGTTTAGCCCTTTTATTACGTGTTAAGTACAAGCGATTGCTCTTTTTGAAGTTCCAACGTTAAAAAGAAATACATTATTAAGTTTCGTGCAAGTTTGCAATATTTTGGTACCATAACCTCAAAATGACCGTACCCATATTCCGATCCAGTACGCCACTATGACTGATTTCATGTCTCATATACCTCCTTCTCTAAATAAATTGAATATGCCCAAGATATGTCATTTCATTGCAATTTACTCGCCTTCAACGGTTAAATGATTTTCAACTGTATCTACAGAAAAACTATAGGCAGGGTAGAACAGCGTTTCGCAAACTGTGGTACGCGTAACACTGGTGGTACGCTCATACTGCTCCAGTGGTACGCGGTGATGTTACAAAAAATATTAGATACGTTACGAAAAAATATAAAAATATCTTCTTCTTTCGCTTTACATCATTCCCACTCCTATGTGGGGTCGATGTTTCTGACAGCTCTCCTCCATTTAACCCGGTCGTGCACATCCTCTTCTGACAACTGTTTTTCTCTGAGGTCCTCCTGTACACAATCCATCCATCTTTGTTTAGGTCTGCCTCGCATTCTCACTCCCTGTATTTGCATGTCTAGCATCTTCCCCCCCACGTAGGATTCCTCCCTTCTTCTCACATGCCCGTACCATTGAAGTCGCTTTTCTTGTATCTTCTTAGATATTTCCACAACCTTCAATGTTCCTCTTATTTTGACATTTTCCACTCTATCACGCTTAGTCACTCCCCTCATCCACCTGAGCATTTTCATATCCGTGACGTCAAGCCTGTTTGTGTACGTTTTGCGTGCAGGCCAAGTTTCAGAACTATACAGCAATGCAGGTCGTACGACAGTTTTATATATTTTCCCCTTAACCTTAGGCTTGATCCTGCGGTCACTCCTGACATTTTCCTCCAGTTCATCCATCCTTCCTGAATCCTGTGTGACACTTCCACATCCAGATTGCCATCTCCAGTCATCACCGAACCCAGGTATTTGAACTCATACACTCTATTTAACGTTTCCCCTTGCATTCTGATCTCACAGTCTTCATCTGTATTGAACCTCATATACTCCGTCTTCTTCCTGCTAATCCTGAGTCCTCTGTCTTCCAAGGCTGCCCTCCACTGTTCCAGTTTTTCCACTATGACATCTTTGGTGGTACTACACAACACAATGTCGTCTACAAACATCCTGCACCAGGGGGCTTGGTCTCTTAATCCACAAGACATTTCGTCCAGAATTAGGTCAAACAGATATGGACTTAAAGCCGAACCTTGGTGTAAACCTACTCGAACCGGAATCCAATCTGTAAGTCCAATGCTGCTTCTAACCTGTGTTCTTGCTTCTTTGTACATTTCGACCGTGTTTTGCCACAAGGGCGAATAGACCAATTTTTGCGATTTTCACTTAATGTAATTTCTAATATCGATAGGTCGAAATGCGTCTACTGCCACAAGGGCGAACGTCTAGTATCGAAAATAACGGCGGGAAATTAACTTTGTTTAGAAGTTACAACGGCGAATGTGATAAATGTTTGTCGCCAAAAGGGCGAATCTCTCATCCAGAAAGGCGAACGTGAAAAGTGCTTACTACCAGAAGGGCGAATGTCCATGGAATTCTATTGAAATAAGAGTTTAACATTGTTTTCTTTCTTACCGCGCATGCATTCTTGTACACAGGACACCTTATCTGCATTGTCGATGAGTGGGAAACTGCAATAGCTTGTGTTGACATTTCCTCTCGATGATAATTTAAGGTATGTGCATGCTTCTTAATAATTAAATACTAAATATTAACACAAAATTGGTAAAATATAATTAATTATAACGATAGAACTAGTTTTCATGGTTATGCCAGTTTGTTCCGAAACAAAACGATAAGCACAGTAATTGGAATACCTTCCTACGTATGCTTTGATAAACATAGCTAACTGAAGTTGTAGATCGTAGACATCATTTATAATACCCAGTTGGCAATGCCTCACAATGAAAGTTAAAGTGTACGTATAAGAACAGCTTTGTGGCTAATCAAAGATGAGTGTTTACTTAGGTTATTTCTTTATTTCAGAAACATTTCAGCATGTCGTTATTCAGAGGGAGAAAGTTGGTGGAGCTAGCACTGAGAGATACAAGTAATCAGCGGGAGAATGCTGAGCAAGTTGAAATGAACTGTGAACAGGAGATAAGCCAAAGTCACGTTGGAAATACTACCGGTACTTCTGATCTACAGAGTGTTTCAGTGGACCAAGATACAAGAACTGAAAATAATGAAATTACGAATTTCGACTATGTGTTTGAGCGTGAATTGGTGCCTGTGTTGGGAAGTGATGAGATGTGCCCTAATAATGGTACAACGGTGATTCATGAGAGCGATTTTCGAGAAGCTGATGATTTGACTACTGAAAGGGGAAGCAATGAAACTCACATTAATTGTCCCCATCTGGAAGACAAAGGCCAGGATTCATTCATACCTTGCAGTGGTTCAAATAATGAACACCCGAAAATAGATCTGCAACTACCTGAAGTGAGTGACCAAGATTCAGATGGAACATCACACTTAACCACGAGTCGTGAGTCTCTAATTGTAGTGCAAAGTGGGAAGAGAAAGAAAAAATCAGTCCCAAAAAAAGAATTGTGGAAGAAGAATCGTCTGCTTGGTCTGGAATATCTGTCATCCAGGGGCAAGAAAGTGTCACAAAAATGTGTGTTAGGTAATAATCCATGTATCGGTAAAAGTTGCAGTAACGAATGCAGCAAATTTAAAGAAGAAGACAGAGAGAGAATTTGTAATAACTATTGGAAGCTTTCATCCGGATTAGATAAAAAAAACTTTATTTTAAGTAATGTAAAGTTAGTATCAAGGAAAAGACGAAGAGTTGAAGAAACCAAGAGTAGGAAATCAAACACTAAGCACTACCTTTTGCCACTTAATGGAGAGCGTGTGCGTGTATGTTTAAGACTTTTTCTAAAGACCCTTGCTATATCCGAGAAACTTATTAGATACACTGTCGAAAATTCAACAGATTTAATTGTTGCTAAGCCAGATATGCGAGGTCGCCATGAGCCACATAACAAAAGCAAGAATAGCAGTGTAAAAGAGGTAAAGGAATTTATTAGGCGGTTGCCAGCGGTACCTTCACATTATTGCAGGAAGAGTACGACACGAAAGTACCTGCCAGCTGAAATGAAAAATATTTCGAATGTATACAGACAGTATAAACGGCATGCAACTGATTCCGTGAGTATTCAAGTGTTTAAGAAGATATTCAACACATTCTTCAATATCGGCTTTCACACCCGAAAGAAAGACAAATGTTCCACTTGTGAAAAGTATAAAAATATGCCAGAAGAAAGCGTAACTGTGGAACAAAGATCAGAGTTGGATATCCACCTTAAAGAAAAGCAACATGTAGAAGAGATATTCCTAAAGGATCAGAAGATACATACAGATGACCCCAGTGTCCTTAAAACGTCATTTGACCTACAAAAGGTACTCAATACACCCATGGGAGACAGCATGTTGTTGTATTACAGTAGGAAGTATGCTGTATACAATTTGTGTTTCTATGATAGTTCGACTAGAAATGGCTTTTCTTATGTCTGGGGAGAATGTAATGGAAAACGAGGAGCTAACGAAGTTTGCACCATTCTTCAAAAGTACATAAAACATGTTGATGAACGAAATGAAATCACTACGTTAAATTTATATTGCGATTCTTGTCCGGGACAAAATAAAAACAAGCAGATGATTAACACCCTCAGTCAAGTGTTGCAGGAATGCATAACAATACAGGTAATCAAAATAACGTATCTTGTTCCAGGCCACACGTACATGCCAGTAGATTCAATGCATGCCTCTATTGAAGCAGCGTGCCGCAAAATTACAATCTGGGCTCCAAGTGAATGGCCAACAATAATAAGGAATTCCAGAACTAATCCTCGACCATACGTATGTCATGTTTTGAACCATAGTGAGTTTCAAGACTGGAAGAGCAATTCTGCTGATAAGGATGTGATGTTTAATAAGAAGCGATTTCCCTTTAAAGGCATCCGTTCGGTCAAGTTCGTGAAGGGAGAAAAGTGCCTGTACATTACCCGCACACTTGCTGAGAACAGCGAGACAATTGCAGAAATATTGCCAGTGAAAAGGCAAAGATCTAAGAAAAAGCAGGAGATGCTCCAGCGGGCCTACGAGACACGACTTCCTCTGCCTATGAAGAAATTCGAGGACCTACAGAAGCTATGCTCAATGAACATTATCGCGCCAATTTACCATCAGGAATCCCTACAGTTGCCGAAATCTGGAAATGTCCATGACACATTGGAGGAAACTGATGAAGAAGATGAATACCCAGAGGAACTTGAAATCTGTATCCTTCCCATTATCACGCAGCCATTACATCACCTGTACATTTTTCTTAAAGTAATGCAATAAATTAAAGTTGATCATTGATTTGGGATTCAATACTTCTTACTCGTTTAGAATTTTCTCTCTGTTTGAAATGTCCTCAAAACAGGTATCAATCTATCAAAATAAACAGAGAGCTAGTTAATGCAATTACAAACGGAAAGTTGAATATAACTTTCTGATACTGCCAAAAAGGCGAACGTAGGGGCGAATAAGATAGGTAAGGAGACTTTACTCCACCAAATGGGCGAATATGCCAAAAATTCTCGTTTTTAACGTGTGAGCAACAAACCAAAGGTTTCAGTGATGAATAATATTTATTAGAAGATAAGAAACATATTAGGCTTCTTAAATTTGCATGGAACATTAATAATAATTTACTAAAGACAGTAGGAATCAGTTTTCTGTTAATACTGAAAATTTTTGTAAATGGCGCAATCGCCCTTCTGGCGAAATACGGTCGATTTCATGAACCAACTGCACGTACTTCTCTGGGACTCCCTTCGCTCGTAAACATCTCCAGACTTCTCCCCGGGGCACCCGTTCATATGCATTCTCTAGGTCCATGAATGCGAAGTGTAATCCCTTCTGTCTTTCACGATACTTTTCCATTACTTGTCTCAGGGCAAACACTGCGTCTGTGGTCCCTTTTCCTGTCATCAAGCCAAATTGTTCCTCGCCAATGCTAGTCTCATCCCAGATCCTCTTGTCTATCACTCTTTCCCAGATTTTCAAGGTATGGGACATTAACTTAATGCCCCTGTAGTTAGCACAGTCCTGAATATTCCCCTTCTCTTTATATATAGGCACTAAAATACTTTTTCTCCATTCATCAGGTACTATTTCCTGAGAGTACATTTTTTGCATTAAATCCAGCAACATGTCGATCGCATCTTTCTCCAGATACTTCCACACTTCAACTGGAATTTCACCGGGTCCTGTTGCCTTTCTGTTTTTATTTTCCTAAGTGCTAATGTTACTTCTTCTCTTCTAATATCTATTGTCAGACCCTGGTATTGTTCTCCTTCTCCTAAATATACCCTTGGGTTCTCTTCATTGAGAAGTTTTCCATACTATTTTCTCCATCTGCACTTGATGTCGGAATGGTCCGTTAATACTAGACCATTTTCATCTTTGATCTGCTTTATTTGGGTGTAGTCCTTCTTGTCTTTATCTCTCGCCTGCGCTATTCTGAAAATTTTCTTTCACCTTCTGTATAGTGAAGCCATTATTACTTCCGACTTGACGTTTCAGTGCTAGGCTAGAGTTTCGTTCACTAAATCGCGACATCGCGAACGAAACTCGATTTGTTGTGATATATCGATTTGAATGGCTGCCTGTGATTGTCTAGTTAAAGTGATTTTCCTTCTGACCGTTAGATAACTCTAGGGTAATACTGAAACATCAAGTCGGAAGTAATGATGGCTTTACTATAGTTTCCAACTCTTTGCACAGCCGATCCATCATTTGTGCCTTTGACTGTGCTACTACATTCTTTGCTTCCTTATTACTTCTCGTGTAGTTCTCTTTATCCTCTTGTCTACCTGACTTATGCCATAACTTCTTTGCATCACTTTTGGCTTTCACGATCTTCTGTACCTCCTCATTCCACCACCATTTTTTTTGTCAGCTAGTGGTTTCTTGCCAGAAGTTTTCCCTAGCACTTCAGTTCCTACCCTCCTTATCAAACTACTGTTGTGCACCCACCACTCCTGCACGTCATTGCAAAGAACCACTCCATTGAGTACTTTCTCTTTAAACTGGTCCTTCAACATCTCTTCATTTAATCTCCACCACTTAATTTTTGTTAAGACTAGCACAGGTCTGCCTTTCTTCCTAATCCTCATTTTCCAGTCCATGCCTACCATCCTATGCTGTGCTGCCACTGCTTCACCATTATAAACTTTACAGTTTTGGATTTCCCTTAATTGAGACCTTTTACACATTAAGAAGTAAATCTGGCTTTCTCTGGTCCCACTTTTGTAAGTCATATATTGACCTGTGTTTTTCTCGAACCATTTATTCACAATCGCCAAATCATATGCCATCGCACAATCCACGATTCTATGTCCTTCATAATTCCTCACTCCTACTCCCCAGCCTCCATGTAATCTTTCGATTGTATCTCGACCTTCCGACATGTCTATTTAAGTCACCACCTACATCATTCTTTCATTTGCTGGTATATCTCCAAGCTCACGATCCATATCGTCCCAGAAGGATAAAAATATAAAATATAAAATTAAAAATATAAAAACATTGATGTGTTGCCAGAGGACTTTCATGCCAAAGATAAGGAGCAGTTTTATGAATTGAATTGTGATTCAGAACTAACAAGGGAACTGTCCATACGGTCATATCGAAACCGACAGTGAAATTTCGTAGAGATGATGAGGAAACCATAAATTGGCGATATACAAAAAATTAGCTGCCATTTCGAACTGCAAGGTATCGAAATGAAAAGAAAATCCACAGCTTGCTTCCAGTCTCCGACCGGGTCAGGAATGGAATGAATGAAGCCCCCATCTAGCGGCGAGGATATGAACTTTGCCGGCTGCCGAGGCCTGACGCACTCCTCTGGGGCAATGATGAAATGAATGACAGATGAAATGAAATGATAGTGGAGAGTGTTGCTGGAATGAAATTTTGACAGGGAAAACCGGAGTACCCGGAGAAAAACCTGTCGGCCTCCGTTTTGTCCAGCACAGATCTCACATGGAGTGACCGGGATTTGAACCACGGACCCAGCGGTGAGAGGCCGGCGTGCTGCCGCCTAAGCCACGGAGGCTTCAAGGTATCGAAATCTTGATACAAAATCCGTGTGACATACTGTAATAAATACTGGACAACCCTTGCATCTTGCTGGCTCGTGCGGCGCACAGCGGAGTGGAGTTGAGTTGTGCTGGAGAGAGAGAGAACGAACTGGCAGGCTACCCCGCGCCAAGGACACTTCATTGTTAGGGAACGAATATGAAACATAAGTGAGGTTCGTTAATCGCATGATAACAACAGAAATATTTTTGGCACCACACACAACGAATATGCACTTTGAGGCCACGTTGTTCTTCACAGTTTTCCTCACTTATTTGAAAGCTTTATTTTGCAGGTACTTCAAACTCGGGAGGTCTCTCCGTTGTGTAATTGGTTGCGAACCACGAATATTTAACCATGTCCTTGAACCGTGGGGAAGAACATTGAAAATGAATGAAGTATTGCATTTTCAGTACGCTGTTTCTCTGATATACATCAAACTGAACGTCTTCACAAGCCGACACAATGTCTGTTACACGGCGATACAAAGCTTTCCATTGCCGGAAGAAAAACTTATCCAAGGGGTGTATGTTCCCTGTACTTCCGGGAGGAATCTGGAGAAATTCTATGCTGTCCGGACAGTTCCCCACACTGACATTTCCACACACTGCAAAAAATACTGACACTTCCCACGGCCCTTGGACGTGGCTACCTGTTTAATGGCTCAGAAATAATCTTGACTGACAGTTCCACACACATCTCCCCCCTAAGGCTGAAGGCAGTTAACTATTCACAGAAAATGGAGTAGGTTAATATTATTGTTGAACAGATATGACAAAAACAAAACAAAAACAAACAAAAATAAAAATAAAAAAATTACAAAACAACTGACGAAGCCTAGAAAGCTGATTTTAAACACGCCAAAATGATAACAACACCAAAATGATCGGTTTTGTTATTATTTTGCCAGTCCACAGCCTGGATAAAGTGTGATGGAAATCAGACTCGGCATTTATTTTATTTTATTTTGATGGAAATTACACTACATCACAATGATATTTTCGAGACCGTGTTAGTAATGAAGTAAATAGACCGAGCGCTCTTCTTCACTCCAAAGGAGTATTATGTTAAGGTGCATTGTCACAGGTGCGGCTGTAACGATGATCGCTGAAGTCTATAGCCTTAGGGGGGGGGGGGGAATGTGTGTGGAACTGTCAGTCGAGATTATTTCTGAGCCATTAAACAGGTAGCCGCATCCAAGGGCTGTGGGGAAGTGTCAGTATTTTGGGCAGTGTGTGTGTAAGTGTCAGTGTGGGGAACTGTCATGTAATCAAATCTATACTGTTGCCTGGAGGAATGTCTTCAAGACAGCCTTTATCACTACGAGTAGTCCAGGAATCTAATAGCAGCAAACTCTTCTCATCTGCAAATGGAAAAAAGGATTCTTTAAACCAATATTTTAATTCCTTTTTCCCCATTTTTATCCTATTTTCATTTTATGAAAAGAATAGGCTAATGAGATCACCTTTTTCCATGTGTCTGTGTGTGCGTGTGTGTGTGATTCATGTGTATGTCCCCCCTAATAACTTCTACACGGCTGGAACGATTTCAATGAAACTCAGTAAGATCATAGCAACATTCTGTCCGACCCTGACCGTGCCCTTCAAATTTTACTGTCTCTCACCAATCCAACATGGCGGCTGTGCGAAATATTTCACCAGCATTCAGTATCTCCGAAACTATTTTAGATATCACCCTGAAATTTTGTACGGTGATAAAGGGAACTACTAGAAGTTCACTTATGAGACTTTCAGAAACCTGGTAACTACAAAACCAACATGGCTGCCAAGCGAAGTTGAGACTTTTAAATAGACTTTTCCCGCGATTTAACCATTCAAACGTAATGAAACTTGGCACAGCAAATGTTTATACATATTGTAATGCACTGGTGTCTGATTTAGTTTAATTGTTTACATAACCTCAAAATGGTGGCTATGCGAAATATTTCACTGGCATTCCATATCTCCGAAACTATTACAGATATCGCCGTGAACTTTTGTACGGTGATAAAGGGCACTGCTACAAGTTTATCTATGTAACTTTCAAACCTGTAAAGTACAAAACGAACATGGCGGCCAAACGAAGTTGAAACAATGTGGTACAGTAAATGATTATATATATTGTAATGCACTGGCATCTAATTTAGTTCAATTGTTTACATAACCTCAAGATGCAGGCTGTGCGAAATTTTAAAATTAAGTTTATATTTCTTGTGTCGTAATCATGCGATCGAAGTGAAAGTTTGAATAATGAATCTATGCAATAATTTTGCTTTAATGGTATAACTCTATGGCATATACATGTAACAATCCGAAATGGCGAGTATCCGAAAGATTTTGACGGTTCTCAATATCTACGAATCTCTTACAGCAATCAAACTGATATTTTTTTTGTTCATAGAGGCTATGAACATAAGTTCACCTATAGGACTTTCAGTAACCTTGTGAGCACAAATCCAACATGGCGGCGACGCGAAGTATAAATATTTAAATGGACGTTTCTCGCGATTTAACCATCCGAGTGCAGTGAAACTTTGCACGTTAAATGCTTATACAAATGTTAATCCACTGGCATCTACTGTATTTCATTTTTTTCATAACCACAAGATGGCAGCTGTGCGAAATTTTAAAATCTCGTTTTTACTTCTTGTGTCATAATCATGCGTTTGAAGTTTGAATACCACACGTACACAGTGATCTTCATGTAATAGTACATAAATAAAAATCCAACCCGGTGACCATCTGAAATATTTAGATGGTTCTCAATATCTAAGAAATCTATCACAACAATCAAACTGAAATTTTGTATGTTGATAGAGGCAATTAACATGAGTAGGATATATGAAAATAGGCTGTATAGTTCTTCACGGAACTACTTGTTCCTGATTTTGTGGCTGTTACCGGCATGAAATATTTCTTTGGAAATTCTCAGACCGAAAGTTCCAGTTGCTTCCTGTAGGGATTTATATACAGCAGTTACAAGAATATTGTGGATCAACAACCAACTACACGGGGCACACCTACCTTTACTTACCTTCTCGGGGACTGGGAATTCAGCTTCGCCTACAATACATCCACAATACTCCTCTCCTTATATTTAAAATGAATCACACGCCAACAACAACAAATAACGAATTGAATAAAATGTATTAACAATGGTGTAAACTAACCTAGTATAAACAAAAAACAATAAACTAATTTAACAATCAATTAAAATAAAAACACGCAATCATTCACACTTCCTTTCAACTCCACATCTTACTACAATGCTGTGTAAATAAAAAATTATGAGCATAAGATTCTTGGCTTGTTTTAGGCCTACACAGTGTAAAAGAAAACGTTAAATGAAGGCTCTTACATTCGTGGCATTCCTAACACATGGTTTCATTCCCTAGCTTGCGTTTGTAAAACGCACGTGCGCTAGCTTGTTTCATCAATGAAACACCAGCACCGCACCAGCACCACGCTGCACTCGGAACTAGTTACAATTTATACAAGGTGGTGAGTGTCCATTTGTTCATATTATGACATCGCTCTCCAACTCTAACGGTGAATCATTCTAGCCAGCCCACATTGAGACTGCTTTTGAGTGCGTTTATAAAACACGTAAAATTAACATTTAGATCTTACAAAAATGTACATAACTACCATGTTTCTTAAACAATCATACTGAAAATTTTTATACACTCTTTCATTCGCACCCCGCAATTGTTCATGACCAATTCGGTTCGACAATTACTCTTAACAGTGGATAATCATTCATACCAAAAACATCCGCTCATAAAAAACACGTTATTCCAAAACAATTGATTAATAAATCCTACTAAATTATTTAACTAATTAAATCATTTTCAAAAAAATATTTACATGTAATATGTTCATAATCTGTCTGTTAGGTAGTCAGCCCGAAGGCTGATTGGATCCTCAAAAAGTACCGCCATTACGTTATGTGAGTAGATACCCACAAAAACCCAAGGCAGCGCTATTTTGAGTCGTTCTAGGCAAGAAGAGGAGTGAGGTAGTTTGCCATTGCTTTCCTCACTGAGTCAGAACAGTAGTCCTAACCTATGAGTTGAACCTTTCACAGCATTCACAGGCACTGACTGTGCCCCGAATGCCATTACTAAGCACCACCCATACCTCAGTAGCTTCCATATAATCACAGCCATGAGTGAGACTGAGACATCGGTGAAAAGCCACCTTTTACTCTAGCCTGTGCCAACTGACAAATGCAAAAGTACTGTATTCATCAAGAGATGGCGAACATAATATACATTATTTAGTGTTGCTAACACGTTACTTTCGAGATTCTGGCTTCTCGGTTACAATACAAATCTCAACTAATTATATACACTGGTTTTCACATAACCATTCTCTAACCTTTCCTAGTTTTGATATACTGCTTACACATCGTCTTATATAGGTTTCATTACATTGTCGGTATAATACAGTCGACTAATTAAAGTTAACTATACGTAATTACATAACTTCGGGTTTAATAAAATTTAATAATTGTATCATTGACGTGAGTAGACAATCTTTCTCAAGTTGTATTTCCGCTAAAACCCTCCTGTCAACACAGCTAAATCGTTACCTCACATGAACTGGACTACTTGTATACAACAACTCTTATCATGATCCATGCCTTCTTATCAAAGAATAATAATACTTTGACTTCCCTTAAAATGCGGAACTCTCCCCGCACGAGCTCTCCATAGCTCTACAAATCCTCATATAACAGTATATATGGCATACACAATAATCATTCACTATGTTAAACAATAACCAAAACGGATTAATTGTTATTAACATATCTTCTGTAGGAACTTCCTTCAAAAAATGGCTTGACCCTCAGTATCATTCCACATGACTACTGAACTATAATTATACATGCTTAAGTTCTTCAAACGAAACTTCCAATTGTAATGAACGATATTAGACAGTCGTGATTAACCTCCAAAAGTTTACTCCACAACAATATAATTAACTGTTAACTCGTCTGTCGCAAATACGTGTAATAAAAATAATACTCCTGTCTCACCTCACTTGTCAAGCTTTAAATTGTTTATCGTTGTAATATGAGGTCCACAAATGACGTGATGTTACACAAATAGTGTAAAATAACACACATGTTATTTATAGTGTCAAATAGAATTCAATCATGACCGGGATAAACTAGCTTTGAATTCCTAGCCAAAAGATTTGAATAATCTTCTATCAAAAGGTACGGTATTTCCTCTAGCATATTAAATGAACAAAGCTCTCAGCTTTACAAATAATAAAAAGGTTTGTCAATGTCGTAATGTTTTTCCACTCTACGCAAAGAATGTTTATAGGGATTAAGACTTCGGTCTTATCAAACGACTAGTATTTCTTAGATCGTCGACAGTTTATGTACAATAATGATATAACAATATCATTCGATGTTTCTTCTGTTCTTGAAGTTTGATGTTGTTACATTAAAGCGCTCAAATTAAATTTAATAAGAATTTAATTTGAAGCTATGACACAATGTCAGAATACTTGGTTTAAATAAAATTATTAAAATTCGAGAGTCGAAACGACTAGTCTTCTATGAGGCAATATGATTCCTCAAACAAAAATGTTTAATGTCAGTTCCACAACTGATCCGTAGAATAAAATTGAAAAATAGATGAAAGACAATCATCTCCTACATAATCTTGAAGCATAAATATCTTAACACACATCTGAAGTGTAAAATACATAAGAACACTGGAATACATGAAATGTGAAAATACGGAAATATGGAATAAAATCGTTGGCTCAGGATGTCACTAATCAAGCTCTATACTATAAATGAGATACACTGCTACCTTATTTGGACGAAAACTTGAAGATCTATGTAAGTATACCCACAATACTTTAGATGTTTCCTCAGTACCTGCGACCTCAGATATAGGAAACGTCCCTCTCTGGAATTCACCAACATTCGCCTGGGCTCGAACGACATCCTTCTGGCAAATTCTTCTGTGTTGCTGGGCTACCCCTAGCATCTTGACAAATCTCTTCTGTAGAGTCTTCATTCTCCGTCGTAAATATGTATCAACCTTATCATTGGAATATAATTTTAGAAATATTCATATAAATGATGAATGAAATATTTCCATTGCTAATTGATGTTACATTAGTGTTCGTAGACTGACGAAAATGTACAAGATGGACCGTACACTACGTCTGTATTCAAGAATACGTTGTCTAACGAAGTTCCATCGTTGTATCTTAACTCCTGTTATCGAATATGTCTCTGGCGCATGACTATTTAGTTCATCATATCAACATTGTTAATCATGTTGAATGAAAACACTTGAAGAATAATGATAGTCATTCTGTTACTGTTTATATACTGCGCCAATGTACAAGTTCTTCGCTACTGTTCACTTGAACTGCGTTCGCCAACTTCAGGTTGCAATCTAAAATGATATTCAGTTTTATTTCCAACACATTAGAAAATCTGACTTAAGAGGCTTATATTGTCGAAACGGTAAGTTTTAGAACGCTCGACGTTCCGCAGAATATAGTATGCGACCTGTTCTTTATATATATTCGCTTAGTTAAATTCAGATCTCAATTATATAAGAGATATAATTAATTCAATGTTCCTCACAACTTCACGTAGAATGGAAGTGCGGTGATCTACTACGTTCCACCTAGCTATCCTCGCGTCTCCACAAGTCGACAGTCGTCGCACTCACAAAGCCTTGGGATCTCCGTTAACCCAGTAAAAACACTTCCTCACTCTTCAAAGACTGCTGGAATAAGAACATCGATCCTTGGATCTCCCCCTCCAAGTCGAAATTTTAGCGGCCATATCAATCTCCCACCATAATTTTAGCGCGTAGATTACTAATGCTTATTACTGCGTAGATTAACCGATCTGCGGTTTTTAAAGTATCAGACTTTAATATTCTCTTCATTACCAAATAAGAAAATCTTCTTATAAGGGCCTAAGTTGATCCCGTCTTCAATAAGACCTCTTCTCATTGGCTCTGGGCTGGGATCCAATAGAATAATTTATAACAATATTTATAATTTTAATTTCCAAACTCGCTGTTGCTATGCCAAATATAGCCTTCTAGAAGCGTCTATTGTGCAATATATCACGTGATCTGGCTCTCCCACAGTCTCGAGCTTGTAACACTACCCTCCTGTGTCACACTTCCAGAAATTATATTTGCTGGTTAAATTTTATAATGGGGACGGAAAATAATCTCATTTTGTCCCAAAATAATTCAATTTCCGGGGGCAATACTTGTATGTGACTGCATTTACTTCACTTTTTATGACAAGAAAAATGCCAGAATAGGCTCCTTACAGTGAAAAAACGATCTTCGTTTGAGACTCAGCATTCATAAACTAGACATTCCTAAGTTGGCTTCTAATCTTCAAGCTCACCCTTCACACTGAAGTTGTTAGTTGAACTTTGGTGTATATGTGTAATTATTAAGAGTTCTTTTATTAATATTATTTGTGTGGCATTTCTGAATGTTTGAATTGAATACTTATTGTAGTACATAATAAAACAACTCGACACACTTTTTATTATTTGAGCTTTAACTCTAACCGTCTAACTCTGACAAAAAAAATTACAATCCATCTTTTGGTCTACTAAGTAGTGGTGGTGGGGGTTATAGTTACTATATCTCCCAACCATTAGGTGGTACGCAAGAGATTCTCATCTCTTAAAGTGGTACACACTCAAAGAAGTTTGGGAAACACTGGGGTAGAGTATTGTCAAGGAAATGAGAAAGCTGATTTTCCAGGCAGTTTCAATTGTTTTATTAATGTATGTTCAGTCATGGTACACATTGTACATTCTTTCACATGTGAGTCATAACTTCTGATGTGTGAACGTCAATGGCCTAGTCGACTGGAGACAGGATTGAAGAAGACCATGCCGGGCTGCACTCAGATGATCGGCTACGCTGCAGGATGGTGGAAAACAACTGATGACCCACACCAAGTATTGTACACTCCAAGGCTGGAAAAACTCTTGGCTAGCTCCGATCAATTCTCAGGCTGAAGAAGCTGTAAACTCAAAGAGGATTATTTTTGGTGAACATGAATTTTCAGCCTGTAAAGCAACACAATTCCAGTTAACGCAGCAATTCTTGCACAAAATAAGAGGGAGGGGACATTTGGAAGATGTGGTTGAACGTAATGGTGCAACACATTACCAATTACATTCAATACCCCCCACCTCAGTTTAATGGCAATGAAAACCTCCTGTTTCGGGCATGTTAAAAGGACCCCTGCAGGCCAAATGTACCGTACGGAGCCACATCATATTACGGTTAAATACACAGGAAAAAATCTGCATCACAGGAATATTGTGCCCATTGTATTTAAAGAGAGAGGGGAAAGTGTGTGTCCTACAGACAAGTTGTCAATATTCTTGAAAATATTCTATGCCCTTGAAATACAAATTTACATTGGCCTTTAACCTCACCCATTATCTCACTACACGTGTGTTTTGAAATGTGCACATTAAATGCTAAAATCTATCGTTTTAATAATAAATAATGTTATTGGTTTTACGTCCCTTTTAACTACACTGGCTTTTAGAGACGCCGGGGTGCCGGAATTTTGCCCCGAAGGGGATCTTTAACGTGCCAGTAAATCTATCTATCGTTTTAAAGTTAGGCAATGATGAAATTGTTGCTTTGTTGAAGAAGGACTGGTGAAGTTCAAAACATGTGCACGTATACCTACCCCGTCATCTTTTTTGTCGAGTGGCCTCCTGAGAGGCCGAGTACAGGTCTTTCTAGTCAACGCCCGTGGGCGACCTGCGCATCGGAATGAGAGATGAATTAATGAAACTGGGCAAGGATGTGGAAGGAGGCGGCCGTGGTCTGTCAGAAGGTACCGTCCCAGCATTTGCCTGGAGTTGAAAATGGGAAACCACGGAAAACAATTTCAAGGATGGCCGACGGTGGAGTTCGAACCCAAGTCCACCGAGTCAGCAGAGAGCTTGGGCCCATGGCCGAACGCTGCGCTTAAGCTGTCGGCAAACCTACACCTAAGTATTATTCTTTCAGAGGGATCGGACATGAGATACAATGAATTGCTATAAAAATTGAAACAATATTTCAATGATCCGCTATCCAATACACTACCACCATTGAAATATTGCATTAATTTAAGTCGATGCGGTTCCACTTAGCCAATGTTTACAGCCGGATGTTGTAACAGATGGCAACATCACAAGGAGCTGATAAAAAGATTAAATAAATGAATGTGACCAAGCATTTGGAATGAAGCGAGGTACCGGCCTGGCCATTGGGATTTGTTGAAAATTATAAACCTGACAAAAAACAAACCAAACAAGAAGTTCCGTGACGAACTAAAGAGCCTACTTTTCTTGAAATTTAAAATGCATGCCAATGATTAATCTATATGGATCTATCTAGAATAATGACGAAATTAAGTTGGTAATATCGAAATTTGTAATACGTTCGAAATACTGTATACCTGGCATAATGTAGCCTAATAGAAAACTACAGTTGGCGGCCCTGGTGACTGAATATATTCTTACTTCCATCTCCTAAAGTACAGAATTCAAAATTTGGTTGAAGTCCAATGGATAGCATGGACGTTACATGCAGTTAAACATTGGATCTAACAGCGCGCATAAAACCATGTTGGCAACAATGACATACATGTATTGGTCAGAAATAATCTGAAATATTATGATCTATTGTTGTGTCAATTTTGAATGAAATCCATTAGTTAGTATAGAAGTTACATGCATTTTAAAATTGGACCTATCAGCAGCTTAGAATCATGTTGGTAGCACTGACGTATATAAGTTACTCCAAATTAATATAGAATGTCAGGTACTATACGTGTGCATAGTTTAAAGCTGTCGGCTTGTATACTTTCTGTTATATGGGTATTTGGATTAATAAAAATTGAGAGCATTTATTAACAGTTGGCAGCCCTGGTGGCTCTTAAGAATACGCGCAGTCATATCTGTTTATGTACACATACCACATACGAAATTTGGTTGAAATCCAATTGATAGTGTAGAAGTTATATGCATTTAAACTTTGGACATATCAGCAGGCTTATAATCATTTTGGCGACACTGCCATGTATGGCCTCCTGGAAATTAAACTGCAATATTATTATCTATACGTGTGCCAATTTTGAAATAGCTCCCATTCATACCTTCCAAGATATCCAACATGGAGCTCAAATTTCAATTGCGATTTTTCAGCAGTTGGTAGCACTGACATCATTTTCAAATATGGCCGTGAGATATTCAGGTATAGATCTTTACTCCTACCAAATTTTGTTTCTATTGCTGCAGCCGTTTAGGAGTTGATAGGGGGGGGGGGAGGACACACACACACAGCCAGACAGACAGACAGACAGACAGAAGGACAGACAGACAGACAGACAGACACACATTTGCCCGATCTCATAAGTCTACTTTTTCCTCATTTTTGCAAAATGTGAAAAGTAGGCTAAAAATCAGTCGACAGAAAGATTGGCCCCATAGCCTAGCACTGCACTTACATGAATGCAGCTACCAAATATGTAACAATTTTACATTAAACTATACACAGAATACACACAGTATGTAGCCTACTGAAAGTGCAATGTAAAACAAATTGTGTCTCCTTTAGAAATTACTACAACATTAACATACTGTTACACCAGATTATATATATTTCCAGAATACCTTCACAGCACGTGTGCCAACTGTCCAACTCTGCCTGTGGGTGTATTCCATCCCTCCCACCCACAGGGTGCTACAGTGTTGAAGCCACTCAAAGAAATTATATTGTGTTGTTGATTCATTTCGGGGTTTTGCGACATTGTGGTCAAGTGGCCCCGTGTACTTAGGTGTGTGTGGAATTTGTCTGATAACCTGTGTTATTGTGCAGGCTGTATTAGTGTGTGTAGTTGTAACTCAGATGAGGATTAGGAAGGAGGCGGCTGTGGTCTTAATTAAGCATTCGCCTGGAATAGAAGTGGGGAAACCACAGAAAGCCATTTCCAGGATGGCTGAGGTGGGATTGGAACTCACCTCTTCTTAGTTTTTGCTTCATGAGACTGAGTGTACCCTGTTCCAGCCTAACCCTCAGGCCAGAATTAAACTTCTCGGCAGAGCTGGGAATCGAACCCGGGACTCAGTGGTGACAGCCAAGAGTACTAGTCACTACACAATGAGGCAGACAAGAAGTTATGTATAAGGTCAGTCACTGTGCATAGTTGATGTGCGACAAGTGGCAGTACTGAAGGGACAAAGCTCCAGAGGCATTTCGTAATAGTAGCAAGTCTAAGAATTCATCGCTACAAGTCCTGATATTACAATGCATTTGGGAGGAGGGAGTTAAGTACACGATTATCTGGGCCCTGCTTATAACTTATCACTAGGGCTCGGATTTTTAGGTAAATAAATATTTTTAAATGTAAATACAGTACATATTTTAAGCATTTTTTCTATAAATACATACATTCCTGCTTTTCACGTATGAGCACATAAAAAGACATAATATTTACATTTTTAAAAATCAGTATGCTACAGTAGATCTTTCAATTGGATTTTTGTTCTGTGTTACTTCAACAGGGAAGAACCTGTGAACTATCTAATTTTCATATAGAGCGTATGTCAGCTTGCAACTGTGTTATTCTTAACTTGTCACCCCGTGCCACTCACTGAGGAAGTCAGGGATTTCCTTGTCCAAAGCCATATTGCACCATGTGCTAGATCTCCCCTACCCCAGCTACCTGGAACCAGTGTCACTCACATGCAGTTCATTTCTGGCACTGTGAAGTGTAAGGCCGTTCTACGATGCCTAAAGTAAAAACAACTACAAGTTATCATCTGTTGCAGAATTTAAAGATAATTTTACTTCTGATGGGGGCGTTCTGTTCTGCCAACCATGTGGGAAAGCAATCAAGGCTGTATAGCGATCTCAAGTTACACAACACCTCAAGGGCAAGAAACATATTGCCACAGTTTTGAGCCTTCAGAATAAGTGTTTCGCGATAATCGTCGGTCATTTGTGATGGACAACCTGAAGATGTATCTCGTTGTGTATTGTAATGCTTCAGCAGTCAGTGCGACATAGCATAAATTGCATTCGTGAGAACTGCATATTGTTTATATTCACATTAATAAACTAAATTATAATTAAATATTTTTATTTTTTGTCACATATTTCAGGAGGCCTATTTTTAATACATAACAAATAAATATTTTCCCGATCTTTAGCACCTAAAAGTCCGAGCCCTACTTATCACACTCCAAACAGTCACATGCCTAATCTTTTGGCTCTATGTTAACCGTGGAAACTTGCAATTACCGGTACATGTATAATTCTTTCAAGGTGTCAACATAGACATAATGATCATGATTTGTCAAACCGGGAACACAACTTCATCATGGAAAACAGCTCGGTTAAGCTTACGCTATCTACTGACAGGGGCAGATGACCTCGCAGTTCTGCCTCTTAAAACCTCAATAACTAACTTCCTACCTGACTGATAATAGCTTAACTACATGGATGAACACACACAAATCTACATCACAGATAAAGGTGACTAAAATGGACATTACTGTACCTGGTTTATACAAACGATTTGTGTACATATACTACCATACGGTAATCTAAGGGAAATCTACACAGGTGCCTGAGCTAGTTTGTCGCTATCACAATTCACAGCAGTAAGTTACACGAGCTTCTTGCCAGCATGGTAATTCTGAAATAAAGTGACAGACTATTCATCATGAACAACACGTGAAACAAAAGTTTGAGAAATGATGAGAATGTAGGCTACATGTAGACAGTAAAGTGGACATTCATTCTTCCCCCTAAATATAATGCACACCATTAATCCCAATAGAAAACTAGTCTAGGAGGGGGGCAGATGACCTTGTAGTTCCGTCCCTTAAAACAACAATAACTAACTAAACTAGTCTAGGCCTACTGGTAAGTGTTAACACATTTTCAAGATGTATAACAATTTCTCATTCATACGCGGGCAGATTTTCTAAACTTCTAGCCAATGGCTGGATTACGAACAACGCGCATCACATCCATCATTACTTCTCAAATAACCTAACCTATACAGGAACTATTTTAAGTCTATATTATTATAAACTTCGCACGACCAAAAACAGAACCTAATTTACACACAATCAACCAACAATATACTGCCATTTTATCGACTGAAACTATCATTACCTTTCTGTAAATCACCAAATGTCGAGACGTAATAATTACCTTGATTTGCGAACTCCTAATCACATGTATCCATCACCGTCCATGATCACGTTGCCATGGGAATATAATTTTCCCAAGGACCAACAAAATAAACGGAAAGACCCTACAATCTAGTGACAAACAACATTGGAAACAAAAGTTACCGAGTTCGGGCCCAAACGAAAGAATAATTATTTAACGGACGGAGAAAGTACTAGGGAGTTTCTTAGGCCTGTGTTCCTGTGTTGGATTATGAACATCTCCTGTTGTCGGCTAGTAGAAGTCGCTCGGGGTGTTAGTTTACCAGACGGTTTTTAGGGGATAACAGGAGATTTGTCCAACCGGAATTTGCATGACGTATAAAAGGAGATGGAACAACTGGCCCTTAATAAACTTATACATGTAGCCTATATGTACAATCAATGAAATTGATATAGTTCAATATCCTGTCATTGATGGGAATTTCCTAACCTTCAATTATCTCTGTCCGATTGCAGTCCAACCTAGCATTGATCCTATCAGGAAACAGAATAATCTGAAATCTGAGGTGGAAGCCTGGAAGTAACGATATGGTACACTCTCTCTGACATATATTTTCCTTGTGGAGCTGCCAAATATACTTGAGGGCGAGACGCTAGTATTCAGTAGATGAGAGGGGCGAACGACGGTTGCGGAGATGTGTACGGGCGAATAGATGTGCAACTGTAGAGCAACTGACCGCCCAAATGAACCACCAAAAGTGTCTCCTCAACGACCGTTCAGCGAACGTTGCTGCGTGTGGACCACCGCAGCAGGCGCCCGGTTCTTGCACCCATACTGACTGCTGTTCATTGGTGACGAAGGCTGGGATTTTCACGCCAATACCGCAACTGGACATCCACTGTGTGGCGACAGGTGGCCATTTCCTATGAATCACGTTTTATGCTCCATCGGACAGATAGACGTTGACGTATAACATACGGCGTGAAACGTCTGAACGCAAACACCCTGCAACAATCGCCGGGCGGGTCCTGGCCGGAGGAGGGAGCGTTATCGTGTGGGGAATATTTTCGCGGTGATCTCTATCTTCCTGCACAACTCGCAGGGGTCCATACAGCAAAAGGTGCTTTATGCAGGCTTTTGACGGGTGGTCACTGGAATCTCATCTTATCTTATATCTTATCTTATCTTCTTCTTTATATATATAATTCTTCGACACGTGTGTATGTGACTGAACTCCTCCTGAACCACTGGACCGATTTTGATGAACTGTTTTATGTATGTTAGAGTGGGTCCATGTATGGTTTAGATTCACAATCTGACACAATTTTAGAACCACAATTTACACACAATTTTAGAACCACAATATACAGTCAAAAACAGTCGTCATGGAAACCATTAGCCTTGGCCTTTTTGAAAGCTGATTTCTTTGGACGGTTTGTCTCTGCACGTTAGAGCCACCTGGACGCAACCTGTACAACTACCGCCATAACTTACACTCCGCCCGGGGCGGAAAGTTATGTTTTGTACCATAGGTGGAGGTGATGTCGAATGCTTCTCTTTGTCTCTGCACGTTAGAGCGTTTCAACCAAGTCCCGTATGCGTACATATAGGCTACCATTCATCCGATTGCGATGAAACTTGGATGAGATGTTGAGTGCAATCCAGGGAAGGTTTCTGGCTTAGTAAATCCATTTTACAATAGATAGCGCACGAGTAGATTCAAGAAATGAGCGACGACACGCGAAGCGTTTCAACAAGGACCCGTATGCGTTCAAATACCATTCGTCCGATTACGATGAAACTTGGGTGAGATCTTGCATACACCCTAAGGAAGGTTTCTGGCTTAATAAATCCATTTTACAATAGGTAGCGTACGAGTGGATTCAACTAATGAGTGACGGCACGCGAATCGTTTCAACAAAGTACAGTATGCGTCGATATAACATTCATCTGATTGCGATGAAACTTTGGTGAATTACTGTGTACACTCCAAGAAAGGTTTATGGCTTAGTAAATTCATTTTACAATAGGTAGCGCATGAGTAGATTCAACAAATGAGTGACGGCACGCAAATTGTTTAAAAATCCCGTATGCGTTCATATGCATTCATCCGATTCCGATATAACTTTGATGAGTTGTTGTGTACATGCCGTGGAAGGTCTTCAACTTGGAAAATCCTTTTAAAATATTGGTAGCGCACAGTAGATGTAACAAATGAGTGACGACGCGCGAAGCGTTTCAACAAAATAGCATTCATATGCTATTCATCGATTGCGATGAAACATCGATGAGTTGTTGTGTACACTTACGTGAAGCCTTCTATCTTAGTAAATCCATTTCACAGTTGGTAGAGCACGAGTAGATTCAACAAATGAGTGAACGCGCACGAATCATTTAAACAAAATCCCGTATGAGTCATAATATGACCATGATACCATTCATCCGATTGCGATGAAACTTGGATGAGATGTTTAGTGCATTCCATGGAAGGCTTCTGGCTTAGTAAATCCATTTTACAATAGGTAACGCACGAGATATTCAACAAATGAGCGACGATGCGCGAGTGTTTCATCAAAGTCCCGTATGCGTTCGTATACCATTCGTCCAATAGCGTTGAAACTTGGGTGAGATGCCGTGTACAGTCCAGGGAAGGTTTCAGGCTTAGTAAATCCATTTTACAACAGGTACCGCTCGAGAAGATTCAGCAAATGAGCGACAACGCGTGAATCGTTTCAACAAAGTCCCGTAGTTGTTCATATACCATTCACCCGAATGCGATGAAACTTTGCGAATTGTTGTGTACACTCCAGGAAAGGTTTCTGGCTTAGTATTGTTCCCGTTCGTCCTGGGGATGCGATGACCCATCTGCTATAACATCACATCCCTGGAGTTCCAGGACAGAGCGGAGTTAAATGAACCTCTAGTCAAATAAGGAATGTGTCGGAAATTCAGCTGAGTTCTTGAAAAGCAGTGGGTTTCACGAGACAAAGTATCTCTAGGGTCGTTACGGGCTTAAGTTAATAAAAAATAATTCAAATATAAATGGGCGCCATCAACTGAATTCCTAGCAAAACCACTTCCTTTCCGGATAAGCCTTACTCAAGACAAGGAAAGAAAAAGGAACATCACACCATCATCAGATCACAACTAAGATAAAAACAAATTTATTTTACTTTGAAAGTCAGACAGACATTTTAAATCTTATTCCTACCTAAGAGTATGGTCGAATGCAAAGTTAAATTGTCATTGTCCAAAAATCGAACCATCTCCTTTCTAATGCAAAATTACTTTTATCCACATAACAAGAAAAATGTATAAAGTTCTCTTGGGTTCTCAGGATCACTGTAGCACTATGTCTTTCGTCACTGACATTTGTGAAACCTGAGAACTAATTCTCTTTAATTTAACATCAATGTGGATTTAATTAAGTTATTAAGCTGTCTAAACATACACATATAATAATCACTCATATTAAATATCACATAAATTATGGTTTGCATGGTATAATTTGAACGTAGAACATGTTAATCAAATGTTCCTAAACATTGAATAATTAATTTACATTATTTACATCGTCATTAATCTCTCATCTGTGAATTACAGAAAATTCAAATTCTCATTGGTCATCATCATCATTATTATCAAAATTAAATATTTCTCACATTAATTCTCACTTCAAAATTCCAAATATTCCTGTCAGAATCGTTAATTCATCACCATTACATCATTTAAATTCACAATTCAAGTTGCAATTCCTTCGAATTATCTCTCAATTAAATTTATTTAATTCCATAAAAATTCATTAATCATCAGCTTCTTTAATTAATTATCACCTTCTAATTCAGTTATTCATCATAATTACAATCGTCGATTAATTCATTTCAATCAGTTTAATTTATTAATCTTTAATTCATCCATTTATTTAATTCATCGATTTATTCAAAAATTTAATTTATCAAATTATTTAAATTTCAATCATCTGGTTATTTAGTTTTCATTATTTCATTTAGTCATTCTGATTTTTATTTCATTAGGTCAGATCGTTAACATGCTTAAATCTCAGATTATTATTTCGTTAATTATTATTTTCAGAAAATCTTGTATTATCAACTTCATTTATTTGTTTAATTTCCTAACAAATTGTTTAATAAGGTTTATAGAACGTTGTCTTACAGTTTTATTACTTCCAATTTATATCTCGTATTTAATTTATCATGCCAAAAAATATTATTGTCTCCACGACATCACGTTGGATCTAACTATCCACAACGACATTACATTTCTTCAATATTCCAAATATCACATTTGAATATAAGAATTACTCCAAAAACTCCATAAATATTCAGCACATACAGCATGAATCTCAACAAATACGCTAGACTGGGTACGACGACCTCATGTCTGCCTCAAAATACATTATCAACGTTGCAACTATAAAATGGCAAATTCCACAAAATGCCTATTACAAACTCCACTTAACCACGTTGCATGATCTACAAAAATATATAAATGGCTTCAAATTATTAACGCACATAATCTCCAATGACTGTAATTACTCTGATCACATCTAGACAACTCCTTAAACAATTAGAAAAACATTACTTCAGTAATTTAAGATTTGCTTTCAAATAGCATAAATTCTTTTACAATTCTTCATAAATTCACATCGCAGAAAAACACCAATGTGCTATAATCTCTCATATCAAAATCTGCAATACTGATCTGCCTTAAAATAGTTATGACCATTAATGATTAATCTTATTAGATTCAATTACTTTAAATCCTTCTCAAAGGTATCAAACACAATTATAAAAATCATCAAAGCATCAGCTGTAATAGCTGTAAACTGAAATTACTCTCAAAAGAGTATAGCAACAAAATATTGGATTGGCAAACAAGAATTACTAAATGCAATCCTGTTGACATTTATCGTTACTTTATTTAACAAAATTTCGACTGATATGTGACTAGTAGTTCCTTGTTTAATTCACTTACATCTCGTGTACATTCGGATGATAAAAATGAGTCCCTCAATGGCGAGTAAGATGTGTAACCACCGTACAATCGTATAAATACGAAGGACCTCGCCCCGTCGACTTGGATGATAGTTCCCTGAACGATGGGTAAGGTGAGTAACCACCATACAATCGTATAAATACGAAAGACCCCATCTCGTAGAATTATATGAGTGAATGTACCAGAAAGGAATCAACAAGTTTCTAGTTGTCATATAAAAGCGATGTTCATTCACTAAAGTGAATAACTTCTTAATATCTCCAAACAATCCAATGGAAAAAATCCCTATTGATGAATAATACACACTCGCTAGTATGCAATGAACTGACGAAGTAGTTTCTGATAATCAATTGCAGATCACGAGTTCGAAATACTCGTTACTCAAAAAAACTATTCATGAAAAATATCCTAGCTGGAAAAATGTCTAAAAGACCAAACATCTGCTTAATAAAGCCAAACAACGGTGAGAATTTCGTATAATGATGCCTGCCATATCATATGGTCACTCCATATTCTAGCAAATTCGAAGTATATAAATTCAAACCATGTCTTAATAATCAAATCACTCCTATTAGAAAAATATACATGTGTGCCCAGTATTCATGAAAATAATCGAATCAGGTAGTTAGAACTCTTACAGTACCTTTCATTATCAGTTGTAATATAATTTCCAAGATCGTCGATTTTCCCTACCTAAAAATTTCTCGTAAGATCGGCGTGAATATCATTTCATCCATGAAATGACGATTTCCTTCGAAATCCCAAGCGAATCAGCTGTTGGACTCCTCTCGTCAGGAATCGAATCCATCGCTCTGTGGTGCCATCTCGTCTCTATTCACGTTTACTCGGTCATGTTGAACCTCGGATTACCCATAGCGGATATCGTCCAACTCCTTCTCGAAAAGTTCATGGAAACAGCGGACCCCCCTACTCTTCTTCTAATATACGCCACTGTTCCGATAAATGTTCAGTTTGAGAATTGTAAGTCCAATCTCAACTTACTGCAAAGTTCCACTTGAGTAAAATAAAAAATTTACTAGATAGTGTTCAAGATTACGATACACCCTGTATCTGTTCGTAATTGATAATCCATGAAAATTGTATAAGATATAAATCTTATAAATGCACGCTGTAATGTTCATCAGAGCCTATGCTAAACATTCAGTTTACTTGGAATAGTAAAAGTCGCTTTGAATGTGTTATATAACAGCATGGTTATAAGGTTATTTGTGAAAGCCTGTGCTCGAACAGCGTCGAAATGAAGCTTGAAATAAAGTCTTCAAATACGATCAGTGTGGTTTTGAAATACCCCGGCTATCTACAATTGTCTCCTCGGCCAGGTCGCCTGGATCAACGACCCGCGCGGCCTTCGCTGCTCGGTGATACGAGAACTGTCGCCTACTCCTGTCGTGATGGTTTACGTAAGTTGCGTGACCTTCAATGCCCGTCTCGCTGTGCTATAGAGCTGCTCTGGACTGCTCGTCTCCCTGAGCCCAACTGACTTGATAGTGCTGTGTCCCGGCTTTTTGTGCTCCGCTCGGCACGTGGCTCATTCTCCCCACCACAGTGCTCCTGCGTCAAGAACATAGTCTCGAACCCGAATCCTCTCGGCTGTTCTGTTATAATATAACTTATTTCCATAAAATTATTTCCACTTATAATGCATGTTATATATCCTCTTCTAAGTTGTTTTAATTATTATAATTCCATATACATTTCAATAAAGCTTCACATCTTTATCCATTCACAATTCTATCTTCTTACAGATTTCAATGCCTCCTTGATTCACGACCTCCTACGTCATCTTGGCATTCTTCTTGACGCGATCGATGCGCTATCTTTTCTTACTGCTTCCCAAAACCTCAACTACAGCTTAATGTCTGCTGGCGTAGCCGATAGCCTAAAATAGGTATCGGGTACAGTATATCAATTTTACAATCGGTTGCGCACGAGTAGATTCAACAAATGAGTGATGGCGCGTGAATCGTTTCAATCAATTCCCGTATGCGTTCATATACCATTAATCTTATTGCGATGGAACGTAGGTGAATTATTGTATACACTCCAGGAAAGGTTTCGGACTTAGTACATGTATTTTACAATAGGTAGCGCACGAGTAGATTCAACAAATGATCGACGGCACGCGAATCGTTTCATGAAAGTCCGTATGCGTTCATATACCATTCCTCCGATTGCGATGAAACTTTGGCGAATCGTTGAGTGCACTCCAGGAAAGGTTTCGGGCATAGTAAATCCATTTTATAATAGGTAGCGTGCGAGTAGATTCAACAAATGAGTGACGGCTCGCGAATCCTTTAAACAAAGTCCCATATGCGTTCATATGCCTTTCATCCCATTGCGAAGAAACTTTGATGAGTTGTGTACACGCCAGGGAAGGTTTCCGACTTAGTGAATCCATTTTACAATAGCTAACGCAAGAGTAGATGCAACAGATGAGTGATGAAACGTGAAGCGTTTCAACAAAATCCCGCATGCGTTCATATACCATTCATCCATTGCGATGAAACATTGATGAGTTGTTGTGTACACTTTAGTGAAAGTTTCTAACTCAGTAAATCCATTTCTTAGTAGGTAGCGCACGAGTAGATTCAACAAGTGAATGACAGCGCACAAATCGTTTGAAAATTCCGTATGCGTTCATATGCCATTCAGTTTGATTGCGATGAAACTTTGGTGAGTTGTTGTGCACGCTCCCGCAATTGTTTCTAAATTAGTTAATCCATTTTACGACAGTTTAGAGGCAGTTGACAGAAATTGAAAAAAAAACTGTGTATCCGAAAGCACCTCCAGAAACAAAGTTACAACTCTTTCTTTGAATGGCAGGACAACGTCTGCCGGGTCAGCTAGTATATATACAGATATATAAAGGAATGTCTGTTTGTTCGTATGTTATGCGTTCATAAACCATTCATCCGATTGCGATCAAATTTTGGTGAGTTGTTGAACACACTTCCGGGAGGTTTCTAGGAATAGTTAATCCATTTCAAAGTAGATAGCGCGCGAGTAGTTTAAACAAATGCGTAATGGCGATGCGTTCATATACAATTCATCCGATTGCGATCATATTTTGGTGAGTTGTTGTGCACAGTCCCGGAAAAGTTATAGACGTAGTAAATCCAATTTACAATAGATGGCGCGCGAGTAGCTTCAACAAAATGGTGTGCGTTTGTTTCAAGAAAGTCCCACATGCGTTCATATACCATTCATCCCATTGCGATGAAATTTGGGTGAGATGTTCTGTACACTTCAGGTAAGGTTTATGGCTTAGTAAATCCACTTAACAATAGGTAGCGCACGAGTAGATTCAACAAATGAGCGACGACGGGCGAAGAATTTCAACAAAGTCCTGTATTCGTTCACATACCATTCATCCGATAGCGATTAAACTTGGGTGAGAGGTTGTGTACACTACAGGCAAGGTTTCTGGCTTAGTAAATCCATGTTATAATAGGTAGCGCACGAGTAGATTCAACAAATGAGCGACGACTCGCGAAGCGTTTAAACAAAATCCCGTATGCGTTCATATACTATTCGTCTGATAGCGATGAAACTTGGGTGAGATGTTGTGTACACTTCAGGGAAGCTTACTGGCTTAGTAAATCCACTTAACAATAGGTAGCGCACGAGTAGATTCAACAAATGAGCGACGACGGGCGATGTGTTTCAACAAAGTCCCGTATGCGCTCATATACTATTCGTCTGATAGCGATGAAACTTGGGTGAGATGTTGTGTACACTTCATGGGAGGTTTCTGGGTTAGTAAGTGCACTTTACAATAGGTATCGCACAAGTAGATTAAACAAATGAGCGACGACGCGTGAACTGTTTCAACATAGTCCCGTATGCGTTCATATACCATTCGTCCGAAAGCGACTAAACTTGGGTGAGTTGTTGTGTACACTCCAGGGAAAGTTTCAGGCTTAGTAAGTCTATTTTACAATAGGTAGCGCACAAGTAGATTCATCAAATGAGCGAAGACGCGCGAGGCGTTTCAACAAAGTCCCGTATGCATTCATATACCATTCGTCCGATAGCGTGGAAACTTGGGTGAGATGTTGTGTACACTTCAGGGAAGGTTTCTGGCTTAGTACATCCACTTTACAATACGTATCGCACAAGTAGATTAAACAATTGATCGACGGCACTCAAATCGCTTAAACAAAATCCCGTAGCGTTCAAATACCATTCATCCGATTGCTATGAATCTTTGGTTGAATTGTTGTGCACACTCCAGGAAAGGTTTCTGACTTAGTAAATCCTGTTTACAATAGGTAGCGCACGAGTAGATTCAACAAATGAGTAACGGCGCGTATCGTTTAAAAGAATATTCGTATGCGTTCATATACCATTCATGCGATTGCAATGACATTTTGAGAAATATTGTTTCCACTCCCACAAAGATTTCTGATTTAGTAAATCCATTTTACAATTGGTAACGCACGAGTAGATTCAACTCATGAGCGACAGCTCGTGAATCGTTTCTAGCAAGTCCCGTATGCGTTCATGTACAATTCATCCGATTGTGATAAAACGTTGGTGAGTTGAGTACAGTCCTGCGAAGGTGTATGAATTAGTAAATCCCAAAGCTACTTTTTCTGTCGTAGTGAACCGGATAGTCTACTAATGTTCCCAATATGTCGTCACTAGTCATGATCCAATGCTGCTTAGCACATAGCAATCAAGTCTGTAGTAGACAGACTGAAAGTAAAGGATGTAAACGAAAGATTCAAGAAGAGTATAAAGGAAGGACTAATGAAAAACCCTAAACAAACTTCAATTGCAGACGAATGGGCACTTTTGAAGAATGAAATAACAATATCCGCAGAAAAAAACATTGGTAGGAAAGAAAGAATAGGTAGAAAACCGTGGATCACGCAGGATATACTAGAATTGAAGGATGAAAGGCGGAAACACAAGAATGTAAGAGATAAAAAGGGGAAAGAAGAATACAGACGTCTGAGAAATGAGGTTAACAAGAAGTGCAAGGAAGCGAAAGAAGAATGGTTGAAAGGGAAATGTGCAGGTATAGAAAATTGTCTGAAATTAGGAAAAGTAGACACAGCTTATCGAAGGTTTAAGAATACTTTTGGGGAAAAGAAGACTAAGTGCTGTAATATTAAGGACACAAAAGGAAAGCCTCTAACAGATAGGGAAGAAAAGGTTGAGAGATGGAAATCTTACATAGAGTGTTTGTATAAGGGAAAGGAGATTGAGAATCGTGTAATGGAAAGGGAGGAGGAAATTGATGAGGATGCAAAAGGAGATTTAATTTTGAGATCAGAATTTGACAGAGCATTGGAAGACTTAAGCAGGAACAAAGCACCAGGCATAGATGATATACCAATTGATTTGCTAAGCAGCATAGGAGATGAAGGTATGATCAAATTATTTCACTTGGTGTGTAGGATTTATGAGACAGGTGAGGTACCCCCTTATTTCGAGAAGAATGTAATCATCCCTATACCAACGAAAGTGGGAGCTGACAGATGTGAAGATTACCGTACAATCAGCTTGATTACTCATGCTTCAAAGATCCTGTCTAGAATAATTTACAAGAGGATTGAACGCCTGATAGAAACGGAGTTGGGTGAAGACCAGTTTGGTTTCAGGAGAAATGTAGGAACTAGGGAAGCTGTACTAAGTCTTAGGCTGATTTTGGAAGGTAGAATAAGGAAAGATAAGAGAACGTTCATGGCATTTGTAGACTTAGAAAAGGCTTTTGATAAAGTTGATTGGACTAAATTGTTTGACATTTTGAAATCTATTGGAATAAAGTACAGGGATATGAGGGTGATATACAATCTATACAGAAACCAGACAGCAGTCATTCGAGCTGAAGGACATGAGAGAGAAGCTGGTATTCCGAAAGGTGTAAGGCAAGGCTGCAACTTATCACCCATACTTTTCAATCTTTACATTGAACAAGCAATGAAGGAAATTGGAGAAAAATTTAAAGTGGGAGTGAAGATTCAAGGAGAAATAATTTCAACTCTGAGATTTGCTGATGACATCGTCATCTTGGCCGACAAGCCTGAGGATTTGAATGAGTTTTTGAATGGTATGTACTCCGTCTTACGGAAAGAATTCATGATGAAAATTATTAAATGTAAAACAAAAATACTGGAATGCAGCCGAAATAAATCAGAAACCTCTATGGAGATCAAATTGGCAGCTGAAGGAAGTAGGAGACTTCTGTTACTTAGGAAGCAGAATAAACAGTGATGGACGAAGCAAAGAGGATATAAAAAGTAGGTTGGCTCAGGCAAGGAAAGCATTTCTACAAAAAAGTAATCTATTGACATTGAATATAGATTTAGGTATTTGGAAGTCATTTTTGAAAACCTTTGTCTGGAGCGTGGCGCTCTATGGAAGTGAAGCTTGGACTATTGGAGCAGCAGAAAAGAGGAGAATTGAAGCATTTGAAATGTGGTGTTACTGGAGAATGATGATCAGATGGGCAGATAGGGTTACAAACGATGAGGTATTAAGACGAGTGGGAGAGGAGAGATGTTTTTGGCGACTGCTAATGAAGAGAAGAGATAGGTTAGTAGGACACATACTAAGACACCCAGGAATAACAAGCTTAGTTATGGAAGGAAGGGTCGAGGACAAGAATTGTAGGGGTAGACCAAGGTTAGAATATGTTAAACAGATTGCCTCGGATGTAGGGTGTGGTAGCTATGTAGAGATGAAACGATTAGCTCAGGACAGGGAGGCATGGGGTGGTCCATCAAACCAGTCAAAAAATCACAGTTAGTCTGAAAGACTAGACGTTGTATCATTTCAAATGACGCATGCTACAAATGCTACACATGTTAGAAAGGCTCAGGAGGGCTTCTCGCTTTGCTCGAAGCCCCAGGACTCTTTCAACAGACTGCATTACCCATTAACTTAGGCTTCCCGCGCGGGCACCTCTTTAAGGGTCACGGGAAGAAATGTGTTTCTTGTACTTGTATTAGTGATGTGTTTGGTTGAATAAAGCGTAAATTGTGTACTTTTTGAGAGCGGTTTTGTAGCCCATCATCCCAGGCAAGCCGGCGGAAACCTTTGCCTCCCTGTCAGAAGGATCATTTGGCCGTAAATTTGAATTAGTTTAAGGATGTAGTATGAGTGTCCAGATTTAGACAATAGCCTACTCCATGAAGGGGTCATGACTATGCCTTCTATAGTACCCATGTGAAGAATTTCCATGGAAAACATGTTTCCGCTTCCCGCTAGCAGCAGTCCTCAGGCGTGTACCGTTCAACCCACTGAGCAGTTGCATATTTTGGAGGTATCAACTCTATAATAAAAACACACAACTCTATTCTAAAGGCTTTAATTTTTAGTTTAAAATCATGGCTTCAACAAAACAAACAAAATCCCAATTATATTACACAAACACAATGCAAAATATTCAATTATTATTCGCACTTTATCCGCACATAAATTCAAATGATTATAGACTTTATTTTACCATGAGATTATCATAAAAATTCATTCCCATGTGCGCTAATGCACTGGTAAATATTCACACAAACAATGTTATTCTTACAATCTTACGTTACTTATTGTAACCCTTTTAACTTCACAGTCTCTAGTTAATTATTATAAATACTTTCGACTTTACAATATGCGTACAATCATGCTCTGTACTTCTCTTCCCACCAAAATACTTAAGTCTACCATGCATTACCCAGTCTATTAGTTGCACATCATAATTAATTGCAACTCCACTTGTACTTGTAATTCCACCATTTTGGAGCTCCACCGTATGCCGTAATGAGTTTACTTTCACAATTATTCTGTTACCGCTGTGGCTACCCGTAAGCGGGCGTATTGTGAGACATCTAGTAATCACCTTCGGAAATAAGTATTACTGTCAGTATAAAAATGTAACTTTTAACATATCATAACTTGGCCAAATATTAAGTTATCAGAACGTTTCTTAAATAGCAAAGTGTCTTATTCCACACATATTCTGTATTCATTACTACAATCATTATTTTATAACAAACAGGGTTTCATAGTTTTCCACTTTAAACATCTTAATCCAAGCCTAGAGTAGGGTGCGGTCTGTTCCCCGACCCTTCTTCACTACAATGGAGCTCCGCGACGGGTGGTAACAACATGGCCGTCACTCCCCTCACGTCCCTCCTTGTGTTCCCTTTCCAGGCATTCGCCTGCTGCTCCCAAGCATAAGGCTCCTTTTATAGTTACATGCCACATGCCAAGCATGTGAATTAACATTGGTCAAATGGGACCATTTTATAGTTACCTGCTCCCGTCTCGCGGTCAGTTTCTCCCGCCAGGCATGTGACTGAGGCGTGTCGGGACAAGCGGGTGGCCGCCACGCCTGGCATGTCCCGCCACGCGGGTGGGACCAAAGCCTTATGGAAATGTTTATAGTTGACGCGTCATGCCGAGCGGTTCAGTACAGTTTGTATTCTAGTTGAGTGTTAACCCTGGACAATGGAGGCTGGATTAGATACCGAAGTGCTCATCAGTGAAGTGCAGTGTAGACCGGTGTTATGGGATCCAAGCAATGAAGACTACAAAAACCGAGATCTTCGGAATAAGGCGTGGGAGGAAATCTGCAGCATTATCATCCCTACGTATGAAGGAAGTGGTGACAATCTCAAGAAAAAATTAGGTGAGTACTCATTTTCTATTATTATCTGTTTGTTTGAATTACAAACTATAGCAATTAGTTTTATTACATAACATTACAAACCAAAATACATAATATCCGAAATCAATCATTTACAGTCTAGATTTTTGATTCCTGCCATGGCACGCTGCCAACACTCACGAAGTACTGAGAGTAATGGTCCCTTATAGATGCACTTGACATACCAATTCCCCTGTCGCGTGGTCGTGGTCCGAAATCTTCAAATCCTGTTACAGTGAGTGTATCTTCATAGCTGAAACCATCTCTTATTCTAGTGAAGTTGTGCAAAACACAGCAGGCTTTTACAATGTCAACTGCAAGATTTGTGTCAACGTTTAGAGGACGATGAAAAATTCGCCATTTGTTGCTTAAAATTCCGAACGTGCACTCAATATATCTTCGAGCTCGAGTCAATCGATAGTTGAATATTCTCTTGTTGTGGTTCAGATGTTTTCTGGAATAGGGTCTTAGTACACATTCACTAAGAGAGAAAGCTTCATCTGCAACTAATACGTAAGGGACTATAGGGTTCACAGTTCCTGGCAATGGTCTTGGTGGAGGGAAGTCAAGCAATCCGTTAGTCATCTTATTCCAAAATAAACTATTTGAGAATACAGTGGAATCACAATTTCTCCCATAAGCTCCTACGTCGATGAAAGTAAAACAGTAGTTGGCATCACAAATTGCCATTAAACAAATTGAAAAAAAAAAATGTTTGTAGTTTATAAAAAGTGACCCACTGTGCTGAGGCTTTACTAAACGAATATGCTTGCCGTCAACCGCCCCCACACAGTTCGGAAAGTTTGCTTTACTTTCAAAGCCACAGCTGATTTCTTTCCATCCTTCTGCAGACGGTTGAGCCATACAGTCATTTCTCAGCACTGTCCACAATATCATACATACTTCACGTACTATTTTGGAAATAGTTGTTATTCCCATTCTGTATGTGTAGTGAAGATCGGTGAATGTATTTCCACTTGCGAGATACCTGAAAATAATAAAATTTTCTATAGCATAGTTCACGTGCTTGTGCCTATGGTTCTTTAATTTCTCCTCTGTTTCTTTGCAGTTGAAAAACTTCGATCCAGATGGAAATCATCAAGAGATTCATACATGAAAGTAAAAGGGAAAGCTAAAGTTCTCAAGACTGGGTCAGCGCCATCAAAACCGATAAAGTATATCTATTATGAACAAATGAAATTTTTAGATAAGTTTCAGCAGAGGCCTACTAATTCTAACTTTCACCCTGAAACGTCTGAAGACCCTGTCGACATCGACATCGAAGGTGATGAAATGCATGATAATCCTTCAGTTGCGGAAAGTGATGTCGGAAGGGAGCTCAACAAAACTGTTAGAGAGAAAAAGAGGCAACAAATGGACTCTTTTGGGGAAAATATTTTGAGATTATTAAAAAGCAGCAGAGAAACAGAAGACGATGCTGACCGGTCTTTCCTATTATCCTTACTTCCACATGTGAAGGCTTTCAATGAAGACCAAAAATTAAATTTCCAAAGTGAAGTGCTCCAATTAATAATGAATATCAAACGGAGAAATTATGCACCCATCGCTCCAAATGTTACTCTTTCCGGAAACATGAATTACGCATCCTACCCTCATTATGATTCCTATAATTCACACTATACAACACAAACTGTTGCGGGTCAGTCCCAGCTGCGTTATGACCCAAACCAACCTTCTACTTCATCTGTGCCTGATCCAAGTCAACCTCAAATTAATTATAACCATCCACATCAACGCCAGTCTTCGTCTGTTTGCTTAGATGAATCGACACATTCCTGGGAATCAGCAAGTACCGATTAGTTCTTCATGTGAAATTACAAATAAACAATATACATGATCCGACAAAGGACAATGAACATTAATCAAAGTTAAAGTTGCAAATACAAATATAATGTTTGAAATAATGTGCATTTAGTTGTTTAGTTGTTTATATGGTATTTAATAAATCTGTAGATTAAAAAAATTAAGAATGTAATTCTACTTCTGTCTATATGAGAAACGAAAAATACACATACCTCAGAGTTACACAGAGCCGCTCCATTGGACGAATGGGGATGGAGTGGTTTCTTGTAATGTGGAACTGACATTCTATTTTTCCAAATAATTCGTCGAATGATTTTGGGGTCATCCTAAAATAATTGAAAAACTTAGTTTCGTCTTCTCGTAGGTCAGTGTAGAGGGTTTCGAAAGCTCCTATCACATCTCTTTGACTGTTAAGAGGATGGACACTAAAACGCCGTTTCCTCTTCTTCTTTCTCGCCATTATCTCGTAGAGGTACGCAGCTGCGATCACTTAGTTGTCAACCCTGCCATAGTACATGCTCGACTGATGCGAAACTATAAAAGGGTGCTTTCCCAAGGCGCACGCCACATGCCTGGCTTCAAGCATGTGGCATGTAGCATGTGGCATGTAACTATAAAAGAGGCCTAACATTGCACCGTCTTAGTGACCCACACAAATACATATGACCTACTTTATACTGAATGCATTTCGGAAGATGGAATTGTTTAAGCATTTACTCCTATCATTAGGATATTAATAGCTGGCCTCAGCAGGTCCATTTACATTTATCTGAAGGAAACGTGATTCATCAAGCACAAAGTCGTTTTGGAATATTCGGCGCTTTTGTTAAAGAACACGGTCAGGGCACAACTTCCTGCCGTCAAATTCACTCCCCAAAGAGATGAATTAATTCACACAATTAGCTAGTTCTCGGTCGATATCAGGCGTCATGACGAGGTGTCCTTGATTTCCTCTCAATTGCCATTGGATTCGAACCCGGAACGCTTTATAGCAATAATCAGAGCTAGGTTTGCCACTAAATACGCTCGAATGCAGTATATCTCCGTACGCCCCTTGGCAATACGAGATTTCACACGTCGATTAAACCGCCTGACTTCCTTGACTCTCGTGATATGATCCCGTCCATAATTAATAATATAATCTCTACCAATTATTCTTATAAGCTTATTTATCAAGCTGCAATTCAATTCACTTTTAAACATTTCCATTTCCTATCTCTTTGCATATTTCCTTCCATTATCATAAGATACTCTGATACTAAATTCCTTTGCTTGGTCCATTACTTTTAATAATACTGCTTGGATATAGATTTATTCAAATTGACATATTTGGTTTGCTTACAATCATAGTTTCCCTGATGTTTATTTATTATTATTATTATTACTGACATAATTTTCCCTACACCAACACAACGGACCCGTAGTTATATCATCAATCTGAACATCCGTGTTCATTACGTTAACTTCCTATTTAACTCAACTGCCATTTCTACGTTAGTGGTAACGAATTTACCCACACAATGTTGTACAACGAACATCTTAACCTTGACCATAATCAACACAACATTAATGTCAGAAGGTTCTACCTCCAAAATTTGACTCTCATTGGCATATTTCACAACTTTCGAAATTACCGACATACAGTGGACTACATATTTATTACAAAATCATGGTTTTCGGGTACTTACATTGGTTATCCTGGTGCCTCCGACCATACATCCATTCCGTTAATGCCTGCCATAGTTTACATATTAGCAAGGCATTCTTACACTTTTTACACACACTTTATATAATTTTTCCACTGACACATACACTACACTTTGCATTATCATGCTGAAGCTATCGCTTCCCTTTTTCATAAAACACATTATATTGCTTATTATACTTGTAGATTACGCATATTTAAACATAAAAATCACTTAAAACACACGATAATTATATACATTTTTCACTGGTTGACACTTCTTGCAGAATCTCAGAAACGCAGGTGTTGAAGTCCTTTCCTCCACGAATAACCCTGTATCTCGTTTGAAAGTCTCGTAACACTGCCTGACGATTCCCAGCGGTCCTCAATATTCGCCAACTCCTATCATTTGATAATTTCCCGATATTAGCATAGATATGCTTCCATATCGTACTGAACGTTAATTAAAGTGGTATCCCTGTGAAAATGCATCACCCGTATTAACAAATGTTTATACCTGCGCAATTCGACATACAGTAACCATGTCTAACCTAATAGATTATATATTGCGCTCGTCCATTGTAGATTGTACTCGTACAATTTCCACTTTCATTGTCCTTCGACTGCACTTACAGTCTCCTTGATTGATACGCTTTTAACAAAGCCTTGTACAGTCCCACGTACATTTTTATAATAATACATTATCTCTTCGTTATGAGGTACGATTGACCTATTATGAAACTGTCTTAACTTGTGCATAACACTGTACATTTAATGCACACTAATATTAATAACTTCGTAATGCCAAACTTATTAAAGTATTGCGGTCTTATAGTATTAATTGTTCTTAATTTGTGCCTTACGCCGCATGGCGAATATACTGATTAACACTAGAAATGTTAAAGTCTCTGCGCGCGTCCCTTTCCTGGACGCGGGCAACGTGCCCTCCGCACTAGAATATATGGCACGACTGTCCTCGACTGCCTGCTCTCGTGATTTTATATCTGTTTTCAGCAGAAATGTAGGTCCGTAAATTCCTTGGAACTTCCTCTCCTCTCTACATGCTTCTCCTGTCTTGAAATGATGTTTTCCTGGTCCATCTTGCATCGCAGATTACATATCTGGCTGTGTGCATGAGAATCGATCGGTCAATTAATTAATATTAATTGCCTTTGCCAGCGCGTACCGACGCCGCTTGGGTAGTGATTCCCCAATGACCTGGCAATATTTCTGCGCTGGGCTCATTTCTACTGTGTTCTTGCGCATTGCCTTAAATCTGCTTCGATTTCGACGTCTGATGGCTTAATAATTAGCCTCCTTGCAATTCATTCACGCAGGTGCAATCCTCATGTCTCTGAGTTACTCCAATCACGAGTAATCATTAAATTATTCTTGCAGTTTCCCATTCCACTGGGCTTCTCTCTAATGTGAAGGGGATTCACTGGACCATATGTCACTGCCCTCACCCTCCTCAGACGGTGTACATAGATCCGGGTGACTGACGTGCGCCGTGAAACCACGCCTAGTTTCTAAACTAATTTGTAACATGTCAAGAGCTCCAACTTTCAGTGCTAACTCCAGAACTGTATGCATTTTACAGCCCAACACTGCCGTATTCTGCTGATATTTTCTACATTATGTAATTAAATAATGTCAGAATTCCTTCCATATCACCTTAGTGATTTACTGTGTGTCTGGCTGCGTGGCTCAGGGGTAACGTTCTCGCTTGCTGAGCCCAAAGTTGCAGGTTAGAAACTTGGTGCAGTCAGCTGGCATTTGAGGGTGCGCAAATGCGAGGGAGCCGTGTCAGTAGATTTACTGGCACGTTAAAGATCCCCTTCGGGGCAAAATTCCTGCTCCCCCGGCGTCTCTAAAAGCCAGTGTAGTTAAAAGGGACGTAAAACCAATAACATTATTATTGATTTACTGTGTCCTATCTCTAGGGGTTTTTATAGCTTAAACTCCCTCAAATACCTTGGGTTCGTTTCTTGCTGGCATCTCTATTCTGTTCTCACTTTCCCAGAGACCCAGGTTCGACACCAGTCAGCCTAATGCCCTCGGGTACAATATGTTTTTTTAATGAATAGTGTATCTGAAATAAGGGAAGAATACTGATTTACAGATTTGTGGGGTGAGTTTCTTATTTTTAAATAGAGTTTATGAAATTTATGGTAAAGGTGAAGGAGAGGTGAACATGACTAGACAATAGCCTACTCCATGAAGGAGTCATGACTATGCCTTCTGTGTCTGTTTAAAGTATATAGTAACTGAAATGAGGGAAGTTTGCTGAATTTGGTGTTTGTAGAATGTAATTTTCGATTTTAATATGGGTTTCCGCTTGTTGCGGAGTTGTTATTTCTCTGAAATGGAGTGTTTTTGCCCCACGCAGGCCTGTGTTCGATCTGGCTAGACTAGTGTAACGGTAGAGAGTTGGGAGATGAGTTGTAGAACCTGGGAGCGAGCAGTGGCGGGCTGAACAGTAGGGGGGAGGGGGGCAATTTTTTGAGTGAGAGGTGGGATGGAATATTGGGACTGGTTTGATGCTTTGCTCTGACATCCTGTACACCTCTTTAGGAGACACCCTGTATTCTTATTTCAGACTGACTGTAATTTTTTCTCTGACATCCTGCACACCTCTTTAGGAGGCACCCTGTATTCTTATATGGCATCTTGTATATCTCTTTAGAAGTCACCCTGTATTCTTGTGTTCGCTTCACTCAAAGCCCCAGGTCGCTCGACTCCAGGCCTCTTTCAACAGACTCCAATAATCATTAGCGTCTGCTTCTCGCTCCCCGCGTGAGCATGACGCCACGTTCCCGCTCAGCTGCATGATGTCACTTCCTGCGCGGCTGCATGACGTCACGTCCGTTTCCGTGTCCGTGTCCGTAACGCATAACGATGGACCCCAACCATAACGACGAAGTCGACAAGATCATTTGGAATGATAAAAAACTGAAGACTCAAATAACAACAACGCTTAATATGGATTGGTTCGTTTGTGTGATGATTGTCCAGTCAACCGATGGCATTATGTCATTTACTTCGGATGTTGAAGTACCTAAGACTAAAGCATAATAGAAGTGTCTCAAGAATATACACCGCAATGATTTGCTAGTTAGTGACAATATTATAATAGCTTAGTACACTTAAGTAGTATCGAACTTAAGTACGTAAAGGAAAAACGCAATGAGCATCTACGGCTAGACTAAACCGTTGACGTTATCTTGAACGCTCAGCAATATGTGCCTCCGTAAATCCTTACCAGTCTGGCAGATGTTCTACACTGCCTTGTATACACGCCAAATAATACAGTGAACTTTTGTTTTATTGGTTAAGGAAAATGTCCCCCCTGTGCCAAACAGTGAACTCAATGTGTTCCGTAATTATTCATACTTTTGTGATTCTTACAGCTTGCAAGTTTTTTTAATTTTTATTATGATGTGGGTAATAAAGTGTTGTGAGTACCTTGCCAATTATGTTCTTATATTGCGAGATGGTGTGCCGCGATAATTCCGTAAGAGGGAGATAGTGATATCCAACCTATAGTACTTGACTTAATCAACTATTTCCAGCGTACAACTATTCCAAACCGTAACAGGGAATGTTTATTAGGTTAGATGGTAACAAATTATCGTGTCCCTTGTGTGTAGTATTCTTCATAATTATGTTCTGATATCCACACGACGACTTCTTTGCATATTTCAATCAACTAATTCGGTGTGATGTTTTACCCGAGATTTTAGACGATTCCACGAGAGATCTTAATTGAATTGTATCTCTATGTCGTTGGTTCGATTATTTCAGGCAACTATTCTCATTCCGATTGTGTTGAGGCAGCACTTCAGTAACCGGGTATTTTCTTCTCTCCTACTTCAGAATCTGTTTGATTTTTTGCTAATAATATTAATCTATAATTACTGAACTTAAATAAAAATCGTGATAACTCGCCAAAAAGCTTCTTATTCAACCACAGAAACAGTGAGACTATTGTAGCTGCCCCTTGGGTGAAGACGAAGAAACCTATAATTCGAGGCCAGCCTTATATAGATAAATTAATTCAGGTAAATCTAAATTATTGATTCATATTTCTTCGGAACCCAGTCTCGTTTTGTGATATCTTTTATGTTCTTAGGTGAGTAAAAATAATTTACACGAACTGTGACAAGCCCGATGACATGATTGGTAGGGCAACCATCGCCGCCATGTTTTTTCTTCATTAAGGTCTGAGGATTGTAGTTGGTCTTGGTTGGTTCCTCAGTTTAGAGGCTGCGACAACGCGGTCATGTAGCCCCGTGTACTTTGGGTGTGTGTGGAATCTGCCTGATAACCGGTATTAATTGTGATGACGGTATTAGTGTGTGAATCTGATTTAATTCAAGTAAGGACTGCAGACTACTGACTTTTTCAAATAGTTCCTACTTTTACCGCCAAACGCCACCGTAAACGACTACTAGTTCAGAACTTAGCTACCAGACGCCACTGCCGTCGGCTCTTGGCAACGAACGTAGGAACCTAACAGCGCTGTTTACATTCTTAACCTATAATTTAGCTTCACACACGTGTAATTAGTGGAAGGTTCTTTAACATGCCATAAATCTATGATATGGGACCGCCGGCTTTACTTCCCCTCCGAAGGAAGGCGTACTGATGGGTTTTTAACGCTCTTAAAATCCGACTACTTCGGCCGGGTTTGAACCCCCGATTTTGGGCATAGAAGCTCAGCATGCTACCAACTACGCCAACGAAGCCGCAAGAATTAACATACACACTACAAGAACAAAAAAGAAATCGAAAGGAGAGAGGTACCGGTAAATCAAGAATAGTAAGAATGCCCTGAACACTCGATAAATAAGAATTGATGGACATTGAAGGAAGAAGAGTCATGAAAGGAAATTTGAAGTGAAGAATATTAGTTTGAGGAGGACAATTGTAACCCATTGGAGTCGGTAGACCAACCAGCTAGCATAAGGGCAATTCAAAGTTACTGATGGTTGAATTTTCAGCCTTATTTTAACATTATTTTTTTCAGTGGAAATTTCAATATTTGTGAAAACCAAATATTATTTTAGTATCTTCTTTAAATTCGGTGGTGGATAAATGAGAAAAGTAAATAAAATTAAAATACAGAAATAAAAATATATCTATATAAAAATCAAAGTTAACAAGAAGTTCCGTGACGAACTAAAGAGCCTACGTTTCTTGAAATTTAAGATTCTTGCCAATCTATATAGACTTATCTAGACTAATGCCGAAATTAAGTTGGTAATATCGAAATTCCTAATTAGTTCGAAATATACCTTATATAATGTAGTCTAATAGAGCAGTACAGTTGGCAGCCCTGGTGACTGAATATAGGCTATTGTTAGTTGCATCTCTTAAGGTACAGAATACAAAATTTTGTTGAAGTCCAATGGATAGCATGCACGTTACATGCAGTTAGACCTTGGATTTATCAGCGCACGTAAAATTATGTTGGCAACAATGTCATGCATGTATTGGTCAGAAATAATCTGAAGTATTATGATCTCGTGTTGTACCAATTTTAGATGAAATCCATTTGTTAGTATAGAAATAACATGTATTTTAAAATTGGACCTATCAGCAGGTTTAGAATCATGTTGGCAGCACTGGCGTAGGCCTATATTAGTTACACCAAATTAATATAGAATGCCAGGTACTATACGTGTGCAAAGTTTAGAGCTATTGGCTTGCATACTTTCTGATATATTGATATTAGGGTAACAAAAATAGAGACAGTATTTATTAACAGTTGGCAGCCCTGGTTACTCTTAAGAATCGGCATAGTCACATCTGTTATGGTACACATAGCACACACGAAATTTGGTTGAAATCCAAATGATAGTATAGAAGATACATGTATTTAAATTCGGACTTCTCAGCAGGCTTAGAATCATGTTGGTAGCACTGACGTATATAAGATACTCCAAATTAATCTAGAATGCCAGGTACTATACGTGTGCATAGTTTAAAGCTGTCGGCTTGCATACTTTCTGATATAATGGTATTTTGATAAAATAAATTGAGATTATTTATCAACAGTTGGCAGCCCTGGTGGCTCTTAAGAATATGCTCAGTCATATCTGTTTATGTACACATACCACATACGAAATTTGGTTGAAATCCAATTGATAGTGTAGAAGTTATATGCATTTAAAATTTGGACCTATCAGCAGGCTTATAATCATTTTGGCAACACTGCCATGTATGGCCTCCTGGAAATTAAACTGCAATATTATTATCTATACGTGTGCTAATTTTGAAATAGCTCCCGTGTATACCTTCCAAGATATCCAACAAGGAGCTCAAATTTCAATTTCGATTTTTCAGCAGTTGGTAGCACTGACATCATTTTCAAATATGGCCGTGAGATATTCAGGTATAGATCTTTACTCCCACCAAATTTTGTTTTGATTGCTGCAGCCGTTTAGGAGTTGATTGGGGGGGGGGGACACACACACAGCCAGACAGACAGACAGACAGACAGAAGGACAGACAGAAGGACAGACAGACAGACAGACAGACAGAAGGACAGACAGACAGACACTCACTTGCCCGATCTCATAAGTCTACTTTTTCCTCATTTTTGCAAAATGTGAAAAGTAGGCTAAAAATAATATGTAAGAAGTAATATACAAACAAATAGATATTAAAAATATAAATTCACTAAAAAGAGAAATGCTTAACATCAAAATTAAAAAGTATAAAGCTAAACAAAATTATAAAATTAAAAATATAAAATACAAATATAAACAAGAAGTTCCGTGAAGAACTATACAGCCTACTTTTCATGCCAATGATTATTCTACAGAATATGAACCTATCTAGAATAATGACGAAATTAAGTTGGTAATATCGAAATATCTAATTAGTTCAAAATATACCTGGTATAATGTAGCCTAATAGAGCACTACAGTTGGCAGCCCTGGTGACTGAATATATTCTTAGTTCCATCTCTTAAGGTACAGAATACAAAATTTGGTTGAAGTCCAATGGACGTTACATGCAGTTAGACATTGGATCTATCAGCACGCGTAAAAGCATGTTGGCAACAATGTCATGCGTGTGCTGGTCAGAAATAATCTGAAATATTATGATATATTTTTGTGCCAATTTTGGATGAAATACATTTGTTAGTATAGAAGTTACATGTATTTTAAAATTGGACATATCAGCAGGCATAGAATCATGTTGGCATCACTGTCTTGTATTAATTACTCCAAATTAATCTAGAATGTCAGGTGCTATACGTGTGCAAAGTATAGAGCTGTTGGCTTGCATACTTTCTGATATATTGATATTAGGGTAAAAAATATAGACAGCATTTATTAACAGTTGGCAGCCCTGATTGCTCTTAACAATACTAATAGTAATATCTGTTATGGTACACATAGCACATACGAAATTTGGTTGAAATCTAACTGATAGTATAGAAGTTACATGTATTTAAAAATTGGTACTATCAGCAGGTTTATAATCATGTTGGTAGAACTGACGTATATAAGTTACTCCAAATTAATCTAAAATGTCAGAATATACGTGTGCATAGTTTAAAGCTGTTGGCTTGCATACTTTCTGATATATAGGTATTTGGATGAAAAAAATAGAGAGAGCAATTATTAACAGTTGGCAGCCTTGGTGGCCTTAAGAATACGCTCAGTCATATCTGTTTATGTACCGATATTACATACAAAATTTGGTTGATGTCCAATTGATAGTGTAGAAGTTATATGCATTTAAACATTGAACCTATCAGAAGGCTTAACATTATTTTGGCAACACTGTCATAGTTGGCCTCCTGGGAATTAAACTGAAATAGTCTTATCTACATGTGTGCCAATTTTGGAATAGCTCCCATGCATACCTTGCAAGATATCCAACATGGAGCTAAAATTTCTAGTGCGTATTTTCAGCAGTTGGTAGCACTGACATCATTTTCAAATATGGACGTGAGATATTCCGGTGCACATCTTTACTCATACTAAATTTGGTTTTGATTGCTGCAGCCGTTTAGGAGTTGATAGGGGGGGACACACACACAGCCAGACAGACAGACAGACAGACGGACAGACAGACAGACAGACAGACAGACAGACAGACAGACATTTTCCCGGATCGATCTCATAAGTCTACTTTTTCCTCATTTTTGCAAAATGTGAAAAGTAGGCTAAAAATGCAATGATGATGATGATTGAGTTTTCAGTCTTTTGACTGGTTTGATGCAGCTCTCCATGGCTCCCTGTCCTGAGCTAATCGCTTCTTCTCTACATAGCTACCACACCCTACATCCGAGGCAATCTGTTTAACATATTCTAACCTTGATCTACCGCTACAGATCTTGTCCTTGACCCTTCCTTCCATAACTAAGCTTGCTATTCCTGGGTGTCTTAGTATGTGTCCTACCAACCTATCTCTTCTCTTCATTAGCAGTCGCCAGAAACATCACTCCTCTCCCCTCGTCTTAATACCTCTTCCTTTCTAACCCTATCTACCCATACGATCTTCATCATTCTCCTGTAACACCACATTTCAAAAGCTTCAATTCTCCTCTTTTCTGCTGCACCAATAGTCCAAGTTTCACTTCCATAGAGTGCCACGCTAGGCTTTGAAAAATGACTTCCTAATACCTAAATCAATATTCGATGTCAACAGATTCCTTTTTTGTAGAAATGCTTTCCTTGCCTGAGCCAACCTACTTTTTATATCCTCTTTGCTTCGTCCATCACTGGTTATTCTGCTTCCTAAGTAACAGAAGCCTCCTACTTCCTTCAGCTTTTCACCTGCCAATTTGATATCCATAGAGGTTTCTGATTTAATTCGGCTGCATTCCAGTATTTTTGTTTTACATTTATTAATTTTCATCATGAATTCTCTCCGTAAGACGGAGTCCATACCAGTCAAAAACTCATTCAAATCCTCAGGCTTGTCGGCCAAGATGACGATGTCATCAGCAAATCTCAGAGTTGAAATTATTTCTCCTTGAATCTTCACTCCCACTTTAAATTTTTCTCCAATTTCCTTCATTGCTTGTTCAATGTAAAGATTGAAAAGTATGTGTGATAAGTTGCAGCCTTGCCTTACACCTTTCTGAATACCAGCTTCTCTCTCATGTCCTTCAGCTCGAATGACTGCTGTCTGGTTTCTGTATAGATTGTATATCACCCTCCTATCCCTGTACTTTATTCCAATAGATTTCGAAATGTCAAACAATTTAGTCCAATCAACGTTATCAAAAGCCTTTTCAAAGTCTACAAATGCCATGAACGTTCTCTTATCTTTCCTTATTCTACCTTCCAAAATCAGCCTAAGACTTAGTACAGCTTCCCTTGTTCCTAGATTTCTCCTGAAACCAAACTGGTCTTCACCCAACTCCGTTTCTATCTGGCTTTCAATCCTCTTGTAAATTATTCTAGACAGGATCTCTGAAGCATGAGTAACCAAGCTGATTGTACGGTAATCTTCACATCTGTCAGCTCCCACTTTCTTTGGTATAGGGATGATAACATTCTTCTTGAAATCAGAAGGTACCTCACCTGTCTCATAAATCCTACACACCAAGTGAAATAACCTGATCAGACCTTCATCTCCTATGCAGCGTAGCAACTCAATTGGTATATCATCTATGCCTGGTGCTTTGTTCCTGCTTAAGTCTTCCAATGCTCTGTGAAATTCTGATCTCAATATTAAATCTCCTTTTGCATCCTCATCAATTTCCTCCTCCCTTTCCATTACATGATTCTCAATCTCCTTGGATCAAGGAACATTCAAACATTTAATTTTTTATTTAGTCAATTTTACCCTCCAGGTTGGTGGCTCCCATGGACTCAGCGAGGGAACTCACCTCTACCGCCTTTCCAGGCAGTGTCCGAGAGCTGGGAACATCTGGTCGGAGGGGATACAACTGGTGAGGTGTGATCAGCACCTCGCCCAGGCGGCCTCACCTGCAAAGCGAACAGGGGCCTCATGAAGATAGGGAGGAGGGGAAGATTAGGATGGATAGGCAAGGAAGGGGGAAGGAGACGGCCGTGGTCTTACAGTAGGAAACATCCTGGCATTTGCCCAAAAACGAAGTGGGAAACCACGGAAAACCACTTCGAGAATTGCTGAGGTGGGAATCGAACCCCCTTACTCATTTGGGCCACCCGAGGCTGAGTAGACCCCGTTCCAGTCCTCATACTACTTTCCAAATTTCATGGCAGAGCCAGGAATCGAACCCAGGACCTCCGGGGCGGCAGGTAACCATGCTGACCGCTACGCTACGGAGGAGACACACATTCAAACATAAAATATAAAAATTACAAATAAATAATAAAATGTCGTGTAAAATTACATTTTAAAATAAAATATAAAAATTGAAGTTTAAATAAATATCGAAATTAAAATTATTGTAAAACTTTAAAAATAATTGTAAACTAATAAATTAAAATTAACGTTGATAATAATAATTCAATTTAAATTAAAGTAAACACAAATAAAATATTTTAATAAAATGACGTGTTTGTTAAAAAGGGGTAAATCTAAAAAAACACTTTCCACCTGTCTTCTTACGCGTTGTCCCTGAAAAGAAATATCTCACCCCCCGGCGCGGCGTAGCTGTGTGCGTTAAATCGCTCACCACGACCGCGATGGGCAGCTGCAGCAAGTCCGGAGATCAGAGGTTCGATTCCCAGAAGAAGTATATGCCGGCATATCCGGATCAGCTAGCTCCATCCTAAACACTGGTTGGTTGGTTCTTTAGTTTAGGGGCTGCGACAACGCGGTCATGTAGCCCCGTATACTTTGGGTGTGTGTAGAATCTGTCTGATAACCGGTGTTAATTGAGAAGACTGTATTAGTGTGTGTTACCTGTTTTTTAATTCAAGTAAGGACTGCAGTCTTTGAATTTTTCAAATAGTTCCTTCTTTTGCCACCAAACGCCACCGTCAACGACTACTAGTTTTGAACTTAGCTACTAGACGCCACCGCAGTCGGCTCCTGGCAACGAACGTAGGAACCTAAGAGCGTGGTTTACATTCTTAACCTATATAATTTAGCTTCACACAGGTGTAATTAGTGGAAGGTTTTTTAACATGCCATAAATCTATGACATGGGACCGCCGGCTTTACTTCCCCTCCGAAGGAAGGCATACTGAATGTTACATTTATGTTACATACAGGTTATAATACAAATTCAAAACACATCCTATTATGCAGGGCTGATAACCAAATGCCCAAGCCGCTACTAGAAATAAATAAATAAATAAATAAATAAATAAATAAATAAACAAGCAAACTAATAAACAAACAAATTAATTAATTAATACGAAACAAACTAATGAACAAATAAATTAACTATCAAAAGAAAAGCAAATCAATACAAACTAACAAACAAACAAACAAGGAAATAAATGAATAAATAAATAAAAAAATTAAGTAACTAATTCATTAATTCTGCAGGATTTTTTTCTATCTCTTTTATTTCTTTTTTCCCTCAGCTACGTCAGGGATTTTAGAACAAAAGCAAATATAAAACAACTAAACAATATAAAACAATAAAACCAAAGAAAAAAACAACAAAGAAATCAAAAGAAATAACAAAATATATCAATAAAAAAATCTCCAGAACCAAAACAAAGAAAGAAACTAAATTAACTTATAGAAATAATGTTTTAAAATCAGATTTCGGTTTACCGAGACTTCACTGTGGTTGTAGCAATGAGTTCTAGATAATTTGGGTATCTGGGCTTCAGTCACGGAAGTGTCCACATTTTCACCGTTTCCAAATAAGAATATCAGTGTCATCAGGGTTATCTAGCATGACTCGCTCCAATAGAAAGCCGGCAACTTGTAGCTATTCGCGATTTAAAAAGAAAATAATGAATGACAAGAAATTATGCGATAACCTTGTGCATGGGCCAACTCAAGGCTACAAGCAGCAAACAGCTAAACTATCGCTCAGTGAGCGAGCTGCAGTGGAGAGTGGTCGGGAGCTAAAACATCAGGATACATGGTAAGTTGTTGTTTCTTTAGTCGCGCATGGGTCTCACAGCCCCATGGTTCGGGTTAGTTTTAATATCAAGTTAACAGTCTAAGTTATGATCTTATAGATTTGGGACAAATTATTACTAGGGCTCGGATGTTTAGGTGATAAAATCGAGAAAATAATTATTCTTTTATGTATTAAACATACCTGAAATATGTGACAAAAAGTAAGAATATTAAATTATAATTTATGTTCGAACCTGACTATTACGTGTTAGAAAACTGTATCATAATGATGGTCATTATAACACTATTTTTTATTATGAAACAGTTTCTCCCACCAATCACAGCTCGAGAAACAGTTGTTTGACCAATTAGATAAGGTTAGCATCGCACCTGCGTGGAGTTCCAAGGCCTTCTGAACTGCGCTGCCTAGTGTCATAGTGGCGTAATCGAGAAGGCCATGGTCAAATACAAGGCATTCTCTGCGTCCCAGGCGCTTTGTTCAGTACACAAAACTGGCGAAATCTCGACAGATATTTATGAATTTATAATAATTATCGTCGAACATAAACAGTCGTATTCAACTCGCCTATAATGGTAATTAAGACACTCGTATGGAAATTATAAAACTCGCATACGCTCGTTTTATAAATATACTCGTGTCTTAATTATAGCCATTATAGGCTCGTTGCATAAGTTTATTAATGTGAATATAAACAACATACAGTACTCATGAAGGCAATTTATGCTATGCCTCACTGACTGCTGAAGAATTACAATACACAACGAGATACATCTTCAGGTTGTCCATCACTAATGACCAAAGGAAATGAAAATCCACAGCCTGCTTCCAGTCTCCGACCGGGTCAGGAATGGAATGAATGAAGCCCCCATCTAGCGGCGAGGATATGATCTGTGCCGGCTGCCGAGGCCTGACGCACTCCTCTGGGGCAATGATTAAATGAATGACAGATGAGTAGGATAAATAAGCCGGTTCTGGCACAGGGGCTAATGGGCAAGATGGCCGCCGCGCGCAATCACTCTATGTTATTCTTATGGAGGTTTCATTCAGAGCTGGCACAGGGGCTATTGGGCAAAATGGCCGCCACGGCCTGAGACCGTGGATTACGTCACAGGGAGAGGTCGGCCGTGTAGTTGCCAAATGGAATATTTATTATTATTATTATTATTATTATTAGGTAATTGTTAATTGATCATGTATAATCAAGACCAGCCTTATATTGTCCACTTTTTGGTGTAGTGGCTAGCATTCTTGGAGGTCATTCCTGAGGTTCGAATCCCGGCTCTGCCAAGAAATTTAATTTCTGGTCTCATGAGTGGAACGGGGTACACTCAGCCTTGTGAGGCAAAACTGACAAGAGCTGGCTTTTGATTCATACCTCAACAATTCTGCCTAACCCAACTTCACCTAACCTAACCTAACCTAACCTAACCTAACCTATCCTAACCTAACTTCAAAGTCAAAGCAAATATAAAAGCAAATGTGAAAGCACACATAATAAACTAAGTTATAACCTAACCTGACTTCACCTAACCTAACCTCACCTAACCTGTCCTAACCTAACCTAACGTAACCTACCTAATTTAAAATTGCAAGCGAAAAAAATTTAGCAAAAAGTATGAGAAAAAAGTGAGAGCAAATGTAAGAGCACAAATAATAAACTTAGTTATAACCTAACCACACCTAACCTAACCTAACCTAACCTAACATAACCAAACTTCAAAGTGAGAGCAAAAATGTAAGAGCAAATGAGAGAGCACAAATAATAAACTTAGTTATAACCTAACCTAACCTAACCCACAGAAACCTCATTTAAAGATTTTAGATTTTATGTTTTAACATTTTAGATTTTTGATTTTTTTCATTTTACATTTTTTAGATTTTACATTTTACATTTTTGATTTTTTGTATTTTAGATGTTAGTTTTTTTTAGATTTTACATTTTAAATTTAAGATTTTTTGATTTTAGATTTTACTTTTTACATTTTCCGAAAAGAGTAAACTACTAGGTCACATACCTAACCTCACCAAACCTAACTTTGCCAAACCTAACTTAAGCTAATTCAAAGGCTAATGCACATACACAAAGTATATAAGGGTACAAGCAACTATCCTTATGCTAGTTTTATAGGTTACTGTACAATATGATAACTACCCCAACCGTTTTTTTTTTCATTTGTTGTTTACACATATGACAATTTTCCAATTCCCCATTTTCATTTTTTTAAATGTTAGTTTTAAGTTTTTCAATTTCATAACATGGAAACATGGATTTTGCATTATGTTGTTTACACATTTATCAATTTCACAATTTCCCATTTACAGTTCTTAAAATGTCAGTTTAAAGTTTTTCAATTTCATGATATAGAAACATGGATTTTCCAATTTGTTGTTTACACATTTGTCAATTTACCAAATTCCCATTTACAGTTTTTAAAATTTCAGTTTAATGGTTTTTTTTTATTTTGTCAATATGGAAACATGGATTTTCCAATTTGTGTTTTACATGTTCATTTTGCATTAGGAGTGGAGAGAGGTGAGTAGTAATAAAAAATGTACAAGCAGTTTCCATACGGTACAATATTTTTTTATTTAAATACATGTACACTATTTACACATAATACATTTTTATATATATTCCTTATTGTTATAAATTGTACACTTGTTTTTATTTTGTTTTCTATTTTATTTATTTTTGATTATGAATGCCATTTCTTATTTTGTTTTATTTTTATTTTTGTAGTGCTATTGTTTTATTTCCTAAATTGTTTTGTTTTATGTATTTGCTAGTTGCAGGCAGAAGATTTTGATATTCATAACTTAACTCTTTAAGCATGGTTAATGATTGAGTAATGACCATAGGCATGTGTACCTATACCATCAGCATCAATCACTCTTTTATCATCACCAGGACACAAAGCAATTTTGTTTAGTCTTATAGATGATATGTCATGTTGTTTAGAAGCGATAATGTTCATTGGTATTCTTTTTACATTGTTTTTCATGACACAATCCTTATAATCTTGAAAGCTTATACAATTTTTGACAACACCTCTGTTAATACATTTCTTTACCATTTATGTCTAATGCATACATTTTAGCTCTAAGTCCAACAAATGCTTTTATAATTTGTCCACAAGCCTCGTCTTTAAATTTCCCCAACGTTTTCTTGTTTGATGTAGAGTAACATATGTGATTAGTAGGATAATCTGATGTGTCCAGGTGTTGTAGGAAATCCAACTTGTCTTGATATACATCTGGGGTGTTAACCAAATATATGAACGAGTCAGTATCCATATACATGAGTTTAATATTGTTCATGCCATAATAGGGTAGCAGGACATCATAGTGGTGGGAATACATGAGAGTTTTTGAAATATCCAGTATACACATTCCAATATATATAGGCTTATTGAATACAATGTTACGTTTAGACATGTGGAAAGCAGCTAGGTTAGGGCCATAAATTGTTCTGTCGATAAATGTCGGCTTTGCTATTAGCTTTTCTGCCTTTTTGCTGTCAGTCACAAGACGTATGTCTATTCTTTTACGGATATTTTCCATTGTTTTCCCAAAAATGGCATTGTTGAATAATTTGTACAGATTTTTCTCAAAATCATTTTTGGCTTGTTTTCGAAGGTTGTTATTAAAATCAACGTATGCCTTTAACCAAGGTCTTTGTTTAAACTTTAACACACGATGAATTTTTATCAATTTTATTCCATGATCTAAAGCCTGTTTTAATGCCATGTAGTGAACAACATATCGCCTTCGATTTCCAAGATGAGGAATTAGTTTTTTCAGAGACGAATCCTTAGGTTGTGTACACTCTGGTAGGAAAGGTAAATCGTTGTGTAGATCATGAAGGTCAGATGGGTAATCAACATCAACGTCTAGAATGTATCCCACAGGATCGTCTTTCTTTAGTTTTTCTAGATCAACAGTATCTGGAGAAACCCACTGAAATCCACCATAAGGAAGGGAGTGACACATAGCCCACCCGTATTGGTTGTTGGCATCATCATAGGTAATAAACTGCGATGGTTTCTCAGAATCATAGGTTTCCATGTATTTATTGTTAGCTTCAGCATACCGATGAGACACCTGGCATATGCCTCCACGTATTCCAGACTCGATTAAAAGAATCTGATCGTAATCCTGTAGCAATTCCAGTTCAATGCCTGTGTAAAGGAGCATTGCCTCGAAACTTAAACCAGGCGAAGTAAAAAAGTGTGCAGCATCCACTCGGTGTGTTTCTAGTGTTTTGTTTCTAAAGGTTTCAAAGCTGTCTGCAAGAAGGAGTACATCTGAAGTTAGGTAGAGGTCACTATATTCCCCTAGAGTTTTAATGTTGAACTGATTCCAGACACTTTTGGCATGTTCATAGTCTTCTTGACTAACATCTTCTTGACTTAATTTGTTAAAGAATGCCTCTTTTGGAGGTAAACACGTTTCACTTAACTTTTCCCATGAGTCAATGTAGTCATAACAAAATACCCCTTTACGAGTCATGAGCATTGCATTTTCTTTTCCAAAGTACTTGTCTGTTTCAGGGTATGATGTTAAGTTGGAAACTAAGTTTTCCAAACTACTCGGCATTAACCGAAACGTATCCACAAATCTAAGCTTAACATTTCCTACATATTTGGTAAAGGAAATGTACTTTTCTTTGGAGTTAGCGATAACATCCACTCTCTCAGTAGTACATCCCAATTGCTTTACAATGAAATTTGCGTCGTAGCCACTCATATTATGTAGAAACACAGGAACGGGGTTTCGTGTTTTACACCTCAAATTACAGTTATTGTGAGCACTTCCACGGTATTCCCCTGTAATATGGCAGTGGTCTCGAACTTTCCAGTCCTCTTTGGTGAATGGTTTTCGACACAAATAACAGGTTTCAGAACATTGGAACTCTGCTTCTTGAGCCTGAGTTAAGGCCTTTGGAACATTTAAGCTGTAAAGTCTATCAATTTCATTAGCTATTGAGATCAAACAGTCCATAAACTTTTCTGCAGCGTCAGGTCCACGATAAATAACAGGTTGGCTTGGAAGATTTGTCTTTATGTGTTCCACAGCGGGTGATGGTTTAACGTATATACCAAAGCTCATAGGAACATGACTCTGGTATGGCACTGTATAACTTGCTTCAGGATTGGGCAAACATGTTTGATAGGGTAAGAGTATACTTTCGAAATCTGCATAGATAACGTAAGGTATTCTTAGCATTTTTTCCACGTTTAAAAATTTGACAATGGGGTTTTTAATAGGCATTTCAACCCTAGCAATGTCATGCTGGACACACAAAGCTCTATGTTCTTTCAATTTTTCCATTCCTTGTTGTCCATATTGATTATCAAAGTGAGTAAAACACCGTTTACACGTATATATCTTATGTTCACGGCGGGTAATCTGATGTGCTACTAGTTTATCAAAATCTTTGATAAAGACGTAGTGGTTCTGGCCGGATGATGAACTTAGCAGAAGGAGGTCGCGATGGTCTTGCATCTCTTGATCCACAACCTTTAGAGGGAACAATTTGTTGTCTTGTTCCAATCCAAATACATTAATGGATATATCGTTGGCTTTTTCAAATTTGGGAATGTCAACTAGCGATGTAGGAAACGATATTACAGAAAAATCATACTTGTTGTCCAGGTCCTTGTATTTACTAATGCGATGAGCATTCTTTTTAACCAGTTTTGCTAAAATGGCATACATAAAACACTTTTCATCATTCAAATTTTCAGGATTAATGCAGGCTTTTCTTGCTTGTATAGCTGCTGGTAATGGAATATATGTGCTTCCACGCAAGGGATTGTACTTATTTATTTTCAATCGTACTCCTTCCACTGCTAACAAAGCCCAATTACTGCCTTTTAGCTCAGATTCCTCCATTTCCGTAGTTAACTTTGTAAATTGTGTTTCCAAGAAACTACTTAAGTCCGTTTCCAAAAATAGGGCCTGATTTCGTGTTTTAAAAGCACGATCTGTAATGTCATTGGTAGATGTATGAATGAATCTACATTCAGCCACAAGATTAACTTTTATCGACTTGTGCATTGCTAGTTCTTTCTGCATAGCTTGTATTATTTGCTGTTTGGACTCTTTAAGGTATGAATTTAAATCCTTGCACGTATCGCAACGAATGAAATAGGATTTAAGTCGACCTTCAAAAGATGTCTCATATTCAATAAGTCCATTTTTGTCAGGGACCAATGACAGTAGGTAATGTTTTGTAGGCTCTGCCTTTTGTCTTTTAGCTGCCGACACAACATTACAACATTCTTCATGACGACGTCCATTGTAGGCATTGTTGAATGTACTACCACAGGTCTTGCACTCATGAAATTCACCACACGATACTTCATGTCGCTTCCTATGATAGTCTCGAAGAAAAGTCTTTCCACACTCTTTACACATATAGCTAGGAATGGCTTCTTCCATTATGATTGTTGATTTCTGCAAACAGCTGCTTACTGCGTATCACAGGGCTAGAGGTTGGTCAGTGAGACGGTCTTTCACGATGTGAACACCGTGAGAGGTAGTAGTCAACTGGTGCTATTCTTGTGAAGGGTCCTCTAATATACCCCTAGTCTAGACCAACAGCTCTTTACAGCGTATGACAAGGCTGTATACTGGACAGTGAGACGGTCTTTCACGATGTGAACACTGTAACAAGTAGTAGTCAACTGATTATATACTTGCTAAGGGTTCTCTAATATACAATAGTCAAGACCAACAGCTACTTACTGAGTAGTACAAGGCTGTACAATAGTTGTTTTGACAGTCTTTCACGATGTGGTCACTGTGAATAATGGTAGTAGTCAACTGATGATATTCTTGATAAGGGTCCTCTAATATACCCCTGGTTAAGGGTAACAGCTGTTCACCGCTTATGACAAGGCTAAAGACTGGTTACTTCAACGGTCTTTCACAATGTTAACACTGTGACAGGTAGTAGTCAACTGAAAATATTCTTATGGCCTACTCAAGGTTATCAGGTACTTACTGCATATCAAAAGGCTGTACACTCATGTGTGTTAGGCACTCTTTTTTGCTAAGGACCCCAATATTCCCTACACAAGGCTATACATGTTAGTTCTAAACACTTAGTGGTTAATTGTATATTCAATTTTTGTACAAAGCTTATACAAGCACGTTTTATGAGGTAAAACTTTGTTAAATAACTGCATGCGACACGCAAAGTATGTTTCCGCTATCTAGCGGTGACTATGAGTACTACTTGAACGACCAGCATGCTACCTAGCGCTCCATTTCAACACTCGCTCACTGAACGATCAGCATGCTATCTAGCGGTCGATAGCAATACTCCTCAACTACCAGCCTGCTATCTATCGGTCAATATGACAACTCACTCAACTACCGACATGCTACATGGCTCTTTTGGTCAGTTTTTTGTTGGCTTTTTTTGGTCAGTTTTTGTTGGCTTTTTTGTTGGCCTTTGTTGGCTTTTGTTGGCTTTTGTTGGCTTTTTTGTTGGCTTTTGTTGGCTGTTGTTGGCTTTTGTTGGCTTTTGTTGGCTTTTGTATTAGCTCTTTCATATTTGCTCTTGCTTGTGGGGGCTTATTATTTGGTCTTGGAAAGTATGTCAGTCCTTTTTTTATGGCTGCAAAATGCTTACAGCCATGTTTGTAAGCAGCAACAACAACAACAACAACACACAAAATTCAAAAAAAATCCAAAGTACTCTAAGGTTTATCAATGACTCTCAACTCTTACACTTACCTCTATCCCATGCATAGTCAAAAAAGTAGTGTATTTTTCAAATTTTTCAAAAAAATATTTGGAAAGTAGGCTATATCATTAAACTAAAAATCCTGAAAAGACATATGTTAACTCCAACACCTACCTCTATACCACTCTCAGTCCAAAAATAATGTATTTTTCAAATTTTCCAAAACATATTTCCGAAAATGGGTTATATTTCCGAAATTAAAAAGTTAACAAAACATGTTTGTTTGACATAAATGAATGGCCTTTGCCTCCTCTACCACTGTACCAAGTCCCAGGTCTCCAGGACAAAAAAATAAAATTTTTAAAAAGCGTTTTATTTCCAAAATTAGGAATTTTACAAACACATTTGTCTGACGTAAATCAATGGTCATTACCCCCTCTATCCCCACACTAAGTCTCATGTCTTTAGAACAACAAAAATAAAATTTTGAAAATGGACTTATATTTCCAAAATTAGGAATTTTACAAAAACGTTTGTCTGACGTAAATCAGTGGTCATTACCCCCTCTACCCCCCACACTAAGTCTCATGTCTCTAGAACAACAAAAATAAAATTTTGAAAATGGGCTTATATTTCCAAAATTAGGAATTTTACAAAAACGTTTGTCTGAAGTAAATCAATGGTCATTACCCCCTCCACCCCCACACTAAGTCTCATGTCTCTAGAACAACAAAAATAAAATTTTGAAAATGGGCTTATATTTCCAAAATTAGGAATTTTACAAAACCGTTTGTCTGACGTAAATCAGTGGTCTTTACCCCTTCTATCCCCATACCAAGTCTCAGGTCTCTAGGTCAACAAAAATAAAATTTTGAAAATGGGCTATATTTCCAAAATTAGGAATTCTACAAAAAAGTTTGTCTAACGTAAATCAATTGTCTTTACCCCCTCTATTCCCATACCAAGTCTCAGGTCTCTAGGTCAACAAAAATAAAATTTTGAAAAAATGGTCACTATTTTGGAAACTAGGAATTCTACGAAAAAGTTTGTTTAACATAAATGAAAGGTCTCTATCCCCTCTACCTGTAAACCAAGTCCCAGGTCTGTAGGACAAAAATGAAAAAAGTTCAACTGGGAAAGTAGGCGATTTTTCATAAAACCAAACATTCTAAAAAGTGTTCTATGGGTATAAAAGAATGGTCTCTATGTCCTTTATTTTTATAATAAAACTTTTTTATTTTTTGAGTTTTTTTGAAAAAGTTCAATTTTGAAATTTTTATATTTTGGAAACTAACAAGTTTACAAAAATGTTTGTTTGACATAAATAAATGGCCCTGACCCCCTCTACCAACAAAATAAATTTCAAGTCTCTAGGACTAAAACTGTACAGTAGTGGAGTAGTGGCGCTTCTAACGCACTCCAAAACCCTCCTTGCCCCACTACTAAGCCTCAGGCATGTAAAATGGGTGGGTTAGAAGCACCACTACTCCACTACTGTACAGTTTTAGTCCTAGAGACTTGAAATTTATTTTGTTGGTAGAGGGGGTCAGGGCCATTTATTTATGTCAAACAAACATTTTTGTAAACTTGTTAGTTTCCAAAATATAAAAATTTCAAAATTGAACTTTTTCAAAAAAACTCAAAAAATAAAAAAGTTTTATTATAAAAATAAAGGACATAGAGACCATTCTTTTATACCCATAGAACACTTTTTAGAATGTTTGGTTTTATGAAAAATCGCCTACTTTCCCAGTTGAACTTTTTTCATTTTTGTCCTACAGACCTGGGACTTGGTTTACAGGTAGAGGGGATAGAGACCTTTCATTTATGTTAAACAAACTTTTTCGTAGAATTCCTAGTTTCCAAAATAGTGACCATTTTTTCAAAATTTTATTTTTGTTGACCTAGAGACCTGAGACTTGGTATGGGAATAGAGGGGGTAAAGACAATTGATTTACGTTAGACAAACTTTTTTGTAGAATTCCTAATTTTGGAAATATAGCCCATTTTCAAAATTTTATTTTTGTTGACCTAGAGACCTGAGACTTGGTATGGGGATAGAAGGGGTAAAGACCACTGATTTACGTCAGACAAACGGTTTTGTAAAATTCCTAATTTTGGAAATATAAGCCCATTTTCAAAATTTTATTTTTGTTGTTCTAGAGACATGAGACTTAGTGTGGGGGTGGAGGGGGTAATGACCATTGATTTACTTCAGACAAACGTTTTTGTAAAATTCCTAATTTTGGAAATATAAGCCCATTTTCAAAATTTTATTTTTGTTGTTCTAGAGACATGAGACTTAGTGTGGGGGGTAGAGGGGGTAATGACCACTGATTTACGTCAGACAAACGTTTTTGTAAAATTCCTAATTTTGGAAATATAAGTCCATTTTCAAAATTTTATTTTTGTTGTTCTAAAGACATGAGACTTAGTGTGGGGATAGAGGGGGTAATGACCATTGATTTACGTCAGACAAATGTGTTTGTAAAATTCCTAATTTTGGAAATAAAACGCTTTTTAAAAATTTTATTTTTTTGTCCTGGAGACCTGGGACTTGGTATAGTGGTAGAGGGGACAAAGGCCATTCATTTATGTCAAACAAACGTTTTTGTTAACTTTTTAATTTTGGAAATATAACCCATTTTGGAAATATGTTTTGGAAAATTTGAAAAATACACTATTTTTGGACTGAGAGTGGTATAGAGGTAGGTGTTGGAGTTAACATATGTCTTTTCAGGATTTTTAGATTAATGATATAGCCAACTTTCCAAATATTTTTGAAAAATTTGAAAAATACACTAATTTTTGACTATGCATGGGATAGAGGTAAGTGTAAGAGTTGAGAGTCATTGATAAACCTTAGAGTACTTTGGATTTTTTTTTGGAATTTTGTGTGTTGCTGTTGTTGTTGTTGCTGCTTACAAACATGGCTGTAAGCATTTTGCAGCCATAAAAAAAGGACTGACATACTTTCCAAGACCAAATAATAAGCCCCCACAAGCAAGAGCAAATATGAAAGCCAACAAAAGCCAACAAAAAAGCCTACAAAAGCCAACAAAAGCCAACAAAAGCCAATAAAAGCCAACATAAGCCAACAGAAACTGACCAAAAAAAGCCAACAAAAAACTGACCAAAAAAGCCATGTAGCATGTTGGTAGTTGAGTGAGTTGTCATATTGACCGATAGATAGCAGGCTGGTAGTTGAGAAGTATTGCTATCGACCGCTAGATAGCATGCTGGTCGTTCAGTGAGCGAGTGTTGAAATGGAGCACTAGGTAGCATGCTGGTCGTTCAAGTAGTTCTCATAGTCACCGCTAGATAGCTGCAACATACTTTGTGTGTCGCATGCAGCTATTTAACAAAGTTTTACCTCATAAAAACGTGCTTGTATAAGCTTTGTACAAAAATTGAATATACAATTAATCACTAAGTGTTTAGAACTAACATGTATAGCCTTGTGTAGGGAATATTGGGGTCCTTAGCAAGAAAGAGTGCCTAACACACATGAGTGTACAGCCTTTTGATATGCAGTAAGTACCTGATAACCTTGAGTAGGCCATAAGAATATTTTCAGTTGACTACTACCTGTCACAGTGTTTACATTGTGAAAGACCGTTGAAGCAACCAGTCTTTAGCTTTGTCATAAGCAGTGAGCAGCTGTTACCCTTAACCAGGGGTACATTAGAGGACCCTTATCAAGAATATCATCAGTTGACTACCACCATTCACAGTGACCACATCGTGAAAGACTGTCAAAACAACTATTGTACAGCCTTGTACTACACAGTAAGTAGCTGTTGGTCTTGACTATTGTATATTAGAGAACCCTTAGCAAGTATATAATCAGTTGACTACTACTTGTTACAGTGTTCACATCGTGAAAGACCGTCTCACTGTCCAGTCTACAGCCTTGTCATACGCTGTAAAGAGCTGTTGGTCTAGACTAGGGGTATATTAGAGGACCCTTAACAAGAATATCACCAGTTGACTACTACCTCTCACGGTGTTCACATCGTGAAAGACCGTCTCACCGACCAACCTCTAGCCCTGTGATACGCAGTAAGCAGCTGTTTGCAGAAATCAACATTCATAATGGAAGAAGCCATTCCTAGCTATATGTGTAAAGAGTGTGGAAAGACTTTTCTTCGAGACTATCATAGGAAGCGACATGAAGTATCGTGTGGTGAATTTCATGAGTGCAAGACCTGTGGTAGTACATTCAACAATGCCTACAATGGACGTCGTCATGAAGAATGTTGTAATGTTGTGTCGGCAGCTAAGAGACAAAAAGCAGAGCCTACAAAACATTACCTACTGTCATTGGTCCCTGACAAAAATGGACTTATTGAATATGAGACATCTTTTGAAGGTCGACTTAAATCCTATTTCATTCGTTGCGATACGTGCAAGGATTTAAATTCATACCTTAAAGAGTCCAAACAGCAAATAATACAAGCTATGCAGAAAGAACTAGCAATGCACAAGTCGATAAAAGTTAATCTTGTTGCTGAATGTAGATTCATTCATACATCTACCAATGAAATTACAGATCGTGCTTTTAAAACACGAAATCAGGCTCTATTTTTGGAAACGGACTTAAGTAGTTTCTTGGAAACACAATTTACAAAGTTAACTACGGAAATGGAAGAATCTGAGCTAAAAGGCAGTAATTGGGCTTTGTTAGCAGTGGAAGGAGTACGATTGAAAATAAATAAGTACAATCCCTTGCGTGGAAGCACATATATTCCATTACCAGCAGCTATACAAGCAAGAAAAGCCTGCATTAATCCTCAAAACTTTAAGGACGAGAGGTGTTTTATGTATGCCATTTTAGCAAAACTGGTTAAAACTGATGCTAAACGCGTTAGTAAATACAAGGATCTGGAAAACAAGTATGATTTTTCAGTAATATCATTTCCTACATCGCTAGCTGACATTCCCAAATTTGAAAAAGCCAACGATATATCCATTAATGTATTTGGATTGGAACAAGACAAGAAATTGTTCCCTCTGAAGGTTGTGGATCAAGAGCTGCAAGACCATCGCGACCTCCTTTTGCTAAGTTCATCATCCGGCCAGAACCACTACGTCTTTATCAAAGATTTTGATAAACTAGTAAGACATCAGATTACCCGCCATGAACATAAAATATATACGTGTAAACGGTGTTTTACACACTTTGATAATCGATATGGACAACAAGGAATGGAAAAAATGAAAGAACATAGAGCTTTGTGTGTCCAGCATGACATTGCTAGGGTTGAAATGCCTATTAAAAACCCCATTGTCAAATTCTTAAATGTTGAAAAAATGCTGAGAATACCTTACGTTATCTATGCTGATTTTGAAAGTATAATGTTACCCTATCAAACATGTCTACCTAATCCTGAGGCAAGTTATACAGTGCCATACCAGAGTCATGTTCCTATGAGCTTTGGTATATACGTTAAACCCTCACCTGCTGTGGAACACATAAAGACAAATCTTTCAAGCCAACCTGTTATTTATCGTGGGCCTGACGCTGCAGAAAAGTTTATGGACTGTTTGATCTCAATAGCTAATGAAATTGATCGCCTTTACAGCTTAAATGTTCCAAAGGCCTTAACTCAGGCTCAAGAAGCAGAGTTCCAATGTTCTGAAACCTGTTATTTGTGTCAAAAACCATTTACCCAACAGGACTGGAAAGTTCGAGACCACTGCCATATTACAGGGGAATACCGTGGAAGTGCTCACAATAACTGTAATTTGAGGTGTAAAACACGAAACCCCGTTCCTGTGTTTCTACATAATATGAGTGGCTACGACGCAAATTTCATTGTAAAGCAATTGGGGTGTACTACTGAGAGAGTGGATGTTATCGCTAACTCCAAAGAAAAGTACATTTCCTTTACCAAATATGTAGGAAATGTTAAGCTTAGATTTGTGGATACGTTTCGGTTAATGCCGAGTAGTTTGGAAAACTTAGTTTCCAACTTAACATCATACCCTGAAACAGACAAGTACTTTGGAAAAGAAAATGCAATGCTCATGACTCGTAAAGGGGTATTTTGTTATGACTACATTGACTCTTGGGAAAAGTTAAGTGAAACGTGTTTACCTCCAAAAGAGGCATTCTTTAAGAAATTAAGTCAAGAAGATGTTAGTCAAGAAGACTATGAACATGCCAAAAATGTGTGGAATCAGTTCAACATTAAAACTCTAGGGGAATATTGTGACCTCTACCTAACTTCAGATGTACTCCTTCTAGCAGACAGCTTTGAAACGTTTAGAAACAAAACACTAGAAACACACCGAGTGGATGCTGCACACTTTTTTACTTCGCCTGGTTTAAGTTTTGAGGCAATGCTCCTTTACACAGGAATTGAACTGGAATTGCTACAGGATTACGATCAGATTCTTCTAATCGAGTCTGGAATACGTGGAGGCATATGCCAAGTGTCTCATCGGTATGCTGAAGCTAACAATAAATACATGGAAACCTATGATTCTGAGAAACCATCGCAGTTTATTACCTATGATGATGCCAACAACCAATACGGGTGGGCTATGTGCCACTCCCTTCCTTATGGTGGATTTCAGTGGGTTTCTCCAGATACTGTTGATCTAGAAAAACTAAAGAAAGACGATCCTGTGGGATACATTCTAGACGTTGATGTTGATTACCCATCTGACCTTCATGATCTACACAACGATTTACCTTTCCTACCAGAGTGTACACAACCTAAGGATTCGTCTCTGAAAAAACTAATTCCTCATCTTGGAAATCGAAGGCGATATGTTGTTCACTACATGGCATTAAAACAGGCTTTAGATCATGGAATAAAATTGATAAAAATTCATCGTGTGTTAAAGTTTAAACAAAGACCTTGGTTAAAGGCATACGTTGATTTTAATAACAACCTTCGAAAACAAGCCAGAAATGATTTTGAGAAAAATCTGTACAAATTATTCAACAATGCCATTTTTGGGAAAACAATGGAAAATATCCGTAAAAGAATAGACATACGTCTTGTGACTGACAGCAAAAAGGCAGAAAAGCTAATAGCTAAACCAACATTCATCGACAGAACAATTTATGGTCCCAACCTAGCTGCTTTCCACATGGCTAAACGTAACATTGTATTCAATAAGCCTATATATATTGGAATGTGTATACTGGATATTTCAAAAACTCTAATGTATTCCCACCACTATGATGTCCTGCTACCCTATTATGGAATGGACAATCTTAAACTCATGTATATGGATACCGACTCGTTCATTTATTTGGTTAACACCCCAGATGTATATCAAGACAAGTTGGATTTCCTAGAACACCTGGACACATCAGATTATCCTACTAATCACATATGTTACTCTACATCAAACAAGAAAACGTTGGGGAAATTTAAAGACGAGGCTTGTGGACAAATTATAAAAGCATTTGTTGGACTTAGAGCTAAAATGTACGCTTTAGACATAATTGGTAAAGAAATCAAAAAGATTAAAGGTATTAACAGAGGTGTTGTCAAAAATTGTATAAGCTTTCAAGATTATAAGGATTGTGTCATGAAAAACAATGTAAAAAGAATACCCATGAACATTATCACTTCTAAACAACATGACATATCATCTATAAGACTAAACAAAATTGCTTTGTGTCCTAGTGATGATAAAAGAGTGATTGATGCTAACGGTATAGGTACACATGCCTATGGTCATTACTCAATCATTGACCATGCTTAAAGAGTTAAGTTATGAATATCAAAATCATCTGCCTGCAACTAGCAAATACATAAAACAATTTAGGAAATAAAACAATAACACTACAAAAATAAAATAAAATAGTAATCATAATCAAAAAATAAATAGAAAACAAAATAAAAACAACTGTACAATTTATAACAAAAAAGAATATATATATATAAAAATGTATTATGTGTAAATAGTGTACATGTATTTAAAATAAAAAATATTGTATGGACACTGCTTGTACATTTTTAATTACTACCCACCTCTCTCCACTCCTAATGCAAAATGAACATGTAAAACACAAATTGGAAAATCCATGTTTCCATATTGACAAAATAGAAAAAGCATTAAACTGAAATTTTAAAAACTGTAAATGGGAATTTCGTAAATTGACAAATGCACAACAACAAATTGGAAAATCCATGTTTCTATATCATGATATTGAAAAACTTTAAACTGACATTTTAAAAACTGTAAATGGGAAATTGTGAAATTAATAAATGTGTAAACAATAAAATGCAAAATCCATGTTTCCATATTATGAAATTGAAAAACCTAAAACTGTTATAAAAAAACTGAAAATGGAAAATTGGAAAATTGACTAATGTGTAAACAACAAAATGCAAATTCCATGTTTCCATATTATGAAATTGTAAAACTTAAAATTAACATTAAAAAAACTAAAAATGGGAAATTAGAAAATTGACAAATGCGTAAACAACAAAATGAAAGAAAAAAATACTCGGTTGGGGTAGTGATCTTATTGTACAGTAGCCTATAAGACTAGCATAAGGATAGTTGCATGAGCACTTATATACTTTGTGTATGTGCATTAGCCTTTGGATTAGCTTAAGTTAGGTTTGGTATAGTTAGGTTTAGTGAGGTTAGGTATGTGACCTTGTAGTTTACTCTTTTCGGAAAATGTAAAATGTAAAATCTAAAATCAAAAAATCTTAAATTTAAAATGTAAAATCTAAAAAAAACTAACATCTAAAATACAAAAAATCAAAAATGTAAAATGTAAAATCTAAAAAATGTAAAATGAAAAAAATCAAAAATCTAAAATGTTAAAACATAAAATCTAAAATCTTTAAATGAGGTTTCTGTGGGTTAGGTTAGGTTAGGTTATAACTAAGTTTATTATTTGTGCTCTCTCATTTGCTCTTACATTTTTGCTCTCACTTTGAAGTTTGGTTATGTTAGGTTAGGTTAGGTTAGGTTAGGTGTGGTTAGGTTATAACTAAGTTTATTATTTGTGCTCTTACATTTGCTCTCACTTTTTTCTCATACTTTTTGCTAAATTTTTTTCGCTTGCAATTTTAAATTAGGTAGGTTACGTTAGGTTAGGTTAGGACAGGTTAGGTGAGGTTAGGTTAGGTGAAGTCAGGTTAGGTTATAACTTAGTTTATTATGTGTGCTTTCACATTTGCTTTTATATTTGCTTTGACTTTGAAGTTAGGTTAGGATAGGTTAGGTTAGGTTAGGTTAGGTTAGGTTAGGTGAAGTTGGGTTAGGCAGAATTGTTGAGGTATGAATCAAAAGCCAGCTCTTGTCAGTTTTGCCTCACAAGGCTGAGTGTACCCCGTTCCACTCATGAGACCAGAAATTAAATTTCTTGGCAGAGCCGGGATTCGAACCTCAGGAATGACCTCCAAGAATGCTAGCCACTACACCAAAAAGTGGACAATATAAGGCTGGTCTTGATTATACATGATCAATTAACAATTACCTAATAATAATAATAATAATAATAATAAATATTCCATTTGGCAACTACACGGCCGACCTCTCCCTGTGACGTAATCCACGGTCTCAGGCCGTGGCGGCCATTTTGCCCAATAGCCCCTGTGCCAGCTCTGAATGAAACCTCCATAAGAATAACATAGAGTGATTGCGCGCGGCGGCCATCTTGCCCATTAGCCCCTGTGCCAGAACCGGCTTATTTATCCTACTCAGATGAAATTAAATGATAGTGGAGAGTGTTGCTGGAATGAAATTTTGACAGGGAAAACCGGAGTACCCGGAGAAAAACCTGTCTGCCTCCGTTTTGTGCAGCACAGATCTCACATGTAGTGACCGGGATTTGAACCACGGACCCAGCGGTGAGAGGCCGGCGTGCTGCCGCCTAAGCCACGGAGGCTACTAATGCCCCAAGATTATGCGAAACACTTCTTCTGAAGGTGCGAAACTGTGGCAATATGTTTCTTGCCCTCGAGGTGTAGTGTAACTTGAAATCGCTATTCAGCCTTGATTGCTTTCCCACATGTTTGGTAGAACAGAACGCCCCCATCAGAAGTAAAATTATCCTTAAATTCTGCAACATACTGCTGCAGACAGTAATCCTTAGTTGCTTTTACTTTAGGCATCGTAGAACTGCCTTACACTTCACAGTGCCAGAGATGAACTGCATAGGTCTAGCACGTGGTGCAATATGGCTATGGACAAGGAAATCCCCGGCTTTCACAGTGAGTGGGACGGGGCGACTAGATTAGAAAAACACAGCGGCAAGCTGACATTAGATAGCTCGATAGATTAGATAACTCATTGGTTCATCCCCGTTGAAGTAAAAAAAAATGCAATAAACTGAAAGATCTCACGTACTGATTTAAAAAGAATGTAAATATTAGCTCTTTTTATGTGCTAATAAGTGAAAAGCAGGAATTTTTTGAATTATAGAAAAAATGTTTAAAATATGTATTTACATAAAATAATATTTATGTACTTAAAAATCCGAGCCCTACTTATTACAGTACTTACACCATACATCAGTAAGCATATTCCTGGAGTTGTGAAATGACGAGCCTAAAAATTAATCCACACCTGTAACTTTTGTCAGTTGCTATGTTAGGTGGGACTGGTAGTCACTGCGCGCCCCGTATTCTGGCAGTGAGTTGCAGGTGTGGTGTTATTTGGCTTGGTACGTTGCTTTAGTTAATATGACTAAAGAGATATACGTGATAAATGAAAATAGGTTAGAAATTGGATTATGAGATCACCTTTTGTCCGTGTGTGTGTGCCTGCCCCCCTTCGCCCCCTAATAAAATCTAAACGCCTGGAGCGATTTCAATGAGACTCAGTAAGGTCATAGTACTATTTCGCCCGACCCCGACCCCGACCGTGCCCTTATTTTATTATGTTGCACCAATCCAATATGACGGCTGTGTGAAATATTTCACCGGTATTCTATATCTCCGTAACTACTACTGATATCACCCTAAAATTTTGTACGCTGATAAAGGAGACTACTAAAAGTTCACCTATCTATGTGACTTTCAATACAAAACGAACATGGCGGCCAAGCGAAGTTTAAACATTCAAAGGAACTTTTCTTGGCAGGGTAAATGCTTATACAAATTTTAATCCTTTGACATATAATTTATTTCAGTTGTTTTCATAACCACAAGATGGCGGCTGTGCGAAATTTTAAAACCAAGTTTTTATTTCTTGTAGTTTGAATAATAAACCTACGCAATAATCTTCATCTAATAGTACATAACTCTTTGGCCTACATATATAAAAATCCAACATAGCGACCATCTGAAATATTCAGACGGTTCTCAATATCTACGAATCTGTTACAGCAATCAAACGAAAATTTTGTTTGTTGATGGAGGCAATTAACATAAATAGGATATATGAAAATAGGCTATTTAGTTCTTCACGGAACTACTTGTTCATAGTATATAGAGGTGAACTCGACTACATTCATCTACAACAATGTTCATTGTTACCAATTGAGACGGACGCATAAATAAAAAAGAACTCACCTGTTGATTTCGCCCTTTTGGTCGGGAAGGCTTCTGGTCCGAGGAACTGAAGTCACTCGAGCTGGTGTGCCATGCCCCACCCATAAACTTGAAACTTTGCTCACCTCGTCAAATGCACAGGTTGAAGCAAGGATTCAGGCGATGAGGGGAACATTCTGTAGTCTTACACTAGAGTAGCGCTGCGTCTGCTGTTCCCAAAGTTGTGGGATCAAACCCCAGCGCAGTTGGTTGAAAGTTAAGGATGTTCAAAAGTGGGAGACTCGTGGAAGTAGACGATCAATGTACGGACAATTTAAAGACACCCTTTAAGGCAAAATCCTGGTGCGATGGCGTCTTCAGAGCAACAGTAGTAAAACAGAGTTGATTTTAATTCATTTGAGGGGCTTGGGGCAGCTTGGTCACCAGCCTCGTATAGTTGAATGTTTGTTTAACGTGTCTGATAATCTGTAATGACTGTAGTAGTGTGACTGTATTAGGACAGGGATGGGGTAGGTTCCCCAGGACTTGAAATAAGGTACAATCCCGGCATTTGCCTGGAGCATACATGCATTTTCATTTGAGACTTTCAGCACCGACAGCGGTAGCTACGCCCACTAACGCGCAGCGGTAGGCCACGGCGGCTAATTTAGATATAGCTTGGTCGTGACGGCTGTCTGCGCCCTTTCTTCCCCATAATCCTGTCGTTCAGGGTTCGTTTTTGGCTTCCTTTTCCTCGACATCTAACTTAACCCTAATGAGAACCAGTCAGAAGTCACCTAAAGTCTGTTCGCCGAGTCGAGACAGCAGAAGTAAACACAGCTGTGCGCGTGATTGCAGGACTGCTCGCAGGGGGTGCGCAGAGTTGTGCCTGTTGAACGTACGCTTTCATGTGAAGCGGGCGAGTGCGGTTTCTATTTTTATACGGATTTATTATTTTATTATTTATTGTTAGTTTTTGTATTTAATTAATTAGCTCTTAACCCTTTATAGAGCAAAAGACTGGGGGTATTTTTTTCACATTTGTAATTGGGAGTGATAGATAAGTAATAATATGCAACAATTTTATGGGTGTGGATTCTATTTTATGAAATATGGGGTGGGAAATTATTATCCCACTGCCCACACCTGACAGTATATTTTCTTAAATGAGCAATGGGGTAATAATCTCCCACCTCCAAATTATGTTGATACTGTGTTTATCACTCAAAAATGAGGTTTATTTAACAGGATATAATATGTAAAAACACCCATCACGCTCTATACTAAAAAAAACGTAACTCCCACGCAACACAAGATCAGTGACCTATATCATCTTTGCCGAAAACTGCACAAAAAATATAAAAGTGATTTTGGAATGTTAAAAGTTAGTATATTCGAATATAATTGAATAATTTCAAAGTAGTATTTACTAAATAAACATAAATTTAATTTTAAAAATTTTGTATTCTATGGCAAACACCCTGAGCGGGATAATTATTTCCATTTTAGCTGAAATATATTTTCTCAAGTGACCAAAACCATTATTAACATTGAATTTCAGTTATAGGATAGCAACGTTTACAAATCTCTTATCTTCAATACAAACACTTTCTTCTGTAAAACAATGCATTTGCTTCACTCAACACAACCGAACTGGCGAGCACGAGCACTGTGGAGACCACTGGGATATATGCTTCCTACCTTTGGTTTCTGATGACAGTATACATCAAATTAATGGGCTTTCAATATTTCTCTGCATCTAGCTTGTGGATGCATGTGGAACTGCTTGAAATGAAAGGGGTGGGAAGATTCTCTACCTTACACCGTTCTATAAATACGTGGTGGGAAGATAATATCCCAAGGACCTATAAAGGGTTTCTGCTTACGTTAGGCAACTAGTACATTATGCAACGAGCCTATAATGGCTATAATTAAGACACGAGTATGTTTATAAAACGAGCTTTAGCGAGTTTTATAATTTCCATACGAGTGTCTTAATTACCATTATAGGCGAGTTGCATACGACTGTTTATGTTCGACGATAATTATAACTTTATTACATGTTTTAACACAAATATTCATAAATATCTGTTCAGTAACTAGAATTTTGTGATCGGGTGGTGCGCTAGGTAGCATATCTCCGTGTTCCAAGCTCTCTGACCGAGCGACGCATGCGCTCTGTGTGCTTCAATGCAGATGTGCAGATCGTGAACCAGTATTCAGTAAAACTGTCACCGTAGTCGTTTGAAATCAACGCGCTGTGTAGAAATTGGATTTGGGTATATTAAGGTACAGTGCTATTTCTTGTCTCATATTCACCAGTTTATTTACGCGAACATATGGACGGTGCACTTTCGGTAATTTATATAGACATGTTGGACTTTGAGCGCATGCGCGAAGGTATCCTTATGTAATTGGTCAAAAAACTGTTTCTTGAGCTGTGATTGGTGGTAGAAACTGTTTCATAATGAAAAATAGTGTTATAATGACCATCATTATGATACAGTTTTCAGACACATAATAGTCAGGGTCGAACATAAAATTATTTTTGATCGTGTGTACGCGGATTTTATGCAGTTGATGTTCCGTCGTAGACTCAGCAGGGGACAATGCGAGTGTTATTACTCCACCAAAGAAGCAGCTTTAGCGAGAAGCGCTGAGTAGATCTGTATAGCTTATGGTGCTAAATACGTTTAAGGTCGGGTTAGAAATGCATCCCACTACATCAATTTCTGCCGAAGTGAGGAAAGCAAGTCATTCCACGGGTGTTAGTGAAATTTATGTGTATCGAATAGTTCGAGAATATTAAGCTACACACAGTTTACAGTCTCACAAGAAAATAAACCAAGGGCAAATGTTGTGGAAAGAGTTGATGTGTTTGATAAGAATGCTGTAAGAAGAAGGGCTCACCAGTTCTTTTTTCGCAATGAGCTGCCTACGATCGATAAAGTAGGCTACTTATCGCTGTGAATAAAGACACAGATTTGCCGGAGTTTAGTGGAACAACATTTTATAATTTATTGCAGGAACTAAACTTCGAACGAGGACGAGACAGTATGCTCATAGAGAGGGACGAAACAGTTGTATGGAGACGTAGGTATTTGCAAACAATACGACGAATGAGACAAGAAGGGAGGTGCGTCTATTTTTTAGATGAAACTTGGCTAAATACAGAGCCACAGTACAGCGATGGTCTTTACTAGGGCTACGGCATGACAAACTATCTCGGATCATATTGATTACCCCTGTACGGGTGAGCCGATGACGTGAACTGGGCGTGTTTCCCTGTCCGGGACTCGGCTGAACAAATGCATCACGTACCCGCCGAGCCGACTCGTGCTTAAAATAAGATTTATTTACAAAAATACGATGTTGTAATGGTAACTGTCTCACCATGTTAGCATCTGAGATTCAGACTGGCGATAGAACACCTACACGCTTATTGCAAGGTCAAGTATGTACTATGCGCGCTTTCAATACTACAGCAGGGGGCCGTGGCGCACCACAAGCTCGGCCAAGGTCACTGCAGCAACGGATAACAAATCCGCCGCTCGCCGTTCTTACTTTATATGAAAGACCCTGTAGACTTAGGTCCAGGCGACTAGACATATCTCCTGATCTAGAATCACAAGATCCCCCCAAGACACTGACAATTAAATGTGTACATTGAGTTATTATTTCTAGTTGTTGTGTGAGTCTTCAGTATATTGACTAGTTTGATGCAGCCATCCAAGTCTCCCTGTCCTGAGCTAATCGTTTAACCTTACATCCCAGGCAATCTGTTAAACATATTCTAACATTGGCTTTTATACACCTCGGCTCTATTTCTTCCCCCACACGACCATCCTGAAAGAATACACAGCCCAATTACTTAAAATGCTCCACCCGCTCCAATTTAGTTCCTGCTATCTGACATTCTATTTTCTTATGTTTCCTCTCTACCAACATAACCTTCGTCTTTGAAATGCTGATCTTCATACCATACTTCCTACATGTCTGTTCAAGTTTTAACACGTTGGCTCGTAAGCTTTCGACGGAGTTACTTATTTTCTACCGAGTTGAAACCAAATGATAGTGTAGAGATATTAAATCATTATTTATTTATTTCTTTATTTATTTCACCAACAGTGGTTCATAATGGCAAAATTAATCTCGGGATTTTCCGCCAACACAAAGTTCCTCATTTCTCTACTAGAAAGCGGTATAGCATCAAGGAGCTTAGATATCTAACCTCTTTGACATTCATAGCGCTCCAAGGAGCATTAAATTCGACACGCAAGCTGCCCTCTGGGTGTCAATTAACAAAGCTTGCACCCGGCACCCGAGGCCATACGATATTATTATTATTATTATTATTATTACCGACAGTGGTGGATACGCTCGCTAAAGTGCAGCGTTAGATCATGGGACCATGCACTCTGCTGACACGGTAGACGCGTGGGTTCGAACCCCACCGTCGGCCGTCCTTGAAATGGTTTTCCGTGGTTTCCCATTTTCAACACCAGGCAAATGCTGGGACGGTACCTTCTGACTGGCCACGGCCGCTTCCTTCCACATCCTTTCCCAGTTTCATTCACCATCATTCATTTCATCTCTCATTAACTCCTGTCATGTGGTTGGCGTCAAGAAGGGCATCCAGCCGTAGAAACCATCCGCGACGAAGATATCCATCGCATCTCATCCTCGACCCCGTTGGAAAACGGGAAAAATAAGGGGTAGACATTTATTTATTTATTTATTTATGTATTCATGTAATTATTTTTTTATATATTTTTTTATTTTTTTGCGTATGGCTTTAGTGCCGGGAGTGTCCGAGGACATGTTCGGCTCGCCAGAGACTGTAGATGCTTCAAGGGGACACCCATGGGGTGAGCTACAAGTTCCGTTCAATTTCAAGTAGTTCCAACTTTCGCTACCAGATATCACTGACACCTAGTAGTGAATGTTGGAACTTTGATAGAGCGTTTCAACGAAATCTAACCTAGAAATTTAGCTTCACACATGTTTAGTTAGTGGATGGATCTTTTACATGCTATAAATCTATGACATGGGACCGCCGGCTTTACTACCACACCGAAGGAAGGCATACTGAAGGATTTTAACGCTCTTAAAAATCCGATGACTTCGGCCGGGTTTGAACCCATGATCTTGGGCACAGCAGTTCAGTATGCTACCAACATAACTAATGACATAAACTCACCTGTTACAGTGCTTGCCACGGTGGGTGAGTGGTTATCGTGTCGGACTGCCAACCCCAAGCTTGCAAGTTCGCTCCTGGTCATGATAAGTGATTTTTGAAAGGCGAGAAAAATCACGATACGCATGTCATGCGATGTAAGCATGTTAAAGAACCTATTTGAATTCAATAGGCCGTGTTCATAACGGCAAAATTAATCTAGAGCTATTCCGCCAACCCAAAGTTCCTCATTTCTTCACTAGAAAGCGCTATAGTGTCACGGAGCTTAGATATCTAACCTCCTTGACTTTCATAGCGCTCCGGGCGTCAATCAACAAAGCTTGCACCTGGCACCCGAGACCATACGATATTATTATTATTATTATCTGTTACATTGGGGTATTTCTGCAGAAAAGGTGTATTTCAAGTATTGCAGAGTCTCCCCTATATGACGTCAGAAAAGTTGGATGGCGCAGCCACGCGGCAGAATGTTGAAGCTGTAACATTGTGACTGGTGAGATTTATTTAGATGGTGAAGCATTGACGTCGTGATGGAAACAGAAAGAAATTTGTCAAATTCGAGAAGGTACTGCTCTGTATACGGTTGCAAATCGTATAAAACGGCTACGAAATATCTTCACTACTTTCCTGTACAAAAAGTTCAGAGAGAAAGATGGTCTTCGGCGCTGTCAATTGGAAAACGTGTTACATGTTACATGACAGTGTGCAGTCTGCATTTTTGTGAAGACGACTTCTTTCCACCGGTACTGTTGATTATTGATAGTTGTTGTCTCTAATTTGTATTCACATGGATTTAGCTACATCAAAAATACTGATAAACTTATAGCCTATTACTTCTGTGCCGTACAAAGAATGTAATCCGCACTTCGTAAACTTATTTTAGGGGTTCTTCCGATTGACATTAGCCGAATGGTTAGAAAACTTAAGAAAAATGCTGTTCCTAGCCTCAATTTGCCAGAGAATTTATATTCTTGCCTTTGAACAGCAAGTAAGTAGGTCATTGAAGTATGATTTGGCTTAAATTGTGTTTTTTGGTATGATCTCCGTACTGTTGAATTTAGTTAATTAAAATCTTAGTTTTAAGTACCGGTCTGGTGACCCATCATCCCAGGCAGGCCGGCAACACCTATACTACTCAGGCAGATAGGTCACTTAGCCGTAATTTTGAAGTTATAGTGATGTTAGGTATACATACAGTATGCGGTAATGTAGCAGGAGACCGGATCGGCCTAGGCTATTCTAACTTTAATTAGTTCCCATTTCAGGGTTTTACAGTTTTGAGTGCGAATAGTTGGTTTGAAAGTTGTACAACAGTAAGGAGAGTATGTTTTGTATAGTTTTTAATTGGTATTATGGTTTATGTCGAGCTGAGGAGTGAATTTGGTTTGGCTTAAAGTGTAGTTTTTGATCTGTTCCGTTTGCTTATGACAAGTTCAAATGGAGACTCCAGCTTTGTTAAATATCTGTATTTTAAATATTTAATTAAATATATTGATAAAGAGGATGTCTCCATTTTAACTTGCCTGTGGCAAGAGATTAATAAATTAACATTCTTGCCTTTGAACAGCAAGTATGTAGGTCAATATTTGCAATATTGAAGTATGATTTGAGCATCCCAAGTAACGCTTCTTTGAACCCAAAACATTCATGCAAATTCAGGGTTGCTTGATTCAATTTATTATCAGGGAGTCGTCCTTTGTGTTATGTGAGATATATATATTGTGAAATTAATAAAAACATCGATACCGCTAGGCTCCCAAGTACAGGCTTCATATATGTAACAGCAGACAGTAAATTAACTATCTACATGTGGGTAATATTTTTAACTGGTAGTAATTAGGCACTGCATTTAAATTGATTATAAAAGTATTTCTATCAATGAAAGGAAATATGTAGTATTTTGCCATCATAAATTAGAAGCCATAACAAACGCACACCCAATTACTTCACGTCACTATATCGCCGCCATATTGCAAACAGCTGACCGTAAGCTCCTCCCCCGTTTCGGACGTCAATAGGTTATGAGATGTGGCGTTACCTGATTAACGATGTGCAGATTAGTGACTTTGAATGACGTCACTATCTAACACAAGCAGCGCGCGCAATGCTGATTGACTTCTGCGCAGACCAGGGCTCGGATTTTTAGGTAATTAAATATTTTCTTATGTAAGTACATATTTTAAACCTTTTGTCTATAAATACATAAATTCCTGTTTTCACTTATTAGTACAAAAAACATCATAATATTTACATGCTTTAAAATCAGTGGGCTAAATCTTTCAGTTCATTGCATTTTTGTTCTGTGTTACTTCGAAGGGAAGAACCTGTGAGCTATCTTATCTTCATGCAGAGTGTATGCCAGCTTGCAGCTGTGGTTTTCTTATCTTGTCGCCCCGTGCCACTCACTGTGGAAGCCGGGGATGCCTAAAGTAAAATCAACTACAAATTATCGTCTGCAGTAGTATGTTGCAGAATTTAAGGATAGTTTTACTTCCGATGGGGGCGTTCTGTTCTACCAACCATGTGGGAAAGCAATCAAAGCTGAACAGCGATCTCAGGTTACACCACACCTCGAGGGCAAGAAACATAGGCTATTGCCACAGTTTTGCGCCTTCAGAAGAAGTGTTTTGCGATAATCGTCGGTCATTTGTGATGGACAACCTGAGGATTGTAATTCTTCAGCAGTCAATGAATCATAGCATACATTTTATTCGTGAGTTCTGCATACTGTTTATGTTGTCATTAATAAACTAAATTATAATAAAATATTTTTAATTTTTTGTCACATATTTCAGATATATTCAATACATAAAAATACATATTTTCCAGATTTTTAGCACCTAAAAGTCCGAGCCCTAATCATTACTGAGTCCCTCTACTCGTCCCGCAAGACTCAAGCTGCAATGATCAACAAAGCTCAGCAAAGTTCAGCGGCAGCCGTATCTTAAATTGTCTATTAATTCAGAATGTCTGGTGCTTCTCGCGCCACTCACACACCTGAAACGTTGCTCACCTCGTCAAACGCACAGGTTAGAGCAAAGATTCAAGCGATGAGGGGAACATTAGGTCACCTACTGAAATTAGGATATTTTTTTTTAAACATGGCATTTCACACTACAATGAAATAGGAAAATAACACCGTAATTCAATAAATTGTAATTCTTGCGTACAGTGTTACATAATAACCTTCTTCAGCAAACAGTAGTTGATACAAAGGAAGAAGCAAGGTTGACACAAAATATTTATAAAAAGTCCTCTCGGCACGCCGGAAGGCGGAGGTAGTTTTCACCGGACAAACTTGGGGATAGGCGAAAATAGGCAGAATATGCAGGTTTTCGTAGAAGGATCAGACCTCATTTATTGCGAGAAAGTATTTTATAATTGGAGATTAATTAACTTTGTTTTTCGTCATTTTATGCATATTTTAAACATTTTATTGTCTTATGATGACGGTAACCTTCTTGTCATTTGGGGTCCATTTTTAGCCTACTTTTCACATTTTGCAAAGATGAGGAAAAAGTAGACTAATGAGATCGATCCGGGAAAATGTGTGTCTGTCTGTCTGGCTGTGTGTGTGTCCCCCCTATCAACTCCTAAACGGCTGCAGCAATCAAAACCAAATTTAGTATGAGTAAAGATGTGCACCGGAATATCTCACGTCCATATTTGAAAATAATGTCAGTGCTACCAACTGCTGAAAAAACGCACTAGAAATTTGAGCTCCATGTTGGATATCTTGCAAGGTATGCATGGGAGCTACTCCAAAATTGGCACACATGTAGATAATACTATTTCAGTTTAATTTCCAGGAGGCCAACCAAGACAGTGTTGCCAAAATAATGTTAAACCTTCTGATAGGACCAATGTTTAAATGCATATAACTTCTACACTATCAATTGGATTTCAACCAAATTTTGTATGTAATATCTGTACATAAACAGATATCACTGAGCTTATTCTTAAGGCCTCCAGGGCTACCAACTGTTCATAATTGCTCTCTCTATTTTTTTCATCCAAATACCTATATAACAGAAAGTATGCAAGCGGAACACCTCTAAACTATGCACACGTATATTCTGACATTTTAGATTAATTTGGAGTAACTTATATACGTCAGTACTACCAACATGATTATAAGCGTGCTGATAGTACCAATTTTTAAATACATGTAACTTCTATACTATCAGTTGGATTTCAACCAAATTTCGTATGTGCTATGTGTACCATAACAGATATTACTATTAGTATTGTTAAGAGCAATCAGGGCTGCCAACTGTTAATAAATTCTGTCTATATTTTTTACCCTAATATGAATATATCAGAAAGTATGCAAGCCAACAGCTCTATACTTTGCACACGTATAGCACCTGACATTCTAGATTAATTTGGAGTAATTAATACAAGGCAGTGCTGCCAACATGATTCTATGCCTGCTGATATGTCCAATTTTAAAATACATGTAACTTCTATACTAACAAATGTATTTCATCCAAAATTGGCACAACAATATATCATAATATTTCAGATTATTTCTGACCAGCACACGCATGACATTGTTGGCAACATGCTTTTACGCGTGCTGATAGATCCAATGTCTAACTGCGTGTAACGTCCATTGGACTTCAACCAAATTTTTTATTCTGTACCTTAAGAGATGGAACTAAGAATATATTCAGTCACCAGGGCTGCCAACTGTAGTACTCTATTAGGCTACATTATACCAGGTATATTTTGAACTAATTAGATATTTCGATATTACCAACTTAATTTCGTCATTATTCTAGATAGGTTCATATTCTGTAGAATAATCATTGGCATGAAAATTAGGCTGTATAGTTCTTCACGGAACTTCTTGTTATACTTGTGGTCATAGTGTCCTTATGCAAGGTTTCGACGCTGATGTGTAACTATGTAACGGCCTGTAACTTCTTCACGCAAAATTATATCTCCCGCAGAGATTTTGGTTGGTTCCTCAGTTTAGGGGCTGTGACAACGCGGCCATGTAACCCCGTGTACTTTGGGTGAGTGTAGAATCTGTCTGATAAACGGTGTGAATTCTGATGGCTGTATTAGTCTGTAATTCAGGTAAGGACTGCAGACGGTCAATTTCAAGCAGTAGTTCCTAATGTTGCTACCAGATACTACCGTCAACGACACCTAGCTGTGAACTTGGCTACTAGATGCCACCGCAACCAGCAACTCGCAATGAACGTTGGAACTTCACCTCCAAAGGAAAGCATACTGAGGGATTTTTAGCGCTCTTAGAAAATGCGACGACTTTGGCCGGCTTTGAACCCGCGACCTTGGGCATAGAAGTTCAGCATGCTACCAGTTACGTCACCGAAGCCGCTTCACACTTAGATGGAAATCTGAATCTGGTTGGTTGGTTGGTTCTTAAGTTTAGGGGCTGCGACAACGCGGTCATGTAGCCCCGTGTACTTTGGGTGTGTGTAGAATCTGTCTGATAACCGGTGTTAATTGTGATGACTGTATTAGTGTGTGTTATCTGTTTTTTAATTTAAGTACTGCAACCTAGAATTTTTCAAATAGTTCCTACTTTTGCCGCCAAGCGCCACCGTCAACCACTACTAGGCCAAGTTAAGAACTTAGCTACTAGACACCACCGCAATCGGCTCTTGGCAACGAACGTAGAAACCTAACAATGTTGTTTACATTCTTCACCTATCCAATTTAGCTTCACACAGGTGCAATTTGTGGAAGGTTCTTTAACATGCCATAAATCTATGACATGGGACCGCCGGCTTTACTTCCCCTCCGAAGGAAGGCCCACTGAGGGATTTTTAACGCTCTTAAAAAATCCGACGGCTTCGGCCGGTTTTGAACATGCTATCTTGGGCATAGAAGCTCAGCATGCGAAATCTGAATCTGATCTCGTGCAAGTGCGTTGTCATGGCGACGTCTGATGGCTCATCCCTCATCAATTTAGTAGTGTCGCCATGGCAACCACTGATAGCTCTTGGCATTTTCTTATAATTCCGAAATCATTTTTCTCATCCCTTGGCGAAATGATGGGTCATATCAAAAATGCATTCAGACAAAAGTTTTAGGTAATTATTAGGGGAATATTGTCCATTTTGTACGGTTTTGATATTGTGCCTATTAAGAGAGATATGATTAATGTTTCCCGAAAAACCCACTTTTTCCCACCCCTTTGGTCAATGGTTGGTGCTATAAAAAACTCTTCAAACATAAATTTTTGGGCTTTATCCGACACATAGTATGAACTTTGAACGGATTCGATATTTCACATATTAAGAGAGGTATAGCAATATTTCAGTTTTTCAAAAAAAAGCCCGCCATTTTCACCCTCTTCGACCGATTTAGCCCAGTAATGAACTCGACCGAGATTTTATAGGTATACATATTCGGTAACAAATTCAAAGTGATTGGTGCAAAATTACGGCAGTTATCGTGTCCACAAGAAACTGATATACATATATATATATATATATATATATATAAACTTTTGAACTGACGGTGGTTTTGGGGTCTGGGGGATGTGAAACGCGAAGATATGTCGACATTTTCCGGAAGTCGAAACATGGTACCCATTGCAATAGTTAGCTTTCTAATGAAATCTACCTAAAAAGTTGATTTCAACATTATTTCCAAAATACTATCTGCTAGGAAAAATGTTTCAAGTTACTCTAAAAAAAAAGAATAAAAATTGGATCTGTTGGTCTACAATTTTTAGATTAACGATGAATGATATTCAAGAGATTTATCTTTCATCGTAAAGAACTTAAGATCGATAGAAGAAGACCTCGAGGGCGTCCAAGAATTTCATGGAGTACAGGAGCGAGAATCTGTATAGAGAGAAGAGGAGTTAACTGGCATGAAGTGGAGGATGAAATCTTGGTGGGAAGATAGATTAAGATGGAGAGGCCTCGTAAACACCCAAACTTGGCGATAGGAGGAACGGGATTTGGATACGATGATAATGAATGAGGAGATGTAGAAGAATAGTTATATGTTCCTTCTTCTTCTTCTACTTCTTCCTCCTCCTTTTCTTCTACTTCTTCTTCTTCTTCTTATGGTTGTCACGGTAGGTAGTGGTTATCGTGTCGGATTACTAACGCCAAACTTGCAGGTTCGCTGCTGGCCGTAGTAAGTGATTTTTGAAAGGCGTCAAAAATCACGACACACATGTCATATGATGTTGGCATGTTAAAGAACCCGTTTGCATTCAGTAGGCCGTGTTCATAGTGGCAAAATTAATCTCGGGACTTTCCGCCAACACAAAGTTCCTTATTTCTCTACTAGAAAGCGCTATAGTGTCAAGGAGCTTAGTGATATCTCACCTCCTTGACTTTCATAGCGCTTCAAGGAACAACAAAATTCGACATGCAAGCTGCCCTCTGGGTGGCAAATAACAAAGCTTGCACCCGGCACCCGAGGCCGTACGATATTATTATTATTATTATTATTATTAATGTTATTTATTTTACGACCCTTGTAAGTTCTGTGGATTTTAGAACACCGAGGTGCCAGAATGTTGCCCCGAAGTGGATCTTTAACGTGCCAGTAAAATCTCGCTCGCAATTATATACTGTACCCTCAAAAGCCAACCGACTGCGCCAGGATTCGATCCTGCAACATTGGAAACAGCAGGCGAGAACGTTACCAGTGCGCTCCGCAACTACTGTAATCAGCGATTTATTATTATGATTACTTCTTTCCATTTGAATTGAGCCTTTATGGACTGCATATTGACAATCAATTCAATTGTGTCTAGATCTTGTTCTTGACATCCTCCTAGTATTTCTTGAGTCCATCGATCAGTGCCTTCTTTCGTGTTTCTGGTAGAGGCTCACCCCGTCTTCAGGGCTCAGATTACACTTCAAAATTTCGATACATTTTAACCATTTTTAGCCTATTTTCATTGATGAAAAAATAGGCTTATGAGATCTCCTTTTGTCCGTGTGTCTGTCTGTGTGTGCGTGTGTGATGGTGTGTGTGATGGTGCGTGTGATGGTGTGTGTGTGTCCCTAAAAACTTCTAAACGGCTGGAGCGATTTCAATGAAACTCGAAAGTTCATAGCACTATTCCGGACGACCCGGACCGTGCCCTTCAAATTTCGTTACGTCTCACCAATCAAACATGGCGGCTGTGCAAAATATTTCACCAGCATTCACATTCTCCGAAACTATTACCGATAACACCCTGGAATATTTTACGGTGATAAAGGGAACTACTAGAATTTCACCTATGTAACCTTTGAAAACCTGGTAACTACAAAACTAACATGGCGGCTAAGCGAATTTGCGACTTATAAATAGACGTTTCTCGCGATTTAACCAACCAAACGCAATAAAACTTGGTACAGTATAAGTTTATACACATTGTAATGCACCGACATCTAACTTCATACAATTGTTTACATAACCTCAAGATGGCGGCTGTGCGAAATATTTCACCGGCATTCTATATCTCTGAAACTATCAGCGGTATCACCCTGAAATTTTGTACTGAGACAAAGGGCACTTCTGGAAGCTCATCTATAAGACTTTCAAAAACCGGTGAACTACCAAACGAATATGGCGGCCAAGCGAAGTTGAAAATTTTAAATAGACATTTCTCGCGATTTAATGATCCAAACTTGGTACCGGAAATTTGTATACACATTGTATTGCACAGGTATCAAATTTAGTTCAATTGTTTACATAACCTCAAGATGGCGGCTGTGCGAATTTTAAAATTATACAAGAAATAAAAATCAAATTTTTATTTCTTGTATAATAATCATGCGATCGAAGTGAAAGTTTGATTAATGAACCTACGCAATAATTTTCCTTTAATGGTACATGACTCTATGGCCTATACATAATATAACAATCAAACATGGCGACCATCCGAAATATTTAGATGGATCACAATATCTACGAATCTATTGCAGCAATCAAACTGAATTTTTTAATGTTCATAGGGGCTATGATCATAAGTTCACCTATAGGGCTTTCAATAACCTGGTGATCTCAAATCCAACATGGCGGCGACGCACAGTATAAATATTCACATGGTCGTTTCTCGCAATTTAACCATCCGAGTGCAGTGACACTTGGTACAGTAAATCCTTATACAAATGTTAATCCATTGACATCTATTTTTTTCAATTGTTTCCATAACTACAACATGGCAGCTGTGCGAAATTTTAAAATCTCGTTTTTACTTCTTGTGCCCTAATCATGCGATTGAAGATTGCATACTACACGTACACAATAATCTTCATGTAATAGTACACAACTCTAAGACCTACATATATAAAAATCCAACATGGCGACCATCTGCAATATTTAGTCGGTTCTCAATATCTACGAATCTATTACAGCAATCAAACTGAAATTTTGTAGGTTTATAGTGGCAATTAACATAAGTAGGATATATGAAAATAGGCTGTATAGTTCTTCACGGAACTACTTGTTGAAATTAAAATCTCTCAAGGATTCTCGTTTCAGGAAATCCAATTTGCATCACGTCTTTCTCACATTCTTGGAACCATCTCCAATTTGTTGCCTTTGATTTTGTGAAATTCCAGATTTTCTTAGTCAGTCGGTCATCAGTTATACGAAAGGTGTGTCCGTAGAAAATCAACCATTTCTTTTGTGATAATCGACACTATTAGTTCTATCTTGGTATTGTATGGTCACTGTATCTCAAACGTACCTGGCCACCAACCCATCTGTTGCCTAAATTCTTCCGTAATATCCCTCGTTTTCATTTCAATTCTTCTTCTTCTGCTTCTTCTTCATATAGCGTTTCGGCCAACTAAGGACCATGTCATTTCAACTGGTTTATGCGTCGAGCTTTAATATTCGCCCAGTACTGTCGCATGAATTGTTGGTGTTGTTGCTCCCTTTCTTCCGTACACTTCATGCCTGTGTTAAGGTTAGGCTTTTCCAGGAAACCCCCGGTGAGCTGTCAGTTTTATCTTAGCTGACACACGCTACTGCACAGTGCAACATAAAATCTCAATTCCTTGTAAATCTCTGCCTACCTCAGTGAACCAAGCCCCCTTAATTTTCTTCTCTAGAAAGTAGGTAAAGATCTTGTTTGTCAATCTCACAGAGCCCATTCGTGTCATGTGGCCACATATTGAAAGTATTATTAATATTATTATTTTAATATTAAATTAATATAGAACACTAGCAGCCCGCCCCGGCCTAGCCCGGTATCATTAAACGGGCTGACCAGCGTAAGCCTAAAAGGCGCACGGACGGCATGTCCCAGACGAAATTCAAAAAAGCCAAACACATATATTCTTCTCTGAAATCTCAACTTGACACGACGCAACACGACGTGACAGTTTGATGCTGGTCAAAGCTGGGGTGATAGGCTCGATCGCTCGCTCGGAAGTTAGTAATTTAAATTTCCACTGAATGAAGGTTGTTCGTAAACAAAAAAAACAAAACAATATAAAACACTTATAGTGGGCGATGTATTAAAGATAGAGATATACTGTCGCGAACTATTTGTAGAACTTTTCATGCTTAACAATTCTTACACTCATAGTAAATACACACATCAAAAAAAGTTTTGCATCACCTCGGTTCCCAGATCTCCGGCATATAGACGTTGACTGTGTATATTGTATCCAAGATACAGTCCCTTTGACTGTTCATAGATGTCACTAAAACTGCTCAAAGATGTAAACAACCATGCATGAGCAGGGCCTATTAGACGGAGGGGGTACGACAGCCGATCAGTTCCAGTCATTCCACCAGGACGAAGGTACGCTGCTCATGTTGTCTGTAGTTCTACCATGCCTAGAAGGTCAATACCGCAGTTCGATCGCGTCCGCATTGTTACTTTGTGTCAAGAAGGGCTCTCAACAAGGGAAGTTTCCAGGCGTCTCAGAGTGAACCAAAGCGATGTTGTTCGGACATGGAGGAGGTACAGAGATACAGGAACTGTCGATGACAGGCCTCGCTCAGGCCGTCCAAGGGCTACTACTGTAGTGGATGACCGCTACTTACGGATTGCCGCTCGGAGGAACCCTGACAGCAATGCCACCATGTTGAATAATGCGTTTCGTTCAGCCACAGGACGTCGTGTTTCAACTCAAACTGTGCGCAATAGGCTGCATGATGCGCAACTTCACTCCCGACGTCCATGGCGAGGTCCAGCTTTGCAACCCCGACACCATGCAGCGCGGTACAGATGGGCCCAACAACATGCTGAATGGACCCCACGGAATTGGCATCACGTTCTCTTCACCGATGAGTGTCGCATATGCCTTCAACCAGACAATCGTCGGAGACGTGTTTGGAGGCACCCTGGTCAGGCTGAACGTCTTAGACACACTGTCCAGCGAGTGCAGCAAGGTGGTGGTTCCCTGATGTTTTGGGGTGGCATTATGTGGGGCCGACGTACGCCACTGGTGGTCATGGAAGGCTCCGAAACGGCTTTACGATACCTGAATGACATCCTCCGACCCATAGTGCAACCATATCGGCAGAATATTGGAGAGGCATTTGTCTTCATGGACGACAATTCTCGACCTCATCGTGCACATCTTGTGAATGCGTTCCTTCAAGATAACGACATCGCTCGACTACAGTGGCCAGCATGTTCGCCAGACATGAACCCTATCGAACATGCCTGGGATATGTTGAAAAGGGCTGTTTATGGACGTCTTGACCCACCAACCACTCTGAGAGATTTACGCCGAATTGTCGTTGAGGAGTGGGACAATTTGGACCAACAGTGTCTTGATGAACTTGTGGATAGTATGCCACGACGAATACAGGCATGCATCAATGCAAGAGGACGTGCTACTGGGTATTAGAGGTAGTGGTGTGTACTGCAATCTGGACCACAAATGCTGAAAGTCTAGCTGTATGATGGTACAACATGCAATGTGTGGGTCTCATGAGCAATAAAACGAGCTGAAATGTTGTTTGTGTTGATCTCTATTCCCTTTGTATTTAAAGGTTCCGGAACTCTTGGAACCGAGGTGATGCAAAACTTTTTTTGATGTGTGTATATATTTTTAACGGTTTACCCTGCATAAGCTTAAAAGGCGCACGGACGGAAGATTTTTCATCGACTCAATTCACTGAAATCGTTACTCTCCGGCTTCCTTTGGTGTTAAATGAATGTTTTATCTGCAGAAACCTACCTGGAGAAATCCTTTACAGAGTGGTGTAAACCGCATCAAAATCCATCCAGTGGTTCTCGAGATTACCCGTTACATCCAAGAATCGGGGACTTAGTCTTATACTATGTAGAGATATTGTGAGACATCCAGAAATAATATATGGTCATTTTGTGAGTTCTGTTGGGAACTTAACCTGAGTTGGAAATATAATTGGCAATTTTCTTTCTCCCCCTCGATACACTTATTTCTGTTTGCACAGACTGTACGACTGAATTGAAGGAGAGAATTGAGTGAGGCGTGTCGCAGTCAAGGCTATGGCCTGGTGTTTTTAATTACACGCTCAGCTAGCATCGTAATTCAGTGCGACGCGACGTGGCGCCAGTTACTCATCAATGAAGATAGTGGTGGAGTGAGGTTTTTAATATTTACCCACCGGCCGCAGTTGCTATGTGCACTAAGGCACTAGCCTATGGGGTTAGCCTATCTCCAGAATCAGAAGGCGAGTGGGTTCGAATCTCATCGTCAACCAACCTTTCAATAAGTTTCCGGAAGAATTAATACACTCGTCCGTCTATCACCTTAGCACAAACAGGCTAATGTTCCTATATTGTACACACACAGGTTACAGTTCCTATATTGTACACTAACAGGTTAATGATCCAATATTTTACACAAACAATGAACATACATTGGACACTAAATTACTCTGTTAAGAGTAAGGAACCAACCACTCAATAATAATAATAATAATAATAATAATAATAATAATAATAATAATGATAAAAACTAAAAGCACCGAGAAATCCCAGAGAAAAATCCCCAGAAAAGTTGGGCCTGAAATATGAAAACGTGGCTTGGATGAAAGAGAAGCCACGTGAAATCTATGAAGATATTGAAATAAATCACAGCTTCCACCAGAGAAAGGAGACTGAAATTGTATAGACACATATACAGAATGGATGACAATAGACTAACAAGGATATTGTTAAACCTAGCACCATCTCTGAAAAACTACATCATTTCGCAGGTAAAAATAATACAAGATCTACAAGAAATTGGTGTTCAAGAAGAAATCATTCACAATAAATCAGGATTTAGAACGGTCACAAATTTGCCGAGAAACCTGCACGGAAGACTACAGGATGGACAGAAGAACATAAAAAAGAAGAGAAGAAGCATTGTGCTAAATATAAGGTGCGTTCATAAAGTAACGAGCCGGAGGCTGTAATGCGTAAACCGGTGACGACATCGGCTAATCGTGGCGTGTGTAAAGAGGTGTGGTTCCGACCAGAGCGTGGAAGGTCACAGCCCGTCACTAGAGGGCACGCGTGCACGTCACGTGACGATACAAAGCGAGCAGCAGCATGCATCAATCGTCCAACGCTGCCAGTCGCATTGCAAACAGTGACATGGAGGCGTCAAACGAAAGCAAAGAGGTGTTGTTCGGTTTCTGACAGCAACAGGAGTAGGGGGAACGGACATTCATCGCCGAATGTCACAAGTGTACGGCGAACACTGCAAGTCCCTTGCAAGGGTCAAGGCGTGGCACAAGCGCTTCAGGGAAGGACGGGTGTCTTTAGCCAATGATGCCCGGTCTGGGGCACACCCCTCCCCCCCCCCCCCCTGTCCCCTGCATTACCGATGACAACGTCCACCTGGTTGATGCACACATTACCCAGGACCGCCGGGTGACAGTGAACGCCATAGCCGCCGTGGTCGGATTGAGCGTCGGAAGTGTGGACACTATCATGAAGGAACGACTGCACTTGCGGAAAGTGTGTGCCCAATGGGTGCCCCACAGTCTTCCACCACACCAGGAAGCATGTCGAATGGCCTTCTGTCTTGGTTCGACGATTGATGCATGCTGTTGCTCGCTTTGTATCGTCACGTGACGTGCACGCGTGCCCTCTAGCGACGGGCTGTGACCTTCCACGCTCTGGTCGGAACCACACCTCGTTACACACGCCACGATTAGCCGATGTCGTCACCGGTTTGCGAATTACAGCCTCCGGTTCGTTACTTTTTGAACGCACCTTATAAGTTCTAACGCGGTCCTTAGCTGGGAAAATCGAATCAAACTAATTAATAATAATTCGGTTACTAAAAATTAAGAAACACAATACACGAAAAATCCTTAGGAAAGCCTTTGGCCCGGTTTTCATAGAGGAAGTGTGGATGAAAAGGAGGGCCTCGTGATTAGGGACCGGATTCTTTGGTTTCTAACTATCTTTTCTAACTTCTAAATACAAAAGCAATTTAATAATTTTCCCAATCACACTCATACACCATATGCTTTGAACTAACCTCTCTTTACCTAGAGATCACCTTCCATCACGTCGGGTTTCTTAAAGCCGCTTTGTTTTGAAAAGGCTAAATTTGGATCTTTAAGCATACAGGCTCTTCATTAGTTATAGACCTACACGGATTGGTGAAGTATTGGTGTTACATATCTACCATTTCAAGCTTCAATACGGAACTACGGTACTATTTGTCATGAGCAGCTGATCACCGTCACCATCTATTTCATTTCATCTTACTCTGTTCTTATAACCTAAATTTTATGGTGCACCATATTAGGTTTAAATACGTATCTTATTACTGTGAACCACTTTTTTTCAATAGCTGATGAAGGGGATAAAATGTAATTAATCGTCGAAACATGTACTGAAGACAAGTTAAATAATTATTTTTTTCTTTATAGTATTGATTCAGGCGGATGTACATTTCTTGTTAATAACTATTCTAGCATATCAATACGGAACCACCATGCGCCATTTAAATAATGTAATACCTGAAAATCCACTAAATGATATGCGAGTACATAAAATACCTAGTTTTGTTTCATTTATTGTAGTAGTATTTGAATTGTTTGTCCATAAATGTTAAAAGTAAACCACAAAAAAGTGTTTATTTCTATAGAGCATCCAGCGTTCAGAGAAGACTATGGGTCTTACAGGCTTTTACTTTTAACGGAACCATCCCCCCACCCCCCACCCCCTACACTGGTTTTGTTACCTCACATTTTGTCATGAAGGAACTCTGAACATATATATTTTTCATCATAATAACTTCCTACAATTATCTGCCAATTGAACCTTTGTTATTGCACTCAGGTCTCGTTTATATTTCGTCTTACTAATTTATAAAATTTTCGAGGTTAGCACGCTGGAAAGAAGAGCCTCGTCCTCTGATGCAAGCTCGCCCGTAGTGGAGAACGTGCTCAGTTCCGCCGACAACATACGTTTTGAAGCACTATCCGTCATTGGTGTGACTGTTGTGTGTCTGTTTTATTTTCTGTTCGATCGAATCAGGGCTGCCGATAGTGGGGTTCGAACCCACTATCTCCCGAATGCAAGCTCACAGCTGCACACCCCTAACCGCACGGCTAACTCGCTACTATATTACAATCCTGACCCGGTCGGAGACTGGAAGCAGGTTGTGGATTTTCATTTCAATCTAAACAAAATATCAAGAATAAAATGGAAATAAACTAAATTATAGTCTAACTAATAACAAAAAGGGTGGTGATCAACCGTAGACTAATGCTGAAGTAAAAATTGTAAACATCATCAGCATACAGTAGTACATCCTATAAGAAGGAAAGGTTGTGCTCTCGACATCTGCCAATCAGTAATGCGTCATATCACAACGAAATGAATGTCGTTATTGGTTCTCTTCGCGTATCCTTAATACTGGTCCAATCCGTTAACACCTGCAAAACTGCTCCTTCCTGGCCGTGTTCTATTTCAGGTAGCTGCTGGAGTTGTGTTGTGTCGCTAACTTATGAAAGGTCAGAACTCGAAGCGGGTGAAGATAATGTATGACGTCAGCGCTACATTAACACTGTCGCCATAAGGCTCCACAGTCTTTTCTAAACGCTGGATGCTCTTAATCGAGAGAAATCCTACCTGCCAGAAAATTCAAATACTTTCAGCACTTTTCAGATTATCTTATTGTTTGGTTGTTTACTGTCAGGAAAGTGGGGATACATCTCTTATTGTTTGGTTGTTTACTGCCAGGAAAGTGGGGATTGGGCTCTTATTGTTTGGTTGTTTACTGTCAGGAAAGTGGGGATACAACTCTTATTGTTTGGTTGTTTACTGTCAGGAAAGTGGGGATACAACTCTTATTATTTGGTTGTTTACTGTCAGGAAAGTGGGGATACATCTCTTATTGTTTGGTTGTTTACTGTAAGGAAAGTGGGGATACAACTCTTATTGTTTGGTTGTTTACTGTCAGGAAAGTGGGGATACAACTCTTATTGTTTGGTTGTTTACTGCCAGAAAAGTGGGGATACAACTCTTATTGTTTGGTTGTTTACTGTCAGAAAAGTAGGGATACAACTCTTATTGTTTGGTTGTTTACTGTCAGGAAAGTGGGGATACAACTCTTATTGTTTGGTTGTTTACTGTCAGGAAAGTGGGGATACATCTCTTATTGTTTGGTGGTTTACTGCCAGAAAAGTGGGGATACAACTCTTATTGTTTGGTTGTTTCCTGTCAGGAAAGTGGGGATACAACTCTTATTGATTGGTTGTTTACTGTCAGGAAAGTGGGGATACAACTCTTATTGTTTGGTTGTTTACTGCCAGAAAAGTGGGGATACAACAACTCTTATTGTTTGGTTGTTTACTGACAGAAAAGTGGGGATACAACTCTTATTGTTTGGTTGTTTACTGTCAGGAAAGTGGGGATACAACTCTTATTGATTGGCTGTTTACTGTCAGGAAAGTGGGGATACAACTCTTATTGTTTGGTTGTTTACTGTCAGGAAAGTGGGGATACAACTCTTATTGATTGGTTGTTTACTGTCAGGAAAGTGGGGATACAACTCTTATTGTTTGGTTGTTTACTGTCAGGAAAGTGGGGATACAACTCTTATTGTTTGGTTGTTTACTGCCAGAAAAGTGGGGATACAACTCTTATTGTTTGGTTGTTTACTGTCAGGAAAGTGGGGATACAACTCTTATTGATTGGTTGTTTACTGTCAGGAAAGTGGGGATACAACTCTTATTGTTTGGTTGTTTACTGTCAGGAAAGTGGGGATACAACTCTTATTGTTTGGTTGTTTACTGCCAGAAAAGTGGGGACACAACTCTTATTGATTGGTTGTTTACTGTCAGGAAAGTGGGGATACAACTCTTATTGTTTGGTTGTTTCCTGCCAGGAAAGTGGGGATACAACTCTTATTGTTTGGTTGTTTACTGTCAGGAAAGTGGGGATACAACTCTTATTGTTTGGTTGTTTACTGTCAGGAAAGTGGGGATACAACTCTTATTGATTGGTTGTCTACTGTCAGGAAAGTGGGGATACAACTCTTATTGTTTGGTTGTTTACTGTCAGGAAAGTAGGGATACAACTCTTATTGATTGGTTGTTTACTGTCAGGAAAGTGGGGATACAACTCTTATTGTTTGGTTGTTTACTGTCAGGAAAGTGGGGATACAACTCTTATTGTTTGGTTGTTTACTGCCAGAAAAGTGGGGATACAACTCTTATTATTTGGTTGTTTCCTGTCAGGAAAGTGGGGATACAACTCTTATTATTTGGTTGTTTACTGTCAGGAAAGTGGGGATACAACTCTTATTGTTTGGTTGTTTACTGCCAGAAAAGTGGGGATACAACTCTTATTGTTTGGTTGTTTCCTGTCAGGAAAGTGGGGATACAACTCTTATTATTTGGTTGTTTACTGTCAGGAAAGTGGGGATACATCTCTTATTGTTTGGTTGTTTACTGCCAGGAAAGTGGGGATTGGGCTCTTATTGTTTGGTTGTTTACTGTCAGGAAAGTGGGGATACAACTCTTATTGTTTGGTTGTTTACTGTCAGGAAAGTGGGGATACAACTCTTATTATTTGGTTGTTTACTGTCAGGAAAGTGGGGATACATCTCTTATTGTTTGGTTGTTTACTGTAAGGAAAGTGGGGATACAACTCTTATTGTTTGGTTGTTTACTGTCAGGAAAGTGGGGATACAACTCTTATTGTTTGGTTGTTTACTGTCAGGAAAGTGGGGATACATCTCTTATTGTTTGGTTGTTTACTGTCAGGAATGTGGGGATACATCTCTTATTGTTTCAAAGTTACCTATATTCTAAATAAACAAAGTTAATTAAATGGGATAGAGTGTAAAAATCACACTGGCATCCTTAGTTTTATTGAATTTGAATGAAAATCCACAGCCTGTTTCCAGTCGTCCGACCGGGTCAGGGAATGGAATGAATGAAGACTCCATCTAGCGGCGATGATATGAACTCTGCCGGCTGCCGAAGCCTGTCGCACTCCCCTGGGGCAATGATTAAATGAATGACGGATGAAATGAAATGATAGTGGAGAGTGTTGCAGGAATGAAATTTTGACAGGGAAAACCGGAGTACCCGGAGAAAAACCTGTCTGCCTCCGCTTTGTCCAACACAAATCTCACATGGAGTGACCGGGATTTGAACCACGGACCCAGCTGTGAGAGGCCGGCGTGCTGCCGCCTAAGCCACGGAGGCTCGTTGAATTTGAATAATTAATATATTTAAGGAGAGCAAATATTCCTTAAGAGTGAAAAGTTCTCGGTGATAAATTGATAAAGGATCCTCCAAGGATCGTTTCTGTTCGGCTTCCTTTGGTCATAAATTAATATTTTTTCTACAGAAACCTTCCTCGAAAAATTCTTTACAGAATGGTGGAAACCGCATCAAAATCCATCCAGTGGTTCTCGAGATTACCCGCTACACCTAAGAATTGGGGACTTGGTTTTATACTACGACTAGCAGAAGTACCCGTTCTTCGAACGGTGTTCGTTGTTAACACCAGACATTATCAATTGAGCTACTGTTGCAATGGTTAGCGGTTTGTCATTCCTTCAAGTTTATCAGAACGAAGTTAGTTTACTGGGAATATCATACACACTGTTAATTTAAGGCCCTTAAAATGTAGTTTTCGGAGACCCTTTATAGATTCCCGAATTTTGTGTCTCACATTGAGAAGCGCAACATATGCTTTAGTCGTCCTTCTAGGATAATTTTTATATTTCGCCTATTTTAGCATATATTGAGAAGTTTTTCTCTATATCCACCCTTCTACTGTATGAAAAGTACGGTGAAGAGTTTTAAAAATGATTGGTGTATTGACTCTCATGGTTGCTATACCTAATTTTACGATGCACCAAGCATCCGAACACGAGGTATAGGCTTACATAAAGATACACAGAAAGACCGACAGACAATTCTATTGTCTACAACATATTACCCAGATATCCAAATATGGGTATATCTACCACACAGTATCAAATAAAATCATCCTTACGATGAACCCGTGTGTCGACAAAAAAAAAGTTAAAATGTGCTCTCAGACTAAATTCACCTAACGTGTACTTCCTGACGTGAAATACAATTGAAAGCCTTGTAGACGAAACGCAATACACTTCACATAAAAACTGACCCTCTACGTTGTGCTAGTTGCCCATACACAGGAAGACCCCTTTAATAAATTATAAAGGCTTGTGGTGCATGAAAATGCAGGTTCTTTAGCCTCAAATTGCCCAAATTCCTAAAAGCCGCAAAAATTGCTGGTTCAATTAAGGAATTTTTGAAAATAATGTTGCTGTTTGGAGATATAATAGACCTTCTGTACTATATGTCGAACATGGAAATTGCATGAAAAAAATCTAGGTTACCCCTTCACCCCCTTAATTGCATTGATGAATTATACGGTCTACGTTAGTTCCGTGATAACCTTATAGCCATTTGCAAACTTTCACAGAAATGTACTAAATGGAGTGACATTGCTTCTTACAGAAATAGAAGGAAAGTTGTATGCCACCCCTTGAGATAATGTTCTCATGGTTACCGATTTGCATTCCTTCATTAGTTTGTTAAATTAAATTAAATTCGTTTTCTGGGAATATTTTAGAAACTGTTGGATTTAGAGCCTTATAATGTAGTTTTCGAGGATCATTTAGGGCCCCCGAGTTTTGTTGCTGGCACCGAGGGGATTTTTCTCGTCGTTGTACGCCATAATATAATACAAATAATAATATAATATAGGGAGAAATTATAACACCTGTTTTTATTTTATTTTTAATTCAGCCAATGGCCATGTACTTTTCTTTTCAGGACGGGTCAGGGAATGGATATCAGAGAAAGAAGCATTCACATCACGCATGAGCAAAATGGAAATGGCCTACCATTTAACTAAGGGCACCTATAAGAAAAGGTCAATATCCTTCATCGCAAAACTAAAACATTACTGCAGTGTCATCCGTCCGGAGGTCTTGCATGCTTCTGAATGCCTCACGATGAACAAAAAAAGCTTGGTCGAGAAACTGGAGGCCAAAGAAAGGAAAATTTTGAGAGAGATATTGGGTTCCTTCAAAGACAATGGGGAATACAGAAGACGGCATAACCATGACCTATATACTCATGTGAAGAAGATAAGCAACGTCATCCGGAAGAGAAGGTTTCCATTTTTTGGGCATGTGAAACGAATGAGCCCAGCGAGACTGACCAACCACAACATAACGTACTTTCAGGAGAGGAAAACAAAATGGGCCTGGTGCATTGAACTGGATAAAGATCTGAAAGAAGTGGGGATTACACCAACAGACATTCAGGAGCGCGCCCCACTCAAAGGGAAACTTCAAGCTTGTAAAGGTTTCCAAGAAAAACCGAAGCTGAAAACGGGAAAGATTTGGACCCAGGAACGGAAGGAAGTCCACCGAGAACGAATGCGGGCGCACAGGGCAAACATCAAAGCCAGTAGGAGACGGTTGGAATGACGCGGTCCATAGATGGCCTATACGAAATGAATGAATGAATAATATGGGTATAGGAATATAATAGACCTGCCGTACCACACCCGCAGGTGTAAATCACGTGAAAATATTCTATAGTACTCCTTGATCCCCTTAAGCGCATTATACGTATTGATGAATTTTACGGCTTAATTTGGTTCCGTGATAACCTCCTAGCCGTTTGCAAACTTTTACACTAATGTAATTAAAGGAATTGCATTGCGTCTTACAGCAATAGATGGACCTCTGAGAATCCGTTGGCATGGTTACTGGCTTGCATTCGTTCATTAGTTTAGTAAATTAAATTAGTTTTCTGGGAATATCTCAAAAAACGGTTGGTCTTCGGTCCTTGAAATGTGGTTTTCGGGGCGCCGAGTTTTGTCTCTCACATTGAGGGGTTGAAGTTGAGTTTTGTCTCGTCCTTCTACGCCTATTTCAGCTTGTATTTTAAGGGGGTAGGCCCCCTTTTATGAGAGGTACGGAGAAGAGTTACATCAATGATTAGTGACGTGCCTCTGATGGATATCTGTGATAACCTTATAGCCATTTGCAACCTTTCACAGAAATGTAATAAATGGAGTGGCATTACTTATTCCAGAAATAGATGGAAAGTTGGAAGCCACCTCTTGAGATACTTTTGTCATGGTTAGTGGCTTGCATTCCTTCTTTAGTTTATTAAATGAAATTAGTTCTCTGGGAATATCCAAGAAACTGTTGGGTTTAGAGCCTTAAAATATAGTTTTCGGGGACCCTTTACGGCTCTTGAGGGGCCCCGAGTTTTGTTTCTGACACCAAGGGTTTGAAAATGAGTTTGTCTCGTCGTTGTATGCCATAATAATGATAATAATTAAAATAATAGTAATAATAATAATATAACAATATAGGGATAGGGATATAATAGACCTTCCGTACCATACCCGCACGTGTAAATCGCGTTAAATAATTCTTGAGAGCCCCTTGACCCCTTAAGCGCATTATATGTATTGATTAATATTTCAGCTTAATTTGGATCCCTTCTAACCTTATTGTCGTTTGAAAACCTTCACAGTAATATAATAAATGGAATTGCATTGCGTCTTACAGTAATAGATGGACCTCTGAGATTCTGATGCCATTGTTACCGGCATGCATTCCTTCATTAATTTATTAAGTGAAATTAGTTTTTTGGGAATATCTCGAAAAATGTTGGTTTTAGGGCCTTAAAATGTGATTTTCGGGGTTCTTTTAGGGACCCAGAGTTTCGTTTCTCACATTGAGGGGCTGAAAATGAGCTTTGTCTCACCCTTCTACGCTTATTTCAGCTTGTATTTTAAGGGGGTAGGCCCCCTGTTATGAGAGGTACGGAGAAGAGTTACATCAATGATTAGTGACGTGCCTTTGATGGATATCTGTATCAAATTTTACGTTAATCCACCCAGCCGTTCTCGAGTTATAAGGACACAAAATATTGTCCACAGACAAACAGACAGAGAGACAAAAAATATTTTTGCGTTCATCCGTCACAAAACAGTCTGAAACGGGCAAATATGTCAAATTTCCGTGGAAATGCAGAAAAAACAGACAAACATTCATTTTTATATAATAGAGAAGGAATATAATAGACCTTCCGTACCACACCCGCACGTGTAAATCGCGTGAAAAAATTCTAGAGTACCCCTTGACCCCTTAAGCGCATTGTATGTATTGATGGATATTTCACCTTAATTTGTATCCGTTATAACCTTATAGCCGTTTGCAAACCTTCACAGCAATGTAATAAATGGAATTGCATTGCGTCTTGCAGAAATAGGTGGACCTCTGAGATTCAGTTGCCGTGGTTACCGGCACGCATTCTTTCATTAATTTATTAAGTGAAATTAGTTTTCTGGGAATATCTCAAAAACTGTTGGTTTTAGGGCCTTAAAATATGGTTTTCGAGGGCCCTTTAGGGCCCCCGAGTTTCGTTTCTCACACTGAGGGGCTGAAAATGAGCTTTGTTTCACCCTTCTACGCCTATTTCAGCATGTATTTTAAGGGGGTAGGGCCCCTTTTATGAGAGGTACGGAGAAGAGTTACATCAATGATTGGTGTCGTGCCTCTGAAGGATATCTGTATCAAATTTTACGTTGATCCACTCAGCCGTTCTCGAGTTATAGGGGCACAACAAATTGTCCACAGACAAACAAACAAACAAACAAACAGACAGACAGACAGACAAAAATTTTATTTTTGCGCGCATCCATCATAAAACAGTCTGAAACGCGCAAATATCGCAAATTTCCGTGGAAATTCAGAAAAAACAGACAAACTTTCATTTTTATATATAGAGATAGAGATACTAATAAGCGGACAAGGTAGCTAAGGCATCCAACGTTTAGAATGAAGCACTGGTTAGGTAGGGATATTCGTCTCTCTTTCTGTTGCACGTGAGACATGTATCACGCTGTCATTTTCTAGCAATCCACTGTTGCCATATCAGTCGAAAATTTGTCTTTGTCGAAAAAACAGCATATTTGGGTAGAACTATGTCTTGCCGATCTTTTTTGTTCTATATTAGAACTTCGTAAACTTGATAGAAATGCCAGAAAAAATTAGATATCCATATTTAAAAAAACGATAAACTGTGTCCCCTTTTTAGTAAAATCGATCTTATATCATGTTGCACTGACTTTGTGATGCCTATTTTTCACACACGTGTAGCTAAATGTGCCGTCTTGATGTTGGATTATTGCAATATTTTATACTGGCAATATTACAATTTTCATGTAGGTAAAACTTCTGAATATTCTCTCATAACCGCATAGCAGCATTGAAAAAGTTCGTATGCTGCCAACTTTTCTATTTTTAAAGATAACCATGTCATGTCAGTTTGAGAGTTGTAGAGGAATGTTGGAAGAAGTTTTCTACCTGCTTACGCAGAGTGTAGGTTTAATTGTTTACACAGGCCGGGCTGTTCATTGACCGCGGATTATAAGAATGAAGTTTCGAAGGACAGCGTGGTGCAGCTTGCTACTCACAGCTTTATTACTGTGCCCTCCGAACTTGTATTTCAGTAGTTCAGCTGTCTCTATCTTGAGTGTGTGTGCAGCAGTTCTGTTAGATTCAACGTGTTGTATTTTACGTATTTCACGTACAACAATGGATAATTTTGTGAAAAGAAAGCGTGGTCAAGTGCTCACAAGGAGTGAAAAACAGGTCGTAATTAATGTGTTCAGTTATTTTAAGAATCTTAAACCTAACGAAAGTACATATAAATCATGAAAGGTAAGCCAATGAGGAGTATTTTCTTTAATAATGTACTTCAACTTTAACTGCAGTCGAAACTTCACACATTTCCTTGTGCTTGTTTTCTTTATGTTACATTCAGCATACATTATAGTTAATTTAATTTTGTTATATGTGTTATGTTAGCCTACTATTAGTATTATTATACAGTACTTAATTCAAGTCTTCGTCACTGCACAATCGCTGAATGTGCGGAAAGTGTACGCGAAGCGCTTTGTACTGCCTCCTCTCAAGGAGTGGCAACCATGTCGTAACGCGCCATAAGACCAATGCTTCATTCTAAACGTTGGATGCCTTTATAGACTTTCAAATATTATTTATAATAATCCTGTCCTGTTGAAAAGCGGAAATCATAAGTTATCCTTTCCATACGCCCTTTTTTCCCTAAAAAGCAGTGCCCCTTACTTTTTACTAATAAATGCACTTCCATCGGGACGTTACATTTAAACCATTAAAATAACCAATAAAAAACTGACATGGAGGCAAGCCACAATTCTTTTTTAAAGAGAGTAAATCACCAATAATGGAACAAAGAATAGGGAGTGTGCGAAATATTCAATGTTTTTTGAATGTATCCGTCGTAAGTTGATAATAATAATAATAATAATAATAATAATAATAAAGTGAAAGTGTACTGGAAAATGACAGCTTTACGTTGTACTTGGATCGTACTGTGTTGACCGACCAGTCAGCTGTGCACAACAGACCTGATTTGGTTCTTGTTGACAAAGGCATGAAGCACACTACCTTCATAGATGTGGCAATCCCAAACAGTGGCAACATTGCTAACAAAGCATGTTGAAAAGCTGTCAAAATACACAGGGCTTTCAGATCTGATAAGGAAGCAATGGCACATGGCACAAGTCAGGACAGTTCCTGTTATCATCTCCAGCACTGGCGTGATTCCCAACAACTTAAAGGAATCGCTCGCAGAGTTGAAATTATACCCAGGCCTTTTCAAACTGATGCAGAAAACTGTCATACTTTCTACGTATCGCGTAGTAAGGCTGTTCTTGGGCAATCAGGCCTGAAGGAGTGGGGGGAAAAGCCTAAAGCAACTAGCCTACTGAATGCAGTCACCAAGAATTTGCTCCTTATGATATATACGGCATCTGGGATTGTAAATGCTTTCTTTCCAGCAAATATGCTGAGAATGTGTAAACGCATGCGCAAAATAAATAAATAAATAAATAAATAAATAATAATAACTCCGCCAACCTGGGCCCCACATGGGGAAGCCAGGCTCTGCCTGTCACAAGCCAGGACAAAGGAGGAGTGATTGAGGAGTAACACCTCACAAAAAAACCTTGGTTCACCTGGCTCCGGGTGATAGTACCTTGTGAGGGCCCCTTATCAGGGTTACGGTGAAGACCTCAACGGCAATGATGGCGGAGATGATGATCATCAGTACGGCGGAATTGGCGGAAGAGGCAATCCCTCCCATGTGGGGTTGATCAGTTGGAACCACTGCCTTGTGGGTAGAGAAGGGATTCTCAAAGGCTTGGGGACCCACCCCGAGAGAAAAGGGCTCTGGGGCTTACAACCTCAGTTCTATTTCCGAAAATAGGATTTCCTGAAACACTTTACGCCAGCGAGACACTAAACCACAACTACAAAGGGGATCTTGAGAACATCAAGAAGGCTGAGAGAAAAATCATCCGTAAAATATTGGGCCCTAAACTCACAGATGATGGATATCGTCTGCAATCACACACAATCACAGAGAGATACTCTAACATCGAGTCAGATTTCCGCAAGCGACGACTGAGTTTCTACGGCCACATTATGAGACTGAATGACGACCGGCTAACAAAGAGAATATTGACTTACTTACGGAAACTTAAAGTGACAACAGTCTGGGTTACCCAAGTCCAAATTGATCTCGAAAGTGCCAACATCATACCAATAGACATAAGACGATCGAATGACATTCCGACATAAGATCCACAGTTGGGAAGTCACACATGAATGTCGACCAAGGAGACCAGGGAAAGGATGGACGGAGGAACGTCGAGTCCGACACAGTGAGATGATGAAGGAGTTCTGGAAGAACAAGAAGAACAGCACCAGAACATAATTTGCTTAATGTGATCTTTTGGGTCTAAACAATGTAAATAAATAAATAAATAATAATAATAATAATATTTCCCTGCAAGAAAGACATTATATCATGGAATTACAAATGACATGGTTGAGTTGTGAAGGGAGTATAATTGCAATATCTGGAAGCTGCAAATGTGTGTTTGTATTGAAGTTGTATTGTTTTTCCTTCAATCCGTATTCTGTACTCTTGATTGAGAATTAATGGACACACAGCCACCATATTGTCTACTATTGAAATACAATTTTATCCAATGGTAGACAATGCGCGGTTGTGGATCCAATACATCTATCCACTCTCTTCTGCACATATGTTTGGACACTATGATTGGCCTGAAAGACAAACTGCCCAATGGACGACTCACCTTGTCGATCAAACTGACGTCACACCATCACGTGACATTGTTTACATTGCGCTGCTGTGGGTGCATATGTCATGCAGTCGAAGTTAAATTATGGGTTAGGTATTTGTTGTTATATAAATAAACTAGCAATCCGCCCCGGCTTCGCCCGGTATCTTTACCCAGCGTAAGCTTAAAAGGCTCACGGACGGCAGGTCCCAGACGTAATTCAGAAAAGCCGAGGTGAACAGCGAAACTCCAAACACATACAGTACCGGTATACTCTTCTCTGAAGTCGTAACTCGACACGACTCGACAGTCTGATGCTGGCCGAAGCTGGGGTGATAGGCACGCTCCGAAGCTAGTAATTTAAATTTCTACTGAATGGAGATTGTTGGAAAAAATGAAAATTTAAAGGACTCAAAGTGGGAGAAGTATTAAAGATAGAGATATGCTGTGGTGGACTTTTTTGTAGAATTTTACATGCTGAACAATTCTTACACTCATAGTATATAGATACTTTTAATGGTTTACCCAGTGTAAACTTTGAAGGCTCACGGACAACAGTTTGTTTTTTTCGACTCGATTAACTGAAATCATTACTGTTCGGCTTCCTTTGGTTATAAATTAATGTTTATCTACAGTATCCTTCTCGAGAAATTCTTTACAGAATGGTGAAAACTGCATCGAAATCCATCCAGTGGTTCTCGAGATTACCCGGGTTTATTCTACGATAGAGATAATAAGCGGGCATGGTAGCTAGACTTTCAAATATTATTTATAATATATGAAGATTCCTGACCTGTTGAAAAGCGGTAATCAAACGTTATCCTTACCATACGCCTTTTGTTTCCCTAAAAAAACCTTGTCCCTTACCTTTTACTAATAAATGCATTTCCATCGGGACGTTACACTTAAACCATTAAAATAACCAACAAGAAGTTCCGTGACGAACTAAAGAGCCTACTTTTCTTAAAATTAAAGGTCCATGGCAGTGATTAATCTATATGGATCTATCTATAATAATGAAGAAATTAAGTTGGTAATATCGAAATTTCGAATTAATTCGAAATACTGTATACCTGGCATAACGTAGCCTAATAGAGAACTACAGTTGGCAGCCCTGGTGACTGAATATATTCTTAGTTCCATCTCTTAAGGTACAGAATACAAAATTTGGTTGAAGTCCAATGGATAACATGGACGTTACATGCAGTTAAACATTGGATCTAACAGCGCGCGTAAAAAAATGTTGGCAACAATGACATACATGTATTGGTCAGAAATAATCTGAAATAATATGATCTATTGTTGTGTCAATTTTGAATGAAATCCATTAGTTAGTATAGAAGTTACATGCATTTTAAAATTGGTCTTATCAGCAGGCTTAGAATCATGTTGGCAGCACTGACGTTTATAAGTTACTCCAAATTAATCTAGAATGTCAGGTACTATACGTGTGCAAAGTTTAGAGCTGTTGGCTTGCATACTTTCTGATATATTGATATTAAGAAAAACGAATAGAGACAGCATTTATTAACAGTTGGCAGCCCTGGTTGCCCCTAAGAATGCGCATAGTAATATCTGTTATGGTACACATTGCACATAAGAAATTTGATTGAAATCCAATTGATAGTATAGAAGTTACATGTATTTAAAGTCAGACTTCTCAGCAGGCTTAGAATCATGTTGGTAGCACTGATGCATATAACTTACTCCAAATTAATATAGAATGTCAGGTACTATACGTGTGCATAGTTTAAAGCTGTCGGCTTGCATAGTTTCTGATATATGGGTATTTGGATTAAAAAAATTGAGAGCATTTATTAACAGTTGGAAGCCCTGATGGCTCTTAAGAATACACTCAGTCATATCTGTTTATGTACGCATAGCACATACGAAATTTGGTTGAAATCCAATTGATAGTGTAGAAGTTATATGCATTTAAAATTTGGACCTATCAGCAGGCTTATAATCATTTTGGCAACACTGCCATGTATGGCCTCCTAGAAATTAAACTGCAATGTTATTATCTATACGTGTGCCAATTTTGAAATAGCTCCCGTTCATACCTTCCAAGATATCCAACATGGAGCTCAAATTTCAATTGCGATTTTTCAGCAGTTGGTAGCACTGACATCATTATCAAATATGGCCGTGAGATATTCAGGTATAGATCTTTACTCCTACTAAATTTTGTTTCGATTGCTGCAGCCGTTTAGGAGTTGTTAGGGGGGGGGGGGGCACACACACAGCCAGCCAGACGGACGGACAGACAGACAGACACACATTTGCCCGATCTCATAAGTCTACTTTTTCCTCATTTTTGCAAAATGTGAAAAGTAGGCTAAAAATCTGACACGGAGGCAAGCCAAAATTCTTTTTTTAAGTGAGTAAATCACCAATAATGAAACAAAGGATAGGGAGTGTGCCAAATGTTCAATAACGGAAAATCAAGAAGATTTGTAGACTGTATAAAACTTATTTTTAAAATTTTAAGGGTTATAAAAGAAAAACGATTCAAACATGAAGATGCCACTGAAGAACCTAATGTGGCCCGGTATTTTTTTTTTCTCCAGGGCCCATGATAGCTTATCACGGCCCTGCGTTGTGCATCTTCCCAGTGCAAACACAGGTCAAACCAAAAACGTATTTAACATTTAGGGTTTCCAAATCCGCCACAAACATGACTCGTCCAATGTCTCACTGATATTCTTACGATGCAGACAAGGGTTAATCATTGACAGTACCACACACCAAAATAATAATAATAATAATAGCAATATGGAAAGAACTAAATCAGGTTTCATCAATCAACAATTAATCACCAACTATGAGAATATCGCTCAAGTACAAACATTTAAATATTTAGATGAAATTATTGGATCAGCAAGCTAACAGAGAAAGAACTACAAAACTACTTTTTTAATTCATTCATTTATTTGCAATGGGGGGGGGGGGGTGTCCCCCGGTGGCAAATTGGATATACATAACAAATATATAATTATGCATAACAATTCAATACCGTAACAATTATGCAACAATTAAACTGGAGTATTTACACAAATAGTCAGTCTTTTCTTGGGAAAAGGCTCTAAGACTGCGGCAGGTAGAGAGTTCCAGTTATCAATGGCACGGTTTACAAAAGAAAATTTACCATAATTTGTTCGCTGTGGTCGGCCCTTAACTTTGAAAGGATGATCGCTCCTACCCATGTAAGTGAGCTTTCCCAATCGTTTGCTAAGCTCACCCCATGCTGGTTGATTTGTATACGTGTTGTACATAGCGCAGAGTCTAGATTTCATCCTCCTAGCCTCCAGTGATCCCCACCCAAGTTTCTTTAACATACGGCTTACACTGCTCCTGGGATTAAAGTCACTGAGCACAAATCTAGCGGCCTTTCTTTGTACCATACTTGGAACAGATACATTAAAAGAACTATATCAACAAAGACAAAATTAAGCCATTATAACACAGTCGTTAACACAGAAGCTCTGTATGCATCTGAAACTGTTACACTCACCGGCAAAACAAAAACGCAACACTTGATTTTTAAAATTAAAACTTACAGCCGCAATGGCAAGCCGTTCTTCACACAGACGAGAAGAGATTCGGTCTCAGATCGCCTGACGGAAGAGAAAGAGTGTGGAGGAGGTTTTGTCCTGTAACCTTTTCCTCCAGGACTGCATTCGACGGAGGTTCTGTCATGGCCTGGGCTGAGGTCAGTATGAATGCCAGGACTGAACTTGACCTAATTGAGAATGGGACTCTAACAGCTGACCGGTACATCATGGATGTCCTTGAAAGCCATGTTGTATAACGGAACAAGTTAGATCTGAACCATCCGATGCGCAAGTGCGTCCAGTTGCATTACGTCATCCCCCCGCCTGGATTCTTTGTCAACCAGTGAGCACATACTTCGTCACGCGCTGGTTAGATGTTGCCAAGTAGTCATTCTTCCCAACACCTTGGCAGGGTACAGATGCTGTCAAGACACGCGAAGCAAGACTGAGCAGCTCTGTTCTTTGACAAGCACGGCAACAAGCTTGCTGTCAGGAGTGTGTGAAGTGGGCGCGCTCTCAGTTCATTACCACCAATACCAATGTTATGTCACTGAGAATGCTCCTATTCGATACTTTATGCTTGCATAATATAACCACGACGAGCAGCGAGCAGCCCCAAACAGTTGTTGCACCAAAGAGGGGAAATCGCATTTGCGCCTAGTGATCCCACTACTTCCCCTCCTAGACGAGACTTCGCCATGACAGGCCAGGTCTAACTTGCCACGCTTATACCATTTGCTCCATTTGTCGGGGATGAATTTTGCCTGATGCATGGCAACGCACGAGCACACACTGCCCGACGTGTCCAGCAGTACCTGCATGTGATTGGAATCTACGCACTGCACTGGCCAGCTAGGAACCCTGACCTCAATCCAATTGAACATGTTTTGGGATATGTTGGCCAGAAATGTTCGGCAACTTGCTCCTGAGACTCTCCAGCAACTTCGGGTGATGCTGCATGAGGAGTAGGAACGCATCCCACAGGAAAGCATTTCACGAATCATCGCAAGTATGGCAGAGAGGTTACGCGAGGTGATTCGTGCTAGGGGTGGAAATACCCGTTTTAAGTGTACAGTTCTTGTGCCAGTACCCAAAGGAATATATTAATTCTGTAATGGTAAATTTTGGAACTCAGATTAATATTTTTAAACGGCTATGTAATTTACTCAAAATTTAAGACTTTTTCACTTTTTTCTTATTCTAGAAAATTAAACAGATCTTTTATTTGAAGCAAGATTTGGCAAATATTGAATAAAAATGATCAAAAAATAAGAAACGAAAATACCCAGGAAAATGTTAGGTCCAAAGTGTGAAAAAGGCATTTGGATGAAAAAGAAATCACATGAAATTTATCAAGTTACAGAAAAAATCACAGATACCATAAGGAAAGGGCGGTTACAGTTTTACGGACATCTATGCAGTATAGAATAGATAATAACAGGCTAACAAAGAACATTTTGAAAAATCAAAACGACTGGCTGAACGAAATCAGTGAAGTCATAAATGAAATTGGTTGTCATGAAGAAACCATTCAAGACAAAACACAATTCAGAACTTTAATTCACTAACACAAATGTTATGAGAAGCCCACCCGACAAAATACAGGATGGACAGAACAGCGTAAAAGGGAACACAGCGAGAGGATGAAGAGATATTGGGAAGGGAAGGGGAAAAAAGCTAATATGGATTTTTCTCGCGACTTTTCATCTAAGTGCTGTGATACTTGGCACGGTTTTACTTCATACAAGCCTTAATATACTGACGTCTAATTCAATGGAATTTTATGACAACTTAAAAAAATGTCGGCTGTGCAATTTTATCATTTTAAATGATTACGTCGACTTCGCTGGGGTCTGGCGTTAAGTTACGGTGACGCGACGAAATGTACCGAGAATGCCTGAGGTGTGTGACGTCATAGTACTGCTTGAGCTTCTTCCTTTCCCCGCTCGCTCCGGTGAGCGTGACGTCATCCAGCCAGCTACCTCCTTTGACCTTGGTTTGCACTTGCTTTTTCTTATTTTATTTTTGCTAACGGACCTTGATTTTACGCAGCATTTGTAGCATTTAAAATGATATGAAGTCTAGTCTTTCAGACTGACAATCAGTGTTTTTTAATCTCGTTTCCATTTCTGGGGTCCTAAGTAAGATCAGTAGGATTTATGAAAAGAGGCTATATACAGTAGTTCTTCATGGAACTACTTGTATATTTTAATGTTGCAAATCTTTATTAGAATCATAACATCACTTACAGTTAACTTTTAGGGCAACAGAATTCAATGTTTAAGCATTTTATGTTCGATGTATCTCTTCTTCATTAGCAATTTTCTTTTAATTAGGCAATATCACAACACATAGACTCCATATTTATATGAAACAAGCTGTACCCGGCATGCGTTGCAATGCCAATCAAAGAAAGTGTTGGCGTTGAAATTTTGATTCTTGAAGTGCTTTTGGATACACAATATGTTTTTCAATTTCCGTTAACTGCCTCTAAGCTATCGTAAAATGGTTTTACTACTTTAGAAACATTCGAGGGAGCATGCACAGCAACTCACCAAAGTTTCACCGCAATCGGATGATTGGCATATGAACGCAAACGGGATTTTGTTCAAACGATTCGTGCGCTGTCACTCATTGGTTGAATCTACTCGTGCGCTACCTATTGTGAAATGGATTTATTAAGTCGAAAACCTTCTCTGGCGTGTACACAACAACTCATCATAAGTTTCATCGCAATCGGATGAACCAATACGGGACTTTGTTTAAACGATTCATGCGTTGTCACACATTTGTTGAATCTACTCGTGTGCTACCAATTGTTAAATGGATTTACTACGTTAGAAACGTTCACATGAGTGTACACAACAGCTCACCAAAGTTTCTTCCCAATCGATGAATGTTATAAGATCGCATACGGGATTTTGTTGAAACGCTTCGCGCGTCGTCAATCATTTGTTGCATCTACTCGTGCACTACCTATTGTGAAATGGATTTACTAAATCAATAACCTTCCCTGGAGTGTACTCAAGATTCAACAAAGCCTCATCGCAATCGTATGATTGGTATATGAACGCATACGTGACTTAGTTAAAACAATTGTCGTGCCATCGCTCATTTGTTGAATCTACTCGTGCGCTCCCTGTTGTAAAATGCATGTACTAAGCTAAAAACCTTCCATGGTGTGTACACAACATCTAACCAAAGTTTCATCGCTATCGGTTGAATGGTATATGACCCCATACGGGACTTTATGAAACGCTTCGCGTGTCGCCACTCATTTGTTGAATCTACACGTGCGCTACCTATTGTAAAATGGATTTACTAAGCCAGAAACCTTCCTTGGAGTGTACTCAACATCTCTCCCAAGTTTCATCGAAATCGAATAAATGGTATGTGAAAGCATACTGTAATTTATTGAAACGCTTCGCGCGTCGTCACTCATTTGTTGAATCTACGCGTGTGCTACCTATTGTAAAATGAAATTACTAATCCTGAAACCTTCCTTGGGGTGTACTCAATATCTCACCCAAGTTTCATCGCAATCGGATGAATACTATGTGAACGCATACGGGACTTTATTGAAACGCTTCACGCGTCGTCGCTCATTTGTTGAATCTACTCGTGCGCTACCTATTCTAAAATGGATTTACTAAGCCAGAAACCTTCCTTGGAGTGGTGTACTCAACATCTCTCCCAAGTTTCATCGAAATCGAATGAATGGTGTGTGAACGCATACAGTACTTTATTGAAACGCTTCTTGCGTCGTCACTCATTGGTTGAATCTACTCGTGCGCTACCTATTCTAAAATGGATTTACTAATCCAGAAACCTTCCTTGGGGTGTACTCAACATCTCACCCAAGTTTCATCGCAGTCGTCTGATTGGTATATGACTTAGTTAAAACAATTGTCGTGCCATCGCTCATTTGTTGAATCTACTCATGCGCTGCCTATTGTAAAATGGATTTACTTAGCCGGAAACCTTTCCTTAACTGTATTCAACATCTCACCCAAGTTTCATTGCAATCGGATGAATGGTATATGAATGCATAACAGACTTTTTTGAAACGCTTCGCGCGTCGTAGCTCATTTGTTGAATCTACTCGTGCGCTGCCTATTGTAAAATGGATTTACTCAGCCAGAAACCTTCCTTGGAGTGTACTCAACATCTCACCCAAGTTTCAGCGCAATCGGATGGGTGGTGTATGAACGCATAGGAGACATACACACCCACACACCCACATGCATACTATCACGTAACATTGATTTTTATATATATAGATATGTCACTCATTCAGAGGGTTTCTATGGGACAAGAAGATCCCGCGCTGATCTCACAAAATCCCTCCACTGAATTCTTGGCAGTTGTCCACATTCTCTACAAAGTTTGGAGATTTCATTCTTCCAGGAACTTCGGCCATGTACCACAGGTAGATAATAAATTAGAGAGATATAAGTAGGTCAACTTTGAATCGGACCAGTAAAATTTGTGAGTTCCCATAATTGGAAGATATTATAAAGTTTCTCAACACAGGGTGCTTATCAGAATATTTGAGACGTGGATGTCAAAGGATATGTAACAGCGTATTATTGTGACAAAAATGTAAAGGGAGTTACGTACTTCGAGTAGCAGATTGGTTACTAGGTAAGTAAAGTGTTCTCTAGAGTACCAGACGCAGACGATATACAGTAGCCTACTTACAGGCAGGTAAGACCTCAAATCTACGCTAGAGGCAGTGGCTTCGGTGGCGTAGTTGGTAGCATGCTCAACTGCTGTGCCCAAGATCGCGGGTTCAAACCCGGCCGAAGTCGTCGGATTTTTTAAGAGCGTTGAAATCCTTCAGTATGCCTTCCTTCGGAGGGGAAGTAAAGCCGGCGGTCCCATGTCATAGATTTATGACATGTAAAAGATCCTTCCGCAGACTAAACTTGAGTGAAGCTAAATTTCTAGGTTAGATTTCGTTGGACCGCTCTATCCAAGTTCCAACGTTCACCACTAGGTATCATTGACATCTGGTAGCGAAAGTTGGAACTACTTGAAATTGAACGGAACTTGTAGCTCACCCTATGGATGTCTGCCTGAAGCAGCTACAGCATCTGGAGAGCCGAACATGTCCTTGGACACTCCCGGCACTAAAAGCCATACGATAAATAAATAAATAAATAAAATACGCTAGAGGCAATAGGTAAAACCTCAAATCTACATTAGGGGCAATAAGTAAGACTTCATATAAAATTCAGGGGTGGAATAGTCCTCTGAAATCTACGAGAATAAAATTCAGGGGTGGAACAGTCCTGTGTTATCTAAACTGGAGGCAACGTGTAAGACACCATATACAATTCAGGGGTTTCATTTACCTTTCAAAGGTTTCATTTACCTTTGAAAGGTAAATGAAACGGCACTAGGAACGCAGTGAACAAATTGCTCCAAGTCCTCTTCTAAATATGACCCCAAGTTATATTTTAATTTGATCCAAGTGAGCATGTAACATGTGTACTCATTCCGCTACCCATGAGTTTAAAGTTCTCAAGCATAGTGGAAATAAGCTCTTTGTAATTCTCAGCTTTCATATTGCAAGGAATCCATGGATCACTGCTTTAAGGATGTACCATTAGTTTCTCTATTTGAGGACCGACAAAAATACCAGCTTTAATTTTAGTTTCTGGAAATTTAGGAAAAAAGTCTTTAAATATTGAAAAGCTTCAGAATCTTCACGAAGAGCTTTTAAAAACTTCTTTATAAGGCCTAATTTTATTATTATTATTATTGGTGCCTTTATTGTGGCGAAGTTAGGACTCTAGGCCCTCTCTTACTCTTAACCACACACAATGCAACTTACAACTTAAATACTAGGAAAATTTAAATACTAGAATTAAAGTGGCAACTGAGTGATATTAACTAAGCTATACAAATTACATATATATGGAGTTTTAACAAAGTTTTGCTCTGTTCATTCACTTACACATTCATACACAAATTGTTCTAGGTGGCCTGCGAATTCAAGAGGAAATCTTTACATGCACGTTTGAAAGTTGACAGGGATGTACAATGTTTAACGCCACGAGAACAATTATTCCAAATTCTAGTTCCTGACACGAGGAAAGAGTTACTGAAGGCAGATAAATGATGTAGAGGAATTGCAATTATAGATCCAGATCGCGTGTGACAATCATGAAAGGAAGAAAGAAAACGAAAATTACAAGAGAGATAGTGAGGTGTACTTTTATTGAGAAGTCGATAGATGAGTGTACATATGTGCAGGTTTCTTTGTTGTTCTACTTTTAGCCAGGAAAGTAGATCATAAAAAGGAGACACATGTGAGGAAAATTTTAAGGAGAAAATAAGTCTAATGCCGGAATTTATATGCAAAGTTATTTATCGTTGCGTAAAGTACAACAGCAATCTTTATTAATTATGAATGGTGTTTTTGGTTACTGTTCGATGTAGACAGTCAGAATTTGTGCATTAAATAATACACTCAACACAAAATGTTTTGTTTGTTGACTTGTATAATTCAATTAATATGTGCGATCGTAGAACTTCTTCTTCTCCTCCTCCTCCTCCTCCTTCTTCTTCTTCTTCTACTTCTTCTTCTATGTGTCCTGCCCAGTCTCCCGGACGTTGGCGATCAATGTGGATAGTGTTTGTCTCTCTTCTGCAAGGCGGTAGAGCTGTTCAATAGATCTTGTTCCAGTCCAGTCTTGAAGGTTCCGAAGACAAGACGTCCTCCTCCTTCCCGCTTTTCGTTGACCATCAATTTTGCCTTTTCAAATAAGATGTAATATTGTATATTTTTCACCACGTAACACATGACCCAGGTATGCAATTTTCCTGCATTTGATGGTGGTCAGTAGCTCTCGTTGAGAATTTGCCCTCTGCAGTAGCTGGTCATTAGAAACATGATCAATCCAAGAGTCTTTCAGCATCCTTCTATGAAAACACTTTTCCAGAGCTTCGAGCCCCTTAATGATGGACGATTTCATAGTCCAGGCTTCCACTCCATAAAGCAAAATGGACCAAAGAAAACATTTTACAATACGCTGTCTTAGTTTTAAATTTAAGGCATCGTCGCACAATAAAGGCCTCATTTTCTTAAAAGTTGAACTTGCCATTTCTATACGGGTCTTAATTTCAACTAATAGGCTGGTACGTTTCACCTACTTGCACATGCAAGCACCCATTTCAGAGGCTCGGCCAATGAGAGACGGTGTTTATATACAATCCAAAAATATTTAAAAACATAACTTTCAACACAAAAATACCTTTTCTAAAAGAGAGAACATATTATTAAACTTCTTCATGCTTTTGGGAAATTGCCGTGTGATAATAAAATTCAAAATTCTAAACGTTTCGAAAGAATGTGGCCCAAGGATGTGTGTCAATGAGCTTACAAAACTAGAAAAATTCCCCTGTTCGTCACCAGAGAGCAGACAGAAACTACTGTATGGACCTTGGTAGAAAAACGCGCCATATTAATTAGAACGGCGGACAGAGTTGTAACGAAGGAAAAGGAAAAGGGGGCGGGGAAATTGAGACTCCTCGAAGAATGAGGATGTCCAAATAAGGAGAAAGGGCGGCGGGAGGAAAGGGATGGATCCATCCAATGTTCATACAGTAGTTTCTGGCTGCTCTCTGGTGACGAACAGGGGAATTTCTCTAGTTTTCGTAAGTTCATTGACACAAATTCTTTGATCAAATTGTTTTAATTCTATTGAAAAAAAAAAAGATACGAGCCTTACAGTAGTCGCATATGATGTGTAACATCTGACATGTTATCCTACACGTAGGCTATACTACACAGCTTAGACCTTCTTAAGATGTTAATTTACGCTCCGTTTTCATACTGGTACTATGATGAATGTATAGATTGAATTGGAGATATGCTACTGTCACACTAGTGGCGCAGCGGTCAAGCTGATAGTCTCTCACCAAGGTAGACCGCGTTCGATTCCCGGTCAATACATGTGAGATTTTCGAATTGAAATGCCATGTCCTGTGGTTCGCATTCCACGTAAAAGGGAGGTACCGTGGATCATGATCGTGAGATTAACGGTCACACAAAACCACAAGCTTCCTTCCTTCCTTTTACATGCATAATTCACAATAACAAAGTGACACACAACGTCGACTGTACTCAGAAATACTGTGTGCACACTCCTCAGTAACTATAACATTCATTATTCTCAAGGCTCTCATACAATTCATCGTAAACAATCAAAACATGGCTTCCTACAATCATGAAATGACCTAGTCTCACAAATGATGAAAATACAGCTTTTATTCCACTCATATAACAACATTCTGTTATGCATTTAATATTTGATTACTCACCCACAGTTAGACAATAATGCCGCTTACTTAAATGTCATTTGTCGTCTTTATTTTATCATACACTTAACAACATTAGTCTCAAGTTTTCACGTCCTACCCCATGTGATATTTAACCTTGAACGTGAAGCTTCATAAACTGCTCAATGACAAATGAAAGTCGGTGAAACATTTGCCACTGTGCTCATCAAGCCAGTGCCTGCTAAATGCACTGCCTACTTTATTACCTACCATAACATTCTCGCGCTACAGAGCACACACTGCCTTGTTTCCAATACACACAATTTCAATTGTACAAAAATCACGCTGCCTTTGCATGGTACCACTGCCAGCTAGTACATTTCCGTTTGATCGATCGAGCGGACAGTGCATACTTCCGTTGTCCACCACTGCCAGCTAGTACACTTCCGTTTGATCGATCGAGCGGGCAGTGCATACTTCCGTTGTCCACCACTGCCAGCTAGTACACTTCCGTTTGATCGATCGAGCGGGCAGTGCATAATTCCGTTGTCCACCACTGCCAGCTAGTAGACTCCCGTTTGATCGATCGAGCGGGCAGTGCATACTTCCGTTTGATCCACCACTGCCAGCTCGATCGTACCGATCCACTTCCGTCCCCAATTTTCAAAATCACTCCCACAAAACTATCCAGTAACCGAGCGGAAAGATGTTACACATCAAAAAAAAAACTGATAGTCAGTCTGAAAGGCTAGACTTTATATCATTTTAAATGCTACAAATGCTGCGAGAACTCGAAGTCCGTTAGCAAAAGAAAAAGAAAGCAAGTGCAAACCAAGGTCAAAGGAGGTAGCTGGCTAGATGATGTCACGCTCACCGGAGCGCGCGGGGGAAAGGAGGAAGCTCAAGCAGTACTATGACGTCACACACTTCAGTGCATTCTCGGTACATTTCGTCCCTTCACCGTAACGTAACGCCAGACCCCAGCGAAGTCGACATTAATCATTTAAAATAATAAAAGAGGCAAGGCTCCTCTTGAAACGTTTAGAATTTTAAATGTTATTATCACACGGCAAAATCTCAAAATCATGAATAATTTTCATAGTATTCCAGGCCATGAAAGCCTTAATCTACACATAAGAGAACATATTACTTATAATATCTGGCTGGAAGAAATACATTATTATAACATGGTATGACATATGACATGCTCTGGTTGTGTTAATGCACATAAATTCCAATGTCAGTAAGCTGCAAATGTGAACACATCAGCTCCCAGGACGCTGGAGTTTCTTATAATCCGTAGACGATGGTGTTGAATGAGAACTAATGAACACACGGCCACACGATCATGCATTATTGAAATACAATTCTATCCAATACTGCACTATGCGTGGTGGTGGATTCAATATGTATTTCCACTGTCTTCTGTAACATAATATATTTGAATACTATAATCGACCGCTTAAAGTCAAACCATGCAATGCATGACCCACATGTCTCTCTAACTGACGTCACACCATCACGTGGCATTGTTTGCATTGCCCTGCAGTTGGAGATCTTTGGGACTGCAGTCAAAGTTCAGTTGGGTATTTGTTGTTAAAAAAAAGAAGAAAAAAAAAGAAAGAAAGAAAGAAAACCGTTGTGCATCTTCTTAGAGCAGCAAACATATGCCTCACAAACCATGTACCGGTACATGGGTTGTTTTTTAGTTTTGGCACCTTAGTTATAACTGGATTAATAACTCACTCAGATGGTTCCAAGTTTCACAGGCCCTTGTTGCGTACAACGTGTTCCCAGCGATGCGGAAGTCGTTGGAACTGCCCAATCTATTGATCGTAGGTAGAGAGCGCTCGGCAGCCTGCTTAACGTCTTCAATGGTACGGAAGCGCTGCCATGCTGTTCCCCGAGGGCAAACCGTTAATGCGGCGTACTATTATCGTTTCTGCAAGACCATCTCCGAGGAGCTCTGAGAAGGAAACGGTGCCACCACATGGTTACACCGCCCATCGTTCTGCATGACAATGCTAGGGCACACACACCAGGCGTTGTGTTGGCATTGTTGGATCGTTGGGTCTGGGAGGTCCTCTATCACCCCTCACCCATATTCTCCCCACATCAGTCCCTGCGACTGTGATCTCATCCCGAAGATGAAGAGGACAATGACGTTAAGCAGGCTGCCGAGCGCTCTCTTCGTACCATCAATAGCTTGGGCAGTGCCAACAGGATCCAACGACTTCCGCATCGCTGGGAACAGGTTGTACGCAACGGTGGGGACTACGTCGAGGACCTTTGAAACTTGGAACCATCTAAGTGAGTTATTAATCCAGTTATAACTAAGATGCCAAAACTAAAAAACTAACCCGTGTATTTAACGTTTATCATTCATTTACGGATATAAACTCATCAAACAACCTGCGAATTATTCCAATTTGTTTTATTGCTACTAGATATAAGGAAACAGAACCCCTCCCCTCTTTCTCCCCTAGGGGGCGTGGTGGCTCAGCGGTCTAGCTGTATGCCTCTCACCAAGGCGGTCCGGGTTTGATTCCCGGTCAATGCATGTGAGATTTTCGAAGTGAAATGCCATGTCCTGTGGTTCGGATTCCACGTTAAAAGGAGGTCCCGTGGCTCATAATCACAAGATTCACGGTCACGCAAAACTACAATCTTCCTTTTTCTTTCGCCCTTATTCGGAGATTCTCATTCTTCGAAGAGTCTCAATTTTTTCTCTCCGCCCCCTTTTCCTTAGACTTCCTTACTACTCTTTCCACCGTTCTACTTCCTCGGGACGTCGCACAGTGTGTCGAATCGCAATTCTAGGTGGAAAAAATTAATAACTTCTTTAATACTGGTGGGATTCTATTAAAAGTTGGCAATATATCGTTTTCGAGGTCGCTTAATTCATTTATGGCATCGTCTGAAGTGTACGATCTTCGGGGGGTAAATATATAGGGGAGAGGGGGTAAGGGGAGGTGTAAAACATGACCAAAAGCAACAAAGGATCGTCCATTTTCGGTAGTAAAAATCACGATATGGATGTTTACATTATAGTTTATGACATTGGAAAACATAATCTTTAAAACTGGATAAAATATGAATAACGATGAGACTTGCAGTCCAGCATTTTTGTTACGCCTTATTTGAGGGAATAGACGAAGTCACTGTATGTAAAATCATCCAGATTAAAAACGTATGTTAAATTGTTAAATTGTTCTTTTGAAATCTTGCTGAATTTGTTTTTTTCCTTTGTTCAAATTCTCCCCTTATTTGTGAACGAACCTGCCATACCTTAAATGGAATTCTGTAACCGATGTTTTTTTAGAATGGCTTTATCCACGAATGTAATGTCGATAAACCATACACGTAGTTATTGACATTAACACTTCTAGACAGCATTGAGTTCATTTCGCTAGGCTTCGCGCCACAAATATAGCAAACTTGAGAGCGTGGAGTATATGTCTAAATATTGCAGATTTTTTCATCTACCATGGTTTGCAGAAATCTGTGAATTACAGTCCAATTTCCAGCCCGAGATGGCGTCAGCTCTTTTATTTGGTTTTCAATTAACTCAACTTCACGTTTGACCATTTCAGATGTTTCCTTCCCAAAACGAAATATTATTGGCCAGCAATAACGCATTGACGAAGGCCTGGGGTTTGTCCAAATTTTATTGGTTTCATTCAGGTGCAGTGTTAAAGGAACAAAACAGATTACAAACAAATACGCATCTGTGTTACTTTGGTCCTTTAATCTCTGTTTGTACAAACTGTGACCTGAACGTCCGTCACATCCCCATTTACTGCATGGAGGAAAGAAAGGAAGGAGATGCCTTCGCTGCGCTACCTAGCGTAAGCTGTTGAAGCCAAACGGCTCGCCCACTTTGTTTGCAAGAAAATGGCTGTCCCTATGCTTAAAGCAGTAAACCACTCCAACTAGTAATGGATTTTAGTGACATAAACCTGCAATGACAAGTCAAGATTTTTTCTTGGATAGGCAGAACACACTCTGTACATCACGGTACTTGGCACAAATAAGCTGCGTTATCGTTTTAAAAGCCAATTTAAATATAAATATGAGAGCACCTTTGCGAGGCTGGTTTTGTAATGAAGACGCGGCAAATCGTAATAATACGCTGAAACACTGATTAAATTGAATACAGGTGTCTGAAGATGCGAGTTATACCAAAGAAGGAACATCTTGGGAATTAATGATGCCGAACTAATTACGGTATTTACACCAAATTGAGTTTTATGTTCTTATTGGTGTCGAGGCATTCATCAGTTTTTAGGCCTAATTTCGAGCACAGCCACTTTCACTCATTGGTCGTACACATTTTGATATTCAAGAATACGAACCTCAAAATTAATAAACAGAACAATTAAAAAAGGACGCATATTTGCACAATAATACGGTATAGCCTATACGTTTCGGTACCGTACGGTATTTTCTTTGTGGGGGTAGAAACTTGACGATTAGCCTCGAATTGATTAATTACGTAGGCCTACCGTAATTATTGACCGACAGACGTGTGATAAATTGGGATTTGCAGAGGAATGATTTTTATTTTTTTGGTATATAGGGTAGGCCTACACATGCTGAGATTAGAATTGAAGAGTTTTTTTTAATAACTTATCACTACTGTTATTACGTTTCCAAAGTTGCGTAACCGGAGCGCGATAAAAACCAGGGCCAAAATAAGGTTCAGCCATGCACAATGCCTCATGCAAGTCACAGAACACCGAATACGAGTTAAGGTTACGCCTACTTTGGTTGCAGCGCTTGGCTTCACTCAAACGAGCTCAGGGCATCTCCTCTTATTCTTTCCTCCATGATTTACTGATAAGGGTGGCAGAGGAGTCAGTACATTGCACAGGCAATGTGTCAACTAAGCGTTTTACCGTTAGATCTAATATTGCCTGTAACTTTACAGTAGCTGAGGTATCGCTAATAGTCATATCTTCCTCCACAGGATAACACGCAGCTTTAGCTCTCTTTAGAGCGTAATATGAGGGTTAAATGAAATGCCCTAAATCCATGGCACGTTTCCTCATTAATTTATAACCGTACGAGATAGACTTGGTGTCAACGTACAGTATAACGCTAACGCTTCATACGGTGTAAATGGACGCTTTTCCTGCTCCTTTTTGTGAGCAAATAGAGCCTTCTTAATTTTTGTGCCTCTTGTGCCTCACGATGTTTGCTGCATCTCTTTTCCCGTTTGATCGAAAAGAATCTTCAGCAGCAAACGCTACTTCCTCCAAACTACGCGATTCGGTAATATCACAAACTTTTTGCTTCTTTGTCTTGGCGGAACAGTCCTTAAATTCCTTCGGGACACAATTTGTTTTCGGATCATACGCTGGATCGATGTCTTCTTGTTCACTGGAAACGATGAAATCCACCCCATTTAACCAATAACCGAATTTTTCCCGGAATCGCTGTACTCTTCTTCCTGCACTCTCCCATTTTTTGTTACTATTATGGGATATCAACTTAATTTTATTTCTTACCTGCTGAACCTGAGTGTCGGTAAGAGATGTAGGATCAAATTTATTCGTAACATATTGAAATATGACGTCTGTACGCCCCTCTTTACGACAGGACCGCCACGCGTTGAAAAATTCTTCTCGCGGTAAAGCCCACATAGTCACTGAAAATAAGAAAATAAACCATGATGCACATTCGTGCGCAACCAAACCACTACAGATCCTGAATCTACACACATCAAAAAAAGTTTTGCATCACCTCGGTTCCCAGATCTCCGGCATATAGACGTTGACTGTGTATATTGTATCCAAGATACAGTCCCTTTGACTGTTCATAGATGTCACTAAAACTGCTCAAAGATGTAAACAACCATGCATGAGCAGGGCCTATTAGACGGAGGGGGTACGACAGCCGATCAGTTCCAGTCATTCCACCAGGACGAAGGTACGCTGCTCATGTTGTCTGTAGTTCTACCATGCCTAGAAGGTCAATACCGCAGTTCGATCGCGTCCGCATTGTTACTTTGTGTCAAGAAGGGCTCTCAACAAGGGAAGTTTCCAGGCGTCTCAGAGTGAACCAAAGCGATGTTGTTCGGACATGGAGGAGGTACAGAGATACAGGAACTGTCGATGACAGGCCTCGCTCAGGCCGCCCAAGGGCTACTACTGTAGTGGATGACCGCTACTTACGGATTGCCGCTCGGAGGAACCCTGACAGCAATGCCACCATGTTGAATAATGCGTTTCGTTCAGCCACAGGACGTCGTGTTTCAACTCAAACTGTGCGCAATAGGCTGCATGATGCGCAACTTCACTCCCGACGTCCATGGCGAGGTCCAGCTTTGCAACCCCGACACCATGCAGCGCGGTACAGATGGGCCCAACAACATGCTGAATGGACCCCACGGAATTGGCATCACGTTCTCTTCACCGATGAGTGTCGCATATGCCTTCAACCAGACAATCGTCGGAGACGTGTTTGGAGGCACCCTGGTCAGGCTGAACGTCTTAGACACACTGTCCAGCGAGTGCAGCAAGGTGGTGGTTCCCTGATGTTTTGGGGTGGCATTATGTGGGGCCGACGTACGCCACTGGTGGTCATGGAAGGCTCCGAAACGGCTTTACGATACCTGAATGACATCCTCCGACCCATAGTGCAACCATATCGGCAGAATATTGGAGAGGCATTTGTCTTCATGGACGACAATTCTCGACCTCATCGTGCACATCTTGTGAATGCGTTCCTTCAAGATAACGACATCGCTCGACTACAGTGGCCAGCATGTTCGCCAGACATGAACCCTATCGAACATGCCTGGGATATGTTGAAAAGGGCTGTTTATGGACGTCTTGACCCACCAACCACTCTGAGAGATTTACGCCGAATTGTCGTTGAGGAGTGGGACAATTTGGACCAACAGTGTCTTGATGAACTTGTGGATAGTATGCCACGACGAATACAGGCATGCATCAATGCAAGAGGACGTGCTACTGGGTATTAGAGGTAGTGGTGTGTACTGCAATCTGGACCACAAATGCTGAAAGTCTAGCTGTATGATGGTACAACATGCAATGTGTGGGTCTCATGAGCAATAAAACGAGCTGAAATGTTGTTTGTGTTGATCTCTATTCCCTTTGTATTTAAAGGTTCCGGAACTCTTGGAACCGAGGTGATGCAAAACTTTTTTTGATGTGTGTACATTAAATTTCCTATCGAATGACGTTCAAAGTAAAATGGCACTTTGAGGCACTCTTCATCATCATCATCATCACGTTTTTCAGTCAAGCGACTGGTCTGCCCCTACAATGAGTCTTCTCCACGTTGTTCGGTCTTGTGCTGTCCTTTTGACCATTTCATAATTTCTTAGGCCAGAGCTATGTAGGAAAGATCTCATGAAAGTGTTCCGTGGCCTCCCGCGAGGGCGTTTTCCGGGTATTTTGCCTTCTAGAATGTCGATCATCAAGCCACCATGTCGTAACCTGTGGCCAAGCCAGGTGGATCTCCTTCTATATATCTGGCGGATCATTTGCCGTTTTTCCTTTATTCGATCCAGCACCGTTATGTTGGTCATTTTCTCTACCCAGCTGATCTTTTCCATTCGGCGCCAACACCACATCTCAAACGCTTCTAGTCGTTTAATGTCACCTCGATTCATTGACCAGGTCTCACTGCAGTACATTGCAACTGGCCATATGTAGGTCTTAACCAGTTGTTTTCTAAGGCTGAGGGACATCGAGCGTTGACAAATTAGAGAATGCTTTTCACGGAATGCCTGCTTGGCCATGGCTATACGGCTCCTGATTTCAACTTCACATCGTAGGTCTTCTGTGAAGATCTGGCCAAGGTATTTAAAACGATTGACCTGTTGTACTGGTTCTTTATTTATGGTAATATTTAGTTCGTGTTGATGCTTACTTATCACCAGAATCTTGGTCTTCTTAAAATTGATTTTCATTCCATATTCTGTAGCTGTATCATTTAAACATTGCAACATGTTTGTTAATGTATGCGGATTTACTGCAAGTAATGCCAGATCATCAGCAAATTTAATATTCTGGATAAGTCTTCCACCAACTTTCACTCCCATATTAGAACCTTTAAAAGCCCACTTAGTTATAGCTTCAGCGAAGGCATTGAACAGTCCAGGGGACAGCACACACCCTTGTCGCACACCTTTGCGGATCTTAGCGGGTTCTGATACGTCATTTCCAAGCCGAACAACAGCAGTTTGATTTATATACAGATCAAATATTAATCTGATTAATCGATGGGGACAACCTATTTGATTCAGAAGAGGAAACAGCTTGTGCCAGCTGACTTTATCAAATGCTTTTTCGAAGTCCACAAAGCACACGTAAAGGTTTCTGTTTACACTTAACATATTTTCTCCAAGGCATCGCAAGGACCCGATAGCATCACGTGTAGACATATTCTTTCGAAAGCCAAATTGAGAGTTGTCTAGATACTGTTCGATGTATATTTCCATCCTTTTCCTTAAAATCTGCAGAAGTATCTTTGATTCATGAGGGATGATACTAATGGTCCGATAGTCACTACATTCAACTGGTACAGTCTTCTTTGGAATTGGAATGATGATGCTGGTGTAAAACTCCTGAGGCCATTTACCTTCTTCGAAAATTCTTGCTACCAATTTGAATATCCATTCAAGTGTACTATCCCCACTATTCTTGATTAGTTCGGCAGGAACATTGTCAATACCTGGTGTTTTACCCATGGATATTGATTTTAGAGCTTCATCGAACTCTGATCTAATAATTCTATCTTCTGCAATTGGCCTGTCTTCCTCGCCACGTGTTGGCAAAAGGAATGGAATTGGTTCTGCGTATAGATCTTCAACATACATCCTCCAGTGTTCCTTCTTGTAATTCAGGTCTGATATAGGATTCCCATGTGTATCACGGAACTGTCTAGTGCGGAATCCTTTTTGTTTCTTAGTAGTTTCCCTGATCTTTTGGTAGGCTAAATCTGTTCTTCCTTGTTTTTGCAGAAATTCGATCTCTTCGCATTTTGACTGCCACCACTCCATTTTCTTCTCCCGACAGAGTCGATCAATCTGGTTCTTTAGCATTCGGTAGTTATTTCTGCCTACTTCTGAAGAGTCGTTTTTAAATTTTCTTCTTTCATCCATCTTTAAGAGAATGTCCTGTGTGATCCATGGTTTGCGATTCACTCTTTCCACAAATCTCACATAGTCTTCAGCAGCCTTTTCGATGGAGAATTTGGCTATTGACCATAAATGATCAACGAGGCACTCTTAAAGTAAATAATTTATTTAATGCAGGAAGCTTGTATTAAACATACATTTGAGAACACATACCTCTTTTTACTATTCCATGAGCAGCAGAAGACAACACCTCATTGAACTCACAAGAAACACAACGTTCGGTTCACTCTGACACCTCCTATCAAATGAACTGATAACTGCCAGGAAGACCTTTCAGCACCAAACCCTTCCTCCTGCGCACCAGACAGCGGAAAAGAAGACCGAAGGTCACCTTCTAGTTTGTTCACTATCGAATGAGCCAGTTTTCGCTTTCATTTGCGGCAGTGAATTTTTTCCACCTAGATATGGGATTCGACACACTGTGCGTCGCGTCGCGCGAGGCAGTGTAACGTCGGATCGTGCGCGGCGGAAAAGACCGTTAAGTATTCAATATCGTTTGATTATTTCCATTTGCTATATATTATTGTTAGGTCGCTTTCTTTATGTGCTTACTCTCTATTTGCATCGTTCAAAGGATACATTTTATTTATTTACATCCAAACAGTGCTTTAAAAGAATACAATAACTAATGCGGCGTTCTACTTAAAAACACACATAAAATACAATGGAAAGAGAAGAACAATCACAAAAGCAAACTAATTTAAAAAAGTACAGATCAATGTACGAGTAATTTACAACTTTCAGTAAAAAATATATAAAACAATGTTACAGCTTAATAATGTATTTTTTTTATTACTGGGAATGGTTGTGCACGGAGTACCGAATTGACATACAACTGGCTGATTACAGCAACTGAGTAGCGCTACCTGGCTTTAAACCGTAGAGGGGGGGGGGGGGGGGTGCGGGGTAGAGGGGCCTGTCCTACAACAAGGCTAGATAGAGTAACAAAAGAAGACCGCGGCGCGACGCGACGTCCCACAGTGGTCCTTTTCCACTATCTGGGTGCTCAAAATGTAAAAAATAAATGTTATGTATTTAAATGATGTATGACGTTTTTAGGATCAGTAATGTCCAATGACCTCCGAACTGTCCCTATATGTCATATTTGTTCACCCCCTGGGTAGTGAGAGACCGCTGATGTAGGATGTTTTTAATCGCATCCTCAGCTGGAAGCGGAGCTGATTATTTGTGTTTTAATCTTGTGCTTGTAAAGACGGGTTTTTGAGCTATCTTCGTCGTTTGACACTGGATATGACAGACCAAGGTATGCTCTTTCTTTATTGAATTTGCAAAATCGTATACAAATTACTGTGTTTATGTGATAAACGTTTGAAATTAGTGACTTTTGAAATATATTTTATCCTTCTTCTATGGGTTTTTAGATCCGGAAATTTGCAATTGTCAACCATTGTTGAAATTCGTTTCATTATACTATAGCCTATACCCTCTTCTGTTGTCTGTATAAAAACTGCTTGCTACTATTTGTTGCAAATTTGATTTTTTTCTCTCCTTTTAGTGCTGTCGGATGGAATTTCGCGGAAATAACTTTTCGATGTTTGGCGCCATGCAAGTGGGATAGTGAAAGAAAGTGATGTCTTACTAAACTATTTGATAGAAAATACTAATCCGAAATCCCTTGGACAGTCTGTTGAAGATATTGTGAGAAAAAAAAGGATTAAATTTTCCGCGCAACTAAGAAAAAAGTGAGTTGCAAGTCACAGGACATTAAGCAAGTTTCAGTCGTAAAATAAAAATTGGCTGGAAGGGAACATTGGATGGCGCTCATATAATAAAATCGTCCCTCGTCCCCATAGGTCAACTTTCAGAAGAGGCCCAAGAGGCCCTTAATAAATCCAGCAAATTCTTCCGTCTGTGGAATACGAGAAAATGTACAAGGAAGCAAACAATGGAAGATATGCTGAATATGCTCTTGGTGTCATCTGATCCCCTAATAAGTAGCCTGAGAAGAAAGCCACAAAAGACAAACGACCCAATTCCTTGAGGTTCTAAGTGTACTACAAGATCCGGTATCCGAACCAGTATAGAGAAATGGACTAGTATGATTTAAAGAATAATATAAAAACACTTTATTTATTACGAAGTGCAATATTTGTATACATTATTACTTTTTTGTCGTCCTAATTTTTTCTTTAATCGAATAGATGTATGGTATTTCAGTTTAATTCTGTACACCCCTGAAAGATCATATATTGTGTTAATTAATGCCTTCCCTTCTTAAGTGCTTCGTTGCACCACAAGTTTAGCTGTGACAAGAACCAGATGGAAGGAACGGCATGTGTTTCGCCTGACTCATAATAATAATAATAATAATAATAATAATAATATCGTATGGCCTCGGGTGCCTGGTGCAAGCTTTGTTAATTGACACCCAGAGGGTAGCTTGCATGTCGAATTTCGTCGCTCCTTTGAACGCTATGAAAGTCAAGGAGGTTAGATATCTAAACTCCTTGACACTACAGCGCTTTCAAGTAGAGAATGGAGGAACTTTGTGTTGGCGGAAAATCCCGAGATTAATTTTGCCATTGAACACGGCCTACTGAATTCAAATGGGTTCTTTAACATGCCAACAACGTATGACATGAGTGTCGTGATTTTTGTCGCCTTCAAAAATCACTTACCACGACCAGGGGCGAACCTGCAATCTTGGGGTTGGTAGTCCGACACTATAACCACTCACCCACCGTGGCAAGCCGTCTGACTCATGAAATCGCATTTAAGTGACAAGTTAATTTATTACTGTGTTAACCAGAGATATAGAGATTGTGAGGACAAGGGAGATTAAATATGTTTTGTGTATTCATGCACAGTATTTAATTATGGTTACTAAAAGAGTTCAATTGTTATTACTGTACGTACACATCAAATATTATTTTGTAATGTAGTGCATTCTTAAATGAAAATTAGTCTATTGTGGCATAATATCTGTAATAGTTCAATTAAAATATCAATGGATTGTTTGCAGCTAGGAGTCCAACATAGCATACAAATTGTTGCTGATTTATTTTAATCTGGAGTATTTTTCAAAAACCTGAAGTCACAAAATCACCTACACTCAGCAGCATTAAGGAAAGCCTTCATCCAGTTGAACATTATTAATATTATTGTTATTATTAAGACAATTTTAACCTCAATTCTTCTAAATAAGATTAAGAAAAATGTTTAATATACTTCTGAACAGTTATTTTAAGGTTTATAGACCTCTTCCATATGCAAAGGAATTTTGCCCGGCCAGATAGGCTAAAAGGGCCACTGTGCGACGTCCTGATGGTTAATATGGCGCGTTTTTCTACCAAGGTCCATGCAGTAGCTTTTGGTTGCTATCTGGTGACGAAAAGAGGAACTTCTCTAGTTTTATTAAGCTCATTGACACGCATTATTTGGCCACACTATTTCAATTCTATTGAAAAAGGAGGCAAAGACCCTCACGAAACGTATATGAATTATATTTCTTTTACTTGTATTTTCACATGGCATAATCCCCAAAATATGAATAATATTGTACCCGGGCCGTGAAAGCCTTAATCTGCTCCTACCATATGAGCAATCTACTTGTACCCATTTCAGGGGCACACACCTAATGGAGGGATGGGGTTTATAAACAGTCTTTCAACCCAAAATTAACATTTCTAAAAAAATATATAACCTACAACTAATATTATCATTTGGCTGGAAAAAAGATATTATTATAACATTGTGTAACAAATGACATACTCGGGGCGTGGCAATGTGATTGTTAAGATTATAATTCCAATAATGGAAGCTGCAAATGTAAATGATTCAGCTTCCAGGACACTTGAGTTGTATTGTTTCCCTTTTTGTCTGTATAGACCAGGGGATATAATTATGTAAACAAAGAAAAGCATTGAGCAATGTAAGACTTGTGGAAATATTAGGATGATCATGTTGCCTAACATGTCAGAGTATTTGGGCCAAATCGCAGTAACTGTTTGTTTGTGATCAGCCACTTTGGTTGGTTAGTTGGTTCCTCAGTAGCCCCGTTTACTTTGGGTGTGTGTAGAATCTGTCTGATAACCAGTGTTAATTGTGATGACTGTATTAGTGCGTGTTATCTGTTTTTAATTCAAGTAAGGACTGCAGAAATGAGTGATGCAGTAATGAAGTCTCTCGGTCCATGCATAGTGCAGGACCAAATACATTGGTCGGTCACTCATTCACTCATTCGTACAGGCCGGACGTTTGTTTTAGACGATTGCCCTTGACCTTGAAGCGTGCGGGTGATCCTACATACACTCACTATCTCACCCTATCGCTTCACACTTGTCACCACCGATCGGATGAAATGGAATTCCAGACATGAGCAGACAGTACAGTCCAAGTCGAAGTATTATGTGGCAAGGAAGTACACGTTACGTAGTTGCGAACAGAACGTCATTATATTTGCCAATGACTGTACTTGACCAGTAGTGTGAAACAGCGTTGTCAATCAGCGGACCGCTTGGGGCAGCTGATAAAAACACAGGTATTGTAGTAACTCGCCTCCAGGCTTCCATTAAGATTTTTCACTCGTCTAAAACAAACGTCCGGCCTGAAACACCACAGTGATTTGAGCAACGGCCCTATGTTAGCAGTATTGGAATAGAAAGGAATACCAGATATCACGGCGGGCTGTTGACAGACCCTTCTCTTCTCGCCTGACCCTTCCCTGCTCTTTCACCTCATCCCGCAAGTTCACAGAGCTTGGACCCGAGCAGTAGGTTATGGCTTGTTTACATTCCCCCCCACATTTTTGCTGATGGGGGTAGTTGTAAGCATGAAATTGAGGAAATTTTAAACATGTTTTATGGTGGTCCAGCGTTACCTTTTGTATAGTTCAGTAATCAAGATGCCAAGGAAGTACATTATAAAGAAGCCCCCACCCAGTTCTACAGTGGAAAATTTGCAGAATGCCGTCAGGGACGTCGAAATCCGTAACTGCAGTTATCGTGAAGCTGAGGAAAAATATGCTGTTCCAATATCTGTTATAGTATATCACAGGATTAAAGATTGGAAAGTACCAACAACCAAAATTGGAGCTGGAAGAAGCACAGTTCCACATACAGTAGTGTTTAGTACTAGATGTTTCATTTCTACAGATACACCGTAACACTAAATTTGAAGTTTACAAAGGGGGTAAATGTAAACAGGTGGGGGTAAATATAAACAACTAACTTAATTAAATGATAAAATAGTTAATACATGTATCTTAAAACACCATATTTAGATTAAAGAAAGGTGTAGAAATAAGATTGTTTTTTTATAATTGATCCTAAATAGTACTGGGGACTTTATGGAGTAAAATATATCCAAGATAAGTAGAAAGTGTTTGCAATTACCCTGGTCTACCCGATTGAGAATTCATGAACACAGGTCCATACCACAATCTCTCGTTGAAATACAATTACATCCAATGAAGTATCGTGTACGGCAGTGGATTCAATGTCTTTCCACTGTCTTCGGCAACATTCGTTTGAACCTCTAAACAAACACATCCTTTCTTTCTAACTGACGTCACACAAACACGTGATATCTTACGCTCTAGAGGGGACTGCATTATTTTTTTGCAGTAGAGGTTAAATCAGGATTTGGGTATTTTTGATTTTTAATTCGTTGCCAGAAGAATCCCATGCCGTGCCGCACGCTATCTGTTTTAGAGATTTCCAAAACCTCCAATCCCTGCCTCATTGACGAGACCGTCCATTGCCATTGCCTTACAATGAATGTAGAAGTTAATCATTACAAATCAGGGAATTGTTACCAACACAAACCAAAAAATCAATTGACAAATACACCACCACATGACACAGTTTACAAAGCACTATTGCGGGTGACATATGAGACTAAAAGGAAAGTCATTATGTGCAATCATATGCTGTACAGAGCGTTTCCCCTAACTTGGTGACCTCTAATATTTTCGAAATGATGCAATGTGAAAAAATCTACTTGCACAGAGAAGTAGGTACCCGTTTCAGGACACCCACATAATGGAGGGATGGGGGATATAAACAGTCCAATAATACATGTTGAATCAAAATCAATGTTTCTAAAAAAATATAACGTACAACTAATATTAACATTTGGCTGCAAGAAAGACATTATAATAACATGGTGCAATAAATGACGTGCTCGGAGAGAGGCAATATGATAGAAAACATTATAATTCCAATATCTAGAGTTGTATTGTTTTCCTTTTAGTCCGTATACCGTTTATCATCTAGCCTTACAGGATGGAGCCGCGTCGTGTATCGGCAGCCTTAATCATGGGCACGAGTTGGTGCCCGTACTCAAACTGACCGTTATTTCCAGCCAACAGCCTGACGTGCCTGCTTGATCTGCATTGTCGTCACTCTGTTCCCTGATTGGTCCGCGTTCCAGCCAGTCACGCGCTAAGAGAACTTTCCATGAGTTGCTAAGCCTGAATCCTGTAAGTTTAGATGATAAACTAGACACTGGTCGTGAAAGCCTACGATCCGAACTTTATACTGTTGATTGTGAATTCATGAACACACGTCCATCGGTCTGCGATCCTGAGGAATACAATTATATCCTCTAGACCACAGTTAATGGTAGTGGATTCAATATGTCTTCCCACTGTTATCTGCAACATACTGTATACATAGCGTTTAGAAGAGAAAGTGACGCGACTTGTGGAGTTTGTATGGTCCAGCCGCTAGGTGGCTCTAGTGTCGGCTAGCGCTGAGTGAGGACGGTATCAATACAAGCAGTTGAATGTTACTTTTCAGTACTTGAATGTTATCAGCTTACACTACGTTGTATTAGACATGATGATCCAAATATAAAATTGTCCGCATTGAGTATATAAAACGCTGACGTCCGTTGTGTTGATTATGAAATATCAGATTGCGTCATAGGTTCATATAATAAGGAAATCAAACATTCCGACGGGGGTCAAAATGTAACTGAATGTGTGAAAATCGTATAGCTACAGACCATTCACTACTGCACAAATAAAGGAAATATAATATAATACAGTATAATGACTAAACTCACCCATATAAATTATAGCTCTCAGTTGTCCGAAGCTTTGGACAGCTTACGCGATGATTTTCCAGACTTAGAAGTTGACTGCTCTTTCCTAATTTCTTTCGTACGAAAGAAAAAGCGCACTTCATGAAATGAAAAACGAGTTTTCCAATAAGGTCCAGTTTATGTTCCATACACCATCAAAAAATCACGGCCCTAAAACAATCTCATCAATGCTGTCCTAACACTCATAAAATATATCAACCCACAAATTTGAAAGGGAAGATAATTCCATTTCAACGACTACTTCGACCTGTAAAAGAATGTTGAAGACACTGTCAGACGGTTGAGTTATGTAACTAAGGGCATTTATTGTGCCAAAGTCCTTTATATTAGTGAAAGTTGCAGCTGTTGTGTCCGATGGCCTTTTCACTTTGAAGGGTTGTTGCACACTTCACACAGCAGATCCCTTTCCTTAGTTGCTTGACAATATACCCGGCTAGATAGTGTGGGACTGCACCAGGCTTCAAACTCCATCTCATTCTCGCCATTTCGACTGTCTTTCCTTCTATAATGAAAGTGTCCGTTTTTATAAGGAAATTATCGGAGCAATGTTTGTCACATAGCCTGCATATGACTTACTTGACAATTTAATGTCTTTCCTCGGAATGGCCTTAGCCCATTTAAATAAATCATCTTCGGCTTTTGGAGGTCTAAAAAAGTGCCTACCTGTTGCAGATGACTTGTCGTATCCAGATCGGCACCCGGGAACAAAACAACACGGCATATTCACTTACACAGTTTTGTTTGACGAATCTTACCAGGTTATAATTCACTCGACAGCACAAACGTAAATAAATAAGTGTAAAGGCTTACAAATACTAAACACACCAGTGTCATAACGTATGTATTATTTCACTATCGCTTCTTGATCGCATACACTTTTCAACACCAAGAAATAAGGACTAAACACGGCAGCATTTCCATGTTTTCAAACTCGCGAGCGCTTAGAAAGTGTCTCCAGCCAGCCACAACCAACCGCTGCGCAGTCTACCGGCGGGCGCAGCAACTACCCATACTAAAGCACGGCCGACTGAATACGAGCTGCGCTCTATACCGGCCTTGACATTCCCAGTCAGAACCCATGTATAACATGTAATTGGAAAGTTTCTACTCGTTGCCGGTAGAGCGCACTCCCCTCCCATTATAGGCGCGATAAGGAATAAGCTGAACAGTACGTATATTAAATGTGTAATCTCAAGAACCACTGGATGGATTTTGATGCTGCTTTCAACATTCTGTAAAGGTGATCTCGAGGAAGATTTGTGTAGAAAATAATTTATTTATGACCAAAGGGAGCCAAGCAGTAACGATTTCAGTGAAAAGGTCAAAAAATAGCCTGGCGTCCGTGCGCTTTTTAAGCTTACGCTGGGCGAACCGTTAAAAATATCATTATATTATGAGTGTAAGAATTGTTCAGCGTGAGAAATTCTACAAAAAAGTCCGCGAGAGCATATCTCTATCTTCGATACATCGCCCACTATAAGTGTTTTTTAGTTTGGTCGGGAGGGGCATTTGGCTTGCACCTCGCCATTCTTAAATTACGTCTGACAGGAATTCCTTGCACATTCATAACTGTTCCCGGGCGAAGCCGGGGCGGGTTGCTAGTGACACTATATAATTATTATCATTGTAATTTCCGCATTATCAAAATTAAAATTATATCACAAAATAAATTAGCGTGCTAATAAATCTAAGAGAAATTAGACATACCTTGCACCTTCTTCGGGTACAAGGACACTACTCCAACACCGTCTCATTAAAAGGAAAGAGAGGATCAAAATTACAGCCGGGAACAAGTAGCAGCTAATCGTGTGTTGTGTTTTGTGCTAAGAGATCTTTCGACAAATTATCAGATACCGTGTGCCTTCTTTTTCACGAAGCAGCTGTCAGGACGGGACTTACATAAACTCCTGCTGGACGTTATTCTCGAGGTTGAACAATGCGGTTTCATAATTATAATAACTGTCTCTGATAATCACAAAACTAACACTACAATGATGAGGCATTTAGGGGGAGGGAATTTGCAACCAATGGTCAATCACCCATACGACGAGTCTAGGAATGTATTCCCTAGTTTTGATCATTGTCACATTCTAAAAAGAAACATTAGAACGCAGTTTCTGTAACGAGAGATGACTGATGGTACTGGAATAATTTTAGGGAAATACTTGTCATTACTATACACAATGCAAAAGGGTGAGATCGTCAAACCGGTCAGACACCTCACTAAAAAACACATCGAACCTACTAAATTTGAAAAAAATGAATGTTCGGCGTGCCAAGGAAGTGTTTTCGTCAGAAGTTATTGGTGCCATTAGTACACTAAAAGAAAATATAGGCATGCACCCGGAAGCGTACACATTCATGGACGCAGAAGCAACCATTTAAAAAAAAAATCGTTAATAAATGGTTCGCTATGCATGACGTAAGCATCACATATCATCATATTCAGTCTAGAAATCCAGATAAAGGGCATTTTTTCTCATTAAATGTCAGTCGCCTAAACTGGCTAGAGGAATATTTTATTTCTTACCTTGAAACTTTGAAAGCTGCTAGTAACGCTGCTAGAAAGGACTTCCTGAGTTCTGAGACTTACGAAGCTACCTATACAATTAATCACGGATTCAGCTGTCCAGTGCATAAGGTATCTTCTAAAAATGGGTAGAGGAAAGTCGCCAAATATGGGGAGTTTTTTTATTGGGCTCACATTAGACATAAGAAGGAACGGAATAATTTTGGTTTTCTCACCAATGTTAACCTCAGGCGATATACTATGTATATTACAAATATGGGCACGTTTGGTGTTGTAATACCCTATGATATTATTGTTAACTTTAAAAGTGCACTTTCCTCGTATTAGGCAACCGGGTTTCGCAATATGGGGAGGTGAGAAACCTCACGGTTTTTATTTATAATAGGTACACTGAATAGTATACCCTACTAATTAAAGCATTAATTCTGACATTTTTTTCGTGTGGCCTCCTGAGAGGCCGAGTGCAGGTCTTAGTCGACGCCCGTGGGCGACCTGCGCGTCAGGATGAGAGATGGAATGGATGAAGATGAATGAAACTGGGCAAGGATGTGGAAGGAAGCGGCCGTGGCCTGTTAGAAGGTACCGTCCCAGCATTTGCCTGGTGTTGAAAAATGGGAAACCACGAAAAATCATTTCAAGGACGGCCGACGGTGGGGATCGAACACACGCGTCTACCGAGTCAGCAGAGAGCTTGGCCCCATGGCCTAACGCTGCGCTTTAGCCAGCGTAGCCACTACTGTCGGTAATTCTGACAATGTAATGAAATCATGAACACAAATAGTACAAAAATACAAAAATGAATATTTTAAGTAAATAACAGTCCTAGTTTCCTGTTTCCGAACTTCCAAACCGTTCAGCAGAAAAATGCATAAACTTTAATGAAAACCGAGTGATTCTGATCGAATTAAACTGTAACGAGGTGCAAGGTATGTCTAATTTCCCTTAGATTTATTAGCACGCTATTTTATTTTGTGATATAATTTGCATTTTGATATTGTGGGAATTATAATGATAATATAATAGTGTCACTAGCAACCCGCCCCGGCTTCGCCCGGGAACAGTTATGAATGTGCAAGGAATTCCTGTCAGACGTAATTTAAGAATGGCGAGGTGCAAGCCAAATCCCCCTCCGTCCAAACTAAAAACACTTATAGTGGGCGATGTATCGACGATAGAGATATGCTCACGCGGACTTTTTTGTACAATTTTTCATGCTGAACAATTCTTACACTCATAGTATATTGATATTTTTAACGGTTTGTCCAGCGTAAGCTTAAAAAGCGCACGGACGTCAAGTTCCTTCTTCGACCTATTCACTGAAATCTAAAATCGTTACTGCTTGGCTCCCTTTGATCATAAATAAATTATTTTCTACAGAAATCTTCCTCGATATTACCTGTACAGAATGGTGAAAGCCGCATCAAAATCCATCCAGTGGTTCTCGAGATTACCCGTGATATCCACGAATCGGGGACTTTGTTTTACACTAAGTAGAGATAAGTCTTAGTCGTGCAATGGTTGGTTAACAGCGCTGTGTGAGCAGTTGAGTAACTAACATGATTTCATGAAAAAGGTCTCATTGTCTAGGCCGGTATGAGCGCATTCAGTCGGCCGTGACTAAAGATACGGCAAACTCGGGAGTCGGCACACTTTCTCTTCTAAACGCTATGCTGTATATTTGAACCTCTGCGCATTGGAGAACTCACTCTTCCTCTATAACTGACGCCACATTCAAACGTGGCATTGTTTACCTTACGCTCTAGAGGGCAACCTGTGGGACTGCATGTGTTTTCCAGTCGAAATTAAATTATTAGTTGGGTATTCGTAGTTAGAAAAAGAAAAATGAATTGCCGGTGTGCATCTTCTCAGTGCAAACATAAGTCTTAACAAGTAGTTCTGTGAAGAACTATACAGCCTACTTTCATATATCCCAGGGCCGTTCAAACTGTGGCCCGCCAAAGCTTTATCTCATTACGAATCAGGGAGTTGTTGCCAACACAAACCAAAACAATCTTAGAGTTATGTACTGTTACATGAAGATTATTGTGTACGTATAGTATTTAAACTTCAATCTCATGAATCACAAGAAGTAAAAACGAGATTTTAAAATTTCGCACAGCTGCCATCTTGTGGTTACGGAAACAATTGAACTAAATTAGATACCAGTTCATTACTATGTGTATAAACATTGCCTGTACCAAGTTTCATTGCATTTGGATCATTAAATCGCGAGTCAGGTCTATTTAAAATTTTCAAATTCGCTTGGCCGCCATATTCGTTTTGTAGTTAACCGGTTTTTGAAAGTCTTATAGATGAACTTCCAATAGTGCCCTTTATCTCCGTACAAATTTTCAGGGTGTTACCGCTAATAGTTTCAGAGATATACAATGCCGGTGAAATATTTCGCACAGCCGCCATCTTGAGGTTATATAAACAATTGCATGAAGTTAGATGTCGGTGCATTACAATGTGTATAAACGTATATTGTACCAAATTTCATTGCGTTTGGTTGGTTAAATCGCGAGAAACGTCTATTTAAAAATTGCAAATTCGCTTGGCTGCCATGTTGGTTTTGTAGTTACCAGGTTTTCAAAAGTCACATAGGTGAACTTCTAGTAGTTCACTTTATCACCGTAAAATATTCCAGGGTGATATCGGTAATAGTTTCGGAGATATTGAATGCTGGTGATATATTTCGCACATCCACCATGTTGGATTGGTGAGACGTAACAAAATTAGAAGGGCACGGTCGGGGTCGTCCGGAATAGTGCTATGAAATTACCGAGTTTCATTGAAATCGCTCCACGCGTTTAGAAGTTAGTATGGGGGAGACACACACAATCACACACACACACGCACACACAGCCAGACACACGGACAAAAGGTGATCTCATAAGCCTATTTTTTCATAAATGAAAAAAGGCTAAAAATCTATTGAAAAATACACTACCACATGAAACAGTTTACAAAGCACTATTTCGGGCGACCTATGAGACTAAGGAATATTGGTTGGTTGGTTCCTCAGTCGGTTCCTCCACCTGAAATGGTTTCAGAGATATACACAAAAGAAACAAACCGTAAACCCAAGTAATGTTTGAGGTATTGTGCCCTTCCAGCAAGAAATATGCAAATCACAGTATGCCAGCAATGCTCAATTCGGAATTTTCGGGGTTATGGTATGTTCTCCCACTCTGTGACTTACACATTTTGGATTAAATAGAGGATACACTTTCAAAATAAAATAAAACAAATTCAACTCCTATTTTAACACATTTAATTAACCAAAAATTATGGCGCTACAAACAAATAAGACAAATAAACTATTGACCAAATCCTTCTAAACTTGTTCCAAGTGAACAAGGAAGAGATAAAAATTACACAAACATTATATTAAAATACATGGTTTCATTCAAACCAACAACTCATAATTATTTTCACTTCCATAAAGTATCTATCTTAAAGTCCAATATAATCACGAGCTCTAATGACTCGATACTTTCCAATAATGACGGTGTCCTTCTTTCACACACCTCAATAACTATTTTATGAGTTTCTTCTCATCAAACAAATATATAATCATATTTAAAATACATATTACTTCTCTACTTAAATGTTTGGGCATTCAACAATGTTCTCCACGTTACCATCTCTCTCAAGTTTCACAAATTCACTACAGTGATCGGGAAAATACTTGTGTACTCCAGAGTTACAAAAGATTACTTGACAAAGTCAAAAACTATGATTACTCCCGGAATCTAGTTATCTTCATTGAACTCATGGAATCCTATATCCATACAACATTACACTAGGGATTTTATTTATTTATTTGTCTTATAAGACCTTTATCACATAAGAAAGCTACGATCTGAACTGACAAGCGGTACTTTCATCTACAAGGACCTCGGTTCAAATCCCGGGTCATTTACAACTTTTAAACACTCACGGTGTATTATTACTTCTCTCAGACGGTTCTTTCCGACCTAGCACACTTACAATAACAAGGGTTGGACCGTAATCACTTGGGCGAGATTTATGGCTAAGAGGGGAACCTCCCGCCTTGCCCACGCGTGGCAGCTATACTCAATGCTTTTAAAACAGATCTTTCTTTTCTTCAGTTCTCTGGGGAGACCTGGCGTTCCTTTCATTTACTTTCAACAACATTACTAGGTTCATAAACCACTTTCGTAACCTTGGCATTTATTAATTATGAAGTGTCATCATTGATTGGTAAGAGTAATTCACATACAACGACGAATACTTAGGGGCTTCAACAACTAGACGAGTCTGGGTTCGACTCTCTTAACATGCCTCGGGAACCATTCCCATACTAGAGGACTTATATAAATGCGACTTAGGGTCGGCCGTGGCCCATATTACCTGCGCTCATAATACCGTACATTTGCTCCCTATTATAATACAACATAACACACATAGCCCCGTGATCTACGTCACTATTGGAGGACTTTATCATGGCTCAATTACCGCAATCAACTGTCCCTCATAAGTAATCTACCAAGTACATTTAGATTCTACGCATTCCTAGCGTGGCAATTTACTCTACTGCGCTACATTGCGCTATACATTATTTTAAGGCCTAGCGTCTTCCAAAGAACTGATAAATTCACATTAACAATTGATCCATATCTCAATTTTTTTATATTAATCCTTTCCCTTGACAATAATCGCTATATTTTAAGAACATGCATTGACACCATTTTTTTATACTTTTATTAAGGCTCAAACGCTCTTACTTTCATATCATTCAATTTAATCTTTATTTATATTTCTTTTATTATTATTATTTATTACGCTTGCTTTTGTAACATTTGTCAAATACACTGACATTTTATTTCATACATTTCCTCTACAGGATTTATTCATTTCACATACCGGTAATTATTTATAATTTCTCAAATTTTATTTGTTCAGACCGCGCTCTTATTCTGTTATTTGTTATTCAGAAACATCCCTCTATCTCAAACTCCGGTGGATTGTACACAAACACTTTCCCAACACAAAACATAATGAAAATCTTTACTCACATGTTATAGGTCGGTCCCTGACCTTCCTTTTCTTGCGATGTTTCATTTTGCCCACTATTTCGTAATTACACCATCTTGTACAAATTCATTTCATGTACTGACATATCTTGACACACATTTAACTCGTATACATTTAACACTGATAACATTTTAAAATACACTGGTGTATTCGTTTAGAATACACGATAAAAACACTGAAAATATTATTTTTTAACACAAATGTTTATATATTTACACTTCACAGATTCTAATCACTAAGGCTGCTATTCAGCCTTTCACACGTGTTTTCTTGACCTCCCGTCTCCAAGGGTGAAATTTAGTAAATGTCGGCTTCCTATCTTGCCAGAATGTGAAAGTCTCGAACCATCTACTTCCTCCATGGAATAGTACTCCTTCAAATCCCGTTTCCTGACGATCTGCTATTATTATTGACTCGAACGGCTCCTTTCTAGACCCTATTGGTTGGTCTAGCGAAAGTCTATTCAGTCCACGGTCCCCCAGATAATCTATTGGTGACCGATTGATTTCTAGCAACTAATACTCCTCGTAACTTAGTGCTTTTTGAATAGTTCGTATGTTTCCTTGAAACAATGTCTAGAGTTTCCTCCTCCTTTCCAATGATTCGGTTCTCGAATTCCTATCTTTCCAGAATACTTTGCGAACCTTATTCTGTCCGTCCCTACTCGGGTTCTTTAAAGTTGATAGAATGTTTATCTCGCTGTTACGTTACTTCAATACGTTATGATCCTTTTGGTCGTTTAATTTAAGACCTATCGCCCTGGGCTCTAAGTTCGCAGCCTGCTTTGACTGTAATTACTGAACTTTTCACTGTAAACTTTATATTGTCGGAACTAAATCCTGTAACTAGAATTTTCCTAATTCTCCACACGGCGATACTGTAATAATACTTCTTGGCTACTCCTTACGGATGCCCGTTGGTTATCGATACCGCGACGCCCTTGGCTGTCGGATACTGTCTATACGGTGTGATAAAGCGTTTCCCCTCAAGGAATACTTGTAGAGTCTTCGGCGTGATGTAGCACTATGACGCCCCCTGGGCTATCGGAAACTGCATTCGATGTGTGATGCCGCAACGTCACGCCCCCTGGACGGACTAGTAACTGCATTCGATGTGTGATGTAGCCTGACGCCCCCCTCGGGCTGTCGGAATAACTGCATTAACGTGTGATGCCGCAACGTCATGCCCCCTGGACGGACTAGTAACTGCATGCGATGTGTGATGTAGCCTGACGCCCCCCTCGGGCTGTCGGAAACTGCATGATTGGTCTGGCTTGGCCTGGACTTTTATACTATTTAGTAAAAAAAGATAAAATCCTAGTCCTTTTCGTGACCAACTTTTGAACTAATTGTCGCACAATTATAAAAAATATATCTCCAGAAAGCTCGTCTTCCAAACGTAAAATGACCTCACTGCGCATGAAAATCGATCGTGCATTTCTGAGATATTAAATAATTTTTAGTCTTCAGCTGTGTGGGTGTTGCTGTTGATTTTTATTTCCCCACTCCTCGGACCTCGGTAATTCCCCTATGACGTATGGCTACGTTTGCACTTCTTTCCTGGACAATTATTAAAAGCTTTTTCTCCACACAAAAATCTCTCTTCTGAAATCATTCACAATGCTGTATTTATTTACTTACTTTTATTCTTCCAAATGGGTTAAATCTAATTATTCTTCTTCTGGCACAGTTGCGCTGTTGCCGTTTTAATGCAAGGTAAGGGCGATTTCCGAAACGTGTTCTCTGTCATACGCCTGGAACTTTCCACTCAGTCTATTTATACTCGTGACTGGCTCTTTATCAATGAGTCAGGCATGATCTCATTTCCTGGCCACCTGGGTCCAGCTTCTTACCCAACGTTATGCTAGCATCCTTGCACGAAATCTTTCTATGTTCCTCTAAAGACTGTATATTTCCTTCCTTCCTTTTACAAAAATACATGGATTCGACCCCCTTTGAGCCAATGGTACATGGGTTCAGTATATCTGGCAGTTTTGTACATCCTTGCACTGAGGGTAGTGAAAACATAAAGAGGTGTGCAAATTTTATTTGACTCGAGTAAAGAATTTACATCAGTCACAATTTTGTTTATTAAAAATCATTTTATTTTATTTGTTGGTTGGTTTGTTCTTAAGTTTAGGGGCTGCGACAACGCGGTCTTGTAGCCCCGTGTACTTTGGGTGTGTGTGTAGAATCTTTCTGATAACCGGTGTTATTTGTGATGACTATTAGTGTGTGTTATCAGTTTTTTAATTCAAGCCCGGACTGCAGACTTTGATTTTTTCAAATAGTTCCTACTTTAGCCACCAAACGCCACCGTCAACGACTACTAGTTCAGAACTTGGCTACTAGACTACACCACAGTCAGCTCCTGGCGGCGAACATAGGAACCTAAGAGCGTTGTTTATATTCTTAACTTATATAATTTTGCTTCACACAGGTGTGATTAGTGGAAGGTTCTTTAACACGCCATAAATCTATGACATGGGACCTCCGGCTTTACTTCCCCTCCGAAGGAAGGCATAATGAGGGATTTTTAATGGTCTTAAAAAATCCGACGACTTCGGCCGGGTTTTAACCCACGATCTTGGGCATAGAAGTTCAGCATGCTACCAACTACGCCACCTAAGCCGCCTTATATTATTTGTATTACCCTACTTCGTAATGTTTCCTCCGCTGTGGACTTACAACTTTTCCCATAAGGAATTGCATATGAAAATGTTCGAAATTGGAGATTCTGAGGAACACCTGAACTTGATCTGTGTTTTCTTGTGATCTTTTCTGATTGGCTCTTAAATACGCAGTTGGCAGTCAAGTCAACGATAAAATTGGCGACAGCCGACTACACGCTGCCGATTGTCAACTATCAACTACCGACATACAACTACATATTGTGAATGACACCATAAGAGAACACGGGTCTGACTTCAACGGCCGACTGTCAACTACCCACTACCGTCTGCCGACTGCGCATTGTGGATACAGCTTAAGCGCCGTCTAATCTTCAAGGGGTTTGTTGCTTTTTTCAGAGTTTGATGGCACTTTTTGTCTGGAAATCTTTCGAAAGATAAAAATCCGAAGATTTTAAGATGAGTAACATTACAATTTTGTTCGCAATTCCTTGCTAGAAGATGTCCCACATCGTGGCCAGCTCTGTTACAGATTTCCGTAACTTCCAAGCCCCACCTCATTGACGAGACGTTCATTGCCATCCTTACAAAGCATGTAAATGTTAATAAATATAGCACACGAAATTGTTACCAACACTATCTATCAAAAACAATTGGATAATATACCACCATGTGGCACAGGTTACGATGCATTATTGTGGGCGACCTATGAGACTAGGGAACGCAAACGCGTTCGCATTAGGAACTGGTGTCGTATAATAAACACGTCCGAATGTTAAAGAAGACATTTTCCTTCCTATTTTATCCAGGCTTAAAACTGGCAGCTTGACTATGGCATGGTTTAAAATGTTTACTCATATAGCAATTTTACAGAGCTCAAATGATGGTAATAATAATAGCCTAATAATAATATCGTATGGCCTCGGTGCTGGGTAAAAGCTTTGTTATTTGACACCCAGAGGTCAGCTTGCATGTCGAATTTCGTTGTCCCTTGGAGCTTGCTCATTGACACTATAGCGCTTTCTAGTAATGAAAGGAGGAACTTTTGTGTTGGCGGAAAATCCCGGGATCAATTTTGCCATTATGAACACGGCCTACTAAATCAAATGGGTTCTTTAACATGCCAACAACGTATGACATGCGTGCCGTGATTCTTGTCGCCTTTCAAAAATCACTTACCTACCACGCCCAGGAGCGAACCTGCAAGCTTGGGATTGGTAGTCCGACACGATAACCACTCATCCATCGTGGCAAGCATAGAATAATAGAAGCTGGGGGAACAAGTTCATCCGAAATTGAGAAAATAGTAAGTGAGGCTAGGAGAACAATTGGAGCTTAACATTCCGTTTTATGGAACAGAAATATTTTAAACAAAACTAAGAAACTTATTTACATTTCATTGGTACAAAGTATTTTGTTATATGGAGCAGAAACTTGGACGTTAAACCGACAGCAAGCAAACAAATTATTAGTAAGAGAGATGGAGAGCCTCCGTGGCTTAGGCGGCAGCACGCCGGCCTCTCACCACTGAGTCCGTGGTTCAAATCCCGGTCACTCCATGTGAGATCTGTGCTGGACAAAACGGAGGCAGACAGGTTTTTCTCCGGGTACTCCGGTTTTCCCTGTCAATATTTCATTCCAGCAACACTCTCCACTAACATTTCATTTCATCTGTCATTCATTTAATCATTGCCCCAGAGGAGTGCGACAGGCTTCGGCAGCCTCGCCGCTAGATGGGGGCTTGATTCATTCCATTCCTGACCCGGTCGGAGACTGGAAGCAGGCTGTGGATTTTCATTTCAGTAAGAGAGAAGGATTATTGGAGGAGGGCGACAAGAAAATCAAGATTGGATACAATCAGAAATACGAGATTCAGAGAAATTATGAAGGTAAAAAGATGTACTAGAAGCAGTTGAAGAAAGAAGATTACAATGGTTTGGACATGTGAAAAGGATGCAGAGTAGTAGAATTACAAATTTAATGTCTCATTGGCAAGCTGAAGGCAAACGGAAACGGGGTAAACAATGGTTGGGTGATGTAAAGAGAAGCATGGCTAACAGACGCTTAACCGAGGAAGATGCTGAAGTCCGAAATTTGTGAAGGAGTAGAATATTTTTGGGTTGAAGGAAAACTATTGTATTGTGGAATATTACTAAAAAGAAGAAGAAAATGAAAATATGTAATTCTATACAAAAAGAATGCAAAAAAAAAAAAGAAACTTACACAGGCATTCATTCACATTGCAATTAAAAATTCAGTATTTTAATATAACACGTCCTCAGACATAGTGAACAACTTCCAGAAAGATACCTCAAGAGACTTCGGAGATGTAGTTCGTGATAATTTTCAGTAATATAGACTACTTTTTTTAAATGTTGCTTTTTCCGTGCAATACATTTTCTGCAAAATTGAAAATTGTCCTTCAAATTCAAAGAACAAAAATAAAGTGATGCGTGTGGAATATTTTCAAAATATTAAAAAATAAGAAATGTATTGAAAACGTCCATTTTCAGTATTGATACGGTGCTGTAAACCTCTCTGGAATACCTGCCATTTACAAATGGCTGTCGAGAACATAGAGAATGGAGGGAGGTTAAAAACATCATACCTAGGTATAGCCTAGTACCTTACCCCTTTCCTAAAGATTCAAAGAATATTTTTCTGGCAAGAAATCTCATTACGTAGTTTTGACAGATATTTCACTTTTGGCTGCAAAATAGACATCATTATCACAGCATCTGAAAGATGAAGATGTAAATAAATAAGGTCCAAGGACACGGAGTTCACTTGCTCTTCTGTTGTTCTGGATACTCTTGATTGAGAATTCATGAACACACGGACATACATCAATACATTACAGATATACAAATCTACTCTGTGATGTATTATGTATGCCGGTGGATTCAATATGGCTTTTCTCTGATTTCTGCATCATTTGTTTCAACACTAAGATGGACCTAAAAAGCATATTTCAGACCAAGTTACATGACGAATTTATCATTAAGTCAGCAGAAAAGGTTATTAATAATTTACATTTCGCGTGGGAGCCACCTTTCTTTTATAGGTGATATAATTTTTAAGGTTACATCACTCTCCCTATCATACACCTTTACATTGATAGGTCACATAGTTCATGATGTACGATTAGATATAATTTATCTGATGAGATTAAGGTCATTGCACTCGCCCATTCATCTAACCTTAACAATCTGAACAATACTAGTAAAAATGAAACAATAATACCTAAATCTAACAAGAATACAATACCAATATACTGTATTTGATGATTATAACAAACAATGACGATGATACTAATAAAATAGTATTGTTAATATCTTATAGCAAGCTACTTATAATTATATCAGGAACTAGCAACCCGCCCATATTTCGTCCGGTTATCTTTAACGGTTTATCCAGCGTAAACTTAAAAGACGCACAGTCGGCAGGTTTTTCTTCGGCCAAGTCATCATAAACATTCAGAGATTGTACAAACTCCTCACTTGATGTTTCCATATCATACGCAAGAATGAAAACGTTTTATTTCAAAAGAAATCGTGGATTTATAAACTTTTTTAATTATATTTTCGGATTATGAGTCAGATTCGCATATTACCACTTTTTCAAAGTACATTAACAATTGGATTGGAAATTTTTGGGAATATTGAAATGCATGATTGACTCAATGATTGGTTTAGTTTAAAAGTATTTAAAAGTTGTCTCAATAATGTCACCTCAATAGGAACGCCGCGCATCACACATCAAACTTCAACACAGGCTCGACGTTTCCTCCTCAGCTCAATCGTCGCACAGAGCTTGAATGATAAACACTTTAAGAAGGCTCACTTTGTACCATTCGAACAATTAATTTTCGTTCACTGTTCAAGATATTTTCATAAAGGATCACCTTAAGAGCAACACACATTAATTCTGAAGATTGCTGATACAACAATGTTTCCAAAGTCATCTCAGCATCTTCATTTGTATATCCAACGCAATGTTTAGCACAAATTCATCAAAAGGACAAAGAAAAATTATGTTTTCAGCAACAGTTTACGATCAAGTTTTAACAAGCAAGAAACATTGTTTTCAACAAGAATTGATCAATTGTACTCTATAACAACTACAGTACTCATTATTGAGATTATTTATTGTTTTCATTTAATCTGAACATGTGCAACAAAGAAGTTTTTAATGTATTAATTGTTTTAATGTTTTCGAGTACGGTATTTTAGGTAGTCTTATCACAATGTTGTATTCATAACTTCATAGGCCTATTCACATTTCTTATATAATCACAGATGCATGTTTCTTCTATTATGTCATTATCCACTTCACATTTCACAGGATTTTTATCCAATGTCTCAATGTGACTGGTCAACAAGATTGATATAGGCTGATGAAGGGGCTATTTAAATTGTTAAGCCTCGAAACATGTACCTAAGAATTCTGTGGTAACAAACCATTTATTAAAGTATTTACTAGACGGAAACATGTTTTAAATACTTCTATGTTTAACGATGTCGAAAAGTAAATATTATATGTCAGAAAACTGTATCATAACGATAGTCATTAAAGTACTAATTTTCATTATGAACGTTGAACGTTGAAAATATAAGGCCCTGATCTCTAGATCGAATCTTCCCTCCTCTTCTCAAAACTTGGTGTCCCTTCTCAAAATAGCGCGAAATATCGGCGGTCGAATTCGTACAAAAATTTTACTGCTCGTATAAACTTCTTTCTTGCCAATGTTGAAACATGATAATTTTCTTCATAATTTAATGCACCCTTTCATTAATTAAAATCTCTTCTGTAATTATATACTGGTTATAAAGATATGAGCTAATTACTCAATTAGGGGGCTGTGTGCCGCAGTCGGTAGAGGCGCTGAGCTTCTAACTGAAAGGGAGTGGGTTCGATCCCCACCCAGGTAGTGGATTTTAGAAACATAACTACCAGTTTCGGAAACTCAAATAGCCCTGGGGTTCACTGTGCCTACACCAGAAATGAGTACCAGGGTAATTCCTGAGAGCAAAGACGGCCGGACATGGAGCTGACAACTCCATCCCATCTAGTGCCGATATCACAAAAAGTGGAAGCCTCTACCTTTCACTGCTTCCAGGGCCTCCATGGCCTGTACGGAGTTGGCTTTGGTTTTTACTCAGTTACTCCAATCTTGATTTCCTTATTGGTCAAAATGGATCACGTGGTTCAATCTGCATACGACCCTCTCTCTGTGACGTCAATCAGCGCGTGTCCGGTCTTTCTTCTCCCTCGCTGATCAGTCTACCTGACACGTTTTTTATGTTGGCGTGGGTCGCTCGTCTGCGGTCCTTTTATATCTCTCCCTTATCTTCAATTGTTTTCCTTTTTCATGCGTGTGTGGCTCACCCGACTACTATATCCTTTTGACAATACTTCTACCGCCTCTGGTTTATATTAAACTAGCAACCCGACCCGGCTTCGCCCGGGAACAGTTATGAATGCATTTCGTGATAAGCGGTTTTCTTTTTTCTTTTCAATGTCAATGAACAACGACCAATATCCGTTTTACGTCTCGGCATGATGGGTTAAAATCACTGACTGGACTATTAATTATATTATCATGGAGATGCATGTGCAACGAATTCTAGTCAGACAAGAACGACGAGGTGCATAAAACTCCAATTCCCATTCCGTCCTATCTTAACTTGTCCGTGAATTCTGCGGAACGAAAAGTTCACAGAAGAAATGAAGAAAAGCCGAGTTGCACTTCCAGGGAATCTCCAAACACAACCACTCTTCTCTAAAGTTTTAACTCAACACGATTCGACAGTTTGCTGCTGACTGTATCTGGGGCAATAAGCTCGTCCGCTAGCTAAGCTGTACCTGGGGTGAGAGACTCGCCCCTAGCTAGCTCGTAAACTGTCACCTCAGTAACTGAACGGAGATTGTTGGAAGAAATGAAAACGTAAAAACACTTATAGTAGGCGATGTATTGAAGATAGAGATATGCTCTTTCGTTTTTTTTGTAGAACTTTTCATGCTGAACAATTCTTACACTCATAGTATATAGATATTTTTGACGGTTTGCCCAGCGTAAGCTTAAAAAGTGCACGGACGCCAGTTTTTTTTTCGACATTTTCACTGAAATCGTTAGTGCTTGACTTCCTGTGGTCATAAATAAATTATTTTCTACAGAAACCTTCCTCGAGATATCCTTTACAGAATGGTGGAAACCGCATCAAAATCCATTCAGTGGTTCTCGAGATTAGCCGTGCCATTCAAGAATCGGGGACTTTGTTTTATACTAAGTAGAGATGATACATATTACTGGTTCTCGCGGCCTAGTATTTGACTCTAGCTCCCCTCAGTCAGCTCCTCTTGTATACGTCCATTTCTGTTGCAAGTTGCCATCTCAATAAAGATATTTTAACAAATTTCCTTGCATGGCAATAATTATAAATAATGCCATTAGCAAATTACGGGCTCAATACGTTCGCCGGGTCGTCTCCACACTCGCTCATTGACACAGGCGAGTGTACACAGCCGATATACACCACGCACGTAAGAACGACTAATGGGTTTGAGACCACTACGACTCTTTGCCAGCAATATGCAAAACTGTTTTTGATGTGCGTAGTATGAATCCCTTTTCTGATTATCTATTAATTAATTTATCGTATGATGCTAACACAATAAAGAAAACAAAGACATGAATACAGTGTCACAAACATCCGAACAATTTGACAACAAGACATATAACTATTGAAGTTGAAAATATCATAAATCAACATCCAGTCTATTTTACCAATTCACTGCTTCTGGAGTAGCACAATTTAAATCCTCCCGAGTCTCCGGGAACGCTCGGCAGGGACAATCAAACACTATGATTGTGTTCCAATGTCTGCGGAATGACATCACAGTCACTGTATGGCGAATCTTTCCAACCCCAGGTATGTAGTAGAGAAGCACTTCTTCCCACACCAATCTAATACGATTGAGTCTACTCCAGGTAAGTCTCGGCAAGTTGAAACCAGAGAGTTTTGTAGTTGGGTTCCCAACTTGTGCGATGCCTCGAGGTGGAGCTCTTGTCCACTCAGTCCGCCAGCTATTATTGGCTTTGGAATTGCCGTTTGATAGTTCTACGGCTGTTTTCCATGCTGGTTTGCGGGATTTCGGTCTAGAAGAGCCCAACTGTTGAACGTCATCATGGATTGGAGGTGTCTGATTCTTCTGTATTCTGTATTTCTGATTACGGTATGGAAAACTCCGTAAAAAGAACATACATGGTACTTAATTTCTGACCAGCCGATGCCCACAGTACGCGCGTGCTATCTGTGAGAAGTTTACAGAACCACCTCATGATGAGTCGTCCATTATCTCACTGATATCCTTGCAATGCAAATAAGGGTTGATAATTGTAAGTAACAAACCCCAACAAAACAATATATTTAAAGAAATTCAATAATTCAATGTATAGAGAAACTAGCTTCTATTGGCATTGCCATTAGCTGCAATAAAGAATTCCTTATTAACACATGGTACAACAGATGCCGTCCTTAAATTGAAAAGCTTACCATTCAAGTACCGTACAATTACCGTAATTGTAAATGTATACCTTCCTAGGATCTGGATATTCCTGATTGAGAATTCATGAACACACAAACACGCAACTGAACACTTGGGAAATACAATCCGATCCATGGTGCACAGTGCGTGGCAGTGGATTCAGTAGTCTTTGCCACCATATGTTTTCACTCCAAGATGAACCTTTGAAATCAGAAAACTGCGCAATGGAAGACTTGTCATATGTCGCCTACTGTTGTCACGTGACCTTACAATGTGCTATTGTGAACGACCTATGAGACTGGGAATTGTATTTGGGACCACGCTTGAAACTAGTATCGCGTATTAAATTTAAAAAAATGTATACTAGTTCGTATTATGCAAATGTATAGGGCTACTAGTGCGGATGCTTAAGTGAACTTGTAAATGTCCTTACAGCGATGGTAAGCGCTCTCCATATATTTCAAGATTATAAGTGAGTTTATCATCTTCAAGGGGTTTCAATATAATGTAGTTGCTTCTTTCCGGATCTAGTGTAGTTTAATTTGTTTTTGTTCAGTTATACTTTGTAGTTTAGTGTGACTTTCTTTCTTGAATTATTTCAAAACCTGATAAAACCGAATATTTTAGGATGAGTAGCATTAAAATTATGTTCGCATTTCGTTGCCAGAAGATGCCCACATTGTAGAGGGCGCGCTCTCTCTGTTGGATCTTTCTGATAGCTCTAAGCTCCACAACATTGACATCCTTCATTGCCTCACTGATAACTTTATAAAGCATGTAAAAATGAATCGAAACTGCTACCCATTTTATCCAAGCTCAGCACTTGAAGTTTCCATATAATTACACGCATGGTAAGCATGCCTAGAACGCTTCAAAATAGCGCTGCCTTGTTTTTTTGTGGGTATCTACTCACATAACGTAACGGCGGTACTTTTTGAGGATCCAACCAGCCTTCGGGCTGACTACCTAACAGACAGACACGCATGGTCATAATTGTTAAATCATGTCGTAATATCGCAGATCATAGTTAGCATCTTCTTGGTTCGTGGTTCCTAACTCTGACGAGCTTCCTTCTTAGTCTAGTATTTCTTCATCTTTGAACTTTGGGTTGCTTTCCTTTTTTGAGTCCATTTCAGGACGCAATGTTATAGTTGTCAATGACTGGAGAGTGTCGGATGTTCAGATCAGCATTCTAAATATATCCCTGTTGAATATACCCTTGGAATCGATTTCTAAAAATCGTGGTCTTTTTGAACAAGTCTCATCCATTTGGCATTTGTCCCCTTCCCTCTAGAAATGGTGTTGAAGATTCTTGAGGTCAGTCTCTTGTTATCCATCCTGACTATGTGGCTGATGTTATGCTCTGTAAATGTTGGTAAAGCTCATTGTAACGCCTCATTGTGTATTCACCCCTCTTTAATGGGACCCGTGCTTTTCTCAAGATCTTTCGTTCTTTCAGTTCCAAATTCCTGAGTTATCCTTTTCTGACCATGTTCAAGCATTCTGAGGCATACAGTACCGAAGGTCTTACTACCGTTTCGTAGTGGCTAAGTTTGGGGTGGAATGAAAGGGATTTGGACTTGTAAATGTTCTTACAGAGGTGGTAAGCGCTCTCCAACTATTTCAAGATTATAAGTGAGTTTATCATCTTCAAAGGGTTTCAATATATGTTGCTGCTTCTTTTCGGATCTAGTATAATTTAATTTGTTTGTTGCAGTTATACATAACGATCATTTGTGAGGAAGATGGGTAGAAGTGTAAATGTTCAGTACTAGTAGTATTAAGTTACTATTAAGGTAAGTGTTCATCTGATGAAATATCTCCGAACTACCCTGCTAGCAGGAGGCCTTTGCCCTTTAATTTCTGTTTTCGAATTTGGCCAACTATGGAACACAAAGGACTTAAGACATTTTGTCCTTTCTTCCTTTCTCCTCGCAGAACCTCTTCATGCGTTCGCTTCTTTTCTTTCTCTCCTCATCGGAAATGGTCCGTTTGGGCCTCCTCATTGTTGGTTCTCCTGAAATGCTTTTATATTTACTCTCCTTCTAAACTGTCTTCTGTTGTGGACCATCTGTAGTGTGATCCTTTTTCACTTCATCTACCCATTTAGATGTGGCCTTTAACCCCATTTGATTTCAGTAGGCCGTGTTCACAATAGCAAAATTAATCTCGGGAGTTTCCGCCAACACAAAGTTCCTCATTTCTCTACTAGAAAGCGCTATAGTGTTCAAGGAGCTTAGATATTTAACCTCCTTGACATTCATAGTGCTTCAAGGAACAACGAAATTCGAAATGCAAGCTCCCGTTGGGTGTCAAATAACAAAGCTTGTACCCGGCACCGAGGCCATACGATATTATTATTACACCCCATGATGTAGTTGAAGATCGTTTTGGTCAGTCTGCATTCATCCGTCCTTAGTAGATGTCCGTAGAACTTCAACCTCTGCTCCCTCATTGTGTCCGTGATCTTCTCACTGTACTTGTATAGTTCTTCGTTTCTACTCCTCCAAGTCCCATCAGTAGTTTTCTGTGGTCAGAGTATTTACACCTCAGATGATCCTTGGCCTGCCCATGTCCATTTCCGTTTCCTGGCCCTCGTGATGACATCCTCTAGCCCTGACCTCTTCCTGATTTCCTCGTGTCTAATTCAGCCTTTTAATGTAATGTTTTCCTCAATTGACAGTTTTCTTCTTTCAGTAGATCTGTCCGCAGTCAGGTTTCAACTGGACTCCTCCATTTCTCTCTGTCCTGAGCATCTTCTTTCATTTGCTTGTAGCTTCTTCTTCCCCTCTTCACAACTGTTAACATTCCAAACCTTCTTCTTCCTCTCCCTCTTTATCATTCTACTTTTCCCTCCATGATTCTTTGTAGTAGACAATTCCTACGTAGTATGTGACCCATCCAAGATTTGTGTCTTGTTCTGTATCATCCTCATGAAACTCCTCTCCTCTCCTACACTTCTTAGCACCTCCTAATTCTATCGGTCCATTTCACTTTCTCCATTCTTCTCCATAACAAAATTTCAAAACTTTCTAAATATTGATCTTCTTTTTGTCTGCCTATCCATGTTTCCAAACCATAAGACTCCACACTCCACGCAACACATTTTGCAAACTTCTTCCTAAGTTTGATCGGTATGCTTTTGGCTGTTAATAAACCTTTCACTCTCCCGAAAGTTGTCTTCCCCATGGAGATACTGCGTCTCACTCCTTCTGTACAACTTCCGCTGGAAGTTATCAAGTTTCCTAAATACTGGAATGATTGAACCTGTTCTAATACCATTCTACGAAGTACGTCCAGAAAGTAAGTACCGTTTGATAATAACATTAAATTGTGTACAGATACAGAAAAAAGATTTATTGCACAAAATTCTACAACCCTTAAACTACTTTTCCACATAACTGCCGAAATGTTGCAGGCATTTGTCGTAGCGTGGCACGAGTTTTTGTATACCATCTTTATAGACGTGTGCCGCCTGTGTCTTCAACTAGTTGTACGTTCCGCTGCAGCGCAGTTCCGTATATGCGCGGTAGACGCTCTGTATCAAGGAGAAGAAACGTGCGCCATTTGGAGAGGGCTGTCAGCCACGTACGCGTTGTTGTGCATGTTTACTCGTACAATGTCGGTGTTGATTGAACATCCCGCCGTTTGTGAAATCAGATCTGTGATTCGTTTTCTGAATGCTAGGAAAGTGAAACCAATTGAAATGTATCGGCAAATTTGCGAAGTGTATGGACAAAATGCGATGAGTGATTCAATGGTGAAAAGATAGGTCCGACAGTTCAATGAAGGACGTAGTGAAGTGCACGATGAAGAACGAAGTGGGCGTCCATCTTTGGTTACAGAAGAACTGGTTCACGCGATTGATGACAAGATCTGGGAAAACCGCAGGTTTACAATTAGTGCTCTCGCTATGGAATTTCCCCAAATCTCACGATCACAATTCATGAAATTGTTACCGAAAAACAGAACTTTCGTAAACTTTCCCGACGTTGGGTACCAAAGATTCTTACAGAGCAACACAAAACAAAACGGATGGGTAGTGCACTTCAGTTTTTGACCCGTTACAATGAAGGCGGCGAAGAATTTCTGACACAGTTAGTCACAGGAGATGAAACCTGGATTTCTTACGACACCCCTGAAATTAAGCGGCAATCAATGGAATGGAGGCACACTTCATCCCCAGCAAAGGTTAATCCGAAACAAATCTTGACACCTCGGAAAATAATGTGCACAGTGTTCTGGGATTGGAAAGGCATCTTACTCATCGATTTCTTACCGCCTGGTCAAACAATCAACGCAGATGCTTACTGCGAGACACTTAGGAAATCGCGCCGCGCAGTACAGAATAAGCGCCGAGGGTTGCTGTCGGAAGGTGTTGTTTTTCTTCACGACAACGCACGACCACACACTGCAAATGTGACGAAAAACCTCCTACAGGGATTTGGCTGGGACGTGTTTGACTACCCTCCATACGGCCCTGACCTCGCTCCTAGCGACTTTCATCTGTTCACACATCTCAAGTCTTTCCTTGGCGGTCAACACTTCAACAATGACGACGAGCTGAAAGAAGATGTTTCCAACTGGTTGAAGACACAGGCGGCAAACTTCTATGAAGAAGGTATCCAAAAACTTGTGCCACGCTATGACAAATGCCTGCAAAAGTTCGGCAGTTATGTGGAAAAGTAGTTTAAGTGGTGTAGAATGTTGTGCAATACATAATTTTACTGTATCTGTACACAATTTAATTTTATTACCAAACGGAACTTACTTTCTGGACGTGCCTCGTATCTATTGTTATGTTACATGTGTCTTCCTTCTTTCCTCAGGTCTTGCTAATGTTGATTTCCATTCCAAACTCTTTACCGACCCTTAAAATATTCTCCATCATTACCTGGAGCTGTTCCTCCGTTTGTGCTAGAACAGCCATGTTATCAGCGTAATTGATGGTTTTATACTTTCTCCTCCCACTACAAGTCCTTTTCATATTTCCAAGGCCTTATTGATTCGCTTTTCGGCATATATTGAAAAGTCTTTGTGACATACAGCAACCCTGTCTCACACCTCTTCCAATACACACCTCTTCAGTTTCTTCATCTTCTCCTCGAACTACCACTCTCTGGTCCATATACAATTTCTTTATCAACTTTCTCTCCTCCCTATCTATTTCAATATCTTTCAGAATCTTCATCAGCATACACCAGCCAAGTCTGTCAAATGCTTTTTCCTAGTCGACAAAACTAACATACGTTTCTCTATTTAATTCCAAACATCTTTCTATCATTATCCGCAGACATCGATTTGCATCTCTGGTACCTCTTCCTCTTCTGAATCCGAATTGATCCTCTCTTATATTATCCTCTATTTTGCTTTCTATTCTTATTAGCACTATTCTGGTCATCGCTTTAGTGAATGGCATAATCTTTACATTGCATGGCATTGCATTTCTTTGACAAGAAAACCATTATTGTTTTAAGGAGATTCTCAAGCCAGATACCTGAGTCATAATACGTTATTGATAAGATTTGTAATTCTAATTAATGCATCCTTCCCTAAGGCCTTCACGGCCTCAGCCGGTATTTGATCGCAGCCCATCACTTTCCTTTCCTTAAGATCCTGGACCGCTTTCTCTACCTCCCATTTTTCTATCTTTGGTCCCCGGTGAGTTTCTTCAGATTCTTCTTCCTCCTCCAATATTAATTGACAGTAACAAACAAACAAATCATTTAAAAATTCAGAGAAACTAGCTTCTAATTCAGGATATTACCTTGATTTGGCATTGCCGTTGGCTGCAAGAAAGAATTTATTATTAACACACGGTATAACAGATGAAAATGAAAATCCACAGCCTGCATCCAGTCTCCGACCGGGTCAGGAATGTAATGAATGAAGCCCCCATCTAGCGGCGAGGATATGAACTGTGCCGGCTGCCGAGGCCTGACGCACTCCTCTGGGGCAATGATTAAATGCATGACAGATGAAATGAAATGATAGTGGAGAGTGTTGCTGGAATGAAATGGTATAACAGATGCCTTCCTTAAATTGAAAAGCTTACCATTCAAGTACCGTACATTTCCCATAGTTGTAAATGTATGCCCTCCTAGGATGTGGATGCTCCGGATTGAGATTGATGAACACACTTCCACACTGCTGTGCACCACAGAAATGCAATCCCATTCTGTGATGCACAGTGTATGGAAGTGGATTCAATAGTGGTTTTTTCTTCCATCTCAGGGCTCCCACACTAGTTGCGTGATCCATTCTCAGTACATGGCCGTCCATTTCAGTTTCCTGGCCCTCGTGATGACATCCTGTAGCCCTGTCCTCTTCCAGATATCCTCGTTTCTAATTCGGCTCCTTAATGTAATGTTTAGGAGTTTCCTCTCCATTTTCCTCAAGTATTAATAACTGCCAGTAACAAACTCCAACAAAACGAAATATATTAAAAAAACATCAATGCGTAGAAAACACTACAGTGCGTTTGCTTCCTTCTGCGGCCGGGCGATTCCTATGCAAACACTAGAGAGCGACGTGACCATTTAAATGAAACATCGCCTCATCATAGCAAATTATTAACTGCGGATCAACAACGCCGTAAACAATTTTGTTTAAAATCTAATTACAGAAAGTGATGCGTTTTTCATTGTCAAGGGGTCGTAATTCTTGGACTACAGCTACTTTGCATGGTTTCAGATTTAAAATTTTAGTAGCCGTTTGGATTGACGTCTTCGAAACACTTACTTGCTGTCATCACGTTTTAGAGAATTGTTTGGAGAGCGAGAGAATGATGCATTAATTTCAACTTGGTTTTCCTTCGTCAGAACCCTCCTCTTTGGCTTAGGACATGCAGCGTTTAGGGTTCCCCTTGTCCGTAATTTATTAACAAGACGCCTGACAGTCTCTCTATTTGGAGCTGGAACGGTAGGGAATTCCTATTTAAATTGCCTACACACCGCTCAGCACGACTCCGTTTTTACATACATGTCATACATGAACCCTCTTTATTCAAGCGGGAATTTCTCGTTATTTGCCACATAAATTGAATTTAAAATACACCTGACATGCCTTATACACTGCACTACGTTTTATGATCTGTAGAGATAAACGAAACGTCTTCTACACTGCACAGGCAAACGTAAACTGACTGTTTTACGTAAACCACCATTGTTGCATTACTGATGCTCGCTCCACCGGGGGAAGTGAACGAATCGCCTGGCCGCCGGGGGAAGTGAACGAATCGCCCAGCCGCCGGGGGAAGCGAACGCACTGTAAGTTAGTTACCTTGATTTGGTATTGCCGTTGGCTGAAAAAAAGAATTTATTATTAACACATTGTACAACAGATGCCTTCCTTAAATTGAAAAGCTTACCATTCAAGTACCGTATAATTACCACAATTACCGTAGTTGTAAATGTATGCCCTCCTAGGATGAGGATGCTCCGGATTGAGATTGATGAACACACTTCCATACTGCTGTGCACGACATAAATGCAATCCCATCCTGTGATGCACAGTGTATGGAAATGGATTCAATAGTGGTGTCTTCTTCCATCTCTGGGCTCCCACACTAGTTGCGTGATCCATTCTCAGTACATGGCCGTCCATTTCAGTTTCCTGGCCCTTGTGATGACATCCTGTAGCCCTGTCCTCTTCCCGATTTTCTCATTTCTAATTCGGCTCCTTAATATAATGTTTAGGAGTTTTCTCTCCATTTTCCTCAAGGGTTAATAATTGACAGTAACAAACGCCAACAAAACACTTTTTTTAAAATTAAATATTTACAAAAACTACAGTGCTTTCGCTTCCCCCTGCGTCCGGGCGATTTCCATGCAAGCACTAGAGAGTGACGTGGCCATTTAAATCAGCACCGTCCAAGGTCGAACCGCACGGTGCAGTCAGTGTGTTACTCAGAATAACAGTTGTACCTCCCCTCCCTTTCCGTACGTCCTCACTTCCTCTCCACTCCGCCCGGTGGGGAAGTGTCATCGTTCAAGAAACGTGTAGAGGTCAATTAGCAGGCGACGAATGTATTTTTCAGGCAACGTAGCAAGACCACCGAACGAATTGTTCATGAAATATTATTTTGCATTAATAAAATTGCTTGTCATATGAAGGGAGGGTATAGAAAAGAGCGGCAAAACGTTTCCTTTCAAAATTATGTTCACATTAACTCTGGTCTGATTCACGCACAAAATGTATATTCACTCATGTACATGTCTCCCTTCCTATGCAAAAGGGAAAAAGACATCATATTTCCGCGGTGCCAAATACTGTATCACACAATAACAGCTTTACTGAAATACAAAATACATAGTCTAACGTTTCTTTAATGGCAACGTACAACTGATTTCACACACCAATTAAAAACTAGCACCGTACATGTTGGCTGATACACATAATGTTTATTGCTGTTCTCATTTACAGTACGCCTTGTTTGTGTGCGTTAACAATCAGGCTACAATTAGGTGCAAATGAACGTGTTAGAGAAAAGCGTAAACAACTTCTCAAATTCTCATCTGAAATGCCCGGTTGGAACCTCGGTTTGTTGAGTTTTAATATGGAAAAAGATCTTTCACATACATAGGTAGAACCGAACATACTCAGAAGTTTGGCGGTCTCATGATGATGGCGAAGAAATTCATTATGGGAAAAGTTTTCGTAGGATTCAGTCAAGTTTCTTGCAGCAAAAAAACTTATATTAGAAAGAAAATAAAGGGATTCTGCCTTTTCAATACTCATATTGAACCTACTCACAGGCACATGTTTCGAAGGTTAACTCCTTCTTCCTTAGCCTGTATATAAATATCAAAAATAAATTACCTTTATAAGAACATACGTTACATGAAATAAAGATTTGTGAAATAAATAATGTGAAGTTAACTGTTTCCGATTCTCCATAGACGATCTTCTAATTGGATTTCCAGGCCTGGGTGCATTAAAAATCCGCTGAATCAGGCCGGTGTTGTGAGCCGCTATTTGGTTAAATCATCGTTTTCCGAACTAGTCTCTATGCTGCCCTTGGAGAACATCATGGCAAAGAAATCATAGAATCCCTGCAGCAGTACCATGCCCCGCCGTATGTAGAGTGTTTGGGCGTGAACAACAGCAGATCAAAACGTGTCTCGCAGATATCACTCCTTTGATTGTCCAAAGACATATTAGGGGAGAAGGGGAAGGGAAATAGAGGACGGGAATAAAAACTGAGGAAAAATAAATGTGGATGTTTATGATGTGTCGTTGTTGGCTGTTGTTTTGGGGTGGATGAATGCCAAAAATGAGAGATATAATCATTATTGAATTTGGAAAATAAATGGTATGTCTGGTGGAATGCAACTGATCAATTTATCTATTACGTTATAATGCGTCTATTAGTGTTCTGTATTAGTGTACTGACATTATGAAGCAAGAAAACTTGTCCTTCAACCGCGCATTGCACTGTAAATCAATTAATTCCAATTGTAAGTTAGTTGGTGCCCTATTCACTGAGATAGAAGATGGCCGTGAAAAACAATGAAACACAGGAAATAAAGCTGAAACTTCTTGAAATCTGTTTACAAATTGCACTTTCACGTCTTTCAGAACACATACGTAATTTTCAAACTTAGCGCTTTCACAACGAGTAGCATTGCAGAATACGTATCTCCCATAATGCACGCGCACCGTTGTCAACCGACCAGGCACCACGCCTACCACGACTCTGGCAGCTGTGCGACTTTTCACTGTGTGAAGTATTTTGGACGCTGCTGATTTAAATGAAACAATGCCTCATCGTCATCTGCTTCAAAAGGCTAAAAGCCTTGTTGTTGCAGCCATTTCTTACGGTCTTCAGCAGTTCTCTTCATATGGGCATACGAGTCACATTCCATTTCCTCGACAATGTTCTTGAGACACGATTGTCTTCGTCAACCCATTGGTTTTTTTTTTCTAAAAGATTTCCTTCAAAAATTTCCTGGAGTAGAGTGTCATGTCTGAGTATGTGTCCCATGAATTTTGCTTTCCTTTTCTTGATGGTGTTCAACAGGCATCGATTCTCCTGAATTTGGTTCAGAACAAGCTCATTTGTCTTTCTTTCCATCCAGCTTGTTCGGGTCATTCGTCTCCAAAACCACATTTCAGCTGCCTCAAGTTTTGTTTCTTCTCTTTTCCCAAGTGTCCATGTTTCACAACTAGCCTATAGGACAACACACTCCAAAACAAATGTCTTAAGAAATGACTTCCTTATCTTCAAGTTGAGGTGCTCATTGAGCAGCAAATTCTTCTTATTTTGAAAGGCTTTCTTCGCCAACACTATGGCATTATCATTTAGCATTACATTAGCTAAAATTGGTGGTTTCTTTTTATCGCGACTTCGGTGGCGTAGTTGGTGGCATGCTGCGCTTCTATGCCCAATATCGCGGATTCAAACCCGGCCAAAGTCGTAGGATTTTTTAAGAGCGTTAAAAATCCCTCGGTATGCCTTCCTTCGGAGGGGAAGTAAAGCCGGCGGTCCCATGTCATAGATTCATGGCATGTTAAAGAACCTTCCACTAATTACACCTGTGTGAAGCTAAATTATAGGTTAAAGTGTGTACAACACTCTTAGGTTCCAACGTTCATCGCCAGGTGCTGACTGCGGTGGCGTCTAGTAACCACGTTCTGAACTAGTAGTCGTTGACGGTGGCTTTTGGCGAAAAAAGTAGGGACTACTTGAAAATTCAATGTCTGCAGTCCTCACTTGAATTGAAAACAAATAACACACACTAACACAGCCATCACAATTAACACCGGTTATCAGACAGATTCTACGCACCCCAAAATATACGGGGCTACATGACCGCGTTGTCCCAGCCCCGAAACTGAGGAACCAACCAACCTTTCCTTTTATCAACCACCATTAATTTTGTCTTCCGAGAATTTACTCTTAGCCTGAATTTTCCTAAGGATTTCTGAAAATCTTTTAGCATTCTATTCATTTCACATGCAGAGTTTGCTAAAATTGCAATAGCATCTGCAAAGCGAATGCTATGATCCTGTACTCCATTGTTTCCTCTTTTAATGCATATTAAAAATATATGGTTATAGAGGACAACCCTGCCTTACACCTCTATTTTTGCTTCTCTTTTATTGCCATTAACTGTTATTTCAGTTATTTATATAAGTTCAGAATAAGGCGCCTGTCTTTCCAGTCAATCCCGAGTTTGGCCATTGTAGGAAATAAGGTTTTCCAATTGACATTATCAAACGCCTTTTCTATATCGATGAATACTGTATAGGTTTTTCGATGAACTTCCAGTCTTCTTTCTAACATCTGACGTAATGCTAGGATAGCCTCCCCAATCCCTTTCCTTGATCTGAATCCATACTGATCACTATCCAGATGTTGTTCAATTTTCTTGATTAGTCTATCTTTGATGATGATCAATAAAATTGTTGACGCATGTGAAAGAATGGCTAAACTTCTATAATTAGAACATTCACAAGCATGTCCTTTCTTGTGTAGTGTGATTGTTCGACTTTTAATAAAATCAGAAGGTACAATTCCATCCTCATAGCATTTAGTAATGACTTGAAAAAGTCATTCTGCTTACATCACAACAATTTAAGAGCTCTGCAGGAATGTTATCTACTCCAGTTGCTTTATTTCCTTTCAGTTTACTGAGTGCTGTATAAAACTCTGCTTTAGTTATACTTGGACCTTTACCATCTTCTTCAACTAGTTCTTCATCTTCTATATAAATACTATTGTCAGTAATATCTGGTCCATCATACAAATCTTCAAGGTATTCCTTCCATCGCTCACATGCCTTTTCATTTTCAAACAATAGCTTCCCTTTGGAATCCTTAACTACGTTGATTGTGATGCGTTGTTGATTGCTCAAAGATTGCACTTTAAAATAAGCTTTGTCATGTTTCCCATTCTTCTGGTTATCCTCAATAACCACGCATACCTCCTTCATCCAATTTTCTTTCTCCTTGCGACATTTCATTGCTATTTGATTCTTTAGAGACTTATACGCTTGAGTGTCTATATTTCTATTCTGTTTCCTTTCTACAATAAGCTCATCATAGAAAATTATTAACTGCGAATCAACAATGTCGTCAACAATTTTGTGTAAAATCCAATTACTGAAAGTGATGCATTTTTCATTGTCAAGGGATCGTAATTCTTGGACTACATTTATTCAGTATGGTTTCAGTTTTAAAATGTTAGTAGCCGTATGGCTGAACCATATGACTGAAAACGAGAAGAAACAAAGTGAGAAATGAAGATATACGGAAAGAAATGGAGTACAGAAACTAAATTACAAACTGGAGCAAAACAGATTGAGATGGTTTGGACATGTCAAACGGATGAATTAAGTAAGGCTACCAAGACGAGCACTGGAACGACGGATGACAGGGAAGAGAGGACGAGGGAGACCAAGAATGCGTTGGATGGACTCGGTGAAGATTAGCATTAGTAAACGGAACCTGAATTGGAACACCGTTTCGGAAGAGGAATGGTGAAACGACAGAACAAAGTGGAGAGGAACCATATTTGGCCCCACCCAGTGTCAGCTGGAAAAGGGGAAATGAAGATGAAGCCGTATGGATTAACGTCTTCGAAACACTTACTTGCTGTGCAACACGTTTTAGAGAATTGTTTGGAGAGCGAGAGAATGATGCATTAATTTCAACTCGGTTTTCCTTCGTCAGGACCCTACTCTTTGGCTTAGGATGTGTAGCGTTTAGGGCTCCCCTGGTCCGTGATTTATTAACAAGCTGTCTGACAGTCTCTCTATTTGGAGCTGGAAAGGTAGGAAATTCGTCTTTAAATTGCCTACACACCGCTATGCATAACTCTGTTTATTCATACGTGTCAAACATGAACACCCTTTTATCAAGCGAGAATTTCACGTGATTTGCCATATAACTTACATGGATTTTAAAATACACCTGACATGTCTTATACACTGCACTACGTTTTACACACTGTAGAGATAACGAAACGTCTTCAACACAGCACAGGCAAACGTAAACTGACTGTTTTACGGAAAACACCATTGTTGCATTACTGCTGCTCGCTCCGCCACGGAAAGTGAACGAATCACCCGGCCGCAACGGGGAAGTGGACGAATCGCCAGGCCGCAGGGGGGAAGCGAACGAATCACCCGACCGCAGGGGCAAGCGAACGAATCGCCCGGCCTTATGGGGGAAGTGAACGAATCGCCCGGCCGCAGGGGGAAGTGAACAAATCACCGTGCCGCAAGGGGGAAGCGAACGAATCACCCGGCCGCAACGGGGAAGTGGACGAATCGCCAGGCCGCAGGGGGGAAGGGAACGAATCGCCCGGCCGCAGGGGCAAGCGAACGAATCGCCCGGCCTTATGGGGAAAGTGAACGAATCGCCCGGCCGCAGGGGGAAGTGAACAAATCACCCGGCCGCAAGGGGGAAGCGAACGAATCACCCGGCCGCAACGGGGAAGTGGACGAATCGCCAGGCCGCAGGGGGGAAGCGAACGAATCACCCGGCCGCAGGGGCAAGCGAACGAATCACCCGGCCGCAGGGGCAAGCGAACGAATCGCCCGGCCGCAAGGGGGAAGTGAACGAATCGCCCGGCCTTATGGGGGAAGTGAACGAATCGCCCGGCCTTATGGGGGAAGTGAACGAATCGCCCGGCCGCAGGGGGAAGTGAACAAATCACCCGGCCGCAGGGGGAAGTGAACGAATCGCCCGGCCGCAGGGGGGAAGTGAACGAATCGCCCGGCCGCAAGGGGGAAGTGAACGAATCACCCGGCCGCAAGGGGGAAGTGAACGAATCGCCCGGCCGCAAGGGGGAAGTGAACGAATCGCCCGGCCGCAGGGGGGAAGTGAACGAATCGCCCGGCCGCAAGGGGGAAGTGAACGAATCGCCCGGCCGCAAGGGGGAAGTGAACGAATCACCCGGCCGCAAGGGGGAAGTGAACGAATCGCCCGGCCGCAAGGGGGAAGTGAACGAATCACCCGGCCGCAAGGGGGAAGTGAACGAATCGCCCGGCCGCAAGGGGGAAGTGAACGAATCGCCCGGCCTTATGGGGGAAGTGAACGAATCGCCCGGCCTTATGGGGGAAGTGAACGAATCGCCCGGCCTTATGGGGGAAGTGAACGAATCGCCCGGCCGCAGGGGGAAGTGAACAAATCACCCGGCCGCAGGGGGAAGTGAACGAATCGCCCGGCCGCAGGGGGGAAGTGAACGAATCGCCCGGCCGCAAGGGGGAAGTGAACAAATCACCCGGCCGCAAGGGGGAAGTGAACGAATCGCCCGGCCGCAAGGGGGAAGTGAACGAATCGCCCGGCCGCAAGGGGGAAGTGAACAAATCACCCGGCCGCAGGGGGAAGTGAACGAATCGCCCGGCCGCAGGGGGGAAGTGAACGAATCGCCCGGCCGCAAGGGGGAAGTGAACGAATCACCCGGCCGCAAGGGGGAAGTGAACGAATCGCCCGGCCGCAAGGGGGAAGTGAACGAATCGCCCGGCCGCAGGGGGGAAGTGAACGAATCGCCCGGCCGCAAGGGGGAAGTGAACGAATCGCCCGGCCGCAAGGGGGAAGTGAACGAATCACCCGGCCGCAAGGGGGAAGTGAACGAATCTCCCGGCCGCAAGGGGGAAGTGAACGAATCACCCGGCCGCAAGGAGGAAGTGAACGAATCGCCCGGCCGCAAGGGGGAAGTGAACGAATCGCCCGGCCGCAGGGGGAAGTGAACGAATCGCCCGGCCGCAGGGGGGAAGTGAACGAATCACCTGGCCGCAAGGGGGAAATGAACGAATCGCCCGGCCGCAGGGGGAAGTGAACGAATCACCCGGCCGCAAGGGGGAAGCGAACGAATCGCTCGACCGCCGGGGGAAGTGAACGAATCGCCCGGCCGCAGGGGGGAAGTGAACGAATCGCCCGGCCGCAGGGGGGAAGTGAACGAATCGCTCGACCGCCGGGGGAAGCGAACGAATTGCCCGGCCGCAAGGGGGAAGTGAACGAATCGCCCGGCCGCAGGGGGGAAGTGAACGAATCGCTCGACCGCCGGGGGAAGCGAACGAATCACCCGGCCGCAAGGGGGAAGTGAACGAATCGCCCGGCCGCAGGGGGGAAGTGAACGAATCACCCGGCCGCAAGGGGGAAGTGAACGAATCGCCCGGCCGCCGGGGGGAAGTGAACGAATCGCCCGGCCGCAGGGGGGAAGTGAACGAATCGCCCGGCCGCAGGGGGAAGTGAACGAATCGCCCGGCCGCAGGGAGAAGCGAACGCACATTCGTTTCTTACTCCGGATATTACCTTGAATTTGGTATTGCCGTTGGCTGAAAGAAAGAATTTATTATTAACACATGGTACAACACATGCCTTCCTTAAATTGAAAAGCTTACCATTCAAGTACCGTACAGTTCCCGCAGTAGTAAATGTACACACATCAAAAAAAGTTTTGCATCACCTCGGTTCCAAGAGTTCCGGAACCTTTAAATACAAAGGGAATAGAGATCAACACAAACAACATTTCAGCTCGTTTTATTGCTCATGAGACCCACACATTGCATGTTGTACCATCATACAGCTAGACTTTCAGCATTTGTGGTCCAGATTGCAGTACACACCACTACCTCTAATACCCAGTAGCACGTCCTCTTGCATTGATGCATGCCTGTATTCGTCGTGGCATACTATCCACAAGTTCATCAAGACACTGTTGGTCCAAATTGTCCCACTCCTCAACGACAATTCGGCGTAAATCTCTCAGAGTGGTTGGTGGGTCAAGACGTCCATAAACAGCCCTTTTCAACATATCCCAGGCATGTTCGATAGGGTTCATGTCTGGCGAACATGCTGGCCACTGTAGTCGAGCGATGTCGTTATCTTGAAGGAACGCATTCACAAGATGTGCACGATGAGGTCGAGAATTGTCGTCCATGAAGACAAATGCCTTTCCAATATTCTGCCGATATGGTTGCACTATGGGTCGGAGGATGTCATTCAGGTATCGTAAAGCCGTTTCGGAGCCTTCCATGATCACCAGTGGCGTACGTCGGCCCCACATAATGCCACCCCAAAACATCAGGGAACCACCACCTTGCTGCACTCGCTGGACAGGGTGTCTAAGACGTTCAGCCTGACCAGGGTGCCTCCAAACACGTCTCCGACGATTGTCTGGTTGAAGGCATATGCGACACTCATCGGTGAAGAGAACGTGATGCCAATTCCGTGGGGTCCATTCAGCATGTTGTTGGGCCCATCTGTACCGCGCTGCATGGTGTCGGGGTTGCAAAGCTGGACCTCGCCATGGACGTCGGGAGTGAAGTTGCGCATCATGCAGCCTATTGCGCACAGTTTGAGTTGAAACACGACGTCCTGTGGCTGAACGAAACGCATTATTCAACATGGTGGCATTGCTGTCAGGGTTCCTCCGAGCGGCAATCCGTAAGTAGCGGTCATCCACTACAGTAGTAGCCCTTGGGCGGCCTGAGCGAGGCCTGTCATCGACAGTTCCTGTATCTCTGTACCTCCTCCATGTCCGAACAACATCGCTTTGGTTCACTCTGAGATGCCTGGAAACTTCCCTTGTTGAGAGCCCTTCTTGACACAAAGTAACAATGCGGACGCGATCGAACTGCGGTATTGACCTTCTAGGCATGGTAGAACTACAGACAACATGAGCAGCGTACCTTCGTCCTGGTGGAATGACTGGAACTGATCGGCTGTCGTACCCCCTCCGTCTAATAGGCCCTGCTCATGCATGGTTGTTTACATCTTTGAGCAGTTTTAGTGACATCTATGAACAGTCAAAGGGACTGTATCTTGGATACAATATACACAGTCAACGTCTATATGCCGGAGATCTGGGAACCGAGGTGATGCAAAACTTTTTTTTGATGTGTGTATGTCCTCCTAGGATCTGGAAGCTCCTGATTGAGAATTCATGAACACACTTCCACACTCCTCGTCCCACTGAGATACAAACCCTTCTTGTGAGGCAAGGTGTGTGGAAGTGGATTCAATAGTATTTGCCACCATATGTTTTCACTCCAAGATGAACCTTTGAAAACAATAAAACTGTGCAATGCAAGACTTGTCAAATGTCGCCTAATGACGTCACTCTACCACGTGACCCATTGAGGGCGATCTATGAGGCTGGAAAATATACTTGGGACAACGTTCGAAACTAGTATCGTGTTTTATGAAAATGTAAACTAGTTCGGATGCTAAAGAGAACATTTTCCCACCCATTGTATCCAAGCTCAACATTGGCAGCTTGCATATAATAACACACATGGTTATAATTGTTTACACATGTCGTAATCTCTCAGGTGTTAGTTAGCATCGATTTTGGGATTATAAGTGAGTTTATGTTCGACGATGTCGAAATGTAAATATTATATGTCAGAAAACTGTACTATAATGAGGCTCATTATAGTACAGTTTCTCCCACCAATCAGAGCTCAAGAAACAGTTGTTTGACCAATTACGTAAGGATAGCATCGCACCTGCGTTGAGTTCCAAGGCCTTCTGATTTAAATTTCACTGCGTGGCCTAGTGTCTTAGTGGGGTAATCGAGGAGGCCATGGTCAAATACAAGGTATTCTCTGCGTCCCATGCGCTCTGTTCAGTACGTAAAACTGGCATCTCTCGATAGTTATTTATGAATATTTATGTTCGATCATAAAAAAGTTATAATAATTATCGTCGAACATAAACAGTCGTATGCAACTCGCCTATGATGGTAATTAAGACACTCGCCTCTTAATTATTGCCATTATAGGCTCGTTGCATAATGTACTATTATGACGTTCAAGGGGTTTCAATAAATGTACTGTAGTTGCATTTTTTTCCGGATCTACTGTAGTTTAATTTGTTTTTGTTCAGTTATACTTCGCAGTATGATTTGACTTTCTGTCTGGAATTCTTTTGAAACCTGATAAAACCGAAGATTTTAGGATGATTAGCCTTAAAATTATGTTCGCATTCCGTTGCCAGAAGATGCCCACATTGCAGCACGCACTCTCTCTTATTAGAGCTATCAGGAAAATCATCTTTTTGGAAGCCTTCATAGGGAGGTTTAGGCTGCTTGAACTTTTAGTTCTCGCAGTCAAGTAGTTCAGTTGCACTCTATATAAAGGGAGGTAGCGCGCAGTTCGCTCCTGTGGGAGTCCGGGCGGGGACACCAAGAGCCCGCCGATGAGCCAGCTTGGTGTCCTAGGCGAAACCCCACACAAGACACGGCACAAACCTAGAAGAATTGCTGAGTTTTAATTATCAGATCCAATTAAGCAAGCTCTAAAAAACACTACCAAACCTACAGTGACATCCACAGACAGTCTCTGCCCTCCAAAAACAAACTACAAGAAAATCCGTCTGAAAACTTAGTAAGTGTGGTAATTATTAATGATCGTTGTTCAACCTAGTAGTGACCAATGGCTTCGCCCAGACCGTAGTCTAACCTAGTAACGACTTATGGCTTCGCCCAGACCGTAGTCCAACCGAGTAACGACTTATGGCCTCGCCCAGACCGTAGTCTAATCTAGTAGCGACCAATGGCTTCGCCCAGACCGTAGTCTAACCTAGTAGCGACCAATGGCTTCGCCCAGACCGTAGTCTAACCTAGTAACGACTTATGGCTTCGCCCAGACCGTAGTCTAACCTAGTAGCGACCAATGGCTTCGCCCAGACCGTAGTCTAACCTAGTAGCGACCAATGGCTTCGCCCAAACCGTAGTCTACCCTAGTAACGACCAATGGCTTCGCCCAGACAGTAGTCTAACCTAGTAACGACCAATGGCTTCGCCCAGACCGGAGTCTAATCTAGTAACAACCAATGGTTTCGCCCAGACCATAGTCTAACCTAGTAGCGACCAATGGTTTCACCTAGACCATCGCCTAACCTAGATTCGCTCAGATTGTCGTCTAACCTAGAAGTGACCAATGGCTTCGGCCAGACCGTAGTCTAACCTAGTAATGACCAATGGCTTCATCCAGACCGTAGTCTAACCTAGTAACGACCAATGGTTTTGCCCAGACCGTAGTCTAACCTAAGAGCGACCAATGATTTCGCCCAGACTGTAGTCTAACCTAGTAACGACCAATGGTTTTGCCCAGACTGTAGTCTAACCTAGTAACGACCAATGGTTTCGCCCAGACCGTAGTCTAACCTGGTTTCGCCCAGACAGTAGTTTAACCCGGTTTCTCCCAGATCGTCGTTTAACCTAGTTGCGACTAATCGTGTTGCCCAGACCATAGTCTGACCTGGTTTTTCTCCCTTCAGAACGTCGGCAACCTAGTAGAGACCAATGGTTTCACCCAGAACGTCGTCTAACCTGGATTCGCCCGGATCGTTGTCTAACCTAGTAGCGACCAATGGTTTCACCCAGACAGTAGTCTAACCTAATAGCAGACAGACAAATTCTACACAGTCCAAAGTACATGGGCCTGAAATGATCACGATGTTCAAGCTTCTAAAAGACATAATAAAACAAACAACTCTTAGTCATATTTATTAATGTAGCACCGGGTGAGTTAGCCGTGGTCGTTACGGCATGACTGCTGGCAGTCGCTCACATCCGGGAGGCGAGGAGGTTCGAATCCCCCCGCCGGCAACCTTGAAGAAGGTCTTCTGTGGTTTCCCATCTTCCTTCCAAGCAAATGCCGGGGTTGGTCCCTAACTATAGGCCACAGCCACTACCTTCCAACTCCTCGCCCTTACATCCCAAATTTCCTCCCCAACGGTACTGGTAGCTCACCCATTGGGTGTCCGTCTCGAAGCAGCTACAAAACTGGCGAACCTCTGACACTCCCGGCACTAAAAGCCATACGCTAAAAAAATGTAGCTAATGACCTTTCATTTTAATTTCAGGGCGGTTAAGGGAAGGGATTTTGGAAGGAAATAGGTCGCGGACTTCTTTAAAGGAACCGTCCCGGCATTTGCCTGGTGGTGAAAAAGGGAAACCACGAAAACCCTTTACAGGACGGCCGAGGTGGGATTCGAACCCACGCTCTCAGCCACCACGGCCGGGAACTCTTCACCATTTGACTAATCATTAATTTGTTTCCAATGCCGCTGTGACCCCGAAAAGAACGATTCGGTTTGTGAAATTATCCATTTACAGTGCTGCCGACGTATCGTTGACCTCTTCGGCTAATAACTGTCATAGCTTGTTACATGAGACGACGCACCCTTCCTTTATCTTTGCACATTGGGCGGTTCCTGATGATGAAGTGATGCAGGTTTTAGCGAAGACTGTACAGCAATCACAGTGGAACAAAGTGCTTCCTCTTGGCACCACCCAGAGTTCCAGCCCACGCCAGGTCACTGTGTCAGCAGTGTGTACAGTAGTGTGATCTCCAGTGATCAGCGCCAGTCCTTGCACCAGTTAAAAGGTAGGCAAGATTGTCACATTATTTAAATCATATCAATTACGACATTTTAAGGGGGCTCATACACCGTGAGTGGGAGTTTTGCGCACAGTTAACAATTAAATAATAGCTTCACTAATATGTAACATAGAATTATGAGAACTTACAGAGTTACAGTCAATACACAGGGCATTTATTTCATATATAAAGGGGAACAGTATATAAACAAGAAGTTCCTTGACGAACTAAAGAGCCTACTTTTCATGCCAAAGATTAATCTACAGTATATGAACCTATCTAGAATAATGACGAAATTAAGTCGGTAATTTCGAAATGTCTAATTAGTTCGAAATATTCCTGGTATAATGTAGCCTAATAGAGCACTACAGTTGGCAGCCCTGGTGACTGAATATATTCTTAGTTCCATCTCTTAAGGTACAGAATAAACAATTTGGTTGAAGTCCAATGGACGTTACATGCAGTTAGACATTGGATCTAACAGCACGCGTAAAAGCATGTTGGCAGCAATGTCATGCATGTGCTGGTTAGAAATAATCTGAAATATTATGATATCTTTTTGTGCCAATTTTGGATGAAATCCATTTGTTAGTACAGATGTTACATGTATTTTAAAATTGGACTTATCAGCAAGCATAGAATCATGTTGGCAGCACTAACTTATATTAATTATTCCAAATTAATCTAGAATGTCAGGTGCTATACGTGTGAAAAGTATAGAGCTGTTGGCTTGCATACTTTCTGATATATTGATATTAGGGTACAAAAAATATAGACAGCATTTATTAACAGTTGGCAGCCCTGATTGCTCATAAGAATACTGAGAGTCATATCTGTTATGTTACACATAGCACATACGAAATTTGGTTGAAATCCAACTGATAGTATAGAAGTGTTATGCATTTAAAAATTGGTCCTATCAGCAGGATTTGAATCATGTTGGTAGAACTGAAGTATATAAGTTACTCCAAATTAATCTAAAATTTCAGGTACTATACGTGTGCATAGTTTAAAGCTGTCGGCTTGCATACTTTCAGATATATTGGTATTTGGATAAAGAAAAATAGAGAGAGCAATTGTTAACAGTTGGCAGCCATGGTGGTTCTTAAGAATACGCTCAGTCATGTCTGTTTATGCACACATATTACATTCAAAATTTGGTTGAAATCCAATTGATAGTGTAGAAGTTTTATGCATTTAAAAATTGGACCTATCAGAAGGCTTACAATTATTTTGGCAACACTGTCATGTATGGCCTCCTGGAAATTAAACTGAAATAGTGTTATCTACATGTGTGCCAATTTTAGAATAGCTCCCATGCATACCTTTCAAGATATCCAACATGGAGCTCAAATTTCTAGTACGTTTCTTCAGCAGTTGTTAGCACTGACATCATTTTCAAAGATGGCCGTGAGATATTCCGGTATACATCTTTACTCATACTAAATTTGGTTTCGATTGCAGCAGCCGTTTAGGAGTTGATAGGAGGGGGGGGGGGGGGAGGGACACACACACAGCCAGACAGACAGAAGGGCAGACAGACAGACACACATTTTCCCGGATCGATCTCAGAAGTCTACTTTTTCCTAATTTTTGGAAAATGTGAAAAGTAGGCTAAAAATATTGCGTGATTTATTGATAGGGATATATTTGTGACCTTTTTGACGTCATGAATCACAAAATAACACTAACTGAAATGTGCCAAATAAGGCCCACTTATCGTTTAACGAATGTTTGCATTTTTACTATAAGGTGAAAAAATCTGAACATTGTCCTGGATTTAACTTGAAGGTAACCAGTAATGAAAAAAAAAAACAAGGGTTGTTAATTATAATCACTGTAAAATATTTAAAATGTGAGTAGTGGCCTAATTAGGAACACCCTTTCCAAATAAGGCCCACTACTTATTTCAAATAAGGCCCATATGGAAATGAAAAGAGATAAAGAAATGTACATTAAGCCGAAAATATCAATGCAGTATATTAATCTACAAATCACATTCTTTAAAATTATATCCACCAGTTTTATGTATGTTAAATTTCAAAACCATGAAGAGAGTTTATTAAAATACCTGGAAATAGTAACAGAAAGAGCTTCAGACGCCGTTTGCTACTCGACTGAAGCAAACATTGCGGAATCGTTCGCTTCAACAGTTGTAGTTTCTAGTCTAGCCGTTAAAGGCTAGTGGCTATCAGAAACACTAAGAATCTTGTAGAATTTAGAACATTATGCTAATAAAGTCACAGATGGGCCTTATTTGGAACCAGGCATTATTTGGCTCAAGTACCTTATTTAACAAGAAATACCAGTCTGAATTGAATGATTTTCCTTTTATATAAAGAAAACACATGCATACCGAGGATGGCCCACGATTAATGTTATATTGTCAATAGTACGTTTTATAATAAATATTTAATTTGTCTTTCAAAAATAGTTTTTTGTTAAATTTTCCAAGTGAGCTATATATTTATTATATTTAACCTATTTTTCACATTTTGCAAAAATCAGGAGAAAGTAGACTTATGACATCGGGCAAATGTGTGTCTGTCTGTCTGTCCTTCTATCTGTCTGTCTGGCTGGCTGTGTGTGTGTCCCCCCCGGTAGGAGTAAAGATCTCCTGAATATCTCACGGCCATATTTGAAAATGATGTCAGTGCTACCAACTGCTGAAAAATCGCAATTGAAATTTGAGCTCCATGTTGGATATCTTGGAAAATATGAATGGGAGCTATTTCAAAATTGGTACACGTACAGATAATAATATTGCAGTTTAATTTCCAGGAGGCCATACATGGCAGTGCTGCCAAAATTATAAGCCTGCTGATAAGTCCAAATTTAAATGCATATAACTTCTACACTATCAATTGGATTTCAACCAAATTTCGTATGCGCTATGTGTACATAAGGAGATATGACTGAGCGTATTCGTAATAGCCACCAGGGCTGCCAACTGTTAATAAATGCTCTAAATTTTTCTATCCAAATACCCATAATTCAGAAAGTATGCAAACCGACAGCTTTAAACTATGCACACGTATAGTACCTGACATTCTATATTAATTTGGAGTAACTTATATACATCAGTGCTTTTAATACATGTAAATAAATGTAACTTCTATACTATCATTTGGATTTCAACCAAATTTCGTGTGTGCTATGTGTACCATAACAGATATGACTATGCCGATTCTTAAGAGTAACCAGGGCTGCCAACTGTTAATAAATACTGTCTCTCTTTTTGTTACCCTAATATCAATATATCAGAAAGTATGCAAGCCAGTAGCTCTAAACTTGGCACACATATAGTACCTGGCATTCTAGATTAATTTGGAGTAACTAATATAGGCCTACGCCAGTGCGGCCAACATGATTCTAAGCCAGCTGATAGGTCCAATTTTAAAATGCATGTAACTTCTATACTAACTAATGGATTTCATTCAAAATTGACACAACAATAGATCATTTTATTTCAGACTATTTCTGACCAATACATGCATGTCATTGTTGCCAACATGAGTTTACGCGCGCCGTTAGATCCGATGTTTAACTGCATGTAACGTCCATGCTATCCATTGGACATCAATCAAATTTTGTGTTCTGTGCCTTAAGAGATGGAACTAAGAATATATTCAGTCACCAGGCCTGCCAACTGTAGTGCTCTATTAGGTTATATTATACCAGGTATAGGCTACAGTATTTCGAACTAATTAGAAATTTTGATATTATCAACTTAATTTCGTCATTATTCTTTATAGATCCATATAGATTAATCATTGGCATGAATCTTAAATTTTAAGAAATGTAGGCTCTTTAGGTCATCGCGGAACTTCTTGTTTAATATAATTTCATGAATGAGGTTCATCCTCCGTATTCATGCGTTTTCTTTACAGGAATTAAAAATTCATATAATTCAGACTTTTATTTCTTGTTAAATCGTGTTTTTTTTGTTATTCATTACGTTTAAAAAATCGCAAACATTGCCCTATCAATAAATCACGCAATATTTTATACACTGTTTGCTTTTATATATGAAATAAAAGCCCTATGTATTGGTTATAACTAGGGCTCGGATCGATATGCTCGATAAAATCTCCAGATATGCTCGAAAACCATGTGTTTTATGCTTGATGCTCGAAAACCCCATTATATCCTCGATATTGTAAGGTATCTGTGAGGGTTGCCTGTACAAAGAATTAACCTAAGGGATGAAATTAGTGTGATTAGAGGGCGAGCTTGGCAATTGCTGTAAGAGGTATGGATTATTTAGTGATTTGCGATCGTCAGTACGATCTACAAGGAGAACTCCCCCAATGTACTGTTTGACGGGGTAGTTCCGGGTGAGGGGGTGTTTGGAAAGGTAATTTAATTATTACTCTGTGTGCGATAGCGGTACCCAGAGGTCTAAAGCAAGTTGTAAGCAGGCGAGCTAACCGGGAAACTGCTTGTGTCAGCGCTGTGCGGTAGCGCTCAGCTGACGTCACGAAGCAATTAAACAGTAAAGCTAATTCTAGATCCTACCTAATGGGGAAGCTAAGAGGGTAGGATCTTATCAGCTAATTAAATAAAGGACAAGACCAGTGACTTCTATTACGTTTAAATTTAATGTGAACCTCGATTTTGAGGTACGCTTGCAAATAGCAGTTCAAATGATAGAAATTAATAATTATTACAGTCCAAGCACAGGGGGATGGGAGTGTAGTGTGATTGAGCGTGTAGTGATCGCTTGAATCACTTACCCTTCAGCTAACAGCAGCGGTTCGTCACGTCGGTAGCACTTAGACTGATCCCAGGGTCCTGACCTCCCGTCGTTCTTATAGGCTTCTCGTGCTACGTCTGCGGAATCCGTACATTCCTCCTAAGTCATTGTCCTTTCTAGGGTCGTTGCCTGGGACACGAGGCTACTTGAGTTCCTATAGGTGATAACTTATTGGTCTTATAATTTTGTAATTGTATTTGTAGGTTTCTAAAGTAATTGCTTGGAATTTGGATTTGTCAGGGATTTTATTTAGGGGATGAGGGTGGCGTACCCTAGGGGTGCAACAATATATATGCTCGATTAAAACATTATATGCGGTTAAATATGCAGAATATGCTCGAAAAACACCGTTAAAAACTATACAAAGGAAAGTGAAACGAAAAAACCAATAACATACCTTTATATACGAGCTTTATTTTCTAATTGTATGTATGATACACAGCAATATACTCGCATTCAAGGTTTTCAAGTATATATAAGAGAAGTTTTCTTATAAAAGTTACAGTTTAAAATTTCATTTACAAAATGTTCAGAATTAGGCGAGTCAATGAAGTAGGTCTGCATTGGTCTGTACAACAAGAAGTTTTTCTATGTTTTCAGTTTTGAATGATTTTCTTAAATCAGTCAAAAGTTTCAATGACGAGAACGACCTCACTAAAGGTTAAAACCTGCGGTTCTATTATTCGCACCAGATAGGCTTTTCAAGAATTATTTCTGTTTTCGAACCTTCAGGATGGTCAGGGCCTGAATTCGGGGGGTAATTCGAAGAAATACAAACTATTTAAACGAAAACCACAAGATTATGCATTTATATGCTTCTATTCTGATAATCACGGTTTTATGCATTTATATGCTCGATAAAGTTCAATTCTGTTGGTCCCAGAGAGGTGAAAATACCACCGAAAGGCTCCTTTCAATGTGTACTATTCAGGAAAAAAATATGCAATTATGCTCGAATCCGAGCTCTAGTTATAACTTTGCAAGTCTTCTTAATGCTATGTTACATATTAGAGAAGATATGATTTAATGGTTAACTGTGTGCGAAAACTCCCACTCGCAGTGTATAAGCCCCCTTAAATGATTTGCAGTCGGTCAACACGATTGTACCCAATTGTAATGGTGTTATTTCCAAAACCTGAATAAAATGTACATGAGAATAATACATTATCCAAATGATTTCACTATTTATCTCGTGTATTATTTTCAGGTTTAAGGAATAACACCATTACTGTGTGGCTCAGCGGTAACATTCTCGCCTGATGTTTCAATGGTTGCAGGATCGAATCCTGGCGCAGTCAGTTGGTATTTTAGGGTGTGCTTAAATGCGAGGGAAGCGTGCCAGTAAATCAACTGGCACGTTAAGATCCCCTTTGGGACAAAATTCCGACACCACGGCGTCTCTAAAAGCCGTTGTAGTTAAAAGGGACGTCAAATCAATAACATTATTATTATTATTATTATTATTATTATTATTATTATTATCATTACAGTAAATTCCCCCTTAAGGAGAGCGTTAAAACACAATCACTTTTTATCATTTTGTCTATCCCTTTCTTCTTTCTTCACCAAAACATCTCATATGTACACTATATTTCGCCTTTCTTTCTTCTGTCCACTTCTTTCCTGTTTTTAGCCTACTTTCTATTTTTGTAAAAAAAATGAAAGTAGACTTATGTGATCTACACGGGCGAAAAGAAAGTTGTCAGTCTGTCTGTGCGTAAGTGTGTACATCTGCCCCCCCCCTTCCCCTCCCCCTCCCCCTCCCCCTCCCCCTCCCCCTCGTATCAATTCACGACGAAACTGAATTGAACGAAATTTGGTACAGAAGTAGCACTACCAAAGAGTACCTCAGTAATAATAATAATAATATTAATAATATCGTATGGCCTCGGGTGTCTGGTGCAAGCTTTCTTAATTGACACCCAGAGGGTAGCTTGCATGTCGAATTTCGTCGTTACTTTGAACGCTATGAAAGTCAAGGAGGTTAGATATCTAATCTCCTTGACACTACAGCGCTTTCAAGTAGAGAATGGAGGAACTTTGTGTTGGCGGAAAATCCCGAGTTTAATTTTGCCATTATGAACTCGGCCTACTGAATTCAAATGGGTTCTTTAACATGCCAACAACGTATGACATGTGTATCGTGATTTTTGTCGCCTTCAAAAATCACTTACCATGGCCAGGGGCGAACCTGCAATCTTGGGGTTGGTAGTCCGACACTATAACCACTCACCCACCGTGGCAAGCTGAGTACCTCAGTGCCAATGTGTTATATTACCGCCATCTTTACCAAAACTTAATGGTGGCCAGTCAAATGATCAAAACTTAAAATTAAATTACGACCAAACTAATCATCAGATCTTTACCAAATTAGGTAAACACGTACCTTCATATCGGATGCGTCTTGCGCCCAAATTACACGGTCATCAGCCATACCGTTCAGGATGGCGGCCGTGTGATTTACGCAAGCTTTATAATGCATAACTTAGGACCCACCAGTTCCGATTATTGCACTACTGCAGAAGTGACTTTAAAAAGCTGAGCCGTCTCAGTTACAATAAAAGATGGCAGTTGACCTATATTTCACTAAATTGAGTATGTTGCATGAAATATACTCTTCTGATAGAAATAATATAAACGTTGTATGAATTGGATTATAATAAATATATACTCAAGTGAAGAAATTGTTTAATACAAGTCATTATTTATTTAAAATATATGATACAATATATTTTAATTATTTAATAGTACATTATGCAAGGAGCCTATAATGGCAATAATTAAGACACGAGTATGTTTATAAAACGAGCCTAGCAAGTTTTATAATTTACATACGAGTGTCTTAATTACGATTATAGGCGAGTTGCATACGACTGTTTATGTTCGACGATAATTATAACTTTATTATATGTTTTAACATAAATATTCATATATATCTGTGGGATTCAGTTACTTCAGTTAGTGAACAGGGCGCGCTGGCTTTGTTGACTGTACAGAATGCATGCTTGGGTCAAAGCTCTTCGAAAACAGACACCATTCACTTTGCTTGGCAATGCTATTGCTTACAGCGTGCATGGTGACTAGTGCCGTCCAGCTATAGCATTCACTAATATTGTCACTGAAGTCGTTTGAAAGCAATGCTCTGTGTAGAAATTGGAGTTGGAGATATTAAGGTACAGTGCTATTTCTTGTCTCATATTCGCCAGTTTATTTAAGCGAACATATGGACGGTGCACTTTCCATGTCAGTAATTTATATAGAAGGATGCTGCGTTGCTAACTTCAGGAAGTAGATTCATACATTTCTTGCATATGTCATTGTATTTTCTTGTTACCGTAAAGGTTCGTGCTGATTTTGTCTTTGTGTTTGGGATTGAAACTACAATGGTTGATCCGATATCCAATTAGAAATTTCAAATCATGTAATTAATATCCGATATTTTGGATTTTGAGCGCATGCGCGAAGGTATCCTTACCTAATAGGCCAATGAATGAGCTCTGATTGGCAAGAGAAACTGTCTCGTATTGAAAAACACTACTATAATGACCATCATTATGATACAGTTTTCTGACGGTCCCATGCCATAGATTTATGGCATGTTAAAGAACCTTCCACTAATTGCACCTGTGTGAAGCTAAATTAGATAGGTCATCATCATCATCTTCCTTCCAAGTATTGGGCCAAATGTCCCGTTACGGTCTTGCACTTTCCCTCCATCTCTTCATCGGACGTCCTATCGATCTATTTCCCCGTGGCTGGTAGCGAAGGATCTCCTTTGGAAATCTTCCAGGTTCCATCCTTTGGACATGATGCTTCCAGTTCTCTTGGTAGTCACAAATGTATGCAGTTATTGGTTTCACTTTTAGTTCCTTCAGCACATCCTCGTTTCTCTTATGATCCCATTTAGTATAGCCTGCTGTTCGGCGCATAAAGGTCATTTCGCGTGCTGTGAGTCTGGAGATGTCCTGACATCTTATTGTCCATGCCTCGCTGCCATAGCATAGGGTTGGTCTGGCTAATGTGTTATACAAACGCAAGCGTGTATGCCTTTGGACAAGAGATGGCTTCATGACGTGATTGATGATTCCTGTTGTTCTGGTATAATTAGTTATTTTTGCAGTTATGTCTCGTTCTTCTTGAAATGATAAATGATATCCTAAATACTTGAATTCGTTAACTATTTCTAAAATTTTAGCATCCAGACAAATTTTACTGGGGTAGGGTCCTTACCCTTAAAGGCCATTACTTTAGTCTTTTCAGTAGAAATGCACATGCTGAATTTTGATGCCACTTTCTGGAGGTTGAAAACTGACCACTGCAGATCATCTTCAGAAGCTGCTACCAATGCAACATCATCAGCAAATAGTATAGCATCTAAATTTTTTAGATGCCTGCTGATAGGTATTGAACCCTGTCTTTCACACCTCCATTCCTTTATTATAGCATTCATGTAGATTATGAATAGCAATGGAGAGAGTCCACAGCCTTGTCTTACCCCTCTGCTGATTGGCTTCCACTCGGATTTATGATTACTTAACCTTTCTGAAATAAGAGTACCACTATACATGTTGGAAATGTTATCAATTAACTGTTGGGGGACACCATCTCTGGCCAATATGTCAATAAGTCTGTTTCTGTCAACAAAATCAAAGGCTTTCTTAAAATCAACAAATGATATGTGTGTTTCCAAATTGAACTCCCTGCGTTTTTCGATCAAAATTTTTAAGGTGAAGTAGGCATCTGCACATGTGCGACCTATTAACTCAGAGTAATGTTTCAGTAATTTTTCTTTAACAATGTTTGCAAAAATTTTGTATCCAGAGTTAAGTATACTTATTCCTCTATAATTTTCCAAAACTTTCATATTTCCCTTCTTATGAATAGGAACTACTATTGCCTTTTGCCAATCTTCTGGCGGCCTGTTACCCATCCAGATTAAATTCAATAATCTGAGAAATCTTTTCTTGAAGGCATCGCCTGAATATTTTAACATTTCTGCATTTATCGAATCTTCTCCAGGTGTTTTCCCATTTCGAAGTTTCCTCAAGACCCGTTCTAATTCTTCGAGTGTAATATTTTCCGATGACTTCTTGTTAGATGCTTGTAAAACAAGTTGTTCAATATTTGGACTCGACCAAAGGCTCTGAAAATACTCAAGCCATTCTTTGTGGGATATTGCATTAATTTTTACATCTTCTTTTACTTCCCTATTTAGTTTTTTCAAAATTTTATAGGTTTGTGGTTGTGGTCTTGTTATGTCAGTCTCCAGGTACGAGACAAAGTTTTCCCAACTTTCCCTGTGTTTCTTCCGAACTTCTCTTTTTGCTATTGCTCTCTTATGATGGTATTCAATTTTATCTTCTAATTTACCAGTTGACAGAAACTTTTTATATGAATTTCTTTTTTCGGAGATTACTTTTTTAATTTCTTCGTCCCAAATTCTTAAACCCTTTTTCTTTTGCCATCTTCTTTTTTCTCCCAAACTTTCAAATGCTGACTGTTTTAGAGCTGAACTCAAATTGGACCACTCGTCTTCCACATCGTCAGAAAGTGGAATCATCTGAATGTGATTATCAAGCCTGATTTGGTATAGCCATTTTATACTGGGATCATTTAAAAGGTTAACCTTATATAAAGTTTCGTTTTCCTGTGTTCTTTGTTTCTTTTTCTTGAACCACCGTGGTTTTAAACGAATAGGAGCAACTAATAAATAGTGATCTGTTTCCAATTCAGGTCCTCGATAAACTCTTGTATCCAAAACTAAATCTGCCAATTTTCCATTACAAATGATATAATCAATAATTGATTTCTGATTTCTTGCGGACCACGTATATTTATGACTGTCCTTGTGTGGAAATAGTGTGTTCATAATCCGAAACTGATTGAAGATAGTGAAATCTATTAATTTTGTTCCATTATTATTGCGGGTTACCTCTCCATGAATACCAATGTTATTCTGAATTTTCTCATTACCAACTCTGCCATTAAAGTCTCCCATTAACAGTATCATATCTTGTCTATTAGTAATATTGATTATCTTCTGTAGATCATTATACAAAATATCACTTTCTTTCGAGTATCCTTCAACCGGTGCATATACTCCTATAACTGTCAAATATCCTCTGGATAGTTTTATTCTTACTTGAATGATCCTTTCATTCCAAAATGTATAGCTATCAATATTTGATCGTAATCTCTTGTGAACCATAAACATAACCCCTGCCTGTGCTCTAACATTTCGTTGAACACCACTATAAAACTGTAAATAATTTCTTGTCTCCTTGGATCCCTGAAGCTTTTTCTTTGTTTCAGAAATAACTGCAATTGAAATATCTTTTTTAGATAGAATATCGTCTAATTGATCATCTTTGTGTCCAATACCCTGAACATTCCAGGTAGCACATCTAATAATATCCTTCCTTTTCCAATTCGTGTCCTCTCCTTTGCCAAGTTCGTCAACTGTAGAATCCGTCCGTTTTTTTTTTCCTTTACAAGACTTGAAAGCAATGAAAATGTCCTTCCAACGGGTTGCTAGCCTGAAGAAAGTAAGTCCATTAATGGGGATGCCATCTCTCAGCCCATGGACAGGCTGTAATACAGCATTTCCTCTGTACTTGATGTAACGGTTATCCCGCCGTGCCTCGGTCGCCAGAGCCTCGTCTGTGGAAACGGGCAAGTTCGCCACGTGAAGGAGAGGATGACATTTGGGTAGGAGAGGTTATAGATTGCACATCACTACCCCTTGAACGACCCAATTAGATAGGTTAAGTATGTAAACAACGCTCTTAGGTTTCTACGTTCGTTGCCAAGAGCCGACAGCGGTGGCGTCTAGTAGCTAAGTTCTGAACTTGGCCTAGTAGTCGTTGACGGTGGCGCTTGGCAGCAAAAGTAGGAACTATTTGAAACATTCTAAGTTGCAGTACATATATTAAAAAACAGATAACACACACTAATACACTCATCACAATTAACACCGGCTATCAGACAGATTCTACACACACCCAAAGTACACGGGGCTACATGACAGCGTTGTCGCAGCCCCTAAACTTAAGAACCAACCAACCAGTTTTCTGACGTATAATATTTATATTTCGACATCGTCGAACATAAATATATGTTTTGTTTCTGCGAGAGAGAAGTGAAAGGAGCGAAGTACACCAATTAATCAGCTATTCGACCAACCGATTAAACGACGAGTGGTTGTAGGTTGTATCAATAAAATGAAAATGAGCATAATACGTCTTTCTTTGTTCCAGCACATCAGAATGGGCTCTTCCAAACTTGGAGCACTGATTCTACTGATGGTCACCCTGCATCACTCAGATGCTGCCAACATTCTAGCAATTCTCACGACGCCTACTCCCAGTCATCACAATTGGAACACCCCACTTATGCTGAGCTTAGCTGGCCGTGGACACCACGTTACCATCGTCAGCCCTATAGCCCTCAAGGAACCAGTACCTAACATTACGGATATCGTCCTGGAAGGCTCCCTGACCTACACCAACGAGGAGACAGACTATGCCGGTATGGCCAAGGCGAATATTATAGAACGATTAGGACTTGTCAAGGATTGGTACGTGGCGTCGTGCCAATATTCACTTTCCACAAAAGGTGCAAAGGCATTAATGGAATACACTAAAAACACAACATTTGACCTTTATATTATCGAAGCTACCGGTGGAGAATGTTTCTATGGATATCTTCATAAATTTGGAAAAGCTCCCATTGTAGCCATCAATGGCTTTGGAAGTCCAGAATGGATTAATTATAACATTGGAAGTCCTTATAATCCTTCGTACATTACTAGTTCGTTCTTATATTTCACAAAGCCCTCAGGTTTGTGGCAAAGAATACAGAACACTTTGGTATACTCGGCTGCTATGTTCCTGTACCATTACTCGTACCTACCGGCGCAGGACGCCATCATACGTGAGCACTTTGGTGATGGTGTCCCTCCTGTGAAAGAGACCCTCAACAGCATCAGTGTGTTGCTAGTGAGCTACCACACTAGTCTCAATGGTCCGAGACCTCTGGTGCCAGCAATGATCCCTGTGGGAGGCATTCACATCAAACAACCAAAACCACTTCCTAAGGTGAGTTCATGCTAGAAATTGAAATTAATCGAGAACGTTTAATCGAGTAATCGGCTGACCGTTCATTCTACTAATCGTTTAACCTAATCGCCTAATCGATTAGCAGACTAAGAACATAAGTTCAAATGAGAGGTCATCGCTTATTTTTGGAATGATATAAAAGTTATTTTGACCTAAATATGCAAAGTGTCCTTCCTTGTTTAAGTTAACAATAACCAAATAAGAGTCAGTGACAGTGGAAGGACGAACATCAATCAAATTTTGAAGGGTTCCAAAAAATGAAAATTTAGAAAAAAGAAAACACAAAACCAAAAAGGAAAAAAACACAAAGCAAAATTCTCAAAAACCAAATCAAAAGCATAATAGTAATAATTATATCGTATGATCTCGGGTACTGGGTGCAAGCTTTGTTATTTGACACCCAGAGGGTAGCTTGCATGTCGAATTTCAATGTTCCTTGAAGTAGTCTACTATGAAAGTCAAGGAGGTTAGATATCTAAGCTCCTTGAACACTATAGCGCTTTCAAGTAGAGAAATGAGGAACTTTGTGTTGGCGGAAACTCCCGAGATTAATTTCGCCATTATGAACATGACCTACTGAATTCAAATGGGTTCTTTGACATGCCAACATCGTATGACATGGTGTCGTAATTTTTGCCACCTTTCAAAAGTCACTTACGACGGCCAGGAGCGAACCTGCAAGCTTGGGGTTAGTAGACCGACACGTTGACCACTCACCCACCGTGGCAAGCTCAAAAGCAGAAAACAAACACACAAAAGAGCAAAAGCAGAAAACGAAAGCAAAAGCAGAAAACAAACACAAAAACAAAAACAAAACAAAAACACAAAGCAAAATTCAAAAACCAAAGCTAAAGCGGAAAACAAGCACAAAACCAAACACAAAAACAAAAAAGTAAAATTCAAAAACCAAAGCCAAAGCAGATAACAAACACAAAACAAAATTCAAGAACAAAAGCAAAATTAGAAAAAAAAACCACACAAAGCAAAATTCAAAACCAAAGCAAAAGTAGAAAAAAACAACAAGATGTTCAGGAAAGAACATATAGCCTATTTTCTCCTAAATGTATGGGTATAGTTATAACTCTTTGTCTTTATCACTTCCTAATTTCTTTCAATTCGAAGTGCAGATTGGCACACTGGATTTGAGGACTGGCGTTCAAACCATAGTTTATAATTTACCCCCAGCATTTTGCAATTTCATCAGCAAACACTCCAAACAACGTAGGTATTCAGTATATTTACTCCAACTACTTACAATAATTGAAACTTCGTTGCTCTAAACGTATCACTGGGAGAAACATATTTAATATACCGGTACCTATTACACAGCTAATTTGTAATCGCGCACGGGTAACAAGAAAGACAGGCCATGGCGTGTAAACCAAACCCTTCTGTGACGTAGGCAATGTACTGCTCACGGCCAACGAGAAATACTGGTCCTGGTGCGCTTTCGTGACGTCAGCAATGTAGTGCTGTTGCACCACTTCCGGTAGGGTTATGTATGGCGGGAACATAAACCGTATTGTCTAAAAGATGCTGAAATCACAGAATTAGAACATTGTACTAACCCATATCATATCAGAAAACACGATGTGAAAAGCATTGACCCTACACAACCGTGCCTTCTGGCAAAACATGAGTGGTTTAAGGCTTATGAAGTCCAATACTGAGCCACAATTTACTTATTTATGCATTACTCTAAGTAGAACCAGTAGATAACTTATCTTTAATCATTGTAGTTGATCAGAAGGTAATACTTTTCAGGAGGATGTTATATTTCCCTGGCGGGTGCTTGTTAATTATGTGGAATTGCTAAGCAGTTACAATGCGTTCAGGAAGGTTATGAAAAGCTATGAATAGTGCCGGACAGTGTAGGCATATATAACTCTTATAGTTGAACGATATACATAAATGTATCAAACGTTTTTGTAATAGAAAGATATTCACGAACATAATATTCTATGGGTATGGTCTTCGTTTTATTGCCGGTGTGGTAGTCATCTTGTCTGCATCATTGAACCTGTATAAATGCAGGTATTCATTTACCACTTGCCTTCATAGAAGGTGTTGATATGAGCCGTTGGTCGTTGAAGAGTGCATTCCTCAGATCTCTTCTATAAACGTATTAATTTATGTTCCGCCCCCTTGAAACAACAATAAGTTAATGATATCTATACTGTGCTGCAGGATTCTTTGCTCTAATTTTACTCATGTGCACATAATTTAACTCACAACGAAGGTCACAGACTCTACAACTCAACTTACCGTAGCCTACTCGTTGCAGCTATTAAAGAGACAACAAACCCTTGAATCCTAGTTCGCGTGGCTTTTTGTTACGATTAACTTCAACATATAAATAGGCTAACTATGGCTGGCGTAGTTTTGTAAACCTATACCGTACAGTATAATTTATCGTGCTTGAAAGCACACGGAACATCTAAACTGGATCCATTTCAAGAAGATTGATATAAAATATCGCATTTCTGTTGCTCATGAATTGCTCTCGACTTAAACGTACTACATTGCCTACGTCACAAAAGGATTAGGTTTACGCGCCATGGCCTGTCTTTCTCGTTGGCCGTGTGTACTGTTTGATGGTGCTTGTAGACTACGTTTAAGTCGAGAGCAATTCATAAGCAGCAGAAATGCAATATTTTATATCTTCAAGTGACAAAATGACGTATAAAGCGGAGACATTACACAATGTTAACAGTTTTAAATATCTAGGCTTGACGATACAAAAGACTGTAAACTCCTTTAGGCTTCATATTAGGCTACGTGCTGCGGCAGCTATGAAAGCAATTTTTGACATCAAGAATTTAAATATCTCTTAAGACGGCCATGATCTTGTTTGACGTAAAAATAATTCCTATTTAACATATGGCCTGGAAATCATTTGGGATAAGCTAACGAAGAATGACCTACACACTTTAGAAAAAATTAAAGCCCGTTATTTAAAGACAACCCTTTGTGTATAGAGATTTACTAGATCAAGACTGGATTATGAACTTGCAAAGGAGACTTTTTTTAATTGAAGATTTGAGATTCAAGATCGCACTATCTTATACAGACAATTGGAAGAAACTCTTGGACGAAAGATTGGCCAAAAGGAATGACATTTGTATTGACTTCTACTCGACTGAAGCAATGACGAATAGGACTTGGACCAATACTAACCAGGATCTCCGACATTTTGTCAATGCTATGGCAGTTCATGGATACCACCATAAACTCTGCAAAACTAAGATATTTCATGAACCTGACGATAGTTTTGTGTGTGCACTGTGTGATTCGACTTGTCCTCGTTACCATGTTTTGGAATGCACAAAGCGAAATAGGCCTTTAATAGACTTTTGTTTACATGAAATGTAGTATCTTTATATTCACAATGTGTGTGCCTTATTAAATTAATTATATCAATCTTCATAAAATGGACGCAGATTAGATGTTCCGTGTGTTTTCAAACACGGTAAATTATACTGTATAGGTTTGCAAAACTACGCCTGTTGAAGTTACTCATTACAAAAATCCACGTGAACTAGGATTCAAGGGTTCGTTGTGTCTTTAATAGCTGCAACGAGTAGGCTACGGTAAGTTGAGTTGTAGAGTCTGTCACCTTCGTTGTGAGTTAAATTACGTGCACATGAGTATAATTAGAACAAAGAATCTTGCAGCACAGTATAGATATCATTAACTTATTGCTGTTTCAAGGGACGAAACATAAATTAATACGTTTATAGAAGAGATCTGCGGAATACACTCGCCACCGACTAACGACTTGTATCAATACCTTCTATGAAGACAAGTGATAAATGAATACCAACATTTATACAGGTTCAATGATGTAGACAAGATGACTAGGTACCACACCGGCAGTAAAACGAAGACCATAGAATATTATGTTCGTGAATATATTTCAATTATAAAAACGTTTGTTACATTTATGTACGGTATATCTTTCAATTATAAGACTTATACATGCATACATCGTCCGTCGTCATTCATGGCTTTTCATAACCTTCTTGAACACTTTGTAACCGTCAAGTAATTCAACATAATTAACCAGATAACATTCGTTATGCGAATTTGGTATATTCTCCTGAAACGTATTATCTTGTGAACAACTTCAACGATTAATGGTCTCCTGGTTGTACATAGAGTAGACTACAGGAAGTAGTGCAACAGAACTACATTGCTGACGTCACGAAAACGCACCAGGGCCAGTCATTCTCGTTGGCCGTGATAATTGCGCCTAATCTTGGGGATGTGTGCGCTCTATTGGGAAAAATAAGAAACTTTTCAATTACACTGGAGGCATGGGTTCACTAACTGGCCGGTATAGAGCGCAGATCGCATCTAGAAGGCTGTGGTTAGCTCATACATAGTTCACCTAATTACTATTAGATGTCACTTCGGTGGAGAATGTTGTTTTTATTAAATATATATTTTCCAATGCAAAATGCGCCGTATAATGCTTTATTTTATAACGTCTCAGTACTCAAGAAACAATAAATATAAAAAAAATTCAAGCAAAAAAATTCTACTCTGATAGGATTAGAACCACGGCCAGCCTAATGGAAGACGAAAGCCGTAACCACTCAGCCAATCGTGCACACTCTAATTACGCGTTAGGGATCAATTTAGATAGAACGTTCTAGCAAATAATGACTTGGACTAAACAATTTATTTACTGGAGTATATTTCAAACCGAGTTCATTTCATATAAAGTTCATATAATTTTTATCACTAGGCTATATTGCATGCAACATACTGAAATCAGTAAACGAGAGATCAGCTGCCATCTTGTCAAATAACCGAGACGACTCAGCTTTTTAATGTCACTTCTAGACTATAATATTACAATATAAACCTTTAATTTCAAACGGGCCACGTCGTTAAGAACAGATAAAACGATTCTTGGTTCGATAATAGAAACTGGTGGGCCCCATGTTATGGATTATAAAGTTTGCATAATTCACACGGCCGCCATCCTGAAATGGTACGGTTGATGACCTTGTAGTTTGGGCACATGAAGCGTTCCATATGAAGGTATGTTGTTACGACAATTGGTAAAGATCCCATGATTAGTTTGGTCATAATGCGTTATTAAGTTATGACCATTTGAGTGGCCGCCATTTAGGTTTGGTAAAGATGGCGGCAATATAAAACATGACACTGAGGTGCCCTTTGCCAGTGCTACCTCTGTACCAAATTTTGTTCAATTCTGTTTAACCGTGTTCGAATTGATAGGGGGGGGGGGGGGCATACATTCAGAGTACACACACTCACACACACACACAATTTTTGGCTCTGTGTTGATCTCATAAGTCTACTTTCATTTTTTGTAAAAATCGAAAGTAGGCTAAAAAATAAAAATTCTAAAACAAAAGCGAAACCGAAAACAGAAAGAAAATGTCAAGAACAATGTGAATGCCGTTTCAGGATATACAAACATATCTGGATGATGCAAAAGATGGAGTCATTTTCTTCAGTCTGGGCTCCATTGTCCGCAGTGATAAGATGTCATCAGACAGAATACACGCCTTCCTGGGAGCATTCGCTGAGCTCAAGCAGAATGTATTGTGGAAGTGGGAGTCTGACTCGCTGCCCGGTCAGCCCAAGAATGTTAAACTAGGGAAATGGCTGCCACAGAACGATATCCTAGGTGAGTTTCATTTTGTCATTCTAGTGGGACCTACACTCTTTGGCCAAATTAATTTCAACACTTCATATTTTCTCTCTGTATAGATTCATTACATTGCTTTTTGGGGTTGGTTGGCTCCTCAGTCTAGGGGCTGCGAAAACGCGGTCATGTTGCCCCATGCACTATGGGTGTGTGTAGAGTCTGTCTGATAACCGGTGTTAATTGTGATGGCTGTATTAGTGTGTGTTATCTGTTTTTAATTCAAGTAAGCACTGCAGACATTGAATATTCAAGTAGTTTCTACTATTTCCACCAAATGCCACCGTCAACGAATACTAGTTCTGAACTTGGTTACTAGATGCCACCAAAGTCGGCCCCTGGCGACGAACGTTGGAATCTAAGAGCGTTAGTCAAATTTAGCCTATAATTTAGCCTCACACAAGTGTAATTAGTGGCAGGTTCTTTAACATGCCGTAAATCTATGACATGGGAAGGCATTACTTCCCCTCCGAAGGAAGGCATACAGAGGGATTTTAAACGCTCTTAAAAAATCCGACGACTTCGGCCGGGCTTGAACCCACGATCTTGGGCATAGAAGCTCAGCGTGTTACCAACTACACCACCGAAGCTGCCCTGTTTTTGGGGGTTGAAAAGAGTTTGTAAGAAGATTGTAGGTTTCATTTTCAATGAAGGAAGCTTTTGAGTAGCGGCTTGGTGGCGTAGTTGGTAGCATGCTGTGCTCTATGCCCAAGATCGAGGGTTCAAACCCGGCCGAAGTCGTCGGATTTTTTAAGAGCGTTGAAAATCCCCCAGAATGCCTCCTCGGGAGGGGAAGTAAAGCTGGAAGGCCCATGTCATAGATTTATGGCATGTAAAAGAACCTTCCACTAACTACAATTGTGTGTAGCTACATTTGTAGGTTAGATTCGATTAATGCTCTATTAAGTTCCATCGTTCGTCGCCAGGTGCCGGTTGCGGTGGCATCTAGTAGCCAAGTTCACAGCTAGGTGTCGTCGGTAGCATTTGGTAGCAAAAGTAGGAACTAATTGAAATTGATCGTCTGCAGTCCTTACCTGAATTACAGATAACACACTAATAGACTCTTTTATCGTCAGCTGCAAGGACATCGACAGCAGTCGCTACGCTCGCTAAAGCGCAGCGTTAGGTCATGGGGCCAAACTCTCTGCTGACTCGGTAGACGCGTTGGTTGGAGCCCCACCATCGGCCATCCTTGAAATGGTTTTCCGTGGTTTCCCCATTTTCAACACAAGGAAAATGCTCAGACGGTAGCATCTGACAGGCCACGGCAGCTTCCTTCCACATCCTTGCCCAGTTTCATTCATCTTCATTCCATCTCTCATCCCGATGCACAGGTCACCCACGGGCGTCCATTAGAAAGACCTGCACTCGGCCTTTCAGGAGGCCACACGACAAAAATAGAAAAGGCTGCAAGGCCTAGCGTAATTTGCTTGATTGCTTCTGAAATATAAATAGGATAGGGTGGATTTTTAGACGGAACTGCGTCTACTGTCAAATATCGCTTCCATGCAATACCGGTTGGTCTACGTGAATTAGGAATATAATTAAAACTAGTGAGGCCGTCCGAGCTTTCGCAACGTGAATGTAGGTTTACGGGGTAGTAGGGGAAAATGTGCGAGAACGAAGTTTTAAATATTGAAGAAATTTATTTACTGTTCTTATCTGAGATTAGGTAGTAGTCTATTGTAGTTCTTACCTTGTTCACATATGTTCAGGCACATGAGAAGTAAGGCATTTAAAGAGGAAGAGATTGCGTTTCGGGCACATATGGGGTTATGCGGAACCTGTAGGTACCCTATATGTACGTAACAGCCCCATGACTCGAACTGCTCAAAAACAAATACCAGCAGACAACCGATGCTTGATAATATGCAATTGACACATAAAATCAAGTGGAACACACAAACTAGATCACGTGTATCGCACAGTTATATATACATACAATTAAAAATAACACTGTCATTATTTTAGGGACCCCATTTATTGATTATAACCGAAAAATAAAAAGTGTTCCATATCAAACGCGTGTTATTGTATTTTTACCCTACTTATCCAGGCCGACCGCAGCGCCCCAAGTGTTAGTTTGAGTTGCCAATTGACCCCCGTAGAGAAAAGCCATTAGCGCAGCTCGGTATCACCCACCACTGTATTGAGGATGACAACAGTAGAAATATGTTTTCCCAATAGTGTCTGCATTCATTCAGATGGACCGCAGGGACTCACATCTAGTGGGAGGTGGGTTGGCGACCACGGGACCTCAGCTGAGTCCGGCATTGCTTCCACTTACTTGTGCCGGGCTCCTGTCAACTTTCCTGTCTGCCTCTCTTGGTCAACTCTTCTTCTCTTTTGAGCCCGACGGTATGAGGGTATCCGAGGCCTAGGGAGTCTTTCACTTTCCCGCCTTTATTGGCCCTTGTCTCATATTTTCTGATACCCTCATTCTGCGAGGGATCAGCTTTCTTTTTCTTTTCATGTTCTCCTGCCTTCCAAACAAGGCCCTCAAGGAGGCAGGGTGTATGTAGCCCCACCACTTCCGGTGCACCCTGGATAATGCTACACCCTCAGGGGCTCATGGCTGGTGAGTTTGAGAGTTGACGACCCCGAGGGATTCATGAGCTGGGACCGCTTTGTTCCCTTTTTCCTCTGACTTTGGGGCGGGCCATTTCCTCTTTCCCTTTCATATCTGCCTTTCATGGCTCTCCTTCCTTCCAAGTCCCTCAATCCTCATTCTTCGAGGGTTGAGGGCATTTGTTTTCTTTCTGTCCTATATTTGCCTTATCCTTTATTTGTTTACCATTTCTTCTTCTAGTATGTAAGTTTGTAGTTAGTATTAGTTATAGTTTTCATTCCCATCTCATCTTTCACTATCACCCAAACCATTAGGGGCCGATAACCTAGATGTTAGGCCCCTTAAAACAACAATTATCATCATCATCATCATACAGATGGATCAAAGATTCCACATGACGTGTATTTTCTGTGTAGCACACCCGAATGTTCGGCTGTTCATCTCCCACTCTGGTCTACTGAGCACTCATGAAGCTATCTACCACGGTGTACCCATCGTCAGCATGCCTTTCATCGTGGACCAATTCGCCAACAGCCAGCGTGTTGTCAACCTGGGACTGGGAGAAAGCCTGGATTACACTACACTCTCAAAGGATATGATACTCTCTACAATACGCACCGTCTTGGAGAACCCAAAGTAAGTACCATACTGAGATCATCATCATCCTATTCTATTATGTCATAGATTTATGGCATGTAAAAGATCCTTCCACTAAATAAACTTGGGTGAAACTAAATTGTAGGTTAGATTTCTTTGAAACGCTCTATCAAAGTTCTAACGTTCACCGCTGGGTGTCAGTGACATATAGTAGCGAAAGTTGGAACTACTTAAAATTGAACGCAACTTGTAGCTCACCCTATGGGTGTACGCTTGAAGCAGCTACAGCCTGTGGCGAGCCTAACATGTCCTCGGCCACTCCCGGCAGTAAAAGCCATACACTAAATTCGCACAGTCAGTTTACCCGCCAGGTAGGCTTTTCCCACGGACGCTGCGAGGGATCCCACCTTTACCGCCTCTACGGGCAGTGTCCTGGAGCTTAACATCGGATTGGGGGATACAACTGGGGAGACGGGACTAGCACTTTGCACAGGCGGCCTCACCTGCAAGGCGAACAGGGGGCCTCATGAGGGATGGGACGGGATGGGAAGAATGGGAGGGATAGTCAAGGAAGTGGGATGTAATGCCGGCGATCCCATGTCATAGATGTATGCCATGTAAAAGAACCTTCCACTAAATAAACTTGTGTGAACCTAAATTGTAGGTTAGATTTCGTTGAAACGCTCTATCAAAGTTCCAACGTTCACCGCTAGGTGTCAGTGACTTCTAGTAGCGAAAGTTGGAACTTCTTAAAATTGAACGGAACTTGTAGCTCACCCCATGGGTGTCCACATTGAAACAGCTTCAGCCTCTGGCGAGCCGAACATGTCCTCGGCCACTCCTGGCACAAAAAGCCATAAATAAATCTGTGTATACTAGGTCAGTAGTATCATCTATACGTTGCTATAAGAACGCAATATCATAGTTACGTGTTCTTCGTTTATATATGCGTAGGCCTACTAGGTAACTAGCGGCATCTATACCTTGTTATGGAGACGCAAAATATTTGTTACATATTGGTTGTTCATCTATGCATGTTAGGTCACTAGCGTCATCTATACGTTATACTATAAGAACGCCAGCTCTAAGTAACGTGTCTTAGTTACGCATTGTTTGTTTCGTATGATGTTGACGCTGAAGAATGTAAAAGTTATCTCGAACTGAAACGTCCGGAGAAGGAAGTGAATACATTTCAAACAAATATCCTCGACTCGCCATTTACCTCTAAAACTGCCGATGCAAGAAAACACAAAGTGTTTCAAAGATTCTACAGTACTAGAACAGACATCACAGTGACTCATGTTATCATACAATTCGTACAAACACCTAAGTAGATGGGGGTGCATGACCACGCGGTCGCAAAACCCTAAATGAATCATCATCATCAACAACAACAACAACAACAACAACAGGAACAAGAAGGATTCTAAGAAGCTCAGAAATCAGGAAGTTGTAAACATATCCATTGTTTTTTCATGTAGCGGAAAAAATGTAGGAGTTTTTTTAAATAGCAATGGAGGGAAGCGGCAATGAATGGCACTGACTTATTAGCCTACTTTTCACATTTTGCAAAAATGAGGAAAAAGTAGACTTATGAGATCGAACCGGGCAAATGTCTGTCTGTCCGTCCGTCCGTCCGTATGTCTGTCTGTCTGTCTGTCGGTATGTCTGTCTGTCTGTCTGTCCTTCTGTCGGTCTGCCTGTGTGTGAGTCCCCCCCCCCCTATCAACTCCTAAACGGCTGCAGCAATCGAAACAAAATTTGGTAGGAGTAAAGATCAATACCTGAATATCTCAATGCCGTACTTGAAAATAATGTCAGTGCTACCAACTGCTGAAAAATCGCAATTGAAGTTTGAGCTCCAGGTTGGATATCTTGGAAGGTATGAATGGGAGCTATTTCAAGATTGGCACACGTATGTATAATAATATTTCAGTTTAATTTCCAGGAGGCCATACATGGCAGTGTTGCCAAAATGATTGTAAGCCTGCTCATAACTCCAATATTTAAATGCATATAACTTCTACACTATCAATTGGAATTCAACCCAATTTCATATGTGCTATGTGTACATAAACAGATATGACTGAGCGTATTCTTAGGAGCTACCAGTGCTGCCAACTGTTAAAAATGCTCTCAATTTCTGAGCCTGATTAAAAGCCTGCTGATAGGTCCAATATTAAAATGCACGTAACTTCTATACAAACTATTGATTTCATTCAAAATTTGCACAACAATAGGTCATATTATTTCAGATTATTTCTGACCAATACATGCATGACATTGTTGCCAACATGATTTTACACGCGCTGGTAGATCCAATGTTTAACTACATGTAACGTCCATGCTATCCATTGGACTACAACCAAATTTTGTATTCTGTACCTTAAGATATGGAACTAAGAATATATTCAGTCACCCGGGCTGCGAACTGTAGTGCTCTATTAGGCTGCATTATGCCAGGTATACAGTATTTCGAACTAATTTGAAATTTCTATATTACCAACATAATTTCGTCATTATTCTAGATAGATCCATATAGATTAATCATTGGCATGAATCTTACGCTTTAAGAAAAGTAGGTTCTTTAGTTCGTCACGGATTGTTGCTATCGTGCTTAACCCTTGAGAACTGGCGTGAGAAAATATAACACGAGGACTGGCGCCGGGTCATTTTTACCCTTAGATTAACACCCCCTTCTTTCCAGTCGCACGGATTTTAATTAAGTAATTTATACTGGGTGTCTTCCGACAAACCAATCCCAAATATAGAATGAAGTTTAGTTGCATTGTTCGAAATTTACATGGAGAACAAGTGGTTCCGTAAAGAACTATACAGCCTATTTTCATATATCCTACTTATGTTAATTGCCACTATCAACATACAAAATTTCATTTGGATTGCTGTAATAGGTTCGTAGATATTGAGAACCGACTAAATATTTCGGATGGTCGCCATGTTGGATTTTTTTTGTATGTAGGTCTTAGAGTTATGCATTGTTACATGAAGATTATTGTGTACGTGTAGTATTCAAACTTCAATCGCATGATTAGGACACAAGAAGTAAAAACGAGAATTTAAAAATTCGCACAGCTGCTATCTTGTGGTTATGGAAACAATTGAAATAAATAAGATGCCAGTGGATTAACATTTGTATAAGGATTTACTTTACCAAGTTTCACTGCACTCGGAAGGTTAAATTGCGAGAAACGTCCATGTGAAAATTTATACTTCGCGTCACCGCAATGTTGAATTTGTGATCACCAGTCTATTGAAAGTCCTATAGGTGAATTTATGTTCATAACCCCTATGAACATAAAAAAATCAGTTTGAAGGCTGTAATAGATTCGTAGATATTGAGAACCGTCTAAATATTTTGGATGGTCGCCTTGTTGGACTGTTATATGTACAGGCGATGAGAATCATGTACCATTAAAGGAAAATTATTGGGTAGGTTCATTATTCAACCTTTCACTTCGATCGCATGATTACGACACAAGAAATAAAAACTTAATTATAAAATTCGCACAGCCGCCATCTTGGGGATATGTAAACAATTGAACTAAATTAGATACCAGTGCATTACAATTTGTATAAACATTTGATGTACTAAGTTTCATTGCGTTTGGATCATTAAATCGCGAAAAAAGTCTATTTAAAACTTTCAACTTCGCTTGGCCGCCATGTTCGTTTTGTAGTTAACCGGTTTTTGGAAGTCTTTTAGATGAACTTCGAGCAGTACCCTTTATCTCCGTGCAAAATGTCAGGGTGATACCGGTAATAGTTTCAGAGATATAGAATACCGGTGAAATATTTCGCACAGCCGCCATTTTGAGGTTATGTAAACAATTGAACGAAGTTAGATGTCGGTGCATTACAATGCGTATAAACATATACTGTACCAAGTTTCATTACGTTTGGTTGGTTAAATCGCGAGAAACGTCTATTTAAAAGTCGCAACTTCGCTTGGCCGCCATGTTGGTTTTGTAGTTACCAGGTTTTCAAAAGTCACATAGGTGAACTTCTAGTAGTTCCCTTTATCACCGTACAAACGTTCAGGTTATATCGGTAATAATTGCGGAGATATTGAATGCTGGTGATATGTTTCGCACAGCCGCTATGTTGGATTGGTGAGACGTAACAAAATTTGAAGGGCACGGTCGGGGTCGTTCGGACTAGTGCTACGAACTTACTGAAATTCAATGAAATCGCTCCAGCCGTTTAGATTTTATTATGGACACACACACACACACGAATCACACACGCACACACAGACACACGGACAAAAAGTGATCTCATAGTTAGTTAGCTAGTTAGTTAATTTTTTTAAGGGGCAGAACTACGAGTACATCTGTCTCCAAAAGAAAAATGATCTCATAAGCCTATTTTTTTCATAAATGAAAATAGGCTAAAAATGACAATAATTGTTGCAACAGTAAAATTGGCCTGGAAATTGGCGGCAAAGCAATTATTTTCAACTTTAGTCACCTGATGACCCAGGTGTATCTCTCCCCTTAAAATGAATCAAGAAGAACGTGAGCCTTGTGGTTTGGTGAAGCCACCTTATTAGCCTACTTTCGACGTGTGAGTCTGTGTGTGTGTGTGTGTGTGTGTGGGTGTGTGTGTGGGTGTGGGTGTGGGTGGGAGGGTGTACTATGAAAGTCTGTCCCCCCCTATCAATTCGAACACGGTGAACGCAAATTGAACGAAATTTGGTACAAAGGTAGCACTAGCAAAGGACACCTCAGTGTCATGTTTTATATCGCCGCCATCTTGACGGAAACGTAATGGCGGCCACACAAATGTTCAAAGCTTAAATCAAATTACGACTAACCTAATCATCCGATCTCTACCAAATTTTGCAACAACATACCTTTATGGGGGCAGCATCCTTTGACCAAACTAATAGGTCATCAGCCTAATAGTTTGCGGATGGCGGCCATCTTTGTGTGAAAATCGATTGCCCCTATTAATTCGAACACGGTGAAACCGAATGGAACGAAATTTGGTACAGAGGTAGTACAAGCAAAGGGCACCCCAGTGTCATGTTTTATATCGCCGCCATCTTGACGGAAACGTAATGGCGGCCACACAAATGTTCAAAGCTTAAATCAAATTACGACTAACCTAATCATCCGATCTCTACCAAATTTTGCAACAACATACCTTTATGGAGGGAGCATCCTTTGACAAATCTAATAGGTCATTAGCCTAATAGTTTGCGGATGGCGGCCATCTTTGTGTCAAAAACGATTACCCCTATTAATTCGAACACGGTGAAACCGAATGGAATGAAATTTGGTACAGAGGTAGCACTAGCAAAGGGCACCTCAATGTCATGTTTTATATAGCCGCCATCTTGACGGACACGTAATGGCGGCCACACAAATGTTCAAAGCTTAAATCAAATTACGACTAACCTAATCATCCGATCTCTTCCAAATTTTGCAACAACATACCTTTATGGAGGAAGCATCCTTTGACAAATCTAATAGGTCATTAGCCTAATAGTTTGCGGATGGCGGCCATCTTTGTGTCAAAATCGATTACCCCTATTAATTCGAACACGGTGAAACCGAATGGAATGAAATTTGGTACAGAGGTAGCACTAGCAAAGGGCACCTCAGTGTCATGTTTTATATCGCCGCCATCTTGACGGAAACGTAATGGCGGCCACACAAATATTCAAAGCTTAAATCAAATTACGATTAACCTAATAATCCGAGTTTCCCGGTCAATGCATGTGAAATTTTCGAAGTGAAATGCCATGTCCTGTGGTTCGGATTCCACGTAAAAAGGAGGTCCCGTGGCCCATAATCACAAGATTGACGGTCACGTAAAACTACAATCTTCCTTCCTTTCCTTTAATCATCCGATCTCTACCAAATTTTGCATCAAGATACCATTATGGAGGGAGCATCCTTTGACCAAACTAATAGGTCATTAGCCTAATATTTTGCGGATGGCGGCCATTTTTGTGTGAAAATCGATTCCCCCTATTAATTCGAACACGGTGAAACCGAATGGAACGAAATTTGGTGCAGAGGTAGCACTAGAAAAGGCCACCTCAGTGTCATGTTTTATATCACCGCCATCTTGACGGAAACGTAATCGCGGCCACCCAAATGTTAAAGGCTAAAATGTAATTACGACCAACCTAATAATCTAGTCTCTACCAAATTTTGCAACAACAAATCTTTATGTGGGAAGCATATTCTGACCAAACTGCTAGATCATCAGCCCAACAGTTTGCAGATGGTGGCCAAGTATGTGTGCAAATCGATTCCCCCTATCAATTCAAACACGGTGAAACGGAATTGAACGAAATTTGGTACAGAGGTAGCACTAGCAAAAGGCACCTCAGTGTCATGTTTTATATCGCCGCCATCTTGACGGAAATGGAATGACGGCCACCCAAATGTTAAAAGCTTAAATCAAATTTCGACCATCCTAATAATTTGATCTCTACCGGTTTTGCAACAACATGCCTTTTTGTGGAAAGCATCTTATGACTGACTACAATGTCATCAGCTCAATAGTTTGCAAATAGCGGCCATGTATGTGTGCAAATCCATTCCCCAGATCAATTCAAACACGGTGAAACCTAATTGAATGATTTTTTTTACAGAGGTAGCACTAGCAAAGGGCACCTCATATTCATGTTTAATATCCCTATAGCACGTTGTATTTCAACAAGCTACTACAACCAACTTTCAATTATACTCCTTGAAAAGGACAAAGAGTTATAACAATACCCATGCATTTAGGAGAAAGTAGGCTATATGTTCTTTACTGAACATCTTGTTTATAGATATCGTCCCGACTAATGTATGGCGAGAATTGTCACGCAAGGACTGGCGCCATGGGTAAATCTGACCCGACGGTTTACAACATAGTAATAACTTTGGTGTTCACAAAGCTATGGACATGTTACTTTTTCAGGGTGAAGTTCAAGGCTAGGAAGGAAGGTATTGTAGGCGACAGGAAATAAGGGCTGAACAAAACGAAAATATAGAATATTATCTAAGCTCGGGTCTAAAATACTCATGCGTCTGTCCTCACGGGTTAATATCAGTAGGGGGGTAAGGCGGTTTCTAAATAGTGACACGAGCCACTCGGCTACGCTGAACTCTCATGTATATTTCATGAAACGATGGGCATGCGACATATCGTTGGACTCGGGCTGACGTCCTCTTTCCTATGGACCATGTATTATATTTTTCATTTTTTTAAAAAAATTTTTCGTTTTCGAAAATAGGCTATAGCTTGAAAACCAAACAGGATAGAACGTTGTGCCATGGCTCAAACGAATGGTCTTTATGACCTTTATGTTTTGTAATAAAACTTCTTTATTTTTTATATTTTTTTGAAAACACTCGAATTTTGAAAATCATATATTATGGAAACTAGGAACTCTACAAAAAAAATTGTTTAACGTAAATCAATGGTCCCTACCCCCTCTACTCCAAAAATAAATTTCAAGTTTCTAGAAAAAAAAATTGTGTTTTGTAAGTAGTGGGGTAGTGAGAGAGCTGCTTAAAAAAGCGAGTGGTGAGCCCCTGCGACCTTGGAATGGAAGGAGTCATGCTAAGAAGGCGTGCTTGGATTCGTTTTTTTCGTCTCGTCGTGCTCTTTACGGGAATGTCGGTGTCGAAAAGATGAAAATTTGGAAAAAAGGTTCTTTTGGGGTAAAACCGTGATTTTGAACTTTTTGCTATATCTTGCGAACTAATCATGCTAGAGGCGTGTACGACGGGTCCAAGGACTCGGGGTGACGTCCTCTTTACTATGGACCACTCGTTGTAATTTAAAAAAAATTGGAAACTCGATTTTGGGGTAAACACGTGTTTTTTGTGATTTTTGCCGATATCTCACGAACCAATAACGCTAGAGACGTGTACGAGGTGTCCTAGGACTCGGGCTAACGCCCCCTTTCGAGTGTGGCAGATATTTTTTTCCAAAAAATAATTCACAAAGGGCCTAACGCCATACATGATGAAAAAACGTTTTCTTTTTCTTTACCTGTTTATAATGTTCATGAAGCGTGGTGGTTGAGAGAGACGATATGGCTGTGTGTGTGTGTGTGTGTTTCAACGAACCCGTCACTGACCATGGTGGCTGTGTTCAATAAATCAATCGCTATTTCGGCGGGTCGGTGTATGACAGAGCGAGCGTGCGTTTTCTGATATTTTACCTTTAACGTGTAAACGGTGATGAGAACTTGGTTCTATGTTGATCGAAGCGAGTATAGAAAACAAACGAGCAGGAGGTGAATATCATTTGAGCTTATTGGAAGGCGTTGATCTGACTTGACAACAGGTGCAATGGAAAAAATGACCATGACGCTTGAAGGTGAAATAATCTGACCATTGTGGTGGCAGGGAAAAGCGAAATGCATGCATACACGTGTGAGATGACATGTACGCTAAACAAGTTACATCCTGTCTTGCTTCATACGTGACAAAATGCAAGTTCATGTGAAATTTGATTCGGCACAGGTGTTCACTTTGGGTGTTAGCTGTCCACGTGACCGATAAGAGAATGTTCAAAGCGTGGGAAAAAAAAAGATTATACATGCAACGTAGCATATATAAAGACATGTCGTTATCATTTCCACTCTCACTTGGGTGGACTACCTTTGAACATACTGCGTTGCGTGAAACACTTGGTCTTGTTTAACAGTTTTGGTGTTGGTGGAAAATACTTAACCTTGTTGTGAGGTAGGTGTTTATTTATTCATTTATACATTTATTGATTTATATATATATATTTACATGCAATTATTTATTGATTAGGTAATTAATGATTTTATTTATTTATTTGTTTGCAGATAACCGGTATACCTTACATGTCTGAGAGAGAAGAAACCATTGCACTTTTGAGCCCACTAGAAGGAAGCAGCAAGAAGCCACTGCAAGTAAAGGTGGGATTATTTTTTTAAACTAACTTGTTTTATTTTTGTTGTTTCATATTTTATTTTATGAAATATATGTATTAACCTGAATTTAGGTATTTATAACGGTTTATTTTATTAATTTTTAGAAACTTGGAAAGAAGAGCCTTACCGCCGTAGCAGTCGCTGAAAACCCGAGACGCAGTAAAGTGCAACCATTGTTTCCAGGCAGTGAACTATTTAAAACTCAGGTAAGCCTAACATAAAATGCTATTCCATTTTACCACTACTGAAAGCTCGTAGACAAAAAAAAATCATTACCTATACATGATTAGGACGATGATTGCTTTCTTGATTAATGACTATGTATTGGCAACCGGTACAAGACCATATTGGTTGTTTACCGGGAAAGTACAAGGCCATATTGGATTTTGTAAAAAACAAAAAAAATAATTTAACTGACAGGTCGTTCCCTATAATAATAATAATAATAATAATAATAATAATAATAATAATAATAATAATAATAATATCGTATGACCTCGGTGCCGGGTGCAAGCTTTGTTATTTGACACACAGAGGGTGGCTTGCATGTCGAATTTAGTTGTTCCTTGACTATGAAAGTCATGGAGGTTAGATGTTAGATATCTAATATCTTTAAACTCTATAGCACTTTCTAATAGAAAAATGAGGAACTTTGTACTCTATGAACTCAACGAATATTCACAGGTTTGAACATGATAATCTGAACAAAATGACATGACATTATAATTTTTTTTGTTTATGTATTGGTTAAAGGGGAATGTAAATGACTGCAGGTTTATAAAAAGAAAATAAGTACATGGGTTACTGTTAGTGCCGACATACAGTTTATTATAATTTTTATGGTGTTTTGATATATTAATGCCAATTAACGTTAAAGTTTTATTTACAAGTATTGATTGATTGATTGATTGATTGAGTGATTGGTTATTTTGTTTGCTTTTAGTTATCATTATGCGCCATTAACGTAATGAACAGACAGTGAACAAGCATACATTGTGCTTTAAAGTACTCTGTGCAACGTTAATAACTTACAATAAGAAAAAGTTTTATTATAACACATGGCGTTAGTACCAAATACAACAAGTGAGCAAGTTGGTTTACCACGTGGGTTGGATTTAAAATCAGAACATGACCGTTGGTTAACATTTGAATCCTGGCCTGTAGGCTTTTTGTCGACACATGAACTTGCAAAAGCAGTTTTTTTTACTTGAACCGAGAAGATGTGGTGCGCTGTGTGTTTTGTCGTATTGAACTTTACCACTGGGAAGAAGGGGATGATCCCTTTAGAGACCATTTGCGATGGTCTCCTTGTTGTCCTTACATGCTTGGAAAACAAGTGGGTAACATACCTGTGTATTCATTTTACCGAACCACAAGACCATTGGCCGCTACTTACGTTGCTGAATCACAAATAAATAATAATAATGATGTATTACCAGCCAACGGTAGTGTCTATATATGTGGTCCATATGCCATAGACAGTGTTGAATTGGCGTGTGCTTTTGAAAAATCGGGAGTTTGCAAGACTAAAGCACTAGCACACCCAGAGTACAGCTCTGTTGAGAAACGTTTAGAATCTTATAAAAATGATTGGCCATTAATATTAAATCACTTTACCAAACAGCTAAGTGAAGCTGGATTTTTTTTATACTGGTGAAGAGGATAAAACAATATGTTTTCATTGTAGATTTGCTTTAAAGGTTTGGCAAATGACTGATGACCCTTTAGTGCAACACGCTCGTTGGTTACCAAACTGTAAATACATGGTGTTGCTTAAAGGTCAAGAATTTGTGAACACTATTCGTAAAGAAAACATGATTGCAGCACAAGACAGAAAAGTGCCTTTAGAGTTAGAACACGCAGAGCAAATACATAAGGCTGAAAGAAAAGACTTGTCTCACGAACAGATACAAAAGTGTAACCAACAATTATGTAAAATTTGTTATCAAGATGAACTAGGTGTTGTATTTTTGCCTTGTGGACACATGATAGCCTGTGTCAAGTGTGCATTAGAACTCAACACTTGTGCTATATGTAGAAAAGCAGTATCTGTTACAGTTAGGGCATTTCTTGCATAACTAGTATAATTTATTCGCCATGCATAGTGCAAAATCCCTAATTGCACAATATTATTAAAACTGTTTTAGAGTGTAATAGGTATGCTTTTTTTTGTTTATAGACTACTACAATGAATGTTTTGAATGCTGTGGGACAATCATGTGGCTTAGAGACAAAGAAGCTCAGCGAATTGCCAACGCATATTCCATTCCGCATTATCAAGATTCGGAAATTGAAAACAGCCTATGGTGATCGTGTACTTTGTGTATGTGAAAACTTTGAGACATTTCTGCCTATACGGTTTAATGATATGTCGGAAAATGTTTTTGATGAAGTCAATAATGCTGTGTAACCTGTACACTTAATTTATGAAGGTTTTAAAAACAATAGGTGCATGATTCGTTTTAATTAAATAAATAAAAAGTCAAATAATAATGGAAGATATAAGTCATGGCAATGGACTGAAAGAAAAAATATGTGTATAGAATAATAATGTCTTAGTGTTTAGTATTGTCTTAAAAATATTATCATGAAACCAAAAAAAATGTATATAAAGTTTGTAAATAAATGAAAATAATGGTACAATGTTGTTTTATTTTCTATAGAAGTCAGAATATTTAACATTGCAGAGTATACATGATTATGACAATAAAAAGCACACTTAATACAAGTCTTTGCCTTTACGATAGTGTGTTATAGTTTTAAAAACAAAGCTTGTTGTAGATCTTTTTTCTTCCACGGTAAACAATAGGCATGAAAACGTTATTGTCCTGTTTTGGATCATTATCACTATCATAATCATAAGCAGCATGATCTATATCACTATTATTATAATCACTATAATTATCCTCAACATTATCCTCAACATTACTAAAACCAGTTAAATATTCCTGGTCCTCTTCCTCTTCCTCTTCCTCTACAGTGTCCTCATGTAGAGTCTGCGTGGCTTTTGATAATGTTAAGGGTTTTTTGAACATTGAATTTTTTTCAATAGTAGTATTGTTTTGTAGCACTTGCTTTTTAACATTTTCATGATTTTCTGTTGACAGCAACAGTGTTTCATGCAGTACACTACATTGATGATCACTGACACATAAAACCACACTATTTTTGCTTTTTAGCTCACTGCGACATTGTTTTGAACGTTGTTTTGTACAACGCCAAATAACAGTTCCATTTTTATTGGTTCGTTTCACAATATATGAATATCCTTTATAGAATGCATGAGGCTTACCATACCTAGTCACAGATACTTCCATATCAACTGTCAAGCTTAGACTAAGCTCTAGTAAAGGCAACTTGGTAATAAGAACAATAGATTAATGTGCGAGCATATATGGGTGCAAATGTGGGAGCAAAAAAGTGGGAGCAAAAAGTGGGAGCAAAAAGTGGGAGCAAAAAAAGTAGGAGCAAGTATGGGAGCAAATAAAAAAGTGAGAGAAAAAAGTGGGAGCAAAAATTGGGAGCAAAAATTGGGAGCAAAAAGTGGGAGCATATAAGGGTGCAAATGTGGGAGCAAAAATTGGGAGCAAAAATTGGGAGCAAAAAGTGGGAGCAAAAAGTGGGAGCAAAAAAAAAGTAGGAGCAAGTATGGGAGAAAATGTGAAAGCAAAAGTGGGAGCAAGTATGGGAGCATATGTGAAAGCAAAAGTGGGAGCAAAAAAAAAAGTGGGAGCAAAAAGTGGGAGCAAAAAGTGTGAGCATATAAGGGTGCAAATGTGGGAGCAAAAATTGGGAGCAAAAATTGGGAGCAAAAAGTGGGAGCAAAAAGAGGGAGCAAAAAGAGGGAGCAAATGTGGGAGCAAATGTGGGAGCAAAAAGTGGGAGCAAAAAGTGGGAGCAAAAATTGAGAGCAAAAAGTGGGAGCAAAAATTGAGAGCAAAAAAAAGTAGGAGCAAGTATGGGAGCAAATGTGAAAGCAAAAAGAGCGAGCAAAAGTGAGTGCACGAAGTGGGAGCAAAATGTGTAAGTAAAAAGTGGGAGCAAAATGTGTTAGTAAAAAGTGGGGGCAAATGTAGTGTTTTACTAAAACAATCCCCCCTAACCTAACCTAACCTAACTTCACCCAACCTAATTTCACCTAACCTAACTTCACCTAACCTAACCTTCCAACTCTCAGATCAAAAATTGAATTCTAGGCATAGTTGAGTTGGAACCCAAGACTTCAAGGATAACACACAAGTATACTAGCCACTACACCGCAAAATGGGCAAATTATCATGCAACACAACATAAAGTTAAAGTTTCCTGTAGTGTAACTCATTGGCTGTCAACCATAGTTTGGGAATTCAAACCCAAGACTTCAGGACTTCTGTTTTGAACATTATCAGAAATATTATTCCATTTACATTTTGCTGCTGCTGCTTATAGTTATAAGAGTTGGCATTAATATGGAAAGCAAAAAAAATGTGGGAGCAAAAAGTGGGAGCAAAACGTGTAAGCAGAAGTGGGAGCAAACAAGTGTGAGCAAATATGGGAGCAGAAATTGGGAGCAAATGTGAAAGCAAAAGTGGGAGCAAAAAGAGCGAGCAAAAGTGAGTGCACAAAGTAGGAGCAAAATGTGTGAGTAAAAAGTGGGGGCAAATGTGGTGTTTTACTAAAACAATCTCCCCTAACCTAACCTAACCTAACTTCACCCAACCTAATTTCACCTAACCTAACTTCACTTAACCTAACCTTTCAACTCTCAGATCAAAAATTAAATTCTGGCCATAGTCGAGTTGGAACCTAAAACCTCTGGGATAACACCCAAGTATACTAGCCACTACATCGCGAAATGGGCAAATTATCATGCAATACAACACAAAAATAAAAAAGTTTTCTGTAGTGTAACTCATTGGCTGACAATCATAGTTGAGAATTCAAACCCAAGACCTCAGGACTTTTGTTTTGAACATTATCAGAAATATTATTCCATTTACATTTTGCTGTTGCTTATAGTTATAAGAGTTGGCATTAATATGGAAGCAAAAGTGAAAGCAAAATGTGGGTGCAAGCATGGCTGGTTGTAGAGACTTTCATATCAACTAATACACATAAATTAAATTTTAGTAAAGTGACTTGGCTAATAATAATTATAATATTAACAGTTTAAAAAAAATTCAAGGGGATTGATATTTTTCAGGGTGTAATTTCCAAAGTACTGTCAAGAATAATAATTACATGAACAGATTCCAAGAACTCTAGAGTGCTTTTAAGGTTAATGATTGGCTAGGAGTGAGATAGAGCTAGCTAACCTAAGTTAACCTCAGCTCAGTAAACCTAACCTTGTCACATGGCATGTTCTACAAGTATAGACTTGCTTTGAGACTGGCTATGACGTCACAGATGAATGGCGGTGGGAGGCTGGACATGACTTTTTTATTACCCAAAAACGTTTTCCTTTTTGCCAGCCTCCCACCGCCATTCATCTGTGACGTCATAGCCAGTCTCAAAGCAAGTCTATACTTGTAGAACATGCCATGTGACAAGGTTAGGTTTACTGAGCTGAGGTTAACTTAGGTTAGCTAGCTCTATCTCACTCCTAGCCAATCATTAACCTTAAAAGCACTCTAGAGTTCTTGGAATCTGTTCATGTAATTATTATTCTTGACAGTACTTTGGAAATTACACCCTGAAAAATATCAATCCCCTTGAATTTTTTTAAACTGTTAATATTATAATTATTATTAGCCAAGTCACTTTACTAAAATTTAATTTATGTGTATTAGTTGATATGAAAGTCTCTACAACCAGCCATGCTTGCACCCACATTTTGCTTTCACTTTTGCTTCCATATTAATGCCAACTCTTATAACTATAAGCAACAGCAAAATGTAAATGGAATAATATTTCTGATAATGTTCAAAACAAAAGTCCTGAGGTCTTGGGTTTGAATTCTCAACTATGATTGTCAGCCAATGAGTTACACTACAGAAAACTTTTTTATTTTTGTGTTGTATTGCATGATAATTTGCCCATTTCGCGATGTAGTGGCTAGTATACTTGGGTGTTATCCCAGAGGTTTTGGGTTCCAACTCGACTATGGCCAGAATTTAATTTTTGATCTGAGAGTTGAAAGGTTAGGTTAAGTGAAGTTAGGTTAGGTGAAATTAGGTTGGGTGAAGTTAGGTTAGGTTAGGTTAGGGGAGATTGTTTTAGTAAAACACCACATTTGCCCCCACTTTTTACTCACACATTTTGCTCCTACTTTGTGCACTCACTTTTGCTCGCTCTTTTTGCTCCCACTTTTGCTTTCACATTTGCTCCCACTTTCTGCTCCCATATATGCTCACACTTGTTTGCTCCCACTTCTGCTTACACGTTTTGCTCCCACTTTTTGTTCCCACATTTTTTTTGCTTTCCATATTAATGCCAACTCTTATAACTATAAGCAGCAGCAGCAAAATGTAAATGGAATAATATTTCTGATAATGTTCAAAACAGAAGTCCTGAAGTCTTGGGTTTGAATTCCCAAACTATGGTTGACAGCCAATGAGTTACACTACAGGAAACTTTAACTTTATGTTGTGTTGCATGATAATTTGCCCATTTTGCGGTGTAGTGGCTAGTATACTTGTGTGTTATCCCTGAAGTCTTGGGTTCCAACTCAACTATGCCTAGAATTCAATTTTTGATCTGAGAGTTGGAAGGTTAGGTTAGGTGAAGTTAGGTTAGGTGAAATTAGGTTGGGTGAAGTTAGGTTAGGTTAGGTTAGGGGGGATTGTTTTAGTAAAACACTACATTTGCCCCCACTTTTTACTAACACATTTTGCTCCCACTTTTTACTTACACATTTTGCTCCCACTTTGTGCACTCACTTTTGCTCGCTCTTTTTGCTTTCACATTTGCTCCCATACTTGCTCCTACTTTTTTTTTGCTCTCAATTTTTGCTCCCACTTTTTGCTCTCAATTTTTGCTCCCACTTTTTGCTCCCACTTTTTGCTCCCAATTTTTTGCTCCCACATTTGCTCCCTCTTTTTGCTCCCACTTTTTGCTCCCAATTTTTGCTCCCAATTTTTGCTCCCACATTTGCACCCTTATATGCTCACACTTTTTGCTCCCACTTTTTGCTCCCACTTTTTTTTTTTTGCTCCCACTTTTGCTTTCACATATGCTCCCATACTTGCTCCCACTTTTGCTTTCACATTTTCTCCCATACTTGCTCCTACTTTTTTTTTTGCTCCCACTTTTTGCTCCCAATTTTTGCTCCCAATTTTTGCTCCCACATTTGCACCCTTATATGCTCCCACTTTTTGCTCCCAATTTTTGCTCCCAATTTTTGCTCCCACTTTTTTCTCTCACTTTTTTATTTGCTCCCATACTTGCTCCTACTTTTTTTGCTCCCACTTTTTGCTCCCACTTTTTTTGCTCCCACATTTGCACCCATATATGCTCGCACATTAATCTATTGTTCTTATTACCAAGTTGCCTTTACTAGAGCTTAGTCTAAGCTTGACAGTTGATATGGAAGTATCTGTGACTAGGTATGGTAAGCCTCATGCATTCTATAAAGGATATTCATATATTGTGAAACGAACCAATAAAAATGGAACTGTTATTTGGCGTTGTACAAAACAACGTTCAAAACAATGTCGCAGTGAGCTAAAAAGCAAAAATAGTGTGGTTTTAAGTGTCAGTGATCATCAATGTAGTGTACTGCATGAAACACTCTTGCTGTCAACAGAAAATCATGAAAATGTTAAAAAGCAAGTGCTACAAAACAATACTACTATTGAAAAAAATTCAATGTTCAAAAAACCCTTAACATTATCAAAAGCCACGCAGACTCTACATGAGGACACTGTAGAGGAAGAGGAAGAGGAAGAGGACCAGGAATATTTAACTGGTTTTAGTAATGTTGAGGATAATGTTGAGGATAATTATAGTGATTATAATAATAGTGATATAGATCATGCTGCTTATGATTATGATAGTGATAATGATCCAAAACAGGACAATAACGTTTTCATGCTTATTGTTTACCGTGGAAGAAAAAAGATCTACAACAAGCTTTGTTTTTAAAACTATAACACACTATCGTAAAGGCAAAGACTTGTATTAAGTGTGCTTTTTATTGTCATAATCATGTATACTCTGCAATGTTAAATATTCTGACTTCTATAGAAAATAAAACAACATTGTACCATTATTTTCATTTATTTACAAACTTTATATACATTTTTTTTGGTTTCATGATAATATTTTTAAGACAATACTAAACACTAAGACATTATTATTCTATACACATATTTTTTCTTTCAGTCCATTGTCATGACTTATATCTTCCATTATTATTTGACTTTTTATTTATTTAATTAAAACGAATCATGCACCTATTGTTTTTAAAACCTTCATAAATTAAGTGTACAGGTTACACAGCATTATTGACTTCATCAAAAACATTTTCCGACATATCATTAAACCGTATAGGCAGAAATGTCTCAAAGTTTTCACATACACAAAGTACACGATCACCATAGGCTGTTTTCAATTTCCGAATCTTGATAATGCGGAATGGAATATGCGTTGGCAATTCGCTGAGCTTCTTTGTCTCTAAGCCACATGATTGTCCCACAGCATTCAAAACATTCATTGTAGTAGTCTATAAACAAAAAAAAGCATACCTATTACACTCTAAAACAGTTTTAATAATATTGTGCAATTAGGGATTTTGCACTATGCATGGCGAATAAATTATACTAGTTATGCAAGAAATGCCCTAACTGTAACAGATACTGCTTTTCTACATATAGCACAAGTGTTGAGTTCTAATGCACACTTGACACAGGCTATCATGTGTCCACAAGGCAAAAATACAACACCTAGTTCATCTTGATAACAAATTTTACATAATTGTTGGTTACACTTTTGTATCTGTTCGTGAGACAAGTCTTTTCTTTCAGCCTTATGTATTTGCTCTGCGTGTTCTAACTCTAAAGGCACTTTTCTGTCTTGTGCTGCAATCATGTTTTCTTTACGAATAGTGTTCACAAATTCTTGACCTTTAAGCAACACCATGTATTTACAGTTTGGTAACCAACGAGCGTGTTGCACTAAAGGGTCATCAGTCATTTGCCAAACCTTTAAAGCAAATCTACAATGAAAACATATTGTTTTATCCTCTTCACCAGTATAAAAAAATCCAGCTTCACTTAGCTGTTTGGTAAAGTGATTTAATATTAATGGCCAATCATTTTTATAAGATTCTAAACGTTTCTCAACAGAGCTGTACTCTGGGTGTGCTAGTGCTTTAGTCTTGCAAACTCCCGATTTTTCAAAAGCACACGCCAATTCAACACTGTCTATGGCATATGGACCACATATATAGACACTACCGTTGGCTGGTAATACATCATTATTATTATTTATTTGTGATTCAGCAACGTAAGTAGCGGCCAATGGTCTTGTGGTTCGGTAAAATGAATACACAGGTATGTTACCCACTTGTTTTCCAAGCATGTAAGGACAACAAGGAGACCATCGCAAATGGTCTCTAAAGGGATCATCCCCTTCTTCCCAGTGGTAAAGTTCAATACGACAAAACACACAGCGCACCACATCTTCTCGGTTCAAGTAAAAAAAACTGCTTTTGCAAGTTCATGTGTCGACAAAAAGCCTACAGGCCAGGATTCAAATGTTAACCAACGGTCATGTTCTGATTTTAAATCCAACCCACGTGGTAAACCAACTTGCTCACTTGTTGTATTTGGTACTAACGCCATGTGTTATAATAAAACTTTTTCTTATTGTAAGTTATTAACGTTGCACAGAGTACTTTAAAGCACAATGTATGCTTGTTCACTGTCTGTTCATTACGTTAATGGCGCATAATGATAACTAAAAGCAAACAAAATAACCAATCACTCAATCAATCAATCAATCAATCAATACTTGTAAATAAAACTTTAACGTTAATTGGCATTAATATATCAAAACACCATAAAAATTATAATAAACTGTATGTCGGCACTAACAGTAACCCATGTACTTATTTTCTTTTTATAAACCTGCAGTCATTTACATTCCCCTTTAACCAATACATAAACAAAAAAAAATTATAATGTCATGTCATTTTGTTCAGATTATCATGTTCAAACCTGTGAATATTCGTTGAGTTCATAGAGTACAAAGTTCCTCATTTTTCTATTAGAAAGTGCTATAGAGTTTAAAGATATTAGATATCTAACATCTAACCTCCATGACTTTCATAGTCAAGGAACAACTAAATTCGACATGAAAGCCACCCTCTGTGTGTCAAATAACAAAGCTTGCACCCGGCACCGAGGTCATACGATATTATTATTATTATTATTATTATTATTATTATTATTATTATAGGGAACGACCTGTCAGTTAAATTAAATTTTTTGTTTTTTACAAAATCCAATATGGCCTTGTACTTTCCCGGTAAACAACCAATATGGTCTTGTACCGGTTGCCAATACATAGTCATTAATCAAGAAAGCAATCATCGTCCTAGTCATGTATAGGTAATGATTTTTTTTTGTCTACGAGCTTTCAGTAGTGGTAAAATGGAATAGCATTTTATGTTAGGCTTACCTGAGTTTTAAATAGTTCACTGCCTGGAAACAATGGTTGCACTTTACTGCGTCTCGGGTTTTCAGCGACTGCTACGGCGGTAAGGCTCTTCTTTCCAAGTTTCTAAAAATTAATAAAATAAACCGTTATAAATACCTAAATTCAGGTTAATACATATATTTCATAAAATAAAATATGAAACAACAAAAATAAAACAAGTTAGTTTAAAAAAATAATCCCACCTTTACTTGCAGTGGCTTCTTGCTGCTTCCTTCTAGTGGGCTCAAAAGTGCAATGGTTTCTTCTCTCTCAGACATGTAAGGTATACCGGTTATCTGCAAACAAATAAATAAATAAAATCATTAATTACCTAATCAATAAATAATTGCATGTAAATATATATATATAAATCAATAAATGTATAAATGAATAAATAAACACCTACCTCACAACAAGGTTAAGTATTTTCCACCAACACCAAAACTGTTAAACAAGACCAAGTGTTTCACGCAACGCAGTATGTTCAAAGGTAGTCCACCCAAGTGAGAGTGGAAATGATAACGACATGTCTTTATATATGCTACGTTGCATGTATAATCTTTTTTTTTCCCACGCTTTGAACATTCTCTTATCGGTCACGTGGACAGCTAACACCCAAAGTGAACACCTGTGCCGAATCAAATTTCACATGAACTTGCATTTTGTCACGTATGAAGCAAGACAGGATGTAACTTGTTTAGCGTACATGTCATCTCACACGTGTATGCATGCATTTCGCTTTTCCCTGCCACCACAATGGTCAGATTATTTCACCTTCAAGCGTCATGGTCATTTTTTCCATTGCACCTGTTGTCAAGTCAGATCAACGCCTTCCAATAAGCTCAAATGATATTCACCTCCTGCTCGTTTGTTTTCTATACTCGCTTCGATCAACATAGAACCAAGTTCTCATCACCGTTTACACGTTAAAGGTAAAATATCAGAAAACGCACGCTCGCTCTGTCATACACCGACCCGCCGAAATAGCCATTGATTTATTGAACACAGCCACCATGGTCAGTGACGGGTTCGTTGAAACACACACACACACACACACACCCAGCCATATCGTCTCTCTCAACCACCACGCTTCATGAACATTATAAACAGGTAAAGAAAAAGAAAACGTTTTTTCATCATGTATGGCGTTAGGCCCTTTGTGAATTATTTTTTGGAAAAAAATATCTGCCACACTCGAAAGGGGGCGTTAGCCCGAGTCCTAGGACACCTCGTACACGTCTCTAGCGTTATTGGTTCGTGAGATATCGGCAAAAATCACAAAAAACACGTGTTTACCCCAAAATCGAGTTTCCAATTTTTTTTTAAATTACAAAGAGTGGTCCATAGCAAAGAGGACGTCACCCCGAGTCCTTGGACCCGTCGTACACGCCTCTAGCATGATTAGTTCGCAAGATATAGCAAAAAGTTCAAAATCACGGTTTTACCCCAAAAGAACCTTTTTTCCAAATTTTCATCTTTTCGACACCGACATTCCCGTAAAGAGCACGACGAGACGAAAAAAACGAATCCAAGCACGCCTTCCTAGCATGACTCCTTCCATTCCAAGGTCGCAGGGGCTCACCACTTGCTTTTTTAAGCAGCTCTCTCACTACCCCACTACTTACAAAACACAATTTTTTTCTCTAGAGACTTGAAATTTATTTTTGGGGTAGAGGGGGTAGGGACCATTGATTTACGTTAAACAATTTTTTTTGTAGAGTTCCTAGTTTCCAAAATATATGATTTTCAAAATTCGAGTGTTTTCAAAAAAATATAAAAAATAAAGAAGTTTTATTGCAAAAAATAAAGGTCATAAAGACCATTCGTTTGAGCCATGGCACAACGTTCTATCCTGTTTGGTTTTCAAGCTATAGCCTATTTTCGAAAACGAAAAATTTAAAAAAAATTTTGAAAAATATAATACATGGTCCATAGGAAAGAGGACGTCAGCCCGAGTCCAACGATATGTCGCATGCCCATCGTTTCATGAAATATACATGAGAGTTCAGCGTAGCCGAGTGGCTCGTGTCACTATTTAGAAACCGCCTTACCCCCCTTCTAATATCCCCTTTTAAAATAAACCATGCTTCTTTTCCATTTTCTTGTGTTGCAGATACCGAGATAATATGAAGAGAATATCCACCCAGTTCCGAGACAATCCCGAGACTCCTCTAGAGCGCGCAGTGTACTGGACGGAATACGTGCTGAGACATGACGGAGCCCAACATCTGAAAGTAGCCTCGCTCTCTATGCCTCTGTACCAGTACCTGCTGTTGGACGTGTTGGCCGTGTTATTAGGAGCGGCAGCACTTGTACTGCTGACAACATGGTTCACAATGCGAACAATACTCAAGGCAGTCACAGCAAGAGGCAAAGTGAAACAGCAGTGAAAACCGTGCGTTAATGGCCAGGAATACCGTACTAGTCATAATGTTATTTTTGGATTCTCTTGTGTTAAAACTAACTGAAATGTATTACACGTTTCAGTATGAACCGTGCCAGCATTGTCTACAGTCGCCGCGGAAACTAAGTGCACTCGAGCTTTGGAGTTCATTAGGAAAATAACGAAAAGGCCTACAGAAGAACATGTAAAACCACCATTGCCTCTCACCCGGAGGCCCAGGGTTCGATTCCCGGCTCCGTCAGGGATTTTAGAAACTGACGTAAGGGCTGGATCGGGGTGCACTCAGCCTCGTGAGGACAATTGAATAGCTGTCTGACAGTGAGGCAGCGTCGCGGTCAAGAAAACCAAGAAAAACAGCCGAGGGGACCCGATGCGCTGACCACGCGACACCACAATATCTGCTGGCCAAATGGCTGTGCAGCGGTCGCTTGGTAGTGGGGGCTGTAGTGACAGGAGTTATTATATTATTATATTAATTGCAGGTATAATGTAAAACAGCCTCCGTGGCTCAGGCGGCAGCACGCCGGCCTCTCACCGCTGGGTCCGTGGTTCAAATCCCGGTCACTCCATGTGAGATCTGTGCTGGACAAAACGGAGGCAGACAGGTTTTTCTCCGGGTGCTCCGGTTTTCCCTGTCAAAATTTCATTCCAGCAACACTCTCCACCATCATTTCATTCCATCAGTCATTCATTAATCATTGCCCCAGAGGAGTGCGTCAGGCCTTGGCAGCCGGCACAGTTCATATCCTCGCCGCCTCATTCCATTCCTGACCCGGTCGGAGACTGGAAGCAGGCTGTGGATTTTCATTTCATAATGTAAAACAAAATTTTCCGTGAAGAACTAAATAGCCTATTTTCATATATCTCACTGGTCTTCTCCGTTAAAATTCTCCTGCCTATTACGAGGATTTTCCGAGAAACATCTATATTAATATTTAAATTTCGCATCGCTGCCATGTTGGATTTGTGTTCATCAATATATTGAAAAGCCCATAGGTGAACTTATGATAATAGCTGCAATAGTTCCTCAGTTTTGGGGGCTGTGACGACGCGGTCTTGTAGCCCCGTTTAATTAGGGCGTGTGTAGAATGTGTCTGATAACTGGTGTTAAATGTGATGACTGTCTTAGTGTGTGTTATCTGTTAGGTAGATTTCATTAGAAAGCTAACTATTGCAATGGGTCCCATGTTTCGACTTCCGGAAAATTTCGACATATCTTCGCGTTTCACATTCCCCAGACCCCAAAACCACCGTCAGTTCAAAAGTTTATATATAATTTATGTATATATGTAACTCTCTCAAAAAAAAAACCTCTCTCTCTCTCTCTATATATATATATATATCAGTTTCTTGTGGACACGATAACTGCCGTAATTTTGCACCAATCACTTTGAATTTTTAACATAATATGTATCCCTATAAAATCTCGGTCGAGTTCGTTAATGGGCAAAATCGGTCGAAGGGGGTGAAAATGGCGGGCTTTTTTTTTCGAAAAAGTGATATTTCGTTATAACTCTCTTAATACGTGAAATATCGAATCCATTCAAAGTTCATAATATGTGTCGGATAAGTGCCAAAAATTTATGTCAAATAAGTTTTTTGATAGCACCAACCATTGACCAAAGGGGTGGAAAAAAGTGGGTTTTTCGGGAAACATTAATCATATCTCTCTTTATAGGCACAATATCAAAACCGTACAAAATGGAAAATATTCCCCTAATAATTACCCAAAACTTTTGTCTGAAAGAATTTTTGATATGACCCACCATTACGCCAAGGGATGAGAAAAATGATTTCGGAATTTAAAAAAAATGCCAAGTGCCATCAGAGGTTACCATAACAACGCTTTTAAATTGATAAGGGATGATCTATCAGAGGTTGCCAAGACAACGCCATTGACGAGATCACATTCATTTTTAGCCTACTTTTCACACTTTTCAAAAATGATGAAAAAGTAGACTTATAAGATATATCCGGGAAAATGTGTCTGTCCTTTTGTCTGTCTATCTGTCCGTCTGGCTGGCTGTGTGTGTGTGTGTGTGTGTGTGTGTGTGTCCCCCTATCAACTCCTAAACGGCTGCAGCAATCGAAACCAAATTTAGTATGAGTAAAGATGTATACCGGAATATCTCAGGCCCATATTTGAAAAAGATGCCAGTGCTACCAACTGATAAAAAAACGCACTAGAAAATTGAGCTCCATGTTGGATATCCTGGAAGGTATACATGGGAGCTATTCTAAAATTGGCACACATGTAGATAATACTATTTCAGTTTAATTTCCAGGTGGCCATACATGACAGCGTTGCCAAAATAATTTTAAGCCTTTTGGTAAGTCCAATTTTTAAATGCATATAACTTCTACACTATCAATTGGATTTCAACCAAATTTTGTATGTAATATGTGTACATAAACATATATGACTGAGTGTATTCTTAAGAGCCACCAGGGCTGCCAACTGTTAATAATTGCTCTCTATTTTGTATCCAAATATATCAGAAAGTATGCAAGCCGACAGCTTTAAACTATGCACACGTAAATTACCCGACATTTTACATTAATTTGGAGTAACTTATATACGTCAGTTCTACCAACATGCTGATAGGACCAATTTTTAAATACACGTACCTTCTATACCAACAAATGGATTTCATCCAAAATTGGCACAAAAATATATAATATTTCAGATTATTTCTGACCAGCACTCGCATGACATTGTTGCCAACATGCTTTTACGTGTACTAATAGATCCAATGTCTAAATCCATGTAACGTCCTTTGGACTTCAACCACATTTTATATTCTGTACCTTAGGAGATGGAAGTAAGAATATATTCAGTCACCAGAGCTGCCAACTGTATTGCTCTATTAGGCTACATTATGCCTAGTATACCTTATTTCGAACTAATTAAGACATTTCGATATTACCCACTTAATTTCGTCATTATTCTAGATAGGTTCATATACTGTAGATTAATCTATGGCATGAATCTTAATTTTAAGAAAAGTAGGTTCTTTAGTTCGTCACGGAACTTCTTGTTCCATCTGACTATGAGGGAAGCGGCTAACTGGTAGCATGCTGAACTTCTATGCCCAAGATGCTGGTTCAAAGCCGGACAAAGTCGCCGGATTTTCTAAGAGCGCTAAAAATCCGTCAGCATGCTTTCCTTCGGAGGGGAAGTTACAACATTCGTTGCAAGTCGCTGGTTGCGGTGGCATCTAGCAGCCAAGTTCACAGCTAGGTGTCGTTGACGTTAGTATTTGGTACAAAATTAGGTACTACAACTTAAAATTGACCGTCTGCAGACTTTACCTGAATTACAGACTAATACAGTCATCACAAATAACACCGTTTATCAGTCAGATTCTACACACACCCAATGTACACGGGGTTACATGACCACCTTGTCGCAGCCCCTAAACTGAGGAACCAACCAACATCTCTGCGGGAGATAAAATTTTGCGTGAAGAAGTAACAGACTGTTAGATAGTTACACATTAGTTCCAAACCTTGCATAAGGACAGTGTGATCACAAGTATAAAAATTAACCCCAAATGACAAGAAGGTTACCATCCCCATAAGACAGTAAAATGTTAAAAGTATGCATAGAAAGACGAAAAAATGTTAACTAACCTCCAATATTGTAAAATACTTTCTCGCAATAAATGAGGTCTGATCCTCCTACGAAAACCTGCATATTTTGCCTATTATAGCCTATCCCCTAGTTTGCCCAGTGAAATCTACCTCCGCCTTCCGGCGTGCCGAGAGGATTTTTTAAATTCAAGTCAGGACTGCAGAAATTGAATGTTTTCAAGTAGTTCCTACTTTTGCCACCAAACGCCACAGTCAACGACTACTAGTTCAGAACTTGATAACCAGATGCCATCGCAGTCGGCTCCTGGCGACCAATGTCGGAACCTAAGAGCGTTTGTCAAATGTTTAACCTATAGCCTATACCATTTAGCTTCACACAGGTGTAATTTGTGAAGGTTCTTTAACATGCCATAAATCTATGACATGGGACCGTCCGAAGGAAGGCATACTGAGGGATTTTTAACGCTCCTAAAATCCGACGACTTCGGCCGGTTGCTGCAATAGATTCGGAGATATTAAGAACCATCTAAATATTTCGGATGATCGCCATGTTGGATTGTTCTATATGTAGGCCATAGAGTTATGTATCATTAGATGAAGAATATTACAGAGGTTTATTATTCACACGTTCACTTCAATCGCATGATTAGAAAATAATATTTTTCGCACAGCCGCCATCTTGTTGTTATGAGAAATATTTAATTGTATCATATGCCAGTAGATTGAATCTAGTATAAACATTTATTGTACTAAGATTCACTGCGCTCGGTTGATTAAATCTCGTGAAAATGCCATTTAAATATTTTAACTTCGCTTAGCCGCCATGTTGGTTTTGTACTTAGCTAAGTATTTTCTATAACCGTACAAAATTTCAGGGTGATTCCAGTAATAGTTTCGGAGGTGCTGAATGTCGGTTAAATATTTCCAAAAGCCGCCATGATGGATTGGTGAGACGTATTGAAATTGGAAAGGCACGGTCGGGGTCGGACGAAACAGTAATTGAAATTGACACACACATATCCTATTTTTTTAGCCTATTTTCATTTATGAAAAATAAGCTTACGAGATAAAGCCTCCGTGGCTTAGGCGGCAGCACGCCGGCCTCTCACCGCTGAGTCCGTGGTTCAAATCCCGGTCACTCCATGTGAGATCTGTGCTGGACAAAAACGGAGGCAGACGGGTTTTTCTCCGGGTACTCCGGTTTTCCCTGTCAAAATTTCATTCCAGCAACACTCTCCACCATCATTTCATTTCACTTGTCATTCATTTAATCATTGCCCCAGAGGAGTGCGTCAGGCCTCGGCAGCCGGCACAGTTCATATCCTCGCCGCTTAGATGGGGGCTTCATTCATTCCATTCCTGACCCGGTCGGAGACTGGAAGCAGGCTGTGGATTTTCATTTTTTCAAGCTTACGAGATCACCTTTTGTCCGTGTGTCTGTGTGCGTGTGTGATGGTGTGTGCCCACCATAATAATAACGTCAAAACGGCTGAAGCGATTTCAATGAAACTCGGTATGTTTATAGCACTATTCCGGACGACTACGACCGTGCCCTTCTAATTTTGTTACGTCTCACCAATCCAACATGGCGGCTATGCGAAATATTTCACCAGCATTCAATATCTCCGAAACTATTACCGATCACCCTGGAATATTTTACGGTTTTAGAAGTTGACCTATGTGACTTTTGAAAACCTGGTAACTAGAAAACCAACATGGCGGCCAAGCAAAGTTGCGACTTTTAAATAGACGTTTCTCGCGATTTAACCAACCAAACGCAGTGAAACTCTGTACAGTATATGTAAATACACATTGTAATGCACCGACATCTAACACCGTTCAATTGTTTACATAACCTCAAGATGGCGGCTGTGCGAATTTTAAAATTAAGTTTTGTTTCTTGTGTCGTAATCATGCGATTGAAGTGAAAGTTTGAATAATGAACCTACGCAATAATTTTCTTTTAATGGTACATGAGTGTATGGCCTCTACATATAACAATCCAACATGGCGACCATCCGAAATATTTAGAGGGATCTCAATATCTACGAATCTATTACAGTAATCAAACTGAATTTTTTAATGTTCCTAGGGGCTATAAACATAAGTTCACCTATAGGACTTTCAATAACCTGGTGATCACAAATCCAACATGGCGGCGACGCGAAGTATAAGTGTTCAAATGGCCGTTTCTCGCAATTTAACCATCCGAGTGCAATGACACTTGGTACAGTAAATCCTTATATAAATGTTAATCCACTGGCATCTAATTTTATTCAATTGTTTTCATAACCACAAGATGGCAGCTGTGCGAAATTTTAAAATCCCGTTTTTACTTCTCGTGTCCTAATCATGCGATTGAAGTTTGAATACTACACGCATACAATAATCTTCATGTAACAGTATATAACTCCAAGACCTACATATATAAAAATCCAACATGGCGACCATCCGCAATATTTATTCGGTTCTCAATATCTACGAATCTATTACAGTGATCAAAGTGAAAATTTGTATGGTGATAGAGCCAATTAGCATAAATAGGATATATGCAAATAGGCTGTATAGTTCTTCACGGAACTACTTGTTCATAAATAAAAAGTAGGCTCAAAATCCCTCTCGGCACGCCAGTAGGCGGAGGTAGATTTTACAGGGCAACGACAATTATTAGGAATTCACTAAATTTGCCAATTGCTGTGTACCTACAAGCGTTCTACATGTTTAGCATACGGGAAGCCCAATATTATTATAATTGTAATATAGTCTACTGCTATTTACCTTGCACTATCACAACTGCCGACCAGCGGGACAGGGGTTGGAGATAACGCCATCTTTGGCTCGTCTGTAGAACGACACGGCTGTCAAAACATCAATATTGCTTTGATGACATCCGTAGTACAGTCAGCAATGATTTGTGATACCCATCTTCGGCTTAGCTCTTGGCATCTTCATCGAGAACATTTTGCTCATCCCTTGACGTAAGGGTGGGTCATATCAAAAAATATCCCGGACAAACGTAGGGAGGTATGATTCGTTTTCAAGGGGGCGTGGTGGCTCAGCGGTCTAGCTGTATGCTTCTCACCAAGGCGGTCCGGGTTCGATTCCCGGTCAATGCATGTGAGATTTTCGAAGTGAAATGCCATGTCCTGTGGTTCGGATTCCACGTAAAAAGGAGGTCCCGTGGCTTATGATCTACAGATTAACGGTCACGTTAAACTACAAGCTTCCTTTTTTGATTCGTTTTCAACAAAAAAAAAAAAAACATTTTCCCCACCCCTTTGGTTAATGGTTGCTGTTATCAAAGAAAAAAATACTGAAATAAAATTTTGGCCCTTATCCTAAGAATTGTATGAACTTTGAATGAATTAGATTTTTATATATTGAGAAAGATATAACAATATTTCAATTTTTCGAAAAAGGCTCCCCATTTCCACCCCATTGGTCCGATATTGCCCATTAACAAACTCGACCGAGATTTTATAAGGTTATATTTTATGTAAAAATTTGAAAGTGATTGGTGGAAAATGGCGGTAGTTATCGTGTCCGTAAAAGAGTTGGTTGGTTCTTAAGTTTAGGGCTGCGACAACGTGGTCATGTAGCCCCGTGTACTTTGGGTGTGTGTAGTATCTGTCTGATAACCGGTGTTAATTGTGATGACTGTATTAGTGTGTGTTATCTGTTTTTTAATTTAAATACTGCAACTTAGAATTTTTCAAATAGTTCCTACTTTTGCCGCCAAGCGCCACCGTCAACGACTACTAGGCCAAGTTCAGAATTTAGCTACTAGACGCCACCGCAGTCGGCTCTTGGCAATGAACGTAGAAACCTAAGAGCGTTGTTTACATTCTTAACCTATCCAATTTAGCTTCACACAGGTGCAATTAGTGGAAGGTTCTTTAACATGCCATAAATCTATGACATGGGACCGCCGGTTTTACTTCCCCTCCGAAGGAAGGTATACTGAGGGATTTTTAACGCTCTTAAAAATCCGACGGCTTCGGCTGGGTTTGAACCCGCTATCCTTAAAAAAGAGTGATATAGCCTATATACTGTAGATAGATATTTTTATGTCCCGAACCCTCACGGGACATAATCACCCCTCTCAGACCCCTCTCAGACCCGCTTCACGCAACAACATTACACAGCCTGGCAAACCAAACTCTTAAACATGAGTCCCTCAGAACAGCAAACACCAAGCTACCAGTTATGTAGGACACAACAATAACATCAAAGTGCTGACCAAGCTTGCGTCACGGTGGGGTTTACCTTAAATACAAGCCACCGCAAGGAGGAGGGATCTTTCGCCTACCGTCGCGTCGCGTCGTGCTGTCAGACGCCATCACGCCGTATTGCAGATCAGGTGAGTGACTCTAGGTTATCCTAAGAACAAATCCTTCACCCCTATTGACTTGTAACCATCACACTTTTATTACAGTGCTGTCACTAGGAATCCCCTAGCGACACATCACATTAACATTGTAGAATTAAACCTCCTCCACACATTTAAATCGACTCTTTGCATATATTAGACGCCTTTACTCGAACCCAGTACTCCCAAGTTGACTCCACACAATCCTTCCCCCTCGCCGCTCGGACATCACCGTCTTGTACAGCGACCTAGCTGCCTACAGGTGCTTCGTCAGCTCTAGAGTACCCATTCACGAGACAAGGCCATTAGACGACCTCTAGACTCTGCACACACACCACTTCCTTTGTACGCCGATACATACGTTTTAGCCCTGCAAACAAGTTTCAACCCCTTTCACTAAACACCGCTCTCACCTAACCTACACCCCGCAGGTCTATAACAATAAAGTTATCTCTACTTAGTATAAAACAAAGTCCCCAATTCTTGGATGTTACGGGTAAACTCGAGAACCACTGGTTGGATGTTGATGCGGTTTTCACCATTCTGTAAAGGATATCTCGAGGATGATTTCTGTAGAAAATAATTTATTTATGATCAAAGGAAGCCGAGCAGTAACGATTTCAGTGGAAAAGTCGAAAAAAACCTGGCGTTCGAGCGATTTGTAAGCTTACGCTGGGCAAACCGTTAAAAATATCTAAATTCTACTAGTAAAAGAATTGTTCAGCATGAAAAATTCTACAAAAAAGTCCGCGAGAGCATATGTCTATCTTCAGTACATCGCCCACTATAAGTGTTTTTACGGTTTGATTTCTTCCAACCATGTCCATTCAACTACTGAGGCGACAGTTTACGAGCTAGCTAAGGGCGAGTCTATCAACCGTGTTATAGCCTAGCTAGCGGGCGAATCTATTGCCCTAGATACAACCAGCAGCAAACTGTCGAGTCGTGTTGAGTTAAAAACTTTAGAGAAGAGTGGTTGTATTTGGAGTTTCCCTGGAAGTGCAACTCGGCTTTTCTTAATTTCGCCAGTGAACTTTTCGTTCCACAAAATTCACAGTGAAGTTAAGATTGGACGGAAGGGGAATTTGTGTTTCATGCACCTGCCCATTCTTAAATTACGTCTGACAAGAATTTGTTGCACATGCATCTCCATGATAATATAATTAATAGTCCAGTCAGTGATTTTAACCCATCATGCCGAGACGTAAAACGGATATTAGTCGTTGTTCATTGGCATTGAAAAATAGGCGCTTATCACGTAATGCATTCACAACTGTTCCCGGGCGAAGCCGGGTCGGGTTGCTAGTACAGTATAAATTGAATCGCTCGTTATTGAAAGGCATTGAGTCCAATTTTTAAAGTTTTGAGATAAACACAAAGCACTGTTTTCCGCTCTTTTACTGAAATATGAGACGTAGTTTGTGGTATGTGGAATGTGCACACAAACGCCGATATATAAAACAAAAACAGCATTGTTCCGTATGTTACTAAAAATTTTATTGACAAGATACGTAACTGGACTTAGTCCATTTCAACATGGAACGAGCAGAACCTTTGAGCGAGGAATATCATTCACATTCTTAGTTTATTTCCTTTATTTCGAAATGAACATAATCCGGAAGCCTGAAAAAAAATGGTAACATGAATGTAATGATTGTTATTTTCTTCGTGTTGAAATGCACTAACTGCTGGACTAAGTTCCTTTCAAAACGAAATAACTAGCTTGACGGCCGTGGTAATAGCACAAGCGCTGCTAGGAAATGGTTCCATTCAACACCAAAACAAAATCGCGGTAAAAAGGATTTGTCAAAAATGTAGACCTAGTGTCTTTCAAGAATGAGCGATTCAATTATATATAAACATTTGAACTGACGGTGGTTTGGGGGTCTGAGGGATGGGAAACCCAAAGATATATAGAAATTTTCCGGAAGTCGAAACATGGTAGTCTACCCATTGCAATAGGTAGATTTCTTATGAAATCTACCTAAAAGTACCGGTTTTTGGCGTGTCTCGAGGCAAACGTCGCCTCAAAAGATTCACAACTCACAACGCTGTTGTACTACAGCAACCAAATTTGAATATGTGTTACTCAGATATTCTTGCTGTGTATATGTGTAGTTTCGATTTTTTTTCTCCAACACAAATATTAAAATAATCAATTATATGAAAGGATCGCGTTTCGAAACTGGACTCCTTTAGAAGTTAGTTCTTGGGTGCGTTGTAATCCACATATTGGTAACTAAGACACGGTTCGTAGCGAAACAAAACACGTCATAAAGCCAAAAGAACATCATGAATAACAGTGAAATATAGCAAATCAACGACAGTATAAAACTTCATGGGGACAGACAAATACAGTGAAATTCTAATTTGTGTGCGTGTATAAAAAAGGGTATTGAGTTAGTCGAGATTCTTGACTATACAACTGTGTCTACAGTAGCAGATGACCATGATAAAGCAAACCTCCACCATCACTTGTTTCTAAGTAGTTGAAATTGTTTAAAGTATTTAAAATGGTTTATCATCTAGAAAAATGAATTAGAACTTCCAATCGAGGTCTTACAAAATATGCTACAAAAATAAATAAATAAATAAATAAATAAATAAATAAATTCATTTATTTCCATTTGAGACTCGTTTTCCTTTCAGAATCTAGTCTCATTAATCATGATTATAATGTTCAATTTCATATATGTGAATTACCTATGCATGTGACATACTGTAACGCTTCACTATGCAGGTTGGTCATTTGTGTTGATAAAGTGTAAGTTACCAATATCTTAAAGCATATAACTTTGTTTAATTATTTCAGACTAGCTGTACCCGGCATGCGTTGCAATGCCAATCAAAGAAAGTGTTGGGGTTTTGACTTTGTTAGTTGCAGTGCTTTTGGATTCCCAATATTTTCTTCTTTTTCCGTTAACCACCTCTAAACTATTATAAAAAAACTAATTTACTATCTCAGAAACATTCACGGGATTGTGATCAACAACTCACGAATGTTACATCGCAATGAAATGAACGGTATATGAACGCATACGGGACTGCTGAAACGATTAGAGCGCCGTCACCCATTTGTTGAATATACTCGTACGCTACCTATTGTAAAATGGATTTACTAACTCGAAAACCTTTCCTGGCGTGTACACAACAACCCATCAAAGTTTCATCGCAATCGGATGAATGGCATATGAACGCATACGAGAATTTGTTTAAACGATTCGCGCCGTCACTCATTTGTTGAATCTTCTTGTACGCCACCCATTGAAAAACGGACTTACTAATTCATGAACCTTCGCAGGACTGTACTCAGCTCTCCAATGTTTTATCACACTCGGATGAATGGTATATGATCGCATACGGGACTTTATTGAAACGATTCACGCGCTGTCGCTTATTAGTTAAATCTACCCGTTTGCTACCAATTGTAAAATGGATTTACTAAATCAGAAACCTCCGTGGGAGTGGAAACAACATTTCACCAAATTTCATTGCAATCGCATGAATGGTATATGAGCGCCTACGGAATTTCGTTTAAACGATTCACGTGCCGTCGCTGATTTGTTGAATCTACTCGTGCACTACCTATTGTAAAGTGGATTTACTAAGCCAGAAACCTTCCCGGAAGTGTACACGACTTCACACCCAAGTTTCATCGCTATCGGACAAATGGTATATGAACGCATACAGGATTTTTTTGAAACGCTTCGCGCATCTTCGCTCATTTGTTGAATCTACTCGTGCGCTGCCTATTGTAAAATTGATTTACTAAGCCTGAAACCTTCGCTGGAGTATGGTATATGAATCCATTCGTGCGCTACCTATTGTAACATGGATTTACTAAGCTAGAAATCTTCCCTGAAGTGTACACAACATCTCACCCACGTTTCATCGCTATCGGACAAATGGTATGTGAACGCATTGTTGAAACGCTTCGCCCGTCGTCGCTCATTTGTTGAATCTATTGTTAATTGGAATTACTATGCCTATAACTTTTCCTGGCGTATGCACAACAACTCACCAAAATTTGATTGCAATCGGATGAATTGTATATGAACGCATCACCAACACCCATTTGTTTAAACTACTGGTGCGCTATCTATTGTTAATTTGATTAACTATACCGATAAACATCCCGGAAGTGTACCAAACAACCCACCAAAATTTGGTCGCAATCGGATGAATTGTAGGCTATATGAACGCATCGCCAACACTCATTTGTTTAATATACTCGCGCGCTGTCCATTGTAAATTTGATTGACTATGCCTATAATGATTTCGGAAGTGTTCACAACAACTCACCAAAGTTTCATAGCAATCGGATGAATGGTATATGAACGCATACGGGACTTGGTTGAAACGATTCGTGTGCCGTCGCTCATTTGTTGAATCTACTTGTGCGATACCTATTGTAAAGTGGTTGTATTAAGCCAGAAACCTTCCCTGATGAGTAGGCTACACAACATCTTACCCAAGTTTCATCGCTATCCGACGAATGGTATATGAACGCATACGGGACTTTCTTGAAACGCTTCGCGCGAGGTCGCTCATTTGTTGAATCTACTTGTGCGCTACCTATTGAAAAATGGATTTACTAAGCCTAAAACTTTCCCTGGAGTGTACACAACAATTCACCCAAGTTTAGTCGCTATCGGACGAATGGTATATGAACGCATACGGGACTATGTTGAAACACTTCGCGCGTCGTCGCTTATTTGTTTAATCTACTTGTGCGATACCTATTGTTAAGTGGATTTACTAACCCAGAAACCTTCCCTGAAGTGTACACAACATCTCAGTCACGTTTCATCACTATCAGACGAATAGTATATGAACGCATACAGGACTTTGTTGAATCGCTTCGCCCGTCGTCGCTCATTTGTTGATTCTACTCGTGCGCTACCCATTGTTAAGTGGTTTCACTAAGCCAGAAACCTTACCTGAACTGTACAGAACTTCTCACCCAAGTTTCAACGCAATGGGATGAATGGTATATTGAACCCGCTGAGCTATGGTTCATGTGATATTTTTTTTATGACAGAGCATTTATGATGGGATGTTGTACTTTTGAACACACCCAGGAAGCCACGTGAAGCTGAGAGATCACGCGATACTTTTTGAAGTAGCGGTGAATCGCACTTTTGACTTTGGTGAAAACTGCTAATTATTTATCTGAGGTCTTATTAATTAATTTTTATCTTTCCACAAGACTCAGAATATTCCATTTCGTCATGCTGCATTATTAAAACATTTTGGAGATTGTTTATTTTTACTTTAGGTAAGGGTAATACCCTTGCAGATACGCAAAAAGGAACGTAAGTAGTCGCTCAACGATTTCGTTTTGACGACCTACTTTCTAGAGACACCCAGTGCCTTGCACTGCGTCTGGAGAATCCGCCTTGTGTAGGCGTGGAATTGCATTTGTCCTACGAGACGTAGAAGAATATCCGCTGTTGAGCGTTGAAAGTGATTATAAGGTGCCATCGAGCACGCTAATACTATTATTCACTGTTGTTGAAGCCCAGTGAACTAAAGAAGAAGTTTGGGAGATAATAATTGGCAAGTATAGTGTATTGCACAACATTGCTATAACACCACATTTTACCCACGCGTATGTGGAGGGCAGATGCCTAGTAGAAATATACAGGTAATAGTGTTACAATTATCCTGAATAAGTGTGATTATAATTGTATGAGATATTTAAATTGCCAAAGTGAAAGTTTCATTTTAAAAACGACGTATAATTCACGGATGCTGCGTGATACAAAAGTAGCGTCACTAGCACGTGCTGAATTATAAAATGGTGTTAGCTCACATGCTAATCCGCATCTACGAAATTAAGGCTGTGTCGTATTTTACAATTGAAGCCTATAACATTCACGACGAACATTATAATTTTGAAAGTGAGAGGATGAATTCTTACGCAACTTATTTCACTACCCACGTGATTGGACTTTTCTTCACCATGATTGAAGCAGTCACCATGGGCTAATACCATCCCGGTATGAGGGTGACGTTTCTACGGGAACCAGCATGATGGTGGAACTTCCAGGACGACGAACGAGAAGGAAGGAGCCAAATATGCCATTTCCAGGCATATCCACGAAGTTGTCGACAGGGACAAATCGAACCCTGGTCTTTGGAGGAGTCCAGATGGGAATCCTGATGAGGAGGATACCGTACCAGAGAGCCAGAGAGGATTTTGTACAACCCTTGTTGTGGAGTAGAGGGCTGAGTGAGAGCTCCTCCATTTCGTGAGTTTTTGTCACACCCCTTCCTTGTTCTAGTTTCTGGTGGTATAGTAGATTTAATGTAGTTTGTGAACCAACCGCACTCAGTGTCAGCCATTTTTCTAGGTAGGGATGTAAGTAGATTAGTTAGATGCCATTTATTTCAGTTTAGATTGAGACACCCTTGGGTCAGACATTTTGGTCAGCCCTGGTGCAGCTTGATGAACGTCGTAGAACGTCAATGCCTACCTTTTGCTGAACTTGATCGTAGTCATTTTGAGGCTATTTTGTTCAACCCTACTTGGGGTAATTTTCAAGTCTTTGCTGACTTTAGTTATGGCAATCAGAAGCCATGGTTATTAATTAACTGCATTCTTTGCAGCCATCCTTTGTTATACCCCTAACTGTCGTTAGAACGGTCGTATCATTTAGGTAGTCGACTGCAACTACCAGTTTTGTAAATGCATTATATTTCATTTTGAATAAGCTCAGATAGCTATTCTTGGTCATGTTTGAACCTAACAACTAGAAGGAATGTTTCGGTGCCTAGCATCGAACTCAGTTCCCAACGTATCATTAAGCAGATCTAGTGTGTGAATCTGCGCCACAATTATCATTTTCGCTTGTGTCATGTAAGACACGTTTTTATTTGATGTACTAGCAACTACTGTATTGTATTTTTAAAGCAAAGAGCTCCAGTGATTGTAGGATTACTTTCATTTAGACGTATTTGGTAGAAAGACGGAATTATATTATTATATTCAGATTTATTGCGTGTGTTTTATACACGGACTCTTTAGAGGTCCGTAACCTATGGTAAAGTTTTTTTTATGAACTGGCCAGGTGTAGTTTTATATTGATTAAATCGCCGGCCTTGAATAATGTGTGTTTGTGTCGACCAACACAGGAATGTGGTAACCTGTTGGTGACATAAACTGGTTATCTAACCCAGTGCCTGAAGGCATGCCTGCTTTATTGTGAGACAAAACTACTATTGACAAGGACAGAGTACGATTTGTATTCGCATTTCCTTTCATTGCTATTTTGCTTATGGAAATTAGTTTCCACTCTTGTATTTGATCACATGTTTTATAGATCGCTTTTTGTTAGTTAAACGCTCTGTTGCGTGTACTGTCGTTTGACAGGTACAGTTATGTCAGGTTTTCTATAGTATGGTGAAGGCTACCCTGTTATAGCAGGATGTTATTGTATGAAGGTATTTTGAGTATGCCTTGTCCGGGACTGATCCCGTTGACTAGATGTTATTGGAAGGTAACTGTTGTGTACAGGCCTATCCCAGAGTTATTGAACGCGAGCTTAGCGCCGCTGGTAACCCGTGTTATTGTGTGTCCGAGTTGTTGTACTCGTTGATTATATTCCGACTGTTGAGTCGAGGCTTTTTGGTGGAGAAAGATCTCAGTGTAGACGCTCCGTGCCCAGGCTATTGTCAATGTTATTCGCCATAAACCTACGTTAAACCTATAAACCGACATCTTAATAATAAGACGCATAATTGTTGTAAAACAAGGCTAACTAACGATTCTTTCTATCTAACTTTGTTCTTTGCATTCTGGAACTGTTGACATAGCCGTGCAGTTGAAGATAATTTCCTTGTGAGGAAATGACTAGGACAGTTGACATTTTTGTAGCGACCTGAAGCATGCGCGAACCTAGCGTTCGTAGCTTGTGGAGCTCAGGCCATGCAATGTCAGACGTGGTCTCAACTACGCATTCGTCACCGTAATTATACACATTAGATGGCTATGGCTTACAAAGAGTAAACCAAGGTGCAGGCAGGAATTTTTAATAAAACTACTGTGTCTATTTCATTACTTATTTATGATGTCAAGTGTATAAATCCTACATGTTACCTTATTGTGTGCTGTTAGCACATAGTTATTAAGCATAATTAAATTGTTTGTTTTTCATGGCTGTACACTTAGCTTTTGGATGTAATTGTTTTCTTTTACGGACGTCATCGCCGTAAATTTTGTTAATTGATAGGACTTAGCTAGATGAATTGACGTTAAATGTAAATGTCGAAATGGTACCATCCTAACTTAGATTTGTTTTGCTACCCTGTTAAATGTAAATTCTAATATTAGCTTGATCTTGTAACTTGAACTAGGGACTAGCGTTGTACCATATTCCTAGCGTTGCTGTTGTTGTTTTATTATTGTGAGTTAGATCTTTCGCGAGGGTTTTCCGTGACTTCTCAGGTAGGGACCTGCTCTTTATTTTTGTTTATTTATTATCTTGCGGACTAGCCGATCGTAACCCTCCGAACTAGGCTAGGGGTTTGTGAATTTTATAAATAAATTTTCACGGTGTTTTACATAAGTCTGGATGTTTATTTTCTCAGTCTAGTTTTAAGGTGAACATTTCCTTAGGCGGTCTATGACCATCGTCACCATGTACCACGATCCCTGTGGACTACGGACTCTCGTGCCGCTTTAGCCTTTATGGAAGGTCACCTGATCCTCTCGGTAATTTTTTTTCTTTTTGTTTATGTGCTCGACGGGTGAGATGTTAGGGAAGTCATCGCGGTTGTTGGCTATTTCTAACAACCTCCGACCTGAACGGTTACAATATGAACACATGTGGGACTTTAATGAAACAAACGCACGCCATTTTGTTGAAGCTACTCGCGCGCCATCTATTGTAAATTGGATTTACTACGCCTATTACTTTTCCGGGACTGTGCACAACAACTCACCAAAATCTGATCGCAATCGGACGAATTGTATATGAACGCATCGCCATTACGCATTTGTTAAACTACTCGCGTGCTATCTATTGTGAAATGGATTTGCTATGCCTATGATCATCCCGGAAGTGTTTACAACAACTCACCAAAATTTGATCGCAATCGGATGAATGGTTTATGAACGCATAAAAGACGAACACACAGACATTCCTTTTTATATACAGTGTGGTCAATCCGCCCCTTATTATTTAGTTTTATGAAACCCAATTAACACTGCATTTCTCCCGATGGTCGATATTGCTCTGCCCTCTGACCGTGTGACAGCAATGTAATTGGATCATGGGTCTAGCAAAGAAAAACCCGACCTTAAACTTTTTCCCGCCAAATACTATGGCCCATTCTACTAACATATGACTTATTGCTCCTTGAAATAACACACATACACGTAACACGATCGAATTAATAGCTTACGCCACGTGATCTGTGATAGTGTAAAGATAAATCAACACCATAAACCATGATTGAAGACTTTGAGATGGACTTAACGTTTGAGGTTGGACGGCTACAGTAACGACTGCAAGTGCAGCGCGCGCTGGATACCATGCATTGGTGGGTGATTCGGTTAAGGCACGCCCGTAGACGGCGGGCGAGAATGGGTAGAATATGCATCGAATCCAGTGGTAGGCATACTTTCTTGAATAAAAGCCCACCCTCCATTTTAGTAGGGATGTAACTACATAGCCACATTCATTCCCTTACGATGTATTTTTGTGAAGAGTAGGTTGAATTTTGCTGATTTATAAAGAGAATACGACCACCGACAGTAGTGGCTACGCTGGCTAAAGCGCAGCATTAGGTCATGGGGCCAAGCTCTCTGCTGACTCAGTAGACGCGTGGGTTCGAGCCCCACCGTCGGCCGTCCTTGAAATGGTTTTCCGCGGTTTCCCCATTTTCAACACCAGGCAAATGCTGGGACGGTACCTTCTGACAGGCCACGGCCGCTTCCTTCCACACCCTTGCCCAGTTTCATTCACCATCATCTCTCATTAACTCCTCTCATGAGGTTGGCGTCAGGAAGGGCATCCGGCTGTAAAACCCATCGCCACAAATACTTCCATCGCATCTCATCCCCTACCCCGTTGGAAAACGGGAATAATAAGCGGTAGACATACATACATAAAGAGAATACGACCGAATTGATAGCTTTGGCCACGTGACCTGTAATGGCAGAAAATTAAAAAACTGTCATGGATATTAACATAACATATCGATGTCTCGCTCTGGAGGTCCAGGTTCGATTCCCAGTTCTGCCAAGAAATTCAATACTGGTCTGAGGGCTGAAATTCGATACACTCAGCTTCGTGAAGCAAATCTGAGAAGAGGTGGGTTCGATTCCCACCTCAGCCACCCTGGAAGTGGTTCTCTGTGGTTTCCGACTTCTGCTCCAGGCTATTGCCGGGACGGTTTCTAACTTAAGGCCCCGGCCGCCTCCTTCCCCATCCTCACCTAAATTGCTAATACATACATTATACAGACACCACTATAGACAGGTTATCAGAGGAATTCTACACACACCCAAGTACACGGGGCTAAATGACCGCTATGTTCTAGCCCCTCTAATGAAACAAGTTTCTGATTGCCAGTGCTAGCATCGAAGTATACGTATTCCTTAAAATTTCCCGTGGTATTATTTTGTTCGGGGTCTACTCAGCCACGGGTGATCCAAATGAGCATAGAGGGTTCGATTTCCCCTTCAGCCATCCTCGAAGTGGTTTTTCGTGGTTTCCCACTTCGTCTCCAGGCAAATGCCGGGATGCTACCTAACGTAAGGCCACGGCCGCCTCCTTCCCTCCTCCTTGGCTATCCCTCTCAATCTTCCCATCCCTCATAAGGCCCCTGTTCGCTTTGCAGGTGAGGCTGCCTGGTCGAGGAGCCCGTCCCACCTCCCCAGTTGTATTCCCGTCCTATGTTTCAAGCTCCAGGACTCTGCCCTGGAGGCGGTAAAAGTGCGACCCTCAGTGAGTCCGAGGGAAAAGCTAACCCTGGAGGGTAAACCGACTAAAAATATATATTTTGTCATTACATTCTAGCAAGAAGAAGAAATCTCTATGTGACGTGTACATATTAAGATGTTTCGTGTAATACCGAATTCAAACACTACGTTACGTTCATGGAATCCAACCTGAAAATTCATCTGCTCGCTATATTGCTAGTGCCCCATTCTCAATAATTAACTGTGACCTCTTGTATCATTTCTGTCGTATGACATTGGTAAAGTTATCGACACAGACGATAAAACGTACCGAAAACAAATTATAAATATTCCCCCTCTAATAAGTATCGAACCCCGAATCCTTCAATCTCGCAGTCCAACGCGTTACCCTTTCAGCCACGGTTTCTCACACTACAGGTGGTGCAGAATACACCACAAGGATAGAAAGTGAGAAGTGGGATGCCACGGGAAACCACTTCCTAGATGATTTAGGTTGGCCTCGAGTAGATGATAAAGATTTGATAATCAATTCCACAAGCATACCAACACACGTTATTTTGTTTGCACAAAAATAATCCTACCTGAGAGTTAATTAATCAGGAAATTAAATATTCATAAATAACTGTCGAATTTGGTTTACTGTACAGTGCGCATTGGACGCTTGTATTCTTTCAAGGCCTCCTCGAATACGCCACTATCACACTTCCCAGGCAGTGAAATTTAAAATAGGAGGCCTTGGAAGTCAGTGCATGTGCGATGCGATCCTTACCTAATTCGTCAAACAGCTGTATCGTAATGAAAATCTTGAGCTCTTATTTTTGGAGGACGCTGGAGCTTTTACCCAGGTTGTGAAAAGGAGGAAACGTCCGCGCCAGCACTCCCAAGTTATAATAGGGACTGGGGATGAAGGGACAGAGTTGTAGCAAGCGGGGGAGAGAACAGCGTGGCTATATGTAGGTCGTCTCTCTTCCCGTGTCACAGAAGAGAAAATTAGAAATTTCCTCCAGACGAGAGGGCTTGAAAAAGCACATATGACTTGCGAGGAATTGAGAACACGAGGAATGAACAAGGCGTTCAAAATTGGGATACCATTTAATCGCCTTGAAGGCATTGAGACTCCTCATTTCTGGCCAAAAGGGATTCTTGTGCGTCGGTTTCGCAGACCATTCGTGCGAAATCAAGGAGTGGACCTCTTTTAGTAGCAGGAAAGACGGTCTTATCGACATTATGTTGTGGAATGTAGAAGGGCTCAATACAATTATGAAAATAGCCACACCGAACTTCTTCAAAGCAGACATAGTAGTGTGCCCAACTCTAGGAATGGGTATTCCAAGTTTCAGACACCTAGATATCAAGGGAAAGGCTGTAGCCGCTTTTGAAAGTTGAGATATTTGAATATCGCGCTACATTGCTTCGAGAAGCATTTAGAAAGAATTTACCGATAGTTGGATGTCAAGTGACGTAGCGAGTAATAGCAGAGGTAGAGGCTATTTATTGATTAAATAGTTAACTATGGAGTAGAGACTTGAGACTGGGATCAGATTACTGGCACGGCCAAATGAAAGAGAATGCAATTAGTATCAAGTAAATCGGACCAGGGATTCAAGAGATATGAGGATTTCTAGATATCAGGTGATGACGCGTGACCCTGACAGTTTTGAATAAAAGCCAGCTGGGCGAGGCATGGTCAGCTCACTCCAACACAAGCACTTGCAGAGCAAGTTTCGTCTACGCTGAGCCAAGGCACATGGTTGCCAGATCTACGCAGAAGTTCTTTTCAAGTCGTGATAGTCACGAAAAGTGCTGCGCTACGAGTTGGAACTTAGTAAGTTTCTGGTGAGGAGAATCACTGAGGTGATTGATTTTTCTACAGACATTGGTGGAAATATTTATATTTCTACAAGGACATATGCTAGACTTTGTCTAGAATTTAGTATTTTGTCACAGTCCAGTAAAAACTTAATACTTGGATGTTTAAATCCATTTCAAGTCAGTTTTCATTTTGTAACTAGTTAACCACTTCGATCTGTCAGTACACTGAAGACTAGTCTATAACGGTGGCGTTTATTAGTCTACGCAAGGGAAACTGCAGGTTGCTTAGCGCATGGCAGATGGTGATATAACAAACCATGCCCAGGGAACGATCTTCAGAACAGCCGTTAATTGCTTAGACTGTCAGTGTTTTTCTTGTACTGATAAGATTACCGTGAGTTATGTTACAACTGAAATATTTAAGAAGAGATCACTTAGATCTGACCCTATTTAAACAAACTGTTATGGCTTTGATAGAAGCCCATATTAAAATGGAACCACAGTTAATTCAAACGTCGAAAGATACTACCACTATGTCTGACTAGACGAATTGTGGGTATATGATGGCGGCGGATACAAGGATTATACGTGCTTGTCCGATAGGGCATGTCTATGGATAAATCTGGTACAGACCAGGTTTACTACACTTCAAGACCATCAAGAAATGTAAGCCACATTTGAATTATATTATGCCTAGCTAATTGGAACAAACTATTTTTCTGCAGATGACCAACACATTTTTTTCGTCGTATTTAAAGCTTGCAATGATTTACGCAAGACTTATTAGAGTTATTCTGAGCATTTGCAACACTCAGAACAGTTTAGGATCGATGACCGAGCATTTCGAAGATTTATTTGAATTTTTCATATTTTAAGGAAACCACGGAAAACCCCCGATGTAACTGTAAAAGTTAAATTTATTTTTGTTAAGGAATGGATATTTTTTCCATATTCGAAGGTTCGAACATGTGGATTCTCACATAATGAGATGATAATTAAACATATTTAAAATAAAAATAATAATAATAATAATAATAATAATCCACTAATAATAATAATAATAATTTTCATAATTTTTCTAAATAATTTTTGGATATTATATTTTCTAATAATCATATGTATTGAGAAAGAGCCTATGAAGTAGTTTAATCATTTCTAGTTTGGAACAGGAGATTTTCCGAAGGAGAGTGGTTAGCGCAAGCCCGCATTCAACCAACATTTCAGTTCTGGTTGAACAGTTGATATTTGCAATGAGCAAAGTATATTTTTCAGATAACACGGAGAGGCATGAAACGGGAAGCAATTGATATTTGTATCAAATAGGATATTTTTGTATTTATATAAAATCATGACGTAAATACACTCGAAAGTGAAATAAAGATTTTCATATGTATGGTAAATTCACGGGTTGAACTGAATGGTAAAATAAAATAAACTTGTCAGTTTATTAATCTTCCAGTGTTGATAACAAGCAGAGGCTTGATTTATTGTATAAATTTTGGGAAGATAATTTATGTGTGGAGTAGTTGAATGCCATTCCCAGGTGCGCATGTTTAAGTCGCAGGAATGAAGGTTTTTTCGAGCATCAATCAAATAGCAGGTTCGATGGCTCAGGTTTATAGTAGGAGTATTGGAGCCACACATTTCGTCGGATGAATGACCCGAAGGTTATTTCTTTAAAACCATCAGTTCTTATTTCAACCTTGTTTACGAATACCATTTAGACTTTGATTTTGCTAGAACCCGGATTTGTCATGATAGTAGTTTATTCTTCTTCACCGTTGTTGTTGTAATATTGTGTTCTTACACAAATAATAGAATGGGCCACTGCCAATTAAAAATAATTCTTTAACCACGAATAATTTGAAGGATATTTTCAATCCTAGAGCCATGAACTAAATGAATTCATTATAAAGCTACAATTCTAATTTCCGCATTCTGTCGAAGAATTGCAAGTTGTGAAAGTTACTAAGAATGGCCATGAATATAAATATTTTTTTCATAATGATTCCAAGTGGATAATTGAATAGTTGAATGGTTCAACCATTTATTGATCAAGTTGATGATTCAGAAATCATGTATTTTGTTAGGAACTTGAAGTTCATAATCGAGTCACTTCTCGAATGTTTAATGTCAGAAGAACAATTAATTGTTGTTGTGCTTCGCACAGTTCTTCGATGCTATGCTCAATGGTCAAATACTTTTCAGATGTTATTAATATGTGTTAATAATTTGTATTGCTTCAATGATGATAATATTTTTCGACGATGTATTTTTGAAACTGGAAAACAAGTGAAAGTTTAAAAATTCTATAAACATTTATTCTACGAGTGTTAATATCATGTAAATGTTCAAACAGTGATCTACGTTATTTCCAGTATAGACAATTAACTTTGAACTGGAATTAAATATTAATAATTTTGGAACACAGTCCACAGGACTATTAATCGGACTTGTGTTTCCAAAAAGATTGTCAAATGTGTTTGGAAAATTTCTGTATATTGTGTGTAAATAAGTGTGTGGATCGCCACACGTGGATGATGCTGCTTTGAGCATCCTTGCAGTCAGGTTTTAACTTCTAAATAAACTGAGATAATTTTACCAGATGTGTCTTACTCAATTAAATCTCCTTCTATCCTTATTGTTGCATTGAGCCAAAAATCAGTAAAGCATTTTTTTAATTTGATGTCGTTTTTGCGATTTGCTTTAACCCATCTGGCGCTCCGGGATATTTTGATTCTCGTGCTGACTGATTATTGGTAAAATGCATATGTGGTCGTGCGGACTCCGGTCTAAACGGGCACAGTAGTTTTAGTGGAGACTTTCTTAACCAGTAACATTAATGTTGAAAACTATTACAACTGCCATAACCTTGCTCTACAAGGAGATAGAGGGAGACCAAGTGGAGGGATAACGTGTTTAATTAGACCATGGCTAACTCCTCACGAATTAGTATATAGGACCATAAACCTATTAGCAATATATGCCAAAGGACTGACGATTGTCTGTGCTTATTTTCCCCCAAAACACTCCGCTCAGGATATCATTTACAATCTATCAGAAATGCTGTCAATTATTGGACACCACCGTGGATCAGTCATAGCAGGAGATTTTAACTGTCGTGTAGATAAGGAATGTACAAAAATTAAAATGGTTGTAGAATTTCTGGAGGCAGAAGGTTTCTATCTATTAAACAGCAGGACAACACCAACATATATATGTCATAACGGTATGAGCTCAGTGGATTTAATCTTTGCGAACACATACGTTAGGACAATTAATATCAAGACACTCTCCTCAAATTCTGTGATACCATTAAGGAAGCACCTACCAGTCGTTGCTAAAATTAAAGTAAATATTGCACCATCAGAAAGAAACATAAGGAAGCCTGTAATAATCAAACGCTCCCTCGACATCAACTACCTAGAAGAAACTTTAATGACTTCAAAAAACCACATCCTAGATTCGGCGAGACAAGGAGAAATAGATGCTGCAGCATTCAGTCTTGAAAAGATTATAAAGGAGTCCCAAGTTAGGATACCTCCAACAGAAAGGAAATCTCAACCGTGGTTTGATGCATACTGTTTTTCGGTAAGGAAAGACGTCCTAAATTTGCTTCATATTGTTCGATACTATAAAACAGAAGAAAACCTCAAGAGGTATAGCGACCTAAGACGATCCTACAAAGAAATCCTTATGGAGAAAAGAGCAGCTTGGTTGGAAGAGGAAGGGAATAAACTAGTGAAGAGAGCAATGGACAATCATTTTCTAGCACTACAGCCCAGAACCCAGAAGTTCTTGCAGACTATCAGTATGGACGCTTGGGAAAGGCATTTCCAGAATATTTTCAATACCGGTAACTCTTGCAGGGTAACGACTCTTCATGGACAAGCTGATTTCCCTCCAATTACTGAGGTGGAGGTTGTGAAAACTATACTCAGTCTTAAAGCTGGCAAGTCCCCCGGGCCTGATGAAATATTTAATGAACACTTGAAGGAGGCTTTGCCTTACTTTCGTGACATATTGCCTACACTTTTCAATAAGTGTCTTGAAGCCTGTACAATACCGTCATCCTGGAGAATGTCATTTATCAAACTACTTTATAAAGGGAAAGGAAGTGCAGACTCTCCAGATTCTTATAGAGAAATTGCGCTCGAGAACGCAATATTCAAAGTATTCACAAGAATTCTGACGGACAGACTGACAGAAAAAGTTTCTGACAAGATCCCAGACCAACAGTTTGGTTTTCAGAAAGGTAAATCAACTCTACAGGCAATTGGAAACCTACTGTCAGATATTGATGAGGCACTTCGTCACCATAGAGGTAAATTTCACGCCATCTTTTGTGGATTTTAAGAAGGCCTTCGACCTGTTAAGTCGACAGGTCATAGTTGAGAAACTTCAGACTATGCTCGGTGAATCTGATTATCTGACACTGATAATAACCAACATTCTACATCACAATACCGTGTTTATCTCCGATGGCCTTCAGTTCTCAAAGCCTATTGAACAGATAAATGGTGTCCTACAGGGTGACCCAATCAGTCCACTGCTGTTCATTCTCTCAACTGCTGACATCACGGGTATCCTCGAGTCTTTGGAAGAGAAGATATCTCTTTATATATACGCAGATGATGTAGTAATTGGAGCAAAGAGTTTGGAAGTTCTGCAGGAATGTATGGATCGTCTGCTTCTCTGGGCCGAGAGGAACAAATTACAGATCAACGAAAATAAAACAGCCCACATGGTCTTCCGTAAGGGAGGAACGATTTCGAATAGAGATAAGATTTATTACAGACCTGGAGATTTACCGATAACAACCGTCAAGAATTTTAACTATTTAGGGTTAATTTTCCAGACGACAGGAACTTCTTTCACAATGCATGTGAGAAACAGAGCGACTGCTGCACTAATAGCTATGAACAACATACAGCATTTGCGTAAACTATCTTTAGTTACTGCTATGAAGCTCTTTGTTTCCACACTGACACCTATTTTAACCTACGGTCTGGAACTGATCTGGCCTCATCTGACCAAAACCAACTTAAAGGAAATAGAGCAAGTAAAGTCTATCTTCCTAAAGAAAGCATTGTGTGTATCGAAATTTACTCCGTCCCGGGTAATGTATGAGCTGTCTGCAGAGCCATTCTGTATTGAGCAAATCAGACTACAAATGCAGCTTCCATCTAGCGCTGCCTATCAGGAACTTCTTGCGGAATTTCAATCAAAAAAGAAAGAAATATGGTTGGACTTCTATGGGACAGAAGCGATGTTATCGTCTGACTGGAAGAGAGCAGACTACGATTTACGACACACTGTGACGCGTTTCGCAGTCCATGGATTTCATTTCAGGTGTTGCGGAAGAAAAGACTTTCACACTCCAAATGCAGCTACGTGCATATGTGAATTGTGTAGCGAGCCCTGTGACCGATATCATGCGGCATATTGTAAAAGAAGATTAACTTCCCTGACGCAATTTTGTAGCGACTGACAGTACCTGCATTGTATTTTTTACTTTTTCAATGGCCATTGGCTGCATCAAAACTATTATTATTATTATTCTTGGAGAACCTCTATCATAATGAAACTTGAACTATAATGAGCCTCTTTAAGATGCAGTTTTCTAGCATATCATATTTATATTTCGGCATGGTCGAACATAATAGTGCATTATGCAACGAGCCTATAATGGCAATAATTAAGACACGAGTAAGTTTATAAAACGAGCGTATACGAGTGTCTTAATTACCATCATAGGCGAGTTGCATACGACTGTTTATGTTGACGATAATTATTATAACTATTTTATGTTCGAACATAAATATTAAGACATATCTGTCGAGATTTTGCCAGTTTTATGTACTGAACAGAGAGTATGTGACGCAGAGAATGCCTTTTATTCGACCATGGCCTCCTCGACACCCCACTATGACATTAGTCGTCAGGAACCATCTTCATGATACATATCCAAATAAATGGATAGGAAGAGGAGGACCCGTTCACTGGCCTGCCAGATCACCCGATCTTACGCCACTTGACTTCCTCCTCTGGGGTCACTTAAAGCAGGTAGTATATGCACAGGAGCCTGAAGATCCTGACCACCTTCGGCAACTAATCACCGAGGCTTGCCAAGCTGTTACACCTCAGATGTTACAGCGTGCAAGACTGTCTGTAGTACGTCGTGCTGAAATCTGCATCAACCAAGGTGGTCAACATTTCGAACACTTGCTACACTGAACATGCAGAGTACCTAGCTTTATTCCTACAGGGGGTGTGGTAGCGCAGCGCTCAAGCTATTTGCCTCTGACCAACGCCATGTCCTGTGGTTCGAATTCACGTAAAAGGGAGACCCCGTGGCTTATGATCGCGAGATTAACGGTCACGCGAAACTACAAGCTTTCTTCCTTTTCTTCCTACAGACCATTATGTTATCGTCTAACCTGCCTACTTAGCATCGAATAAAAACGGTCCTTTTCAGGACCAAATAAAAATGCATTCATTGGAACAAGTAGATGTGTGTCCGTAGTGCAGCTACTGTAAACGGCATTAAGCGAAAAAAAAAAAAAACTTATTTGCTTCGGGATCAAACCTGCTACATTGTAGCATGGCGGTCGTTACAGCAGAGAAGAACGATTTAACCACCTTAGCTACCGTGAGCCGTGGTAGTATACTGTCACGTATTGAGTCTATTTGTAGTCCTCATAGACACTTCATGTGCTTCGTAAGGCAGTGTTGTTCGTATGTGTGGATTTACACACTCGTTATAGTTGATGGCATTGAAATAACACAGCTGCCAATGATTTCAACTATATTCGCGAGCATGAACTCAACCGTAAAGTAGTACTAGGCCGTAAAGGAGCAAGTACTAATGTTTTTAGGACGACTATGATATACGCGTTAGTTGGGTTGCCTTCCTCCAAAAAAAAAATAAGGGGCTGGTGGACCACACTGTATATATATAAGATAAGAGTTAATTGTAAAATTCTAAGTTCATATAGCCTACAATTAGTGGCAATACAAAAAAAAGTTGTAAAATACAACACAACACATGGAGTATGAATGGCAAATATCTAAAGAGTGGCAAACAGTTTTTTCTTTTTTTCTTCTTCTTTTTCTTTTTTTTCTTGTTTTACAAATTGATCATTTATTTCTCAAGAGTACCGTACTGTGAAATTCTCAGTTTTTCCTCAAAAGGATGAGTGTACCCCGTTCCAGCCTTCAGACCAGAATTAAAATTTCTTGGCAGAGGCGGGAATCAAATTCGGAACTCCGGGGCTGCAGCCAAGAATGCTAGCCACTATACCACGAATTAGTCAAATTTAAATCTTATATTATTTATAACTTAGCCAATAAGTTAAGATTAGGATACAACCAAATTTACAATTATGTTATGCTTTTACCAAAACAGCACACTCTTATTTTTTATTGTTTTTTTCGGGCGGTGTCTGTGGGGGGTGGGGGGGTGGAGGGGACGGGGGATGGAACCCCACTGCTCCCTCCTTATATACGCCCCTGACACACAGTTGTCTACAGAAGGTGCTCAAAATGGCTACCACGAGCTGTAATGCAGGCGTCTATGCGCCGCATCATTGACTGTATCACACGCTCCCATATTCCCGGCGTCTGCCGTATCTGCTCACTTGCTCTATTTGCTGACGCAGCATGTCCACGTTATGAATAGGTAAGGCATACACAATGGCCTTTAAATGACCCCATAAGTAGAAGTCTAGTGGGTTGAGATCGGGAGAACGAGCAGGCCACGGTGTCGGTCCCTGACGCCCTAACCATTTGTTTGGGAATCACTGATGTAAAATTGCTCTAGCAGCAAGAGCAAAATGGTACGGTGCTCCATCATGCATGAACCACATGCGTGTCACCGTCTGTGTTATGCACACCGAAAACAATGCTTGTAACACGGCAACAAACGCACATACACCATATGCTTGTTGTCAGGTCCTCTATCGAATCCTCGGAGCTTTCCCACATATTTAGTCTAGTACATATTGTCATCGCATCAGGAGATGGTAGTTCAACATGCTGGGATGGGGAGCGGGGGGTGTTGCAGTACGCATGCGCAGCCCGCCAATTCCAAACCTAAATATGTCGGCTTCCCGCATGCCAATGGTTGTCATCGGGCTTCAAGTGTGTGTGCATTGTTAGCTTCCTTCCTACTGTCGATATTCTCACAAGACTTTGTGCTTACTTTTAACAGTGTTATAAGAACGATAGATAGAAAGAAAGAAAGAAAGAAAGAAAGAATGAAAACGGAAAGAAGGAATGTGCTGTTAGAGTTAACGTAATGTTTTTGGAATGTGCGATACGCAGTGAGTGGGAAGACATCTGCAGTTCAAACCCAACTGCCATCTCCTGGCGCGATATCACTAAGAACCTCGTTTAACCAGACTAGGAGAGACGGGAGGTAACCCGGATGTTCGAACATCCGGATAATCTGGAAACAATCTAATAAATGAATGTAAGGTACTAATCTACGCAAGCCTTTATTTTGACACTAACAAGAATATAAAAAAAAGCCTTTTACGGCACACAAACTTAATACAGTACGAGCAGTGGCCACTTCTATTTACTGATATAGTGTGCAGGTTTCTTTTGTTTCAAATTTGGTATAAATATTGAAACCTGGAAACGCAGTTGATACCTTTCTTTTGGGAATGTTGGTGGTTAACAGTACAGTATTATTCGAAAGACACGCACATCTTCGTGATGAAAAAAATGTATAATACAGTAAATGGATAGGGAACAAACTGTCAGAAAAAGAGGCAATGAAATCGAGAATAAACAAGTTAAACTTGGCATACAATTAACCTGGAACACTTATAAAAAAAGAAGAGCATCTCGATCAACACAAAACTGAGACACTACCAGACTGTGATTCGTCCGGAAGCCATTTATATGCAGCTGAATGTTTGTGTCTGACCAAGAAAGGAATGATCAAAAAGTCGGAGCTAATAGAGACAAAGATTCTTAGGAAGATACTTGGACCCAAAAGAACAGAAGATGGGTCGTATAGAAAACAAGATGTTCAGTACAGAACATATAGCCTACTTTCTCCTAAATGCATGGGTAATTTTACAACACTTTGTCCTCTTCAAAGAGTATAATTATTTGAATGTTGGTTGTAGTAGCTTGTTGAAATACAACGTGCTATAGGGATATTAAACATGAACATGAAGTGCCCTTTGCTAGTGCTACCTCTGTAAAAAAAAATTCATTCAATTCGGTTTCACCGTAAAAAGATGGTATATTGACTTTCACGGCCGGTGAATTAAAACTCAGCAATTCTTCTAGGTTTGTGCCGTGTCTTGTGTGGGGTTTCGCCTAGGACACCAAGCTAGGCTCATCGGCGGGCTCTTGGTGTCCCCGCCCGGACCCCCACAGGAGTGACGAACTGCGCGCCACCTCCCTTTATATAAGGTGCAACTGCACCACTTGACTACGAGAACTAGAAGCTCAAGCAGCCATAACCTCCCTATGAAGGCTTCCAAAAAGATGGTATATTGACTTTCACGGCCGGTGAATTAAAACTCAGCAATTCTTCTAGGTTTGTGCCGTGTCTTGTGTGGGGTTTCGCCTAGGACACCAAGCTAGGCTCATCGGCGGGCTCTTGGTGTCCCCGCCCGGACCCCCACAGGAGTGACGAACTGCGCGCCACCTCCCTTTATATAAGGTGCAACTGCACCACTTGACTACGAGAACTAGAAGCTCAAGCAGCCATAACCTCCCTATGAAGGCTTCCAAAAAGATGGTATATTGACTTTCACGGCCGGTGAATTAAAACTCAGCAATTCTTCTAGGTTTGTGCCGTGTCTTGTGTGGGGTTTCGCCTAGGACACCAAGCTAGGCTCATCGGCGGGCTCTTGGTGTCCCCACCCGGACCCCCACAGGAGTGACGAACTGCGCGCCACCTCCCTTTATATAAGGTGCAACTGCACCACTTGACTACGAGAACTAGAAGCTCAAGCAGCCATAACCTCCCTATGAAGGCTTCCAAAAAGATGGTATATTGACTTTCACGGCCGGTGAATTAAAACTCAGCAATTCTTCTAGGTTTGTGCCGTGTCTTGTGTGGGGTTTCGCCTAGGACACCAAGCTAGGCTCATCGGCGGGCTCTTGGTGTCCCCGCCCGGACCCCCACAGGAGTGACGAACTGCGCGCCACCTCCCTTTATATAAGGTGCAACTGCACCACTTGACTACGAGAACTAGAAGCTCAAGCAGCCATAACCTCCCTATGAAGGCTTCCAAAAAGATGGTATATTGACTTTCACGGCCGGTGAATTAAAACTCAGCAATTCTTCTAGGTTTGTGCCGTGTCTTGTGTGGGGTTTCGCCTAGGACACCAAGCTAGGCTCATCGGCGGGCTCTTGGTGTCCCCGCCCGGGCCCCCACAGGAGTGACGAACTGCGCGCCACCTCCCTTTATATAAGGTGCAACTGCACCACTTGACTACGAGAACTAGAAGCTCAAGCAGCCATAACCTCCCTATGAAGGCTTCCAAAAAGATGGTATATTGACTTTCACGGCCGGTGAATTAAAACTCAGCAATTCTTCTAGGTTTGTGCCGTGTCTTGTGTGGGGTTTCGCCTAGGACACCAAGCTAGGCTCATCGGCGGGCTCTTGGTGTCCCCGCCCGGACCCCCACAGGAGTGACGAACTGCGCGCCACCTCCCTTTATATAAGGTGCAACTGCACCACTTGACTACGAGAACTAGAAGCTCAAGCAGCCATAACCTCCCTATGAAGGCTTCCAAAAAGATGGTATATTGACTTTCACGGCCGGTGAATTAAAACTCAGCAAATCTTCTAGGTTTGTGCCGTGTCTTGTGTGGGGTTTCGCCGAGGACACCAAGCTAGGCTCATCGGCGGGCTCTTGGTGTCCCCGCCCGGACCCCCACAGGAGTGACGAACTGCGCGCCACCTCCCTTTATATAAGGTGCAACTGCACCACTTGACTACGAGAACTAGAAGCTCAAGCAGCCATAACCTCCCTATGAAGGCTTCCAAAAAGATGGTATATTGACTTTCACGGCCGGTGAATTAAAACTCAGCAATTCTTCTAGGTTTGTGCCGTGTCTTGTGTGGGGTTTCGCCTAGGACACCAAGCTAGGCTCATCGGCGGGCTCTTGGTGTCCCCGCCCGGACCCCCACAGGAGTGACGAACTGCGCGCCACCTCCCTTTATATAAGGTGCAACTGCACCACTTGACTGCGAGAACTAGAAGCTCAAGCAGCCATAACCTCCCTATGACGGCTTCCAAAAAGATGGTATATTGACTTTCACGGCCGGTGAATTAAAAAAAACTCAGCAATTCTTCTAGGTTTGTGCCGTGTCTTGTGTGGGGTTTCGCCTAGGACACCAAGCTAGGCTCATCGGCGGGCTCTTGGTGTCCCCGCCCGGACCCCCACAGGAGTGACGAACTGCGCGCCACCTCCCTTTATATAAGGTGCAACTGCACCACTTGACTACGAGAACTAGAAGCTCAAGCAGCCATAACCTCCCTATGAAGGCTTCCAAAAAGATGGTATATTGACTTTCACGGCCGGTGAATTAAAACTCAGCAATTCTTCTAGGTTTGTGCCGTGTCTTGTGTGGGGTTTCGCCTAGGACACCAAGCTAGGCTCATCGGCGGGCTCTTGGTGTCCCCGCCCGGACCCCCACAGGAGTGACGAACAGCGCGCCACCTCCCTTTATATAAGGTGCAACTGCACCACTTGACTACGAGAACTAGAAGCTCAAGCAGCCATAACCTCCCTATGAAGGCTTCCAAAAAGATGGTATATTGACTTTCACGGCCGGTGAATTAAAAAAAACTCAGCAATTCTTCTAGGTTTGTGCCGTGTCTTGTGTGGGGTTTCGCCTAGGACACCAAGCTAGGCTCATCGGCGGGCTCTTGGTGTCCCCGCCCGGACCCCCACAGGAGTGACGAACTGCGCGCCACCTCCCTTTATATAAGGTGCAACTGCACCACTTGACTACGAGAACTAGAAGCTCAAGCAGCCATAACCTCCCTATGAAGGCTTCCAAAAAGATGGTATATTGACTTTCACGGCCGGTGAATTAAAACTCAGCAATTCTTCTAGGTTTGTGCCGTGTCTTGTGTGGGGTTTCGCCTAGGACACCAAGCTAGGCTCATCGGCGGGCTCTTGGTGTCCCCGCCCGGACCCCCACAGGAGTGACGAACTGCGCGCCACCTCCCTTTATATAAGGTGCAACTGCACCACTTGACTACGAGAACTAGAAGCTCAAGCAGCCATAACCTCCCTATGAAGGCTTCCAAAAAGATGGTATATTGACTTTCACGGCCGGTGAATTAAAACTCAGCAATTCTTCTAGGTTTGTGCCGTGTCTTGTGTGGGGTTTCGCCTAGGACACCAAGCTAGGCTCATCGGCGGGCTCTTGGTGTCCCCGCCCGGACCCCCACAGGAGTGACGAACTGCGCGCCACCTCCCTTTATATAAGGTGCAACTGCACCACTTGACTACGAGAACTAGAAGCTCAAGCAGCCATAACCTCCCTATGAAGGCTTCCAAAAAGATGGTATATTGACTTTCACGGCCGGTGAATTAAAACTCAGCAATTCTTCTAGGTTTGTGCCGTGTCTTGTGTGGGGTTTCGCCTAGGACACCAAGCTAGGCTCATCGGCGGGCTCTTGGTGTCCCCGCCCGGACCCCCACAGGAGTGACGAACTGCGCGCCACCTCCCTTTATATAAGGTGCAACTGCACCACTTGACTACGAGAACTAGAAGCTCAAGCAGCCATAACCTCCCTATGAAGGCTTCCAAAAAGATGGTATATTGACTTTCACGGCCGGTGAATTAAAACTCAGCAATTCTTCTAGGTTTGTGCCGTGTCTTGTGTGGGGTTTCGCCTAGGACACCAAGCTAGGCTCATCGGCGGGCTCTTGGTGTCCCCGCCCGGACCCCCACAGGAGTGACGAACTGCGCGCCACCTCCCTTTATATAAGGTGCAACTGCACCACTTGACTACGAGAACTAGAAGCTCAAGCAGCCATAACCTCCCTATGAAGGCTTCCAAAAAGATGGTATATTGACTTTCACGGCCGGTGAATTAAAACTCAGCAATTCTTCTAGGTTTGTGCCGTGTCTTGTGTGGGGTTTCGCCTAGGACACCAAGCTAGGCTCATCGGCGGGCTCTTGGTGTCCCCGCCCGGACCCCCACAGGAGTGACGAACTGCGCGCCACCTCCCTTTATATAAGGTGCAACTGCACCACTTGACTACGAGAACTAGAAGCTCAAGCAGCCATAACCTCCCTATGAAGGCTTCCAAAAAGATGGTATATTGACTTTCACGGCCGGTGAATTAAAACTCAGCAATTCTTCTAGGTTTGTGCCGTGTCTTGTGTGGGGTTTCGCCTAGGACACCAAGCTAGGCTCATCGGCGGGCTCTTGGTGTCCCCGCCCGGACCCCCACAGGAGTGACGAACTGCGCGCCACCTCCCTTTATATAAGGTGCAACTGCACCACTTGACTACGAGAACTAGAAGCTCAAGCAGCCATAACCTCCCTATGAAGGCTTCCAAAAAGATGGTATATTGACTTTCACGGCCGGTGAATTAAAACTCAGCAATTCTTCTAGGTTTGTGCCGTGTCTTGTGTGGGGTTTCGCCTAGGACACCAAGCTAGGCTCATCGGCGGGCTCTTGGTGTCCCCGCCCGGACCCCCACAGGAGTGACGAACTGCGCGCCACCTCCCTTTATATAAGGTGCAACTGCACCACTTGACTACGAGAACTAGAAGCTCAAGCAGCCATAACCTCCCTATGAAGGCTTCCAAAAAGATGGTATATTGACTTTCACGGCCGGTGAATTAAAACTCAGCAATTCTTCTAGGTTTGTGCCGTGTCTTGTGTGGGGTTTCGCCTAGGACACCAAGCTAGGCTCATCGGCGGGCTCTTGGTGTCCCCGCCCGGACCCCCACAGGAGTGACGAACTGCGCGCCACCTCCCTTTATATAAGGTGCAACTGCACCACTTGACTACGAGAACTAGAAGCTCAAGCAGCCATAACCTCCCTATGAAGGCTTCCAAAAAGATGGTATATTGACTTTCACGGCCGGTGAATTAAAACTCAGCAATTCTTCTAGGTTTGTGCCGTGTCTTGTGTGGGGTTTCGCCTAGGACACCAAGCTAGGCTCATCGGCGGGCTCTTGGTGTCCCCGCCCGGACCCCCACAGGAGTGACGAACTGCGCGCCACCTCCCTTTATATAAGGTGCAACTGCACCACTTGACTACGAGAACTAGAAGCTCAAGCAGCCATAACCTCCCTATGAAGGCTTCCAAAAAGATGGTATATTGACTTTCACGGCCGGTGAATTAAAACTCAGCAATTCTTCTAGGTTTGTGCCGTGTCTTGTGTGGGGTTTCGCCTAGGACACCAAGCTAGGCTCATCGGCGGGCTCTTGGTGTCCCCGCCCGGACCCCCACAGGAGTGACGAACTGCGCGCCACCTCCCTTTATATAAGGTGCAACTGCACCACTTGACTACGAGAACTAGAAGCTCAAGCAGCCATAACCTCCCTATGAAGGCTTCCAAAAAGATGGTATATTGACTTTCACGGCCGGTGAATTAAAACTCAGCAATTCTTCTAGGTTTGTGCCGTGTCTTGTGTGGGGTTTCGCCTAGGACACCAAGCTAGGCTCATCGGCGGGCTCTTGGTGTCCCCGCCCGGACCCCCACAGGAGTGACGAACTGCGCGCCACCTCCCTTTATATAAGGTGCAACTGCACCACTTGACTACGAGAACTAGAAGCTCAAGCAGCCATAACCTCCCTATGAAGGCTTCCAAAAAGATGGTATATTGACTTTCACGGCCGGTGAATTAAAACTCAGCAATTCTTCTAGGTTTGTGCCGTGTCTTGTGTGGGGTTTCGCCTAGGATACCAAGCTAGGCTCATCGGCGGGCTCTTGGTGTCCCCGCCCGGACCCCCACAGGAGTGACGAACTGCGCGCCACCTCCCTTTATATAAGGTGCAACTGCACCACTTGACTACGAGAACTAGAAGCTCAAGCAGCCATAACCTCACTATGAAGGCTTCCAAAAAGATGGTATATTGACTTTCACGGCCGGTGAATTAAAACTCAGCAATTCTTCTAGGTTTGTGCCGTGTCTTGTGTGGGGTTTCGCCTAGGACACCAAGCTAGGCTCATCGGCGGGCTCTTGGTGTCCCCGCCCGGACCCCCACAGGAGTGACGAACTGCGCGCCACCTCCCTTTATATAAGGTGCAACTGCACCACTTGACTACGAGAACTAGAAGCTCAAGCAGCCATAACCTCCCTATGAAGGCTTCCAAAAAGATGGTATATTGACTTTCACGGCCGGTGAATTAAAACTCAGCAATTCTTCTAGGTTTGTGCCGTGTCTTGTGTGGGGTTTCGCCTAGGACACCAAGCTAGGCTCATCGGCGGGCTCTTGGTGTCCCCGCCCGGACCCCCACAGGAGTGACGAACTGCGCGCCACCTCCCTTTATATAAGGTGCAACTGCACCACTTGACTACGAGAACTAGAAGCTCAAGCAGCCATAACCTCCCTATGAAGGCTTCCAAAAAGATGGTATATTGACTTTCACGGCCGGTGAATTAAAACTCAGCAATTCTTCTAGGTTTGTGCCGTGTCTTGTGTGGGGTTTCGCCTAGGACACCAAGCTAGGCTCATCGGCGGGCTCTTGGTGTCCCCGCCCGGACCCCCACAGGAGTGACGAACTGCGCACCACCTCCCTTTATATAAGGTGCAACTGCACCACTTGACTACGAGAACTAGAAGCTCAAGCAGCCATAACCTCCCTATGAAGGCTTCCAAAAAGATGGTATATTGACTTTCACGGCCGGTGAATTAAAACTCAGCAATTCTTCTAGGTTTGTGCCGTGTCTTGTGTGGGGTTTCGCCTAGGACACCAAGCTAGGCTCATCGGCGGGCTCTTGGTGTCCCCGCCCGGACCCCCACAGGAGTGACGAACTGCGCGCCACCTTCCTTTATATAAGGTGCAACTGCACCACTTGACTGCGAGAACTAGAAGCTCAAGCAGCCATAACCTCCCTATGACGGCTTCCAAAAAGATGGTATATTGACTTTCACGGCCGGTGAATTAAAAAAAACTCAGCAATTCTTCTAGGTTTGTGCCGTGTCTTGTGTGGGGTTTCGCCTAGGACACCAAGCTAGGCTCATCGGCGGGCTCTTGGTGTCCCCGCCCGGACCCCCACAGGAGTGACGAACTGCGCGCCACCTCCCTTTATATAAGGTGCAACTGCACCACTTGACTACGAGAACTAGAAGCTCAAGCAGCCATAACCTCCCTATGAAGGCTTCCAAAAAGATGGTATATTGACTTTCACGGCCGGTGAATTAAAACTCAGCAATTCTTCTAGGTTTGTGCCGTGTCTTGTGTGGGGTTTCGCCTAGGACACCAAGCTAGGCTCATCGGCGGGCTCTTGGTGTCCCCGCCCGGACCCCCACAGGAGTGACGAACTGCGCGCCACCTCCCTTTATATAAGGTGCAACTGCACCACTTGACTACGAGAACTAGAAGCTCAAGCAGCCATAACCTCCCTATGAAGGCTTCCAAAAAGATGGTATATTGACTTTCACGGCCGGTGAATTAAAAAAAACTCAGCAATTCTTCTAGGTTTGTGCCGTGTCTTGTGTGGGGTTTCGCCTAGGACACCAAGCTAGGCTCATCGGCGGGCTCTTGGTGTCCCCGCCCGGACCCCCACAGGAGTGACGAACTGCGCGCCACCTCCCTTTATATAAGGTGCAACTGCACCACTTGACTACGAGAACTAGAAGCTCAAGCAGCCATAACCTCCCTATGAAGGCTTCCAAAAAGATGGTATATTGACTTTCACGGCCGGTGAATTAAAACTCAGCAATTCTTCTAGGTTTGTGCCGTGTCTTGTGTGGGGTTTCGCCTAGGACACCAAGCTAGGCTCATCGGCGGGCTCTTGGTGTCCCCGCCCGGACCCCCACAGGAGTGACGAACTGCGCGCCACCTCCCTTTATATAAGGTGCAACTGCACCACTTGACTACGAGAACTAGAAGCTCAAGCAGCCATAACCTCCCTATGAAGGCTTCCAAAAAGATGGTATATTGACTTTCACGGCCAGTGAATTAAAACTCAGCAATTCTTCTAGGTTTGTGCCGTGTCTTGTGTGGGGTTTCGCCTAGGACACCAAGCTAGGCTCATCGGCGGGTTCTTGGTGTCCCCGCCCGGACCCCCACAGGAGTGACGAACTGCGCGCCACCTCCCTTTATATAAGGTGCAACTGCACCACTTGACTACGAGAACTAGAAGCTCAAGCAGCCATAACCTCCCTATGAAGGCTTCCAAAAAGATGGTATATTGACTTTCACGGCCGGTGAATTAAAACTCAGCAATTCTTCTAGGTTTGTGCCGTGTCTTGTGTGGGGTTTCGCCTAGGACACCAAGCTAGGCTCATCGGCGGGCTCTTGGTGTCCCCGCCCGGACCCCCACAGGAGTGACGAACTGCGCGCCACCTCCCTTTATATAAGGTGCAACTGCACCACTTGACTACGAGAACTAGAAGCTCAAGCAGCCATAACCTCCCTATGAAGGCTTCCAAAAAGATGGTATATTGACTTTCACGGCCGGTGAATTAAAACTCAGCAATTCTTCTAGGTTTGTGCCGTGTCTTGTGTGGGGTTTCGCCTAGGACACCAAGCTAGGCTCATCGGCGGGCTCTTGGTGTCCCCGCCCGGACCCCCACAGGAGTGACGAACTGCGCACCACCTCCCTTTATATAAGGTGCAACTGCACCACTTGACTACGAGAACTAGAAGCTCAAGCAGCCATAACCTCCCTATGAAGGCTTCCAAAAAGATGGTATATTGACTTTCACGGCCGGTGAATTAAAACTCAGCAATTCTTCTAGGTTTGTGCCGTGTCTTGTGTGGGGTTTCGCCTAGGACACCAAGCTAGGCTCATCGGCGGGCTCTTGGTGTCCCCGCCCGGACCCCCACAGGAGTGACGAACTGCGCGCCACCTTCCTTTATATAAGGTGCAACTGCACCACTTGACTGCGAGAACTAGAAGCTCAAGCAGCCATAACCTCCCTATGACGGCTTCCAAAAAGATGGTATATTGACTTTCACGGCCGGTGAATTAAAAAAAACTCAGCAATTCTTCTAGGTTTGTGCCGTGTCTTGTGTGGGGTTTCGCCTAGGACACCAAGCTAGGCTCATCGGCGGGCTCTTGGTGTCCCCGCCCGGACCCCCACAGGAGTGACGAACTGCGCGCCACCTCCCTTTATATAAGGTGCAACTGCACCACTTGACTACGAGAACTAGAAGCTCAAGCAGCCATAACCTCCCTATGAAGGCTTCCAAAAAGATGGTATATTGACTTTCACGGCCGGTGAATTAAAACTCAGCAATTCTTCTAGGTTTGTGCCGTGTCTTGTGTGGGGTTTCGCCTAGGACACCAAGCTAGGCTCATCGGCGGGCTCTTGGTGTCCCCGCCCGGACCCCCACAGGAGTGACGAACTGCGCGCCACCTCCCTTTATATAAGGTGCAACTGCACCACTTGACTACGAGAACTAGAAGCTCAAGCAGCCATAACCTCCCTATGAAGGCTTCCAAAAAGATGGTATATTGACTTTCACGGCCGGTGAATTAAAAAAAACTCAGCAATTCTTCTAGGTTTGTGCCGTGTCTTGTGTGGGGTTTCGCCTAGGACACCAAGCTAGGCTCATCGGCGGGCTCTTGGTGTCCCCGCCCGGACCCCCACAGGAGTGACGAACTGCGCGCCACCTCCCTTTATATAAGGTGCAACTGCACCACTTGACTACGAGAACTAGAAGCTCAAGCAGCCATAACCTCCCTATGAAGGCTTCCAAAAAGATGGTATATTGACTTTCACGGCCGGTGAATTAAAACTCAGCAATTCTTCTAGGTTTGTGCCGTGTCTTGTGTGGGGTTTCGCCTAGGACACCAAGCTAGGCTCATCGGCGGGCTCTTGGTGTCCCCGCCCGGACCCCCACAGGAGTGACGAACTGCGCGCCACCTCCCTTTATATAAGGTGCAACTGCACCACTTGACTACGAGAACTAGAAGCTCAAGCAGCCATAACCTCCCTATGAAGGCTTCCAAAAAGATGGTATATTGACTTTCACGGCCGGTGAATTAAAACTCAGCAATTCTTCTAGGTTTGTGCCGTGTCTTGTGTGGGGTTTCGCCTAGGACACCAAGCTAGGCTCATCGGCGGGTTCTTGGTGTCCCCGCCCGGACCCCCACAGGAGTGACGAACTGCGCGCCACCTCCCTTTATATAAGGTGCAACTGCACCACTTGACTACGAGAACTAGAAGCTCAAGCAGCCATAACCTCCCTATGAAGGCTTCCAAAAAGATGGTATATTGACTTTCACGGCCGGTGAATTAAAACTCAGCAATTCTTCTAGGTTTGTGCCGTGTCTTGTGTGGGGTTTCGCCTAGGACACCAAGCTAGGCTCATCGGCGGGCTCTTGGTGTCCCCGCCCGGACCCCCACAGGAGTGACGAACTGCGCGCCACCTCCCTTTATATAAGGTGCAACTGCACCACTTGACTACGAGAACTAGAAGCTCAAGCAGCCATAACCTCCCTATGAAGGCTTTCAAAAAGATGGTATATTGACTTTCACGGCCGGTGAATTAAAACTCAGCAATTCTTCTAGGTTTGTGCCGTGTCTTGTGTGGGGTTTCGCCTAGGACACCAAGCTAGGCTCATCGGCGGGCTCTTGGTGTCCCCGCCCGGACCCCCACAGGAGTGACGAACTGCGCGCCACCTCCCTTTATATAAGGTGCAACTGCACCACTTGACTACGAGAACTAGAAGCTCAAGCAGCCATAACCTCCCTATGAAGGCTTCCAAAAAGATGGTATATTGACTTTCACGGCCGGTGAATTAAAACTCAGCAATTCTTCTAGGTTTGTGCCGTGTCTTGTGTGGGGTTTCGCCTAGGACACCAAGCTAGGCTCATCGGCGGGCTCTTGGTGTCCCCGCCCGGACCCCCACAGGAGTGACGAACTGCGCGCCACCTCCCTTTATATAAGGTGCAACTGCACCACTTGACTACGAGAACTAGAAGCTCAAGCAGCCATAACCTCCCTATGAAGGCTTCCAAAAAGATGGTATATTGACTTTCACGGCCGGTGAATTAAAACTCAGCAATTCTTCTAGGTTTGTGCCGTGTCTTGTGTGGGGTTTCGCCTAGGACACCAAGCTAGGCTCATCGGCGGGCTCTTGGTGTCCCCGCCCGGACCCCCACAGGAGTGACGAACTGCGCGCCACCTTCCTTTATATAAGGTGCAACTGCACCACTTGACTGCGAGAACTAGAAGCTCAAGCAGCCATAACCTCCCTATGACGGCTTCCAAAAAGATGGTATATTGACTTTCACGGCCGGTGAATTAAAAAAAACTCAGCAATTCTTCTAGGTTTGTGCCGTGTCTTGTGTGGGGTTTCGCCTAGGACACCAAGCTAGGCTCATCGGCGGGCTCTTGGTGTCCCCGCCCGGACCCCCACAGGAGTGACGAACTGCGCGCCACCTCCCTTTATATAAGGTGCAACTGCACCACTTGACTACGAGAACTAGAAGCTCAAGCAGCCATAACCTCCCTATGAAGGCTTCCAAAAAGATGGTATATTGACTTTCACGGCCGGTGAATTAAAACTCAGCAATTCTTCTAGGTTTGTGCCGTGTCTTGTGTGGGGTTTCGCCTAGGACACCAAGCTAGGCTCATCGGCGGGCTCTTGGTGTCCCCGCCCGGACCCCCACAGGAGTGACGAACTGCGCGCCACCTCCCTTTATATAAGGTGCAACTGCACCACTTGACTACGAGAACTAGAAGCTCAAGCAGCCATAACCTCCCTATGAAGGCTTCCAAAAAGATGGTATATTGACTTTCACGGCCGGTGAATTAAAAAAAACTCAGCAATTCTTCTAGGTTTGTGCCGTGTCTTGTGTGGGGTTTCGCCTAGGACACCAAGCTAGGCTCATCGGCGGGCTCTTGGTGTCCCCGCCCGGACCCCCACAGGAGTGACGAACTGCGCGCCACCTCCCTTTATATAAGGTGCAACTGCACCACTTGACTACGAGAACTAGAAGCTCAAGCAGCCATAACCTCCCTATGAAGGCTTCCAAAAAGATGGTATATTGACTTTCACGGCCGGTGAATTAAAACTCAGCAATTCTTCTAGGTTTGTGCCGTGTCTTGTGTGGGGTTTCGCCTAGGACACCAAGCTAGGCTCATCGGCGGGCTCTTGGTGTCCCCGCCCGGACCCCCACAGGAGTGACGAACTGCGCGCCACCTCCCTTTATATAAGGTGCAACTGCACCACTTGACTACGAGAACTAGAAGCTCAAGCAGCCATAACCTCCCTATGAAGGCTTCCAAAAAGATGGTATATTGACTTTCACGGCCGGTGAATTAAAACTCAGCAATTCTTCTAGGTTTGTGCCGTGTCTTGTGTGGGGTTTCGCCTAGGACACCAAGCTAGGCTCATCGGCGGGTTCTTGGTGTCCCCGCCCGGACCCCCACAGGAGTGACGAACTGCGCGCCACCTCCCTTTATATAAGGTGCAACTGCACCACTTGACTACGAGAACTAGAAGCTCAAGCAGCCATAACCTCCCTATGAAGGCTTCCAAAAAGATGGTATATTGACTTTCACGGCCGGTGAATTAAAACTCAGCAATTCTTCTAGGTTTGTGCCGTGTCTTGTGTGGGGTTTCGCCTAGGACACCAAGCTAGGCTCATCGGCGGGCTCTTGGTGTCCCCGCCCGGACCCCCACAGGAGTGACGAACTGCGCGCCACCTCCCTTTATATAAGGTGCAACTGCACCACTTGACTACGAGAACTAGAAGCTCAAGCAGCCATAACCTCCCTATGAAGGCTTTCAAAAAGATGGTATATTGACTTTCACGGCCGGTGAATTAAATCTCAGCAATTCTTCTAGGTTTGTGCCGTGTCTTGTGTGGGGTTTCGCCTAGGACACCAAGCTAGGCTCATCGGCGGGCTCTTGGTGTCCCCGCCCGGACCCCCACAGGAGTGACGAACTGCGCGCCACCTCCCTTTATATAAGGTGCAACTGCACCACTTGACTACGAGAACTAGAAGCTCAAGCAGCCATAACCTCCCTATGAAGGCTTCCAAAAAGATGGTATATTGACTTTCACGGCCGGTGAATTAAAACTCAGCAATTCTTCTAGGTTTGTGCCGTGTCTTGTGTGGGGTTTCGCCTAGGACACCAAGCTAGGCTCATCGGCGGGCTCTTGGTGTCCCCGCCCGGACCCCCACAGGAGTGACGAACTGCGCGCCACCTCCCTTTATATAAGGTGCAACTGCACCACTTGACTACGAGAACTAGAAGCTCAAGCAGCCATAACCTCCCTATGAAGGCTTCCAAAAAGATGGTATATTGACTTTCACGGCCGGTGAATTAAAACTCAGCAATTCTTCTAGGTTTGTGCCGTGTCTTGTGTGGGGTTTCGCCTAGGACACCAAGCTAGGCTCATCGGCGGGCTCTTGGTGTCCCCGCCTGGACCCCCACAGGAGTGACGAACTGCGCGCCACCTCCCTTTATATAAGGTGCAACTGCACCACTTGACTACGAGAACTAGAAGCTCAAGCAGCCATAACCTCCCTATGAAGGCTTCCAAAAAGATGGTATATTGACTTTCACGGCCGGTGAATTAAAACTCAGCAATTCTTCTAGGTTTGTGCCGTGTCTTGTGTGGGGTTTCGCCTAGGACACCAAGCTAGGCTCATCGGCGGGCTCTTGGTGTCCCCGCCCGGACCCCCACAGGAGTGACGAACTGCGCGCCACCTCCCTTTATATAAGGTGCAACTGCACCACTTGACTACGAGAACTAGAAGCTCAAGCAGCCATAACCTCCCTATGAAGGCTTCCAAAAAGATGGTATATTGACTTTCACGGCCGGTGAATTAAAACTCAGCAATTCTTCTAGGTTTGTGCCGTGTCTTGTGTGGGGTTTCGCCTAGGACACCAAGCTAGGCTCATCGGCGGGCTCTTGGTGTCCCCGCCCGGACCCCCACAGGAGTGACGAACTGCGCGCCACCTCCCTTTATATAAGGTGCAACTGCACCACTTGACTACGAGAACTAGAAGCTCAAGCAGCCATAACCTCCCTATGAAGGCTTCCAAAAAGATGGTATATTGACTTTCACGGCCGGTGAATTAAAACTCAGCAATTCTTCTAGGTTTGTGCCGTGTCTTGTGTGGGGTTTCGCCTAGGACACCAAGCTAGGCTCATCGGCGGGCTCTTGGTGTCCCCGCCCGGACCCCCACAGGAGTGACGAACTGCGCGCCACCTCCCTTTATATAAGGTGCAACTGCACCACTTGACTACGAGAACTAGAAGCTCAAGCAGCCATAACCTCCCTATGAAGGCTTCCAAAAAGATGGTATATTGACTTTCACGGCCGGTGAATTAAAAAAAACTCAGCAATTCTTCTAGGTTTGTGCCGTGTCTTGTGTGGGGTTTCGCCTAGGACACCAAGCTAGGCTCATCGGCGGGCTCTTGGTGTCCCCGCCCGGACCCCCACAGGAGTGACGAACTGCGCGCCACCTCCCTTTATATAAGGTGCAACTGCACCACTTGACTACGAGAACTAGAAGCTCAAGCAGCCATAACCTCCCTATGAAGGCTTCCAAAAAGATGGTATATTGACTTTCACGGCCGGTGAATTAAAACTCAGCAATTCTTCTAGGTTTGTGCCGTGTCTTGTGTGGGGTTTCGCCTAGGACACCAAGCTAGGCTCATCGGCGGGCTCTTGGTGTCCCCGCCCGGACCCCCACAGGAGTGACGAACTGCGCGCCACCTCCCTTTATATAAGGTGCAACTGCACCACTTGACTACGAGAACTAGAAGCTCAAGCAGCCTTAACCTCCCTATGAAGGCTTCCAAAAAGATGGTATATTGACTTTCACGGCCGGTGAATTAAAACTCAGCAATTCTTCTAGGTTTGTGCCGTGTCTTGTGTGGGGTTTCGCCTAGGACACCAAGCTAGGCTCATCGGCGGGCTCTTGGTGTCCCCGCCCGGACCCCCACAGGAGTGACGAACTGCGCGCCACCTCCCTTTATATAAGGTGCAACTGCACCACTTGACTACGAGAACTAGAAGCTCAAGCAGCCATAACCTCCCTATGAAGGCTTCCAAAAAGATGGTATATTGACTTTCACGGCCGGTGAATTAAAACTCAGCAATTCTTCTAGGTTTGTGCCGTGTCTTGTGTGGGGTTTCGCCTAGGACACCAAGCTAGGCTCATCGGCGGGCTCTTGGTGTCCCCGCCCGGACCCCCACAGGAGTGACGAACTGCGCACCACCTCCCTTTATATAAGGTGCAACTGCACCACTTGACTACGAGGACTAGAAGCTCAAGCAGCCATAACCTCCCTATGAAGGCTTCCAAGGAGATGGTATATTGACTTTCACGGCCGGTGAATTAAAACTCAGCAATTCTTCTAGGTTTGTGCCGTGTCTTGTGTGGGGTTTCGCCTAGGACACCAAGCTAGGCTCATCGGCGGGCTCTTGGTGTCCCCGCCCGGACCCCCACAGGAGTGACGAACTGCGCGCCACCTCCCTTTATATAAGGTGCAACTGCACCACTTGACTACGAGAACTAGAAGCTCAAGCAGCCATAACCTCCCTATGAAGGCTTCCAAAAAGATGGTATATTGACTTTCACGGCCGGTGAATTAAAACTCAGCAATTCTTCTAGGTTTGTGCCGTGTCTTGTGTGGGATTTCGCCTAGGACACCAAGCTAGGCTCATCGGCGGGCTTCCAAAAAGATGGTATATTGACTTTCACGGCCGGTGAATTAAAAAAAAACTCAGCAATTCTTCTAGGTTTGTGCCGTGTCTTGTGTGGGGTTTCGCCTAGGACACCAAGCTAGGCTCATCGGCGGGCTCTTGGTGTCCCCGCCCGGACCCCCACAGGAGTGACGAATTGCGCGCCACCTCCCTTTATATAAGGTACAACTGCACCACTTGACTACGAGAACTAGAAGCTCAAGCAGCCATAACCTCCCTATGAAGGCTTCCAAAAAGATGGTATATTGACTTTCACGGCCGGTGAATTAAAACTCAGCAATTCTTCTAGGTTTGTGCCGTGTCTTGTGTGGGGTTTCGCCTAGGACACCAAGCTAGGCTCATCGGCGGGCTCTTGGTGTCCCCGCCCGGACCCCCACAGGAGTGACGAACTGCGCGCCACCTCCCTTTATATAAGGTGCAACTGCACCACTTGACTACGAGAACTAGAAGCTCAAGCAGCCATAACCTCCCTATGAAGGCTTCCAAAAAGATGGTATATTGACTTTCACGGCCGGTGAATTAAAACTCAGCAATTCTTCTAGGTTTGTGCCGTGTCTTGTGTGGGGTTTCGCCTAGGACACCAAGCTAGGCTCATCGGCGGGCTCTTGGTGTCCCCGCCCGGACCCCCACAGGAGTGACGAACTGCGCGCCACCTCCCTTTATATAAGGTGCAACTGCACCACTTGACTACGAGAACTAGAAGCTCAAGCAGCCATAACCTCCCTATGAAGGCTTCCAAAAAGATGGTATATTGACTTTCACGGCCGGTGAATTAAAACTCAGCAATTCTTCTAGGTTTGTGCCGTGTCTTGTGTGGGGTTTCGCCTAGGACACCAAGCTAGGCTCATCGGCGGGCTCTTGGTGTCCCCGCCCGGACCCCCACAGGAGTTACGAACTGCGCGCCACCTCCCTTTATATAAGGTGCAACTGCACCACTTGACTACGAGAACTAGAAGCTCAAGCAGCCATAACCTCCCTATGAAGGCTTCCAAAAAGATGGTATATTGACTTTCACGGCCGGTGAATTAAAACTCAGCAATTCTTCTAGGTTTGTGCCGTGTCTTGTGTGGGGTTTCGCCTAGGACACCAAGCTAGGCTCATCGGCGGGCTCTTGGTGTCCCCGCCCGGACCCCCACAGGGGTGACGAACTGCGCGCCACCTCCCTTTATATAAGGTGCAACTGCACCACTTGACTACGAGAACTAGAAGCTCAAGCAGCCATAACCTCCCTATGAAGGCTTCCAAAAAGATGGTATATTGACTTTCACGGCCGGTGAATTAAAACTCAGCAATTCTTCTAGGTTTGTGCCGTGTCTTGTGTGGGGTTTCGCCTAGGACACCAAGCTAGGCTCATCGGCGGGCTCTTGGTGTCCCCGCCCGGACCCCCACAGGAGTGACGAACTGCGCGCCACCTCCCTTTATATAAGGTGCAACTGCACCACTTGACTACGAGAACTAGAAGCTCAAGCAGCCATAACCTCCCTATGAAGGCTTCCAAAAAGATGGTATATTGACTTTCACGGCCGGTGAATTAAAACTCAGCAATTCTTCTAGGTTTGTGCCGTGTCTTGTGTGGGGTTTCGCCTAGGACACCAAGCTAGGCTCATCGGCGGGCTCTTGGTGTCCCCGCCCGGACCCCCACAGGAGTGACGAACTGCGCGCCACCTCCCTTTATATAAGGTGCAACTGCACCACTTGACTACGAGAACTAGAAGCTCAAGCAGCCATAACCTCCCTATGAAGGCTTCCAAAAAGATGGTATATTGACTTTCACGGCCGGTGAATTAAAAAAAACTCAGCAATTCTTCTAGGTTTGTGCCGTGTCTTGTGTGGGGTTTCGCCTAGGACACCAAGCTAGGCTCATCGGCGGGCTCTTGGTGTCCCCGCCCGGACCCCCACAGGAGTGACGAACTGCGCGCCACCTCCCTTTATATAAGGTGCAACTGCACCACTTGACTACGAGAACTAGAAGCTCAAGCAGCCATAACCTCCCTATGAAGGCTTCCAAAAAGATGGTATATTGACTTTCACGGCCGGTGAATTAGAACTCAGCAATTCTTCTAGGTTTGTGCCGTGTCTTGTGTGGGGTTTCGCCTAGGACACCAAGCTAGGCTCATCGGCGGGCTCTTGGTGTCCCCGCCCGGACCCCCACAGGAGTGACGAACTGCGCGCCACCTCCCTTTATATAAGGTGCAACTGCACCACTTGACTACGAGAACTAGAAGCTCAAGCAGCCATAACCTCCCTATGAAGGCTTCCAAAAAGATGGTATATTGACTTTCACGGCCGGTGAATTAAAACTCAGCAATTCTTCTAGGTTTGTGCCGTGTCTTGTGTGGGGTTTCGCCTAGGACACCAAGCTAGGCTCATCGGCGGGCTCTTGGTGTCCCCGCCCGGACGCCCACAGGAGTGACGAACTGCGCGCCACCTCCCTTTATATAAGGTGCAACTGCACCACTTGACTACGAGAACTAGAAGCTCAAGCAGCCATAACCTCCCTATGAAGGCTTCCAAAAAGATGGTATATTGACTTTCACGGCCGGTGAATTAAAACTCAGCAATTCTTCTAGGTTTGTGCCGTGTCTTGTGTGGGGTTTCGCCTAGGACACCAAGCTAGGCTCATCGGCGGGCTCTTGGTGTCCCCGCCCGGACCCCCACAGGAGTGACGAACTGCGCGCCACCTCCCTTTATATAAGGTGCAACTGCACCACTTGACTACGAGAACTAGAAGCTCAAGCAGCCATAACCTCCCTATGAAGGCTTCCAAAAAGATGGTATATTGACTTTCACGGCCGGTGAATTAAAACTCAGCAATTCTTCTAGGTTTGTGCCGTGTCTTGTGTGGGGTTTCGCCTAGGACACCAAGCTAGGCTCATCGGCGGGCTCTTGGTGTCCCCGCCCGGACCCCCACAGGAGTGACGAACTGCGCGCCACCTCCCTTTATATAAGGTGCAACTGCACCACTTGACTACGAGAACTAGAAGCTCAAGCAGCCATAACCTCCCTATGAAGGCTTCCAAAAAGATGGTATATTGACTTTCACGGCCGGTGAATTAAAAAAAACTCAGCAATTCTTCTAGGTTTGTGCCGTGTCTTGTGTGGGGTTTCGCCTAGGACACCAAGCTAGGCTCATCGGCGGGCTCTTGGTGTCCCCGCCCGGACCCCCACAGGAGTGACGAACTGCGCGCCACCTCCCTTTATATAAGGTGCAACTGCACCACTTGACTACGAGAACTAGAAGCTCAAGCAGCCATAACCTCCCTATGAAGGCTTCCAAAAAGATGGTATATTGACTTTCACGGCCGGTGAATTAAAACTCAGCAATTCTTCTAGGTTTGTGCCGTGTCTTGTGTGGGGTTTCGCCTAGGACACCAAGCTAGGCTCATCGGCGGGCTCTTGGTGTCCCCGCCCGGACCCCCACAGGAGTGACGAACTGCGCGCCACCTCCCTTTATATAAGGTGCAACTGCACCACTTGACTACGAGAACTAGAAGCTCAAGCAGCCATAACCTCCCTATGAAGGCTTCCAAAAAGATGGTATATTGACTTTCACGGCCGGTGAATTAAAACTCAGCAATTCTTCTAGGTTTGTGCCGTGTCTTGTGTGGGGTTTCGCCTAGGACACCAAGCTAGGCTCATCGGCGGGCTCTTGGTGTCCCCGCCCGGACCCCCACAGGAGTGACGAACTGCGCGCCACCTCCCTTTATATAAGGTGCAACTGCACCACTTGACTACGAGAACTAGAAGCTCAAGCAGCCATAACCTCCCTATGAAGGCTTCCAAAAAGATGGTATATTGACTTTCACGGCCGGTGAATTAAAACTCAGCAATTCTTCTAGGTTTGTGCCGTGTCTTGTGTGGGGTTTCGCCTAGGACACCAAGCTAGGCTCATCGGCGGGCTCTTGGTGTCCCCGCCCGGACCCCCACAGGAGTGACGAACTGCGCGCCACCTCCCTTTATATAAGGTGCAACTGCACCACTTGACTACGAGAACTAGAAGCTCAAGCAGCCATAACCTCCCTATGAAGGCTTCCAAAAAGATGGTATATTGACTTTCACGGCCGGTGAATTAAAACTCAGCAATTCTTCTAGGTTTGTGCCGTGTCTTGTGTGGGATTTCGCCTAGGACACCAAGCTAGGCTCATCGGCGGGCTCTTGGTGTCCCCGCCCGGACCCCCACAGGAGTGACGAACTGCGCGCCACCTCCCTTTATATAAGGTGCAACTGCACCACTTGACTACGAGAACTAGAAGCTCAAGCAGCCATAACCTCCCTATGAAGGCTTCCAAAAAGATGGTATATTGACTTTCACGGCCGGTGAATTAAAACTCAGCAATTCTTCTAGGTTTGTGCCGTGTCTTGTGTGGGGTTTCGCCTAGGACACCAAGCTAGGCTCATCGGCGGGCTCTTGGTGTCCCCGCACCGTGTTTGAATTGATATGGGGAATGGATTTGCACACATACATGGCCGCTATTTGCAAACTATTGGGCTGATGACCTTGTAGTCAGTCATAAGATGCTCTCCACAAAAAGCCATATTGTTGCAAAATCTGGTAGAGATCAAATTACTAGGATGGTCGTAATTTGATTTAAGCTTTTAACATTTGGGTGGCCGTCATTCCGTTTCCGTCAAGATGGCGGCGATATAAAACACGACACTGAGGTGCTCTTTGCTAGTGCTACCTCTGTACCAAATTTCGTTCAATTCGGTTTCACCGTGTTAGAATCGATAGGGGAAACGATTTGCACACATATTTGGCCACCATCTGCAAACTATTGGGCTTATGATCTTGCAGTTTGGTCAGAATATGCTTCCCACATAAGGATATGTTGTTGCAAAATTTGGTAGAGACTAGATTATTAGGTTGGTCTTAATTACATTTTAGCTTTTAAAATTTGGGGGGCCGCGATAACGTTTCCGTCAAGATGGCGGTGATATAAAACATGACACTGAGGTGCCCTTTGCTAGTGCTACCTCTGTACCAAATTTCGTTCCATTCGCTTTCACCGTGTTCGAATTGATAGGGGGAATCGATTTTCACACAAAGATGGCTGCCATCCGCAAACTATTAGGCTAATGACCTATTAGATTGGTCAAAGAATGCTCCCTCCATAAAGGTATGTCGTTGCAAAATTTGGTAGAGATCGGATGATTAGGTTAATCGTAATTTGATTTAAGCTTTGAATATTTGTGTGGCCGCCATTACGTTTCCGTCAGGATTGCGGCGATATAAACATGACACTGAGGTGCCCTTTGCTAGTGCTACCTCTGTACCAAATTTCGTTCCATTCGCTTTCACCGTGTTCGAATTAATACGGGGAATCTATTTTGACACAAAGATGGCCGCCATCCGCTAACTATTAGGCTAATGACCTATTCGATTGGTCAAAGGATGCTTGCTCCCTCCATAAAGGTATGTTGTTGAAAAATTTGGTAGAGATCGGAAGATTATGTTAGTCGTAATTTGATTTAAGCTTTGAATATTTGTGTGGCCACCATTACGTTTCTGTCCAGATGGCAGCTATATAAACATGCCACTGAGGTGCCCTTTGCTAGTGCTACCTCTGTACCAAATTTCATTCCATTCGGTTTCACCGTGTTTGAATTAATAGGGGGAATCGATTTTGACACAAAGATGGCCGCCATCCGCAAACTATTAGGCTAATGACCTATTAATTTGGTCAAAGGATGCTTCCTCCATAAAGGTATGATGTTGCAAAATTTGGTAGAGATCGGATGATTACATTAGTCGTAATTTGATTTAAGATTTGAACATTTGTGTGGCCGTCATTACGTTTCCGTCAAGATGGCGGCGATATAAAACATGACACTGAGGTGCCCTTTGCGAGTACTACCTCTGTACCAAATTTCGTTCCAGTCGGTTTCACCGTGTTCGAATTAATAGGGGGGATCGATTTTCACACAAAGATGGCCGCCATCCGCAAACTATTAGGCTGATGACCTATTAGTTTGGTCAAAGGATGCTCCCCCTATAAAGGTATGTTGTTGCAAAATTTGGTAGAGATCGGATGATTAGGTTAGTCGTAATTTGATTTAAGCTTTGAACATTTGTGTGGCCGCCATTACTTTTCCGTCAAGATGGCGGCGATATAAAACTTGACACTGAGGTGTCCTTTTCTAGTGCTACCTTTGTACCAAATTTCGTTCAATTCGCTTTCACAGTGTTCGAATTGATAGGGAGGGACAGACATTCAGAGTACACACACACAGACAGACACACGTTTTTTTCGCCCTGTGTTGATCTCAAAAGTCTACTTTCATTTTTTGCAAAAATCGAAAGTAGGCTAAAAATGTATAATACAGTAAATGGATAGGGAACAAACTGTCAGAAAAAGAGGCAATGAAATCGAGAATAAACAAGTTAAACTTGGCATACAATTAACCTGGAACACTTATAAAAAGAAGACCATCTCGATCAACACAAAACTGTGACACTACCAGACAATGATTCGTGCGGAAGCCATAAGTTATATGCAGCTGAATGTTTGTGTCTGACAAAGAAAGGAATGATCAAGAAGTCGGAGTTAATAGAGAGAAAAATTCTTAGGAAGATACTTGGATCTAAAGGAACAGAAGATGGGTCGTATAGAAAAAAAGGGAACCAATAATTATACCTCAGATTGGTTAAAATCTCAGACACCGTCCGGAAAAGAAGGGCCAAGTTCTTTGGACATATATACATAATGGACCCCGACAGATTAACCAACCGGATAATGAAATTCTTTGCGACCAGGAAAACCACAGCTCGCTGGCATCAGGAGGTGAAGATGGACCTAGAGGAAATGGCATCATCTGAAGCTGGATTCACCAACAGGGAAGCATACAAAGCCAAAATTAAGAATTTCACGTGTTTTAAGAGTCATCCTACATCGCTGATCCAGGCGCCATGGACTGAGAATGAAGAGTGATAGAATGAAGGAGTATTGGGCAAAAATTAAGATCCAGAAGCTGAAATCAAATTAACGTGGTCCACAGTCGGCCTAAACGACAGAAGAAGAAGAAAATATAAATCCGGATAAACCGGAAGTCAAGAATAACGAGAGTCGCATGAAAAAGATTTTTGTGTAATAATAAATTTATTAGAGCACAAAATATGCAATTGAATTAAACATGACTTATGTTTTCCTCGAACATCATCATCATCATCATCATCATCATCATCATAATTAATTACTTATCACTAGTACAAAACTGTGACAGAGATAACTTCCTCTGATCACACCGCATTACATGATATCTGTCACATGCTTTGCCGCAGAAGGCACACACGCACCAGCAATCCGGCTGAAGGTACATTTTGTTTGCACACACCCTGAAGTGGAATCCATGCACCGCGAATCTGGTTATCAAGTGTCTCATCTCATAGAAACCCCTCGTCCAATCCCGCGATGTCATCGCATCCGCGATATAAAATTCCTGCCATATGCTTCCTCTCTTTAACTTCATTTCCTGCATTAGTCTCTCATAACCCGGTGTAGATGGCAGGAGCAGCTGCAATCTGAGGTCTTCAACAAAAGGAGGCTCTTTCGCTAGTTCATACACCAACCGAGAAAGAGTGAATTTCGAAAGACACATTACCCTTTTCAGGTAGGTAGCTTTCACCTTCTCCAACTCTACGAGGTGCTTAACTTAAGGTGATGCCAAATACTTTCCAAACCATATGGAACTACAGGAATGATCTTCACCGATAAAAGTCTCATCGCTGTCTGAGATGACAGTGTTCGGAGATGTCGTATGTCACTCATGGCCTTTATAGCCGCGTTTGTTTTGTCCTTATGTGAATTGTGAAGACGTTTCCGTGAGTCTGGAACGTCACTCCCAGATACTTGAAGTGCGTAACATATTCCAGCGGTCTATTTTTGTAGAGAATTGTCGCTCATCTTCCCCCTTTTCTGAAAGTCATTGCAACTGTTTTCCTTTCATTCAGATCGAGTTCATTCTCTTCCGCCCACTCCGCAACTCTGTCAAACGCCTGCTGTAAATCCTTTTCACTGGTTGAAATTAGTGCCATATCGTCTGCGTAAATGTATATTTTTACATTTGGGGGTAATATTTCCACCACATCTGCCGTAGCAAGAGCGAAAATGATGGGGCTTAAGGGATCCCCCTGCAGTACTCCAATTGTCTTCTGTATTTCCTTGGAAGTTGTAATGTTGTCCGAAATAACGATGTAGTTTTCGCTCAACAGGGTCCTAACAAATCTCGCCAAGTAGTTGCCTTCACCAACCATGTTGTCTAATTTCCTTACTAGCATTTGTCTATTGATGGTATCAAAGGCCTTTGCATAGTCCAAGAATACCACATGTAGTTTTTCCCCGGGTGGCTTCAGGGCTTCTTCTATGTCAGCCTGCAGACATTGTATAGCCTGAGTTGCAGATCGTCCCCTCCTAAAACCAAATTGCTCTTCCGGTATCTGAGATTCTATTGCCTTTGTCACACGAGTGCAAACTATATTGCTGAGGAGTTTCAATACTGTCGATTCTAGGGCAATTCCTCTGTACGAGTTAGGGTCCCCACAATCTCCCTTTCCTTTATACGCTACTGCATCTTTATTGTCGATTTTCCCCACCTGTGAGGGATTGTACCATATCTTAAACATGCATTAAAAAGAGCGACTAAGCATCCACTCAGTTCTATTGATGCAAGCTTTAGGCCCACACGCCTTGTTATTCTTTTATTTTCGTATTGCCATCATGACCTCCATTTCCGAGAGCAGCTCTGATTCATCTAGTAAAATAGGGAAGGGCGGAGATTGAATAATAGGACGGCCTTGTGAAACTACTGTCAGGTGGTCTTCCCAAGTCTCTATTGGAATGTTTCTAGGATATTTTGGTTGCTTAGGGTTCAGCGCCTTATAAGGGTTATCTTCTGCTTCGTCAATTAGTTTCCTTTCTTCTTCCTCGTGGTAGGATTCTTTGGCCAATTGTAGAAAAATTGCTGAGTTTTAATTAGGTTATTCTTTTGTTTGATTTACTTACATTGTAAATAAACTGTGCCGGGCCGGATTGATGGTTCCAGTGTTGGGCCGCGGGCCGTAGTTTGGAAGCCCCTGCTCTGGATGGTAGAATCTCACCACATTCTTTTCACACTGATTTCCTGTTTCCAAGCAATGTTTTGCATGAATGAACTTGGTGCTCCAATAAGATTCAAGGCCAACAAAGCAAGCTTAGTGTGATTAACTCATCGCTCTCAGTACATAAAACTTTCTCATTCTGAAGTAGGTTATGTCATTTTACATTCGTAGTGCAGCTCAAGATCTCGGCCAGTGCAGACTAAAGGAGCAGGCAGTAAGTACTACAGTGTTTCCACCTTAAGGGTAATTATTGTTGTTGATTCTTCAGGGGTTTTACGACACCGTGGTTATGTAGCCCCGTGTAATTGGGTGTGTGAAGATGTTGTCTGATAACATGTGTCACTGTGATGTCTGTACTGGTGCGTGTAAAGTCGAACATCTATACCTCGAATTTTCGATATCTCGAAGTAATTTTAATTTCCCGACGAAGTTCTACACAATTTATGAGTCATGTTAGTTGGTTGGTTGGGCCCTCAGTCTAGGGGCTGTGACAACGCGGTCATGTAGCCCCGTGTACTTTGGGTGTGTGTAGAATCTGTCTGATATCCGGTGTTAATTGTGATGGCCGTATTAGTGGGCGTTATCTGTAATTCAGGTAGAAGGACTGCAGACGATTTCTTCAAATAGTTCCTACTTTTGCTTCCAAATGCTACCGTATACGACACCTAGCTTCGGACGTGGCTACCGAATGGCATCGTCATCACTTGGCGGCAAACGTTGGAACTATTATAGCGTTATCAAACTAACCTACAAATTTTAGCTTCCACAAGTGTAGTTAGTGAAAGGTTCTTTTTCATGCCATAAATGCCGGCTTCACATCCCCTACGAAAGTAGGCATACTGAGATATTTTTAATGCTCTTAAAAATCCGACGACTTCAGCCGGGTTTGAACCCGCGATCTTGGGCATAGAAGCTCAGCATGCTACCAACTACGCCACCGAAGGCGCCAATTTACAAGTCATTTTAAGCCTACTTCTCACATTTTACAACAAGATGTTCAGTAAAGAACATATATGAGTATAGTTATAACTCGTTGTTTTTATCAAAGAGTATAATAGAATCAATTCTTGGTTGAAGACCTTAAAAACTATTTACCTCTACCAAACACCACAACCTCGAAAACAACTGCTACCATCATTGAAGAAAGAAAGATAAGAAGTATCTAAAGAATGTTATGGATCTGGAGACATAATCGACCGGACTGTCTGCGTGGCTCAGCGGTAACGTTCTCGCTTGCTGGGCCCTATCCTGGCGCAGTCAGCTGGCATTTGAGGGTGCACAAATGCGAGGGAGCCGTGTTAGTAGGTTTACTGGCACGTTAAAGATCCCCTTTGGGGCAAAATTCCGGCACCCCGGCGTCTCTAAATGCAACAGTAGTTAAAATGGACGTAAAACCAATAACATTATTATTATTATTATTATTATTATTATTATTATTATTATTATTATTATTATATAATCGGCCTGACTCGGGCAACATCCAACTTTGAGTTGAGGCATGTCTTTACACGTCTGGCTGTGCATGGCTTTCACAAACCTAATTGAATTAACAAATCTTTCCATGATCCTACAGAGACGTGTGTATACCAACTATGTGGATATTTTCGATTGCTATTTGGCTGCAATAAAATTATTAATTAATATCCCCAACTAGCACCAACGGCTAGAGTTCAGATACTATGTGAAATCGTTTTGTTCTTTACTTCAATAACATTTTTAAATAACGCAAAACAGGCTGTTACAAACCCTTTAAAATAAAAATTAAAATGTATCGTAGTATCATCTTGTCATTCTTGAAATTCGATGCGCATAGAATGCCGATGGTATACTAATAAATGGAGTCCCATGTAGACCAGTCGTGACATCTAATGGAGAAGTATCGAACAAGATAATCCTAACAGGGGGAGTGCATTCTAGCGGCCATAAACATAAACTTTTAAATAAAATCTGCAAGTTAATCTGTTGGCCGGCGTGCTGTTTGCCATGATAATTCACTTTTTTTGTTCCTAGATGTCTCGTGCAAATCTGCTGGCGAATTTTGTTTTAATTATATATTTTCCATTGTCTGAGTCATTACAAAACAATAAATATAAATAAATTCAAGCAAAAAAGATCAAATTCTGATAGGGTTTGAACCATAGCCATAAGATTGATAGGCTAACGCTTTACCACGGAGCCAAACATGCGAACGGACATTAACCGATACCAAATGAGTTACATAGAACGTGTTAGCAATTAATGATTTACACTAAACGATTTCATCAGTGGAGTATATTATTTATATATGAAGCATTTCATACAAAGTTTATTTATTTTGTATCAGTACGCGATATTGCATGCAATACTCAAATTAGTGAAATATAAGTCAGGCACAAGATATCCGCTGCCATCTTGCCTAGTACTGAGACGGCTCAGTTTTTTAAAATCACTTCTGCACTATAGTATTACAAAATAAACTTTTAATTTCGAACGTGCCTCTTCCTTTAGAACAGTTAAAACGATTCTCGGCTCGATAAGCGAACTGGTGGGTCCCATGATATGGATTATAATGTTTGCATAATTCGCACGGCCGCCATTCTGAAATGGTACAGCGGATGACCTTGTAGTTTGGTAGTTTTTTGCAAAAATCGAAAGTAGGCTAAAAATGAGAAAAAAGTAGACTTATGAGATCGATACGGGCATATGTGTGTCTGTCTATCTGTCTTCCTGTCTGTCAGTCCTTCTGTCTGTCTAGCTGTGTGTGTGTGTGTGTGTCCCTATCAACTCCTAAACGGCTGCAGCAATCGAAACAAAATTTGGTAGCATTAAAGATCTATACTTGAATATCCCAATTACATATTTAAAAATGATGTCAGTGCTACCAACCGCTAAAAATCGCGATTGAAATTAGAGCTCCATGTTGGATAGCTTGGAAGTTATGAATGGGAACTATTTCAAAATTGGCACACGTATATATCATAATATTTCACTTTAATTTCCAGGAGGCCATATATGGCAGTGTTGCCAAAATGATTATAAGCCTGCTGATAGGTCCAATTTTTAAATGCATTTAACTTCTACACTATCAATTGGAATTCAACCAAATTTCGTATGTGCTATATGTACATAAATAGATATAACTGAGTGTATTCTTAAGAGCCACCAGGGCTGCCAACTGTTAATAAATGCTCTCAATTTATTTTATCCAAATACCAATATATCAGAAAGTAGGCAAGCTGACAGCTTTAAACTATGCACACGTGTAGTACCTGACATTCTATATTAATTTGGAATAACTTATATACGTCAGTGATACCAACATGATTCTAGGCCTGCTGAGAGGTCCAATTTAAATACATAAAACTTCTATACTATCATTTAGATTTCAACAACATTTCGTATGTGCTATGTGTACCATAACAGATATGACTATGCGCATTTTTAAGAGCAACCAGGACTGACAACTGTTAACAAATGCTGTCTCTATTTTTGTTACCCTAATATCGATACAGTATATCAGAAAGTATGCAAGCCAATAGCTCTAAACATTGCACACGTATAGTACCTGGCATTCAATATTAATTTGGAGTAGCTAATATACGACAGTGCTGCCAACATGATTCTAAGCCTGCTGATAGGTCCAATTTTAAAATGCATGTAACTTCTATGCTAACTAACGGATTACACTCAAAATTGGCACAACAATAGATCATAATGTTTCAGATCATTTCTGACCAACATATGCATGACATTGTTGCCAACATGATTTTAAGCGCGCTGTTAAATCCAATGTTTAACTGCATGTAATGTCCATTATATCCATTGGACTTCAAACAAATTTTGTATTCTGTACCCTAAGAGATGGAACTAAGAATGTATTCAGTCACCAGGGCTGCCATTTGTAGTGCTCTATTAGGCTACATTATGCCAGGTAGAGAGTATTTCGAACTAATTAGAAATGTCGATATTACCAACTTAATTTTGTCATTATTCTAGATAGATCCCTATAGATTAATCATTGGCATGAATCTTAAAATTAAAAAAAGTAGGCTCTTTAGTTCGTCACGGAATTTCTTGTTTTTTCTATAAGTTAATTCGAAGTTCCATTACTCGAATATTTCAGGCGGCTACGATGGCGTAGTTGGTAGCACGCTGAGCTTCTATGCCCAAGGTCGCGGGCTCGAGGCCGGCCGAAGTCATCGGAATTTTTAAGAGCTTTGAAAAAACCTCAATATGCTTTACTTCGGAGGGTAAGTAAAACCGGCTGGCCCATGTCATAGATTTATGGCATGTAAGTGAACCTTCCACTAAGTTCAATTGTGTGAAGCAAAATTTGTAGGTTAGATTTGTTAAATGCTCTTAAGTTCCTACGTTCGTCACCAGGTGCTGGTTGCGATGGCATCTAGTAGCCAAGTTTGCAGCTAGGTGTCGTGGACGGTAGCATTTGGAAGCAAAAGTAGGAACTACTTGAAATTCAAAACAGAACTAAAACAGATAACACACACTAATACAGCTATCACAATTAACACCGGTTATCAGACAGAATCTACACACACCCAAAGTACACGTGGCTACATGACCGCGTTGTCGCAGCCCCTAAACTAAGGAACCAACCATCGAATATTTCGATAACTCGAATGTTATTTTGTTTCTCAGACATAACATACTGTATGTGTCTTTATTCCGAAGTTGGGGTAAAAATGCAGCTGAATTGCGTTCTTTAGGTGTGGCATAGGAATTATAATATGAACTACCGGAAGTACCCATTCTTCGAACGGTCTTCGGTATTAATAACCTGATGTTATCAACTGATCTACTGTTGCAATGTTTAGGGGCTCGGAACCTGTTTGTTGGCAAAGAAGAATGATTAGCTAAAATGTGCTCTCAAACTAAATTTACCTAACGTGTTCTTCCTGGCGTGAAAATAAAATTGAAAACCTCGTAGACGAATCGCAATACACGTCACATACGAACTGACTTTAACCGTTGTGTCAAGAGCCCAACTACAGGAAGACCCCTTTCATAAATTATAAAGGCTTGTGGTGAATGAAAATTCAGTTTTTTTTAGCCTCCAATGGCCCTAATTCCTAATATCAGCAAAAAACAGTCTACTATTTCAAATCAGGAATTTTTGAATATAATGTTGCTGTTTGGAGATATAATAGACCTTCTGTACGACATATCGCATGTGTAAGTCGTGTGAAAAAAAATCTAGGGTACTCCTTGAACCCCTTAAGCGCATTGATGAATTTTACAGTTTTAGTTGGTTCCGTCATAACCTTATAGCCATTTGCAACCTTTCACAGAAATGTAATAAATGGAGTGGCATTGCTTATTCCAGAAATAAATGGAAAGTTGGAAGCCACCTCTTGAGATACCTTTGTCATGGTTAGTGGCTTGCATTCCTCCTTTAGTTTATTAAATGAAATTAGTTTTCTGGGAATATCTAAGAAACTGTTGGGTTTAGAGCCTTAAAATATAGTTTTCGGGGACCCTTTACGGCTCTTGAGGGGCCCCGAGTTTTGTTTCTGACACCAAGGGTTTGAAAATGAGCTTTGTCTCGTCGTTGTACGCCATAATAATGATAATAATTAAAAGAATAGTAATAATAATAATATAACAATATAGGGATAGGGATATAATAGACCTTCCGTACCATACCCGCACGTGTAAATCGCGTAAAAAAAATCTAGAGCACCCCTTGACCCCTTAAGCGCATTATATGTATTGATGAATATTTCAGGTTAATTTGGATCCGTTATAACCTTATTGCCGTTTGCAAACCTACACAGTAATGTAATAAATGGAATTGCATTGCGTCTTACAGAAATAGATGGACCTCTGAGATTCTGTTGCCATTGTTACCGGCATGCATTCCTTCATTAATTTATTAAGTGAAATTAGTTTTTTGGGAATATCTCGAAAAATGTTGGTTTTAGGGCCTTAAAATGTGGTTTTCGGGGTTCTTTCAGGGCCCCCGAGTTTTGTTTCTCACATTGAGGGGCTGAAAATGAGCTTTGTCTCACCCTTCTACGCTTATTTCAGCATGCATTTTAAGGGGGGTAGGCCCCCTGTTATGAGAGGTACGGAGAAGAGTTACATCAATGATCAGTGTCGTGCCTCTGATGGATATCTGCATCATATTTTACGTTAATCCATCCTGCCGTTCTCGAGTTATAAGGACACAAAATATTGTCCACAGGCAAACAGACAGACAGACAGACAGACAGACCGACAGAGAGACAAAAAAAATATTTTTGCGCGCATCCATAATAAAACAGACTGAAACGCGCAAATATCGAAAATTTCCGTGGAAATTCAGAAAAAAACAGACAAACATTCATTTTTATAAATAGAGAAGGGATATGATAGACCTTCCGTACCACACCCGCACGTGTAAATCGCGTGAAAAAATTCTAGAGTACCCCTTGACCCCTTAAGCGCATTGTATGTATTGATGAATATTTCAGCTTAATTTGGATCCGTTATAACCTTATAGCCGTTTGCAAACCTTCACAGCAATGTAATAAATGGAATTGCATCGCGTCTTACAGAAATAGATGGACCTCTGAGATTCAGTTGCCATGGTTACCGGCATGCATTCTTTCATTAATTTATTAAGTGAAATTAGTTTTCTGGGAATATCTCAAAAACTGTTGGTTTTAGGGCCTTGAAATGTGGTTTTAGGGCCCCCGAGTTTCGTTTCTCACATTGAGGGGCTGAAAATGAGCTTTGTTTCACCCTTCTACGCCTATTTCAGCATGTATTTTAAGGGGGTAGGGCCCCTTTTATGAGAGGTACGGAGAAGAGTTACATCAATGATTAGTGTCGTGCCTCTGAAGGATATCTGTATCAAATTTTACGTTGATCCACTCAGCCGTTCTCGAGTTATAAGGACACAAAAAATTGTCCACAGACAAACAAACAAACAGACAGACAGACAAAAATTTTATTTTTGTGCGCATCCATCATAAAACAGTCTGAAACGTGCAAATATCGCAAATTTCCGTGGAAATTCAGAAAAAACATACAAACTTTCATTTTTATGTATATAGAGATTTAGGGTGGAGTGTGTTTCTTTTCTTTTTATTATTATTATTATTATTATTATTATTATTATTATTATATTTTTTTGTCAGTAGCTTATTATGTTGTTTGAGGCTGGAAGACGGGTTGAGGCACTGCCATCGTAATGTATAGGCCATCATGCAACGACTCTGACGAATTGATCAGCTGATTGGTAGGGTGGTAGAGATGACGGCCATTTTGCTTTGTGGTGTGTTGCTTATATCTTTTATGAATGAGTAACCGCGTGAAGAATGATACTTGAGAACGCTTCTACTTACGTCATCCAGAATGAGTATTATTTATTTTCTGAAACAAATGTTCATTCTGTAGTTAGGTTATTTTATCGACGCAAATTTTGCGTTGGATGTTTGTCATCAGACTGAAAGTTATGTTTTAGTTAGTACATCTATATCACTTATTATTTCGACTCTTACAAGGTTTTTTGGATTGTAATAAAATGTTGTTAGTACAGTAAACCAAATATTCCTTCCCAGGACACAGGTATGCCAAAAGTTTGTTGCAAAAGCAACTACTTTATTATGAAAGAAATTATTATGTGCCTTGCTTTTCCTTCCCCACTGACGTAAATTTAAGAAAGCAATGCATACACAACATTCCTAGAAATGATTTGTACATTACGGGGAATAAAATAGTGTGTGTTAAACATTTCCCTGATGGTAGGTTGTAAGATAATATGGTTTCAATTATTTTATCAAATTTCCAAATGTCAGCCTATGCTAGGACTGGAAACATTTCTAATATGAGTCGTCAAGTTACAAAACTCGTTTAATCCACTTATGAATAAGAATAATTTTTATGAGAAACGTTTCTCTGGACTTTGCCTCATGTATCTTTTGTGTTTGTTGTTTTCTACTTTTTGCTTTGTGTTTTTGGTTTTTGGGTTTGTGTTTGCTTTGTGGTTTTGCTTTTGATTTTTACTTTTTGGCTTTCTTTCATGGTTTTGAGTTTGTTTTCTGCTTTTGATTTCTTGAATTTTACTTTTTGCTTTATGTTTCTTGTTTTTGTTTTCTGCTTTTGTTTTTGTTTTTGAATTTTGCATTTTGCTTCGTCTTTTTTGTTTTGTTTTTGTTTTTGTTTCTGCTTTTGCTGTTTTTGAATTAGCTTTTTGCTTTATGTTTCTTTTTTTTGTTTGTTTTCTGCTTTTGCTTTTGTGTTTGCATTTTGCTTTGTGTTTTTTGTTTTTGTTTTTGTGTTTGTTTTCTGGAAAATCAAAATAAAACAAACCGAAATAAAACAAAATGATAGACTAACAAAGTAAAACAAAACAAAAAAATAAAAAAAATAAAACAAAGTAAATTAAAACCATACAAAAATATAACAAAACAAAATAAAAAACAAAATCAAATAAAATTGAACAAAAGAAAATAACACGAAATAAAATAAAGTAAAATAAAGTACGGTAATTAAATAAATAATTTTACGACATGATCCTTATTCACAAGCGGATTAAACGAGTTTTGCAACTGGACGACTCAAATGATAATGCTCTGATACTTATGTAAACAGAGAAGTTATCTTCAGTACGGTATTCACAAGGGAAGTATCAGGTGAGACAAGTCAAAACACATCTTGAAACTTTGTGGACGCAATAGTTGTACTATACGAGGTCAACGTGCAGAAAATCAGCCGCCAGATTGAACGCCAAGGCTCCGAAATCGTACCTGACATCCTGGTACGCAGGCATGACGGCTGGCTGAGCTGGACATCCCTGCGGCACTTGGAGTAGTCACGTGGCAGGGCGTATATGCTGACTGGAGCGTCCGGCTGCTTCCCACCGGCCTTGAGTGCCTGGGCCGTCAGGGTTGTCCCTTCCAACACGTACGGTACTCGCTAATTCCCATTGATTTATATGAGAGATTCGCCACATGATTTCGGAGACTTGCAGTTCAATCTGGAGGCTGATTTTCCACGCGTTGTCCTCTTATAGTACAACGATTGCGTCCACAAAGTTTCAAGATAGGTTTCGACCTGTCTTACCTCATACTTCCCTTGTTAGTATCTATTGAAGTCAGTCTAAGTTGCATTGTGAGAATGGTCTCTCGATGAAGCTCAAGAGAATATGATAATATTTTCGTGGCAGCATTTATGTAGGCTGCTGTATTTACATTAATGGGATTGTTATCACCTGGTGTACGTAGATTATCGATACTTGATTTTAAAAATACAACCCACTGTGAATTCCTGATGCGAGAAACAAGTTAGATTGGTTCATTGAAAATATGTGCTGTTAGGATAGGTCCTGTTTAAGTCACCGTAGAGGTGGCCTGTGCATTGATAACAGTTCGAGATGGGTTAGGCCTACAACGTGCTTTGTCATGCACGAGAAGTTTAGAATGTGATCTGTTGAATAGCCAAGAGTGATGTGGGGGTTTCTCAGGCTTCTAACATGGAAAAAAAAGTTAATTCACAGCCTGCTTCCAGGCGACCGACCGGGTCAAGGAATGGAATGAATGAAGCCCCCATCTAGCGGCGAGGATATGAACTGTGCCGGCTGCCGAAGCCTGTCGCACTCCCCTGGAGCAATGATTAAATGAATGACAGAGGAAATGAAGTGATAGTGGAGAGTGTTGCTGGAATGAAATTGTGACAGGGAAAACCGGAGTACCCGGAGAAAAACCTGACTGCCTCCCCTTTGTCCAGCACAAATCTCAAATGGAGTGACCGGGTTTTGAACCACGACCCAGCGTTGAGAGGCCGGCGTGCTGCCACCTGAGCCACGGAGGCTAGGCATCTACCATGAACCTTTTCAAAGCGGTGACCAACGAGAAAATGGCCTAAATAGATATTTTTCTCGACGTGAAAATACTGCAATTGAGCCCTGTTAGCGTGTCTCAACGTCCTAGTAAACGTGCCGGCAATGTACCATTTTGTTCACTCGCAAAATGCCAACCATATCTGCCGGATTAGAACAAGCGGAACGATAATTAGGTGTATGTAGAGGAAACGGATGGAACTGCCAACCAGCCCTAAATAGTATTAATATGTTCCTACGTCTTGAAGTGGGAGTGTAATTTATATTCGGTTTGAAGTGACTGCGTGTGAAGGGAGCTACCGTATTGGCCCGAATATAAGCCGCACATTTTATTCAACTTATTTGGGTAAAAAATCTGGGTGCGGCTTATATTCGGTACCTACACTCTTGTCATGTACTTTTTAAAAAGGAATGCTAATCAGCAAGAACACAGCAACAGAGCAACAATACAGTCTGTAAGAAAAACTAGCGGCATTTAATGACAACAATGCGAACTTTTATTTTGGCGGTGTCATTGTTATTCGGTAACACGGTATGGTTTGGTAAGCTTGAATAATGATGATGATGATGATGATAATTGTTGTTTTAAGGGGCCTAACATCTAGGTTATCGGCCCCTAATGGTTTGGGCGATCGTGAAGATGATAATGAAATGTAAACTATGACTAAAACTAACTACTAACTTATATACTAGAAGAAGAAATGGAAAACAAAAGGAGAATAAGGCAAATAAAGGACAGGAGGAAAAGAATGCACTCAACCCTCGAAGAATACGGATTGAGGGACTGGAAGGAAGGAAAGCCATGAAAGGCAGATAGGAAAGGGAAAGAGGAGAGAGTCCGCCCCAGAGGTAAAGGATAAAAGGGGGGAAAACCGGACCCAGCTCAGTAATCCCTCGGAGTTGCAAACTCCAGAACTCACCAGCCGTGAGCCCCTGAGGGTGTAGCAATATCTACGGTGCACCAGAAGTGGTGGGGCTACATACAACCTGACTCCTTGAGGGCCTTGAGCAGAAGGCCGGAGATAACAGGAAAAGAAAAAGAAGGCTGACCCCTCGCAGAAGGAAAAGATGAGACAAGGGCCAATTAAGGAAGGAGAGTATCAGAAAACATGAGACAAGGGCCAATTTAGGCGGGAAAGGAAGAGTCTCCCTAGGCCTCGGATACCCTAATACCATCGGGGTCGGAAGAGAACAAGAGTTGACCAAGTGAGTTCACAGGAAAGAAGACGGAGCCCGGCACAAGTAAGTGGAAGCAATGCTGGACTCAGCTGGGGCCCCGTGGTCGCCAACCCACGTCCCAGTAGATGTGAGCCCCTGGGGGGAAGCTTGAATAATCTACAGTAGCTCAGTCTAAGTAAGATCTGTAAGAGAGCCTGTTTAACGCAAAAATGAGCGATCATTACCCGGTAGAGCGAAAAGCTTCATCAAGCAAAGGAATTCAGCGTGCTTACGATACAGCCTTCAAACTTGCAGTTGTGCGTTATGCCTTATCGATCATTTACCGGTAGAGCGAAAAGCTTCATCAAGCAAAGGAATTCAGCGTGCTTACGATACAGCCTTCAAACTTGCAGTTGTGCGTTATGCCTTATCGATCATTTACCGGTAGAGCGACAAGCAAAGGAATTCGGCGTGCTTATCATGCAGCCAAGAGCACAACCAACAGAGAGGCTGGAAGGTAATACGGATGTCAGAAAAATGTGTTTACATGTTGGTAAGTACAAGAAAATAAACGTGTCTTTCCTTAATCCGGTTGCGGCTTATTTTCAGACATAAATATTTTTTTTCCTTTTTCCTCTTCGAATATTAAGGGTGCAGCTTATTTTCGGGCCAATACGTCTGACTTGCTGCTGCAACTAGGCGTGACGTCACTGTAGGAGGCTTAATGTCCTGTCCTGTACATTACGATGGCAGTGGTTGAGGTCAATGTGCTCCTCAGACAGTGCGAGTAAGTGGGTAAAGCCAGCTAACAACAGTACCAACAGTTGACGGTCGAACATCAATTCCCCTCGATTTTCCTTAATTCCACTCGGTCCTCCAAGGGACCCAAAAATGAGTTCCTCAACTCCGCTCAGACTTTGGCAAGGGGTCGGCAAAGGGGTTATCCCCAATGACGTAAACAAATGTCATAACACTCCTGCTCGCATACCAAGGGCATGCCATTGGTCAACTACAATGATGTCATGTCCGCTCATTGGTTAAATCAGGTATAAAGTGTTTGGCACATTATAACTTATATGGCAGAAAATACAAGTGATTTAAAATTAATCATAATATTCTTTTAAATAAGTCTGCCAAGTTTTCTATTTTTTCTACAAATTTTATGCATTGTTTTTAACTCGTGCATAATTAAATGCTTGTATGTTTTTTAACCTAGTCAGCCATTATAAAATTAAATTTAGATAATAATAGGTATATAATTTGTACCTAAAAAAATACTTTCGATATCCGCTGCGGATGCTGAAAATACTGTTTTCCAGCCTAGAACGAAAAAAAATCAGCTGCATTCCCACTAATCAAATTAGTTATGAATTCTAACTCTTACCGTAACAGCTATTCGGATTTAATAGGCTATATCGTCTGCACACCACTTTTTCTATGCAATCATCTCGTCTGTTCTTATCAGTTTACATGTGATAAGAAATTGTTAACTGAGGAGTAGACTAAGTAACAACAAAAAGTTAAACAATATTACTCTATGTTTTGAAATTAGCTGTTCTACTTATTTTAGTAAACTTAAAAATGTATACACTGAAGCAGTGGTTATTGTACTGCTGAAATATAACTGACCACGGTAGGTTATTTTGAGAAGTTATACTTAATTTGTTATCATTATTAGAAGTTGTATTAGTTATATTAGAAGCATTGATTATAATCAATGGTAGAAGTGAGCATGGAAGGCTTGTGTCGTTCTAAGAAGGCATAAGGATAAAGAGACAGCGACCGAGCGGAGTTGGGGGACTCCTCTGGCGACTAGAAAAAATATCAGACGCAAGAAAAGCTTGCCGAAACTCAACGAAGCGCAGAGACCAATATCAATCGGCGTATTTTAATGCTCATTTCGGGGCTCCTGTGTGTCCCCCAAATGCTGATTACCGGGCTCCCTGCTCTCTCCATTCTTCAACAACGCGGCTCGCTCCGAGACGTGGTCTACAGCTGTAAACCAAGGGTAACCCAGTCACAGTTCAGCCTGCCAAGCCTGGGCAGACGATCCGTTCAGAACTCCTGCTAGCGAGTTACTGACGCGAAGTGGGAGGGGCGTTGTATGCCATTACCGAGCACACCCGAACCCCCGAACACGGCCGAAGATCTCCGCAGCATTCTTCGGCAATCTTTTCTTGCGTCTCCTCTACCGGGAGTGTGGAGTGGAATTGAGGTAACCCTGGCTACCTGACTCAGGTACCCGAGTGGAATTAATGCCCGCCCCAGTTGACTACCTATTTATGCATTCATGATAATAGATCCATTTTTTTCATGTATTTTTACCTCGAATTTTCGATAAGTAATTTCTATCTCCGAAAGCATCCGAGATATCGAAGTTCGATTATAATTGTAATCAATTTAGGATTTGGGCGGGAAGCGGCCGTGGCCTTAAGTTAGGTACCATTCCGGCATTTTGCCTGGAGTACACGTGGGGAAAATCTGGAAAACCACTTCCAGGATGACTGAGGCAGGAAAAAGCTCGCCGCTTCCCAGTGTTGCCTCACGAAGCTGAGTGTATCCCGTTCCAGCCCTCAGACCAGAAGAAAATCTCTTGGCAGAGCTCAATATCCTCTGTAATTGAAAGCCTTGGTGTATTCTTGGAATACACGGTAAGATAGAGTATTTTTTTATGCTCTTTGCTTGTACATTCCTTCCTTTTTCTCAAACACCAACAGTGATCTCCTATGTTCTCTTTGCTGTTTAGGGTTCTCATGTTATTCGTGAGTCTGTTCTAGATATATATCTTCCATGACTCACCTAGCGTCATCTAGCAGCGAATCTCTGAAGTTCCTCAATTCTTCCCGGTGCAAGAGGACTTCCTTATCAATCTGGCCACCAGATCTCGTCGCCATCGCCAGCTATCATCTCCGTGATCAAGAGAACTTCGTCTACTTTTTCACCCACCAGGCTGCGATAGTGTCGCCTACTATCAACTCTTTGAAGACCATCTCATCAAGAAAATTAACATTTCAATGTTGGTTATGCTTGTATGTTTTCCTTTTGTCTCCTACCCCCACTCTTCTCCCTTTCCTGCGCGTCGCGGAGTGGGTCTCACTTGTACGTCGGCAGTCGACTTAGTCAGTCAAGGCTCAACTCGAGCTAGCCTCGTCAAATAAAGAGGCATTCTCTTCATTCCATGCCATGTTGGAACTTTAATCGTCAAAGGGAACTTCATCATCGCCATGAAGCAAAGATAAGTACAGACTTCAAGTTTTAACCTCATCTTCATCGGTTTTAATATCTACATGCTTTTAATAATCATTTATAGGCAGTGTGAGATTACTTATTTGTGGCAATAATCATCCTTCGCGGGATTTTCCATATTGAGCTTTGTCTGTCTAAGCCAATCTTCGTAAAAAGCAACACTTCTTATGCTTGTTAAATGAGAGATCTTCTCACAACGTGGGATATTATTGAATACCCACTGTCTATAAAATATTAAGCTCGTTCCACCGCTGGAATAACTTTGGCCCTATTCTTCTATTAGGATCGTTCTGGAACCTTCCAGAATCTGCACTCTATCTACAAGTCGTGCCGTCATGTATTTTCCACTCACTTGTGGGAATACTATTCAAAAATGAGGAATCTTCCTTATAAATTACTGCTCAATAGCTAATGTTCCTTCCTCCGTTGGAATTTTCTCAGGCGTATTTATTGATAATCTACTATCATCTCAAGCAATAGACTTTCGCCTATCAAGTGTAACTAGTCATTTTCCAATATTGCAATAACTTTCTTTGCCATAAACTTTTGCGCTACTACAGTGAACTTTTCATCCATTTCAACAGACTAGTGAAAACCAGTGCTTGTTCAACATTTCTACCGCGTCGCGATCGTCCGATTATTATAAATACGGCCATGAACATTTATCCTCCATCCCAGATGATCTTTCCTAAACCCCTCTCTAACAAACCCAAATAAAATTGTTATTTTAGGTCTTTCTCAATGAGGTGTCACGCTGGAGACGTGCCCTCCCCTTTTGCTTAAATATCATTAATTAATTTCTGTATAACTACGTGTCTGGTACACGTTTCAAACTTACATGGTTTCTCCCTTCTAATTAGGGAATACAATTCTTTCAACTCATAAGTGAGTTATTTCTAGGCTTCACGAAAGGGAAACTTGACCCATTTGTCTCGTGATTTCTACTTAAACATAGGAGGTTGGAGTATTCTTGGAATACACGGTACGAGAGAATATAAAGTTAAATGCTGTTTGCATGTTCATTCCTTCCTTTTTAACAAACACCAACAGTGATCTTCTATTTTCTCTTTGATGATCATGTCGCTTATATCTTTTGTGAGTCTGTTCTAGATATATATATTCCATGACCCACCTAGCGTCATCTAGCAGCGAATCTCTGAAGCTCTTCAACTCTTCCTGGTGCAAGAGGACTTCCTTTTCCATCTGGCCACCAGTTCTCGTTACCATCGTCAGCTATTATCTCCATGAGCAAGAGATCATCGTCTACTTTTTCACTCACCATGCTGTGCTAGTATCGCCTGCTATCAACTCTTTGAAGACCATTTCCTCAAGAGAATTTAAGTTTACAATGTTGGTCATGCTTAAATGTTCTCCTTTTGTCTCCTACCCCCACTCTTTCCCTTCCTTGGACCCTCCGTGCTTCGCTGAGTAGGTCTCACTTCTAAGTCGGCAGTTGACTCGGTCAGTCAAGGCTCAACTCGAGCCAGTCTCTTCAAACCAAGAGACACTCTCTACGTTCTACGCCATGTTGGCACATTAAGTATCCGTCAAAGGGAACTTCACCTTCGCCATGCAACAAAGATAAGTACCTACTTCAAGTTTTAACTTCATCTTCATCGGTTTTATCTTCTACATGCTTTTAACGATATTTTATAGACAGCGTGAGATTACTTATTTGGGGCAAAAATCATTCTTCGCGGGATTTGCCATGTTGAGCTGTTGTCTGTTTAAGCCAACCTTAATAGAAAGTAGCTTTTCTTAAGCTATTTAATTGGGAAATCTTCTCACTACGTGGGATATTATCTAATACCCGCTGTCTATAATTCACCAAGCTAGTTCCTCCGCTGGATTATCTTTGACCCCATTCTTCTATTAAGATCGTTCTGGAACCTTCCAGATCCTGTACTTTATCTACAAGTCCTGCCGTCATGTATTTTTCACTCACTTGTGGGAATACTATTTAAAATGAGTAATCTTCCTTATAAATTACTGCAATAGCGCATTTTCTTCCACCGATGGAATGTTCTATGGCGCATTTAATTGTAATCCACAACCTTCTCAAGAAATAGACTCTCGCCTACCTAGTGCAACCAGTTATTTTCATTATTGCAATAACTTTCTTTCTCATAAACTTTCGTGTTTCTACAGTGAACTTTTCATCTATTTAACAGACTATAGTGATAACTAGTGCTTTTTCTACCGCGTCGCGATCGTCCGTTTACATTAAATAAGGCCATGAACATTGATCCTAAATCCCAATTATCTTTCCTCAACCTTCTACTAACACACCATATTAATAAAATTGTAACTTTTCTATAAGGTGTCACTATAACGAAGTGCCCTTCCATTTTTGCTTGTTTATCATTAATTAATCTCTGTATAACTACGTGTTTTATACACGGTTCATGCTTACATTGTTTCTTCCCTATAATCAGGGAAAACAATTCTTTCAACTCTTGAGTCAGTTATTTCTAGGTCTCACGAAATGGAAACTGCCCCATTTGGCTTGTGATTCCTACTTAACCATAGGAGGTCGAGAACCGTCCTTTTGATTTTCTCTTCAGGTTTCACCGTAAGTGACCTGCCGTTATTTGTATATTAACCAACAGCAACTCTGTATAAATATAAGAAGTTATAGGAACTTCTATCTTATTCTTAATGTTTTTCTTATTGTTATTTTCGAAGTTGTCACTCTCTCTAGAATATTCTCTCAGAAATTTCTTAAAGTACACTTCTTGTACTCAATTTAATGTTTAAACTTTAATTACTTCGTTTGTCTTTTTAAATCTTATAAAGATTTTAGAACATATATAAAGTTTGAAACCTTATAAATTGTTAATTGCCAGGCGCAAACGTTTAATGTTTTCTGAGGTCTGTGACCCAAAAATTGTTAACCAAATTGAAAATTTATAGTTGTTAAAGTTATCAACTTCTTTTGAATTGTTAAATAAGTTAAGCGTTTCTTTTCGCTTTCTCATTTTTCTAACACAACGGTTAGGCAAGATCCTGGCTTTCCTAACTATTCCTCAGTTCATGCCATCTTTAATACAGAATAAATCTGTTACTATTTGTCTTGCCAGACTATCACCCTTCCCCATAGTAGTCTTATGCATGCTTGGGAGGAAATACACTAAAGCCTTTCTCTGGCAAACCGCCCACGTCTTAGCTGCGGTTCCCGTCAGCTTCGACCAGGTCCCTACTCACTTTAGGTATCAGAGAGCGGATTTGCAGTGGCAACCGCCTCTGAGTGCATTTAAAGTTAAATTTATAACTTTTGTGGGACTCTCATCGTACTTTTCTATGCTTTTCTCCAGTCCGAAACCCACCTCCTTTTATTTATCATCTTCCCTTGGTGGTTAGGTTATTCCTCAGCCAATAATCTACCCAAAATTTGGTACCAGAAACCCGGGAGAGTCCATTTGTCATTTTTTCTGTTTAAAAGTTTATTTGACAATACCTTGCAAATTATTAATATCTGCTTTGAATCTTTCAGCTATAACCACATCGAGCAAAGCCTGTGAAGTAGAAAGAGGCCTCTCCTGTCTCCTTTGGTGTGTCCCGTTCTTTCTACTTATTCGCTGCTGCCAACTTGACAGCATCTTCAAGGTTCCACAGTTTCGTGAGTTACATTTTAATCTATTTTCTATGTCATGGCTCCTGCTGAAAAAGTTGAAACTCTCATTGCTAGACGTTCTTCCTATAAAGGGCAACTCACCAGATTCAGAAATTTCATCAACAAATTAAATCCCGCCGAGTGTGATTTAGATATCTTGACACAACGCCTTAAGTTGTACGAACGGTCCTATGATTATTACGATCAAACTCAAACCGAGATTGAATCCGCTTGCCCAGAACTTCAATCGGATCGGAACGAGGTCGAACCCTTGTACTTTGAAGGGATTGCCAAGGCCCACCAACTGATCCGCAGTATCTCAGAACCGGACACTAGGGTCATCAATCCGGCCCAGTTCGCACCCGCTTCAGTTCACAAGAACAAACCGAAACCGTTACTTCCTAAGATAAGCCTACCTCACTTTTCAGGCCAGGAAGGTGAATGGTATTCTTTTTATGAACTTTACTGCTCACTAGTTCATGACAATAAGGAAATTCCCGACATTCCTAAATTCTACTTCTTACGTACGTCTTTGGAAGGCGAGGCCTTGGCCTTGGTTCAGTCACTGCCTTTAAGCGCAGATAACTACCACATCGCCTTTAATCTCCTTAAAGAGAGATATGGCAATTTACGTTTTTGTATAGCTCGCCATATCCGCTGTCTGTTCAACCTACCAGCCGTCAAACCTAATGACGTCACCTCTTTAAGAGACCTGTTAGACTCTATGCAGTTAAATGTTAGAGCATTATATCAACTTAAAAAGCCCGTCCAAACATGGGACACCATACTCATTCATCTAGCTACATCCAGATTCGATTTTTCGACTTTAAAGGCTTGGGAGATCGAACTCGCTCGCAAGGAGGAATGCTCGTTCGAACACCTCATCTCGTTTCTCAACAGCCGATGCCAAGTCCTTACAGCACTCTCATTTCAGTGCGAAAATGTCGAAACGAATCATCAGTGTCACATTTTTGAGAAAAACCTTACTTTTTCAAAGGGTCATCAGCCCCCATCTGTCGAGAACAAGCAAGCCCGTTCTGCTTCTTTCAATCATGCAAGACAACATATCAGGCCGCTCAACAAATCTTTAAAATGCATGCTCTGCAAAAAGTTGCACATTTTGTATTTGAGCAAATCTTTAAAAGAATTGTCTGTCGAAGATCGAAGGAAGTTTGTCTTCAATAGCAAACATTGCTTCAACTGTTTGTCACCTAAGCATTCTTCTTCAAACTGCACGTCTTCCAACCTCTGTTTCCATTGCAAAAAACTGCACCATTCTTTATTGCACGTTCATGAAAAATCGAGGTCAGCAGTACCCGCTTCTTCAAACTCCATGCAGAGCAGCTCCGAACAAACTAATGCTTCTTCCTGCATTTCTAACGCCGAAACTTCTCACAGTGCGCAAGCCCTTTTATCCACTGTACAATTCGAAATCCAAGATAAATTTGGAAATTGGTTTCGAACCCGCGGTCTTCTCGATTCCGCTTCAACGCACAACTTTGTTTCGCAATCGTTAATTAAAAAACTAGGTCTTTCGTCATCGCATACTCCCATCAATGTATCCGGCATTGACAATTTGAAAACTCAAGTCTTGCAGTCCTCAATATTGATAATTAGAGACGTTTGCCAAAGAAACACCAATCTTAACTTAAACTGTCTCATTCTTACCATTATCGGCAAGGACACTCCTAGCAGCTCTATTAATACCTCCGGTTTAAAGATTCCTTCGCACTTAAGGTTAGCTGATCCTCAGTTTAATGCTCAAGGTCCCATTGATGTACTTTTCAGTGCCAATGTTTTTTGGAATTGCCTCCGTAAACAGGTTCGTAGGTTATCTTCAACCATGGTCACTAGAGACACCGATTTAGGTTGGGTTATTACTGGTGAAATCCAACATCCCAGTCTTCAAACCAAATCGCAATGTCATTTCGTTACAGCTGACATAAATCCCCTTTCTGAAAAAGAGAACGCTCATGTTTTCGATCTCGATACTTTTGAAAAACACTTGCCGAAACGATGTCTCATCGTGAACAACTACGCCACCTTTGTAAGTTGTTTAAATGATTTTGCTTTCTTCCCGCACAAGATGGCAATTCGAGCTCGCCTCGCCTTGTGTTACTTCGTTTACCTTCTCATGTCATTTTTTATAGCAGGTAATTGCTTAAACTCTCTATTGAAAACTATCTTCCCCTTGTGTAAAACCATGGCTATCTGTTTCCATCACTTCGCTGTAAGCTATGTTTCACTTCTTTCGCGATTTAGAAGGATGGCCACGGCCGGCTCCCTCCTCCTTCCTCACAATTGGAAGCCGCTTTTGAAACCGCTTGAAAATCTGAATTCTCTAGCATCTAGAATAACTATTCTAACGCATAAACTCCTTCTCAATGTCCTGGCTTCTCTTCCTTTTTCGGAAGAATTAAGCTTTTTTCTGTCGAAAATTGTCGGATTCCGTGATCCTCAAAATTATACGAAATTGATTACTTACTTTATTTCATATGTCTCTAAATTGTTTTTTCACGTCCAAGCTATGGATGACTGTATGTCGTGTTACTCGTTCCGCTTTAAGTCAAAGCTGATTCAACTAGTGTTGTTTGTTTATTTCGAACTGCTTGCTTGTCAAACTTGTTTGTATACAAGTTTGGGTAAGGCCAAGTTATCGTTTATTTCCTGTATGCTTGCCAAAGGTCAGAGCGAGCTTTCCTTATGTCAACTCTGGCTGATTGCCAACCATTGTCTTGCGAGTCGCTTCCGTAAGTTCAGAAGCTGCTCAACTCATCACCAAAATAAACTTGTTCCGGTCAAGGACTCTTTCAGATATTTATATTCCTTATCTCTCTGTACTATGTGGGTCAAGGCCGCGCTTGCCTGTGTCTCCCACTTGTTCAGACTCGTATCCTACAACTGCTTCGATTCTTGTTTCATAACATCGTTGCATATCCTTTACGCGCTTATGTATTGCACTCTGCTTACATATTTTGCAATCTTATTGTTCATTGATGAACAAACTTGTTTCTTCTCGTCGTCACATTCGATGTGTTTTTGTATTTATACTTGCCACGTCACGTTTCTCGCAGACTTAAGTATTTTTCTGAGTAACCCCTTTGATACTTATTATGACTTAAGGTCGTTGTTTATGGCTACTAGATTGTTACCTATGGCGTTCTTGCTTTCTACTCGCATAGTTCCTTCGTTTATTTGGTATATTCTTATCCTTAATAGATGTACTTGTTTCTATACGCTTTGTTTAAACTTGTCAATTCTCCTTTCGCATCTTATCGCAATCTTTACTAGTGCCTTATTTCCCGCAGTTTCTATCTATTTTGTGATTGAAGGTGTTGCTAATTCTCGTTTTTTAACTCCGCTTTCCAATGACCCTGATGACCTGCTTCCACTCACACCTGGTCACTTCCATACATGCACTTCTCTCTCTGCCCCTCCTCCCCTTCCCAATTCTTACAGGGATTCTAATCTACCTATCGTTTGGCGTAAACTTGAAGCCCTCCGTAATTCCTTTTGGAAGAGGTGGAACTTGGAATATTTAACTTCCTTGCAACGGAGACAGAAGTGGTTTCTTTCCAGTCCCGACATTAAAGTGGGGGACTTGGTCTTGGTTAGGGATGTTTCACCCCCCCCCTAGTCTGGACCTCTGGTAGAGTGACCGAGTGTTATCCTGGAAGGGATGGGAGAGTCAGGGTGGCCAAAATCTTGACCACTAATGGTCCGATCACAAGACCACTGTCTTTGATCGCTCCATTACCTTTAAATGTTTAACTGCTTCTTTGTTCTCTGTTAGTGTTTGCCCCTCCCAGTATGGTGTATTCTTGGAATACACGGTACGAGAGAATATAAAGTTTAATGCTCTTTGCATGTTCATTCCTTCCTTTTTATCAAACACCAACAGTGATCTTCTATTATCTCTTTGATGATCATGTCGCTTATATCTTTGTGAGTCTGTTCTAGATATATATATTCCATGACCCAGCTAGCGTCATCTAGCAGCGAATCTCTGAAGCTCTTCAACTCTTCCTTGTGCAAGAGGAATTCCTTTTCCATCTGGCCACCAGTTCTCGTTACCATCGCCAGCTATTATCTCCATGAGCAAGAGATCTTCGTCTACTTTTTCACTCACCATGCTGTGCTAGTATCGCCTGCTATCAACTCTTTGAAGACAATTTCCTCAAGAGAATTTAAGTTTACAATGTTGGTCATGCTTATATGTTCTCCTTTTGTCTCCTACCCCCACTCTTTCCCTTCCTTGGACCCTCCGTGCTTCGCTGAGCAGGTCTCACTTCTAAGTCGGCAGTTGACTCGGTCAGTCAAGGCCCAACTCGAGCCAGTCTCCTCAAACCAAGAGACACTCTCTACGTTCTACGCCATGTTGGCACATTAAGTATCCGTCAAAGGGAACTTCACCTTCGCCATGCAACAAAGATAAGTACCTACTTCAAGTTTTAACTTCATCTTCATCGGTTTTATCTTCTACATGCTTTTAACGATATTTTATAGACAGCGTGAGATTACTTATTTGGGGCAACAATCATTCTTCGCGGGATTTGCCATGTTGAGCTTTTGTCTGTCTAAGCCAACCTTAATAGAAAGTAGCTTTTCTTAAGCTATTTAATTGGGAAATCTTCTCACTACGTGGGATATTATCTAATACCCGCTGTCTATAATTCACCAAGCTAGTTCCTCCGCTGGATTATCTTTGACCCCATTCTTCTATTAAGATCGTTCTGGAACCTTCCAGATCCTGTACTTTATCTACAAGTCCTGCCGTCATGTATTTTTCACTCACTTGTGGGAATACTATTTAAAATGAGTAATCTTCCTTATAAATTACTGCAATAGCGAATTTTCTTCCACCGATGGAATGTTCTTTGGCGCATTTAATTGTAATCCACAACCTTCTCAAGAAATAGACTCTCGCCTACCTAGTGCAACCCGTTATTTTCATTATTGCAATAACTTTCATTCTCATAAACTTTCATGTTTCTACAGTGAACTTTTCATCTATATAACAGACTATAGTGATAACTAGTGCTTGTTCCACTTTTCTACCGCGTCGCGATCGTCCGTTTACATTAAATAAGGCCATGAACATTGATCCTAAATCCCAATTATCTTTCCTCAACCTTCTACTAACACACCATATTAATAAAATTGTAACTTTTCTATAAGGTGTCACTATAACGAAGTGCCCTTCCATTTTTGCTTGTTTATCATTATTAATCTCTGTATAACTACGTGTTTTATATACGGTTCATGCTTACATTGTTTCTTCCCTATAATCAGGGAAAACAATTCTTTCAACTCTTGAGTCAGTTATTTCTAGGTCTCACGAAATGGAAACTGCCCCATTTGGCTTGTGATTCCTACTTAACCATAGGAGGTCGAGAACCTTCCTTTTGATTTTCTCTTCAGGTTTCACAGTAAGTGACCTGCCCTTATTTGTATATTAACCAACAGTAACTCTGTATAAATATAAGAAGTTATAGGAACTTCTATCTTATTCTTAATGTTTTTCTTATTGTTATTTTCGAAGTTGTCACTCTCTCTAGAATATTCTCTCAGAAATTTCTTAAAGTACACTTCTTGTACTCAATTTAATGTTTAAACTTTAATTACTTCATTTGTCTTTTTAAATCTTATAAAGATTTTAGAACATATATAAAGTTTGATACCTTATAAATTGTTAATTGCCTGGCGCAAACGTTTAATGTTTTCTGAGGTCTGTGACCCAAAAATTGTTAACCAAATTGAAAATATATATTTGTTAAAGTTATCAACTTCTTTTGAATTGTTAAAAAAATGAAGCGTTTCTTTTCGCTTTCTCATTTTTCTAATACAACGGTTAGGCAAGATCCTGGCTTTCCTAACTCTTCCTCAGTTCATGCCATCTTTAATACAGAATAAATCTGTTACTATTTGTCTTGCCAGACTATCACCCTTCCCCATAGTAGTCTTATGCATGCTTGGGAGGAAATACACTAAAGCCTTTCTCTGGCAAACCGCCCACGTCTTAGCTGCGGTTCCCGTCAGCTTCGACCAGGTCCCTACTCACTTTAGGTATCAGAGAGCGGATTTGCAGTGGCAACCGCCTCTGAGTGCATTTAAAGTTAAATTTATAACTTTTGTGGGACTCTCATCATACTTTTCTATGCTTTTCTCCAGTCCGAAACCCACCTCCTTTTATTTATCATCTTCCCTTGGTGGTTAGGTTATTCCTCAGCCAATAATCTTCCCAGAGGTCTAGAAACTTCCTGTCGACTTTCTCTTCAGGTTTCACATTAAGTAACCTGTCCTATTTTTATAAACACAAAAAATAGGTAATTCCGCTTAAATATAAAAAGTTAGGAACTTCAAATTTATTCTTCCTGTTTTTGTTATTGTTATTTTCAAAGTTGTTACTCTTTCTAGAATATTTTCTCAGAAATTTCTAGAAGTACACTCCTTGTACTCTATTTACTGTCTAACTTTAATCACTTTAATTGTTCTTAACTTTTGTACTTTATCCTCTCTATTTTAAAATCATGCGAGGATATAAAGGTTTGAAACCAATATAATTGTTAATTGCCTGGCGCAAACTTTAGATGATTTTTCGGAGGTCTGTGACCCCATTTGTTATAAAGTCTAAATTATATATTTGGCAAAAAACTACTACTTATTTGTTAAATTCATTACGCTCTTTTGCATTGTTAAAATAAATTCAAGTTCCTTTTTTGACTCATCATTTCTCTAATACTACAGTTAGGCAAGATCCTGTCTTTCCTGACTCTTCCTAGGTTCATGCCCTCGTTAATGCAAATAAATCTTGTGATAGGATTTTCACCACTTGTTGCATTTGAGCAAGAACTCTTAGTTGCCATCTCGGTAAAGTCTCTCTTAGCTTTAATAGCTAATTCTAACTGGCCAGTAAGGCAAGCATAGCTCGCTACGCCAGCTTCCTGCTTGTGGTGATTCTCTCCAATTCTTATGGTTGTTTTTTTCAAAATTTAAGTGTTTCTCCTTGCCTAAACGTTTAGTCGGCTCCTTGCTGGGTAAAAGCTTAGCCATTTCCAAATGCAACTATTGGTTCACTTACCAAAATTATTCCCAAAGGTATAATTCTTTTATCACTATCCTTCTTGGAAGCACTTGGTCGCTTTTCAGGAACTCTACAACTTCGAAAACTGGAAATATCAAAACCGATTCAAATTATTGGCATTCCTCGAATCACTTGTTCAAAAACTAATTCCTTTGAACAGACATACAATAAGTCTGTTACTCTTTGTCTTGCCAGACCATCACCCTTCCCCATAGTAGGCATATGCATGCTTGAGAGGGAATACGCTAAAGCCATTCTCTTGCAAACCGCCCAAGTCTTAGCTGCGTTTCCCGTTAGCTTCGACCAGGTCCTTACCCACTTTAGGTATCAGAGAGCGGATTTGCAGTGGCAACCGCCTTTGAGTGCATTTAAAGTTAAATTTATAACTTTGTGGGACTCTCCTCCTATTTTTCCATCCTTTTTCTCCAGTCCGAAACCCACCTCCTTTTTTATCATCTTCCCTTGGTGGTTAGGTTATTCCTCAGCCAATAATCTACCCAAAATTTGGTCCCAGAAACCCGGGAGAGTCCATTTGTCATTTGCTATTCTTTTTCAAGGGTTATTTGACAATACCTTGCAAATTATTAATATTTGCTTTGAATCTTTCAGTTATAATCACATCGTGCAAAGCCTGTGAAAGGGAAAGAGGCCGCTCCTGTCTCCTTTGGTGTGTCCCTTTCTTTCAACTTATTTGCTGCTGCCAGCCTGACAGCATTTCCAAGGTTCCACAGTTTCATGAGTTATACTTTAATCTACTTACCTTGTCATGGCTCCTACTGAAAAGGATGAAACTCTCATTGCCAGACGTTCTTCCTACAAAGGCCAACTCACCAGATTTAGAAATTTCATTAACAAAATAAATCCCGCCGTGTGTGATCTAGACATCTTGACACAACGCCTTAAGTTGTACGAACGGTCCAATGATTATTACGATCAAATTCTAACCGAGATTGAATCCTCTTGCCCAGAACTTCAATCGGATTGGGACGAGGTTGAACCCTTGTATTTTGAAGGGATTGCCAAGGCCCACCAACTGATCCGCAGTATACGCACCCGCTTCAGTTCACAAGGATAAACCGAAACCGTTACTTCCAAAGATAAGCCTACCTCACTTCTCAGGCCAGGAAGGTGAATGGTATTCCTTTTATGAACTTTACTGCTCCCTCATTCATGAAAATAATGACATTGTCGACATTCATAAATTCTACTTCTTGCGTACGTCCTTGGAAAGACAGGCCTTGGCCTTGGTTGAGTCACTGCCTTTAAGCGCAGATAACTACCACATCGCCTTTAATCTCCTTAAAGAGAGATATGGTAATTTATGTTTGTGTGTCGCTCGCCACATCCGCTGTCTGTTCAACTTTCCAGTCGTCAAACCTGATGACGTCACCTCTTTAAGAGACCTGTTAGACTCCATGCAATTAAATGTTAGAGCGTTATATCAACTCAAGCAGCCAGTCAAAACTTGGGACACCGTCCTTATTCATCTAGCTACATCCAGATTTGATTTTTCGACATTAAAGGCTTGGGAGATCGAACTCACTCGCAAGGAGGAATATTCGTTTGAACACCTTATCTCGTTTTTGAACAGCCGGTGCCAAGTCCTTACAGCACTCTCATTTCAGTGCGAAAATGTCGAAACGAGTAATCAGTGTCACATTCTTGAGAAAAAACTTGTCTCTTCAAATGGTCATCAGCCCCCATCTGTCGAGAACAAGCAAACCCGTTCTGCTTCTTTCAACCATCCAAGAGAACATATCAGGCCACTCAACAAATCTTTAAAATGCACGCTCTGTAAAAAGTTTCACACCTTGTACTCGTGCAAATCCTTTAAAGATTTGTCTGTTGAAGACCGAAGGAAGTTTGTCTTCAATAGTACACATTGCTTCAACTGCTTGTCACCTAAGCATTCTTCTTCTAATTGTACGTCATCCAACCTCTGTTTTCATTGCAAAAGACCGCATCATTATTTATTGCACGTTCATGATCAATCGAGGTCACCAGTACCCGCTTCTTTAAACTCCATGCAGAGCAGCTCCGAACAAACTAATGCTTCTTCCTGCATTTCTAACGCCGAAACTTCTCACAGTGCGCAAGCCCTTTTGTCCACTGTACAATTCGAAATCCAAGATAAAATTGGAAATTGGTTTCGAACCCGCGGTCTTCTCGATTCCGCTTCAACTCACAACTTTGTTTCGCAATCGTTAATTAAAAAACTAGGTCTTTCTTCATCACCTACTTCCATCAATATATCCGGCATTGACAATTTGAAAACTCAAGCCTTGCAGTCTTCAAAATTGAAAATCAGAGACATTTGTCAAAGAAACACCAATCTTAACTTAAACTGTCACATTCTTACCAGTATTGGCAAGGACACTCCTAGCAGCTCTATTAATACTTCCGGTTTAAAGATTCCTTCGCACTTAAGGTTAGCTGATCCTCAGTTTAATGCTCAAGGTCCCTTTGATATACTTTTCAGTGCCAATATTTTCTGGAATTGCCTTCTTAAACAGGTTCGCAAGTTATCTTCAAACGTGGTCGCCAGAGACACCGATTTTAGTTGGGTTATTACTGGTGAAATCCAACATCCCAGTCTTCAAACCAAATCGCAATGTCATTTCGTTGCTGATATAAATCCCCTTTCTGAAAAAGAGAACACTTATGTTTTCGATCTCAATACTTTTGAAAAACACTTGCCGAAACGATGTCTTATTGTAAACAACTACGCCACCTTTGTAAGTTGTTTAAATGGTTTTGCCTTATTCCCGCATAAAATGGCAATTCAAGTTCGCCTCGCCTTGTGTCACTTAGTTTACTTTCTCATGTCATTTTTATAGCAGATAATTGCTTAAACTGTCTATCGAAAACTATCTTCCCCTTGTGTAAAACCATGGCTAGCAGTCACCATCATTTCGCTGTAAGCAATGTTTCACTTCTTTCGCTATTTATTAGGATGGCCACGACCGCCTCCTTCCCCCTTCCTCACACTCGGAAGCCGCTTTTGAAACCGCTTGAAAATCTGAATTCTCTAGCATCTAGAATAACTATTCTTACGCATAAACTCCTTCTCAATGTCCCAGCTTCTCTTCTTTGTTCGGAAGAATTAAGCTTTTTTCTGTTGAAAATTGTCGGATTCCGTGATCCTCAAAATTATGCGAAATTGATTTCCTACTTTATTTCATACGTCTCTAAACTGGTTTTTCACGTCCAAGCCACGAATGACTGCATGTCATGTCACTTGCTCCGCGTTAATTCACAGCTGATTGCGGTAGTGTTGTTTGTTTATTTCGAACTGCTTGTTTGTCAATCTTGTTTGTATACAAGCTCGGGTAAGGCCAAGCGGCTGTTTATTTCCTTTATGCTTGCCAAAGGTCAGAGCAAGTTTTCCTTATCTCAACTCTGGCTGACTGCCAACCATTGTCTTGCGAGTTGCTTCCGTAAGTTCAGGAGCTGCTCACCTCATTACCAAAATAAACTTTTTCCGGTCAAGGACTCTTTCAGCTATTTATATTCGTTATCTCGCTGTACTAGGTGGGTCAAGGTCGTTCATGCCTATGTCTCCCACTTACTCCCGCTCGTATCCTATAGCTGCTTCGATTCCTGTTTCATAACATCGTTGCATATTTTTACGCGCTTATGTATTGCACCTTGCTTACATATTTTGCACCTTTATTGTTCATTGATGAACAAACTTGTTTTTTCTCGTCGTTACATTCGATGTGTTTTTGTATTTATGCTTGTCACGTCACGTTTCTCGCTGACTTAAATATTTTTCTGATTAACCCCTTTGATGCTTATTATAACTTGAGGTCATTGTTTATGGCTACTAGATTGTTGTTACCTATAGCGTTCTTGCCTCCTACTCGCATAGTTCCTTTGTTTATTTGGTATATTCTTATCGTTAATCGATGTACTTGTTTCTATACGCTTTGTTTAAACTTGTTAATTCTCCTTTCGCATCTTATCGCAATCTTTACTAGAGCTTTATTCCCCGCAGTTTCTAGCTATTTTGTGATTGAAGGTGTTGTTAATTCTCGCCCTCTAACTCCGCTTTCTAATGACCCTGATAACCTGCTTCCACTCACACCTGGTCACTTCCTTATAGGCACTTCTCTTTCCACTCCTCCTCCCCTTTCCAGCTCTTACAGGGATTCTAATCTACCTATTGTTTGTCGTAAACTTGAAGCCCTCCGCAATTCTTTCTGGAAGAGGTGGAACTTGGAATATTTAACTTCCTTGCAACGGAGACAGAAGTGGTTTCTTTCCAGTCCCGACATTAAAGTGGGGGACTTGGTCCTGGTTAGGGATGTTTCTCCTCCCGCGGTCTGGATTTCTGGTAGAGTGACCAAGTGTTATCCTGGAAGGGATGGGAGAGCCAGGGTGGCCATAATCTTGACCACTAACGGTCAGATCACAAGACCACTGTCTTTAATTGCTCCATTACCTTTAAATGTTTAATTGTTTATCCTGCTCTCTGTTGGTGTGTGACCCTCCCAGCTTGGTGTATTCTTGGAATACACGGTAAGATAGAGTATTTTTTTAATGCTCTTTGCTTGTTCATTCCTTCCTTTTTCTCAAACACCAACAGTGATCTCCTATGTTCTCTTTGCTGTTTAGGGTTCTCATGTTATTCGTGAGTCTGTTCTAGATATATATCTTCCATGACTCACCTAGCGTCATCTAGCAGCGCATTTCTGAAGTTCCTCAATTCTTCCGGGTACAAGAGGACTTCCTTTTCATTCTGGCCACCAGATCTCGTCGCCATCGCCAGCTATCATCTCCGTGATCAAGAGAACTTCGTCTACTTTTTCACCCACCAGGCTGCGATAGTGTCGCCTACTATCAACTCTTTGAAGACCATCTCATCAAGAAAATTAACTTTTCAATGTTGGTTATGCTTATATGTTTTCCTTTTGTCTCCTACCCCCATTCTTCTCCCTTTCCTGGTCCCTCTGTGCGTCACTGAGTGGGTCTCACTTGTACGTCGGTAGTCGACTTAGTCAAGGCTCAACTCGAGCTAGCCTCGTCAAATAAAAAGGCATTCTCTTCATTCCACGCCATGTTGGAACTTTAATCGTCAAAGGGAACTTCATCATCGCCATGAAGCAAAGACAAGTACAGACTTCAAGTTTTAACCTCATCTTCATCGGTTTTAATATCTACATGCTTTTAATAATCATTTATAGGCAGTGTGAGATTACTTATTTGTGGCAATAATCATCCTTCGCGGGATTTTCCATATTGAGCTTTGTCTGTCTAAGCCAATCTTCGTAAAAAGCAACACTTCTTATGCTTGTTAAATGAGAGATCTTTTCACAACGTGGGATATTATTGAATACCCACTGTCTATAAAATATTAAGCTCGTTCCACCGCTGGAATAACTTTGGCCCTATTCTTCTATTAGGATCGTTCTGGAACCTTCCAGAATCTGCACTCTATCTACAAGTCGTGCCGTCATGTATTTTCCACTCACTTGTGGGAATACTATTCAAAAATAAGGAATCTTCCTTATAAATTACTGCTCAATAGCTAATGTTCCTTCCTCCGTTGGAATTTTCTCAGGCGTATTTATTGATAATCTACAATCTTCTCAAGCAATAGACTTTCGCCTATCAAGTGTAATTAGTCATTTTCCAATATTGCAATAACTTTCTTTGCCATAAACTTTTGCGCTACTACAGTGAACTTTTCAACCATTTCAACAGACTATAGTGAAAACCAGTGCTTGTTCAACATTTCTACCGCGTCGCGATCGTCCGATTATTATAAATACGGCCATGAACATTTATCCTCCATCCCAGTTGATCTTTCCTAAACCCCTCACTAACAAACCCAAATAAAATAGTTACTTTAGGTCTTTCTCAATGAGGTGTCACGCTAGAGACGTGCACTCCCCTTTTGCTTAAATATCATTAATTAATTTCTGTATAACTAAGTGTCTGGTACACGTTTCAAACTTACATGGTTTCTCCCTTCTAATTAGGGAATACAATTCTTTCAACTCATAAGTGAGTTATTTCTAGGTTTCACGAAAGGGAAACTTGCCCCATTTGTCTCGTGAGTCCTACTTAAACATAGGAGGTCTAAAACCTTCCTGTCGACTTTCTCTTCAGGTTTCACATTAAGTAACCTGTCCTATTTTTATAAACACAAAAAATAGGTAATTCCGCTTAAATATAAGAAGTTAGGAACTTCTATTTTATTCTTCCTGTTTTTGTTATTGTTATTTTCAAAGTTGTTACTCTTTCTAGAATATTTTCTCAGAAATTTCTAGAAGTACACTCCTTGTACTCTATTTACTGTCTAACTTTAATCACTTTAATTGTTCTTAACTTTTGTAGTTTATCCTCTCTATTTTAAAATCATGCGAGGATATAAAGGTTTGAAACCAATAGAATTGTTAATTGCCTGGCGCAAACTTTAGATGTTTTTTCGGAGGTCTGTGACCCCATTTGTTATAAAGTCTAAATTATATATTTGGCAAAAAACTACTACTTATTTTTTAAATTCATTACGCTCTTTTGCATTGTTAAAATAAATTCAAGTTCCTTTTTTGACTCATCATTTCTCTAATACTACAGTTAGGCAAGATTCTCTCTTTCCTGACTCTTCCTAGTTTCATGCCCTCGTTAATGCAAATAAATCTTGTGATAGGATTTTCACCACTTGTTGCATTTGAGCAAGAACTCTTAGTTGCCAACTCGGTAAAGTCTCTCTTAGCTTTAATAGCTAATTCTAACTGGCCAGTAAGGCAAGCATAGCTCGCTGCGCCAGCTTCCTGCTTGTGGAGATTCTCTCCAATTCTTATGGTTGGTTTTTTCAAAATTTAAGTGTTTCTCCTTGCCTAAACTTTTAGTCGGCTCCTTGCTGGGTAAAAGCTTAGCCATTTCCAAATGCAACTATTGGTTCACTTACCAAAATTATTCCCAAAGGTATAATTCTTTTATCACTATCCTTCTTGGAAGCACTTGGTCGCTTTTCAGGAACTCTACAACTTCGAAAACTGGAAATATCAAAACCGATTCAAATTATTGGCATTCTTCGAATCACTTGTTCAAAAACTAATTCCTTTGAACAGACATACAATAAGTCTGTTACTCTTTGTCTTGCCAGACCATCACCCTTCCCCATAGTAGGCATATGCATGCTTGAGAGGGAATACGCTAAAGCCATTCTCTTGCAAACCGCCCAAGTCCCAGCTGCGTTTCCCGTTAGCTTCGACCAGGTCCTTACCCACTTTAGGTATCAGAGAGCGGATTTGCAGTGGCAACCGCCTCTGAGTGCATTTAAAGTCAAATTTATAACTTTGTGGGACTCTCCTCCTATTTTTCCATCCTTTTTCTCCAGTCCGAAACCCACCTCCTTTTCTTTATCATCTTCCCTTGGTGGTTAGGTTATTCCTCAGCCAATAATCTACCCAAGCCTCTTGCGAAAATAGAAACTTTTGAATATCTAGGAAACATATTAAATAATGATGGAAAAATTGAACCCGAGGTACTGAATAGAACTAAGAAAACAGTATCAGCTTATTATCAGATGATTACCACAATAGTAGGGAAGAATGAGATAAGTCTTAAGACCAAACAGCAGATCTATAATGCAATCATGGCACCGATTACGCTGTATGGTATCGAGAGTTTAGCATTACAAGATAAACATCTAAGTAGGATTACTGCCACAGAAATGAAGTTTCTGAGGAGAGCAGTAGGAGAGACAAGAAGAGATCGAGTTCGAAATGAGAGAATTAGAGAGGAATTAGGACAAAAGCAATGGGTGAAGAGGTTGATGAACGTCAGTTGAGATGCTACGGACATGTTACGAGAATGGAAGGAGAAAGATAAGTAAAACAAATACATGAAATGCGAGTAGAGGGAGAAGAGGGCGAGGTAGGCCCCGTATTACATGGGAGAATAGGTTTGAGAGATTGGGACGGAAAAGGGGCAAAACTGTTGTGGAAATAAAGAGAATGTGCAGAAATAGGGCGGAATGGCAGAAATGGCTCAAACGAGGCTAACCTGACGCTTGAAGGCATAAGGGAATTGAAGAAAAAGAAGGCAGAGCCGGGAATCAAACCCGGGCTTCCGCCATGACAACCAAGAATTCTAGCCACTACGCAACGAGCTGATTAAGGGCAATTACCCTAACTTAGAGAAATATTTTACCGCACAGGTAGAGTTACTAACAGAAATTTTTCATATGCAATGGGAAAAGCTGAAAATCCTGAACAAAAAAAAGAAGAAAAAAGCTAACAATTTCAATTGAAACAAAAACCGTACGGTATGCGATACTACACAAAGCATTTTCGAAATAAATTCAGTCCTTGCTGGAATTCTTCTCTGAAACTGTATTTGCCATTATAAAGTATTTCAGTAAGAGGAGATGAATTGCATATTTTCTAGTAATCTATGTATTTGTAAAATTTTTCTCATTATGACCTCGTAGTTCCGCCCCTTAAAACAACAATAACTAACTAACTAACTTTCACATTTCAAATTTACCAGTTGCATTAATTTCTTTGAGTCCGTAATTAAACGAACTTAATCATATGTATTATTTCCTTATTGACAAACATTTAAAAAGAAATGCCCACAGGTATTTAATAAATCTAATTCACCTTAGTCAATAAAATTTTAAAATTAATATATATTAATAAAATACCAGTTTCGGACACATTAAGGCCTTCTTCAGTTTTTCAAAGATGAATAGAAAAAGAACTATTGGAAAACTACGAGCAAAGCTTTTGAAACAACATTTAAACTTGGCCTTTGTTATTATTTATTCCTCATAAAAATAATATTTAAAAACACATCTGTCACAAATGTGGGTTTCAATTTGATAATATAAAATCATTTTGTGAAAAATTGAGTAAATCTATTTTTTTATTTTTATTTTATTTTTGGTGTTTTATTCCCATACATAGGCCTAGACCATAAAAGGTTCTTTAAAAAATCTTGATATGGTCTGTCTATGAGACGAAAGAGCTATTTGCTGAGTAGAGTATAGGTTGGAATGTTTATTGTAATTATCCTCTGCTCCAATGAAAATGTTTGATGCGATATGGAACATGTTGATGGTCCTCGACTAATAACTGTGGCGTTGTAATTTATGGTTGATTTTGACATTTATGTTATTGTATGCCTTGGCTTTCATTAGTAGTGATCATGGAAAATTGAGTATTAGCTAGCATTTTTGGCTGTCACCCCCGGAAGCCCGGGTTCAATTAACGGCTCTGCCGAGAAATTTAATCCTTGTCTGAGGGCTAGAACGGAGTACACTCAGCCTCGTTAGGCAAAACTGAGAAGAGGTGGTTTATGTGCCTAAGAATAAAATATTAATAAACATATATTGTTGTCTTCTTTTTATTTTCCGAATTCCTTAAAAATGAAAAAAGAAAAAGGAAATTCAAATATATATATATATACAGTATATATTTATGAAACCTTTTGGAAACAATCAGAATCTTATTCACACTAGTGTATACCGGCTAAAACAAACAAGGATCTGAAGTATCCTGATAGGGGCGCAAATTCAATGCTTTGACTGGCTGCGTGGCGCAGCGGTAACGTTCCCGCTTGCTGGGCCCACGGTTGCAGGTTCGTATCCTGTTGCAGTCAGCTGGCATTTGAGGGTGCACAAAATGCGAGGGAGCCGTTCCAGTAAATCTACGTTAAAGATCCCCTCGTTCTGGCCCCCTCGTCGTCTCTAAAAGCCAGAGTAGTTAAAAGGGACATTAAACTCATGAGATTATTATCACAATATTACCAGCACAATGTCGCAACACTTCACGGTGGAGATATCTTGACACTATTTTATTAATGTTTTATTTATCTTTTTATCAATTGATTGATTGATTGATTTATTCATTGATATAAATATTGATGTATTTATGGATTTAATTCCTTTTTTATTTATTGTTTTTTATTTTATATTTTTTAATTTATTTGTTTATTTTTAATTTTTATTGTTGTTGTTATTAGAGTCTTCAGTCTTTTGACTGGTTTGATGCAGCACTCCATGCTTCCCTGTTCTGAGCTAATCGTTTCATCTCTACCACACCCTACATCCGAGGCAATCTGTTTAACCTATTCTAACCTTGGTCTACCCCTACAGTTCTAATCCTCAACCCTTCCTTTCATAACTAAATTTGCTATTCCTGGGTATGTGTCCTACCATCCTATCTCTTCTTAATACCTCTTCATTGTAACCCTATCTACCCATCTGATATTCATCATTCTCCTCGAACACCAAATTTCAAACGCTTCAATTCTCCTCTTTTCTGCTGCTCCAACAGACCAAGTTTGACTTCCATAGAGCACCACGCTCCAGACAATGGCTTTCAAAAAATACTTCCTAATACCAAAATCTATATTTGATGTCAACAGATTCCTTTTCTGTAGAAATGCGTTCCTTGCCTGTGCTAACCTACTTTTTATATCCTCTTTGCTTCGTCCATCACTGGTTATTTTGCTTCCTAAATAGCAAAAGTCTCCTACTTCCTTTAGATCTTCACCTGCTAATTCGACGTCCATTTCTTTCGGCTGCAATCCAATACTTTTGTTTTACATTCTTATTATCCCCCAGGGGATCACAACTAGTGGAACGTGGGTTGGCGACCACGGGGCCCGAGCTGAGTTCGGCATTACTTCCACTTACTTGTGCCGGGCTCCTCTCTGTCATCTTTCCTATCGACCTCCCTTGGTCATCTCTTGTTCTTTTCCGACCTCGACGGTATTAGTGTATCCGAGGCCTAGGGGATCTTTCACTTTCTCGCCTTAATAGTCCCTTGTCTCATCTTTTCTGATCCCTCGTTCTTCGAGGGGTCAGACCTCTTCTGTTCTCTTCAAATCTCCTACCTTCTGCCCAAGGCCCTTAAGGAGGCAGGTTGTGTGAAGCCCCATCACTTCTGGTGCACCCTGATTAGTGCTACACCCTCAAGGGCTCACAGCTGGTGAGTTCAGGAGTTGGCGACCCCGAGGGATTCCTTAGCTGGGTCCGGTTTTCCCCCTTAATTACCTCTGGGGTGGACCCTCTCCTCTTTCACTTTCCTCCCTGCCTTTCATGGCTCTCCTTGCTTCCAAGTCCCTCAATCCTCATTCTTCGACAGTTGAGGGTGTTTCTTTTCCTCCTGTCTTTTATTTGCCTTATTGTCCTTTTGTTTTTCCTGTCTTCTTCTAGTCTGTAAGTGTGTACTTAGTTCTAGTTATAGTTTTTACATTACATTCTCATGTTTCACCATCACCCAAACCATTAGGGGCCGATAACCTAGATGTTAGGCCCCTTTAAACAGCAATTATCATCATCATTCTTATTATTTTATTTTATTATTTTATGTTATCTTCGATTATTTATGTATCTATTATATTTATTTCCTTAACACAGGCCGTATACAGAATGAATCTCCTGACTGCGTTCGGAACAGTGTTGCTCTACTGTACTGCTATAACCAGTGCTGCCAACATCCTAGCTATGTTAAGCACAGTGTCACCAAGTCACCACATTTGGAATAGCCCCTTGCTTGAAGCTCTGGCAGCGCGAGGACATAATGTCACTGTCGTCAGTCCTCAAGCACGAAGCAGACCTGTACCTAACCTGACAGACCTCGTGCTCACAGACATGTACAAGATGAAGGAAGCGTTCAACGAAGGCTGGACTCCAGAGATCATGGTCAGCTCGTCTCGAGTTGCGAGTGTAGCTGATGTCATGGAATTCTTCGGCACTATGTGCGAGTTATCCTTGGAGACTAAAGGAATGAGGACGCTCATGAGTTATCCACAAGGGACTAAGTTTGATCTGGCTATAATTGAAACTACTGGCGGAGAGTGTTTCTTAGGAATACTTCACAAATTCGGGTTAGTTACCTAAGTTAGTTTTCGTTTTTTGTTTTTGTTTTCTTTTTTTATCTTTGTTTTATTTTATGTTCTTTGTTTTTGTCCATTGTTTTTGTTTTTTGTGATTGGTTTTTCGTAATTTGTTCTTTGTTTTCTCTGTTCTTAGTTTTTTGTGTGTTTTGTTTCTGTATATTTTGTTGTTGTTTTTTCTTTTTGTGTTTTGGTGCTGGTTTTTTGTTGTGTTTTTGTTTTTGTGTTTTGTCTTGGTTTGTTTCATTTCATTTCCATTTGTTTACATCGGTGAGTCGGTTAGTTGGTTTCCTAGTTAGTCTTTCTGTCTCTCTGTCTGGTTTTATTTTCTCTCTCTAATTTGTTATCTAAGAACCAAATAAAAATGAATTGCTGTTTCTTAATTAACGCCTCCATTCATCATTTCCAATATCTCTTTGTTCCTTCACTTTAGCTCTTCCTCGTCTATTCTGTCCAAATGTTTTGTCTTTCTTTCTCCTTCCTTCTGGAAACCAATGAAATTCGTTTCAGTGTTCTAAAGTTTCTTTATCTTGTATTATGCCTTCAGTGATCCCCATTATTTTAACTATTTCTTAATTGTCGAACTCACTGATATAATCTTGAAAATATAGTGTTGTGCCCCTGAAGGTTTGCCTTAAGGAGGGGACGTTATGGGGGGTAAGGAGGTTTTGTTAGTTGGGGGGAGAATCAAACTTCGTTTCACTTAAGGAACGGTATTCTTTGAGGGTTAAGCCATAAGGTGCGTTCAAAAAGTAACGAGCCGGAGGCTGGAATGCGCAAACCGGTGACGACATCGGCTAATCGTGGCGTGTGTAACGAGGTGTGGTTCCGACCAGAGCGTGGAAGGTCACAGCCCGTCGCTAGAGGGCACGCGTGCACGTCACGTGATGATAAAAAGCGAGCAGCAGCAAGCATTAATCGTCCAACGCTGCCAGTCGCATTGGAAACAGTGCCATGGAGGCGTCAAACGTAGAGCAAAGAGGTGTTGTTCGGTTTCTGACAGCGGAAGGAGTAGGGGGAACGGACATTCTTCGCCGAACGTCACAAGTGTACGGCGAACACTGCATGTCCCTTGCAAGGGTCAAGGCGTGGCACAAGCGCTTCAGGGATGGACGGGTGTCGTTAGCCGATGATGCCCGGTATGGGGCAACCCCCTGCATTACCGATGAACAGTTCAGCTGGTTGATGCACTCATTACCCAGGACCGCCGAGTGACAGTGAACGCCATAGCCGCCGTGGTCGGATTGAGCGTCGGAAGTGTGCACACCATCATGAAGGAACAACTGCACTTGCGCAAAGTGTGTGCCCAATGGGTGCCCCACAGTCTTCAACCACACCAGGAAGCATGTCGAATGGCCCACTGTCTTGGTCATCTGCAAGGCTATGCGAGGGAAGGGAATGGGTTCCTGGCACAAGTGGTGGCTGGAGATGAGTCATGGTGTCATCACTTCGAACCAGAATCCAAACGACAAAGCCTCCAGTGGACAGGGTCACCACCACCCAAAAAAGGCAAGGCCATCCACACGAGTGCAGGAAAGGTAATGCTGACGTTCTTCGTTGACCAAGATGGCCCTCTTCTGATACACTTCATGCCGGACGAGACAACAGTGAATGCCCAGCGTTACTCGCAAAACTTGACCACCCTTCGCCAAGCGATCAAAACAAAACGACCAGGCAATCTCACCCGCGGGGTCATTCTGCTCCACGACAATGCACGACCTCTTATGGCCAACACAATCGCGGCACTCCTGCAGAAATTAAAATGGGAGGTTCTCGGCCACCTTCCATACAGTCCAGACCTCTCTCCATGTGATTACGCCATGTTTGGTCCCCTGAAAAGGGCTCTGAGGGGCCAACGATTCACCTCGGACGTCGACGTCCAGCTGTACGTGCGGAACTGGTTCACATCGCAGCCCAGGGAATTTTATGAGACAGCCATTCACCGCCTCGTGTCACAGTGGGACAAGTGGCTCAACAGCCAGGGCCAATACTTCTAACATACAGGTACTGGTTTCTGTAATTATGCCTCCGGATCGTTACTTTTTGAACGCACCTTATAGTTTCTTCTAAAATACCCTGCAATATCTAAGTAGACTACTTAAGCTAATAGTATGTACCGTATGAGTTAATGACACTTATGTTGTGAGATGCATATGGTGTTTGTTATCTAGTATTAAGCATATTTTGCTTTACAATTTATTGCTAATTTTTTGTAAATCTGCTGTTACCCATCCAGAGAACGTAGCCAAAGAGCCCAACTTCCTCTTTCTGATTGTATCCGACATCTTTTGGCTTTCACTACTCTTATAGCGATCTTAATTCTTAATTCACATAGGCTATTACATTTTTCAAGCTCATGAGCAGTTTGATTTATAAATACTAGTGGGCAATAATTCTCTGGCTCTTCAACTACGGTAAACAATCAGCTCTAAGAATATGGAACTCCAACCAATCACAGCTCCCTATCATCACAATTTTATTGCACAATTAAATCACTACATTGCAGTAAAACATCTTTATAACTTCATTGACCCATAGTCACTAAAACTAGACTTAGAGTGGAAAATAGTCACTATGCTCAAAATAGGCTTTCGGTTAGGCATTATAAAACTGCTTTACAAGTTTTAATCCCATCAGATTAACAAAACAATAATAAAATCGAATCTCCAAAAATAACCATGCCTATTGTCATTGTTGCTTGGTTTAGGGGCTGCAACATCATGGTCGTATAGCTCCGTGTATTTAGGTGTGTGTAGAATTTGTTATTTTCCAATATGTTGTTTAAGTTTTTGTATAGAATTCAAAAAAAAATATTGGGGTTCGTTAAGTTTCAATTAAGGGAGAGTTAAGCTAGTTCCTGCTAATAATTATAACCTGCAAGATCTATGTAGCCTACCTAAGCCAATACCTCTCACTATTTCCCGAATGAGTTGATGACAGTTATGGAATGAGAAGGATAAGGTATTGTTCTCTAGTATCAAGCATGTTGTGCTTCCAATATTAATGACTGTTTCGGAGAAGAAGCACTCCTACATCTACTAAACTATCAAGTATAATAACATTGCTAGACCGTGCAAACAATCTTAATTGTCAATTATACAACTTCATAAGCAAACAAGTAGTTCCGGCACTGACATCAGGTGGTTTTCCCCTCTCTCCCACCTGGCAAATGGCGGGACAAATAGCTTACTTCAAGTCCCGCACCTACCCCATCCATGTCACCAATAGAGTCTTTACACACACTATTACAGTCAACACATAAATACAGGTTATTCAACACACACCCAACTACACGCGGCTGGTGATCAAGATGTCCAAATCCGCTAAAATTAACAATTAACAACAACTGTTACATGAACAATGAACCTGGTGTTTGTGTCTAAACATAAACAGATCTGAGAACGAAAAAAAAAAAAAAAAAAATACAACACGTAACCGACATCTAGCCAGGTGGTATCCAGGTAATGGTCACGCAGTTACAGGGTGTCTAGTTTTCTGGAAAACATGGAAAACAGAGAAAACTGAGGGAATTTTTAAATCCTGGAAATCCCAGGGAATTATAAGTGTACTTTAAAGACACTCATGGGATTTTAGATTCACAAGGTCTAACCTTGAATAATTGGAAATGAAGCATTTACATTTTGACAGGAGAAAAGTATAATCTTGTGATGATTGTTGAAGATGTATGTTCGTACTGACGTTAAACCAGTAAGCTGATAGAGCACACAAATTACATGTGTTCACTGTGTATTTGTATATAAATGTGTAACTGTAGGCTATGTTTTTTGAGAGCATTACTATTGACGAGCTAATTTCAATACTCACAAGTACAATAGTTTTTCTGGATGGACAATTTAGAAATTGCCAAAATATAGAAAATAACTATAATAATAACCCCTGACACTACAGCCCGTGAAGGGCCTAGGCCTACCAAGCGACCGCAAAATAATATATTTTTCTGTTTTTTTTTCTGGTCTTTTCTATTTTGTCATGCTACCCTCTATTTTTCAAGCAGTTTTTGAAATACTCTTAAGTACAAACTCTGTTTTATATATTTACTCTTACTCAGGAATTTTCTGATTTTTCCTGGAAAAATCAGGAAATTGTCAGGGAAATCAGTTGGTTGGTTTTGGTAGACACCTTGAGTTAGTTATTGAGGTTTTAAGGGGCAGAGCTACGAGGTCATCTGCCCCTAAAATGGTCACGCAGGCAGGCCATGAGAAGGCCAGTCTCGCGGAGTGGGCGGGAATCTGTCCTACGCTACACTTTAAACGTTGTTGCCAGACTGCTTGAGTAATTGTGGGTTACCGGGGAAAGCCACTAACTAAGCTGCCAGAAAACTACGAATCCCCAGGTAAGGAAATGCCGAAAGTTGTGATAAAGTATGGTGGTGTAGCGTGTTCAATGTTTTCGTCACATTATTTAAACATGTCTAACAGGCCCTCAAAAGACAATGGAAATAGAGTAAAATGGACCCAGCTCAGTAATCCCTCGGAGTCGCCAACTCCCGAGCTCACCAGCCATGAGCCCTTGAGGGTGTAGCACTATTCAGTCTGGGGCTACACGCACCCTGCCTCCTTGAGGGTTTTGTGCAGAAGGCAGGAGATGGTGGTCTGACCCCTCGAAGAATGAGGGATCAGGAAAGATGAGACAAGGGTCAATTAAGATGAGAAATTGAAAGACTCCCTAGGCCTCCCTAATACCATCGGGGTCAGAAGAAAACAAGAGCTGACCAAGGGAGGTCGACAGGAAAGATTACAGAAAGGAGCCCGGCACAAGAAAGTGGAAGCAATACACGACTCAGTTGGGGTCCCGTGGTCGCCAACCCACGTCCCACTAGTAGTGAGACCCTGGGGAAGGAATCTTTAATAAAGCGGCTTCGGTGGCATGGTTGGTAGCATGCCGAGCTTCTATGCCCAAGATCGCGGGTTCAATCCCAGCCGAAGTTGTCGGATTTTTTAAAAGCGTTAAAAATCCCCCAGTAAGGCTTCCTTTGGATGGGAAGTAAAGTTGGCGGGCCCATGTCATAGATTTATGGCATCTAAAAGAACCAACAATTGTGTGCAGCCAGGTGCCGGTTGCTGTGGCATCTCGTAGCCAATTTCGCAACTAGGTGTCGTTGACGGTAGCATTTGGTAGCAAAAGTAGGAACTACTAGAAATTGATCGTCTGCAGTCCTTACCTGAATTACAAATAACACATCCTAATACAGCCATCACAAGTAACACCGGTTATCAGACAGATTCTACATACACCTAAAGTACACGGGCCTACATGACCGTGTTGTCGCAGCCCCTGAACTGAGGAACCAACCAACCAAACTTTAATAAATATAGGCTACATATTTCAAGTTGGGGACAACAAAGTTGTGATTTGTTTGGATTTTTCCCCCCAGGGGCGTCAGTTGACCTAAAAACAGGCCTGTTGATGAGCAAAGAAACTAAGTACAAAAATCGATATAATTATTGTTAATTTAAGCTTTAATTTGTGAACGTAGGAAATAGAATTAAGAAATATATTATTTTAAAAAATATTTTCTACGTCCTCAGATCGCCTCCTGTTATTGGTGTAAGTGCATTCAGCAGTCCACAGTGGATCCACGATTACTTGGGCAATCCTCATCATCCAGCCTACGTTCCTAATCTATTTCTACCATACTCTCACCGGATGACACTATTTCAAAGGCTGCACAATACAGTATTCCACTTGTACGTACAGTATCGATGGAGAGCCCATTACCTGCCAAGAATGAACGGTATGTTTCCATTTCCAGTCAAACATTAATTTGTTATGTAGGTTACTTCACAAACAACCTTCAAACTTGAGTGCACATAATATTCTGGTCGACAGTAGTCTGAACCTTGCAGCAGTCTGTTTATGCAAAACTTAAATTCTGTCCAATAATTGTTTCCTTTTAATTTACTTTTAACGAAACATATGTTCACCTATAGGACTTTCAGTAACCTGGTGAGCACAAATCCAACATGGCGGCGACGCGAAGTATAAATATTTAAATGGACGTTTCTCGCGAATTAACTATCCGAGTGCCGTGAAACGTTGCACGTTAAATGCTTACACAAATGTTGATCCACTGGCATGTAATTTATTTCAGTTGTTTGCATAATCACAAGATGGCTGGTGTGCGAACTTTTAAAATCTCGTTTTTACTTCTTGTGTTCTAATCATGCGATTGAAGTTTGAATACCACACGTACACAATAATCTTAATGTAATAGTACAAAAATAAAAATCCATCCTGGCGACCATATCAAATATTTAGACGGTTCTCAATATCTACGAATCTGTTACAGCAATTAAACTGAAATTTTGTATGTTGATAGTGGCAATTAACATGAGCAGGATATATGAAACTAGGCTGTATAGTTCTTCACGGAACTACTTGTTTAACCTCTTTTAAGATTCGTTAAAAATGAAATGGGTTTCGGTATTTATTAATTATTTTTTTTCTATGAGATTAGTGGTGACATTTTTTTAAAATATTTTAAGGCTATAATGACTATCTTTTGAGTAATTGAAGAACTGTGTTCAATTTGAATTAAGTTGTTGTACACGGTGAAATGAAATTATACAAAATGTAGTTAATTACTGGTTTATATGTTGAAAAATATACAAACTGCTCTAAAACAACTCACCACACGTAATCCTGATGTTCAAATTTACATACTTTTCTAACGAGATTTCTTAATGGCAACTCGTTAATAATGACCTCATACGAAATTGTTTTTGTTGTATTTGCCACAATACAAAATAATGAAAGTGAGTTTAACCGTATTTCAGAAATACTAGTTCGCAGATAGTTTTTAACTCTTCTAAGGCAGAAAAAACTGTAAAAGGACTAAAACATATTTTTACGTAACATGTATTCTTAAATTCGTACCTGAAAATATTATTAACGTCTCAATTACTTCACTTAATGTTTTGAATAAATTCCCAAAGTGCCGCCGCTGAAAATTTGCCGCTCTAGGCTGCAGCCTACTTAGCCTATTTAGAAATACGTCCCTGATTTCAACTAGGGCCTACAATAAAGGGAAATCCTCATCATTCACAGTATATATATTCAGGTTTTCAATAGTATAAAATATTTATCCGCGGAAAGCCTCTCCGTGGCTTAGGCGGCAGCACGCCGGCCTCTCACCGCTGGGTCCGTGGTTCAAATCCCGGTCACTCCATGTGAGATCTGTGCTGGACAAAACGGAGGCAGACAGGTTTTTCTCCGGGTACTCCGGTTTTTCCTGTCAACATTTCATTCCAGCAGCACTCTACACTATCATTTCATTTCATCTGTCATGCATTTAATCATTGCCCCAGAGGAGTGCGTCAGGCCTCGGCAGCCGGCACAGTCCATATCCTCGCCGCTAGATGGGGGCTTCATTCATTCCATTCCTGACCCGGTCGGAGACTGGAAGCAGGCGGTGGATTTTCATTTTTCATTTATCCGCGGACCGCATAAACTGACTTTGAGAGCCGCAAGTGCCCGCGGGCCGCGGGTTGTGAACCCCTGCTTTAGAACATGTTTTACATAAAAACACTCGCGAAAAATCGTAAAAATTCTATGAATCGCGAATTTAGCAAGGTTTTTGTCGTTATTCGCGAAAAAAACAAGTAGTTCCGTGAAGAACTCTGGAGCCTATTTTCATATATCCTACTTAAGTTAACTGCCACTATCAACATACAAAATTGCAGTTTGATTGCTGTCATAGATTCGTAGATATTGAGAACCGACTAAATATCTCGGATGGTCGCCATGTAAGATTTTATCTATGCATGTCCTAGAGTTATGTACTGTTACATGAAGGTTATTGTGTACGTGTAGCATTCAAACTTCAATCGCATGATTAGGACACAAGATGTAACAAGGAGATTTTAAAATTTCGCACAGCTGCCATCTTGTGGTTATGGAAACAATTGAAATAAATTAGATGCCAGTGGATTAACATTCGTATAAGGATTTACTGTACCAAGTTTCACTGCTCTCGGATGGTTGAATTGCGAGAAACGTCCATGGGAATATTTTTACTTCGCGTTGCTGCCATGTTGGATTTGTGATCACCAGGTAATTTAAAGTCCTAGAGGTGAACTTAAGTTCATAGCCCCTATGAACATAACAAATTCAGTTTGATTGCTATAGGCTAATAGATTCGTAGATATTCAGAGCCGTCTAAATTTTTCGGATGGTCGCCATGTTGGATTGTTAAATGTATAGGCCATAGAGTCATGTACCATTATATAATTATTGAGTAGGTTCATTATTCAAACTTTCACTTCGATCGCATGATTACGACACGAGAAATAAAAACTTAATTTTATAATTCGCACAGCCGCCATCTTGAGGTTATGTAAACAATTGAACTAAATTAGATACCAGTGCATTACAATGTGTATAAACATTTCCTGTACCAGATTTCTTTGCATTTGGAACATTAATCTCGAGAAAGATATATTTAAAATTTTCAAATTCGCTTGGCCGCCATGTTCATTTTGTAGTTAACCGGTGTTTGAAAGTCTTATAGGTGAACTTCCGGTAGTGCTCTATATCTCCGTACAAACTTTCAGGGTATTACCGCTAATAGTTTCAGAGATATAGGATGCCAGTGAAATATTTCGCACATCCGTCATCTTGTGGTTATGTAAACAATTGAACGAGGTTAGATGTCGGTGCAGTACAATGAGTATAAACATATACTGTACCAAGTTATATTGCGTTTGGTTGGTTAAATCGCGAGAAACGTCTATTAAAAGTCGCAAATTCGCGTGGCCGCCATGTTGGTTTTGTAGTTACCAGTTTTTCAAAAGTCACATAGGTGAACTTCTAGTAGTTCCCTTTATCACCGTAATAAATTCCAGGGTGATATCGGGAATAGTTTCGGAGATATTGAATGCTGGTGAAATATTTCTCACAGAAGCCATGTTGGATTGGTGAGACGTAACAAAATTTGAAGGGCTTGATCAGGGTCGCCCGGAATAGTGCAATGAACTTACCGAGTTTCATTGAAATTGCTCCAGCCGTTTAGAAGTTCTTAGTGGGGGGACACCCACCCACACTTCACACACACACACACACACACGCACACACATACGGATAAAAGGTGATCTCATAAGCCTATTTTTTCAAAATTGACAATAGGCTAAAAAGGAACTTTACGGCAATTTATAAATAAATTAGTTAAATTTGAAACCTTTAGATTGTTTTTTCATAAATTGTTTTCTGCCTTGTCATATCTGAAAAGATCAACAAGGTTCGGAATATCGTCGCTAGATGGTATGAGCTGAAATGGTTCGTATATGAAAATCTACAGCCTGCTTCCAGTCTCCGACCGGGTCAGGAATGGAATGAATGAAGCCCCCATCTAGCGGCGAAGATATGAACTGTGCCGGCTGCCGAAGTCTGACGCACTTCTCTGGGGCAATGATTAAATGAATGACAGATGAAATGAAATGATAGTGGAGAGTGGTGCTGGAATGAAATTGTGACAGGAAAAACCGGAGTACCCGGAGAAAAACCTGTCTGCCTCCGTTTTGTCCAGCACAGATCACACATGGAGTGACCAGGATTTGAACCACGGACCCAGCGGTGAGAGGCCGGCGTGCTGCGGCCTAAGCCACGGAGGCTTCCGGTTCGTATACACTGTAACTAAGTTTTACTGACTTCTCTACTTAGTATAAAATAAAGTGCCCGATTCTTGGATGCCACGGGTAATCTAGAGAATCATTGGATAGATTTTGATGCGGGTTTCACCATTCTGTAAAGGGTATCTCAAGGAAGGTTTCTATAGAAAATAATGTATTTATGATGAAAGGAAGCCGAGCAGTAACGATTCCAGTGAAAAAGTCGAAAAAGAAACCTGGCGTCCGTTCGCTTTTTAAGCTCACGATGGGCAAACCGTTAAAAATATCAATATACTATGAATGTAAGAATTGTTCAGCAAGTAAAGTTCTACAAACAAGGCCCCGAGAGCATATACGAGGGCAGATCGAAAAATAAGTTGCACTTCCCAGTTATGGCCATTTATTACACCACCTATACAACAGCTACACGCCTATAACAACATACAATAGCTTGCCACGGTGGGTGAGTGGATAGTGTGTCGGTCTACTAACCCCAAGATTACAGGTTCGCTCCTGGCTCTGGTAAGTGATTATTGAAAGGCGGTAAATATACGACACGCATGTCATACCATGTTGGCATGTCAAAGAACCCATTTGAATTCAGTAGTCCGTGTTCATAATGGCAAAATTAATCTCGGGAGTTTCGCCAACACTAAGTTCCTCATTTCTCTACCAGAAAGCGCTATAGTGTTCATTGAGTTAAGATATCTTACCTCCTTGACTTTCATAGTGATTCAAGGAACAACGAAATTCGACATGCAAGCTACCCTCTGGGTGTCAAATTACAAAGCATGCACCCGGCCCCCGAGGCCATACGATATTATTATTATTATTATTATTGTTATTATTATTATTAACGACATACAACGTAACGTCACTTTTCCACATAGTTTCCAAGAGACACCAAACATTTCTGCGAATGCAGAACCAACTTGTAGCCACACTCCCACATGTAGTGATGTGGTGGATGAGGGTGTCAGTCCTGTTGCACACAGGACAGGCATCATAAGCTACTTGTTCGTGCCGCTTCATTTTTTCACCAGTGGGGATGATTTCATAAATGCAGGCGTATACAGACAGTCGCCATTCTAAGGGAGCCATTTGTTGCGCACATTGTCCCAGATATGCTTCCAGTCCTTGTTGGGGTATTTTAAATGCACCAGGGGTGTGAAATTACGAAGTTGCAATAAAAAACCATAAATGTGTTTAGTTTCATGAAAGGAACCTTCCTATGCAGGTCATACATGACTGTGGTATAAAAGTCGAGTTTCCTGTTTAGGTCGTGGTACCGTTCATAGGAGAAAGTTTTGGCTGTAGATCTAATGGTAGGCTTGAACTTCTTTATCCACCAGTCTAGAATATTATGGTATCGATATTTTGTTGTAGTACATTGTTGATAAACGGTGGCAAAGCGTTGGTCATTATCGTGGGTTTGAAAAGCATTCTTGTTCATTTTCCATGAACCCCGACCAATGAAGCATCTGTCTCCCCGTTGCACTTTAAGAGTAAATATGACACTGTGGTGGTCCCTGCAGGCTACGGGAACTACTTTACAGCTATCAAGAAGATGTGCTTGAGGCTGGGAGATACAAGCGAGATCTATTCTAGATCTGGAATCCCCACGACAGAAGGTCAATTCCACGTACGATCCATGCAATCGTTGCCAGGCATCCACCAGCTGCATGCTATGGGTAAGTGTCTGCAGCCCTGGACAGAAGTTGAATGCGCCTGTTTGATCACGAGGATGCAGTGTGCAATTGAAATCACCGGCTAAAATCACCGGACCTGACGTCGCTACATGTGTGAAGATGTCATGGCTGAACAGTGCGTTCCGGTCATGCTTGTAGTTCGTCCCGGACTGGCCGTATACATTGATCAGTCCGATGTTATTATAGGAAGCTGACAAAATTCTACCTGAGGGGTCCATGATGACATCGGTAATTTCGAAACCCTTTCTATACACGATGGCGGTGCCCAGGACGTTGTCCCCCACATTCACAACATGGTCATAATTGTACCGGCAGCCAAAATTGTTTTCATTGACCTCCTGCAGAAACAATATATCAATATCATACTCTTTCAAGAACCTACACAGCAGGGCCGGTGTGGTGACATTCTTCACGCCATTGACATTGAGAGTAGCAAACGTCGTGAGAATACTGGCCATGCTCTGGGAAACGAGCACGAAATGTAGAAACAAAGGAGAGAAATACATGTTCTATATGCGATAGTGGCCCGTAAAACTGACGTTATTGATGAAAAACAAAGGAACAGCAGCAAATATTGTAGGTCAGCGTTTAGAATTGCACAGGGATTTGTCAGTACTCTTCAGTCTCGGAGGTAATCGTGGGTCTCGATGACTAAGCGTGGCGGGTTTCACATGAGTGCGTTGTAGCAGCTGATGGGGGTAAGGACGTAGTGTCCGGAGCCGTCAGGTGGCGGTGAGCAGTACTAGCTGTTCCACTCCCAGCAACCTCAATTTCCATATCGTCATCTGTGGCAAGGCTGTTTGCAGTGTCAGTTAGAATGGGCAGGGGGGCCGTCGGGGGCGGATCCGGAACGTGTGGTGAGGGGTTATCCTGCAGCAGATCAGAGCTTGTAGGCGCAATTACTTCAGCTGTTGTGTACATGCCGGAAATCCCGTCATGGGTTCCTGGTGGTGGTGGGACTGTTAAATCGGTACCCTCACTGTCCGGTTCCCGACGTTTGTGTGTGCTTTCATCAAGTGTGGGGAAGTGCGAGTGATCAACAGCGTGCTTAGGTGCTGGGGGTGATTGCGGGACAACGTGTTCCGGGGCCCATGCTGGGGTTGGGTGACTCGAGGTTGATGGGTCGCCACTAACCGGCAGGGTGGTATTTTCTGGTTCTACAGTGTCAGATCCTACCGTACGCTGGTCGAAAGCGCGTGCTCGTCGCAGGGGACACTGGGGTCGTAAATGGTTTGTCGAATTACATGCAAGGCAAGTTCGCATTTGACCATCATAAACAATCTGTGCACGATAGTCTTCAATGGAAATGAACGAGGGGATGGCTTCCTTCAAGTCCATGCGCACTGCGCGTATGCCATTCTGCACCCGAAATGGGTACTGCGCAGACCATTCTTCATTTCGATGCTCATTCACTTTACCATATTTGCTAAGAGTACTTATTATTGAACTGATGGGGACCTCTGGGGGAACATTGAGAATACGAACTGTTTTGATGACATTGTCGGCAGCAGTAATTTCCACAGTCCCTATTCGACCATCTGACGAAATATTTTTCTGTTGGCCCGCATGTATACTTAACAACCTCTCAAACAGTACTTGGGAAATTACCTTTAAATAACCGACAGTAGTGGCTACGCGGGCTAAAGCGCTGCGTTAGGTCAAGGGGCCAAGCTCTCTGCTGACTCGGTAGACGCGTGGGTTCGAGCCCCACCGTCGGCTGTCCCTGAAATGGTTTTCCGCGGTTTCCCATTTTCAACACCAGGCAAATGCTGGGACAGTACCTTCTGACAGGCCACGGCCGCTTCCTTCCACATCCTTACCCAGTTTCATTCATCTTCATCCATTCCATCTCTCATCCCGACGCGCAGGTCGCCCACGGGCGTCAACTAGAAAGACCTGCACTCGGCCTCTCAGGAGGCTACACGACAAAAAAAAAACATTTAAATATACGGCGTTGTCCAAATTGCCTAGTTGAATCATCTCGATCTGGTCAGCAGTGATTTTCAAACACGTCGAGATCCAATTGTGCACCTTCCATGCGCTGGGCCTGTTGTCGCGTTTAAAAAGACATTTTAAAGTGAGCTTGCGCACAAATTTTGTAACCATGGTGATTGTCGTTTACTAGTACAAGACGAGAGTTATGCGAATATGAACCGCTCACAGAACTCGGTATTCAGCGGTTCGAGAGCAGATATACGCACAGAAATAGCCAAGCACAGTACCGGTAGCTCACTTGAGTCAGACGCGACCTCGCTCGACGAAGGCTGTCGAGCAACTATTTCCTCGGAAGTAAAATAATAGACGGTTGGAGAATCTACTGACTGGCTTTCTGAGGAGGTGGGCATAGAATGTTATTCTACGTTTCCGGATTACACTTGAGATATTTTCAGTGTGGAAGTATATTTCTGAATTACTCTCGAGCTTGTAACCTCCATCTTTGAACTTCGGATCATACGATCTTTCTTTCCTTAACTTCAAGTCTTTCGATCGGGCCAGCTGCGCGGTTTGTTAGGCATTCCACTGCATACAATGCTTCCGGTCTAATCACAGTTTAATACTGTCTTAAAACGTTGCATTCCTAGAGATGGACTTTTTTATTGTACAGTTGGTGTGTGAGGCGGAAGGCTGATTCGAATTTATTGACTCGTGTTGAGATGGCGAACTTTTCAGAATTATTTGGTTGGATCCACTCACCAAGATATTTAAACTTTTGAACGTTTAAGATCTGGCCGTGGGTGGTTTGAAAATGAGCTGGAGCTCCTTTTATATTATTATTATTATTATTATTATTATTATTATTATTATTATTGTTACGTGCCACCCACTAGTGGCACTTTTGTTAACTGGATTACGGTGGGGGTACAAAGCACAACACCAATTACTGCTTAAAGAAATAATTAACTTTATTGTGGCCAGAAAATTACACTAATCAGCAAATACAAGCAATTAGGAGCCTTCTCCAGTTTCCTCAAGTCTCTTCCTTATGCGCTCTTGGCCCCTTTCACTTGCAACAGACCACATAAGTTAATCCGTCCTAATGAGTCCGGTGGCCTTGGCAGAAGCTACCTGCCCCTCTTCCTCAGGTACAACAAATACAGTTACTTACGAGCACTTGATGTACGCTGTTCACAAGCTGGGAGAAACAATGTCACAGGATTTCGTAACTCGCACAGCACTTCGTCACCACACTTCTGTCGCACAAGATAATCGCTCGCACTAGCTCGTAAAACACAACAACAACAACTGCTTCACGGGTCACTCTTATATAGCAGGCCGGTGACTCAATAAGTGGTTCTAGATCCATCCAGGGTCCACGGCTTCTCGAGGTTTCCATCGCTGGTCCAGTCACGAATCTTCTGGACTATCCCTTTGTCTGTAGTAGCCCTGTTGCATAAGGCGCGCGCAATACAGGAGGCAGGCCACAGCCCAGCCCTGGGGCAGTTGTGACTCATGCGGCGAGTGATGACACAAACTCACAGCCGTAACACCACCCCCTTCCTAGAAAGGCTGATCGTCCCGATCAATCATTGGTCCGTCTGTGTCCCTCCGTAGGCTGCCAGGCGATCCCGATGCACGATCTTCATCTTCGCCCTCGGGCTCCGCTGGATCCTGTAGACGACATCGTTGATCCGTTTCACGACTCGGTACGGGCCCTCCCAGGACTTCTGCAGTTTGGGTGACAGGCCTTTCTTCCGTAATGGGTTGAAGAGCCAGACCAGGTCGTCCTCGTGGAATCCTCCGGCATCCGTCTGCTGGTCGTATCGGGTCTTCATTCGGTCGGTCTCGATCCGCAGTTTCCTCCTCGCGAACGCGTGCACGTCCTCCAGTTGGTCGACCAGTTCTTGACAATACTGGCTTACCGGGATCGGATCATTCCCAGGTCGGCCGAAGGCAAGATCGACGGGTAGACGGAGCTCCCTCCCAAACATGGCCCGGGCTGGTGTGCACCCGGTGGCTTCATGCACGGCGGCGCGGTAGGCCAGGAGAAATAGTGGAAGATGCTTGTCCCAATCCCTCTGGTGCTGGCTGACAACTATTCGGAGATGGTTCTCGATGGTGCGAATGAATCGCTCTACCATCCCGTCGGACTGAGGGTGTAGCGGCGTTGTCCTTGTCTTCCGGATTCCCAGCAGCTGGCATAGGTTCTGGAACACCTGCGACTTGAAGTTCCTCCCTTGGTCGGAGTGCAGCTCCAGGGGTACTCCGTACCGGCTGACGAATTCCTTCACCAGGGTCTCTGCGATCGTCGCGGCTTCTTGGTTAGGGAGCGCATACGCCTCCGGCCATTTGGTAAAGTAGTCGCTGACGACTAATATGTAGCGGTTCCCTGCCTCGCTTAACGGGAATGGCCCAGCAACATCGATGGCCACTCTCTCCATGGGGCCGCCCACGTTGTAGGTCTTCAGTGGACCCCGTCGTCTTCGTCCTGGGCCCTTGCTGGCTGCGCAATCGTGGCACCTCGCGCAGTGGTTCTCCACGTCTGTTCGGCATCCGATCCAGTAGAACCGCTCTCTCAGCTTCTCCAGGGTCTTCTTTATCCCTAGGTGTCCACCAGATGATCCTCCATGGACTTCCTTCAGGACTTCCTCCGTCATAGCCTTTGGAACGACGACTTGTTCCCGAGATGTCTTCCCGTCGGTGCTTTCCCAGGCGCGGCAGATGAGGCCATCCCTTACAATCAGCGAGTCCCACTGCGCCCAGTAGGACTTAAACTTTGGGCTGCAGTCACTCACAATGTTCCACCCGGGTCTGGGGACACAGGCCCGCTTCCATTCGGCTATCAGTCCCAGGTCATCATCTTCTGCTTGTGCCCGCGTGAAAGATTCTCGGCTCCAGTTCCCTTGAAGTTCCACAGTAGTCCTCCGGCACTGTATCCCGGTGTTCTCCTCCCTCCTAATACAGAAGGTGCAGTCTTCGGGACACGGTCTTCGTGACAGGGCGTCGGCGTTAGAATGCAGTGGGCCTTTCCTGTGCTGAATCTCGAAGTTGTACTGTTGAAGCCTCTCTAACCACCGCGCGAGTTGACCATCGGGCTGCTTGAAGTTCAGGAGCCACCGCAGGGATGCATGGTCGGTCCTGATGAGAAATTCTTGCCCGTACAGGTACTTGTGGAAGTGTTCAATGGTCTTCACGATGGCGAGCAGCTCCTTCCTGGTGACGCAGTAGTTCCTTTCAGGCTTTGACAAGGCTTTGCTGAAGTAGGCCACTACTCTCTCCTCGCCGTCCACTACTTGCGACAGGATTCCCCCTATGCCAAAGTCGCTGGCATCGGTATCGACGATGAACCTTGTTCCAGGTCTGGGGTAGGCCAGAATAGGCGCGGTGCACAGAGCCTGCTTGAGTTGCTCGAAGGCACTGTGGCATTCTGCTGTCCACGTGAAGAGTTGGTCCTTCTCAGTCAGTCGATGTAAAGGTTTGGCGATGTCGGCGAATCCTCTCACGAAGCGACGGTAATACGTGCAGAGTCCCAGGAAGCTTCGTAGTTGGGACTTGTCCCTCGGGACTGGCCACTCCCTCACAGCTGCGGTCTTCTCTGGGTCGGTGCGCACCCCTTCCTCGGAGATGATATGCCCAAGGTACTGGACCCGCTTCTGGAAGAGCTGACACTTCTTGGGGCTCAACTTCAGCTGGGCAGCCCGTAGCTTCAACAAGATCTCCTTCAGGTTGCTGTAGTGCTCCTCGAAGCTACTCCCCAGAACGATGACGTCGTCTAGGTAGACCAGGCAGGTCTTCCAGTGTAGTCCCCTCAGAATGGACTTCATTAGCCTTTCGAAGGTCGCAGGGGCGTTGCACAGACCGAATGGCATGACGGTGAACTGCCAGAGCCCGCTGCCCACAGAGAACGCAGTTTTCTCGCGGTCCTTAGGGTGGACCTCCACCTGCCAGTAGCCACTCTTCAAATCCAAGGTGGAGAACCATCTCGACCCTGATATGGTGTCCAGGGTGTCGTCGATCCGGGGTAGAGGGTAGCTGTCCTTCTTCGTGACGTCATTCACCCGCCTGTAATCCACGCAGAACCTGGTGGAACCGTCCTTCTTCTTCACTAGCACGACCGGAGAACTCCAAGGACTATGTGATGGCTCGATCACCCCTTGCTCCTTCATCTCTTCTACCATCCGGTCGACTTCGGCTTGCTTGGCGAGCGGGACACGTCGGAATGGGACCCTAATCGGTGCGCTGTCCCCAACGTCGATTCTGTGCTGGACCAGGCTTGTCCTGCCGAAGTCTTTGCTCCCCACGGAGAAGACGTCCTGGAATTCGCGTAGCAGGTCCTGAAGTTTGCGTGATTGTTCCTCGTCTAAATGGTCCTGGGATCCTTGGTACAGCTTCTGTAGTTCTTCTGGCAGTGTGCGTCTTCTTCGGTTGTCCGTCTGCAGGTGTCCGTCTATCGTATCTGTGATGCGGGCAATCCAGGTAATGGGCTCGCAGACTCCTAGGTTGGTGTCCCGGTGACCCGTAATGTCGTAGTCGTTCAGGTTGGACAGGCGTACGTACGGCCGAGACGTCGTGTTGATGAGAGTCTTGGCAACTAGCAATCCTTTTGTCTGGATGTCCTCATATTTTGGCTCAATGACAGCCGCCACTCCCTCAGCAGTTCCGTCGACAATTACGGCGGCGCTGACCTCCGTCCTGGCAGGAACGATGACGTCCTCTCTCAGCCTTACTCGTCGTGCGGTGACGGCCTCGTGTGCTGGTTGCAAAGCAAGTTCCTCACCTCCGAAGTGCAGAGTGTTGGTACTCAGGTCCAAGATGATGTTGTTCTGGTCCAGGAAGTCCAGTCCGATGATCACTTCGTTTGATACGTCAGCCACAAGCACTGGATGCTTTATCACCCGTCGACCAATGACGAACTCCAGTGATGCTTCGCCATGTACCGGTGCGGTCTCTCCGGTCGCGGTTATTAGCTGGAGGTTCCTTTGTGTGGGTTGCACTCTCCACTTCGGGATCACAGTGGGATTGACGATGGTCCTAGATGCTCCCGTGTCGATCAGCATGGGCCAGCTCACTCCGTTGATGACTCCGTCGACCATCAGGCTGCTATTGTCCCTCCGTAACTTCGTCACACGCACTTGGACTGCCGGGGCTTGACGACTGTCACAAGCCAACCTTTGCCCCCCAAGGCTGGCTAATACTCGTTTCCCTGGGCCGCGCGGTTTTCAGACGACTGATTTCCCGTCGGATACCCTCGGCGGCGGCGATCACCGCAGTCCTTGCTCAGGTGGCCTTTCTTACCGCAGGCCCAGCAGGTCGGTAGTCCTCTTCCAGGCCGCCTCTCCGGTTGTCTTCCGGCTGTGTCGTTCCTGGTGGTGCCGCGACTATCGAAGAAACGGCTTAGCGCCTCCATCAATTCGTCGGCCAGGGGCTTGGTCTCGTTGGTTTTTGCTGGTTCATCGACGTCCACTTGACGCACCCGCGCGTGCATTCTGGATGCCTGTTTTGCCGTCTCGAAATCAAGTGCGTGGCTCAGCGCATCTGCCAGGGTCTTATTGCGCGCGAGTCGCAGCGCCTGTTGAGTGTCCGAGTCCCGTAGCCCGTCGGTGAAGGTCTGCGTCGCTATCTGCTCCAGAAAGTCGGCCGGCGCTGTTGGGTAGGCAAGCCTTACGAGGCGTGCGATGTCCATCTCGAACTCCTGCAGGGTTTCCGCGTTCTTCTGTACCCGGGTCCGGAGCTGCATCTGGTAGGCCTGCTGAAGATGGCTATCTCCATATCGGGACTCCATATGGGCGATCAGTGAAGCATAGTCCTGGGATCCAGTCGGGATGGCCTGAAGGACGTTAAGGGCGTCAACTCTCAGCGCTACAATGAGAGCTGTAGCCTTTTCTGTGTTGTTCCAGTTATTTATGGAACAGGCCGCCTCGAACTGACGTAAGTAGGTGCTCTACGGGACCTTTCCGTCGAAGGTTGGGGGCGTCACTCTGCTATGTCCCGTTCCTGATATTCCCGGTGTAACGGTGGGCGGGCGTTGGCGCAGCTCGGCAACTTCCTCTTGTAGGGCTTTGACTCTCTCATCCACCCCGGTCGGCGGGCGACGGCGAAGCTCGGCGACTTCCTCTTGTAGGGCTTTGAATCTATCTTCCATCCCTGTCGGCGGGAGTCGGCGCAGCTCAGCAAATTCATTTTGTAGAGCGTTGAATCTCTCTTCCACCCCCATCAGCGGTCGTTGGCACAGCTCGGCAACATCCACTTGCAAGGCGTTGAATTTCTCCTCCACCCCCATCAGCGGGCGTTGGCGCAGCTCGGCAACTTCCACTTGCAAGGTGTTGAACTTCTCCTCCACTGCCGCGACTTCCTCACGTAGGCCCTGTTCTAATTTCCTTTGGCTCTCCTCTAATTTCGTCAGCAGACACTCTTCCAGATTTTTCTGGCCATCCAGAAATTTGGCGGTTAGGTCCTCTGCTAACTTATTCTGGCTGTCTTCCATCTGCTTCAGGTCCTCCGCTAACTTATTTTGGCCTTCTTCTAATTTGGAAGTTAGGTCCTCGGCCAACTTCTTCTGGCCGTCCTCCATCTTCTTCTGGCCGTCTTCTAATTTGGCAGTTAGGTCCTTGGTTAAATTCTTCTGACCGTCTTCCATCTTGGTTTCCATGCCACTTAACTTTTCTAGCAATGCTGCGAATTTCTCCTCCATTTTAGTTGTTTGTCTTGTAAAGGGCATGCACTCACAGGAAAATTAGAGAAAATGACCTGCTCGGGTTTTGAAACCAGGACCGTCAGGTGTTGTGCTTGAGTTCGTAATCCGGCTTCTGACACCAGTTGTTACGTGCCACCCCCTAGTGGCACTTTTGTTAACTGGATTACGGTGGGGGTACGAAGCACAATACCAATTACTGCTTAAAGAAATAATTAACTTTATTGTGGCCAGAAAATTACACTAATCAGCAAATACAAGCAATTAGGAGCCTTCTCCAGTTTCCTCAAGTCTCTTCCTTATGCGCTCTTGGCCCCTTTCACTTGCAACAGACCACATAAGTTAATCCGTCCTAATGAGTCCGGTGGCCTTGGCAGAAGCTACCTGCCCCTCTTCCTCAGGTACAACAAATACAGTTACTTACGAGCACTTGATGTACGCTGTTCACAAGCTGGGAGAAACAATGTCACAGGATTTCGTAACTCGCACAGCACTTCGTCACCACACTTCTGTCGCACAAGATAATCGCTCGCACTAGCTCGTAAAACACAACAACAACAACTGCTTCACGGGTCACTCTTATATAGCAGGCCGGTGACTCAATAAATGGTTCTAGATCCATCCAGGGTCCACGGCTTCTCGAGGTTTCCATCGCTGGTCCAGTCACGAATCTTCTGGACTATCCCTTTGCCTGTAGTAGCCCTGTTGCATAAGGCGCGCGCAATACAGGAGGCAGGCCACAGCCCAGCCCTGGGGCAGTTGTGACTCATGCGGCGAGTGATGACACAAACTCACAGCCGTAACATTATTATTATTATTATTATTATTATTATTATTATTATTATTATTATTATTATTACTAGCTCACCCGTGGGAGGAATCTCACATGTTCATAAACCACATTTTCCCCAATACGGGTACGTTTATAATGAGACACTTAAGGAGAAATGTTATGTTTTATTTCAACCAAACGATTATAGAACACTATTTACATTTCAGGATAAAGGAAAGACATCAGAATGTTAATATGACATGAAACAGGCGTCACAGCGGCCCGTGGACAGTAATTATCGAGCGTATTTTCCTACATCAACGGTGTTTGCTAATCGCACACTTCGTACATTTTATAAAGTAATTTTTTAAAGAAATTATAGATATTTATGAAATTATAGTGCAATAAGTCACTGCTAATATCTATTCTCTTTCATTCGAATGCTCACTTGTCACGATCGGTCGCTTGTGAGCTGCACATCAATTTATGGAGCGTATTTTCCTACATCAACGGTGTTTGCAAATCACACACTTCGTACAATTTCTTTAAAGTCATTCTTTAAAGAAATTAAAGATATTTATGAAATTAAAGTGTAATTCGTCACTGCTAATGTCTATTATCATCAATTTTAATGCTAATTTGTCACGATCGGTCACTTGTGAGAGCCGCAGGAGGGATCTATACTACTGAAATAATATATACTAGCATTACCCGTCGCGGCTTCGCCCGCAAATATTCTAGTTGTAAAGAGTACACTTAGCAAAATCTCAATCATGAATGCTATGACTGATTTATCCTTGGTATGCATAATCGGACTTGATCAATATTCAGCTACTGGTGCAGTGGTTAGGGGTTTGTCATTCCTTCATAGGTATATCAGAGCAAAGTTACTTTTCTGGGAATATCACAGACACTGTTAATCTAAGGGCTTTTAAATGTGGTTTTCGGAGACCCTTTATAGTCGGGTGAAAAAGACCTTCCGTACCACACTCACTCGTGAAAATTGCGTGAAAAAATTCTAGAGTGCTCCTTGACCCCCTTAAGCGCATTATACTGTATGTATCGATGAATTTTACAGCTTAATTTGGTTCAGTGATAACCTTATAACCGTCTGGAATCTTTCACAGTAATGTAATAATTGCAATTACATTGCGTCTTACAGAAATAGATGGACCTGTGAGATTCTGTTACCATGGTTACCGTGTTGCATTCTTTCATTATTTCATTGTAAATATACATGTTCTAAGGTATTTATTTAATTGTGAGGCATTTAAAGAGTAAGTGAGTGCGTTTCGCATACGCATTGGGTTATGCTGAACCTGTAGGTATCCCATATGTGTAGGTTGGTGTTAATGGGACCTTATTTTCGGTACAAAACTGGAATGGGACCTTAGCAGAATAATATAGGGAGGGATTATTATTATTATTATTATTACCGCTGTCTTTGGGGGTAAATCTGAGTCTTGTTCCCCTGCAAAACAGTCGCTTTCAGTGACATCAGCCAAAAGCGAAACCTTTCAAAGATTATTATATATTTTGTATCGTCATGCCCGTGTAAGAACCAATCAACCAATATCTTAGAGCATATAACTTTGTGTAATTATTTTAGATAAGATTCAAAGTTTATATAGCCTACAATTACTGGCAATACAAAAAGTTGTAAAATACAACACAAATAAAATTTTATACTTAATGAATTTTCTATTATGACCTAAGGAGTATGAATGGCAAATACATAAATATTTGTCAATTTACTACGCAGAAAGGTAACTTAACCAGTTTTTTTTACAAGTTGATAATTTATTTCTCATAAGTACCGTACTGTGGAGTTCACAGTTTTGCCTGACGAGGCAGCACTCAGACCACTCAGCCAAAAATGCTAACCACTACACCACGAGTTAGTCCAATTTCAATCTAAATATTGTTTATAACTTAGCCAATAATTTAAGATTAGGGTACAACCAAATTTACAATTATTTTATGCTCATAGCCTCCGTGGCTCAGGCGGCATCACGCCGGCCTCTCACCGCTGGGTCCGTGGTTCAAATCCCGGTCACTCCATGTGAGATCTGTGCTGGACAAAACGGAGACAGACAGGTTTTTCTCCGGGTACTCTGGTTTTCCCTGTCAAAATTTCATTCCAGCAACACTCTCCACTATCATTTCATTTCATCTGTCATTCATTTAATCATTGCCCCAGAGGAGTGCGTCAGGCCTCGGCAGCCGGCACAGTTCATATCCTCGCCGCTAGATGGGGGCTTCAATAATTCCATTCCTGACCCGGTCGGAGACTGGAAACAGGCTGTGGATTTTCTTTTTATGCTCATACTACAGCAACACTTACTTAATTTTTATTGGTTCTTCCTTTTTTTGGGGGGGGGGGGGGAGGGGAGGGAGGGGGAGCGGAGACCCCTCAGTACCCCCCCCCCCTCCCCTTGGTACGCCCCTGTTTGGATGTAATGTTTGGGTGGTCTGAAAATTGATGATTGTTAACTAGTTCGCTGAATTTAGATCTGTACAGTGCCATATCACTTGAGGTGTCTATTTCCTGAAGATCTTTTTCAACCTCTAAGTTAGCGGTCAGATGCTTTTAGTTTTCTTTGAGAGAGTAATATTTAGAATTATTTCAGTCAGCCTGTGATCACACATTCTGAGAATATGCCCATAAAATTTCAAACATTTTGTCCGAGATTTTCTCCGAATGCTGATAAAGCTCAAGGAATTTCCTTTTCAACTAAATTCCCTCTCTAGAAACTGGACCAAAAATATTCCTCGAGATTTTTTGTTTTTTGTTTCTTGTATATCTTCAATTAGTGATTATTATTATTTTTTTATTTTTTTATTTGCGAATTGACCACTTCGGATCACGCTACAATTTCATTTTTTCTTTGCCTGAAGTTTCCTCTTCCTCCAGTACTCCTTCATATGGGCGCTATGCTGTTTCTTCTGCTCATCCGTCCAGGCTCTTCCCTTCTTTGTGGTTCTTGTGACGTGAAACCCTTCCAAATTTTGAATTATGTACCGAAATGTTTCCCTGTTTGACAACTGAACTTCCTCGATGTTGGAATTTTCGAGATCTTTTCGAACTTCCTTAATCCATGTCGTTGTTGTCTTCTTGTTCCACAGGTAGTCGAATAACTGTTTGGTTAGTCTAGTTTTGTCCATTCTGTACAAGTGTCCGAGAAACGATAACCTCCTCTTCTTCATGGTCTCTGAGATTCTCTCCACATTTTTATAGACTTCATTGTTGCTCCGAAGTTTCCAGCCGGTTTCAGTCTGGACTGGGCCCATGATTTTCCGTAGTATTCTTCTTTCTAGGATCTCTAGCTTCTCCAACTTGTAATTCATCGAGAGGCATTCGCTGGCATACAGGCATTCTGTTTTTACTACCGTGTTGTAATGTTTTAGTTTGGCATTCCATGAGATGCATTTCTTGTTGTAGATGTTTTTAGTTAGCCCATAAGCTCTTTCCATTTTTGGGATACGATCTTCTACAGCAGCTTTCTCTAGGCCGTTCTCTTGTATGGTTTCACCGAGGTATTTGAACTCCCCCCCCCCCCTCTGAATCCGTCCAATCTCTGTTTCAAGGAATTGTGGTCCATGTTTGTCATTCATCGTGAACTTGGTCTTCTCTTTCGAGATCCTAAGTCCTGTCTTGCTAACGATCTCTTCTAAGAGGTTGATCTGTATGGCCGCTTCTTCTAGGTTTTCTGAAAGTATCGCAAAATCATCAGCGAAAGCCAAGCAATTGACTTTGATTCCTCCCATTTTTCGTCCTAGGCAGATCGGGGCTATCTCTTGATTTTCAAGTTCGGAATTCCAAATTCTCACAATCCTCTCGAGGACACAGTTGAATAGTAATGGTGATAATCCCTCACCCTGTCGCACACCTGTCTTGATTTCAAATGACTGAGACAATTCTCCTATGAACTTCACCTTAGAAGTTGTGGCTGTTAAGGTTTCTCTGATAATATTGGCCAGTTTGGTTTTGACTCCAAATTCTCTAATGATCTTATCTAGGGTCCCTCTGTCCACCGAGTCGAAGGCTTTTTTGAAGTCAATGAATGAAACCACTATACTTTTGCCGTTCAGCGCTCTGTGGCGAATTATTGATTTCAAATTTAGGATTTGTTTGGCACAGGAGCGGCCTTTCCGGAACCCACCTTGGTATTCTCCAAGTTGCTTATCTAGTATTCCTTCTATTCTATTCAGAAGTATCCTTGAGAGGAGTTTGTAAGTGACTGGGAGTAGCGACACGCCTCTGTAGTTGTTAACATCTTGTTTGTTCCCTTTCTTATGGAGTGGGTGGATCAGCGCTGTTTTCCATTCGTCTGGTAGCTTTACCGTCTCCCATATTTGTTGGAAGATATGGTGCAGGTCGTCTAGGATTTCCGGTTCTGCCCACTTCAACATTTCTGCTGATATGGAGTCTTCCCCGCTTGCCTTGTTGTTCTTGAGACTTTTCAGGGCTTCCTTTATTTCTTCTTTTGTTGGTGGCTGAGTTTATAGGATGAGTCAGAAATTCTAGTTTGTTGGTTGGAGGCGGGCAGTTGAGGAGTTTCTCAAAGTATCTGGCAAATATATTGCAGTTTTCTTGATTGTTCAGTCCAATTTTTCCTTCTTCGTTTTTGAAACTTATACTTGGAATTTTGTATCCTCTAAGCTTGTCCTTGAAGGTTTGGAAAAAATGTCTGGTGTTATTCTTAGTGAAGTCGTCCTGGAGGTTTTTGTAACTTTGCATTCTCAAACGATCGTTTGGTCCTGCGGAATACCCCTGATGTTTCTTTCCTTTGGGTTCTGAATTGTTCCAATTGTTCCGTATCTCTTGAACATTGCCATTTTCTCCATGTGTCGGATCTCTTTTCAAGTGCTTTCTCACATTCTTCATTCCACCAGATTGTACGTTTCCTCTTTGCCAGTCCGAATCTTTTCTTAGCGGCTTCATTGATCTTTGTACAAAGATGTTGCCAGGTCTTTGTTCTAGAAGAGCGGATTTCTTCTCTGAAGTTATTTATAATATCTCCATTGATGTTCATTCGATTGGTGTTGTATTTTGTCAACTTAGGTGGATCCTTCTTTTGTTTTGGTGGAAGAAAACGTATTTTAACTTTGGAGAGATAGTGATCAGAGTCAAATTTACCATTTCTAATCACTTTAACATTCATCACCTCCCTAGTATTTGTCCTTGATATTGCTACATGGTCTAATTGGAATTCTCCTAGGTAGGGATTTGGAGATAACCATGTCTTTAGTTTTCTTGGAAGTTTCTGAAAATGAGTCGACATGAGATTCAACTGGAAGATTTTGCAGAGTCCAAGGAGCCGTTCGCCATTCTTGTTTGTCCTCCTGTGTGCTGGATACTCTCCTACTATATCTCTGTATTTTCTTTCTGTCCCTATTTGTGCGTTGAAGTCTCCCAGAAGGATTTTTACATGGTTCACAGGTATCCGAGCGATTTCTGTTTCTAAGAGGTCCCAGAAGTCATCGACTTTCTGTGGGTTCTTCTTGTTGTCTTCGTTGATAGGAGCATGGCAATTTATGAGAGTATAATTCCTGTTTTTGCACTTGATTGACAATAGGGATAATCTCTCAGATTTAGATGAGAAGTCTGTGACACTATCCACTATGGTTTTGTTTATGTAGAAGGCAGTCCCAAGGAGAGGGGTGTTAGCCATTATCTTTATTGCTGGCTTTCCTTTGAATACTCTGTAGTGCTTTATATCCATGATGTGGTCATCTAGGAGTCTGGTCTCTTGTACAGCCAAAATCTGGATTTGTTGGTCGTCCAGGAGCATTTCCAATTCTTTCTGTTTTCCGACTCGCAGGAGTGAGTTGACGTTAATGGTCCCGATGAAGTATTTCCTCTTGAATTTCAATTTGGAAGGTGTTTCAAGACGCTCCGACTCATCTTGTATGCAGGTGGTGGGACTCCCCAGAATCCTAGGTCCCGATGCATTGCCTACTGCAATGGTGGATTTCTCTTTCAAGTTACCACCTGGGGTAGTGCTCTCATTTAACGACATTTCCATTCTGCATATGAAATTGTGTTGTGTAGGTGTAGGAAATAAAATTCCGAAATAAGATCGGATTGTTAGTCCGAAATGATTGTTTTTTCGTGGTTTACTCCATTAGGTTCTTCCGCTCTCTCTGCCGTTGGGAACTGAAATTCTTCATCCGCCTTTGAGACCGTTGACCATGTTTCACCCTTCTACTTTCTCAACCGGGCTTGGGACCGGCTATGGCGGAGTTTCATTATTATTATTATTATTATTTGTAATATTTGTGAATTTGTAATTTATTTGTAATTGGAATGTATAGCTGATGAGTGTTTGGTTGGTTGGTTGGTTGGTTGGTTCCTTAGTTTAATGGCTGCGACAACGCGGTCATGTAGCCCCGTGTACTCCGGGTGTGTGTAGAATCTGAAAACCGGTGCTAATTGTGATGGCTGTATTAGTGTGTGTTGTATGTTTTAATTCAAGTAAGGACTGCAGACGATAATTTCAAGTAGTTCTTAATTTTGCTACCAAATGCTATCATCCACGACACCTAGCTCGCGGACTTGGCTACTAGATGCCATCGCAGTCAGAACCTGGCGGCGAACGTTGGAACTAATATAGCGTTATCAATTCTAACCTACAAATGTTGTCTTCACACAATTGTAGTTAGTGAAACGTTGTTTTTCATGCCATAAATCTATGAAATGGGACCGCTGTGCCGGCTTTATTTCCCCTCCGAAGGAAGGCATACTGAGGAATTATTAACTCTCTTAAAAAATCTGACGACTTCGGCCGGGTTTGAACCCATGACCTTGGGCATAGAAGCTCAGCATGCTACCAACTACGCCACCGAAGCAGCGCTAATGAATGTCTATCTCAAATATACCTTGACTACGGTATGTCATTAACGACTGCCTGTTTGTCTGGAACAGTGGTTCTGAACCCGTAGAAGTCTGCGGACCAGTCGCGAGAAATTGAATCTTGTACGGGCCACCCCTGCTCCCCTCTCCCCCCCTCCCACAAATACACCTTATCAATTGTAACCCTTCCTCAATAACACTTATTTTAAAGATATTTCAATTCAAAACCTGATAGTCATCGCCGCGAATACATTTGGACGATTCTCGTTCAACGCACATCGTTATCGAAATCCCCATCTATTGGCCACTTTTTTATACGTCCTGGTGGTCCGTGGACCACCGGTTAAGGACCACTGGTCTAGAACGATACATGAGATTATGATTACGGTGGATCATATCAACTTGATAACCTATCATCCTGGCAGTTGAATGGATTGAACTACAGAATAATTGTACTTTAAATTATGCTATTTTTGTGGACTGAAGAGCTGCAATCTTTGCTATAGCCAACAGAAAAAATACCCATCCTCTCGCCACTGAAATAAGAGACAAAATTATTGCCCTCAACAAGTTGAACAATATTACTTTTCAATGGATTGAAGGACACACATGACTCTGTGGGAATGAGAGAGGTGACTATCTCGCCAGGATTGCTGCCAGCCATAGAACTGCAATAGATCTCTCGATATATAAAAATGAAAGTTTGTCTGTTTTTTTTTTCCTGAATTTCCACGGAAATTTGCGTAATTTGCGCGTTTCAGACTGTTTTATGATGGATGCGCGCAAAAATAAAATGTTTGTCTGTCTATCTGTTTGTTTGTCTGTCTGTGGACAGCTTTGAGTCCTTATAACTTGAGAACGGCTGGGTGGAACAACGTAAAATTTGATACAGATATCCATCAGAGGCACCACACTAATCATTGATGTAACTCTTCTCCGTACCTCTCATAAAAGGGGGCCTACCCCCTTAAAATACATGCTGAATTAGGCGTAGAAGGTCGAGACAAAGCTTATTTTCAACCTCTCAATGTAAGAAACAAAACTCAGGGGCCCCAAAGGGCCCCCGAAAACCACATTTCAAGGCCCTAAAACCAACAGTTTTTGAGATATTCCCAGAAAACTAATTTCTTGTAATAATCCATGAATAGTTATTAACATGAAATGAACATCTGCCTGAATCAATACTATACAGAAAAATTAATTATTGAACTTGTTTACAGTACATGTTTCGGGGATTAATTATATTTTATCCCCTTCATCAGCTGTTGAAAAAACAAGAAACAAAGCGTAGCACAGTAATAATATACGTGTTTAAAACCTAATATGGTGCACCATAAAATTTAGGGTATAAGAATAGAATAAAATGAAGAGAAACAGATGGTGACGGTGATCAGCTGCTCATGACAAATAGTAGTTCCTTGAAATGGTAGATATGTAACACCAAGACTTCACCAATCCGTGTAGCTCTATAACCAATCAAGAGCCTGAATGCTTATATCCAAATATAGCCTTTCAAAACAAAGCGGCTTTAAGAAACCCGACGTGATGGCAAGTGATCATAGGTTATTTTAAAGCATATGGTGTATGAGGTTAGGACAACGTTACATTTAGACATTTAGACTTTCCACTCCCTTAAATAATTCAATGTTAATTTTGCATTTAAAACTGTAAATATCCCGTGATATACCTGTAGGTGAAACACGGGTTGTAACTATATTAAATAAATTAAAATAAAAAAATAAAAGAGGTTAGCGACGAATTATCAGAGCTATTTTTATTGTCTCAATATAAAACTTATTTAAACCTTCTCAAGGAGCAATGGTGCCAGGAGTAGCTTTTAAACAACCCTGCTTTCATTGGGTCTTATCCAATGACATGTTATTCAGTACTTCCTAGAGCATCAAGAAGTTGGGTTGCAGCAAAGATGAGTGAACACTGAATGTGCAAGGATGTGTTGTGACGTTTTAGTGGCAATGATTTTAGTTTAAGCACAACATTTGAATGATAACGGCTCATATCTCTTTTCCAGCTGTATCGAGGGCATATTTTGGACCATCTGCTCCACTGCCCACAGAAATACTACACAATATGAGTATGGTGTTGGCCAGCACCCATCCTGCCTTTGACTATCCTCGACCCCATGTGCCGGCTATAGTATCCGTGGCGGGTATACACTTGAAGGAGCCACAGCCACTGGACAAGGTACTGTGCAACCTTGTAGTGTTACGTCGTACAGGGTTAGCACAAGTGATTTAAAGGGGTTCTCACACCACATTAATGAATTAAGCACCCGAAAAGAAACTTAATGTTACAAAACTTACAAGGGAACGGATTGCGGTGTAAAATTCTAATCTGATTGAAATTTAGTACACCATATTCCTACGAAGTTGTACACTGACGTAGTGAAAACCGCACGGGCCACTTTCAATATTCAACGCCGAAAACCTACCGGGCGACGGCATGGGCGAGTAGGTGGGAAGAGGTAAAGCTGACCTTGAATCCTAGCAACAGGCGATGCCTCGCGGCAACCAGGCAGCGACCTACTGTGCTGCTTTGCATTCCCCGCCTTCCACCTTCCGCTCGTCTCGTCACTCCCTTATGTGTTTGGTAGGGCTATGATGTTCCGGATGAACAGGTCCCAAATCCCTCCGTCATCAAGCCATGCAAGTGTGATACTTTTATTTAGTCTGTTTTCAATTTTACTGGCACAGACAACAATCAATGTTAAAAACTTTACTTTACAGTCAGAATATTCACAAATGTCAGAAAGTGACAACGACGATGTTCTATTAGAGCACCTTCCAAATTGTAATCTTTGGAATGTGGTAGTTTGCCTACAAAGCTGTTTTGCTTAAAGTGATCGCTATGAAAGCTGGGGGCCGCGAGGCATCGCGTGCTTCTAGTATTTAAGGTCAGCTCTTCCCACCTCCTCACTCATGCCGTCGCCCGGCAGGTTTTTGGCGTTGTAAATTGAAAGTGGCCCTTGCGGTTTTCACTACGTCATTGTACAGCTTTTTAGGAATAATGTGTACTAAATTGCAACCAGATCAGAATTATACACCGCAATCCGTTCCCTTGTTAAAAATGAGTATCACATCAACAAAAAACCGTCTTCCTTCCCCAAACTAATGCTGTGATACACTTTAGCAATAAGCCCTACACTAGTCTACTGTTTACAACAAGACAATCACACAACTTTGAGTAAATCATGTCTGCCCTCTAAATAGTTTCATTACCAACATCATCTTGGCCTCAGGTCATGGAGTAACTATTTGTTTCCGACATGGCTTCCTATCTTATACCATTTATCGAGGGGGGCTATCATCATCATCATTTTCTTCGGCTTATCCCAATTAATTGGGGTCGCCGGAGCCAACCTGGCTCATTTTGGTTTTGGCCGGGGATTTAAGGCCGGATGCCCTTCCTGACGCCACGTGATTTTTCAGGTGAAAATTTCGCCCAGCTGTCACCGGGATTCGATCCCCGGCCGTCCGGGTGAAAGACGAGTAGCTAAGCCACTGCGCCATCACGCTCCCCCGAGGGGGGGGGGCTATGTCTTTGTTTATTTATTCCTTTTTTTCTTTCTTTCTTTCTTTCTTTCTTTCTTTCTTTCTTTCTTTCTTTCTTGACAAACCTTGATAAAGGGACGGGTAGTTGTCTTGAAACGTCGGTTTTTATAGTGTCACTCGACTTATCCCCAAAGCTATATTATCATACTAATATATAAAATGAGATGGTGTGTGTCTGTCTGTCTGTCTGTCTGTCTGTGTGTTACTCAATAACGCAAGAACCACTGGTCCGATTTTTAATGAAATTTCGCATGGATGTAGCTGAGTTATCAGGTTTACATATAGGATACTTTTGATTTCGATATTTTGCACTATTAAAAAATGGCGACCATTTTAGTGACGTCACTACACCCTTTGGTTTCAAAATTTCATATTTCCATTTAAAATAAAAACAGAACGCTAAGAAATAGCAAACTTTTGATGGCACATTCGAGCTTTAAAATTTAATTTCCTATCCGAAAGGTCCTTATCACTTTTCGTGTATCTCCAACGGTTAGCGAAAAAAAACCACATGTCACTACACGCCTTGGTTTCAAAATTTCATATTTCCATTTGAAATAAAAAGAGAACGCTAAGAAATAGCAAACTTTCGATGGCATACACGAGCTTTAACATTTAATTTTCTATCCGAAAGGTCCTTCACTTTTCGTGTATCTCCAACGGTTAGCGAGTAAAACATAAATTCGTGCAATAAAACACGGTCAATACCGAGCCGTGTAGTATATCTCTCTATATATAAAAATGAAAGTCTTTTTCTGAATTTCTACGAAAATTTGAGTTATTTACGCGTTTCAGACTGTTTTATGATGGATGCGCGGGATTTTTTTCTGTCTGTTAGTTTGTCGGAGGACAACTTTGTTCCCTTATAACTCGAGAACGGCTGGGTGTATCAAAGTAAAATTTGGTACAGATATCCATCAAAAGCACGACACTAATCATTAATGTAACTCTTCTCCGTACCTCTCATAAAAGTGGGCATACCCCCTTAAAATACAGGCTGAATAGGCGTAGAAGGACGAGACAAAGCTCATTTTCAGCCCCTCAATGTGAGAGACAAAACTCGGGGGCCCTAAAGGGTCCCCGAAAACCACATTTTTAGGCCCTAAAACCAACCGATTTTGAGATATTCCCAGAAAACTAATTTAATTTAATAAACTAATGAACGAATGCAAGCCGGTAACCATGGCAACAGATTCTCAGAGGTCCAACTATTGCAATTCCATTAATTACATTAATTACATCAATTACATTAATTAATTACATTAGTGTGAAAGTTTGCAAACGGCTAGAAGGTTATCACGGAGCCAAATTAAGCTGTAAAATTCATAAATACGAATAATGCGCTTAAGGGGATCAAGGGGAACTCTAGGATTTTTTCACGCGATTTACACCTGTGGGTGTGGTACGGCAGGTCTATTATATTCCTATCCCTATATTATATTATTATTAGTAGTAGTATTATTTATGGCGTACAACGACGAGACAAATCCCCACGGTGCCAGAAAAAAAACTCGGGGGCCCTAAAGGGTCCTCGAATACTACATTATATGGCTCTAAAACCAGCAATTTCTGAAATATTCCCAGAAAACTAATTTAATTTAATTTAACAAACCAATGAAGGAATGCAGCCTCCGTGGTTTAGGCGGCTGCACGCCTGCCTTTTACCACTGGGTCCGTGGTTGAAATCCCGGTCACTCCATGTGAGATTTGTGCTGGACAAAACGGAGGCAGACAGGTTTTTCTCCGGGTACTCCGGTTTTCCCTGTCACAAATTTCATTCCAGCAACACTCTCCACTATCATTTCATTTCACCTGTCATTCATTTAAACATTGCCCCAGGGGAGTGCGACAGGCTTCAGCAGCCGGCAGAGTTCATATCCTCGCCACTAGATTGGGGCTTCATTCATTCCGTTCCCTGACCCGGTCAGTTGACTGGAAGCAGGCTGTGTATTTTCATTTTTCAATGAAGGAATGCAAATCGGTAACCATGACAACATTATCTCAAGGGGTGGCATCCAACTTTCCATCTATTTCTGTAAGAAGCAATGTCACTCCATTTATTAAATTTCTGTGAAAGTTTGCAAATGGCTATTAGGTTATCACGGAACCAACTTAGACTGTATAATTCATTAATGCAATAAAGGGGTCAAAGGGTAACCTAGATTTTTTTCACGTAATTTTTATGTGCGACATATAGTACAGAAGGTCTATTATATCTCAAAATAGCAACATTATTTTCAAAAATTCCTGAATTGAATCAGCATATTTAGTGGCTTTTAGGAATTTGGGCCAATTGAGGCTAAAGAACCTGAATTTTCATGCACCACAAGCCTTTATCTTTTATGAAAGGGGTCTTCCTGTGTATGGGGACCTAACACAACGTCTACAAGGCTTTCAATTCTATTTCACGTCAGGAAGTACACATTAGGTGAATATAGTTTGAGAGGACAGTTAAACCCATCATTTTTTTTGTCGACATATGGGTTCATCGTAAGGATGATTTTGTTTGATACTGTGTGGTAGATATACCCATATTTAGATATCTGGGTGATATGTTGTATGCAATAGAATTGTCTGTCTGTCTTTCTGTGTATCTTTATGTACGCCTATAACTCGTGTTCGGATGCTTGATGCATCGTAATATTAGGTATGGTATCCATGAGAGTCAATACACCAATCATTTATAAAATTCTTCACCGTACTTTTAACACAGTAGAAAGGTGGATATAGGGAAAAACTTCCCAAAATACATGCTAAAATAAGCGAAATATAAAAATTATCCTAGAAGGACGACCAAAGCATAAGTCGCGCTTCTCAATGTGAGACACAAAATTCGGGAGTCTATAAAGGATCTCCGAAAACCACATTTTAAGGCCCTTAAATTAACAGTGTGTGTGATATTCCCAGAAAACTAACTTCGTTCTGATAAACTTATGAAGGAATGACAAACCGCTAACCATTGCAACATTAGCTCAATTGATAATGTCTGGTGTTAACACCGAACACCGTTCGAAGAACGGGTACTCCTGCTAGTATATGTTATAGTGTTTGAAGCCATTCAATCGTATTCAAATTGTCTAAACCCCTAATTCCATCTAGTAGATTCGCCACTGCTGTATAGGTTACTCTGAAGATCGACAAACAAGCAGAGGTAAGATACAGAGGTCCGTCCACACCCCACACATTGACAGTAACAATGATCGCTCTCTAGTCTCTACCTTACTGAGTTCTTGGTTGGTTGGTTCCTCAGTTTAGGGGTTGCGACAATGTGGTCATGTAGCCCCGTGTACTTGGGTGTGTGTAGAATCTGTCTGATTACCCGGGTTAATTGTGATGGCTGTATAAAAAGTGTGTGTTATCTGTTTTAAATTCAACTAAGGACTGCAGACGATAATTCCAAGTAGTTCCTACTTTTCCTACCAAATGCTACCGTCCACGACACCTAGCTGTGAACTTGGATTCTACTAGATACCATCGCAACCAACGCCTGGTGTCGAACATTGGAAATTAAGAGCATTAATCACACCTAACCTAATTTACAAATTTTGCTTCACTCAAGTTTAGTTAGTGGAAGGTTCTTTTACATGCCATAAATCTATGACAAGGGCCCGTCGGCTTTACTTCACCTCTGAAGGAAAGTATACTGAGGTATTTTTAACGCTCTTAAAAATCCGAAGGCTTCGGCCGAGTTTGAACCCGCGATCTTGTGCATAGATGCTTAGCATGCTACCAACTACGCCACCGAAGCCGCCCAAATAATTTTAAAGCACACATTGTTACAGATCTGTTTTTTAATACTTTTTATGAAAATTTTTTATCAAGGAAGGGGAAAATCCAAGGTAAATATTAATCAACTAAGGTCGAAATTCAATTAGTTTTCATTAATTTTATAAGACACTTACTGAAGAGGGCAACTGGTATAATATATAGCGGCTTCGGTGGCGTAGTTGGTAGCATGCTGAACTGCTGTGTCCAAGATAGCGGGTTCAAACCCGGCCGAAGTCGTCGGATTTTTTAGAGCGTCAAAATCCTTCAGTATGCGTTCCATCGGAGGGAAAGAAAAGCCGGCGGTCCCTTGTCATAGATTTATGGCATGTAAAAGATCCTTTAATTAACTAAACTTGTGTGAAGCTAAATTTCTAGGTTAGATTTCGTTGAAATGCTCTATTATAATTCCAACGTTCACCACCAGGTTTCAGTGACATCTGATAGCGAAAGTAGGAATTACTTGAAATGGAACGGAACTTGTAGCTTGCCCCATGGGTGTCCACTTGAAGTAGGTACAGCCTCTGGCGAGCCGAACATGTCCTCGGACACCCCCGGCACTGAAAGCCATACGCTAAATAAATTAGTATAATAATTTATATTTTCCCTATTTTTAGCCTATTTTCATTTATGAACAAGAAGTTCCGTGACGAACTAAAGAGCCTTCATTTCTTAAAATTTAAGATTCAAGCCAATAATTAATCTATATGGATCTATCTAGAATAATGACGAAATTAAGTTGCTAATGTCGAAATTTCTAATTAGTTCGAAATACTGTATACCTGGCATAATGTAACCTAATAGAGCACTACAGTTGGCAGCCCTGGTGACTGAATATATTCTTAGTTCCATCTCTTAAGGTACCGTACAGAATACAACATTTGGTTGAAGTCCAATGAATAGCATGGACGTTACATGCAGTCAAACATTGGATCTAACAGCGCGCGTAAAATCATGTTGGCAACAATGTTATGCATGTAATGGTCAGAAATAAAGTGAAATAATATGATCTATTGTTGTGCCAATTTTGAAAGAAATCCATTAGTTAGTATACAAGTTACATGCATTTTAAAATTGGACCTATCAGCAGGCTTAGAATCATGTTGGCAGCACTGACGTATATTAGTTACTCCAAATTCATCTAGAATGCCAGGTACTATACGTGTGCAAAGTTTAGAGCTATTGGCTTGCATACTTTCTGATATATTGATATTAGGGTAACAAAAATAGAGACAGCACATATTAACAGTTGGCAGCCCTGGTTGCTCTTAAGAATACGCATAGTCATATCTGTTATGGTACACATAGCACATACGAAATTTGGTTGAAATCCAAATTATAGTATGGAAGTTACATGTACTTAAAGTTGGACCTCTCAGCAGGCTTAGAATCATGTTGGTAGCACTGAGGTATATATGTTACTCCAAATTAATATAGAATGTCAGGTACTATACGTTTGCATAATTTAAAGCAGTCGGGTTGCATACTTTCTGATATAATGGTATTTTGGACAAAACAATTTAAGAGCATTTATTAACAGTTGGCAGCCCTGGTGGATCTTAAGAATACGCTCAGTCATATCTGGTTATGTACATATACAATATACGAAATTTGGTTGAATTCCAATTGATAGTGTAGAAGTTATATGCATTTAAAAATTGGACCTATCAGCAGGCTTATAATCATTTTGGCAACACTGCCATGTATGGCCTCCTGGAAATTAAACTGCAATATTATTATCTATATGTGTGCCAATATTGTAATAGCTCCCATTCATACCATCCATGATATCCAACATGGAGCTCAAATTCCAATTGCGATTTTTTAGCAGTTGGTAGCACTGACATCATTTTCAAATATGGCCGTTAGATATTCAAGTATAGATCTTTACTCCTACCAAATTTTGTTTCGATTGCTCCAGCCGTTTAGGAGTTGATAGGGGGTGACACACACACAGCCAGCCAGCCAGCCAGACAGACAGACAGACAGAAGGACAGACAGACAGACAGACAGACAGACAAACACACATTTTCCCGATCTCATAAGACTACTTTTTCCTCATTTTTGCAAAATGTGAAAAGTAGGCTAAAAATAGGCTTATGAGATCACCTCTTGTCCGTGTGTCTGTCTGAGTGTGTGATGGTGTGTGTCCCCCCTAATAACTTCTAAACGGTTGGAGCGATTTCAATGAAACTCGGTATGTTCACAGCACTATTCCGGGCGACCCCGACCGTACCCTTCAAATTTTGTTACGTCTCACCTATCCAACATGGCTGCTGTGCGAAATATTTAATCAGTATTCAATATCTCCGAAACTATTACCGATAACACACTGGAATTTTGAACGATGATAAAGGGAACTATTACAAGTTCATCTATGTGACGTTTGAAAATGTGGTAATTACAAAACCAACATGGCGGTCAAGAGAATTTGCGACTTTTAAATAGACGTTTCTCGTGATTTAAGCAACCAAACGCAATAAAACTTGGGACAGTATATGTTTATACACATTGTAATGCACCAACATCAACCTTCGTTCAATTGTTTATATAACCTCAAGATAGCGGCTGTGCGAAATATTTCACCGGCATTCTATATCAATGAAACTATTAGCGGTATCACCTTGAAATTTTGTACGGAGATAAAAGGCATTACTGGAAGTTCATCTTGAAGACTTTCAAAAACCGGTTAACCACAAAACGACCATGGCGGCCATGCAAAGTTGAAAATTTTAAATAGACCTTTCTCGCGATTTAATGATCCAAACATAATGAAACTTGGTACAAGAAATGTTTTACACATTGTAATGCACTGGTATCTAATTTAGTTCAATTGTCTACATAAAATCAAGATGGCGGCTGAACGAATTTTAAAATTAAGTTTTTATTTCTTGTGTCGTATTCATGCGATCGAAGTGAGAGTTAGAATAATGAACCTACGCAATAAATTTCCTTTAATGGTACATGACTCTATGGCCTATACATATAACAATCCAACATGGTGATCCTCCGAAATATTTAGATGGATCTCAATATCTACGAATCGAAACAGCAATCTAACTGATTTTTTTAGTGTTCATAGGGGCTATGATCATAAGTTCACCTATGAGAATGTCAATAACCTGGTGATCGCAAATCCAACATGGCGACGACGCGAAGTATAAATGTCACATGGTCGTTTCTCGCAATTTAACCACCCGAGTGCAGTGACACTCCTTATTCAAATGTTAATCCACTGGCATCTATTTTTTTCAATCGTTTCCATAATCACAAGATGGCAGCTGTGCGAAGTTTTAAAATCTCGTTTTTACATCTTGTGTTCTAATCATGCGATTGAAGTTTGAATGCTACACGTACACAATAATCTTCATGTAACAGCACATAACCCTAGGACCTACATATATAAAAATCCAACATGGCGACCATCCGCAATATTTAGTCGGTTTTCAATATCTACCAATCTATTACAGCAATCAAACTGAATTTTTGTATGTTGATAGAGGCAATTAACATAGGCAGGATATATGAAAATAGGCTGTATAGCTCTTCACGGAACTACTTGTTTCGCTAACGTTTTACCCTCCAGGGTTGGCTTTTCCCACGGACTAAGCGAGGGATCCCACCTCTACCGCAACTGAGGGCAGTGTCCTCGAGCTTGAGACTCTGTGTCAGGGATACAACTGGGGTGTGTGACCAAAACTACGTCCAGGCGGCCTCACCTGCAAAGCGAACTGGGGGCCTGATGAAGGGATGGGAAGAGTGGGACGGTTAGGCAAGGAAATGGGAAGGAGACGGCCGTGGCCTTACAGTAGGAACCATCCCGGCATTTGCCCGAAGACGAAGTGGGAAACCACGGACAACCACTTCGAGGATGGCTGAGGTGGGAATCTAACCCCCTCTACTGAGGCTGAGCAGACCCCGTTCCGGTCCTCATACCACTTTTCAAATTTCGTTGCAGAGCCGGGAATCGAACCCAGGATCTCCGGGGCGGCAGCTAACCATGCTGACCGCTACGCTACGGAGGCGACCTATTATATTTTCAAAACTATTTATTGACTAATGAGTATACATTTTTAGTGCTTAGTTTTAATAAAAAATATTTAAAGGGTAGGCTACTCACAGTTGTGGTCCACAAAACATCACGATCTTGCAATTTTCGGCAATTTGCAAAGTCCAGTCAATGTTTGTGTTCGAATCATGAACTTTCATCTTTTTCGATGCCAGTGTGGATGTTAAATAGTTCGCTATTTTCTTCATCCTTCAAAAGTAACCACACGCACTCAAAATAGCAACCTACCCCGCCTCCAAACACTAGCCTAAGTCCTTATAAGAACGGAAAGCCGAGTTGCTCACCAAAATAAACTGATTCGATAGATCGATTTAAATCGAGGATTACTCGCAATCTGGTTGGCAGGTTGGTTGGTTCTTAAGTTTAGAGGCTGCGGTCATGTAGCCCCGTGTACTTTGGGTGTGTGTAGAATCTGTCTGATAACCGGTGTTAATTGTGATGACTGTATTAGTGAGTGTTATCTGTTTTTTTTTTTTTAATTCAAGTAAGGACTGCAGAATTTTGAATTTTTCAAATAGTTCCTACGTTTGCCGCCAAACGCCATCGTCAACGACTACTAGTTCAGAACTTAGCTACCGCAGTCGGCTCTTGGCAATGGACGAAGGAAGCTAAGAGCGTTGTTTAGATTCTTAACCTATACAATTTAGCTTCACACAGGTGTAATTAGTGGAAGTTTCTTTAACATGCCATAAATCTATGAAATGGGACCACCGGTTATACTTCCCCTCCGAATGATGGTATACTGAGGGATTTTTAACGCTCTTAAAAATACGACGACTTCGGCCGGATTTGAACCCGCGATCTTGGGCATAGAAGCTCAGCATGCTACCGACTACGCCACCGAAGCCGCCTTACTCGCAATTTCCTCCAGCTGTTGTGAACAATGCGTTGACGCCTACTTTCAAGCCGGAAGTTATATCTGCCGGACTATTATCAAATGTGCCAATATTTTTTAGCCCACTTTTCACATTTTGCAAAAATGAGGAGAAAGTAGTCTTATGAGATCGGGCAAATGTGTGTCTGTCTGTCTGTCTGTCCTTCTGTCTGTCTGTCTGTCTGGCTGTGTGTGTGTCCCCCCTATCAACTCCTAAACGGCTGCAGCAATCGAAACAAAATTTGGTAGGAGTAAAGATCTATACCTGAATATCTCACGGCCATATTTGGAGATGATGTCAGTGCTACCAACTGCTGAAAAATCGCAATTGAAATTTGAGCTCCAAGTTGGATATCTTGGAAGGTTTCAATGGGAGCTGTTTCAAAATTGGCACACGTATAGATAACAATATTGCAGTTTAATTTCCAGGAGGCCATAGATGGCAGTGTTGCCAAAATGATTATAAGCCTGCTGATAGGTCCAAAGTTTAAATGCATATAACTTCGATACTATCAATTGGATTTCAACCAAATTTCGTATGTGCTGTGTGTACATTCACAGATATGACTGAGCGTATTCTTAAGAGCCACCAGGGCTGCCAACTGTTAATAAATGCTCTCATTTTTTAAAAATCCAAATACCCATATATCTGAAAGTATGCAAGCCGACAGCTTTAAACTATGCAGATGTATAGTACCTGACATTCTATATTAATTTGGAGTAACTTATATACGTCAGTGCTACCAACATGATTCTAAGCCTGATGATAGGCCCAATTTTAAAATGCATGTAACTTCCATACTAACTAATGGATTTCATTCAAAATTGACACAACAATAGATCATATTATTTCAGATTATTTATGACCAATACATATATGTCACTGTTGCCAACATGATTTTTCGCGCGCTGTTAGATCCAATGTTTAACTGCATGTAACGTCCATGCTATCCATCGGACTTCAACCAAATTTTGTATTCTGTACCTTAAGAGATGGAACTAAGAATATATTTAGTCACCAGGGCTGCCAACTGTCGTTCTCTATTAGGCTACATTATGCCAGGTATACAGTATTTCGAACTAATTGGAAATGTCGATGTTACCATCTTAATTTCTTCATTATTCTAGATAGATCCATACAGATTAATCATTGGCATGAATCTTAAATTTTAAGAAAAGTAGGCTCTTTAGTTCGTCACGGACCTTCTGTTTACTTAAACAGTTTTCAAATGTTTAAGGGGCACGCGTACCCCCGCGTCCCCCTGAAATAAAAAAAAAGACTGTTAGTCAGGCTGAAAGACTGGACTTTATATCATTTTAAATGCTACAAATCATGCGTCAAATCAAAGTCCGTTAGCAAAAAATAAATATATATATATAAAAAAAATTGTTGCCTCCGTAGCGTAGCGGTCAGCATGGTTAGCTGCCGCCCCGGAGGTCCTGGGTTCGATTCCCGGCTCTGCCACGAAATTTGAAAAGTGTTATGAGGACTGGAACGGGGTCTACTCAGCCTCGGGTGTTCCAAATGAGTAGAGGGGGTTCGATTCCCACCTCAGCCATCCTCGAAGTGGTTTTCCGTGGTTTCCCACTTCGTCTTCGGGCAAATGCCGGGATGGTACCTTCTTCAAGGCCACGGCCGTCTCCTTCCCTCTTCCTTGCCTATCCATCCTGACCATCCATTACCTTCCCTGATGAGGCCCCTGTTCGCTTTGCAGGTGAGGCCGCCTGGGCGAGGTGCCAATCACACCTCACCAGCTGTATCCACTCCGATTAGATGTTCCTAGCTCTAGGACACATCCCGTCGAGGTGGTAGTGGTGAGTTCCCTCGCTGAGTCCGTGGGTTCCACCAACCTGGAGGGTAAACGACTAAGAAAGAAAGAAAGAAAAAAAATATAAAAAAATAAAAAAATAAAGTGCAAACCAAGGTCAAAGGAGGTAGCTGGCTCGATGACGTCACGCTCACCGGAGCGCGCGGGGAAAGGAGGAAGCTCAAGCAGTACTATGACGACACACACCTCAGTACATTTCGTCCCGTCACCGTAACGTAACGCCAGACCCCAGCGAAGTCGACATACTCATTTAAAATGATAAAAGCACTGCATGATTTAATAAATGCTCATGGTATTTTACTTATGATTATAACGTCATAAGGAAACCTTCTTAACATTACTGTGATTTCATATTATTATGTGTCCGGCTCTGTGGTTAAATGGTTAGCGCGCTAGTCTTTGGCCCAAAGTGCCCCGGGTTCGATTCCCGGCTGAGCCAGCAGGGATTTTAATCTCCTGGGGTTAATTCCCGAGGCTCGGGGACTGGGTGTATGTGCCGTCTCCATCATCACTTCATCCTCATTACGACGTGCAGGTCGCCCACGGGCGTCAACTAGAAAGACCTGCACTAGGCCTCTCCGGAGGCCACAAGATCATTATTATTATATCAATTCGTATAATTTAATACACTTTGTGTCCTGTTTCTAGGGCTTGCAAGAATTCTTAGATGAAGCAAAGGAAGGAGTGATTGTATTTAGTCTCGGCAGTAACCTTAAATGTGGTATAATGCCTGAGGATAAACTACAGGCATTCCTGAAGGCATTTTCTGCTCTGCCCCAGAAAGTGCTGTGGAAATGTGAAGCTGACTCTCTACCTGGACAGACTAAGAATGTTGCACTGAGCAAATGGCTACCGCAGTCAGACATTCTAGGTGAGTACAAATTATAACAATACTGGATACTCGCCGGGATTTCACAATGTATCACCTTTAATGTATGTCCAGGATGGTTATAATTAAACTTGCGTTACTTGAGCCCGTGAAGATGGCAAAATAATTCCCGTATGGGCACCTCATTTGATAGGAACGATGCCCAGACTGTGCGCTGCAGAATGTGCGTTGTTAGTAGTGGTAGTGGCTTGACGTGCCATTATAGTAGGAGACCAAGAGGCTAAATGGGGATATACTCGAGCGTCGTGGGGACCCTTTGAATTGTGAAGATTAGATGCAAAAAATAAAAATAAAGTTATATGATGTATGCCCTTTCACTGGAGGGGGGAGCGTGTACAGATTTTCAAAAATGTAAACAATAAAAATAAATCACAAAGTTAAACTTGGGCGACTTAGATATTAATAGTGTATGCGCCCCACGTGTTTCTGATAACGGAGGAATATTAATCTGCCGGTTTGCATGTTGGGGGCGGCCGTACGAAGGGGTTGAAAATGGGAGAAACAAAATATTTTTTGAGCGCGTCAGATATTCAGAAGGGATGTTAAGTAAACCCTAAAGAAGCTCCTATTCAATAGACTGACGATTTGGACGTGACCAAAACTCACGGCCGATTTTTAAAAATTGACCCGTTAATAATATTAACGTGCATTTTTCGGCGTTTCGCGGACGTCTGAAAGTTGGAAAACTTGAATTTACTGCTATTTATTGGGGGAGACCCTAAGCAGGTGAGACTGCTTGTGTAGTAAGGTAATCTGTGGCGAGTTGTCTGCCCAGTATCTGGCTCATCCTGGTTGCCTATGATTGTACTTCTGTCCTGGTCAGCACGAAGCCAGGCGTCCGTGCCCGATCGTGGCCGAACAGCCGCCATTGTCGATGTTTGTTTGAAAAAACAACGACCAGGTGGGAATTCTTGCAAGAAAGAGAAGATGTAGGAACAAAAGCTCTGGTGAAAACCGGGGATATTGGGCCTTTGTCCAGATAAATACCCTTCCCCGGGCATGTAACATATAACTTCGTGATTATAACATTATCGTCCACCGTTTGGAAAACATCTACGATGTTTTAAATATGAGGATATAAAAAGAATGTAATTTGGTAATATTAGGCTACAGAGGTACATCACTACAAAGGTTGGTTAATGTATTTTAAGTTTCGGAACTATTTATCATACGTGGAAATGTTGGATCTGTTCGTGTGATTACACTATGTTTTGTGCTTCTCTTAATATTTTATATAGGCTACATGTATTTACAGCCCTGAGCTGTTGAGTAAGCTTCTTGGCGCAATTTGCGTGTCTTGTTGTAGACCTACGTGTGTATCAAAAATAGTTCCACTGATTTAATTTTTATTTGATGTAATATTTTGGGGATTGCCCTTTTTTGTTTAATTATCTGACTATAAGACCTCTGTGCTGCGCTCTTGTGACAAATCTATAGCTGGTGGGGATGACGCAGCTCTCTACTGTAAGGTATCGCTTGATGGAAAGGAATGTTCAGTCAAGACCGACAACAATATCTCATTGTAGTCGGTCTTGGTTCAGTTTGTCGCGATGGAAGCGAGTGTTACAAAGAGTCGAAGAAACTGTTGTGTGGTAGGTTGCAATTACACGAACAGAAACAGTCCTCCCGGTTCTAGATTTTTTTTAGTTTTCCTAATGAAAAACAGCATATAATCAAAAGGAAAGCATTAATTACAGCAGTGAGGCGAGAGACTGTTGACAGGAAACCATGGGCTCCCAGTAAAAATGCACGTATTTGTAGTCGTCGTTTTGTTAACGGAACCTGTACCTGGGTGTAATATACAAGGTTTTCCTTTAATTTTACTTCCCAATTGTTATTAATGTACAAATAGGGGTTGTTGCACAGTTTCTTTTCAATAACAGGTTTTTCCCGGCACGAATACGGACACTTGATCTCGAGAAGAGATGGAAACCCTTCATGATGTTCCCGTCTGGACTGCAGCAGAGCCATGGTTGTTCATGTTTTACAAGCAAGCCTACCTGCCTTACTGAACATTGGAACAATGCACTTAATTCCATTATCCCATTCGTTTCATTATCACTTCCATACCTAACTGCAGGAGTATTTATGTCTTTGGAGTTTTGAATTACAGACGCTAGTTTTTGGTAATCCCCACTTTGTAATGTTATGATCCTGTCCACATTCTGACTGGCGGAAATTCGAACCAATCTCTGCTGAAACCACAAGTGACATCGAGACAGTGCCATTGTCTCAAATGCAATTTTATATTTTTGCAAAATATTGTTTTTTACTTAGTCACAATAAAATCTCAACACTTCACTAGATAACATATCTTCATATTCTTTTTTCACTAGCACTATCTCAGCACCGCCCATGTGAGTGATTTCATAGCACTGATATGGTACTTGAGATTGGTTGACAAATCCATGGAGGCACTGAGTCACAGACGCTTTCTCAGCCAGTCCCACAGCATTATCCACGACGTGGTCTATAATTGAAGTACTTATGGAAGACGACGACTCTCCTTCTCATTCCACCTCTAAAACTCCCGTTAATACGCGATCGATGTTTTTAAGACGGGTATATACAGTAGTTCTTCTTTACTGAAATACTTGTCAATCCCCCTTTCTGGCATGCAGTGAACTGGTCGCTTAGTTGTTTTCTTCTCTATCATTTATCTTATGCTTTCACCTTTAGTAGGCTATATCCTACGGGAACATTCCTACTTTTTATCGGATTTTTATTATGGATACTCGAGTTTAGGCCTTAATTACAAGCAAACCAACAGACCTATTGACAAAAGAGTTATACCAATATTTTCCTTGTTTAATTCTGCGATATACTATATAAGCCACTTATCTTCAAGTTTATTAATTATTTATTTATTTGTGGTTGTATGAAAAATTGTCGGTGTTTTTGACGTCTTTTCTAGGAACCACTCACTTAAAACTATATTCATGGAAAACTACTTGACTGAGGGTAATGAAATTTTTATATGTTACAAGCTGTACCCGGCTTGCGTTGCAATGCCAATCAAAGAAAGTGTTGGCATTGTAATTTAGTTTCTTGAAGTGCTTTTGGATACACAATTTTATCTTCAATTTCCGTTAACTGCCTCTAAGCTATCGTAAAATGGATTTACTAATTTTGAAACATTTGTGGGAGCGTGCGCAACAACTCACCAAAGTTTCATCGCAATCGGATGAATGGTATATGAACGCAGATGGAACTTTGCTGAAACACTTCACGCGTCGTCACTCATTTGTTGCATCTACTCGTGCGCTACCTATTGCAAAATGGATTTACTAAGTCGAAAACCTTCCCTGGCTTATACACAACAAATCATAAAAGTTTCATCGCAATCGGATGAATGGCATATGAACGCACACGGGATTTTGTTTAAACGATTCGCGCGTCGTCACTCATTTGTTGAATCAATTCGCGCGCTACCTATTGTATAATGGATTTACTAAGTCAGATACCTTCCCTGCAGTGTGCACAACAACTCACCCTAGTTTCATCACAATCAGATGAATGGTATATGAACGCAGATGGAACTTAGTTGAAACAGTTTGTACACCGTCACCCATTTGTTGAAACTACTCGTGCGCAACCCATTATACAATGGACTAACTAAATTAGAAACGTTCCCTGCAGAGTGCACAACAACTCACCCAAGTTTCATCGCAATTGGATGAATAGTAGGCCTATATGAACGCATACGGGACTTTGCGATTCGCGTGCCTTCGCTCATTAGTTGAATCTACTCGTGCGCTGCCTATTGTGCAATGGATTTTCTAAGTAAAAAACCTTCCCTGGACTGTACACCACATCTAAACCAAGTTTCATCGCTATCGGACGAATGGTATATGAACGCATACGTGACTTTGTTGAAACGCTTCGCGCGTCGTAGCTCATTTGTTGAATCGACACATGCGCTGCCTATTGTAAAGTGGATTTACTCAGCCAGAAACCTTCCCTGAAGTGTACACAACATCTAACCCAAGTTTCATAGCTATCGTACGAATGGAATATGAATGCATACGGGACTTTGTTGAAACGCTTTGCGTGTCGTCCCTCATTTGTTGAATCTTCTCGTGCGCTATCTACTGTGAAATGTATTTACTAAGTTAGAAACCTTCCCTGGAGTGGAAACAACATCTCACCCAAGTTTCAGCGCAATCGGATAGGTGGTGTATGAACGCATAGGAGACATACACACCCACACACCCACAAACACACTATCAAGTAACATTGATTTATATATATACAAGCTGTACCCGGCATGCGTTGCAATGCCAATCAAAGAAAGTGTTAGCGTTGAAATTCTGTTTCTTGAAGTGTTTTTGGATACAAAACATGTTAACTGCCTCTAAGCTATCATAAAATGGATTTTCTAATTTAGAACCATTCGAGGGAGCGTGCACAACAACTTTCAAAAAGTTTCATCGCTGTCACTCATTTGTTGAATCTAATCGTACGCTACCTATTGTGAAATGGATTTACTAAGTCGAAACCCTTCCCTGGCGTGTACACAATGACTCATCAATGATTCATCGCAATCGGATGAATGGTATATGCACGTATAGGGTTTTTTGTTTAAACGATTCGTGCGCTGTCACTCATTTGTTGAATCTACTCGTGCCCTACGTATTGAGAAATGTATTACTAAGTCGAAGCCTTTCCCTGGCGTGTACACAATAACTCATCAAGGTTTCATCGCAATCGAAGAATGTTATATGAACGCAATAGGGAATTTTGTTGAAACGCTTCGCGCGTCGTCACCCATTTGTTGCATCTACTCTTGTGCTACTTATTGTGAAATGGATTTACTAAGTCCCCTTCCCTGGCGGGTACAAAATAACTGATCAATGTTTCATCGCAATCGGATGAATAGTATATGAACGCATACCTGATTTTGTTTAAACGATTCGCACTCCGTCACTCATTTGTTGAATCTACTCGTGCGCTACCTACTGTAAAATGTATTTACTAAGTTAGAAACCGTCACGTAAGTGTCCACAACATCTCACCCAAGTTTCATCGCTATCTTCGTTCATTTGTCGAATCTACTCGTGTGCTACCTACTGTGAAATGTATTTACTAAGCCAGAAACCTTCCTTGGAGTGTCAACCATATTTCAACCAAGTTTCACCGCTAACGGCAGAATGGTATATGACCTTATACGGGATTTTGTTGAAACGCTTCGCGCGTCGTCCCTCATTTGTTGAATCAACTTGTGCGCTGCATATTGTATAGGGGATTTACTAAGCCAGAAATTTTCCATGACGTGTACACAACATCTCACCCAAGTTTCATAGGTACGGACGAATGGTACATGTATGCATACGGGACTTGGTTGAAACGCTTCGCGTGTCGTCGCTCATTTGTTGATTCTACTCTTGCGCTACATATTGTAATATGGATGTACTCAGCCAGAAACCTTTCCTGGAGTGTACACAACATCTCACCCAAGTTTCATCGCAATCGGATGAATGGTATGTGAACGTATACGGGACGTTGTCGAAACGCTTCGCGCGTAGTCACTCATTTGTTGAACATAAACGTGCGCTTCGTATTGTAAAATGGATTTACTTAGCCAGAAACCTTTCCTGGAGTGTACACAACAATTCACCAAACATTTATCACTATCAGACGAATGGTATATGACTTTATACGGGACTTTGTTGAAACGCTTCGCGTGTCATCGCTCATTTGTTGAATCTACTGGTGCGCTACCTATTGTAAAATGTATGTACTAAGCCAGAAACCTTCCCTGGAGTGTACACAGCATCTCACCCAAGTTTCATCGCTATCGGATGAATGGTATATGAAATTAAATGGGACTTTGTTGAAACGCTTCGCGCGCCGTTGCTCATTTGTTGATTCTACTCGTGCTCTACCTATTTTTAAAGGGATTTACTAAGCTAGAAACCTTCCCTGGAGTGCATACAAAATCTCAGCCTAGTTTCATCGCTATCGGACGAATGGTATATGAACGCAAACGTGACTTTGTTGAAATGCTTCGCGCGTCGTAGCTCATTTATTGAATCTAATCGTGCGCTGCCTATTGTAAAGTGGATGTACTAAGCCAGAAAATTTCCCTGCAGTGTACACAACATTTTACGCAAGTTTCATAGCTATCGGACGAATGGTATATGAATGCATTCGGGACTTTGTTGAAATGCTTCGCGCATCGTCGCTCATTTGTTGAATCTACGCGTGCGCTACCTATTGTAAAATGGATTTACTAAGTCAGAAACCATCCTTGGAGTGTACTCAACATCTCACCCAAGTTTCATCGCAATCGGACGAATGGTATATGAACACATACGGGACTTTGTTGAAATGCTTCGCGCATCGTCGCTCATTTGTTGAATCTACGCGTGCGCTACCTATTGTAAAATTGATTTACTAAGTCAGAAACCTTCCTTGGATTGTACTCAACATCTCACCCAAGTTTCATCGCAATCGGACGAATGGTATATGAACACATACGGGACTTTGTTGAAATGCTTCGCGCATCGTCGCTCATTTGTTGAATCTACGCGTGCGCTACCTATTGTAAAATGGATTTACTAAGTCAGAAACCTTCCTTGGAGTGTACTCAACATCTCACCCAAGTTTCATCGCAATCGGACGAATGGTATATGAACACATACGGGACTTTGTTGAAATGCTTCGCGCATCGTCGCTCATTTGTTGAATCTACGCGTGCGCTACCTATTGTAAAATGGATTTACTAAGTCAGAAACCTTCCTTGGAGTGTACTCAACATCTCACCCAAGTTTCATCGCAATCGGACGAATGGTATATGAACACATACGGGACTTTGTTGAAATGCTTCGCGCATCGTCGCTCATTTGTTGAATCTACGCGTGCGCTACCTATTATAAAATGGATTTACTAAGTCAGAAACCTTCCTTGGAGTGTACTCAACATCTCACCCAAGTTTCATCGCAATCGGACGAATGGTATATGAACACATACGGGACTTTGTTGAAATGCTTCGCGCATCGTCGCTCATTTGTTGAATCTACGTGTGCGCTACCTATTGTAAAATGGATTTACTAAGTCAGAAACCTTCCTTGGAGTGTACTCAACATCTCACCCAAGTTTCATCGCTATCGCACGAATGGTATATGAACACATACGGGACTTTGTTGAAATGCTTCGCGCATCGTCGCTCATGTGTTGAATCTACGCTTGCGCTACCTATTGTAAAATGGATTTACTAAGTCAGAAACCATCCTTGGAGTGTACTCAACATCTCACCCAAGTTTCATCGCAATCGGACGAATGGTATATGAACACATACGGGACTTTGTTGAAATGCTTCGCGCATCGTCGCTCATTTGTTGAATCTACGCGTGCGCTACCTATTGTAAAATGGATTTACTAAGTCAGAAACCTTCCTTGGAGTGTACTCAACATCTCACCCAAGTTTCATCGCTATCGGACGAATGGTATTTGAACACATACGGGACTTTGTTGAAATGCTTCGCGCATCGTCGCTCATTTGTTGAATCTACGCGTGCGCTACCTATTGTAAAATGGATTTCCTAAGTCAGAAACCTTCCTTGGAGTGTACTCAACATCTCACCCAAGTTTCATCGCAATCGGTTGAGTGGTATATGAATGCATAGGAGACATACACACCCACAGACAAACTATCACGTAAGATTGATTTTTATATATATAGATTAGGCACAAGTATTGGTAGTGCAAATCTTAAGTTTGAATTTTTTTTATCTACCCAATAAAAAGTTCTTATACTTTTTATGACGTAACGTTTTCTCAGCCCAGGATAAACGTACAGCAGGAAACTTGGTCTCATTTTGAAGCTCTCATTCGTGATTATCGGAAACTACGACCACTGTAAACGTACAGTGTCATGACGAATTTATGAATAGTAATATTAATAGGAGGTTTTGTGCGTTCTAGCCTGTGCGATTAAAAGCGAGTGGGCTTGTGAAATCCGGAGCAGCGTTGCCGCGTTAAATTGCCGTCGTCGCGGCTTGCAACGAGCGAGCACTGCTTTAAGTTTACCTTCTACCTTTTATTTCCTTTCCTCGTACAAATTTCTTTTTCCATCACCTCTTCCACCTAAGGGCTTTGGACCTTCAATGGCAGGTTTAAATATGGTTTGCTTCCAAATTTGGAAATGTTATACTACACAATTTTTACATGGGCTATTTACATTATTTACATATCTTTACAATATTTAATTCAGTCAGTATTCTTCGTCTGAAGAATCGCTGTGTTCCGATTAATCAGAACTGCTGTCACTCATGTTAATTATGACTGGCTCGAAATGAGGGACATTTTCAGACAGGCCATCTATCTCCCAGTAGTGGTCTTCAATTCTTTTAGCGTGTTTAATACATTGTTTCCAGAGTTCGGGGGTTAAGGTACGCAAGGCTTCTCGGCATAAAACATTCATTGCTTCCATACTTCTACCATTTTGTAATATGTTAGCAATATTTGTTTTTGCTATTTTTCCTTTAACGTACTGTAAGCCCAAATAAGTTCGATTGGATTGAGCTCGCAATGAGCCACTGGTAACCAAACAAGCTTTACATCCGGTCGAAGTCATTTGGTTTGTTGCTCCAGCTTTTTCACTGGAAGTTTGAAAATAAGGCCTGGCAAGGACAATCAGCTCTGATTTAGTCAGCTTGTTGTAAATGCCAACTCCAAGTGGTAGCGATATATATTCTTTGATGTTTCCAGGTTATAATGTCAGGTTTCAGCCACAACATGTTCGTTTTTTTTTTTGCTGGATCGAGCATCGTATGATGCTTGATCTATAATGACTGCCGACCTTTGAACCAATAAACTCAGCACTTTCGTAAACTATTCTTCGTAATGAGTCGAGTTCATTCATCATCATCTTCCTAGCATTAATCCCGCTTTATTGCAGGGTCTGCTTTTCTGCACTTTTTCTTCCATACTGCTCGATCTTGAGCGTCTCTAGTTGTGGCATTCACTAGTTGCATGTCCTCCCGCATAGTATCCAGCCAGCGCTTTCTCGGTCGCCCTCGTGGTCGTCGGCCTTCTGGACTGATGTCAAGTGCAGTTCTCGCGACTGAAGAGTGATTGCTACGCAGTACATGGCCATACCAACGCAGACGGCTCTCCCGCATTTTTTCATGGATTGGAGCCACACCAAATGTAGCTCGAACATTGTCATTCCTGATGTGGTCCAGTCTAGTAAGTCCCTGTGTCCAGCGAATCATCTTCATCTCCATGACATGCAGTTGTTGTTCATGTCTCTTCGTTACTGGCCAGCATTCAGTACCGTACAGTGCTACTGGTCGAACGATGGTTCTGTAAATTTTCGACTTCAGATATAGTGGCACATTCCGGTCAAAAAGGACTCCAGTAACTTGGCGCCATTTCAGCCATGCAGCGTTGACTCTGTTTCGGACATCTGGGAGTGTTTGGCCATCTGAACAGATTAGCGTACCCAAGTATTTGAATGCAGATGATTTTCGGAGTTCAGTGCCATCAATGTGAATAGATCCTTCACTTGGTACTCCACACTCCATATACTCTGTCTTCCCAATATTAAGTCGTAGGCCATGGGTGTCTAATGCAGTTTTCCAACATTGAACATGTTGTTCCAATTCTTGGCGAGACTTGCAGGCTACAATGATATCGTCAGCATAGAGCAAGGTCCAGGGATGTGGTTGCAGAAGTTCGGCTGCGATGGTGTCAAGACAGATGATGAACAGGAGCGGGGACAAAGCTGACCCCTGATGAACACCAACTCGGATGGGAAAAGTTGCGGAGTTTCCTGAAGCACATCGGACATAGCTGGTGACATTCCGATAAAGAAGCTGAACCCATTGAACATATGCTTCTGGTACCCCATGCTGTCGTAGTGCATACCATATTAGATCACGAGGTATCCTGTCGAAGGCCTTTTCAAGATCCAAGAAGGCTATATGGAGTGGTTTCCGCTTTTCTAGGTGCCTTTCCATCAAAAGACGAGCGGCGTGAATAGCATCGATTGTCCCTGTACCTTTCATAAAACCACACTGGTTTGAGGCAATCTTGATTATGTCACGAAGGCGTGTATCCACGATACGCTCAAATATCTTCATAGTGTGGCAAAGCAGGCGAATCGGTCGATAATTTGAGCAATTGTGCACATCTCCTTTACCTTTCCATATTGGTATTGTTACACTGCTGAGCCAAGTAAGAGGAGCTTCGTTTTCATTGATGATCTTGTTGAAGAGATCTGCTAGAAACTGAGCTGCTTGTGATCCAAGCATCTTCCACACCTCCGATGGGAGATCATCCGGTCCAGTTGCCTTTCCATTTTTCATTTTCTTCATAGCGGTCTCCACTTCGGCAACCGTGATGGCTGGTACTGGACCAAGTACAGGATCCACAGCTGGTAGTGGCGGATGCGGAAATTCTTCGTTGCTAATATTTTCGAAGTGCTGTTTCCATCGGTTAAGGATCTCATTAGGTTTCCGTAGAGGTTGTTGATTTTCATTCTTAATGATCATAACATGTCCAACATCTTGAGTGGAACGATGGCGATTCTTCGCTAGTCTGTAGATATTATTTGCTCCTTCTGGTGTGTTGAGCTCTTCGTACATGCTCTTGTAATGGTCTGCTTTAGCCTTTGCCACTTCCTGTTTTGCCACCGACTTCAATCTTCTATATTGCTGACGATCAAGATCCAGTCCCGATTGGAGCCAGGTCTTATACGCTAACTTCTTCATCCTGATGGCATCTTGGACATGAGAATTCCACCACCATATCTCTTTATTGATAAAACTGCGTCCAGGTTTTGATTTACCCATGATGTCAGTAGCACAAGTCGTAATATGTGTGGAGGCCTTTGCCCAGATTTCATCAACGTGTTGACCTTGTTCTGGCATAGATAAAGAACCTATAGATGTTTTCAGCTGGATGTGATGTTGTTTTAATTTCCACCATTTAATTCGTTCCGATGTAGATTTAAGACTTTTCTTGCCGAGATCAAGGCGAATCCTAAAATTGAGGAGAAGCAGATGATGTTGGGGTGCAATAATGTCTGATGGTATGACTTTTACATCAGTGACAAACTTCAGATCACTCCTTCGTACCAGCCAATAATCAATCTGCGTATTTCTTCCACCACTACTGTAGGTAATGAGATGCGATGGTCGTTTTTTGTAAAAGGTGTTAGTCACAGCTAAGTCTAAGGCCTCAGCAAATTCCAGGATTCTGTTTCCATCCTCATTTCGCTCTCCAAAGCCTTGTCCACCATGTACTGTCTCGAAACCATTTCTATTCCCTCCAACGTGGCCATTTAAGTCACCACCAATGAACAGGAGTTCTTCTTCAACAAACTGTAGGTAAGTTTCGAGGTTGTTCCAAAATTCATCCTTCTCATCATCCGTGCACCCAGTTTGTGGAGCATAACATGAAACCACACGTAAGGTTTTCGTACCAGTGTCGATCTTAATAGACATCAATCGGTCAGAAAGACGGTTTACTTCAGAGACATGATCTCTGAACTTTGTACAATGAGTCGAGTTCATTGCGTTGTGGTAATCACCGCTCCCTTTCTTGCCGATAAAACAATGTTCTGCACCGTCAAGAAATCCTTCTTCACTTGCTATATGAAAAATTAGCATGCGTTTCCCAGCTCCAGACGGTGTCTTCGAACCTCCACGCCATACATAATTTTCCTGAATGTACCCTACTGTATTGATCATTGTGATGTGGCCAATATGCAGTAAACAGGAAGACTGAAAATAGCCTGTGGACAGAACCAGCTTACTTGCATTCCATTACACAACTGCCCGGGACGAAGGTAACCGGCAACGCTGCACCGGATTTCACAAGCCCGCTCGCTTTTAATCGCACAGCCCAGAACGCACAAAACCTCCCATTAATTTTACTCTTCATAAATTCGTCATCACACTGCACGTTTACAGTGGTCGTAGTTTCCGATAATCATGAATGAGAGCTTCAAAATGAGACCAAGTTTCCTGCTGTACGTTTATCCTGGGCTGAGAAAACGTTACGTCATAAAAAGTATAAGACATTTTTATTGGTTAGATAAAAAAAATTCAAACTAAAGATTTGCACTACCAATACTTGTGCCTATAACATATAAAAATTTCATTACCCTCAGTCACGTAGTTTTCCATTAATATAGTTCTAAGTGAGCGGTTCCTAGAAAAGACGTCAAAAACACGGGCAATTTTTCATACGACCACAAATAAATAAATAATTAATAATCTTGAAAATAATTTACTTATATAGTATAACGCAGAATTAAACAAGGAAAATATTGGTGTAACTCTTTTGTCAATAGGTCTGTTGTTTTGCTTTTAATTAAGGCCTAAACTCGAGTATTCATAATAAAAAATCTGATAGGTTTCTCCCACCGCTGCAGAGAGGAAGTACTAGAATTGTCTCTTTCTGTGTTAACATAATACACAACGCAGCAATAAGCTTACAGCATTGGGAGAGGCCGGCTTTGCACCAGGGGCGTATATACAATTTTTTCGGGGTTGGGGCTGACTTTCCTGGAAAATTGTGAGTATTCTCAGGGGATTGTCACCGCAAAATACCCAGAAATATCAACCAATAACTTAGAGCATATAACTTTGGGTATTTATTTCAGATACGATTCAAACTTTATATAGCCTACAATTATATGTAATACAAAAAAAGTTGTAAAAATACAACGCAACACACAAATACAATTTTATACTTAATGAATTTTCTATTATGGTCTATGGAGTATGAATGGCAAATATCTAAATATTTGTCAATTTACTAAGCAGAAGTTTTTTTTCTTTTTTTTTACAAGTTGATAGTTTATTTTTCAAAAGTACCGTACTGTGTAATTCACAGTTTTGCCTCATAAGGCTCAGTACCTCGTTCCAGCACTCAGACTAGAATTGAAATTGCCTGGCAGAGCCGGGAATCAAATTCGGACCTCCGGGGCGGCAGCCAAGAATGCTAGCCACTACACACTTGTTAGTCCAATTTCAATCTCAATATTGTTTATAACTTAGCCGATAAGTTAAGATTAGGGTACAACCAAATTTACAATTACTTTATGCTCTTACCAAAGCAGCACTTTCTTAATTTGTATTGGCTTTTTTCGGGGGTGGGGGTCTGGATCCCCCTCATCACCCCCCTTATATACGCCCCTGCTTTGCACTGGCATTCAGCGGATTGAAGATTTCTTTCGTGATCGATCTGAAAGAAACACGAATTATAAAGACATTGACGGGCATGATAGCCTAATGGCTTACCCATGATAATTTAAGACATAAACTAATGCTGATTGGGCCTATTGATAAAAGTTTTCATAAGTATTGTAAAGATTCGTGGAATTGCCCAGCGGTCGCCATTCTTTATCCTCGTAGTGACGGGCAGGCGGGGTTGGTGAGCAATGCGGGATGGCCAGTCCGGCCAGGCTAATTGGGTAAGCTCCTCCCAAGGCCGCCAGGATAACAATAGCGCTACGAATCAGGTAGACTATTGACGCAAGGTTTCCAGACTCTTCTCTTCTTCTGGAGACTACTGGGTGTGACAAGAAGGTCCCGAACCTTGGTGGGCGGGGCTGGATAATTCTGGAAGCCAACCACGAGGACATACTCGACGCTACTGGAAGGGGCAACGCCTCGAACTTTCGAGACCAGAGGGCTGACTGCATATATACGAGCAAGTTGAGGTGAGCAGCAGTTCTGCGTGAGTCAGTCCTGAGTGAGTCCGCGCTGTCGGTGTGTGCCGTGCCGAACGACCAGTGGAAATACATAATGGAGGACTGTAAATAGTGAAGACGGGGTGTGAAGATAAATGTGGAAATAAATAGTGTAAATAGTGACTGTGGAAGATAAATAGTGACTGCAAGAGAAACTGACTTGTAGAGATCAGTGTACATAACTAGTGACTTGTAGCTGTGTAAAGTGCAATTCTGTGTATGTGTGTGTGGAAGAAAGTAGGCCTAATTTGTGTAAATAATTTGATTTAGTGTTAACTAGTGTAAATAACACTATTGTAAATGAAGATTTAGTGCATTATAGCCTGACCAGTATTTTAACGAACCCTAAAAACGTTACAATTGGTGTCAGATGTGAGGGTCAGGCTATAGTGAGTGCTTCTGTATGAAACAGTGCGTACTTTTGAAAAGGCCTACTTTAAGGAAGTGTATAGTTAATTGCTAAGTGACTGTCTGGTGTGTACCATCTGTAGGCCTAGTTCATCGTGTGCTGACTGTCCGTATGTCTCGCATTTTGGACTGTAAAATGGCGACGAAGAAAGTAAGACTCTCAGAACTGAAGGTGTCAGAATTGCGTGAAGAATTGGAAGAAAGAGAAGCTGATACCACGGGAACAAAGTCTACGCTACAAGTGCGATTACGTCAGTTACTGCTGGACGGAGGTGAGGACCCAGATATATTCCTTTTTGAGGTTCCTTGCGGCATAGGCCAGGTGGTGGAAATTTTGGAAAAGAAAATGGCGGACGATGTGGAAAATTTAGAAAAGAAAATAGTAGAAAACTCCAAAATTATGGAAAGGAATATAATAGAAAATAATGCCAATCTTGAGAGGAAACTTCGAGAAGTAACACTCACTGCGGAAACGAAGCTGAGGGAGGAATTTCAAGAGTCGCTGCGGAAGTTGGAGGACCAGCTTGCGAGCGCCCTGCTTCAAAATAAGGACAAGCAACGAAACGAAACCATTGCCGCTGCTGAACCATTGGGAGGTAAGGAGAGTTTACCTGTTCCCGCCGCTGGGCGGACCGACCTGCCAATGGATCGTGCACCCGTTCCCGCAGTTGGGCGTTCTGACCTGCCAACATTCGATGGGAAATCTGCATGGGAAGAATACTTCACCTTGTTTTAGACCGCCGCCATGATTAATGGGTGGTCAGAGGCCACGAAAGCTGCAATGATGAGCTTGTCGCTGCGCGGAGAGGCCCTACGAGTCCTACAAGCTGTTACCTTATCGGAGAGACAGAACTATGACGTTCTCGTTCAAAAACTGGAAATGCGGTTCGGACATCGACATATGGAGCAGCTATATCGCTCCCAGTTAAGAAATCGCTGCCAAAGACCTAACGAGAGCCTACAGGAGTTTGAAGCAGACATGGTCCGTCTTGTTAGGAGCGCCTACCCAACAGTGCCCAGCGACGTTTACGAGAGTCTTGCTACCGAGAAGTTTCTCGACGGGCTCCGCGAGACCGAGACACAGCGGGCAGTGAAGCTGGCGCGCCCGAAAACGTTGAATGATGCTTTGACCCTAGCCCTTGAGTTCGAGACTGTTCAACAATCCGTGCGCAGCCAGGCGCGCATCCGAGCTCTGGAGGGAGACAAGGAGGTCCAACCTGTGCCTCCCATAGAAGAAATCGCGGAGAAAGTTCTTCAAGCCTTGCAGACCAAGAAGAAACGGACGAGGTGCTGGGGCTGCGGGGAGGTTGGGCACCTCAGAGATCGATGCCCTAAACTTACGAATAACGAGTACCAGCGAGGGAAACTAAAGAGGGTTGATGGAAAGGGGCGACTGTCAACCCGCGCCAACACCAGGAATGCCTCCACTTCTGCTATCGTCGCGTCTCTGGGTCGTCAAGCCAACTTAATTTTTGTCAGTGGCCATGTGGATGGAGAACCCAGAGACCTAGGACTGCTGGACACAGGGGCCACAATGACCATCATCCGACCAGGCATCGTGAGAAGAGCAATAACACCCACAAGATGGACACTGCGAACAGCAACGGGGGAGCCAGCCAACGTTCGAGGGGAGGCAGTCGTCGACTTCATCATCGGTGATACCCAGTTTCGCCATCGTGTCCTGATCGCTGAGGTGGAAGAGGACATTATTCTCGGGATGGACATCATGACTAAGTACAAATTCGGACTAGACTTGGGAAGCGGAATTTTGAGAGTCGGAAACGAGGAGGTAGTGCTGCAGAAGAGGAACGCCGCGTCGGTACGGGTGATAGCAGCGATGGACATGGTACTGCCAGGACGTAGTGAAGTAATGGTAGAAGGGAAGCTGGACGGTGAAATTCCTGAAGGTTGTGTCGTCATGGTAGGGCCTACGTTTGGCGAAGACAAAACTGGACATGGAATGCTGGTAGCCAAAGCTTTGGTTCGTGCAGGGGTGAAGATTCCTGTGCGGGTAATGAACCTTCATGATCACCCAGTAACCGTTCGGGAAGGAACCAGCCTGGGAATATGTTCGTCTGTGTCCTCCGTCGTACACCAAGTGCGAACAGCTGCCTCCTCATCCGGTATACATTCAGTGTGGCTCGACAGTCTTATCGAGGCAGCGTGTCAAGAGCTAAATCCTGAGCAGAGCCGAGAGGTAAGGGAACTTCTCAAACGTCATAAAGATGCCTTCCAGGATGGGACTGGTAATGGAAGAACGAACGTGGTGCAACATCGCATCGATACGGGGGACTCAAGACCTATTCGCCAGACGCCCAGAAGATTGCCACTAGCCAAGCGAGAGGAAGCCGAGCGAATAATAAGCGATATGGCTCGCGATGGGGTGATTGAACCTTCAAGCAGCCCCTGGGCCTCGCCAGTGGTTCTGGTGAAGAAGAAAGATGGATCTACGCGGTTTTGCGTAGACTACCGCCAGCTGAACAATGTGACGAAAAAGGACAGTTATCCTCTACCACGCATCGATGACACCCTGGACACCTTGGGTGGGAGCACGATCTTCTCCACATTGGACCTCAAGAGTGGCTACTGGCAGGTCGGGTTGGACCCCAACGACAAGGAGAAGACCGCCTTTACGATTGGTTCGGGGCTGTGGAACTTCACAGTTATGCCGTTCAGACTCTGTAACGCCCCTGCTACGTTTGAACGTTTGATGGAGCGAGTCTTAAAAGGGCTGTCTTGGGAAACCTGCTTGGTCTACTTGGATGATATCATCGTTCTCGGAAGGACGTTTGAAGACCACCTAAAGAATTTGGAGCAGGTGTTCTTGCGTCTAAAACAAGCCAACCTGAAGCTCAACCCCAAGAAGTGCTTCCTCTTTCGGAAAGAAGTTAATTACCTGGGCCACGTTGTTTCCGGAGAGGGGGTTGCTGCAGATCCGGAGAAGATAAACGCGGTGAAGGAGTGGCCAATACCGAAGGATAAGCGCGAAGTTAGGAGTTTCCTCGGACTATGCACCTATTACCGTCGATTCGTGCCAGGATTTGCTAATCTCGCGAAGCCTCTGACTCGACTTACCGAAGACGGCCGGAGTTTTGTGTGGGACACAACCTGTCAACAGGCTTTCGAACAACTGAAGGAGGTACTGACCAATGCTCCTATCCTGAGTTACCCACAACCGGAAGGACTGTTCGTTTTGGACACCGATGCTAGCAATGTGGGCATCGGTAGCGTGCTCTCCCAACTGCAAGATGGGCAGGAAAGAGTGATAGCTTACTTCAGCAAGGTTCTTTCTAAACCGGAGAGGAACTACTGCGTGACTAGAAGGGAATTGCTTGCTGTAGTGAAGTCGGTGGAGCATTTCCACAAGTACCTCTACGGGAGGAAGTTCATTCTACGGACTGATCATGCAGCACTTACGTGGCTTCTGAGTTTCAAGAACCCGGAGGGACAGGTAGCCAGGTGGATCGAAAGGCTCGAGGAGTATGACTTCGACTCTGAACACAGGGCTGGTCTTAAACACAGAAATGCTGATGCTCTATCTAGGAGACCGTGCGCGCAAGACTGCAAGCACTGCAATCGGATAGAAGACAAAATTGCAGCGGTAAGAAGAAGTACTGTGACCGACGACCACTGGCAGGATGAGGAAATCCGTAAGGACCAAGAAAACGATCCGGACTTAAAACACCTACTGCGTTGGAAGAAGTCTGAGGAACGACCGACCTGGGAAGAGGTAGCTCCCTTCTCGCGCTCTGTAAAAGCCTACTGGGCTCAGTGGAATTCCGTGATTTTGGAAAACGGGGTTCTAAAGAGGGTACTGGAGAATGAGAATGGGACTCAGGAGAGGCTACAGCTTATTGTTCCACGAAATAGGGTATCCGAGATAGTGCAGTTGCTGCATGATGGAACGTCCGGAGGGCACCTTGGAGTTCGGAAAACCATAGAGAAAATCCGAGAGCGGTTTTACTGGTTCAATTGCTCCGACGACGTTCGTGAATGGTGTAGAAAGTGCGTGGTTTGTGCCACTGCGAACGGGCCACCGAAGAAGAGAAGAGCAGCGATGAGACAGTACAACGTTGGTGCACCGTTCGAACGGATCGCCATCGATGTAGCGGGCCCCTTCCCCACGACTGAGAGTGGAAATAAATACATCTTGGTAGCAATAGATTATTTCAGCAAGTGGGTAGAGGCATATGCATTGCCCAATCAAGAGGCGGTGGTGGTTGCCGAGACACTAGTAAGGGAGCTGGTGAGCCGATTTGGTGTACCTTTGGAATTGCATTCCGACCAGGGGCGAAATTTCGAGTCGTCGGTGTTCCAGGAATTGTGCCAGATTCTCGGGATCCGGAAAACGAGAACGACTGCCCTGCATCCACAGTCCGACGGCATGGTGGAGCGCATGAACAGAACAATGGAGAAATACCTGTCCAAGATTGTATCCGACCACCAGCGGGATTGGGACAAGTTTCTCCACTTGTTTCTACTGGCATACCGCTCTTCTATACATGAGACCACTGGCCAAACGCCGGCTAATGTGCTGTTTGGCCGAGAGCTGCGGTTGCCGTGTGACCTGACGTTCGGCTGCAAACCTAAGGATGACGTTGTTGGCGAGGACTACATCTCCGACCTCCGTCGAAGGATGAATGACATTCACGACCGAGTTCGCGCTAACACCCAGAATGCGAGCGACCGGATGAAGGAGCGTTACGACCTAAGAGCCGAATCAGGAGGGTACCAAGCAGGAGATCTAGTCTGGCTTTTCGACCCAAAAAGGCGGCGAGGGTTCTCTCCGAAGCTACAACGCTCCTGGGACGGACCATACGAGGTACTGAAGAGGATCAACGACGTCGTCTATCGTATCAGGAGAAGACCGAATGGCAAACCCCGAGTGGTCCATGTCAATCGGCTGGCACCGTTCCTGGGCGACAACGATGAAGAGGGGCACGTACAACACGCTCGTATCTGTCGATTGCCAGAAGCAGAACGATCCTTCGAAGAGTTCATGGCTCAATGCCGAATTGGCCGAAAGGTTCGTTATGGCGTCACTACCGAGATTCGACGAGATTTATTCCAAACCACCAGTGAGTATGCCTTGGCTCACTGTGTGGCCAAGGACCTGAGGATGAGCCAGGGAATCGCCCAGGTGTTCCGGCGGAAATACGGCGGGATTGAAGAGCTACAGCGCCAAGAGCCTCGTGTCGGGGACGTGTTGTGCTTAACCAGGAACGAGCGATCGCTGTTCTATCTGGTGACGAAAGAACTTTCCCATCTGAAGCCCTCCTATCACGCCATCTGGGATAGCCTACTTGCTATGCGGGAGCACCTACTGGAGCGAAGCATATCCAAATTAGCTGTACCCAAGTTGGGCTGTGGACTAGATGGATTGGACTGGAGGATTGTAAGAAGCATGCTAGAGGAAGTCTTTCGACGCACTGGGATTGAAGTTCTGGTGTACTGCTGGCCCCGAACAAACGTGGTGTCTCAGAAAACGGTGGACTGTTACTTCTTCGTCAACTCACGATGCCGTGAAGGACCGAGCTGTTCCTACCGTCACCCTGTTGGAAGTGTCTGCTCCGAGACGGAACAGTGTTAAGGAGGGGGCAGTGTAAAGATTCGTGGAATTGCCCAGCGGTCGCCATTCTTTATCCTCGTAGTGACGGGCAGGCGGGGTTGGTGAGCAATGCGGGATGGCCAGTCCGGCCAGGCTAATTGGGTAAGCTCCTCCCAAGGCCGCCAGGATAACAATAGCGCTACGAATCAGGTAGACTATTGACGCAAGGTTTCCAGACTCTTCTCTTCTTCTGGAGACTACTGGGTGTGACAAGAAGGTCCCGAACCTTGGTGGGCGGGGCTGGATAATTCTGGAAGCCAACCACGAGGACATACTCGACGCTACTGGAAGGGGCAACGCCTCGAACTTTCGAGACCAGAGGGCTGACTGCATATATACGAGCAAGTTGAGGTGAGCAGCAGTTCTGCGTGAGTCAGTCCTGAGTGAGTCCGCGCTGTCGGTGTGTGCCGTGCCGAACGACCAGTGGAAATAAATAATGGAGGACTGTAAATAGTGAAGACGGGGTGTGAAGATAAATGTGGAAATAAATAGTGTAAATAGTGACTGTGGAAGATAAATAGTGACTGCAAGAGAAACTGACTTGTAGAGATCAGTGTACATAACTAGTGACTTGTAGCTGTGTAAAGTGCAATTCTGTGTATGTGTGTGTGGAAGTAAGTAGGCCTAATTTGTGTAAATAATTTGATTTAGTGTTAACTAGTGTAAATAACACTATTGTAAATAAATATTTAGTGCATTATAGCCTGACCAGTATTTTAACGAACCCTAAAAACGTTACAGTATCATAGGAAATATATAATATTTTAATGCTTACTTGAAGTTTGACAGTATACGGTGGTTGATTTATGTTTGTTTATCTCAAACATACGCCGACAATTTCCCCTCCCGACGTTTCTCTCACTTTGAGTACATGGCAACTCTCATTTAGCTTTGCACCTTTCTTCAAGGTGGAAGGTCTGAAATAAGTCTGAGTCTACTATATCCTTTCAAAACCAACACAAACCTCATCAGATAACGACATTGGAGCGGTAAATATAATTGTTTGCTTGCATAGACTCAAAGGCAATTGCGTCAGTCAGTCATCCTACGTGTTGCACAAGCATCCGCTAGGGGCGCCAGCGGTCAAAATCCAGCGAGGCGCACGAGGTCTATAGTGTTCAAACCATCATCTAGTTTGAGCAAGGATTTTATTAACCTTAAATATTTTCTTTATTTCAATTGCCTCCCATTTCCTTGTCTCGATTTAGTTTGGAAAGACCCTGTTTAATTATATCACTGATAATGATATATATTTTACTAGCAGGTACCCGCGGCTTCGCTCACGTCATAGTCTTGTCATACTATTATTCAATGAAATGCAGGTTTAACCCCGTTAACACCCCCTTTATAACCTGAATATCCAAAAATCCCTCCTTAGTAGACGTTTCCAACACACAACAAACAAATCCCCAAAATATCATTCTTCTAACTTTAATAGTTTTGGTTGGTCGATGAGAGTGAATATCCAAAAACCCTTCCTTAGTGGACGTTTTTCCTTCCAGAATGTCACCCCTCCCCATGGGCACCTTAAATTGGATTTATGAAAAAACTATCGAACACCTATTTATTTATTTATTTATTTATTATTAAGCTGACTGTTTTCCTCTGAGTTTCAAACTCCTCGCCTATGTCGTTTAAGAGATGCACGCTTCGTTAGGAATCCTTCAACCCCCACTTTTCACCCCTTTCACTCATAATATACACCACATCGGAACACCATTAGACCTGTGTCAGCTTATTTTTAATGATTAGTTTATATGCCAAGTATCACATCCCCAAATGAAACCAAACGTGAGATATTGTTATTCAATGAAATGCACGTTTACCCCCTTAACACCCCTTTAGAACCTGAATATCCAAAAATCTTTCCTTAGTGGACCTTTTCGACATACAACGAACATATACCCAAAATTTCATGTTTCTAACTTCAATAATTTTGGCGGGGCGATGATGAGTGAGTGAGTCAGTCAGGACAATTTCTTTCATTTATTTTTGAGAATTTCACCCCTCCCCATGAACCCCTTAAACGGGATTTATGAAAAAAAAAACGGTCGAACACCTATTTTACTTATTTTTAAGCTGAATTTTTTCCGCTGAATTTCAAACTTCTCGCTAATGTCGTTTAAGGGATACGCGCTCCGTTAAGAATCCTTCGGGCCCCCAATTTCACCCCTTTCACCTCATAATATACACAATGTCGATAAACCCTTAGACATATGTCTGCTTACTTTTATTGATTAATTTATATGCCGAATATCACATCCCCAAACGAAACAACTCGTGAGATATTGTTAATCAATGAAATGCAAGTTTAACCCCCTTAACACCCCTTCAGAACGTGAATATCCAAAAATCCATCTTTAGTGGACGTTTTCGACAGACAACGAACATATCCCCAAAATTTCAAGTTTCTAACTGCAATAGGTTTGGCTGGGGGATGATGAGTGAATATCCCAAAATCTTTCTTAGTGGACTTCTTTCCCCAAAATTTCACCCCTCCCCATGGACCCCTTAAATTGGATTTATGAAAAAACGGTCGACAACCTATTTAGTTATTTTTCAACCTGATTTTCCCCCTGAGTTTCATACTTTATGCCTCTGTCTTTTAAGAGATACTTGCTCCGTTAGGAATCCTTCAACCCCCACTTTTCACACACACACCTCATAATATACACTACATCGAAAAACCCTCAGACATGACGTGTCTTCTTATTCTTAATGATGAGTTTATATGCCGAGTATCGCATCCGCCAAGGATACCAATCGGGAGATATTGTTATTCAATTAAATGCAGGTCTATCCCCTTAACACCCCTTAAGAACCGGAATATCCGAAAATCCTTCCTTAGTGGACGTTTTCGACATACAACGAACATAACCCCAAAATTTCATGTTTCTAACTTCAATAATTTTGGCTGGGCGATGATGAGTGAGTGAGTAAGTCAGGACATTTTCTTTCATTTATTTTTCAGAATGTCACCCCTCATGAACCCCTTAAATTGGATTTATGAAAAAAAAAATGGACGAACACATATTTACTTATTTTTAAGCTGTTCTTCTCCCCTGAGTTTGATGAGTGAGTGAGTTATTCAGTTAGAACACTTTCTTTCTTGTTTTTCCCCCCCAGAATTTCACCCCTCTCCAAGGGCCCCTTAAATTGGATTTATGAAAGAACGGTCAAACACCTATTTACTTATATTTTAAGCTGTTTTTTCCGCTGAATTTCAAACTTCTCGCCTATGTCGTTTAAGAGATACATGCTCCGTTAAGAATCCTTCAACCCCCAATTTTCACCCCTTTCACCTCATAATATACACCGCATCGATAAACCCTTAGACATATGTCTGCTTATTTTTAATGATTACTTTATATGCCGAATATCACATCCCAAAGAAACAACTCATGAGATATCGTTATTCAATGAAATGCACGTTTACCCCCTTAACACCTCTTCAAAACCCGAATAAACAAAAATCCTTCCTTAGTTGAAGTTTTCGACATACAGCGAACATATTCCCAAAATTTAATGTTTCCAACTTCAATAGTTTTCGTTGGGCGATGATGAGTGAGTGAGTCAGTCAGGTCATTTCCTTTCAATTATTTTTACCAGAATTTCACCCCCCACCCGTATGGGCCCATTGAATTGGATTTATGAAGAAACGCTCGAACACCTATTAAATTATTTTTTAAGCTGTCTTTTTCCCTTGAGTTTGATGAATGAGTGAGTTAGTCAGCCAGTTAGGACACTTTCTCTCTTTTTTTTTCTCCAGAATTTTACCCCACCCCATTGGCCCCTTAAATTGAATTTATGATAAAACGGTCGAACTCCGATTTACTTATATTTTAAGCTGATTTTTTCCGCCGAGTTTAAAATTTCTCGCCTAATCGTTTAATAGATACACGCTCCGTTAGGGATCCTTCAACCCCTACTTTTCACACCTTTCACCTTATAATATACTGTACACCAAATCGAAAAACCCTTAGACACATGTCTGCTTATTTTTAATGATTAGTTTATATGCCGAGTATCACATCCACAAATGAAACCACTCGTGAGATATTGTTACTCAATAAAATGCAGGTTTAACCCCCTTAAGACCCCTTTAGAACCTGAATATCCGAAAATCCTCCCTTAGTGTACGGTTTTGACATACAACGGACATATCCCCAAAACGTAATGTTTCTAACTTCTATAATTTTGTCTGGGCAATGATGAGTGAATGAGAGAGTGAGTGAGTGAGTCAGGACATTTTCTTTCAATATTTTTTCTTTTCATAATTTCACCCTTCCCCATGAACCCTCTAAATATGATTTATGAAGAAAAAAATGTCCAACACTTATTTACTTATTTTTAAGCAGTTTTCTCTCCCTGAGTTCGAAGAGTGAGTGAGTCAGTAAATCAGTTAGGACACTTTCTTTCCTGATTCCCCCCCCCCCCAGAATTTCACCCCTCCCCATGGGCCCCTTAAATAATTGGATTTATGAAGAAGAAAAAAGGTCGAACACCTATTTACTTATCTTTTAAGCTGATTTTTTCCCGCTGAGTTTCAAACTCCTCGCCTATGTCGTTTAAGAGATACACGCTCCGTTAGGAATCCTTCAACCCCCCACTTTTCACCCCTTTCACCTAATAATATACACCACATCGAAAAACCCTCAGACACGTGTCTTCTTATTTTTAATGATTAGTTTATATGCCGAATATCACATCCACAAATGAAACCTCTCGTGAGATATTGTTAGTCAATAAAATGCAGGTCTACCCCCTTAACACCCCTTTAGAACCTGAATATCCAAAAATCCTTCCTTAGTGGACGTTTTCGACATACAACGAACATAACCCCAAAATTTCATGTTTCTAACTTCAATAATTTTGGCTGGGCGATGATGAGTGAGTGAGTAAGTCAGGACATTTTCTTTCATTTATTTTTCAGAATTTCACCCCTTATGAACCCCTTAAATTGGATTTATGAAAAAAATATGAAGAAAAACCTATTTACTTATTTTAAGCTGTTCTTCTCCCCTGAGTCTGATGAGTGAGTGAGTTATTCAGTTAGAACAATTTCTTTCCTATTCCCCCCCCCCCAGAATTTCGCCCCTCTCAAAGGGTCCCTTAAATTGGATTTATGAAAGAACGGTCAAACACCTATTTACTTATATTTTGAGCTGTTTTTTCCGCTTATTATTTATTTATTTATTTATCGTATGGCTTTTAGTGCCGGGAGTGTCCGAGGACATGTTCGGCTCGCCTGAGTCTGTAGCTGCTTCCAGCGGACACCCTAAAGGGTGAGCTACAAGTTCCGTTCAATTTCAAGTAGTTCCAACTTTCGCCACCAGATATCAATGATACCTGGTGGTGAACGTTGGAACTTTGATAGAGCGTTCTGACGAAAACTAACCTAACAAATTTTGCTTTACACAAGTTTAGTCTGTGAAAGGATCTTTTACATGCCATAAATCTATGACATGGGACCGCCAGCTTTACTTCCCCTCCGAAGGAAGGCATACTGAAGGATTTTTAACGCTCTTAAAAAATCCGACGACTTCGGCCGGGTTTGAACCCGCTATCTTGGGCATAGCAGTTCAGCATGCTACCGACTACGCCACCGCTGAGATTCAAACTCCTCGCCTATGTCGTTCAAGAGATACTCGCTCCGTTAGGAATCCTTCAACCCCCACTTTTCACCCCTTTCACCTCATAATATACACCACATCGAAAAACCCTCAGACACATGTCTTCTTATTTTTAATGATGAGTTTAAAGGCCGAGTATCACATCCCCCTATGAAACCAATTGGGAGTTATTGTTATTCAATGAAATGCAGGTATAACCCCCTTAAGACCCCTTTAGAACCTGAATATCAAAAAATCCTCCCATAGTGGACGGTTTTGATATACAATGATCATATCCCCGAAATGCCATGTTTCTAACTTCATTAATTTTGGCTGGGCGATGGTGAGTGTGTCGGGACTTTTTCTTTCAATTTTCTTTTTTTAGAATTTCACCCCTCCCCATGAACCCCTTAAATTGGGTTTATGAAAAAAAAACCTGTCAAACACCTATTTACTTATTTTTAAGCAGTTTTTCCCCCCTGAGTTTGATGAGTAAGTCTGTCAGTCAATCAGTTAACTTTCTTTCCTGTTTTTTTCCCCCAGAATTTCACCCTTACCCATGGGTCCCTTAAATTGGATTTATGAAAAAACGGTCAAACACCTATTTACTTATTTTTTAAGCTGATTTTTTTCCGCTGAGTTTCAAACTCCTCGCCTATGTCGTTTAAGAGATACACGCTCCGTTAAGAATCCTTCAACCCCTACTTTTCACCCCTTTCACCTCATAATATACACCACATCGAAAAACCCTCAGACACGTGTCTTCTTATTCTTAATGATGAGTATATATGCCGAGTATCACATCCCTCAATGAAACCAAGCCGGATATATTGTTATTCAATGAAATGCAGTTGTACCCCCTTATTACCTCTTTAGAACCTGAATATCCAAAAATCCTTCCTTTGTGCGCGTTTTCGACTTACCACGAACATATCCCCAAAATTTCATGTTTCTAACTTTAATAGTTTTGGCTGGGCGATGATGAGTCAGTGAGTCATTGAATCAGCCAGCCAGTCAGGACACTTGTTTTTATATAAGGGATTAATTGGTAGTCCGTTTCTTGGAAATAACTTTCGGATTGTTAAACTTTCCCATTTTTCTTGAAACAATGTTATTAATTTTTCATGTCGACTTTAGGAGTGACATATTGGATTTCGAGCTGAATGCATGCATTTTAACATTACTCCTGAGTAACTAAAATATTTGAAAATATTTCCAATTGATTTGAAAGAGAGGTTCTCTTAAATGTTTAAGGTTGTCATACCGTACTTCGAGTATGTTCGGTGATAATTAATTATTTTATTGTTCTAATTCTCCTGACGTGGAGTATATTTTAATTGGTAATTGAACTTCATGACTGCATTTACGTAATGTCTTTCCTTACCTTTCTCGAGCTTGGAGTTTCCTTGCTTCTTGTTAATTATTTTAATTATTTTAAGTTATTATTATTTATATTTATTTTATTTAAACAAGCATGTAAAGTTGTCTCATTTTTTAATTATATGATGTTTTATAAATGCTTCTTCGTGTTTATCTTCAAGCTTAGATTCAGTGCCATTTCTCTGTACATAAATATGTACTGGGTATGGTAGCCTTGTCCAGTCGTCCACTTACCAATACTAAGGTGGGATTTGTTATCTTATTGTTTTATTTTAAGGGTAAATTTTCAACCAATCTGTTCCCTTGGGTTGTATATTAAAAAAAAGTCAACGTGACATTGAAATACTCGAGCGCGCCAGATTAATATACAGAGGGTTCAGCTTGATGCCCTTGTCGTGCTGACCCATAATATGACAATTATGTGGAGGAATTTCCTTAATCTGAATGTTTAAAAAGAAATAATTTTTTAAAATTATGTAACGAATACAATTAACAGAAAATAATATATAATATAAAATATATATATATAGAAGAAAATGGTGTAATGAAAAAAAAAGTAAGAATGAGAAGGGCCGAGAAGCGTGGAGTGGGAAATACATAGGCCTAGTCCTCAGCAGCTGCACGCACCACACTTTATTGATGATTTTAACTACTTCGGCTTGTGGAAATCGGCAGATTATATTATTCCCGTGATCCTTGAATGATTTCCTTCAAAATAAAACAAAATTAACTGCGCTCGAGAATATCCAGTTATTGCAACTTTGTGACTCTCCTATTTCCTTATGTCACGCGAAAACCGTCAGATTATTTAAATGAACACTTTTCTGCATGTAACTAACTCACCTTGCCTTAATCTGACGCGCTCGAGTTTTTCTAACGATCAATTTTATTTTTAGCCTATTTTCAATTTTGAAAAAAATAGGCATATGAGATCACCTTTTGTCCGTGTGTCTGTGTGTGCGTGTGTGTGTGAGTGTGAGGTGTGTGTGACCCCCTAATAACTTCTATACGGCCGGAGCGATTTCCACGAAACTCGGTAAGTTCATAGCACTACTTTGGGCGACCCCGACCGTGCCCTTCAAATTTTGTTACGTCTCACCAATCCAACATGGCGGCTGTGCGAAATATTTCACCAGCATTCAATATCTCCGAAACTATTCCAGATATCACCCTGGATTTTTTGACGGTGATAAAGGAAACTACTAGAAGTTCACCTATGTGACTATTGAAAAACTGGGAACTACAAAACCAACATGGAGGCAACGCGAATTTGCATCTTTTAAATAGACGTTTCTCGCGATTTAACCAACCAAACGCAATAAAACTTGGTACAGTATATGTTTATACACATTATAATGCACCGACATCAAACTTCGTTCAATTGTTTACATAACCACAAGATGGCGGATGTGCGAAATATTTCACCGGCATTCTACATCTCTGAAACTATTATCGGTATCACCCTGAAATTTTGTACGGAGATAAAGGGCACTACTGGAAGTTCATCTATAAGACTTTCAAAAACCAGTTAACTACAAAACGAACATGGCGGCCAAGCGAATTAAAAATTTTAACAGACTTTTCTCGCGATTTAATAATCCAAACGCAATGAAATCTGGTACAGGAAATGTTAATACACATTGTAATGCACTGGTATCCAATTTAATTCAAATGTTTACATAACCTCAAAATGGCGGCTGTGCGAATTTTAAAATTACGTTTTTATTTCTTGTGTCGTAATCATGCGATCGAAGTGAAAGTTTGAATAATGAACCTACGCAATAATTTTCCTTTAATGGTACATGACTCAATGGCCTATGCATTTAACAATCCTTCATGGCGACCATCCGAAGTATTTAGACGGCTCTGAATATCTACGAATCTATTATAGCAATCAAACTGAATTTCTTTATGTTCATAGGGGCCATGAACATAAGTTCACCTATAGGACTTTAAATAACCTGGTGATCAACAATCCAACATGGCGGCGACGCGAAGTATAACTATTCACATGGACGTTTCTCGCAATTTAACCATCCTAGTGCAGTGAAACTTGGTACAGTAAATCCTTATACGAATGTTAATCCACTGGCATCTAATTTATTTCATTTCTTTCCATAACCACAAGATGGCAGCTGTGCGAAATTTATAAATCTCCTTGTTACTTCTTGTGTCCTATTCATGCGATTGAAATTTGAATGCTACACGTACACAATAATCTTCATGTAACAGTACATAACTCTGGGACCTACATATATAAAATCCAACATGGCGACCATCCGATATATTTAGTTGGTTCTCAATATCGACGAATCTATTACAGCAATCAAACTGAAATTTTGTATGTTCATAGTGGCAGTTATCATAAGTAGTATATATGAAATAGGCTGTATAGTTCTTCACGGAACTACTTGTTTTACTATTCTGATCGGCTGCCCTCAACGCACGACCCTATATAAAGGGTTCATGTATGGTGAGGTGGTACTAAACAGGGTGCAAGGTTTCCCTCTTTATGTTGTTCTGCCGCGCTTGGTTAAATCCCAAAATCACTGCTTGGGCTTCCCTACTATAGGGGTAGGGTGGACACACCAGCATCAGTGTGCACTGAAGATCTGCGAGTGGACTCGCGAAGAATCGAGTCTGGGACCGTAAAACTCGAGGTATTCGAGTCCGGAATTGAGGCCGAGGACGCTGTGAGCGTTATCTGTGAGCCATGTATGGAAACAACACGATGTATAATAATGTCGGTAGGCCTAGGCCAAGTAATGTATTCGTTTCCCATTAATGGACAGTGATAAAATAGAATATTCAAAATTGAAAACCGGCGAGAAGCGGACTGAGGAAAGAAAGGAAGAACGCAAGAGGGATTTCTTTCCATGTGATCATTTGCTAGGCACTAGTAGGATATTTTATACTCAATTTTTCTTTCTTTCTTTCTTTCTTTCTTTCTTTCTCTCTTTCTTTCTTCGAATGAGCCAACTATGGACTACGTAGGTTAACCAAAATGATGAGTTGGGATTGGTTTCACGTTCTTAAAAGTCTACTTCCTAGCCCATATCTCCTTCATTTTCTGACTTTGTAGTTGTTTAGCTGCTTCTGACCTCTTTGGTCTCTGCCCTTACTTAAGTTTAATCTGTGGGAATTCTTTTAACATTTTCCTGAAAGCTTGTCTGTCTTGTATAACGGATTCAGAGATGTTAAAGCTCTGCAGATATTGTTTAACTTGCTGGTACCAGTGTGATGTAGTTTTCTTGCAGGAGCTGGCTCTGTGTATTACACTGGTCAATCTTGACTCGTTCATTCTCTCAAGGTGTCCGTAGAATTGGAGGCGTCTCTTGATTATTGTGTCAAATAGAGGTTCTTGCTTTAGGTATAGATCATCGTTGGGCCTGTGATACCTTTCTCCATTTATGATCCTTGGGCCTAAGATCTTCCTCAAGATAATTCTTTCCTTGACCTCTAGTTTCTGTATCAGTTTTGCCCCTTTGATGTGTAGGGTTTCAGCTTTATAGTGGACCTCGGGCATGATTACAGCGTTATTTTTATTATAGGCCTATTTATTGTTTTGTAATTTCTCAGTCGTTATAATATGAAGCATACATAATGTGCAGTTTGGATACGATTTCGCTTACAAGAAGTATAAAACAATTTTCATTCGCCAAATCAATACTTTACATTACTAAAAATACTATAGGTACTGTACCCGATAATCCAGAGAAGATCCTGTTGGAATATCCACTGCCCCCGCTGGATTGTCTATTTCTCATTGCTCCGGCATATACAACATTAGAAATCGCTTCCAACATGGTCTTTAGGTATTTACAGACAGCAGTTACAAGAATATTGTGGATCAACAACCAACTACACGGGGAACTCACCTTTACTTACCTCGGGGACTGGGACTTCAGCTTCGCCTACACTATATCCACAATACTCTGCTCCTTATATTTAAAATGAATCACTCCAACAACAATGGAAAACAATCTGAACAAATTTATTAACAAAAAGGTAAACTAATCTACTATAATCAAAATAACAACAAATGAATTTAACAATTAACATTAAAATTAAAAACACGCACTCATTCACACCTCCTTTCAATTCTACATATTACTACAATGCTGTATTAAAATTATGAGTATAGATCTTGGCTTCTTCTCGGCCTACACAGAGTAGAAATAAAAACGTTTAGTGAAGCCTCTGAATGGCATTCCATACACACGGTTTCATTCACAAACCTGCGTTGTATAACGCACGTGCAGAAACTTGGATTCATCAATGACACTGGCATCACGCCGTACTCGAAACTGGTTTACACAATAAACCGAAGACTGTGAGTCTACACCTGCTTAAATATTATGTCATCGCTCCCCAGAGCTAACGGTGAATCATGCTTGCTAGCCACAGAGGCTGCATGTGTGCATTTATAAAACACGTAAAAATTAACATTTAGATCTTACAAAAGTTCATTAAACTGCCCTTTTCTTAACCAATCATTCTAAAAAAAATTATACACTCTTTCATTCGCACTCCGGATTGTTCTAGACCAATACGGTTCCACATATGCTCTTAACAATAAACAATCATTCATTCCCAAAACGTCCGCTCATAAACACACTCTATTCCAAAACAATTGATTGATAAATCCTATTAAATTGTTTAAATAATTACATCATTTCCACAAAATTATTTATATGTAATATGTTTATAATAATATCCATTATCTAGTGTTGCTAACGCGACACTTTCGAGATTCTAACTTCTCGGTTACAATAAAAATCTTTACTAAATATATACCCTGGTATACATAACCACTCTTTCTTTAACGTTCTGTAGTTTTAATATACTGCGTACACCTCGTCTTATATAGGTTTCATTACATTACCGGCATAATACAGTCGACTGATTAAGGTGAACTGCACTTAATTACATAAATTCGGGTTTAATAAAAATTTAATAATAGTATTATAGACGTGAGTAGACAATCTTTCTCATGTTGCTTTCCGCTGAAACCCTCCTGTTAACACAGCTAAATCGTTAATTCACAAGAACTGGACTACTTGTATACAACGGCTCTTATCATGATACATGCCTTTTTATCAAAGAACAACAATATTTTGACTTCCTAAAAATGCGGAATTCCCTCGCCTGAGCACTCCATAGCTCTACAAAACCTCATATAACAGTATATATGGCATAAACAAACATCAACTACTATGTTAAACAATAATCAAAAGGGGTTAATTGTTATTAACATATCTTATGTAGGAATTTCTCTCAAATAATGGCATGACCCTCAGTATCATTGCACATGATTACTGGACTACAATTATACATACGTAAGTTATTCAAACGAAACTTCCAATTGTAATGAACGATATTAGACAGTCGTGATTAACCTCCTAAAGTTTACTCCACAACAAGATAATTAACTGTTAACTCGTCTGTCGCAAATACATGCAATACGAATACTACTCCTGTTTCATCTCACTTGTCTAGCTATAAATTGTTTATCGTTGTAATATCATGTCCACAAAATGACTTGATGTTACACAAATAGAATGAACTATATGAATATTTAAGCGCTCGACTTTTCGCAATATATAGTAGGCGACCTGTTCTTGATAAATGTTCACTTATTTAACTTCAAATCTCAATATTATAAGAGATATAATCACTACTATGTTCCTCGCAACTTCACACAGAATGGAAGTGCGGTGATCTCTAACTTTCCACCTAGCTATACTCGCGTCTTCACAAGTCGATAATCGTCGCACTCGGACTAAGCTTTGGGATCTCCGTTAACCCAGTAAAATCACTTCCTCACTCTTCAAAGACTGCTGGAATAAGAACCTCGATCCTTGGATCTCCCTCTCCAAGTCGTATTTTTGGCGGCCATATCAAACTCCCGCCATAATTTTAGCGCGTAGATTACTAATGCTTATTACTGCGTAGATTAACCGATCTGCGGTTTATAAAGTATCAGACATAATTTCTCTTAATATTCTCTTCATTACCAAATAAGAAAATCTTCTTCTAAGGGCCTAAATGCATAATTTCATCACATTGTGTAATTAAAGTTGATCACGTCTTCAATAAGACCTCTCCTCATTGGCTGGGGACTGGGATCCAATAGCATAATTTATAACAATATTTATAATATTAATTTCCAAACTCGCTGTTGCTATGCTAAGAATAGCCTTCTAGAAGCGTCCATTGTGCAATCTATCACGTGATCGGGCTCTCCCACAGTGTCGAACTGGTAACACGACCCTCTTGTGTCACACTTTCAGAAATTATATTAGCTAGTTAAATTTTATTATGGGGACGGAAAATACTCTCATTTTGTCCCTAAATAATTCAATTTACGGGGGCAGTACATGTTTCGGAAACTTGATATGTTTCCTTCTTCAGCCCATATGTTGCTGTGAAACATCATGTGACATCGAAATCCTAACCAAAAATAAAAATACAGTTCCTACTTTCTCTCTTGTTGAGCCTGTGTCATGTCAGCTCAGCATGCTACCGACTACGCCACCGAAGCCGCAAGGAAGTAAAGTATTGATTTGGCGAATGAAAATTGTGTTATGGTCAATACGGAACCTGGAACGAGTGCGGTTTATAACGATTTCGCTTGTACATCACTAGCCTCCCAGCCTTGGAGAAAAGTTGTTCGCAAGTTTAGTGAGTGTTGGGAATTTTGGCGCATTGTGTCCTATATCGCAGTTACGGATCGTGGCGTCACCGTGGAGAGTCGAGTCCTTCGCACGGGTTACTCGTTAATGCTCGGAACCGCCAGGATTGATTGGTTGGTTGTTTCCTCAGTTTAGGGGCTGCGACAACGCGGTCATGTAGCCCCGTGTACTTTGGGTGTGCGTAGAATCTGTCTGATAACCGGTGGTAATTGTGATGGCTGTATTAGTGTGTTTTGCATGTCGAATTGTATCGCTCCTTGCAGCGCTATGAAAGTCAAGGTGGTTAGATATCTAAGCTTCATGACACTATAGCGCTTTCTAGTAGAGGAACGAGGAACTTTTGTGTTGGCGGAAAATCTCGGGATTGATTTTGCCATTATGAACACGGCCTACTGAATTCAAATGGGTTCTTTGACATGCCAACAACGTATAACATGCTTGTCGTGATTCTTGTCACCTTACAAAAATCACCTACCATTGCCAGGAGCGAACCTGCAAGCTTAAGGTAGGTAGTCGGACACGATAACCACTCACTCACCGTGGCAAGTTAGCATAGCTCCTAATATTACTTTGAAAATGATTATCTTCTTCTGTCTTTTCCTTTGTACTGTAATTCTCTGGTAGTGGAATGCATATTCTCTGTTTTCTTTCTCGGGTCTTCATGGCCTGTTGAGTACAGTAAATGAAAATAAAATGTAAAAAGATATGAATGAATGTTTATCATACGTCATAATGAAGTGATATTGCTTAAGTAGGCTACGGTTAAAAGAAACGAGTTTTCTGAAAAATCAATATTTTTCTCTTGCTGAGTTTTGGAAACGAGCTCTCCAATTGTGTTCTGGAAATCTTGGCTCATCAATATATTATCAACTCATAAATCAATATTTCTATTATATAGTCCGTTGGTTTGTTCACAGCTCATCCTAACGTACGACTTCTTATCACACACGCGGGGTTACTGAGCACTCAAGAAGCAATAAGTCGCGCAGTGCCTGTACTAGGAATACCCTTCTACGCTGACCAACACATCAATATTCACAAGATGGTCGATCATGGTGTCGGGGTCAAGTTAGAGTACCAAGACATCACAACACACAATGTACTGATAGCAATCCGCACCATACTCAGAAACACAAGGTAAGAAGAAAAACAAACCAAATAACTGAATGTGTCTTAACAATATCCATCAATGAAATCTCGTAATTCAAACTCAGCCTCGCGAGGCTAAACTGAGAAGAGGCGGGTTCAATTCCCTCCTCAGACATCCTGGAAGTGTTTTCCCGAACCCACGCATTCCCGACGCCAGCAAGGCATGAAGTAGCACGTTAACGCTCTCGGCCATCGCGGTCGGAGTTGTCGGCGAGGTTCCAAGACCAGCCAGAGAGTTCTCTAGGGAGATCTGTGGGAGCTGTGTTAGGACTCATCTTCTCTTGGTTTCAATTATGTTCAGCACATGAGAGAGTTGGCGGCGAGATTTCAAGACCAGCCAGAGAGTCTTCTAGAGAGAGCTGTGAGGGGTCTCTAGAGAAATCTGACAGCTGTGTTAGAACTCATATTCTCTTGGTTTCAACAAGGTTAAGAACACGAGAGAGTTGTCAGCAAAATTCCGAGACATAAAGAGTCTTTTAAAGAGAGCTGTGAGAATTCTCTACATAAATCTGTCATCGTTCTATAGCTGAGTTAAGACTCATGTTTTCATGGTTACAGTTATATTAAGCTCATGCGGGATTTGTCGGCAAGGTTCCAAGACCAGCCAGATAATTCTCTAGAGAGAGTTGCGAGAGCTGTCTTAAGACTCGTCTTCTCTTGGTTTCAGCTATGCTAAGAACAAGAGAGTTGTCGGCGTGGTTAGAGACCAGTCAGAGAGTTCTGTAGAGAGAGTTGTGAGAAGTGTGATAAGATTCGTCTTATCTTGGTTTCAGTTATGCTAAGAACAAGCGAGAGTTGGCGGCGAGGTTCCGAGACCAGCCAGATAATTCTCTAAGGAGAGTTGTGAGAGCTGTCTTAAGAATCATCTTCTCTTGGCTTCAACTATGCTAAGAACATGTGCGAGTTGTCGGCGAGGTTAGAGACCAGTCAGAGGGTTCTGTAGATAGAGTTGTGAGAGCTGTGTTAAGACTCATCTCCTCTTGTTTTCAGATATGCTAAGAACATGAGCGAGTTGTCAGCGTGGTACAGAGACCAGCCAGAGAGTTCTCTAGAGAAAGCTGTGAGAGCTGTGTTAAGACTCATCTACACTTGGGTTCAGATATGCTAAGAACATGAGCGAGTTGTCGGCGAGATTTCGAGACAAGTTAGAGAGTTCTGTAGAGAGAGTTGTGGGAGGTGTGTTAAGATTCATCTTATCTTGGTTTCAGTTATGCTAAGAACATGCGCGAGTTGTCGGCGAGGTTCCGAGACCAGCTAGAGAGTCCTCTAGAGAGAGCTGTGTTCTGGTGCGAGTACGTGTTGAGACATAAAGGAGCACATCACTTACGTTCTGCAACCTTAAACCTCACCTGGTACCAGTATCTACTCTTGGATGTCTTCCTGCTAATTGTAGTCGCAGGTTCTATCTCTATATCACTGTTATATTGCTGTTGCAGATTTATCATGAACAAGCAAACTAATATCAAACAAAAACTAAGTTGATATTAACAGAGAAGATTCCCATTCAAGTTCCTGATATGCATACAATAAAGAAATTCAACATTACTCTTTTTTCTATATGTGATGATTAGGGCTCGGATTTTCTTGAAGTCCACTTGAAGTGGTAAATGATTTTTTTTTGTGTAAATACATTTTTAAGCATTTTTTTCTATTAATACATAAATTCCTACTTTTCTCTTATTAGCGAGTATCAAGGTTTGGACGAGTTTTATTTTCAAATTACGGGGTAGAAAGGACTGGTGAATCTTAAGTAGATGAAATGACGAGTAAACTTTCCTGCATGTATTAGTAACGTGCCCATCCCAATTCAAAGTTTCATTTAATGTGACTCCAAGACTTTTTACCGATTTAGAGAAAGGGATAGCAACACCATTAAGTCGAATTAAGGAAAGCGGTCTAGTGTGTAAATGGAAAAGCAAATTACTCTGCCCTATTACAATAGCTTGTGTTTTAATTGGGTTGATGGCAAGATAATTTTCAGTTGCATAGCGGCTGATCCTGTTTATATTTAGATTCATATTTTCAATTGCCGCATCTATGCCATTTATTTTTGTGTGGCAATATATCTGAAGGTCGTCTGCATATAGATGGTAGTTGCAGTTTTCCAGTTTCGATGAGAAGTCGTTCAGATATAGAATGAATATCAGGGGGCCGAGAATTGAACCGTGAGGTACTCCATTAATTTTGAACTTCCTCTCAGTTCTGTTTTCATTAAGGAGTACACGTTGTCTACGGTTATGAAGATAGGAGACGAATAATTTGAGAGCAACGGGGCTAAGATGGAAGGATTGCAATTTAGCCATAAGTATGTCTGTATTAATGGTGTCGAATGCACTGCTGAAGTCTAGAAGAATGAGTATAGTCACTTTACGCTCATCCATTGCTTGTCTTACGTCATCAGTAATCTTAATGAGGGCAGTATATGTGCTGTGTCCTTTCTTAAATCCAGATTGTAGCGGATCAAGTAGTGAGTATTGCGTCAAATACTGAAGAAGTTGTTCATGCATAAGTTTTTCTAGTATTTTTGAAATTGAGGAAAGTAAGTTTACAGGTCGATAGTTGGATGGAGAATTTGCAATTGAATTTTTCGGAACTGGAATAACTAAGGCATCTATCCATATTGTTGGGAAGAAACCTTCTAAAAGACATGTGTTACAAATGTGCGTAATAATTGTCAGTAATACTTCTATCCATGGGCGCCCATAGGATTGTTTCCGGGCGGGGGGGGGGGGGGGCAAGTAAATATTTTCGTTTCATTACCTACCTGTCACCCCCTCCCCTCCCCCATCCACCACCCTCCACACTCACACACGAAAAGAAGGTTTCATTTCTTACTTACTTCGTGAAATTCATTATTTGACTGCTCTGAAACCATTGGCTACTTTGTGGCAAGTATGGGAGGAATGTTTTCTTTGAGTTGTTGTCCATTAACGTTCACTTTTCTTCGTGATTCAACGTCGTAATGTTCAGTTCTTAAAAACAGGAAAAACTAGTGGTATCGACAAAAATAAAAATCAAGTACCGTAGTTCATTAAAATGGTATCGTTAATCCAGTTCGCCAACTTTCTAAATAACTGGACATATTTTCACATGATCCCAAATCACTAAGTTAAACTGTGGAAATATCCCAACATCTGAATCAGACCAATTATCTAAATAGCACTGTTTCCAAATACGGTAGGCTACGGTATCTAGTTTGTACTGGCCATTACAGCAGATCGTCACGTCTTTCCTCTTCTAAACAACCAATCGGAAATACTTCGCATTGCTCTTATTAGAATCATGTAATACTTGTAGCCTACGAACTGATAAACTCGAGCCTATGGTTTTAGTAAAAATTAGTTTTGTCAATAAATATATTTCGCCTGATTATTACTAACCACTAAGTAAAATGGATAAAAACCACTATATCACGTACCTCTTACTACCATTATTCGCATTCTCGACTGAATCAAGAGGAATTGTGATACAGGAATGGGGATATGAACATAAACAAACCACTTCTTTCAATGTGTGATTGAGCCTTATGCTCAAGCTTTTCTCTGTTTATGAAAATAATAGACGATAAAATAAAACTAACAGATATCGTACAATTCCGTAGAGTTTTATAAAATTAACAAGTGATATATTTCGCCGTATTATTGTACCTGTGACGTAAATAAAATATTGTCTAACCAATCTAATACAAATACTTTTTGGGATTTTTAAATTTATGTGTGTTAAGGCTACCCTTAAAGAGTGGAAAATTAACCTTTTATATTCAATAACTGGCATTGTTGTAAATGTTGTTGCTTTATTTGTAAACAGGTTTAAACCTCACCCCTTGTACTTGACTCTGAGTGAAATTCCGGTTTATGTAATAACGTGTCGTTAGGCGAGTGCGTATAAGTAATGTTATTTCAGAGTACCGATACCGTAGTTTTGAGATAAGTGCTTCGGAACATGAAACATGATACGTACGTGGTATTTCCCTGAAGGTAGTGTTGAAAATATCGTAGGCCTACTAGGGATGGCTGCTGTCAGCGTCGGCAATCAAATTTCGAGTATTTAGGTAACCAGTCGTCATCGTGGAGCTTAAATTGAGGTACTCAACTACACAGATGTGCTTAAAGATCAAATTACTACATTCTGTCCTTTCTTACAAAGCATGCCACGTATGGATTTGCGTTGCTGCCACCGACATGGAATATGCAGATTTATTAAAGTTGTAACCTTCCAAGGTCACAAGGGATCGAACCCTTACTTTCGGGACGTACGATTTTCATAATCGGCCACATATTTTTATCTGGTGCATTTTTATGTTTTATAATTAGGTAATGCAGTATATAATATCATGTGATTTATATCCGATTAATTTGTTTAGGTTTTAAGGGATTGTAATAGGCAGGTTCTGAGTCTAGTTATGTGTGAATATTTTAACATTGGAATAATCTTCAGTCAGAGAGTCTGGAATTGTGTGCAAGAACCAGGAAGTAGGCTTGTTGTCGGCTGGGGTTTTCTCTCGCAAGCTCAAGTGCATGATGACTCATGTAGGTAGGAGGCTTGGCTACCCTGTGCTAGGGGTGTGTCTAGGGTATTTTGAAGACCAAGAAGGCACTCCTTATATGGTAATGTTTTGTTTTGATTGGCTGGTCCCGTGAGGGAAGCCAGGTAGGCTAGTGCTTTGTGGAGGGGAGATGAATGTTATTAGGACTTGACGAAGCTGTGAGGGCGACTCATTCTTAGGACTCCGTGGGGAGTACAGGCCGGACGTTTGTTTTAGACGAGTGAAAAAATCCTAATGGAAGCCTGGAGGCGAGTTACTAAAGTACCTGTGTTGTTATCAGCTGCCCCAAGCGGTCCGATGATTTACAAAGCTGTCTGACACTACTGCTGAAGGACAGTCATTGGCAAATATAATGACGTTTTGTTCGTAACTACGTAACGTATAATTCCGCGGCACACAATACTTCGACATGGACTGTACTGTCTCCAAGGCGGTGTCGCCACGTGCTCAAGTCTGGAATTCCATTACATCAGATCGGTGGTGACAAGTGTGAAGCGATAGGGTGCGAGAGTGACTGTGTGCAGGCTCACCTGCAGGCTTCAAGATCAAGGACAATCGTCTAAAACAAACGTCCGGCCTGTAGTACTCATTCTTTGGACCGCGTGTAGGGCGGTGTACTCATCACTTGGACTCCGTGTGGAGTGGTTCGTATTCTTGGTAAGACTCCGTGAGGGAGTGTAACTTGTATTTTGGACTTGTGTGTTTTTGGTGGAGAAGGAAGGTATTTCAGACGATGACAAGTTGGTGTTCGAGGTGCAATTACTGAGTTGCTGGCTATACATTCTCAAGGGAATTATGAGCCTAGTTTCAAACAAATAGTCTAGATCAGGGATGGGCACAATTCGGCTCATTGAGCAGCGCTCCCGCTCCGGCAGGAGAAAGAGCTGAGTATGCGCTCTCACCGAAGTTGACCTTGTAGCTGCTTGCACAGCTTGCCGTTACAAGCGGCGCATCACAACAGCTTTATACTTGGGCCCTGTTTGTTGTGCATTAGATGATTAGATTATGGTGCTACGTACATCCGTTTAATTACATTCCTTTTATTAGGTTCTGTGTAGGAAACATAAATAATTACTTTGACAGCTGATAAGTGCACACCAATTTGCCCATTACCGATAGTCCTGAAACTACAATAAGCCAACCTAACAACTTGTTTAGAACACAAGGAACGGAAACTTTCTGTGGGCGTACAGAAATAAATACATGAATACATATCATTCACTATAAACAAAACATAGGCCTATGTATTCTTATATATCTGAACTGTCATTCTGCAGATGATGAGGTGTGCGTATCTTTTCGCTGAAGCAGACGGGTTACATTTGGAGCAATCGATCTTGTACTTGCAATTCGAAGAACGGCAGTGAGATGTGCGTCAGTTAGAGTGCATCTTCGTGGAGATTTATTTATCTTCATTAGAGAGAACAGTTTCTCACACAGATATGTTGAACCAAACATTGATAGAAGTTTGGCAGTCATTTTGTGCATGTTTGGGAAATCTGTTTGCAAAAACTGTTCATAAAAATGTGCTAAGCATGTTCGTGATTCATATTTAGCGTACAGCCGCACACATACTATAGGCCTACCTATGCTTGCGCCTTGACTGCGCATATTGCCATCTAGTCGTTCCAGCACTAACTATTAGCGAGCAGTCAGCTGGTCCCGGCTCCTCGTCTCCGCTCGCGCTCATGCAGTTGGCTCCAGGAGCTGCGCTCCCTCATTGCCCACCTATGGTCTAGATTGTTTGTCTCGAATCGCATGAAGTACAAACTAACGTCTGTATACCGAAATTCTGAAACCATAGCCGTAAATTGTTATACGACAAATACTAGTAAAATATGCTATGGACTAGTAAACTCAGGAGCGAACTAGATGCGATAATCCAACACACTGATTTAAAGCATCTTTGTATAATCACATCCACGAAATTAGATAAATCGTTGGATGCTGACCATCAAAGTAATAATGTACATAATGTTCATAGTTGAGAGGCTTGTGTGTGAAATATATAGTAATTGTGCTGCGGGTAAGTAGGAGTGATTCTCTGGGAGCAACTAACCCCCGAATCAGTAGAGTTAAGTCGTCACAGCTGAAGTCAACGCCTGTATGTACCAGTCACCATTATTTCCAAGGGCCATCAATATGTCATAAGTGTGCCTGTGTGAATATGATAGTGAGTGTTAAATAGTCTGTACGACGAGGATCCTGCGAAGTGTATTTCATGTCTGGTATCAGAATATATTGTAAATTATACCAGATCTATAGTGCTTTTATGTATGAGGTAACCAGTGTAGTTAAGAGTGAATGTTTATTGCTGTTGCTCATACCGTACAGGTGTTTAACCTTCACGCAACCCGTGAAGCCGAGCAGTTACAAAGTTTCCATAACATATGAGGCTGTTTCTTAATCTGAGTGTGTATTTAACTATGAGTGGCACACACTATAAATATGGGTTTGCTAAAATTACAATTTATATAAATAATACAAAGAATGTACATTAAATTTGAACAGATATCATACACAACCAATGTGCAAAAACAATTATTTAAATACCGGTAACAAGTTTGGAATTTCCTCATTGGTACAATTTCACATTCAAGTCAGATCAACAGCAAGAACACCAAGGTGACTAAGACGATCCTTTTATTTATGTCCTTAAATAATCAACAATGGCAAAGTATATTCCCTTGTGGAGGGCTTAAACTTAATCAACTTGACGTTTAATGACCAAGCAGTTTTGTACAGTTTTCCAGAAATGTTTCCGTCTCTAAAACCTGCTGCCTTGGCAGTTGCAAGTTTGTCCCCCCGTCAATACGGGTCTGAATACAGTAAATTATCCAATATTGTAAGCACGACCTTACAGGACCAGTGTTTTACTAGTCAGCATAGAAAATCTATTTTAGGGGTTAAGATATGCCAGTGATGTTGCAATGTCTAAAAATATATCCAGAACGTGCTTTTCATATCGACACTGCCGAAGTGAGGTGGCAAAAGTAGTAGCCACTCAAGATAGTGATGGGGAAACATACGGTATTTAACACTAGGCATAACCGTATTGAAATTTGGAGCTTACCTAGATGTTAGGCCCCTTTAATCATCAATTATCATCATCATCCATTGGTGGCAGAGTGCAAGGCATCATTAGAACAATATTTTTATTTAAAAATTGTAAATACATATTGCGTCAGCAACATTACAGATTTTTGTTGTTGTAACAGTTGTCAGTTGACTATCTGTAACTTCCATTTATGAAATTAACTGGTGTGACAATGAACAATCTTATTTCAACATTCTCGGAAATCCAGTCCCCCTACGGGCACCAACGATTTTAACCCATGCATGAGTACCAAATGGCTGAACAGACCCACTTAAAGCTTGAATATTATAAAATCCATTCTTAGTGAGCACCCAAAAACTGAGAGTAATCAACATCCAAAATTTCAGTGCCATAGCCCTTGTGGTTACAAAGATACGATGATTAACGAGTGAGTACCTCCTTTTTGGATTATCTTATATATAAAAGTGAAAGTCTGTATGTATGTATGTATGTATGCATGTATGTATGTGGATGGGTCTGTTCCGTATACAAATCTACACCGTTCCACCAATCTCAACCAAATTTTGCATACACATAGTTTAGGACCCAGAAGGAACCGCTGGCTACATGAATTTTCGATAGTCTTTCTCATTCTTCTAATTTCGGCCCTTTTGCACTCAAGCACAGGCTAATCAAATCATAAAATATACTCACGAAGGAATTGCAAGGCAGATAGTATCCATGGCAACATAGCTCAAGTCGAGACACGGCCGTCTGGATGCCAGTTGCGCTGTGCACTACCGGTATAGAAAATGAGGATCTTTACTTGAAATCCCGTTAGTTACTCACCTACTCACACAGCACTGTCAACCGAGTTTAGCATAACAAAGACTTGACACTATCTTCTACTATATATATTTGTCAAATACCACTCACTCACTCACTCACTCATTCATCACGAAATCTCAGAAACCACCGAACGGATTGAAATGAAATTTGGTATGCTGCTTCCTCAAGGGCCGCAAATGCCCACTAAGAGAGGATTTTTGTATATTCAGATTCTAAAGGGGGTGTTAAGGGGGTAGACCTGCATTTCATTGAATAGCAATATCTGCCGATTGGTTTCATTGGGGGATGTGATACTCGGCACATAAACTCATCATTAAAAATAAGAAGACACGAGTCTGAGGGTTTTTCGATGTGGCGTATATTATGAGGTGAAGGGGGGTGAAAATTGGGGATTGAAAGATTCCTAACGGAGCGTGTATCTCTTAAACGACATTGGCGAGGAGTTTGAAACTCAGCGGAAAAAATCAGCATAAAAAATAAGTAAATATGTGTTTTACCGTTTTTTCATAAATCCAATTTAAGGGGCCCATGGGGAGGGGTGAAATTCTGGGGGAGGGGGGGAAACAGGAAAGAAAGTGTCCTAACTGTTTGACTGACTGACTGACTCACTCATCAAACTCAGGGGGAAAACTGCTTTAAAGTAAGTAAGTAAGTAAGTAAGTAAGTAAATAGCTATTCGATAGTTTTTTTTATCAATCAAATTGAAGGGGTTCATCGGGAGGGGTGAAATTCTGAAGAAAAACAAATGAAAGAAAATGTCCTGACTCATTCACTCACTCATCATCGCCCAGCCAAAAATATTGAAGTTGGAAACATGGCATTTTGGGGATATGTTCGTTGTATGTCAAAACCGTACACTAAGGGAGGATTTTTGGATATTCAGGCTCTAAAGGGGTCTTAAGGGGGTTAAACCTGCATTTCATTGAATAACAATATCTCACGAGTGGTTTCATTTGTGGATGTGATACTCGGCATATAAACTAATCATTAAAAATAAGCAAACATGTGTCTAAGGGTTTTTCGATGTGGTGTATTATTATGAGGTGAAAGGGGTGAATAGTGGAGGTTGAAGGATTCCTAATGGAGCGTGTAGGCCTATCTCTTAAACGACATAGGCGAGAAATTTGAAACTCAGCGAAAAAAATCAGCTAAATAAATAAGTAAATCGGTGTTCGACCGTTTTTTAATAACTTAATTTAAGGGCCCCATGGGGAGGGGTGAAATTCTGGTAAAAATAATTGATAGAAAATGTCCTGTCTGACTCACTCACTCATCTCGCCCAGCGAAAACTATTAAAGTTGGAAAAATGAAATTTTGGGAATATGTTCGCTGTATGTCTAAAACGTCAACTAAGGAATGTTTTTTGTTTATTCGGGTTTTAAAGAGATGTTAAGGGGGTAAGCGTGCATTTCATTGAATAACGATATCTCATGAGTTGTTTCTTTGGGGAATGGATATTCGGTATATAAACTAATCATTAAAAATAATCAGACATATATCTAAGGGTTTATCGATATGGTGTATTATGAGGTGAAAGGGATGAGAATTGGGGGTTGAGGGATTCATAACGGAGCGTGTATCTCTGAAACGACACAGACGAGAAGAATGAAATTCGGCGGGAAAAAACAGCTTAAAATACAAGTTCGACCGTTTTTTCATAAATCATATTTAAGGGGCCCTTGGAGAGGGGTGAAATTCTGGGGGGAAAAACAGGAAAGAAAGTGTCCTAACTGATTTACTCACTTACTCACTCATCAAACTCAGGGGGAAAACAGCTTTAAATAAGTAAATAGGTGTTCGACCGTTTGTTTCATAAATCCAATTTAATGGGTTCATAGAGAGGGGTGAAATTATCAAAAATAAATGAAAGAAAATGTCCTGACTCACTCACTCACTCATCATCGCCCAGCCAAAATTATTGAAGTTAGAAACATGAAATTTTGGGGATAAGTTCGTTGTATGTCGAAAACGTCCACTAAGGAAAGAGTTTTGGATATTCAGGTTCTAAAGTGGTGTTAAGGGTGTAAACGTGCATTTCATTAAATAAAAATATCTCACGAGTGGTTTCATTTGGGGATGTGTTACTTGGCATATATACTAATCATTAAAAATAAGTTGACACATGTCTAATGGTTTTTCGATGTAGTGTATATTATGAGGTGAAAGGGATGAAAAGTGGGGGTTGAAAGATTCCTAACGGAGCGTGTATCTCTTAAACGACATAGGCGAGGAGTTTGAAACTCTGGGTAAATCAATCAGCTTAAAAATAAATCAATAAATAAAAAATAGATGTTCGACCGTTTTTTCATAAATGCAATTTAAGGGGCCTATGGGGAGGGGTGAAATTACGGAAGAAAAACGTCCACTAAGGAAGGATTTTTGGATGTTCACTCTCATCGACCAACCAAAACTATTAAAGTTAGAAGAATTATATTTTGGGGATATGTTTGTTGTGTGTCGAAAACGTCTACTAAGGAGGGATTTTTGGATATTCAGGTTCTAAAGGGGTGTTAACGGGGTTAAACCTGCATTTCATTGAATAACAATACGACACGACTATGACGCGAGCGAAGCGAAGCTAAAAATGAGATGGTGTGTGTCTGTGTATTACTCAATCACGCAAGTACCACTGGTCCGATTTACATGAATTTTACATGGAAGTAGCTGATTTACCTGGTTAACATATAGATTACTTTTGATTTGAATACTTTGCACTATTTAAAGATGGCGACCATTTTTAGTGACGTCACTACACCCTTTGGTTTCAAACTTTCATATTTCCATTTCAAATAAAAAGAGAACGCTAAGAAATAGAAAACTTTTGATGGAATATACGAGGTTTAAAATTACATTTTCTATCCGAAAGGAATTTCCAACGGTTAGCGAGTAAAACCTAAATTTGTGCTATAAAACACGGTCAACGCCGAGCGGTGTAGTTGGACAAAATGTTCCATCCTTAATCTCCCTCTGCGCAGCACCTCACCTATCCCCTGTTTTAACTGTCACCTTCACATTTTAATTTATTTATGACGCGTAGCGAAGCACGGGTACTTCAGCTGGTATATAATAAGACAAGATTGCATTACTTACCTTTAAATGGAATATAAATCCATTCGTAGACGAATCACACAACATTAATAAATAATACTGTAAGCACACAGACACAGTCTAGGCGGCCGTTCATAGTAAACACAATAACGAATGGAATGTAGGCTACGCGCATATACATTACGGTATTCCTTTGTATTATTACTTAAGTGTATACTTTAAAGCGAAAGCACACCAGCACTATTGCATAACTGACATAATATGTATGATGATTTTAACCCTCCTGTGGGTGCTACTGATCTTATCTCATATTCGTCAACAAATTCGTCAACTACCTTTCAGTAGTTACGTCTTTCCACATGACATTCAAGTCCATATCGGCCAGTTTGTCAATGACCCTTCTACACATTTGCTGTCGTTGCAAAAGTGGTATGCGAGGCAGATTGCGCCTGATCGAGCACCATTACGTAATTGAATATGTAGAGAACGAATGAGTGTATTCTCTAATTGAAGTAAAACTATTCTTCAGCAATTATTGTAATTTTTAAAAATTCAGATTTCTGAGGTGTGCCAGACAGGTTTAATGCGCCCACTGCCACTATACAGTATTTAATGTTTGGCCTGTCGGAATGTTAAATATCTGAAGTATTTATATTTAGTACAAATTTATTAGAATACTGTAAGCACCTTTGCCCAGAAAAAAAGGTTGTTCTCAGTCTGATTTTCATATCGTTTTATTTTTCAAGGATCCAGGGGGCTATGCACCCCCTGCCCCCCGGCCTTATGGGCGCCCATGATTGATCATATGGTACAGAAAGCTATGAAGCCATTTTTCATTCTTACCTTAATAATCGAGATTTAATGCTTTCTAATCTGTCAACAAAATTGTACCTTAACAAGCAGATTTGAATTTCAATAACCACGATAATCTTCTTCAATGATGTTGTTAAAGAGAAATGAAAACTAAAATAATTACGAGCGTAACTTCGTTAGTAGGGAGGGTCGAGGACAAGAACTGAAGGGGTAGACCAAGGTTAAACAGATTGCCTCGGATGTAGGGTGAGGTAGCTATGTAAAGATGAAACGGTTAAACCAGTCAAAAACCTGAAGATGAATTTTAATTACTTAGAGAGGCATTTGAGGCAAAAGGGTTGTTGGAGAATTGCAATCCCTGGGATGTAACACTGGAAGAGACTGCATAATGTACATCACCGTCCAAGGCGAGAGATATATTACTATAGGTCTATTTATAGCGACAAAATTGTGGCAAAATTACACCCTGAATAGATTAAAGAAAATACTTTTAATTCCCAATATACTGACAGATTTGCCATTCCAGTGTGCAAGAATGCAGTTCCCTCTTCAAAAATATTCACAATTTCTATTAACAAAGCGCAATGACACGCACTTAAGAGCAGCAGGTCTACATTTAGACACAGCCATTTTTAGCCTATTTTCAATTTTGAAAAAATAGGCTTATGAGATCACCTTTTGTCCGTGTGTGTGTGCGTGTGTGTGTGTGTGATTCGTGTGTGTGTCCCCCCTAATAAAATCTAAAAGGCAGGAGCGATTTCAATGAAACTGGGAAAGTTCATAGCACTATTCCCAGCGACCTCGACCGTGCCCTTCAAATTTTGTTACGACTCACCAATCCAACATGGCGGCTGTGCGAAATATTTCACCAGCATTCAATATCTCCGAAACTATTACAGATATTACCCTGATATATTCTATGGTGATAGAGGGAACTACTATAAGTTCACTTATGTGACTTTTGAAAACCTGGTAACTACAAAACCAACATGGAGGCCAAGCGAATTTGCGACTTTTAAATAGACGTTTCTCGTGATTTGACCAACCAAACGCAATGAAACTTGGTACAGTATATGTTTATATACATTGTAATGCACCGACATCTAACTTCGTTCAATTGTTTACATAATCACAAGATGGCGGATGTGCGAAATATTTCACCGGCATTCTATATCTCTGAAACTATTAGCGGTATCTCCCTAAAATTTTGTACGGAGATAAAGGGCACTACTGAAAGACCATCTATAAGACTTTCAAAAACCAGTTAACTACAAAACGAACATGGCGGCCAAGCGAATTTGAAAATTTTAAATAGACCTTTTTCGCGATTTAATGTTCCAAGCGCACTGAAACCTGGTACAGGAAATATTTATACACATTGTAATCCACTGGTATCTAATTTAGTTCAATTGTTTACATAACCTCAAGATGGCGGCAGTGCGAATTTTAAAATTAAGTGTTTATTTCTTGTGATGTAGTCATGCGATCGAAGTGAAAGTTTGAATAATGAACCTACGCAATAATTTTCCTTTAATGGTACATGACTCTATGGCCTATACATTTAACAATCCAACATGGCGACCATCCGAAATATTTAGACGATACTGAATATCTACGAATCTATTTTAGCAATCAAACTGCATTTTTTAATGTTCATAGGGGCTATGAACTTAAGTTCACCTATAAGACTTTAAATAACCTGGTGATCACAAATCCAACATGGCGGTGACGCGAATTATAAATATTCACATGGACATTTCTCGCAATTTAACCATCCGAGTGCAGTGAAACTTGGTACAGTAAATCCTTATACGAATGTTAATCCACTGGCATCTAATTTATTTCAATTGTTTCCATAACCTCAAGATGGCAGCTGTGAAAAATTTTAAAATCTCCTTGTTTTTCCTTGTGTCCTAATTATGCGATTGAAGTTTGAATACTACCCGTTCACAATAATCTGCATGTAACAGTACGTAACTCTAGGACCTACATATATAAAATGCAACATGGCGACCATCCGAAATATTTAGTCGGTTCTTAATATCTACGAATGTATTACAGCAATCAAACAGAAATTGTGTATGTTGATAGTGGCAATTAACATAAGTAGGATATATGAAAATAGGCTGTATAGTTCTTCACGGAACTACTTGTTTCCAATGGGCAACTCTATGTGGCATGATCACGAGTATCCGGACAACAAAATCGTTATGTCTCAGCAGAAGATGGCAAAACCAAAAACTTAATTTTCAAATGTGTTCACATAGTGTAACATCGTACCCTGTAGACATTATCAACTCTCTGAAATTTCCACCTTGCTGCTCATATCAATATACTGTATATGTATCAGAATTTTCAGAATTAAAATTGACCCACCTGTAGCTGCGATTGCTGTAATAGAATAGACCAATTATCAGCAATGATGCATCGTCCCCATTGTCTTGTTGCGAGCGAAGCCGCGGGTACCTGCTAGTATACAGTATATACAGTATATACCGTATATATATATATATATATATATATATATATGAGAAATCATAAAAATATGAAAAGCAGATCTGTGAAAAAACACAGCCTGCTTCCAGTCTCCAGCAACACTCTCCACTCTCATTTCATTTCATCTGTCATTCATTTAATCATTGCCCCAGAGGAATGGAATGAATGAAGCCCCCTTCTAGCAGCGAGGATATGAACTGTGCCGGCTGCCGAGGCCTGACGCACTCCTCTGGGGCAATGATTAGATGAATGACAGATGAAATGAAATGATAGTGGCGAGTGTTGCTGGAATTAAATGTTGACAGGGAAAACCGGATTACCCAGAGAACAACTTGTCTGCCTCCGTGTTGTCCAGCACAGATCTCATATGGAGTGACCGGGATTTGAACCACGAACCCAGCGGTGAGAGGCCGGCGTGCTGCCGCCAAAGCCACGGAGGCGCTCAGATCTGTTACAATGGTACGGTATGTTAATGCATTTTTTACATTTTAATACAATATGGTACATGGCGGACGAGGCAAAACGAAGATTTATTCAGACAGGCAGAAAAAATCACAGATACCATACTGAAGAGAAGAATAAAGTTTTATGGACACCTCACGAGAATGAGCGAGAGTCGACTAACGTAGAAAATCTTCAACTACATCACCAAGATAAAAGAGACTACAAAATGGGTGGATGAAACAAGAAAGGAAGTTGGGGTCAGTCTAAAAGAGATCTGGAATAGAGAGGTGCTTCGAGCTACGATTGATAAATTCAAGGGGTTCCTGGAAAAGCAATGCAGAAAAGCCAAGAACATCTGGTCGGAAGAGAGGAGAGAGGAACCACGGCGAAAAGATGAAGTTCTGGGAAAAGAAAAAAGGAGTAAACAGCAAGAAAATTGTTTCTTGTGGTCCAAAGTAGGCCAAAATTGAAGAAAGAAGAAGAAGACAGTAATAATAATAATAATAATATAATAATAATAATAATAATAATAATAATAATAATAATAATAATAATAATAATAATAATAATAATAATAATAATAATAATGTGATTAGAAACGGTGAATTCGATTCAAACTACTAATAGTAGAAAGTTAAAATCGGTTTCCTCCTATTAAACCAAAAGAGGCACCCGTTTAAAATGACGAGATTCAACACAAACCAAATGAACATAACTCAAGACTTCATTAAAAACTTAGGGGACGAAATCCGCACCTACAGAAAAAGAGATCTGGCGAGAACTGGGCACATGAATCAATGAAGCCGCAAAGAAAACACTTGGACAGGCTAAGAAATATGGTGGAATGATAAATGCGAGGAAGCTCTCAGGCAGAAATCCGAGAAATGGAAAAAATGGAAATGCTCCAGAAACATGGAACAATTCAGACAACAGAGGAAAGAAACCTCCAGGATATTCAGAAGTACTAAACGATCATTTGAAAAGGCTCAACTACACAATCTCTAGACTAACTTCGTTAAGAACAATTTCAGAGACTTCTATAAGACCTTCAAAAACAAACTCAAAGGATACCATGCGCCAAGTTGGAGTCCAAAATACGGAGTAAAATCGAACTGAACAACCAAGAATACTGCGAGATATTAGCCAAATTCTTCCACAATTTTCCTGTCCATCCCCAACATCCAAAGTACATTTTCCAGACACACCAGAGTACCAAGAAGACGACGAACCACCAACAAATGAAGAAATCAAATAAGTCCTTGAATACCACAAAAATAACAAGGCAAGTGGAGAAGACCTGATAATGGCAGAAATGTTGAAATGGGCGGAACCGGAAATCTTAAATGATCTTCATAATATCTTCGTCTCCCACAAATCCAACCCCTCGTCCTCGTCGTGGGAGATGGGCAACGTAATTAAGTAGGGGATTGCCTGTAGGGGTGAAGTACAGTGGGGACTTTGTGTGCCTCAATTCCGCTACGGTAGCTGTGAAGGCCCTACAGGAACCCTGAAGAAATTACGGCTAACGGGGCTCTGGTGAAACAACTGCTGCCTTGTAGTTTGGAGTTGGTTCTTCAATGGCTAAGGGAAGAAACCCTGACAGAAAATCAGCCTGGTGCCTCAGGCTTAAGGTGGCAGCCCCTCCAAGGCACTCGGAGGCAGCGGGTTAATCACTCGCTCCTCTTAAATAAACTGATTACGGAAACTGAAGCGAAATTTCAAAACCGGACGGATAACCTGATGACGACGAAAATCGGTTTCTGGAATGTGAGGACCTTGATGGAGAAAACCAGACTGAAACAAGTGACCCGGGAGATGAAGACCTATGGGCTGGATATCCTAGGATTGAGTGAAGTGAGGTGGCCAGGATTTGGTGAAATACAGACAACAGATCGAATTACATTTCTCTATTCTGGGGGCGATGATGAAGAACACAGGGATGGAGTGGGGTTGCTGCTCAACAGAAATGCAAAGAGAAGCCTTATGGAGTGGAAGCCAATTTCTAGTAGGCTCATGTTTGCTAGGTTCTAGACAAAGATCAGGAATGTGATCATCATCCAATGCTATGCGCCTACAGAACAATCGGAGCCAGAGAAGAAGGAAGAATTCTACCAAATGCTGCGAGATGTCACAAGACAAGTAAGAAGGACATTCTCATTGTTATGAGAGACTTCAACGCGAAGGTGGGCTCAAACAATGAGGGGTTGGAGCAGATCATGGGTAAACATGGCCTTGGTGAGATGAATGACAATGGGGACAAATTTACGGAGTATTGCACCAGTCAGGATTTGGTGATGGGTGGCACGGTATTTCCTCATAGGCGGTGCCACAAGGTCACCTGGGTGTCTCCTGATCAAGTCACAGAAAATCAAATTGATCACATCGCGGTGAGCAGGAGGTTCAGAAGAAGCTTGGAAGATGTTAGGAACAAGAGAGGAGCGGACGTAGGTAGTGACCATCATCTTGTGGTTGCCAACTTCCTCATGAAGATCGTCGCAGTCCGCCGAAAGTTTAACACTCGGCACAACAAGTTTGATGTGGGCAAGCTTAAGAACCAGCAGATATTGGACCAATTTAAACTGGAGCTCAGAAATAAATTCCAGGTGTTGGACTCCGAGACAGAGAAGGACGTGGAGACTGTGTGGAGCGAGGTAAAGAATATCTTCGAGGAAACCAGTGAGATGCAGCTCGGGTACAAGAACCACCTGCGGAAAGAATGGATATCCGATCAGACCTGGGACAAGATAAATTATAGGAAGGAGATTAAGGCCAAGCTCAACACCTGCAAGACTAGGCAGCAGAAGGCTCTCACACAAGCAAAGTATTCAACAGCAAACAGGGAGGGAAAGAGGAGTGTACGGAAGGATCATAGGAGGTGGATTGATGCTCAGGCGGAGAAAGCAGAAGAAGCGGCAAGAAGGGGGGACGTTAAGGAGCTCTGTGGCATCACAAAGATGCTTTCGAAGAAAGGTTTTAATAAGACTAGGCCTGTGAAGAGCAAAACGGGCGAGATCCTCACGACGTGTGAACAGCAGCTGACAAGATGGAGAGAACACCTTGCGGAGGTTCTTAATAGAGATAGAGGACCAGAAAGTAAGCAGCGAGGAGAAGATGAAGAGGAAGCAGAAAGTGACCCAAGCATTAGCCTCGACTCCCCAACTCGGGGCGAAATACGGACAGCGTTGACGCAGATGAAATGTGGGAAGGCACCAGGTCTGGATAATATCCCAGCGGAAGTACTGAAAGCAGACCTGGATATTACGATCGATCTGCTGCACCCGCTGTTGGAGAAGATCTGGAAGGAGGAGAAAATACCAACCAACTGGAAGAAGGGGTTGATAGTCAAGTTGCCGAAGAAAGGGGACACCACAAACTGTAACAACTGGAGGGGTATCACCTTGCTGTCCATTCCAAGCAAAGTGCTGGCGAGAGTCATCCTAAATCGTATAAAAGACTGCGTAGAAAAAAGCCTTCGGAAGGAACAGGCTGGATTTCGACAACATCGCAGCTGTGTGGATCTCATCAACACCCTCCGAATCATCCTGGAGCAGAGTGTGGGGTGGCGGAATACCCTTTACCTCACATTTGTTGACTTCGAGAAAGCCTTCGACTCCGTAAATCAAAGAATCATGTGGAAGACCCTCGAGGAATATAAAATTCCAACAAAGATCATCAGAATCATGGAAGAGATGTACGAAGGGTATGAGTGCCAGGTTCTTCACGAAGGCAAATTAACAGAAAAGATAATGGTCAGTTCCGGAGTAGAGACAGGGGTGTGTCCTTTCCCCCACTCTGTTCCTGTTGGTCCTGGATAGTGTGATGAAGAAGGTAATGGGAGGACGGAAGAGGGGTATTCAATGGGGTATAAATGACAGGCTTGAAGATCTGGATTTCGCAGACGACATTTGTTTTATGGCACAACGGTACCGAGACATAAAAGATAAGCTGGGGAGGTTGCAGAGAGAAGCAGAACGTGCAGGACTGATGATCAACACCAACAAGACCAAAGAGATGAGGATAAATTCTGACATCAAGACTAGTTTGACAGTCAACGGAAAGGACATTGAGCGAGCTGAGTCCTTCCTCTACCTTGGAAGTATAGTCACAAATGATGGGGGAGCAGAGGAAAATGTTCGAAGCCGTATCAGGAAGGCAAATGGTGCCTTTGTCCAGCTCTACCCCATCTGGAGAAATAGAAACATTTCCAGGAAGACCAAGCTCCGCCTTTTCAATAGCAACGTAAAGTCGATTCTTCTCTACGGCTGTGAAACATGGAAAGTCACAAAACCGATCAACAACCAGCTACAGGTGTTCATTAACAGATGTCTGCGTCGCATCATGAATGTGCGGTGGCCGGACATAATCTCAAATGAAGATCTTTGAACCACCACCAATCAACAACCGATTAGCATCCAGATCAAGGAGAGGAAATGGCGCTGGATTGGTCACACACTAAGGAAGCCGGACGGAGCTATTGAGAGGGCGGCGCTAGACTGGAATCCTCAAGGCGCCAGGAAGCGAGGTCGACCTAAGAAGACCTGGAAGAGGACGATCGAAAATGAAATTGCAGAGGTGGACAAGAACTGGTGTCAAGTGAAGAGAATGGCCAGGAACAGTACTGCGTGGAGAAATTTCGCCAAGGCCCTATGCTCCGGAAGGAGCGGCAGGAATTAAGGAAGGTAAGGATTATATCTTCAGAAAAATCTGGAAGACGGAGAAAATTCCCATCTACTGCCTAAGAAGGGAACAAACAGGATGTCATCAACTGTAGGGGCGTGTCCCTTTTCCCGATCGCCAACAAAATCCTCTCAAAGGTGCTTTTTCACAGGATATAGGTGACTCTAGACAAAAAGATAAACTAGGAGAATACCAAGTAGATTTTATCAATGGCCACTCCTGTATCGAACAAATATTCAACTTGAAGTCAATACTCCGCCACAGAATGTTGAGTGATAAGAACATTCTTCAGACTTCAAAAAAAGTATTCGATTTGGTTGATAGAGAGACCTTGGATAAAATAATTAAGGAATTGAATTTGAAGTTAAAACAGAATTGGTAAATATAATCAAACAGACCTCAACAGGCATAACCTCCAAGGTGAAATTCTTGGGGCATTTGTCGCAACCGTATGAAATTACAGCAGGTGTAATGTAAGGCGATGGCCTATCCCCACTGCTATTCAACTGCATCTTTGAAAATATTATAGAATATGGAACTTAGAACTTGAACGCCAAGGGATAACTCTGATCTGGCTAGGGAGAAAATCAGGAGGGATTAAAGTCAACTACCTGGCATTGGCCGATAACTTTGCTGCACTATCGGAAAGTTCTGAGGAGGAGCTGAAAATGATCTTTGTTTCACCCTTCTACGCCTATTTCAGCATGTATTTTAAGGGGGTAGGGCCCCTTTTATGAGAGGTACGGAGAAGAGTTACATCAATGATTGGTGTCGTGCCTCTGAAGGATATCTGTATCAAATTTTACGTTGATCCACTCAGCCGTTCTCGAGTTATAAGGACACAAAGAATTGTCCACAGACAAACAAACAGACAGACAGACAGACAAAAAATGTATTTTTGCACGCATCCATCATAAAACAGTCTGAAACGCGCAAATATCGCAAATTTCCGTGGAAATTCAGAAAAAACAGACAAACTTTCATTTTTATATATATAGAGAAGAGATTATGTAAATTTTGAAAATGGTCCTTGCGTTAAGCAGATAGAGGTAGCTCATTTATCATGACTTTCCCATATAGATATTTAGTATGAAAGCAATCATAGTGATTGGTTTTGAGTTCATATGAATATGTGTTGAGATATAAATTAACTCATTTCAATTTTTTTATCCCCTTAATTGCCTATTATTTAAAATTAAAATATTTTTAATGGCAAACCTAAGAATACTACAGTAAAACTAATCACTGAACTTATGGATGCATTAATATAGAATATGAATATTAATTAGCAATATTATAGCAGCAAATCTAATGCGCAAGGACCAAATGTTGTATCAAAAAATGGGGAGCCGCGATAAATGGACTTTTATAAAAACATGCATATTTTTTGGTTATCAGCTTTCAATTTTAGGTAATTATCAATGGATATTGTTATAATGTTACACACAGCACTCTAATAGTAATATACACTAGACTGATTCACACTTTTCTATCTCTAACCGTTTAGGAGATATGATTATTTTAATATGGAAAATATGCAAATTTTGAAAATGGTCCTTGCGTTAAACGGATGGAGGTAGCTCATTTATCATGACTTTCCCATATAGATATTTAGTATGGAAGCAATCCTAGTGATTGGTTTTGAGTTCATATGAATATGTGTTGAGATATAAATTAACCCATTTCACAATTTTTTTTATCCCATTAATTGCCTATTATTTAAAATTAAAATATTTTTAATGGCTAACCTAAGAATACTACAGTAAAACTAATCACTGAACTTATGGACGCATTAATATAGAATATGAATACAAATATGCAATATTATAGCAGCAAATCTAATGCGCAAGGACCAAATGTTGTATCAAACAAGTAGTTCCGTGAAGAACTATGCAGCCTATTTTCATAAATCCTGCTTATATTAATTGCCTCTATCTACATACAAAATTTCAGTATGATTGCTGTAATAGATTCGTAGATATTGATAACCGAATAAATATTTCGGATGGTCGCCATGTTGGATTTTATATATGTAGGTCCTAGAGTTATGTACTGTTACATGAAGATTATTGTGTACGTGCAGCATTCAAACTTCAATCCCATGATTAGGACCAAAGAAGTAACAAGGAGATTTTAAAATTTCGCACACCTGCCATCTTGTGGTTATGGAAACAATTGAAATAAATTAGATGCCAGTGGATTAACATTCGTATAAGGATTTACTGTACCAAGTTTCACTGCACTCGGATGGTTAAATTGCAAGAAACGTCCATGTGAATATTTATACTTCGCGTCGCCGCCATGTTGGATATGTGATCACCAGGTTATTTAAAGTCATATAGGTGAATTTAAGTTCATAGCCGCTATGAACATTAAAAAATCCAGTTTGATTGCTATAATGGATTCGTAAATATTCAGAGCCGTCTAAATATTTCGGATGGTCGCCATGTTGGATTGTTAAATGTATAGGCCATAGAGTCATGTACCATTAAAGGAAAATTATTTCGTATGTTCACTATTCAAACTTTCACTTCGATCGCATGATTACGACACAAGAAAGAAAAACTTAATTTTAAAATTCGCAAAGCCACCATCTTGAGGTTATGTAAACAATTCAACTAAATTAGATACCACTGCATTACAACGTGTATAAACATTTCCTGTACCAGATTTCATTGCGTTTGGAACATTAAATCGCGAGAAAGGTCTTTTTTTAAATTTTCAAATTTGCTTGGCCGCCATGTTCGTTTTGTAGTTAACCGGGTTTTGAAAGTCTTAGAGATGAACTTCCAGTAGTGCTCATTATCTTCGTACAAAATGTCAGGGTGATACCGCTAATAGCTTCAGAGATATAGAATGCCGGTGAAATATTTCGCTCATCCGCCATCTTGTGGTTATGTAAACAATTGAACCAAGTTAGATGTCGGTGCATTACAATATGTATAAACATATACTGTACCAAGTTTTATTGCGTTTGGTTTGTTAAATCGCGAGAAACGTCCATTTAAAAGTCGCAAATTCGCGTGGCCGCCATGTTGGTTTTGTAGTTACCAGTTTTTCAAAAGTCACATCGGTGAACTTCTAGTATTTTCCTTTATCACCGTAAAAATTCCAGGGTGATATCGGGAATAGTTTCGGAGATATAGAATACTGGTGAAAAAATTCGCACAGCCGCCATGTTGGATTGGTGAAACGTAACAAAATTTGAAGGGCACGGTCGGGGTATCCTGGAATAGTGCTGTGATCTTACTGAGTTTCATTGAAATCGCTCCAGCCGTTTAGAATTTATTAGGGGGGACACACACACACCTCACACACACACACACACACACGCACGCACGCACACACACTCGAACAAAAGGTGATCTCATAAGCCTATTTTTTCAAAATTGAAAATAGGCTAAAAATGGGAAGCCGCGATAAATTGACTTTTATAAAAACATGCATATTTTTTGGTTATCAGCTTTCAATTTTTGGTAACTATCAATGGATATTGTTCTAATGTTACATACAGCACTCTAATAGTAATATACACTAGACTACTGATTTACACTTTTCTATCTCTAACCGTTTAGGAGATATGATTATTTTAATATGAAAAATATGCAAATTTTGAAAATGGTCCTTGCGTTAAACGGATGAAGGTAGGTCATTTATCATGACTTTCCCATATAGATATTTAGTATGGAAGCAATCCTAGTTATTGGTTTTGAGTTCATGTGAATATTTGTTGAGATATAAATTAACATATTTCACAATTTATTTATCCCATTAATTGCCTATTATTTTAAAATTAAAATATTTTTAATGGCAATACTATGAATACTACAGTAAAACTAATCACTGTGCTTATGGATGCATTAATATAGAATATGTATAAAAATTTGCTACATTATAGCTACATGTCTGATGCATATGGGGCGAATTTTGTTTCAAAAAAATGAGGAGCTCAGAAAAATGCACTTTTATAAAGCCATGCATATTTTTTTAGTTACCAGTTTACCTTGTCAGCTAAAACTGCCCAGCACCATATGTTAACACCCTCTTTCTTGCTTTTCTGAGCTCCTTATTAGGAAAATAAGTACAGAAATACTCCCCTCAATGAAAGTTCATGAATAGGAAGCGTTTAAATACCATGCACATGCCATTTCAAGAATTCGCTGGACCTTTAAATATGGCGGAATTCGGAAAAGACTTTTACTAAATTATCCGCTGGAGTCAGGAGCATAATTATATCAAAGAATAAGAAAATCAATATTTTTGCGATTTCTGACAAAAACTCAGTCCCAGTGTCCCTAAAAATACCTACAAAAAGTCGGTAAAGGGAATTTAGATACATGGAGAACCAAGTAACAAAAACAGAGCTGGAATCTTAAAGACAAAAGGAAATATAATGAAAAGAGGAGTTGCGTGGAGAGGAGAGGGGAGCGAGGAGAGGGTCCGCCCCAAAGGTAAGGGACAAAAGGGTAAAACGGACCCAGCTGAGGAATCCCTCGGGGTCGCCAACACCCGAACTCACCAGCCGTGAGCCCCTGAGGGTGTAGCATTATCCAGGGTGCACCAAAAGTGGTGGGGCTATATACACCCGGCCTCCTTGAGGGCCTTGAGCAGAAGGCAGGAGATAACATGAAAAGAAAAGGAAGGCTGACCCCTCGCAGAAGGAGAGAATAGAAAAGATGAGACAAAGGCCAATAATGGCGGGAAATGAAGAGACTCCCTAGGCCTCGGATACCCTAATACCGTTGGGGTCGGAAGAGAACAAGAGTTGACCAAGTGAGGTCGACAGGAAAGAAGACGGAGAGGAGCCCGGCGCAAGTAAGTGGAAGCAATGCCGGACTCAGCTGGGGCCTCGTGGTCGCCAACCCACGTCCCACTAGATGTAAGCCCCTGGGGGTACTTCTGGAGAATTTATTTATTTATCGTATGGCTTTTAGTGCCGGGAGTGTCCGAGGACATGTTCGGCTCGCCTGAGTCTGTAGCTGCTTCCAGCGGACACCTTAAAGGGTGAGCTACAAGTTCCGTTCAATTTGAAGTAGTAGAGAAGAAAGACCGCTACAGCATGTATTAAGGAAACAAAGAAGGATATGGAAAGGTTCAACATCGAAGAGGCTCAATTGTTAAATTGAAATACATATAGGAACATAGTGAACATTTTGCAAGGGTTCCAGCCGCAGAAAGAACTAAGAAGACCGGATGAGACTGGACACAAGATTAATGGAAGCAGGCCAGAGAACGTATGAAGGAGCACTGGGCCAAGAGAATGCATACAAGAGGAAAAACAAGATGTTCAGGAAAGAACATATAGCCTACTTTCTCCTAAATGTATGCGTATGGTTATAACTCTTTGTCTTAATCACCTCCTAATTTCTTCCAATTCGAAGTGCAAATTGGGACATTGAATTTGAGGAGTGGCGTTCAAACCATAGTTTATAATTTACCCCAGCATTTTACAATTTCATCAGTAAACACTCCAAACAACGTAGGTATTCAGTATATTAACACCGACAACTTACAATAATTGAAACTTCGTTGCTCTAAACGTATCACTGGGAGAAAAATATTTAATATACCTATTACACAGCTAATTTGTAATCGCGCACATCTAACGAGAAAGACAGACCATGGCGCGTAAACCAAACCCTTCTGTGACGTAGGCAATGTACTGCTTGATGGTGCTTGTACGTTTAAGTCGAGAGCAATTCATAAGCAACAGAAATGCAATGGATGCAGTTTAGATGTTCCGTGTGTTTTCAAACACGATAAATTATACTGTATAAGTTTGCAAAACTACGCCTGTTGAAGTTATTCGTTACAAAAATCCACGCGAACTAGGATTCATGGGTTCGTTGTGTCTTTAATAGCTGCAACGAGTAGGCTACAATAAGTTGAGTTGTAGAGTCTGTGACCTTCGTTGTGAGTTAAATTATGTGCACATGAGTATAATTAGATCAAAGAATCTTGCAGCACAGTATGCATATCATTAACTTATTGTTGTTTCAAGGGGAGGAACATAAATTAATTCGTTTATAGAAGAGATATGAGGAATACACTCGACACCGACTAACGACTTGTATCAATACCTTCTATGACGACAAGTGATAAATGAATACCAACGTTTATACAGGTTCAATGATGTATCAAGATGACTAGGTACTACAGCGACAGTAAAACGAAGACCATATAATATTATGTTAGTGAATATATTTCAATTATAAAAAAGTTTGATACGTTTATGTACGGTATATCGTTCAATTATAAGACTTATTCATGCATACATTGTCCAGCGTCATCCGCTTTTCATAGCCTTCCTGAACACATTGTAACCGTCAAGTAATTCAACATAATTAACCAGATAACATTCGTTATGTGTACTTTGTATATTCTCCTGAAAAGTATTATCTTGTGAACATCTACAAAGATTAAATATAAATGGTCTATTGGTTGTACATAGATTTGACTATAGGAAGTGGTGCAACAGAACGACATTGCTGACGTCATTAAAACGCACCAGGGACAGATATTCTCGTTGGCAGTGATATCGCACCTTATCTGGGGATGTATGCCCTCTATCGGCAAAAATAAGAGACTTTTCAATTATACTGTAGACAAGGATTCACTACCTAGCCGGTATGGAGCGCAGCTCACATCTAGAAGACCGTGGTTTGCTCCTAAATAGTTTCACTAATTACTATAAGATGTCACTCCGGTGGACAATATTGTTTTAATTAAATATATATTTTCCATTGCAAAATTCACCATTCATAACGTCTCATTACTCAAGAAACAATACATATAAAAAGATTCCAGCAAAAAAATTCAACTCTGATAGGATTTGAACCAAGGCTAGCCTGTTGAAAGTCCAAAGCCCCAACTACTCAGCCAATCGTGCACGCATTAAATGAGCGTTAGGAACCAATTTCGATACAACGTTGTAGCAAATAATGACTTAGACTAAACGATTTCTTCACTGGATTATAATTCAAACCGAGTTAATTTCATATAAAGTTCATATAATTTTTATCACTAGGCTATATTGCATGCAACATACTGAAATTAGTAAAATATAGGTCAGAACGAGAGATCAGCTGCCATCTTGTGAAATAACTGAGACGACTCAGCTTTTTAAAGTCACTTCTAGACTATGATATTACATTATAAACTTTTAATTTCAAACGGGCCACGTCATTTAGAACAGATTAAACGATTCTTGGTTCGATAATCGGAACTGGTGGGTCCCATGTTACGGATTATAAAGTTTTCATAATTCACACGGCCGCCATCCTGAAATGTTATGGCCGATGACCTTGTAGTTTGGGCACAAGATGCGTCCCATATGAAGGTATGTTGTTACCAAATTTGGTAAAGATCCGATCATTAGTTTGGTCGTAATGCATTATTAAATTTTGACCATTTGAGTGGTGACACTGAGGTGCCCTTTGCTAGTGCTAGCTCTGTACCAAATTTCGTTCAATTAGGTTTCACCGTGTCTGAATTGATAGGGGGGGGGGCAGGCATTCAGAGTACATACACACACACAGACTCACTCTCACACACACACACAGACAGACACACAATTTTTGGCCCTGTGTTGATCTCATAAGTCTACTTTCATTTTTTGCAAAATTCGAAAGTAGGCTAATAAATGAAGGTTCAGCGTGATCCTAAGTGGTCCATTCACCTGTAAAAAGATGCAGAGTATAAATTGTAATAATCAAAAGAATGTGTATGTCTACCCCTTATTATTCCCGTTTTTCCAACGGGGTCGGGGGTGAGATGCGATGGAAGTCTTTGTGGTGATGGTTTTTACGGCCGGATGCCCTTCCTGACGCCAACCTCATGAGAGGAGTTAATGAGAGATGAAATGAATGATGGTGAATGAAACTGGGCAAGGAGGTGGAACGAGGCAGCCGTGGCCTGTCAGAAGGTACTGTCCCAGCATTCGCCTGGTGTTGAAAATGGGAAACCACGGAAAACCATTTCAAGGAGGGCCGACGGTGGGGCACGAACCCACGCGTCTACCGAGTCAGCAGAGAGCTTGGTCCCATGACCTAATGCTACGCTTTAGCCAGCGTAGCCACTACTGTCGGTTGTAATAATCAAAAGAATAAATTCCATTAATCTCGGAAATTATTCTCATATAAAAATATGCTTGTAGTTCTATTAACAAATTAAAATGGAACTCAACTTATTCCTCAATGAAAATGAACAAGATTTTATGTTTAATATCAAGTTGGTGAAAGGTTCGCTCTTCTATCATGTTGTTCATTTGAAGATGTTGCAAACATTTCTTCAACATATGAATCCAATATGGTTAGGATCTCTAATGGAAATGCCCATATGACTGCATTCAGGGAAGATTGTAAATGACGAGTGGAAGAACTTTGCTCGTACAACATCAAAGAAAAATCGATATGCCAAATTCCTTGATCGATCATACTATGCACATTCCAATGAACAAGGTGCAGGTTGCAACTTCTTAACCTTATTGCCATATTCAATTTGGCATATGGATTTTCCTTTATGTTGTATGAGCAAAGTTCTTCCACACATAATTGACATCTTTTCTGAATGCAGTCACATGGACATTTCCATTAAACAAACTAAGCATATTCGATTCATTTGAAGATTTTTTGCAATATTTCACGAACTTGATATTAAACGTGAAATCTTGTTCATTAACGATGAGGAATACGTTGCATTTCATTTTAATTTGTTAATATAACTACAAGTAGCCTATATTATTCTTAGATTACTTTTCCGAGATTGATGGAATTTATTCTTTTGATTATTACAATTACCGTGCCATTGTAACAGATCTGCTTTGCTTCGTCCGGGATCAGTTATGAATGCATTACGTCATAGGCGCTTGTTTTCTTCAATGTCAATGAACTACGACCTATATCCGTTTTACGTCTCGGCATGATTGGTCAAAATCACTGACTGGACAACTAATTATAGAGATTATCATGTAGATGCATGTGCAACGAATTCTTGTCAGACGTAATTTAAGAATGGTGAGGTACATGAAACACAAATCCCCCTTCCGTCCAATCTTAACTTGACTGTGAATTTTACGCAACGAAAAGTTCACAGGCGAAATGAATAAAAGCTGAGTTTCACTTCCAGGGAAACTCCAAACACAACCACTCTTCGATGAAGTATTAACTCAACGCGACTCGAGAGTTTGCTGCTGGCTGTATCTGGGGTAATAGGCTCGCCCGCTAGATAGGCTGTAACTGGGGTGATAGACTCGCTCATAGCTAGCTCGTAAACTGTCGCCTCAGTAATTGAATGGACATGGTTGGAAGAAATGAAAACGTAAAAACACTTATAGTGGGCGATGTATTGAAGACGGAGATATGCTCTCGTGGACTTTTTTTTTTGTAGAACCTTTCATGCTGAACAATTCTTACACTCATAGTATATTGATATTTTTAACGGTTTGCGCACGGACGCCAGGTTTTCTGCCGACTTTTTCACTGAAATCATTACTGCTTGGCTTCCTTTGATCATAAGTAAATTATTTTCTACAGAAACCTTCCTTGAGATATCCTTTACAGAATGGTGAAAACCGCATCAAAATCTATTCAGTGGTTCTCGAGATTACCCGTGACATCCAAGAATACAAAGTAGAGATTCAATATTAGTGGAATTCCATTTATATTTATTGGTTTTCATTTTAGGAACTTCAAAATAATTTCAACGGACACTTAAACATTTTTCTATTTTAATTAACTTTTACCTTAGTACAGTAATGATAGTAGACAGATGTTACTCACATAGATGATGCTCGATGTTTTAAAATTTAATTTAATGCTAATTAAACTCACTTTGTAATACCACATTTGCTGAAGAAGATCACAATGTAATCAAATTGGTCCAATCTTATTATATAAAACGCTAAACTGTATGTTTCACAAAACTCCTCAAGCTCCAAATCCAGAGGGAGTTAGAAGGTGTGGTTTGTACCAAAATCTTCCAAATCGTCCCGATAGTAAGTTACAGAAAAAAATCTTGCATATCTTGAAAACTCAACGGAAATATATTTATTTGTTTATGAAGTGCTCTTAAAGAAATAAACAAGACGATAGCCCCTGGCAGAACTGTTTCGCGTACAGCCCGCATAGCATTGGGGCCGGGCGGGTAGTCGGTTCACATGGGGCGCACACAACCAATTATGCGAGAGTTCTCTCACGGGTCCGCTGGTTTAACTTAATTCATTTGAATATTGATTACATGAAAAATACATATATTTTTACATAATAATAGGTACTATTAATTTTTGCATCAAAACGGACATTTTCTAAGATAATTATGTTTAATTTCGTATCATTACGTTGCTTAAATAAGTCTAGAATGGTGTACCGTACCGTAGATGCTTTATTGTTCATCTTGAAAATAGTATGCTTGGTTAATTCGAATTTTGGTGAATTTGACATTTTAAAGAAATGTTGTACTGTGGTAAGAGATCTTGGAGAGAATATATAACACATATAAGATTATTAATTAAAATAAAATTGCGATTTTATTCATATTAACCCTGGCCAACATGGCCTGTTGGCCATCTCTTGATGAATTCAATACATTTTGCATTTGTCTGTTGGCACAGGCTAGAGTAAAATGTGGCTTTTTTCACCGATGTCTGTCTCACTCATGGCTGTGATTATATGGAAGCTACTGAGGTATGGGTGGTGCTTAGTAATGACATTCAGGATACAGTCAGTGCCTGTGGATGCTGTGAAAGGCTCTACTAATAGGGTTAGTACTGCTGTTCTGACTCAGTGAGGAAAGCAATAGCAAATTATCTTACTCCTCATCTTGCATAGTACGCCTCAATATAGCGCTGCCTTGGGGTTTTGTAGGTATCTACCCACATAACCAAACGGCGGTACATTTTGAGGATCCAACCAGCCTTCTGGCTGATGACCTAACAGACAATATGCAACTACCGATTATTGTCACTACACCAAAATTGACTGTGATGTTCTACCTTTTCCACCCTGCGAAGAGAGGTGCCCTCAGTAAAAGAAGTATATCGAACATAAAACATATATCCCCATACAACAGCTGGAAAGTTGTCACCCGGGATATTAGAGCAACATTGAAACAATTGCATAGTTTACGGTGTACCAACGAAATGCATATCTTACACCGTTCTATACGATGCGCAGCATAGATAAATGCATTTTATGATCAGAAACCCTGCATATTCATCAAACATAGAACACACATATGTTAGAGTACTCCCCCTTCGCGACCTTACACAACCATATGGTGGTTAAAATCAGGGGATTGCGAGATTGCAGCCAATAGCTTTGTGTATTACCGTGTGATTTGGAATTTATGCTATTTTAACGACTGTAGCAGCGTGTAAAAATAAATATTTAGGTCTAGGACTGGAGTAGAACTTGAAATACAGTACCTTGACTGGAAAAAGTGTGGAGGGAAAATCGGGAGAAAGCCTACACTTACGGTGGTGCTTTTCAAAGTCTGGTTTCGAAACTGTGAGCCCCAAATCCCAGATATCCAATCCAGCCATGTGAAATGTGCTGTACATAGACCGCTTAGTTATGGTAGCGATTAGTAAGTAAGGTTATGTGGGTACAAACTGCCCCTAGCAACAAAACTGCGTGATTTTACACTAATTATTATAGTTTAATAACTTAAATTCTTACCTCTGTCAAGGAAATATTGCGCAGCATCCAAAGACCACGCTCCACACGCACACAATCAATACCTTCCCCAGACAATCAATCTGACGCGTCATCAACTACACAGCTGTTCTCTACTGGTCGAAGGGCGCCAAGCGACAGGTAACGTCGATGTGATGTACATTTTCTCCCGCAGTAAGTCGCCACTTGTTGCGCATCCCTCCTCCTGCCAACTCACCGCAACCCGCAACACTCTCCACCAAAACAGACCCTCGTCGTCGCGCGTACAATATTATTTAGAATGTTATGTAGAATTTAAATCATTATATCATTAAAATATAACGGCATTTGAAATCCACTTAAATACCAGTTAATAATTAAATTTCTTTTTAATCGTTTCTGTAATATTACTAGAAGGCGGCTTCGGTGGCGTAGTTGGTTGCAATCTGAGCTCTATGCTCAAGATCGCGGGTTCAAACCCGGTCGGAGTCGTCGGATTTGTTAAGAGTGTTAAAAATCCCCCAGAATGCCTTCCTTTGGACGGGAAGTAAAGCCGGCGGGCCATGTTATAGATTTATGGCATGTGAAAGAACCTTCCACTAACTACAATTGTGTGAAGCACAGTTTGTAGGTTGGATTTGATTAACGCTCTATTGAGTTCCAATGTTCAACACCAGGTGCCGTTTGCGGTGGCATATAAAAGTCAAGTTCACAGATAGGTGTCGTTGACGATAGCATTTGGTAGCAAATGTAGGAACTACTTAAAATTGACCGTCTGCAGTCCTTACCTGAATTACAATTAACTCACATTAATACAGACATCACAATTAACACCGGTTATCAGACAGACACACAAAGTACACGGCGCTACATGACCACGTTGTCGCAGCCCCTAAACTGAAGAACCAACCAATATTATTAGAATTAGGATAAGGATCGGAAAGCGCAAACTTTTATTGCAGCCGATAACCTCAATACACTGCACCAACGCCATCGCCCTTATACAGAGGCATACTATTGTCATGATGAAAACCATTTTAAGGGGCCTATGTTTTTCTTGTGCACTGACTACTCCCCGTGACTGAAATTTACAACCAGCTCCCTATTCAGCACCAGAACACTGGTAGGAGCGACGTGATGCAGCCCGCATTGCCAGGCAACAATTGACTTTCTGTCGACCAAAGTATCATGTGCACTGGAGTTTGAAGGTTGTTTGTGAAGTAACCAATAGGCCTACATAAAATCCAATAACATCATAATTTTTTTTCGTTCTATTTTTCGTTGGTTCATGTAGGTTTGGAATTTGTAATCTTATATATTAAAATAGTTTTCAAAAAATGTCACCCTTTACTAAAACTGAAATAACTCGGGAAGTATTTGCGCTACGGCGACGTTTGTTGTCTTAAAATGTAATGCCCGTCAAGCACCGTCGATTGATAAAAACCTTACTTGATTATATCATTCTAGTATTAAAATAATTGCGAATATTACTTCCTTCAAGGTCTCACGAAAATAGAATCGAATGACTTGACGGACATATTGTCGCTAGGCGACAACAACTGACACGCCGCCCCAATAATAAATCTAACTTGATATTAGCAGAGAGTTCCCAAATTACGTCATGATATCGTTAACGTCTACCTACTCCACTCGGGCGCTAATGTCGCATGTATCCATACATGATATCGTTAACTTCTTCCTGTTCCACTCGGGCGCTAATGTCACATGTATCCATACAATAAATAGAAGGGGATTCTGTGCACATAATTTTATTAAAACTTCTCAAGGAATGGATTACTTTGAGACTGTAATGCTCATGCACAATCAGCAGTCAATTTGCTAATGACACTGTCATGTCAACATCTCTTTGAATGACAACAAATACTGTATACGAAAGACAACTAATTTCACGAAGATGCCACTACAGTCGAAATTGGAACCACCATTTGTATTGTGTATCCGATCTTTCTGTTATATAGTCTTTGGTCTCACTAGCTACAAACTGTCTTCTTTTCGTTTCATCATTCGTCCTTATAGGTTGTGTGCTCAATCAATACAATGAATCATATTATGATGAATGAGAGGCGACACTCAATTACAAATGTTATGAAGATTAAAGGTGACGGTAATTGTCTCTTCAGGTCATTGGCATATTGTGAGTACAACAATCAGAGTTTATTTTCACAGGTTAGAAAGCGATTTGTAAAATATGTTACAGACAAGTGGAATAATTATTCTTCCTTTATTGTTGGCAACAGCGATATGTACGAAACTGCTGTCAATACGAGCGATGATTACAAAATGTCTATGTCTATGAATGGTGTTCATGGAGGTCATGGTGAGTTAGTTGTCGCTGCTCAAGTTTGCAAAATGGATATTTATTCGTGGATTACTCCTGTCGTATGGAAGGTGACCGGTTAAAATATATACGGCATCAACAAACGAAGTTACGAGTTGATACATATGCCGGTTTAGCAGACGCCTTGCATGTACGAGCAGAAAATGAAAATCTCAGAGTCGGTCGTATTGTAGTTTTGCCATCTTCTGTTACAGGTAGCCCAAGGAAAATATTGCAAAATTATCAGGATGCGATGGCGATATTGAGGAAGTTTGGAAAGCCAGATTTATTCATTACGTTCACCTATGATGCGGGCTGGCCAGAAATACTTAACAACATTCATCTCTGGGGAACGGCTAATAATAGGCCTGATATTGAAGTGAGCGATTTCCATTGCAAAGTAAAGGAATTGCTACGATTGATTAATGTTAAGGAAATTTTCGGTAAAAGCATATCTATATACAGTGGAATTTCAAAAACGAGGTCTCCCGCACATCCATTTACTCTTAACATTAACGGAAGATTGTATGTTTCGAGAAATTTCTGACATTGACAGTGTGGTGTCAGCCGAAATACCAGATCCCGAGGATGAAGCGCTGTACGAGTTGGTAAGGCGTCATATGGTACATAGTCCTGGCGGATCTTTGAAACCTGCTTAAGTCTGTATGAAATATGGCGTATGTAAGAAAGATTTCCCTAAACAGTTTCAGGAAGAGACCAAAGATAATGCCAATGGTTATCCTTCGTATAGGAGAAGAAATAATGGATGGATTATTATAAAAACAATTCGAGGCATTGACATTGAAGTCGATAGTCGATTCATTGTTCCCTACAATCCATTTCTTTTACTTTACGTGCGAGCTCATATTAATGTTGAAATTTGCTCAAGTGTTCGGAGTGTTAAATACTCGTACATCCACAAATATCTTATATTTATATTAAAATCCACAAGTATGTGTATAAAGGTCATGACTGCTGCATTGTTAAAATATGTCCTGAAAGCGAAACGGTGAACTACGATGACATTACTTCTTTCCTAACTGCTAGATATGTTGGTCCAACAGAAGCCGCATTCAGGATGCTTTCATTTCACATGCATGAACAGTCACATTCTATCGTGCGATTACCACTTCACCTGCCAAACTTGCAAAATATCTATTTTAAAAATGATAAGGCTCCTGATATTTTACATCTAGCACAGTTGCGCAACACAGAATTACAAGCGTGGTTCAAGTTAAATCAAGATTCGCAAGCCAGAAGTCCGTATATATATCCTGAAACACCAGTACATTACGTCTGGAATAAGAGCAACTGCCAGTGGCAAAAAAGAAAAACTGTTTCAAAAACTATAGGCAGAATGTATAATGTTTCGCCTTCAGGAAGAGAAAGGTATTATTTACGCCTGTTATTGCTTCACGTCATTGGTGCTACCAGCTTCCAGGATCTACGAACATAGAAAGCAGTTGTCTATTCTACTTTTAAAGAAACAGCTTAGGAGCGAGGTTTGCTGATTGGCGATTCTGAATGGCAGCGTTGTTTGGCAGAAGCATCACAATTTCAGATGCCTTCTCAGTTACGACAACTGTTTTCTTACATATGTATCTTTCAGACCCCTTCAGATGTAAGATAGATATGGGACATTTTCAAGAATTCATTATCAGAAGATTATCTGTAGTTCCACGAACCTAACATTGCATATCAGTTCACTCTTATACATATTTCTAAAACATTAAAGCTCCACAGTCTTCCCAATACTTCTCTCGAATTGCCAGCTATTATTGATAATTTCCCTCAGACAAATTTACCAATGAATTATCCAAAACTTAATAAGGATCAATTAAGTTGGATGATAAACCAAGCAAATGGAAACCAAACGGCTATAATTACAGAAATTTTGGGGTTAGTACAAAACAGCAAAGATTTCATTGACGGTCCAGGGGGCACAGGGAAAACATTTCTTTACCAATGCTTGATTTACAGTTGCACAAATTTGGGGTTAAATGTAGTTTCTGTTGCATGGACTGGTATTGCAGCAATGTTACTACCTCAGGGGCGCACTGTACACAGCCATTTCTAGTTACCTCTACATTTACATGAAAGTTCTGTATCAGAAATAAAAGTTAACAGCAAGGAAGCTTTTTGGATTTGTTCAGCAAAACTTATTATCTGGGATGAAGCCCCTATGGCTAATAAGCACGCGTTGATGAGTGTAAATTGGTTGCTCAAGGACATCATGAATAACGACGTACCTTTCGGAGGAACAATTATCATATTAGGTGGAGATTTTAGGCAGGTATTGCCTGTTGTGCCTCACGCATCTAAAGCAGCATCAGTTCAAATGTCAGTAAGGTTCTCTCCTTTGTGGCCATTACTCAAAATTTTTAAACTCAACAAAAATATGCGAGCGGATACAGATCAACGTGACTTTGCAAACTTTTTCATACAAATTGGTAACGGTGAATACACTCACGTCGATGGAGAAAATTCAGAATTAGTCCCACGCTGAAAAATATTTCACGCTTTTCAAAAATAGCGATTTTAGCACCTAAAAATGATCATTGTAAAGAAATCAATGACAAAGTTTTAGACATAATCCCAGGGTCATCGAGAACTTACATCAGTGTGAATAATTTGATCACTGAAGATGAGAGTGAACTTCTACAATTCCCAATAGAATTTTTAGAAAGCATAGGCATAAATAGATTGTCACCTCATATACTTCGACTAAAAGAAGGCTCAATTGTGATTTTGTTGAGAAATATCAATGTTACCCAAGATCTGTTGAACGGTACTAGACTGTTGGTTTGGAAGATGCATGACAATTGCTTACACCTGGAAATTATTACTGGCGTGGCGTAAATGTTGGAAATAATGTCCTACTCCCTCACCTTGAACTTACGCCATCAGATATTCTATGCCATTTTCCTTCAAAAGGAGGCAGTTTCCAGTACGTTTGGTTTTTGTATAACTATCAATAAAGCCCAAGGTCAAACACTAGATCAAGTAGGCATTTATTTACCTCAACCGGTGTTTAGCCACGGACAACTTTACTGTATGCCGCACTATCGCAGGAAAATCCTTTCATGACGTCAAAGTTCAAATATAACCAAAAGGCAAGCGATCAGCAAAAGTCGAATGGAAGGAAGTACTATTAGAATTTTGAAACGAATATTGCGGAGGAGCACAGACCTCAGCAAACGGAGCACAGATTAAATAACAATGATACAAGGACATCCGCATTTCTGATACGATAACTGTCCTGAGGTAATGGTAAAAAAAAACTATTCTCCTACATCGGTGATTACTATCCTACATCCTGTTATTTCTTTCCCTCAGTTCTATAACAAAGATATACTCAATCAAATTTACAGCTTAATAAATATTAATTCCTTCTGTGTGAGATATCTTTTCATTTCTCATCAATCGCCTTCACTTGCTATTCTATCTGTAAGGGTGGAGGCGATAGCTGTCTTTACAGAGATGTGCAAATTATTAGATACGATGTCGGTTTCCAAAATTGCATTTTTACTTTTCACGGTTTAATGCACTAAGTATGTTTACAAGGCGATACAATTACTTCAAATGTTTAACCAAGACTCCTAATTATATTTTAATTTAAGAAATTAAAATAAAAATTATTTTTTAGAATTTCCACTAACAGAGGAGCATTGCAAATGCAAAATGCCACACGTTTCGTTTTTATTACTTCACTCTACTTTACGTGTGCATTTAGAGCGGGGTGATTTGGGGTCTTTTAACTGATGAACGCTATTGATCTATTCAAAGATTCATGAAATATGCATTGAAATCACCTGACTTGAATTCTAAAGTCAATGAAAAATTGAAAATGGACCCAGCTCAGATATCCCTCGGAATCCAATAATCTGAAATTTTCCAGACGCAATTCCTTGTGGGAAAAGGTGCAATTCCACGGGAGAGGAAACACTGCTAAGTAGGACAACGTAAGAAGTTGGTCAATAAAATGATTTTGAAAAAAGTAATTACGACTAATTAAAATTATTTATTTATTTCTATTAATTTGCACACCTCTATATGTTAACCAAGAGTTACATCTCTAAATTCAAATATAAGAGACACATCTTTTATTTTAAATTATACCATTGTTCATAAGTAGACAAAACACCAAATTCTACCGCTGTAGTCTTAAATTGTATGGATATCTCTATCTACTTAGTATAAAACGAAGTTCCCAATTCTTGGATGTAACGGGCAATCTCGAGAGCAACTTGATGGATTTTGATGCGGTTTTCACCATTCTGTAAAGGATTTCTCGATGAAGGATTAGGCAGAAAAACATTTATTTATGACCAAAAGAAGCCGGGTATTTACGATTTCAGTGAATTGAGTTGAAGAAAAACCTAACGTCCATGTGTCTTGTAAGCTTACACTGGGTAAACCGTTAAAAATATCGATATTCTCTGAGAATTGTTCAGCATGAAAAGTTCTGCAAGAAAGTCCGCGACAGCTCCCACATCGAACACTGTAAGTGTTTTTACGTTTTCAATTCTTCCAGCAATCCCCATTCAGTGGAAATTTAAATTACTAGCTTCAGAGTGAGTTTACGAGCTTGCGAGCGACCTATCACCCTAGCATCAGCCAGCATCAAACTGCCGAGTCGTGTCGAGTAAATTCTTCAGAGAAGAGTATAGCTTATGTGTTTGGAGTTAGCTGTTCACCTCGGCCTCACGTCCGTGCGCCTTTTATGCTTACGCAGGGTAAATAGTGGGGCACACCCACAGAGGACAGGCAGACACCCACACATTTGATCTCATAAGTCTATTTCATCATTTACCCAAAAGCGACGGTACCGTAAATGTCTGTTCAGGTCACTAGCATGAAGACATGCAAATGTCATATGGACAGAAGTGCAGTAGGTTTGTTGAAGTGAATGCTGCGGAGCAGCACGGGTCTACTAGTTTATATTTTAATATATATTTTTTTATCGCAGTTGGAACACTAAAGTGCCCGTTTTTAAGCGTGTTTCAACTATGCGTCACAATTAAGAATTATTATCTCAAAAACCCGTCAACTGATCAAATCTAAATTTTATCACAATATACGTTGGAATGTTTTGTAACTGGATTATTAATTTCCAAATTTTGTTTTTCCAAGAAACAAAGTTGTTATCATTTTTGTTTGGCCTGAGTGCGTTTTCTTAGCGTTGTTCCAGGCCTGTAATTGATTAGGCCCGAGTTCATTCTTGGCGCCTGGGCTAGCTGTTTTGAGTGTGTGTGTGTCTGCTTTGTGTGTTTGTGACTCTTAAAGGGGTCGACTGCTAGAAGCTTCTAGCAAATATTTAAATCTTATCTGTTGTTTCTATTATTCTGTGTATCTGTTTGTGTGTTGAGTATGCGTGTATTCCTTTCTGTTTCTTTTTCCACACACGGTTCGTGGCATAACTTTTATAATGTCTGGTGCTGGCACTTCTACCAGCCGTCTGCCTGACCTCAATTTCTGAAGGAGGTCAGGAAATTAGTGGGTTAACAATTGGCTCCCTGCCCTGTGCTTCACAACCGATAGGTTTCCAGTTTGTTAAGCCGCTGCCCTTTTCTTCTGCTGGCTGGCGGTGCCCTGCGTCTACAGCCCCCCAGAAGTTCTACCAGCGGCAGGAGGACTTCAACAATCATGTAAAGAAAATCCATGCCGCTGCTGGGACTGCATTGGAAGTAATCTTTGTCTGCTGTGCAGAAAGATTTTCTACGAAGGAGCATCGCTACGCCAAGAAATCGGCTAAGGAGCACTGGCTTAAGCAACACGGTGGTCAATCCCTCGACACCAACGTCCCTCCCCCTTGCCAATTATTTTCCCCCCTCTTCCTCTAGCCCCTGTATCTTCTTCAGTTAGTGTTAATGTTCCTCCCGTCCCTGTTCTAACCTCTACTCCTATTCCTTCTCCTCAGCCATCTCGGCTTCCACCTAGTAACCTAGTATATTTTCCCCGTAGTAACTTTTCTTCGCCACAGTCCTTATCAAATCCTGATCCTCCTCCTACTGTATCTGAGAATAGATAACAATGCTAGTAACCTCGCTTAGTAACAATAGTACATGATAAATATACTTGTGTGGGGGTATATACGCCCCTGAGTGGACCACCCCTGTACTAAAGTAATGTAGGCCTACTTGGAAATTGCCCCGGGCGAAGCGAACGCGAGATACAGGCCACGGAGCAGAAAGTGCTCGTGGAGCAGGTCCGTTACCTATAATTCGTTACATCCCTCTCCGCGTCATTAGGAGCCCGGGCGCTCACAGGAACGCTACCGTACACAGGAAGCAGGACGACTTAACCCCTGGGAGTTGAGGAACGCTACCGTACACAGGAAGCAGGACGACTTCACCCCTGGGAGTTGAGGAACGCTACCGTACACAGAAAGCAGGACGACTTCTCCCCTGGGAGTTGAGGAACTCTACCGTACACAGGAAGCAGGACGACTTCTCCCCTGGGAGTTGAGGAACGCTACCGTACACAGGAAGCAGGACGACTTCTCCCCTGGGAGTTGAGGAACGCTACCGTACACAGGAAGCAGGACGACTTCACCCCTGGGAGTTGAGGAACGCTACCGTACACAGGAAGCAGGACGACTTTCCCCCTGGGAGTTGAGGAACGCTACCGTTCACAGGAAGCAGGATGACTTCACCCCTGGGAGTTGAGGAACGCTACCGTACACAGGAAGCAGGACGACTTCTCCCCTGGGAGGTGAGGAACGCTACCGTATACAGAAAGCAGGACGACTTCTCCCCTGCGAGTTGAGGAACGCTACCGTGCACAGGAAGCAGGACGACTTCACCCCTGGGAGTTGAGGAACGCTACCGTGCACAGGAAGCAGGACGACTTCTCTCCTGGGAGCTGAGGAACGCAACCGTGCACAGGAACAGGACGACTTCACCCCTGGGAGTTGAGGAACGCTACCATACACAGGAAGCAGGACGACTTCACCCCTGGGAGTTGAGGAACGCTACCGTGCACAGGAAGCAGGACGACTTCTCCCCTGGGAGTTGAGGAACGCTACCGTGCACAGGAAGCAGGACGACTTCACCCCTGGGAGTTTAGGAACGCTACCGTACACAGGAAGCAGGACGACTTCACCCCTGGGAGTTGAGGAACGCTACCGTGCACAGGAAGCAGAACGACTTCACCCCTGGGAGTTGAGGAACGCTACCGTACACAGGAAGCAGGACGACTTCACCCCTGGGAGTTGAGGAACGCTACCGTGCACAGGAAGCAGGATGACTTCACCCCTGGGAGTTGAGGAACGCATCCGAACACAGGAACAAATCAAAACATCGCACTTTATAGGGTTGCCAGACGTTCCGTTTTGCCCGGAACAATTCCGTTTTTTCTCGTTTTGTTCCGCGTTCCGTTTTAATCTCCAACGGAACTCCAAATATTCCGTTTATTTTATTAATTTGATAATATATTCAATTTCGCACCAATTTTCATCAAATGTCCCGCTTCAGAATTCATTGTAATATCTAGCTTGATTTCTGGTGTTACAGGCGCAAGTTTGAAAGAGAAAATGATTTCTATGTCTGTGTCAGGTAGATGGGTACATGTTATAGATTTATTAAGGGCAACAAAATAAATTAAGGTAACTTAGTCCTTGTGAAGTTAATACTCAGCATTTTCCCCTCCAATGCTTTTAAGGAGAGAGATTTCTCTGTCATGAATATCAAGTGGAGAGATGATAGAAACAGAAGCTCCATTAGTTTGATAAAACAAGAATTGTTCACATATTACAATTATGACGAAAATTGTAGTGAATTTTATCAGAAGGTAAGTTACTTACAAATTAAAAATCCTTGCAAAGGGTCCTTCAAATGAAAAGTATTTGTAAGGTGCTGGTGTCATAGGCCTATATGATGTGTCAGCAATATCTAATTTTAATGTTGTGTATTTGATTATGCAATGTTTATTTAATACATGTGTGTATTATTTATTACAACATTTAACAACCTTTAATTTAAAATAAATAAATGATAAAAAAAACACTTTTTTTTGGGACGTGTGTTCCACTTTCCATTGTTGAAATGTGGCAACCCTGAGTCTGTGCACGTCAGGCGCGTTACGTGTATTCAGAGTAGCGCAAGTCACTAAGTTATTATTACCTGATAAAGCTTCGGTGGCGTAGTTGGCAGCATGATGAACTGCTGTGCCCAAGATAGCGGGTTCAAACCCGGCCGAAGTCGTCGGATTTTTTAAGAGCGTTAAAATCCTTCAGTATGCCTTCCTTCGGAGGGGAAGTAAAGCCGGCAATCCCATGTCATAGATTTATGGCATCTAAAATATCCTTCCACTGACTAAACTTGTGTGGAGCTGAATTTCTACGTTCGATTTCGTTGTAAAGCTCTATCAACGTTCCAACGTTCATCACTAGGTATCATTGATATCTGATAGCAAAAGTTGGAACTACTTGAAATTGAACGGAACTTGTAGCTCACCCTAGAGGTGTCCGCTTGAAGCAGCTACACCCTCTGGCGAACAGAACATGTCCTCGGACACTCCCGGCACTCCCGGTTACTCTGTGCGGAAAGGGACTGTGTCATCGTTACAAATAAGGCCCGGAAGTTCATCCTCTATTAAATGATTAAATATCTACTAACAATTGATCAAATATGCACCACGTTGCGCTATGAAATTACTACGGCAATTACGATCACTCCTTATTCTTTAGCGTTTCTATTTTGAATATAAAGAAAATATGAACATATAAGGAAGGAAGATTGTAGTTTTACGTGACCGTTAATCTCGAGATCATGAGCCACGGGACCTATCTTTACCTGGAATCGGAACCACAGGACATGACATTTCACTTTGAAAATCTCATATGCATTGACTGGGAATCGAAACCGGTCCGCCTTGGTGAGAGGCCAACAGATTGACATATAACTACACTTTCTTTTCAAATATCTCAACTAAGAAACAGTCCTGAATGATAGGAGAAACATTTGATGGATTGTGCCAAAATAAGCATAAATGTGCAGAAAGATATGATTTTGCATGAACTTCCGAGCCTTGGTTATAAGGCGTGATCAAAAAGTTTCCGTTTGACGACCATACAGTCCAGGATACACAATTGAGCCTCTTTATGATTGGAGGCTTCGGTGGCGTAGACAGTAGCATGCTGAGCTATTATGCTCAAGATCGCGGGTTCAAATCCGGCCGAAGTCGTTAAAAATCCCTCAGTATGCCTTCCTTCGCAGGGGAAGAAAAGCCGGCGGTCCCATGTCATAGATTTGTGGCTGGTAAAAGAACCTTCCACTAATTAAACCTGTGTGAAGCTAAAATTGTATAGGTTCGTTGCCAAGAGCCGACTGCGGTGGCGTCTGGTAGCTAAATTCTGAACTAGTAGTCGTTGAAGGTGGCGTATGGCGGCAAAAGAAGGAACTATTTGAAAAATTCAAAAAGTCTGCAGTCCTTACTTGAATTATAAAACAGATAACACTCACTAATACAGTCATCACAATTAACACCGGTTATCAGACAGATTCTACACACACCCAAAGTACACGGGGCCACACGACCACGTTGTCGCAGCCCCTTAACTTGAGAACCAACCAACCAACCTCCTTATGATCTGAATAGAAGTAGAGGTAGATTTCACCGGGCAAACTAGGGGATAGGCTATAATATGCAAACTATGCAGGTTTTCGTAGGAGGAACAGACCTCATTTATTGCAAGAAAGTATTTTACAATTGGAGGTTAATTAACTTTTTTTTTTCGTTTTTGTATGCATATTTTTATCATTTTATTGTCTTGTCATTTGGGGTTCATTTTTATACTTGTGATCACAATGTCCTTATGCAAGGTTTGGAACTGTTGTGTAACTATCGAACAGTCTGTTACTTCTTCACGCAAAATGTTATCTCCCGCAGAGATTTTTGTTGGTTCCTCCGTTTAGGGGCTGCGACAACGTGGTCATGTAACCCCGTGTACACTGGGTGTTTGTAGAATCTGATAAACGGTGTTAATTGTGATGACTGTATTAGTCTGTAATTCAGGTAAGGTCTGCAGACGGTCAATTTTAAGTAGTAGTTCCTAATTTTGTACCATATACTAACGTCAACGACACCTAGCTGTGAAATTGGCTACTAGATGCTACCGCAACCAGCAACTTGCAACGAACGTTGCAACTTCCCCTCCTAAGGAAAGCATGCTGAGGGATTTTTAGTGCTCTTAGAATATCCGACGACTTTGGCCGGCCTTGAACCAGCGACCTTGGGCATATAAGTTCAGCATGCTACCAGTTAGCCACTTCCCACAGGGTCCGATGCAAAAATGAATGTGATCTCGTGCAATGGCGTTGTCCTGGCAACCTCTGATAGCTCATCCTCATCAATTTAGAAGCGTTGTCATGGTAACCTCTGATGGCACTTGGCATTTTCTTTAATTCCGAAATCATTTTTCTCATCCCTTGGCGTAATGGTAGGTCAAATCAAAAATTCTTTCAGACAAAGTTTTAGGTAATTATGAGGGGAATATTTTCCATTTTGTACGGTTTTGATATTGTGCCTCTTAAGAGAGATATGATTAATGTTTCCCGAAAAACCCACTTTTTTCACCCCTTTGGTCAATGTTTGGTGCTATCAAAAACTTTTCAAACATTCATTTTTGGCACTTATCCGACACATATTATGAACTTTGAATGGATTCGATATTTCTCGTATTAAGAGAGTTATAGCGATATTTCACTTTTTCGAAAAAAGCCCCTCCCCCATTTTCACCCCCTTCAACCGATTTTGCCCATTAACGAACTCGACCGAGATTTTAAGGGGATACATATTATGCAAAAAATTCAAAGTGATTGGTGCAAAATTACGGCAGTTGTCGTGTCCACAAGAAACTGATATCTATACATATAGTCTACAGGGTGTATTTGATATGAAGGAAGTCCTTTATACTGGTGATAGAAGATGGTATTCTAAGCAAATATCTTCATGAAATTAAGTCGGATCTTAATTAGTGTAGGTGGAATTAAATCACAAAAATCGTCGGTCAATGTCTTGGAAACGGGCTTTCACTTCGTTCCCCTCAGGAGCACAGCTAACTTCTCCCCGTCGCCCTCCCCTCCAGCGCTAAGGCATGTTGACAAGAGTCTGAAGTTGAGTGACCTCCTCGTCTTGTCTGCCAATGACATTGAAATACACAAACCAAGCCTATGAACAGCTGTTTCACACCTTCATGGGGAGTGGCTACATGACTAGTGATGGTGGATATGTCTAGGATTTTGCCAGTTTCATAGACTACGCATAGAAAATAGAAATCCTAAAGATTTGGTAAATTAATTTAAGGAACTGTTGGTCTATCTTTGTGTGAAGATAGTGCAACAACTGTAATAATAATATTAATAATACTAATAATAGTAATAATAGGATTTTAGACACACTAACTTCTTTTATGTTTCTTTTTGGTATGTCGAGTTGCCAGACTTTAATGTACGTAGGATCTCTTGTATGTGCCATGAAATCCATGGACATGATCGTATTAGATCCCATTCATTTACTGTACTACATGACTGAACGTAGATCGCACCCTCGGGAAGGTTAGCACTCTACCACCTTAGCTACACATGCTGACTCTTATTATTATTATTATTATTATTATTATTATTATTATTATTATTATTATTATTATTATTATTATTATAACACTGTATTATAACAATGCATTTGTATTTTATTTTCATTTTCGTGTATTTTCATATGTATGTACATTGTTGATTGACCAATAAATCAACACCCCCACCCCCCACCCCCCACCACCCTTCTCCAGTTTATGGCCACCCCAGGGTTGGAGATGGGATGGGACAATTCACAATATGTACATGTGGTACCGTACTAGTATTAAATCTTGGAAGTAGTTTTCCATGGGTTCCCACTTCTACCCCCAGGCAAATGCCGGGATTGTTCCTAACTTAAGGCCACGGCCGCCTTCTTCTCAATAACCATAACCGCTGGCAGTGTAGCTCATGAAGGGCCTAGGCCTACCAAGCGACCGCTGCCCAGCCATTTGGCCTGCAGATATTAGGGTGACGCGTGGTCAGTGCATCGGGTCCCCTCGGCCATTAATCTTGATTTTCCTGACTGGGGCACTGCCTCACTGTCAGACAGCTACTCAATTGCGCTCACGAGGCTTAGTGCACCGCGTTCCAGCCCTCACGTCAGTTTCTAATATCCCTGATGGAGCCGGGAATCGAACTCAGGGCCTCCGGGTGAGAGGCAGTTGCACTGCCCCAACACCACAGGGCCGGCCTGGGGCTAAATGACCAAAATCGCCAAACCTCTCAAACAAAACATCAAGTATTTTACTTCCGTCTTAAATGCCTAGTTCTGAACGGACTACGGGATGTCGGAATTTTGTCACACTGTATTTTCATTAAGTGAATGTTTTTAGTATTTTCAGAAACTAGTCAACAGAAGGTCCGACACGGACGCCAATGATACACCAGGGCTGAGTATCGAAATTATTTTATACATGAACACTTACAAAGTAGACTACACAATACTACCGGTCCTAACGTCCCAAGCCATTGCGTGTGTTGTCAACAACAAGAACAACGGCAATGCACATTTTCTTACGGGACGGTAGCGCGTATCCTCATAACAGCTGATAGCCTACCACCCCTCAAGTCAACCGGTAAGGTCAATGCTCCGATTACGTAACAACTTCCCCTTCGCGCGTCGTAACACCTGGCTCCGCCTCGTTTCCCCCAGCCTGCCGCACCACTTTCTGCCTGATTAGTTTCTGATAAAACTAAAAACATTGACTTTTTCATGATAAATTATCAATTTCAAGATAGGTGACAAATTTTTTACCTTAGAAGCTTAGAATAGTCTCTTCTATCACCAGTGTAACGGACTTCCATCATATCAATTACACCCTGTATATATACATAAATTATATATAAACATTTGAACTGACGGTGGTTTCGGGGTCTGGGGGATGTGAAACGCGAAGATATGTCGACATTTTCTGGAAGTCGAAACATGGGACCCATTGCAATAGTTAGCTTTCTATTGAAATTTACCTAAAACCCATAAAAGTCAATTGAGAATCAAAATACAGTACTTGCAAAATGCCCACGATACAAAATGCAATTTAGATTGAAAATACTTGCAAAATGCGGTTTAGGTGGGAAGTACAAATTACAAGTGAGATTGAAAATATTCACAAAAGTCCCAGCTCCTATATTGAAAGACTTACTAAACAGCAATTTACATTGTCAATCCTTACAAACTGCAATTAAGGTTGAAAACACTCGCAAAATGCAATTTAGATCGAAAAGACTTACAAAATAAAACGTAGATTGCAAATACCTACAAAATGGAGTGGAGATACAAAAAATCGCTAAATGGAATTTAGATACACGGGGAGCCAATGATCAAAAACAGTGCGGGAGATAAGTTTTTCGTAGATCTCCGGCCAGTTGTCTAGTTGGAGAAGAGTGAACTTATCGACACTCACTTAATTTGAATAAAGCTTGAGGATCTACTATTTACGTCCGCTCAAGTTCTACCGCACTGTATATTGTCATACTTACAAAAGAATAGAAGACGTTGAGAAGATGTTGATTTATTGGTTAGCAACACTTAAATATTATTACAATAATTTTACATGAAGCCTTAAATATGAAGAGTCTGTCTAATATAGAGACAGCTCTCTAGCAGTGACCACTCGGTCGTGTTTGAATATAATCAAGAGTGACCACACGGTCTGTTGTATGTGAAGAGACCTACATGGTCTATTGTATGTGAAGAGAGCGATTCTGAGGTCTGCATCAGTATATAAACTATAACTTCCTCTGGAGGGAGAGAAGTTGTCACATGTAGAAATTCACCAATGGCGTGTATCTCTAGTGGTAGGAGAGGGAGGCAGCCAATCAGACCATAAGCGTTGGGGTTTGGTTAGCCTGACCTTACAATTGTTGTGGAAACTTCAATACTAAGAAATATTATGAGGAAGAAACAGAAATATCTGTTTCTTGTGAAACTGCAGAGACAGTCTGGAAAGTTAGGATTGTTAGCTGTAACCAACTCCCAGTCTAGGCCTTCTAAGAAATATCTAATAGGAATATGTCCACTTAAAGTGCTTATGTTAACAATAGCAAGCTTTTAGTTGATACATGCTTTGCCTATAGGCTTGGAGTGAGCTGTTGTAACATTCTGGCTTTCTGAAGAAAATATACTCTGTCTCTCATGGACAGTAGTAATGATAATAATAATTATTATTATCATTTAAAAACCAAAATTAGTAAGGGATGCTTCTTGGTCATGGCTAGTAAGGGGTTTACTGGGCAATGGACATGACTCGGGAATCGTAAAGAAAAAAGGAAATGTAATGAAAAGAAAACAAGAGGGCCGACCCCTCGAGGAAGGAGGGATCAGGAAAGATGAGAAAAGGGCCAATTAAGGCTGGAAAGTGAAAGGCTCCCTAGACCTCGGATACCCTAATACCGTCGGGGTCGGAAAAGAACAAAAGTGGACCAAGGGAGGTCGACAGGAAAGAAGACGGAGATGAGCCCGGCACAAGTAAGTGGCAGCAATGCCGGACTGAGCTGGGGTCCCGTGGTCGCCAACCCACGTCCCACTAGATGTGAGCAGCTGGGGTGAAATAATATGCAAGACAAATAGCTCTACAAAACACTACCAAACCTACAGTGACACCCACAGACAGTCTCTGCCCTACAAAAACAAAATACAGGAAAACCTGTCAGAAAACTTACCAACTGTGGCAAATATTAATGATAATTATTGAAGCATCAACACCTGAAAACAGAACTATTTATTTGAATGTTGCCAACCTAGAAATGACGAACTTTTCATACAATTAATATTATAGCTTTGTGCTGGACAATGTAGTGGCAGACAGGTTTTTCTCCGGGTACTTTGGTTTTCCCTGTCACAATTTAATTCCAGCAACACTCACCACTATCATTTCATTTCATCTGTCATTCATTTAATCATTGCCCCAGGGGAGTGCGACAGGCATATTCAAACACACGCCCAGCGGTATCGTCTATCTGTCTACCACAACTTTTTCATTTACAATTTAAAATTATTTAAAATAATAATATTTTTTTGTTTTATTGAAGGGCCCCTTTATCAACAATTATTATTAATTTGTTTTGTTACTGATCAGCAATTACTAACATGTTTTAAAGATCACCATGAGGGATTTTCAAAATATTCGCCTTCATTCGTTTGTCAGAGGTAAAAAAATATCCGAGCGACCCGTCGTCTTGTCGCCCCCTCGAAATAGCCATTTCCTGTATTCAACATGGCCGGTCATATCCTCATTTTAACACATGCCGGCTAAAATGGCTCTCTGTGTACAAATACTTTTTATTTTAAATATTTAAAAAAAGAGGTAAAAGTTTTAAAATACATAGTTTTTGTCCTAGAGACGTAAAATGTATTGTGGGGGTCGAGGGTGTCGGGACCTTTCATTTATGTCAAACAAACGTGTTTGTAAAATTCCTAGTTTCCAAAATATAAGAATTCCAAAATTGGACTGTATAAAAAAATAAAAAAAATAAAAAAATAAAGGTCATAGAGACCATTCGTTTGAACTATTGAACAACGTTTTATCAAGATTGGTTTTTAAACTATCACCTACTTTCAAAAACAATATTTTTGATTTTTTTGAAAAATTGTTCAAGTCGCCCAGAGCAAAGCGCCCGTCAGCTCGAGTCCAACGACACCTCATTTGTTAAAATCCGATCAGGTGTTCGCGAATTATCGGCAATGATCGTAGGAAAGTAGGCTATCATTTTTTCCTCCTGCACACTTGAAACTTGCTATCCTCCTAGAGGGCATAGGCACCCTTCATTCACGTCAAACAAACGTTTTTCTAAAATTCACCGTTTCCAAAATAGCGCCAATGTCAAAACAAACAAAAAAACATTAAAAAATGCCAACACACCTTTTTAGCAAATACGACGTCATAGAAACGCCAACAATACATCGTTCGTTAAAATCCGATCATGCGTTTGAGAGATATCGCCAAAAGTATATATGAAAGTAGGGGGCGGCCTAGAACTGTCCCCATCCCACTACTATCAAAACACACATTTTTGTCCTAGAGACTTCAATTTTATTTTGGGTGTAGAGTGGGTAGGGACGTTTCATTTATGTCAAACGAACTTATTTGTGAAAATTCCTAGTTTCCAAAATATAGGATTTAAAAAATTGGACTGATTAAAAAAAAAAAAAAACATAAGAAAGTTTTATTATAAACAAGATGTTCAGTAAAGAACATATAGCCTACTTTCTCCTAAATGCATGGGTATTGTTATAACTCTTTGTCCTTTTCAAGGAGTATAATTGAATGTTGGTTGTAGTAGCTTGTTGAAATACAACGTGCTACACGGATATTAAACATGAATATGAGGTGCCCTTTGCTAGTGCTACCTCTGTAAAAAAATCATTCAATTCGGTTTCATCGTGCTTGAATTGATAGGGGGAATCGATTTGCACACATACTTGGCCACCATCTGCAAACTATTGGGCTGATGATCTTGGAGTTTGTTCAGAATATGCTTCCCACATAAAGATAATAAGTTGATGCAAAATTTGGTAGAGACTAGATTATTAGGTTGGTCGTAATTACATTTTAGCTTTTAACATTTGGGTGGCCGCGATTACGTTTCCGTCAAGATAGCGGTTATATAAAACATGACACTGAGGTGCCCTTTGCTAGTGCTACCTCTGTACCAAATTTCGTTCTATTCGGTTTCACCGTGTTCGAATTAATAGGGGGAATCGATTTTCACACAAAGATGGCCGCCATCCGCAAAATATTAGGCTAATGACCTATTAGGTTCGTCAAAGGATGCTCCCTCCAAACAGGTATGTTGATGCAAAATTTGGTAGAGATCGGATGATTAGGTTAATCGTAATTTGATTTAAGCTTTGAACATTTGTGTGGCCGCCGTTACATTTCCGTCAAGATGGCGGCGATATAAAACATGACACTGAGGTGCCCTTTGCTAGTGCTATCTCTGTACCAAATTTCGTTCCATTCGGTTTCACCGTGTTCGAATTCATAGGGGGAATCCATTTTGACACAAAGATGGCCGCCATCCGCAAACTATTAGGCTAATGACCTATTAGGTTGGTCAAAGGATGCTCCCTCCATAAAGGTATGTTGTTGTAAAATCTGGTAGAGATCGGATGATTATGTTAGTCGTAATTTGATATAAGCTTTGAACATTTGTGTGGCCGCCATTACGTTTCTGTCAAGATGGCGGCGATATAAAACATGACACTGAGGTGCCCTTTGCTAGTACTACCTCTGTACCAAATTTCGTTCCATTCGGTTTCACCGTGTTCGAATTAATAGGGGGAATCAATTTTCACACAAAGATGGCCGCCATCCGCAAACTGTTAGGCAGATGACATATTAGTTTGGTCAAAAGATGCTCCCCCCAAAAAAGGTATGTTGTTGCAAAATAAGGTAGAGATTGGATGATTAGATTAGTCGTAATTTGATTTAAGTTTTGAACATTTGTGTGGCCGCCATTACGTTTCCGTCAAGATGGCGGCGATATAAAATATGACACTGTCGTGTTCTTTGCTAGTACTACCTTTGTACCAAATTTCGTTTAATTCGCGTTCACGGTGTTCGAATGGATAGGGGGGGGGGCACACATTCAGAGTACACACACTCACACACACACACACACACATACAGACACACATTTTTTCGCCCTGGCTGGTGTATTCTTTGGAATACACGGTAAGATAGAGTAAACTTTTACTTCTCTTTGCCAGTTCATTCCTTCATTTTTCTCAAACACCAACAGTGATCTTCTAATTTCTCCTTGCTGTTTATGGTTCTCGTGTTACTTGTGAGTCTGTTCTAGATATATATCTTCCATGGCCCACCTAGCGTCATCTAGCAGCGAATATCTGAAGTTCCTCATTTCTTCCCTGTACAAGAGGACTTCCTTATCAATCTGGCCACCAGATCTCGTCGCCATCGTCAGCTATCATCTCCGTGATCAAGAGGACTTCGTCTACTTTTTCACCCACCAGGCTGCGATAGTGTCGCCTACTATCAACTATTTGAAGACCATTTCTTCAAGAAAAAATTTATTTTGTGTTAAGTTGTCTATTCTTATATGTATTCCTTTTGTCTCCTACCCCCACTCTTTTCCCATCCCTGGTCCCTCCGTGCTTCGCTGAGCGTGTCTCACTTGTACGCCGGCAGTCGACTCAGTCAGTTGAAGGTCAACTAGAGCTCGCCTCCTCAACTCAAGAGGCAATCTTTTAATTCCACGCCATGTTGGAACTTTAATCTCAACCGTAAAAGGGAACTTCACCTTCGCCATGAAGCAGAGATAAGTACCGACTTCAGGTTTCAACCTCATTCTCATCGTCTTTTAATTGCTACATGCTTTTAATGATCATTTTATAGGCAGTGTGAGATTACTATATTTGGGGCAATATTTATCCTTCGCGGGATTTTCTATGTTGGGCTTTTGTCTGTCTAAGCCAATCTTAATAGAAAGCAACATTTCTTATGCTTATTAAATGAGAGATCTTCTCACAACGTGTGATACCATTGAATTACCCACTGTCTATAAAATACTTAGCTCGTTCCACCGCTGGAATAACTTTTGCCCTATTCTTTTCAGTCAGGATTGCTCTGGAACCTTCCAGAATCTGCTCTCTATCTACCAGTCATACCGTCATGTATTTTCCACTCACATGTGGGAATACTTTTTCAAACTAAGGAATCTTCCTTATGAATTACTGATCAATAGCTAATTTTTCTTCCTCCGTTGGGATTTTCTCTGTCGCATTTAACGATAATCTACAATTTTCTCAAGCAATAGACTCTCGCCTATCTAGTGTAACTAGTTATTTTCCATCATTGCAACAATTTTCTTTTGTGCTACTACAGTGAACTTTTCATCCATTTCAACAGACTATAGTGAAAAACAGTGTTTGTTCAATATTTCATCCGCGTCGCGTTCGTCCGATTATTATAAATACGGCCATGAACACTTATCCTCAATCCCATTTGATCTTTCCCAAACCTCTAACTAACAAACCATAATAATAAAATTGTTACTTTAGGTCTTTTTCAATGAGGGGTCACTCTAAATACGTGCCCTCCCTCTTTTGCTTATTTATCACAAATTAATGTCTGTAAAACTTCGTGTCTAGTACACGCTTTAACATACATTGTTTCTCCCTTCTTATCAGGGAATACAATTATTTCAGCTCATAAGTGAGTTAATTCTAGGTTTCACGAAAGCGATACTTGCCCCATTTATCTCGTGATTCCTACTTAAACATAGGAGGTCTAGAACCTTCCTTTCGATTTTCTCTTCAGGTTTCACAATAAGTGACCTGCCCTATTTGTATAATCCAACCAAGTAATTTAGCTTTAATATAAGAAGTTATAGGAACTTCTCTTTTATTCTCCCTGCTTTTTGTTGATGTCACTTTCGAAGTTGTTACTCTTTCTAAGATATTTACCTAGAAATTCCTTAAAGTACGCACCTTGTACTTGATTTATTGTCTAACTTTAATCACCTTAATTACCTTTAAATTTTTCATTTTATCTTCGCCATTTCAAAATCTTGCGAGGATTTTGAAACATATAAAGGTTTGAAACCAAAAGAATTATTAATTGCCTGGCGCTAGCTTTAGATGTTTTTCGGAGGTCTGTGACCCCATTTGTTACAAAATCTAAATTATATATTTGTCAAAAAACTACTACCCAACATTGTTAAATAAATTCAATCGTTCTTTCTTGCTTTATCATTTCTCTGACATAATGGTTAGGCAAGATCCTGTCTTCCTTGACTCTTCTCACTTAATGCAAATAAATCTCTTCATAGGGTTTTCACCACTTGTTGCATTTGAGCAAAAACTCTTAGTTGGTAACTTGGTAAAGTCTCTCTTAGCTTTAATAGCTAATTCTAACTGGCCAGTAAGGCAAGCATAGCTCGCTACACCAGCTTCCTGCTTGTGGAGATTCTCTCCAACACTTTGGTTGGTTTTTCAAAATATAAGTGTTTCTCCTTGTCTAAACTTTTAGTCGGCTTCTTGCTAGGTAAAAGCTTAGCCATTTCCAAATGCAACTATTGGTTTACTCACCAAAATTATTCCCAAAGGTATAATTGTTTTATCCCTATCCTTCTTGGAAGCATTTGGTCGCTCGAGCGTGAGTAAGTGGGAGACACAGGCAAGCGCGGCCTTGACCCACATAGTACGGCGAAATAAGGAATATAAATATCTGAAAGTCCTTGACCGGAACAATTTTATTTTGGTGATGAGTTGAGCAGCTTCTGAACTTACGGAAGCAACTCGCAAGACAATGGTTGGCAATTAGCCAGAGTTGAGATAAGGAAAGCTTGCTCTGACCTTTGGCAAGCATACAGGAAATCGAAAGTAGGCTAAAAATAAAGGACATAAAGACCATTCGTTTCAACCATGGCACAACGTTCTATCATGTTTGGTTCTTAAAATATCGCTTATTTTAAATTTTATTTTTTTAGAAAAATATAACGAGTGGTCCATAGGAAAGAGGACGTCAGCTCGAGTCCACCGACACCTCATTTGTCTACATCCGACCATGGGTTCACCAGATATTAATTATTTAACATCTGCAGTCGGTACGAATAAAATGGGTGAGTTAGAACCCGTCACTCCCCCTACTTATAAGGGGGGGGGGAGCTATTCGTTTTCCGCGCATGGAAGTGGTGAAGGTTTCAAGTAAATCCTGTTCAGTTGTATCGAAGCAATTGATGTTAATATTGCCAGCTGTGTAGATTACTGGCTGAGGAATAACCTAACCACCAAGGGAAGATGATTAAGAAAAGGAGGTAGGTTTCGGACTGGAGAAAAAGGATAGAAAAATAAGAGGAGAGTCCCGCAAAAGTTATGAATTTAACCTTTAATGCACTTAGAGGCGGTTGCAACAGCAAATCCGCTCTCTGATACCTGGAAATAAACGGTAACTTGGCCTTACCCAAACTTGTATACACACAAGATTGAAAAACAAGCAGTTCGAGATAAACAAACACAAGTGAAATCAGCTGAGATTTAAAGCAGATATTCAGGTTGGACGGCATGCAGTCAATCGTAACTTGGACGTGAAAAAACAATTTAGAGACATATGAAATAAAGTAAGAAATCAATTTCGCATAATTTTGAGGATTACGGAATCCGACAATTTTCAACAGAAAAAGCTTAATTCTTCCGAAAAAGGAAGAGAAGCCGGGACATTGAGAAGGAGTTTATGCGTAAGAATAGTTATTCTAGATGCTAGAGAATTCAGATTTTCATGCGGTTTCAAAAGCGACTTCCAATTGTGAGGAAGGGGGTAGGAGCCGGCCGTGGCCATCCTTCTAAATAGCGAACGAAGTGAAACATAGCTTACAGCGAAGTGATGGTGATTGATAGCCATGGTTTTACACAAGGGGAAGATAGTTTTCAATAGAGAGTTTAAGCAATTACCTGCTATAAAAATGACATGAGAAGGTAAACGAAGTAACTCAAGGTGAGGCGTACTTGAATTGCCATTTTGTGCAGAAATAAGGCAAAATCATTTAAACAACTTACAAAGGTGGCGTAGTTGTTCACGATGAGACATCGTTTCGGCAAGTGTTTTTCAAAAGTATCGAGATCGAAAACATAGGTGTTCTCTTTTTCAGAAAGGGGATTTATATCAGCAGTAACGAAATGACATTGCGCTTTGGTTTGAAGACTGGGATGTTGGATTTCACCAGTAATAACCCAACCAAAATCGGTGTCTCTAGCGACCACGTTTGAGGATAACTAGCGAACCTGTTTATGGAGGCAATTCCAAAAAACATTGGCACTGAAAAGTACATCAATGGGACCTTGAGCATTAAACTGAGGATCAGCTAACCTTAAATGCGAAGAAATCTTTAAACCGGAAGTATTAATAGAGCTGCTAGGAGTGTCCTTGCCAATACTGGTAAGAATGAGACAGTTTAAGTTAAGATTGGTGTTTCTTTGGCAAACGTCTCTGATTTTCAATTTTGAAGACTGCAAGACTTGAGTTTTCAAATTGTCAATGCCGGATACATTGATGGAAATAGGCGATGAAGAAAGACCTAGTTTTTAATTAACGATTGCGAAACAAAGTTATGAGTTGAAGCGGAATCGAGAAGACCGCGGGTTCGAACCCAATTTCCAAATTTATCTTGGATTTCGAGTTGTACAGTGGTCAAAAGAGCTTGCGCACTGTGAGAAGTTTCGGCGTTAGAAATGCAGGAAGATGCATTAGTTTGTTCGGAGCTGCTCTGCATGGAGCTTGAAGAAGCGGGTACTGGTGACCTCGATTTATCATGAACGTGCAATAAAGAATGGTGCGGTTATTTACAATGGAAACAGAGTTTGGAAGACGTACAATTTGAAGAAGAATGCTTAGGTGACAAGCAGTTGAAGCAATGTTTGCTTTTGAAGACAAACTTTCTTCGATCTTCGACAGACAATTCGTTTAAGGATTTGCACAAATACAATGTGTGAAGCTTTTTACAGAGCGTGCATTTTAAAGATTTGTTGAGCGGCCTGATATGTTCTCTTGGTCGGTTGAAAGAAGCGGAACAAGTTTGCTTGTTCTCGACAGATGGGGGCTGATGACCCTTTGAAAAAGCAAGGTTTTTCTCAAAAATATGACACTGATGATTCGTTTCGACATTTTCGCACTGAAATGAGAGTGCTGTAAGGACTCGGCATCGGCTGTTGAGAAACGAGATGAGGTGTTCGAACGAGTATTCCTCCTTGCGAGCGAGTTCGATCTCCCAAGCCTTTAAAGTCGAAAAATCGAATCTGAATGTAGCTAGACGAATGAGTATGGTGTCCCATGTTTGGACGGGCTGCTTGAGTTGATATAATGCTCTAACATTTAACTGCATAGAGTCTAACAGGTCTTTTAAAGAGGTGACGTCATTAGGTTTGACTGCTGGTAGGTTGAACAGACAGCGGATATGACGAGCTACACACAAACGTAAATTGCCATATCTCTCTTTAAGGAGATTAAAGGCGATGTGGTAGTTATCTGCACTTAAAGGCAGTGACTGAACCAAGGTCAAGGCCTCGCCTTCCAAAGACGTACGTAAGAAGTAGAATTTATGAATGTCGGGAATTTCCTTATTGTCATGAACGAGTGAGCAGTAAAGTTCATAAAAAGAATACCATTCACCTTCCTGGCCTGAGAAGTGAGGTAGGCTTATCTTTGGAAGTAACGGTTTCGGTTTGTTCTTGTGAACTGAAGCGGGTGCGAACTGGGCCGGATTGATGACCCTAGTGTCCGGTTCTGAGATACTGCGGATCAATTGGTGGGCCTTGGCAATCCCTTCAAAGTACAAGGGTTCGACCTCGTCCCGATCCGATTGAAGTTCTGGGCAAGCGGATTCAATCTCGGTTTGAGTTTGATCGTAATAATCATAGGACCGTTCGTACAACTTAAGGCGTTGTGTCAAGATATCTAAATCACACTCGGCTGGATTTAATTTGTTGATGAAATTTCTGAATCTGGTGAGTTGCCCTTTATAGGAAGAACGTCTAGCAATGAGAGTTACATCTTTTTCAGTAGGAGCCATGACAAAGAAAATAGATTGAAATGTAACTCACGAAACTGTGGAACCTTGGAGATGCTGTCAAGTTGGCAGCAGCGAATAAGTAGAAAGAACGGGACACACCAAAGGAGACAGGAGCGGCCTCTTTCCCCTTCACAGGCTTTGCTCGATGTGGTTATAGCTGAAAGATTCAAAGCAGATATTAATAATTTGCAAGGTATTGTCAAATGACACTTTTAAAAAGAATAAGAATAGAAAATGGACTCTCCCGGGTTTCCGGGACCAAATTTTGGTTAGATTATTGGCTGAGGAATAACCTAACCACCAAGGGAAGATTATTAAGAAAAGGAGGTAGGTTTCGGACTGGAGAAAAAGGATAGAAAAATAGGAGGAGAGTCCCACAAAAGTTATGAATTTAACCTTTAATGCACTTAGAGGCGGTTGCAACTGCAAATCCGCTCTCTGATACCTAAAGTGGGTACGGGCTTGGTCGAAGCTGACGGGAACCGCAGCTAAGACTTGGGCGGTTTGCCAGAGAAAGGCTTTAGTGTATTTCCTCCCAAGCATGCATAAGACTACTATGGGGAAGGGTGATAGTCCGGCAAGACAAATAGTAGCAGATTTGTTCTGTATTAACGATGGCATGAACTGAGGAAGAGTTAGGAAAGCCAGGATCTTGCCTAACCGTTGTACTAGAAAAATGAGAAAGCAAAAAGAAACGCTTAATTTATTTAACAATTCAAAAGAAGTTGATAACTTTAACAGATATATATTTTCAATCTGGTTAACAATTTTTGGATCACAGACCTCAGAAAACATTAAACGTTTGCTCCAGGCAATTAACAATTTATGAGGTTACAAACTTTATATATGTTCTAAAATCTTTATAAGATTTACAAAAAAAAAAAATGAAGTAATCAAAGTTTAAACATTAAATTGAGTACAAGGGGTGTACTTTAAGAACTTTCTGAGAGAATATTCTAGAGAGAGTGACAACTTCAAAAACAACAATAAGAAAAACATCAAGAATAAGATAGAAGTTCCTAAAACTTCTTATATTTAAGCGGAATTACTTTGGGTTGTTATACAAATAAGGGCAGGTCACTTACTGTGAAACCTGAAGAGAAAATCAAAAGGAAGGTTCTCGACCTCCTATGGTTAAGTAGGAATCACAAGCCAAATGGGGCAGTTTCCATTTCGTGAGACCTAGTGGGTAGATTATGGGATGAGGAATAACCCACCCACCAAGGGAAGATGATTAAGAGAAGGAAGTAGATTTGGGATTTGGAAAAGAAGGATAGAAAAATAGGAGGAGAGTCCCACAAAATTAATAAGTTGAGATTTAAATGCACTTAGAAGCAGTTGCCAATGGAAATTAACTCTCGGATACCTAAAGTAGGTACGAGCTTGGTCGAGGCTAACGGGAACCGCAGCTAGGACTTGGGCGGTTTGCAAGAGAGAGGCTTTAGTACATTTTCTTCCAAGCATGTATAAAAGTACTATGGGGAAGGGTGATGGTCTGGCAAGACTTAGAGGAACAAATTTACTGTATGTCTTCTCAAAGAAATTAGGTTTTACAAAGTAATTCGAAGAATGCCAATGATTTAACTCAAGCTTGGTATTTTCAATTTCCAAAATTATGGAGTTCCTGTAAGAGCGACCAAGTGTCTCTAAGAAGGAATATGATAAAAGATTATGCCTTATTGGGTAATCTTGGTAAATGAACCAATGGTTGCATTGGACAATGGCTAAGCTTTTACTCAGCGAGGAGCCGGCTAAAAGTTTAGACAAAAAGAAACACTTATTTTTTAGAAAACTGACCATAAGTTTTCGGAGAGGGTTTCCACAAGCAGGTAGTTGGCTTAGCGAACTTTACTTGCCTTACTGGCCAATTAGAATTAGCTATTAACGCTAAGAAGAACTTTAGTAAGGTGAAAATTAAGAGTTCTTGCTCAAATGCAACAAATGGTGAAAGCCCTGTTAAAGATTTTAATGTCATTGAGTGAGGAGAGTCAAGGAAGACAGGATTTTGCCTAAACTTTATATTCGCAAATGAAAAAGCGAAGGAAAAAGATTTGTTTATTTTACAATTAGAAAAAGTTTGATGAAATTAACAATTATGCAATATAATTTTAATAAACATAGTTCATTTGAACTTTTTAACAAATAGGGTCGCAGACCTCTAAACATTAAACGGTTGCTCCAGGCAATTGACAATTTACAAGGTTTCAAACCTTACATGTTTCTAAAATCTTTATAAGAGTTAAACCAATAAACAATGAAATAATTAAAGCTTGAACGTGAATTGGAGTACAAAAAAGTGTACCTTAAGAAATTCTTGAGAGAATGTTCTAGAGAAAATGACAATTTTGAAAATGACAATAATAACAACGTGAAAAATAAGATAGAAGTTCCTACAACTTCTTATATTTATACAGAGTTAATATATGAGAATTATACAAAGAGGGCAGGTCACTTACTGTGAAACCTGGAGAAAGTGAAAAGGAAGTTTCTAGACTTCCTATGTTTAATTAGGAGTCACGAGAAAAATGGGGCAGTTTCCATTTCGTGAAACCTGAACATGACTCGCTCAAGAGTTTAGAGAATTGTTTTCCCTGATTTTGAAGGGAGGAACAATGTAAGTTTGAAACGTGTGCTAGACACGTATCACAAAGATTATACAGAGATACTTAATGATAAACCAACAAAATGGAAGGGCACTTCTTGGAATGACACCTTATTGAAACAGACCTAGATTGCAGATTGTTAGTGAAAGGTTTAGGAAAGAGAAATGGGAATTAAGGAAAATGTTCATGGCCGTATTTATTATAACCGGACGATCGCGACGCGGTAGAAACGTGGAGAAAGCACTTATCATCACTATAGTCTGTAAAGATTGATTCAAAGTTCACTATAGAAACACTAAAGTTCATGAAAAGAAAGTTATTGCAATTATGGAAAGAACTGATTGCACTATATAGGTGAGAGTCTATTTCTTGAAAAAGTTGTAATTTACAATTAAATGCGCCATAGAATTTTCCAGAGGTTCCAGCGGTGGAAGAAAGTTAGCTATTGCAAAAATTTATAAGGAAGATTCCTCATTTTAACTAGCATTTTCACAGTGCGTGAACAATACTTGACGACAAGACTCGCAGATAGAGAACAAGGTCTAGAAGGTTCCAGAACGACCTTAGCAGAAAATGGGGTTGAGAAAATCCAACGGAGGAAATAATTTTATAATTGTAGACAGCGGGTATTAGATAATATCCCACGTAGCGAGAGGATTTCTCGTTTGAATCGCTTAAGAAAAGCTCTTTTATAGTAAGGTTGGCTTATACACGCAAAAGCTCAACATGGCAAAACCCACGAAGAATGATTATTGCCCCAAAGTAAATAATTTCACACTGCCTATATTTAAAAGCACTTGGAAGTTAAAACCATGAAGATGAGGTTAAAACTTTTTTAAAAATGGTACTTATCTCGATTTCATGTTGAAGTCGGAGTTCCTCACTGATGCTTAGAGTTCCAACATGGCGTAAAAGAGGGTGAGCCTCTTGGTTTGAGGAGGCAAGCTCGAGAGGAGCTTTGACTGAGCGAGTCAACTGCAGACGGAGAAGTGAGAGCAGCTCAACGGAGCACAGAGAGACCACGGAAGGGGAAAGAGTGGGGGTAGGAAACAAAAGGTATACATATCAGCATAACCAACTTAGCAAAAAATAAATTTTCTTCTTGATGGATGGTCTTCTAAGAGTTGATAGTAGGCGATATTAGCGCAGCATGGTGAGTGAAACAGTAGACGTAGTCCTCTTGCTCAAGGAGAAAATAGCTGACGATAGTAACGAGATCTGGTGGCCAGATGGATATGTAAGTCCTCTTGCACGATGAGGAATTGAGTAGCTTCAGAGGTCCGCTACTAGATGACGCTAGGTGGGTCACAGAAGTTATATATCTGAAACATACTTATGAAGACATAAGAGATATGCCCAATAAGGAGAAAACAGATGATCACTGTTGGTGTTTGACAAAGAGGAAGGAAGAAATGAACATGCAAAGAGCAATAAAAATTATATCTCAGGTACCGTGTATTCAAAGAATACACCATACTGGGGGGGAAAAAACACCAACAGAGAGCAATTAAACAGTTACACATTTATTGGAAGCGGAGCGATCAAAGACAGTGGTCTTGTGATCGGTCCATTTGTGGTCAAGATTCTAGCCACCCTGACTCTCCCATCTCTTCCAGGGTAACATTCGGTCACCCTACCAGAAACCCATACTAAGGGGGGGGGGGGGAAACATCCCTAACCAAGACCAAGTCCCCCACTTTAATGTCGGGACTGGAAAGAAACCACTTCTGCCTCCGTTGCAAGGAAGTTAAATATTCCAAGTTCCATCTCTTCCAAAAAGAATTACGGAGGGCTTCAAGTTTACGCCAAACAATAGGTAAATTAAAATCCCTGTAAGAATTAGGAAGAGGAGGAGGGGCAGAAAGAGAAGTACCGATAAGGAAGTGACCAGGGGTGAGTGGAAGTAGGTCATCAGGGTCATTGGAAAGCGGAGTTAAAGGGCGAGAGTTAACAACACCTTCAATCAGAACAGACAAAGAGTTGAATTCTTCGTAAGTCAGAATTCGATTACCTAAGACTTTTCTTAAATGACGTTTAGTGAGCTTTACGCAAGATTCCCACCTACCACCATGATGCGGAGCGTAAGGAGGTATGAAGCGCCATTTGAAACCTCTTGAATAAGAAAAATTAGAGATGTGTTCCATGGCAGGAGAGGAAGTAAGAGCTTTCTTCCACAGGGAAGCTGCGCCCTGAAAGGTGGAAGCGTTATCAGAGAACATCTCAGAAGGAACACCACGCCTAGCGGTGAAACGAGAGACAGCTGATAAAAAATAAGAAGTAGAAGCATTCGTTACTAGTTCCAAGTGGATTGCGCCGGTAACCATGCAAACAAAGAGAGAAACATAAAGCTTACCAAACAATTTGCGTTTAGCTTCAGGAGAGTTTCGTTGATATTGGAACGGACCCATATAGTCCACGCCAGTTAAAGCAAATGGGCGTATTGGAGAAGAACGAAAAGAGGGCAGATCGCTCATTAATTGAGTGTTGATTTTAGATTTCGCTTTGAAACAAGGAATGCACTTATGAATTACAGAAGAAACTTCATGAATTCCATTTATAATCCAGTACTTTTCTCTTAAAAGGCAGAGCAGAGTACGTGTACCAACATGAAGATTACGGTAATGAAAGTCACGTATAATTAAGGAAGTTACGTGATGTTTGGAAGGCAAAATAACGGGATGCTTTTTGTCTTCAGAGAGTAAAGATTGCGAGAGCCTTCCACCTACCCTGAGTAACCCATGGTCATCAAGAAACGGGGCCAAAGCACGAAGACGGCTGGATTTGGGAAGATCTCTTTTAGAAGAAAGCAATGACAATTCAGAAGAAAAGGCTTCTTGCTGTGTCAGTTGTAAAATCTTAATGGTAGCGAGATTCAATTCATGATTGGTAAGGTGTGGTTTAGGGAGAAGAGGTTGGTCAACCACAAGATATTTCCATCTAAGGAGATAGGCAACAATCCGTAGTAATTTATGGAAGGAAGAATAGCGTGACAACAAAGGATGAGAAGCATTAGAAACCAGACACGAGGCAATAGACAAAGGTACTTTAGCGTCAGGCAAGTTGGAGTTTGTAGCTGGAGGTTTAGCAGGCCATGAAGAAGAGTCTTTGATTAACCACGAGGGCCCATGCCAGTACAATTGGGAAGCTGCCAATTGAGAGGGTAAACAACCACGAGAGATGATATCAGCTGGATTATCCGCACTGGGAACATGCCTACATTGACATCCAGAAGAAAGAGTTTGAATTTTGGAAACCCTGTTTGCGACAAAAGTTTGCCAGTGAGAGGGGTTTTTGGCGATCCAAGAAAGGGCGATCATAGAATCGCTCCAGAGATAGATTTGCGAGAATTCGACCTTTAATACTTCCCGTAATTTCTTGACAAGTTCTGCAGCCATTAGTGCAGCGCACAGTTCGAGCCTAGGCAAAGTGATAGTTTTAAGAGGAGCGACCTTCGATTTGGCACAAACAAGGTTAGAAACTGGAGATCCATAGAGTGAATCGTGATAAACTAAATATGCACAGCAACCATAAGCTTTTTCGGAACTGTCCGCGAACACGTGAAGGAAAAAAGATGCATTAGAATGAGAGCTGATTAAATTCCTGGGAATTTCAATAAGGAAAGATCCAACAAATTGCTGCGAAACGAGAGCCAACGATTAAGAAAATAAAGAGGGACAGCGTCATCCCATTCACATTTAAGTGACCACAGCTCTTGCATGAAGAGTTTGGCTATAACGATAACTGGGGCAAGAAATTGAAGCGGATCAAAAATTTTTGCAATTTCAGAGAGGATTTGTCTTTTTGTATTAGGAAGCTCTTCTGCGAGCGTAACTTTATAGATACGAGTGTCAGTGCTAGTGCACCAGTGAACTCCTAGAGTTTTTATAGATTCGGAGTTTCCACAAATTTCGACAGAAGAAGGATCTACGTCTTCAATGGGAAACTGAGCGAGAAACTCAGGGGAGTTGGAGTTCCACTTATGAAGTGGGAAACCTCCATTCCTTAGTAATGCTTGAAGTTCTGAAGATACAAAAGAAGCTTCCTCCCAAGAGGGGAAGGATTGCAAATAATCGTCAACATAGAATGACGTAGTTAGTGCTTCAGAGGCTTTGGGGTTAAATAAATGACCATCTTGTGAGGCAAGCAAGTGTAGGGATCGGATAGCAAGGAAAGCAGAGGGTTTTAAGCCATAGGTAACCGTTTTCAAGCGAAATACCTTAATGGGCTTATTGATTTCATCACGCCACAAGATTCTTTGAAGATCTCGTTGTTCTGGTTGAATTAACACTTGACGGTACATCTGTTTTATATCGGCTATGACAGCTATGGGAAATAATCGAAAGTTTAAAAGTATAGCAGATAAATCTGATTGAATAGCAGGACCAGAATAAAGAGTGTCATTAAGGCTGTTGCCATTAACGTCGGGTGATGAACCATTGAAAACAACTCGGATTTTATCTTTTACAAAAGGGTTTTTCCACACAGGATGATGATTTAAATAAACCGTTTCGATTGGGGGGTGCAATTCATCATCGGATTTGTTAACAACCTCCATATGATCTAAGCTTTCATACTCATCCATAAACTCAGTGTACTGCTTTTTGACGAGGGGTTCCTTTTTGAATTTGCTCTCGATAGCAAAGAGAGCTTTTCGAGCTTTAGGCTGAGAGTTAATAAGTTTGGGGGGATTATGTAATCTTGGCATTTGAACAATGAACCGGCCATCAGAAGAACGAGTGGTCGTGTTCAAAAAAAGTTGCTCACAGAATTCATTTTCTGAAGAAGTTACATTAGGAGAATCAACATTTTCAAGCCTCCAAAACTGTTCCAGATCAGTATTGGAGAAGTAACATTGAGATGCAGGTTGGGGTGAATAATGGGGAAGTTGCCCTGTGACAATCCATCCAAAATTAGTGTCTCTAGCGACCACGTTTGAGGATAGCTTGCGAACCTGTTTCCGAAGGCAGTTCCAAAAGACATTGGCACTAAAGAGTATGTCAATGGGATTTTGTGTGTTAAACGAAGGATCGGCTAACCTTAAATGCGAGGGAATGTTTAACCCCGAAATATCAACCGAGTGACTAGGAGTGTCTTCTCCAATGCTATTGAGAATGAGACAATTAAGTTTAAAAAAGTTGTTTCTATGACAAATATCTCTTATGGTTAGTTTTGAAAATTGTAAAGCTTGCGATTTTGAGCTGTTGATGCCCGACACATTGATAGAAGTGGGGTTTACGGGTAGGCCTAGTTTTCTAATCAGGGAATTAGATACAAAATCATGAGTTGCCGCTGAGTCTAGAAGACCGCGTGCACGGACCCAGTTGCCAAAGTTATCCTGAACGTCAATTTGAACAGTAGACAACAATACTTGAGCACTGCGAATGGACTTAGCATTTTGAATGTATGATGAAGCATTAGAACTGTTAACACTATCATTTTTAGGAGAAGTGGATGCAGTTGATGACCTTGCCTGATCATGACGATGTAGCAGAGTATGATGAGCCTTTTCACAATGGTAGCAAAGTCTTGTGGACTTACAGTTAGTAGCAGAATGCGTGGGCGCTAGGCAGTTGAAACAATGTTTGTTTTGAGCGACTAATTTTCGTCTGTCATCGACTGACATTTCTTTAAAGGATTTGCAGAGGTATAGGGCATGGGGATCTTTACAAAGTATGCACTTTACCGGTTCGTTTAAACTTTTGCGAGGTTCACCTTGCGTGTTTAAAACAATGGAGCTAGCAACACGACGTTCACTAGACCTAGTTGGGTAACCAGTAATGTTTGATTTGAATTTGGATGAGCTGGACCCTGGTTTTTGGGTATTAGACGCTGAGCGTTCACTTTTGGGTTTGATGGACATTAATTCGAATTTGGAACTAGGAGATGAAGGTTCGCTCTGATTAGCTAGCGCGGTTAAAAGTTGGCATCTAGCGTTTATGAAAGTGACTAAATGCTCGTAAGAGTAGTCGTCTTCCTTAGAAAGTTCAATTTCCCAAGCTTTGAGGGTAGCAGCATCAACTTTAGAAACTACTAAATGTATTAGGAAAGTATCCCAATGTTCAGTAGGCTGCTCTAATTGGGACAAAGCTTTAACGTGGAGTTGGGTAGTGTCAATTAAAGTACGCAAACTAGTGACGTCATTGTGCTGTGACGCAGGTAGGTTAAATAGAGCCTTAATATGGCGTTGAATACGTAAACGTGAATTTCCATATCTTTCTTTTAATAAGTTAAAGGCAATGGGGTAATTTTCGGCACGCAGAGGAAGTGCTTCAACTAACTGCAAGGCTTGACCTCGAAGGATAGATCTCAAGTAATGAAACTTGTAAATGACTTGAATGTCTTCATTGTCATGAACAAGGCAGCAAAATAATTCATAGAAAGAATCCCAGGTGGATTCATCTCCAGAAAAATGGGGTAAATCAATTTTCGGTAAAGTAGGTTTGGGCTTGTGAGTGCCCTCACGGAAAGAAGTTTGGGGTTCGTGAAGAGAACAAAGAACAGAAGCGTCCTTTTTCTGCTCCTCTTCAAGTTGGCGTATTATTCTGAAAGCAGAACCTATGCCTTCGTAATATAAGTTCTCTACTTCGACACGATCTTCTGTTTGATTGAGCATGCAAGTTTCAATTTCAGTTTGAATGTTACAGTAGTTTTCATAAGAACGTTCAAAATCCTTTACACGATGTTTCAACAAATCTAATTGCGCGTCTGAGGGATCTAATTCTTTTATGTACCTTCTGAATCGGGTAATTTGCCCTTTATAGGATGCTCGTTTAGAAGTAAGTTTTTCATCCTTATCAGTGGGAGCCATATTAAAGAGGATAAATGAAAATGTAACTCACGAAACTGTGGAACCTTGGAAATGCTGTCAAGCTGGCAGCAGCGAATGAGTAGAAAGAATGGGACACACCATAGGAGACAGGAGCGGCCTCTTTCCCGTTCACAGGCTTTGCACGATGTGGTTATAGCTGAAATATTCAACACAGATATTAGAAATATGCAAAGTATTGTCAAATGACACTTTTTTAAAGAGAGAAAAGAAAAAATGGGCTCTCCCGGGTTTCTGGTACCAATTTTTGGGTAGATTATGGGATGAGGAATAACCCACCCACCAAGGGAAGATGATTAAGAGAAGGAAGTAGATTTGGGATTTGGAAAAGAAGGATAGAAAAATAGGAGGAGAGTCCCACAAAATTAATAAGTTGAGATTTAAATGCACTTAGAAGCAGTTGCCAATGGAAATTATCTCTCGGATACCTAAAGTAGGTACGAGCTTGGTCGAGGCTAACGGGAACCGCAGCTAGGACTTGGGCGGTTTGCAAGAGAGAGGCTTTAGTACATTTCCTTCCAAGCATGTATAAAAGTACTATGGGGAAGGGTGATGGTCTGGCAAGACTTAGAGGAACAAATTTACTGTATGTCTTCTCAAAGAAATTAGGTTTTACAAAGTAATTCGAAGAATGCCAATGATTTAACTCAAGCTTGGTATTTTCAATTTCCAAAATTATGGAGTTCCTGTAAGAGCGACCAAGTGTCTCTAAGAAGGAATATGATAAAAGATTATGCCTTATTGGGTAATCTTGGTAAATGAACCAATGGTTGCATTGGACAATGGCTAAGCTTTTACTCAGCGAGGAGCCGGCTAAAAGTTTAGACAAAAAGAAACACTTATTTTTTAGAAAACTGACCATAAGTTTTCGGAGAGGGTTTCCACAAGCAGGTAGTTGGCTTAGCGAACTTTACTTGCCTTACTGGCCAATTAGAATTAGCTATTAACGCTAAGAAGAACTTTAGTAAGGTGAAAATTAAGAGTTCTTGCTCAAATGCAACAAATGGTGAAAGCCCTGTTAAAGATTTTAATGTCATTGAGTGAGGAGAGTCAAGGAAGACAGGATTTTGCCTAAACTTTATATTCGCAAATGAAAAAGCGAAGGAAAAAGATTTGTTTATTTTACAATTAGAAAAAGTTTGATGAAATTAACAATTATGCAATATAATTTTAATAAACATAGTTCATTTGAACTTTTTAACAAATAGGGTCGCAGACCTCTAAACATTAAACGGTTGCTCCAGGCAATTGACAATTTACAAGGTTTCAAACCTTACATGTTTCTAAAATCTTTATAAGAGTTAAACCAATAAACAATGAAATAATTAAAGCTTGAACGTGAATTGGAGTACAAAAAAGTGTACCTTAAGAAATTCTTGAGAGAATGTTCTAGAGAAAATGACAATTTTGAAAATGACAATAATAACAACGTGAAAAATAAGATAGAAGTTCCTACAACTTCTTATATTTATACAGAGTTAATATATGAGAATTATACAAAGAGGGCAGGTCACTTACTGTGAAACCTGGAGAAAGTGAAAAGGAAGTTTCTAGACTTCCTATGTTTAATTAGGAGTCACGAGAAAAATGGGGCAGTTTCCATTTCGTGAAACCTGAACATGACTCGCTCAAGAGTTTAGAGAATTGTTTTCCCTGATTTTGAAGGGAGGAACAATGTAAGTTTGAAACGTGTGCTAGACACGTATCACAAAGATTATACAGAGATACTTAATGATAAACCAACAAAATGGAAGGGCACTTCTTGGAATGACACCTTATTGAAACAGACCTAGATTGCAGATTGTTAGTGAAAGGTTTAGGAAAGAGAAATGGGAATTAAGGAAAATGTTCATGGCCGTATTTATTATAACCGGACGATCGCGACGCGGTAGAAACGTGGAGAAAGCACTTATCATCACTATAGTCTGTAAAGATTGATTCAAAGTTCACTATAGAAACACTAAAGTTCATGAAAAGAAAGTTATTGCAATTATGGAAAGAACTGATTGCACTATATAGGTGAGAGTCTATTTCTTGAAAAAGTTGTAATTTACAATTAAATGCGCCATAGAATTTTCCAGAGGTTCCAGCGGTGGAAGAAAGTTAGCTATTGCAAAAATTTATAAGGAAGATTCCTCATTTTAACTAGCATTTTCACAGTGCGTGAACAATACTTGACGACAAGACTCGCAGATAGAGAACAAGGTCTAGAAGGTTCCAGAACGACCTTAGCAGAAAATGGGGTTGAGAAAATCCAACGGAGGAAATAATTTTATAATTATAGGCAGCGGGTATTAGATAATATCCCACGTAGCGAGAGGATTTCTCGTTTGAATCGCTTAAGAAAAGCTCTTTTATAGTAAGGTTGGCTTATACACGCAAAAGCTCAACATGGCAAAACCCACGAAGAATGATTATTGCCCCAAAGTAAATAATTTCACACTGCCTATATTTAAAAGCACTTGGAAGTTAAAACCATGAAGATGAGGTTAAAACTTTTTTAAAAATGGTACTTATCTCGATTTCATGTTGAAGTCGGAGTTCCTCACTGATGCTTAGAGTTCCAACATGGCGTAAAAGAGGATGAGCCTCTTGGTTTGAGGAGGCAAGCTCGAGAGGAGCTTTGACTGAGCGAGTCAACTGCAGACGGAGAAGTGAGAGCAGCTCAACGGAGCACAGAGAGACCACGGAAGGGGAAAGAGTGGGGGTAGGAAACAAAAGGTATACATATCAGCATAACCAACTTAGCAAAAAATAAATTTTCTTCTTGATGGATGGTCTTCTAAGAGTTGATAGTAGGCGATATTAGCGCAGCATGGTGAGTGAAACAGTAGACGTAGTCCTCTTGCTCAAGGAGAAAATAGCTGACGATAGTAACGAGATCTGGTGGCCAGATGGATATGTAAGTCCTCTTGCACGATGAGGAATTGAGTAGCTTCAGAGGTCCGCTACTAGATGACGCTAGGTGGGTCACAGAAGTTATATATCTGAAACATACTTATGAAGACATAAGAGATATGCCCAATAAGGAGAAAACAGATGATCACTGTTGGTGTTTGACAAAGAGGAAGGAAGAAATGAACATGCAAAGAGCAATAAAAATTATATCTCAGGTACCGTGTATTCAAAGAATACACCATACTGGGGGGGGAAAAACACCAACAGAGAGCAATTAAACAGTTACACATTTATTGGAAGCGGAGCGATCAAAGACAGTGGTCTTGTGATCGGTCCATTTGTGGTCAAGATTCTAGCCACCCTGACTCTCCCATCTCTTCCAGGGTAACATTCGGTCACCCTACCCTTGCCCTGTTTCATTCATCTTCATCCATTCCATCTCTCATCCCGACGCGCAGGTCGCCCACGGGCGTCGAATAGAAAGACCTGCACTCGGCCTCTCAGGAGACCACACGACAAAAAAAACCCTACCAGAAACCCATACTAGGGGGGGGGGGGGGAAACATCCCTAACCAAGACCAAGTCCCCCACTTTAATGTCGGGACTGGAAAGAAACCACTTCTGCCTCCGTTGCAAGGAAGTTAAATATTCCAAGTTCCATCTCTTCCAAAAAGAATTACGGAGGGCTTCAAGTTTACGCCAAACAATAGGTAAATTAAAATCCCTGTAAGAATTAGGAAGAGGAGGAGGGGCAGAAAGAGAAGTACCGATAAGGAAGTGACCAGGGGTGAGTGGAAGTAGGTCATCAGGGTCATTGGAAAGCGGAGTTAAAGGGCGAGAGTTAACAACACCTTCAATCAGAACAGACAAAGAGTTGAATTCTTCGTAAGTCAGAATTCGATTACCTAAGACTTTTCTTAAATGACGTTTAGTGAGCTTTACGCAAGATTCCCACCTACCACCATGATGCGGAGCGTAAGGAGGTATGAAGCGCCATTTGAAACCTCTTGAATAAGAAAAATTAGAGATGTGTTCCATGGCAGGAGAGGAAGTAAGAGCTTTCTTCCACAGGGAAGCTGCGCCCTGAAAGGTGGAAGCGTTATCAGAGAACATCTCAGAAGGAACACCACGCCTAGCGGTGAAACGAGAGACAGCTGATAAAAAATAAGAAGTAGAAGCATTCGTTACTAGTTCCAAGTGGATTGCGCCGGTAACCATGCAAACAAAGAGAGAAACATAAAGCTTACCAAACAATTTGCGTTTAGCTTCAGGAGAGTTTCGTTGATATTGGAACGGACCCATATAGTCCACGCCAGTTAAAGCAAATGGGCGTATTGGAGAAGAACGAAAAGAGGGCAGATCGCTCATTAATTGAGTGTTGATTTTAGATTTCGCTTTGAAACAAGGAATGCACTTATGAATTACAGAAGAAACTTCATGAATTCCATTTATAATCCAGTACTTTTCTCTTAAAAGGCAGAGCAGAGTACGTGTACCAACATGAAGATTACGGTAATGAAAGTCACGTATAATTAAGGAAGTTACGTGATGTTTGGAAGGCAAAATAACGGGATGCTTTTTGTCTTCAGAGAGTAAAGATTGCGAGAGCCTTCCACCTACCCTGAGGAACCCATGGTCATCAAGAAACGGGGCCAAAGCACGAAGACGGCTGGATTTGGGAAGATCTCTTTTAGAAGAAAGCAATGACAATTCAGAAGAAAAGGCTTCTTGCTGTGTCAGTTGTAAAATCTTAATGGTAGCGAGATTCAATTCATGATTGGTAAGGTGTGGTTTAGGGAGAAGAGGTTGGTCAACCACAAGATATTTCCATCTAAGGAGATAGGCAACAATCCGTAGTAATTTATGGAAGGAAGAATAGCGTGACAACAAAGGATGAGAAGCATTAGAAACCAGACACGAGGCAATAGACAAAGGTACTTTAGCGTCAGGCAAGTTGGAGTTTGTAGCTGGAGGTTTAGCAGGCCATGAAGAAGAGTCTTTGATTAACCACGAGGGCCCATGCCAGTACAATTGGGAAGCTGCCAATTGAGAGGGTAAACAACCACGAGAGATGATATCAGCTGGATTATCCGCACTGGGAACATGCCTCCATTGACATCCAGAAGAAAGAGTTTGAATTTTGGAAACCCTGTTTGCGACAAAAGTTTGCCAGTGAGAGGGGTTTTTGGCGATCCAAGAAAGGGCGATCATAGAATCGCTCCAGAGATAGATTTGCGAGAATTCGACCTTTAATACTTCCCGTAATTTCTTGACAAGTTCTGCAGCCATTAGTGCAGCGCACAGTTCGAGCCTAGGCAAAGTGATAGTTTTAAGAGGAGCGACCTTCGATTTGGCACAAACAAGGTTAGAAACTGGAGATCCATAGAGTGAATCGTGATAAACTAAATATGCACAGCAACCATAAGCTTTTTCGGAACTGTCCGCGAACACGTGAAGGAAAAAAGATGCATTAGAATGAGAGCTGATTAAATTCCTGGGAATTTCAATAAGGGAAAGATCCAACAAATTGCTGCGAAACGAGAGCCAACGATTAAGAAAAGAAAGAGGGACAGCGTCATCCCATTCACATTTAAGTGACCACAGCTCTTGCATGAAGAGTTTGGCTATAACGATAACTGGGGCAAGAAATTGAAGCGGATCAAAAATTTTTGCAATTTCAGAGAGGATTTGTCTTTTTGTATTAGGAAGCTCTTCTGCGAGCGTAACTTTATAGATAAGAGTGTCAGTGCTAGTGCACCAGTGAACTCCTAGAGTTTTTATAGATTCGGAGTTTCCACAAATTTCGACAGAAGAAGGATCTACGTCTTCAATGGGAAACTGAGCGAGAAACTCAGGGGAGTTGGAGTTCCACTTATGAAGTGGGAAACCTCCATTCCTTAGTAATGCTTGAAGTTCTGAAGATACAAAAGAAGCTTCCTCCCAAGAGGGGAAGGATTGCAAATAATCGTCAACATAGAATGACGTAGTTAGTGCTTCAGAGGCTTTGGGGTTAAATAAATGACCATCTTGTGAGGCAAGCAAGTGTAGGGATCGGATAGCAAGGAAAGCAGAGGGTTTTAAGCCATAGGTAACCGTTTTCAAGCGAAATACCTTAATGGGCTTATTGATTTCATCACGCCACAAGATTCTTTGAAGATCTCGTTGTTCTGGTTGAATTAACACTTGACGGTACATCTGTTTTATATCGGCTATGACAGCTATGGGAAATAATCGAAAGTTTAAAAGTATAGCAGATAAATCTGATTGAATAGCAGGACCAGAATAAAGAGTGTCATTAAGGCTGTTGCCATTAACGTCGGGTGATGAACCATTGAAAACAACTCGGATTTTATCTTTTACAAAAGGGTTTTTCCACACAGGATGATGATTTAAATAAACCGTTTCGATTGGGGGGTGCAATTCATCATCGGATTTGTTAACAACCTCCATATGATCTAAGCTTTCATACTCATCCATAAACTCAGTGTACTGCTTTTCGACGAGGGGTTCCTTTTTGAATTTGCTCTCGATAGCAAAGAGAGCTTTTCGAGCTTTAGGCTGAGAGTTAATAAGTTTGGGGGGATTATGTAATCTTGGCATTTGAACAATGAACCGGCCATCAGAAGAACGAGTGGTCGTGTTCAAAAAAAGTTGCTCACAGAATTCATTTTCTGAAGAAGTTACATTAGGAGAATCAACATTTTCAAGCCTCCAAAACTGTTCCAGATCAGTATTGGAGAAGTAACATTGAGATGCAGGTTGGGGTGAATAATGGGGAAGTTGCCCTGTGACAATCCATCCAAAATTAGTGTCTCTAGCGACCACGTTTGAGGATAGCTTGCGAACCTGTTTCCGAAGGCAGTTCCAAAAGACATTGGCACTAAAGAGTATGTCAATGGGATTTTGTGTGTTAAACGAAGGATCGGCTAACCTTAAATGCGAGGGAATGTTTAACCCCGAAATATCAACCGAGTGACTAGGAGTGTCTTCTCCAATGCTATTGAGAATGAGACAATTAAGTTTAAAAAAGTTGTTTCTATGACAAATATCTCTTATGGTTAGTTTTGAAAATTGTAAAGCTTGCGATTTTGAGCTGTTGATGCCCGACACATTGATAGAAGTGGGGTTTACGGGTAGGCCTAGTTTTCTAATCAGGGAATTAGATACAAAATCATGAGTTGCCGCTGAGTCTAGAAGACCGCGTGCACGGACCCAGTTGCCAAAGTTATCCTGAACGTCAATTTGAACAGTAGACAACAATACTTGAGCACTGCGAATGGACTTAGCATTTTGAATGTATGATGAAGCATTAGAACTGTTAACACTATCATTTTTAGGAGAAGTGGATGCAGTTGATGACCTTGCCTGATCATGACGATGTAGCAGAGTATGATGAGCCTTTTCACAATGGTAGCAAAGTCTTGTGGACTTACAGTTAGTAGCAGAATGCGTGGGCGCTAGGCAGTTGAAACAATGTTTGTTTTGAGCGACTAATTTTCGTCTGTCATCGACTGACATTTCTTTAAAGGATTTGCAGAGGTATAGGGCATGGGGATCTTTACAAAGTATGCACTTTACCGGTTCGTTTAAACTTTTGCGAGGTTCACCTTGCGTGTTTAAAACAATGGAGCTAGCAACACGACGTTCACTAGACCTAGTTGGGTAACCAGTAATGTTTGATTTGAATTTGGATGAGCTGGACCCTGGTTTTTGGGTATTAGACGCTGAGCGTTCACTTTTGGGTTTGATGGACATTAATTCGAATTTGGAACTAGGAGATGAAGGTTCGCTCTGATTAGCTAGCGCGGTTAAAAGTTGGCATCTAGCGTTTATGAAAGTGACTAAATGCTCGTAAGAGTAGTCGTCTTCCTTAGAAAGTTCAATTTCCCAAGCTTTGAGGGTAGCAGCATCAACTTTAGAAACTACTAAATGTATTAGGAAAGTATCCCAATGTTCAGTAGGCTGCTCTAATTGGGACAAAGCTTTAACGTGGAGTTGGGTAGTGTCAATTAAAGTACGCAAACTAGTGACGTCATTGTGCTGTGACGCAGGTAGGTTAAATAGAGCCTTAATATGGCGTTGAATACGTAAACGTGAATTTCCATATCTTTCTTTTAATAAGTTAAAGGCAATGGGGTAATTTTCGGCACGCAGAGGAAGTGCTTCAACTAACTGCAAGGCTTGACCTCGAAGGATAGATCTCAAGTAATGAAACTTGTAAATGACTTGAATGTCTTCATTGTCATGAACAAGGCAGCAAAATAATTCATAGAAAGAATCCCAGGTGGATTCATCTCCAGAAAAATGGGGTAAATCAATTTTCGGTAAAGTAGGTTTGGGCTTGTGAGTGCCCTCACGGAAAGAAGTTTGGGGTTCGTGAAGAGAACAAAGAACAGAAGCGTCCTTTTTCTGCTCCTCTTCAAGTTGGCGTATTATTCTGAAAGCAGAACCTATGCCTTCGTAATATAAGTTCTCTACTTCGACACGATCTTCTGTTTGATTGAGCATGCAAGTTTCAATTTCAGTTTGAATGTTACAGTAGTTTTCATAAGAACGTTCAAAATCCTTTACACGATGTTTCAACAAATCTAATTGCGCGTCTGAGGGATCTAATTCTTTTATGTACCTTCTGAATCGGGTAATTTGCCCTTTATAGGATGCTCGTTTAGAAGTAAGTTTTTCATCCTTATCAGTGGGAGCCATATTAAAGAGGATAAATGAAAATGTAACTCACGAAACTGTGGAACCTTGGAAATGCTGTCAAGCTGGCAGCAGCGAATGAGTAGAAAGAATGGGACACACCATAGGAGACAGGAGCGGCCTCTTTCCCGTTCACAGGCTTTGCACGATGTGGTTATAGCTGAAATATTCAACACAGATATTAGAAATATGCAAAGTATTGTCAAATGACACTTTTTTAAAGAGAGAAAAGAAAAAATGGGCTCTCCCGGGTTTCTGGTACCAATTTTTGGGTAGATTATGGGATGAGGAATAACCCACCCACCAAGGGAAGATGATTAAGAGAAGGAAGTAGATTTGGGATTTGGAAAAGAAGGATAGAAAAATAGGAGGAGAGTCCCACAAAATTAATAAGTTGAGATTTAAATGCACTTAGAAGCAGTTGCCAATGGAAATTATCTCTCGGATACCTAAAGTAGGTACGAGCTTGGTCGAGGCTAACGGGAACCGCAGCTAGGACTTGGGCGGTTTGCAAGAGAGAGGCTTTAGTACATTTCCTTCCAAGCATGTATAAAAGTACTATGGGGAAGGGTGATGGTCTGGCAAGACTTAGAGGAACAAATTTACTGTATGTCTTCTCAAAGAAATTAGGTTTTACAAAGTAATTCGAAGAATGCCAATGATTTAACTCAAGCTTGGTATTTTCAATTTCCAAAATTATGGAGTTCCTGTAAGAGCGACCAAGTGTCTCTAAGAAGGAATATGATAAAAGATTATGCCTTATTGGGTAATCTTGGTAAATGAACCAATGGTTGCATTGGACAATGGCTAAGCTTTTACTCAGCGAGGAGCCGGCTAAAAGTTTAGACAAAAAGAAACACTTATTTTTTAGAAAACTGACCATAAGTTTTCGGAGAGGGTTTCCACAAGCAGGTAGTTGGCTTAGCGAACTTTACTTGCCTTACTGGCCAATTAGAATTAGCTATTAACGCTAAGAAGAACTTTAGTAAGGTGAAAATTAAGAGTTCTTGCTCAAATGCAACAAATGGTGAAAGCCCTGTTAAAGATTTTAATGTCATTGAGTGAGGAGAGTCAAGGAAGACAGGATTTTGCCTAAACTTTATATTCGCAAATGAAAAAGCGAAGGAAAAAGATTTGTTTATTTTACAATTAGAAAAAGTTTGATGAAATTAACAATTATGCAATATAATTTTAATAAACATAGTTCATTTGAACTTTTTAACAAATAGGGTCGCAGACCTCTAAACATTAAACGGTTGCTCCAGGCAATTGACAATTTACAAGGTTTCAAACCTTACATGTTTCTAAAATCTTTATAAGAGTTAAACCAATAAACAATGAAATAATTAAAGCTTGAACGTGAATTGGAGTACAAAAAAGTGTACCTTAAGAAATTCTTGAGAGAATGTTCTAGAGAAAATGACAATTTTGAAAATGACAATAATAACAACGTGAAAAATAAGATAGAAGTTCCTACAACTTCTTATATTTATACAGAGTTAATATATGAGAATTATACAAAGAGGGCAGGTCACTTACTGTGAAACCTGGAGAAAGTGAAAAGGAAGTTTCTAGACTTCCTATGTTTAATTAGGAGTCACGAGAAAAATGGGGCAGTTTCCATTTCGTGAAACCTGAACATGACTCGCTCAAGAGTTTAGAGAATTGTTTTCCCTGATTTTGAAGGGAGGAACAATGTAAGTTTGAAACGTGTGCTAGACACGTATCACAAAGATTATACAGAGATACTTAATGATAAACCAACAAAATGGAAGGGCACTTCTTGGAATGACACCTTATTGAAACAGACCTAGATTGCAGATTGTTAGTGAAAGGTTTAGGAAAGAGAAATGGGAATTAAGGAAAATGTTCATGGCCGTATTTATTATAACCGGACGATCGCGACGCGGTAGAAACGTGGAGAAAGCACTTATCATCACTATAGTCTGTAAAGATTGATTCAAAGTTCACTATAGAAACACTAAAGTTCATGAAAAGAAAGTTATTGCAATTATGGAAAGAACTGATTGCACTATATAGGTGAGAGTCTATTTCTTGAAAAAGTTGTAATTTACAATTAAATGCGCCATAGAATTTTCCAGAGGTTCCAGCGGTGGAAGAAAGTTAGCTATTGCAAAAATTTATAAGGAAGATTCCTCATTTTAACTAGCATTTTCACAGTGCGTGAACAATACTTGACGACAAGACTCGCAGATAGAGAACAAGGTCTAGAAGGTTCCAGAACGACCTTAGCAGAAAATGGGGTTGAGAAAATCCAACGGAGGAAATAATTTTATAATTATAGGCAGCGGGTATTAGATAATATCCCACGTAGCGAGAGGATTTCTCGTTTGAATCGCTTAAGAAAAGCTCTTTTATAGTAAGGTTGGCTTATACACGCAAAAGCTCAACATGGCAAAACCCACGAAGAATGATTATTGCCCCAAAGTAAATAATTTCACACTGCCTATATTTAAAAGCACTTGGAAGTTAAAACCATGAAGATGAGGTTAAAACTTTTTTAAAAATGGTACTTATCTCGATTTCATGTTGAAGTCGGAGTTCCTCACTGATGCTTAGAGTTCCAACATGGCGTAAAAGAGGGTGAGCCTCTTGGTTTGAGGAGGCAAGCTCGAGAGGAGCTTTGACTGAGCGAGTCAACTGCAGACGGAGAAGTGAGAGCAGCTCAACGGAGCACAGAGAGACCACGGAAGGGGAAAGAGTGGGGGTAGGAAACAAAAGGTATACATATCAGCATAACCAACTTAGCAAAAAATAAATTTTCTTCTTGATGGATGGTCTTCTAAGAGTTGATAGTAGGCGATATTAGCGCAGCATGGTGAGTGAAACAGTAGACGTAGTCCTCTTGCTCAAGGAGAAAATAGCTGACGATAGTAACGAGATCTGGTGGCCAGATGGATATGTAAGTCCTCTTGCACGATGAGGAATTGAGTAGCTTCAGAGGTCCGCTACTAGATGACGCTAGGTGGGTCACAGAAGTTATATATCTGAAACATACTTATGAAGACATAAGAGATATGCCCAATAAGGAGAAAACAGATGATCACTGTTGGTGTTTGACAAAGAGGAAGGAAGAAATGAACATGCAAAGAGCAATAAAAATTATATCTCAGGTACCGTGTATTCAAAGAATACACCATACTGGGGGGGGAAAAACACCAACAGAGAGCAATTAAACAGTTACACATTTATTGGAAGCGGAGCGATCAAAGACAGTGGTCTTGTGATCGGTCCATTTGTGGTCAAGATTCTAGCCACCCTGACTCTCCCATCTCTTCCAGGGTAACATTCGGTCACCCTACCAGAAACCCATACTAGGGGGGGGGGGGGGGGGAAACATCCCTAACCAAGACCAAGTCCCCCACTTTAATGTCGGGACTGGAAAGAAACCACTTCTGCCTCCGTTGCAAGGAAGTTAAATATTCCAAGTTCCATCTCTTCCAAAAAGAATTACGGAGGGCTTCAAGTTTACGCCAAACAATAGGTAAATTAAAATCCCTGTAAGAATTAGGAAGAGGAGGAGGGGCAGAAAGAGAAGTACCGATAAGGAAGTGACCAGGGGTGAGTGGAAGTAGGTCATCAGGGTCATTGGAAAGCGGAGTTAAAGGGCGAGAGTTAACAACACCTTCAATCAGAACAGACAAAGAGTTGAATTCTTCGTAAGTCAGAATTCGATTACCTAAGACTTTTCTTAAATTACGTTTAGTGAGCTTTACGCAAGATTCCCACCTACCACCATGATGCGGAGCGTAAGGAGGTATGAAGCGCCATTTGAAACCTCTTGAATAAGAAAAATTAGAGATGTGTTCCATGGCAGGAGAGGAAGTAAGAGCTTTCTTCCACAGGGAAGCTGCGCCCTGAAAGGTGGAAGCGTTATCAGAGAACATCTCAGAAGGAACACCACGCCTAGCGGTGAAACGAGAGACAGCTGATAAAAAATAAGAAGTAGAAGCATTCGTTACTAGTTCCAAGTGGATTGCGCCGGTAACCATGCAAACAAAGAGAGAAACATAAAGCTTACCAAACAATTTGCGTTTAGCTTCAGGAGAGTTTCGTTGATATTGGAACGGACCCATATAGTCCACGCCAGTTAAAGCAAATGGGCGTATTGGAGAAGAACGAAAAGAGGGCAGATCGCTCATTAATTGAGTGTTGATTTTAGATTTCGCTTTGAAACAAGGAATGCACTTATGAATTACAGAAGAAACTTCATGAATTCCATTTATAATCCAGTACTTTTCTCTTAAAAGGCAGAGCAGAGTACGTGTACCAACATGAAGATTACGGTAATGAAAGTCACGTATAATTAAGGAAGTTACGTGATGTTTGGAAGGCAAAATAACGGGATGCTTTTTGTCTTCAGAGAGTAAAGATTGCGAGAGCCTTCCACCTACCCTGAGGAACCCATGGTCATCAAGAAACGGGGCCAAAGCACGAAGACGGCTGGATTTGGGAAGATCTCTTTTAGAAGAAAGCAATGACAATTCAGAAGAAAAGGCTTCTTGCTGTGTCAGTTGTAAAATCTTAATGGTAGCGAGATTCAATTCATGATTGGTAAGGTGTGGTTTAGGGAGAAGAGGTTGGTCAACCACAAGATATTTCCATCTAAGGAGATAGGCAACAATCCGTAGTAATTTATGGAAGGAAGAATAGCGTGACAACAAAGGATGAGAAGCATTAGAAACCAGACACGAGGCAATAGACAAAGGTACTTTAGCGTCAGGCAAGTTGGAGTTTGTAGCTGGAGGTTTAGCAGGCCATGAAGAAGAGTCTTTGATTAACCACGAGGGCCCATGCCAGTACAATTGGGAAGCTGCCAATTGAGAGGGTAAACAACCACGAGAGATGATATCAGCTGGATTATCCGCACTGGGAACATGCCTCCATTGACATCCAGAAGAAAGAGTTTGAATTTTGGAAACCCTGTTTGCGACAAAAGTTTGCCAGTGAGAGGGGTTTTTGGCGATCCAAGAAAGGGCGATCATAGAATCGCTCCAGAGATAGATTTGCGAGAATTCGACCTTTAATACTTCCCGTAATTTCTTGACAAGTTCTGCAGCCATTAGTGCAGCGCACAGTTCGAGCCTAGGCAAAGTGATAGTTTTAAGAGGAGCGACCTTCGATTTGGCACAAACAAGGTTAGAAACTGGAGATCCATAGAGTGAATCGTGATAAACTAAATATGCACAGCAACCATAAGCTTTTTCGGAACTGTCCGCGAACACGTGAAGGAAAAAAGATGCATTAGAATGAGAGCTGATTAAATTCCTGGGAATTTCAATAAGGGAAAGATCCAACAAATTGCTGCGAAACGAGAGCCAACGATTAAGAAAAGAAAGAGGGACAGCGTCATCCCATTCACATTTAAGTGACCACAGCTCTTGCATGAAGAGTTTGGCTATAACGATAACTGGGGCAAGAAATTGAAGCGGATCAAAAATTTTTGCAATTTCAGAGAGGATTTGTCTTTTTGTATTAGGAAGCTCTTCTGCGAGCGTAACTTTATAGATAAGAGTGTCAGTGCTAGTGCATCAGTGAACTCCTAGAGTTTTTATAGATTCGGAGTTTCCACAAATTTCGACAGAAGAAGGATCTACGTCTTCAATGGGAAACTGAGCGAGAAACTCAGGGGAGTTGGAGTTCCACTTATGAAGTGGGAAACCTCCATTCCTTAGTAATGCTTGAAGTTCTGAAGATACAAAAGAAGCTTCCTCCCAAGAGGGGAAGGATTGCAAATAATCGTCAACATAGAATGACGTAGTTAGTGCTTCAGAGGCTTTGGGGTTAAATAAATGACCATCTTGTGAGGCAAGCAAGTGTAGGGATCGGATAGCAAGGAAAGCAGAGGGTTTTAAGCCATAGGTAACCGTTTTCAAGCGAAATACCTTAATGGGCTTATTGATTTCATCACGCCACAAGATTCTTTGAAGATCTCGTTGTTCTGGTTGAATTAACACTTGACGGTACATCTGTTTTATATCGGCTATGACAGCTATGGGAAATAATCGAAAGTTTAAAAGTATAGCAGATAAATCTGATTGAATAGCAGGACCAGAATAAAGAGTGTCATTAAGGCTGTTGCCATTAACGTCGGGTGATGAACCATTGAAAACAACTCGGATTTTATCTTTTACAAAAGGGTTTTTCCACACAGGATGATGATTTAAATAAACCGTTTCGATTGGGGGGTGCAATTCATCATCGGATTTGTTAACAACCTCCATATGATCTAAGCTTTCATACTCATCCATAAACTCAGTGTACTGCTTTTCGACGAGGGGTTCCTTTTTGAATTTGCTCTCGATAGCAAAGAGAGCTTTTCGAGCTTTAGGCTGAGAGTTAATAAGTTTGGGGGGATTATGTAATCTTGGCATTTGAACAATGAACCGGCCATCAGAAGAACGAGTGGTCGTGTTCAAAAAAAGTTGCTCACAGAATTCATTTTCTGAAGAAGTTACATTAGGAGAATCAACATTTTCAAGCCTCCAAAACTGTTCCAGATCAGTATTGGAGAAGTAACATTGAGATGCAGGTTGGGGTGAATAATGGGGAAGTTGCCCTGTGACAATCCATCCAAAATTAGTGTCTCTAGCGACCACGTTTGAGGATAGCTTGCGAACCTGTTTCCGAAGGCAGTTCCAAAAGACATTGGCACTAAAGAGTATGTCAATGGGATTTTGTGTGTTAAACGAAGGATCGGCTAACCTTAAATGCGAGGGAATGTTTAACCCCGAAATATCAACCGAGTGACTAGGAGTGTCTTCTCCAATGCTATTGAGAATGAGACAATTAAGTTTAAAAAAGTTGTTTCTATGACAAATATCTCTTATGGTTAGTTTTGAAAATTGTAAAGCTTGCGATTTTGAGCTGTTGATGCCCGACACATTGATAGAAGTGGGGTTTACGGGTAGGCCTAGTTTTCTAATCAGGGAATTAGATACAAAATCATGAGTTGCCGCTGAGTCTAGAAGACCGCGTGCACGGACCCAGTTGCCAAAGTTATCCTGAACGTCAATTTGAACAGTAGACAACAATACTTGAGCACTGCGAATGGACTTAGCATTTTGAATGTATGATGAAGCATTAGAACTGTTAACACTATCATTTTTAGGAGAAGTGGATGCAGTTGATGACCTTGCCTGATCATGACGATGTAGCAGAGTATGATGAGCCTTTTCACAATGGTAGCAAAGTCTTGTGGACTTACAGTTAGTAGCAGAATGCGTGGGCGCTAGGCAGTTGAAACAATGTTTGTTTTGAGCGACTAATTTTCGTCTGTCATCGACTGACATTTCTTTAAAGGATTTGCAGAGGTATAGGGCATGGGGATCTTTACAAAGTATGCACTTTACCGGTTCGTTTAAACTTTTGCGAGGTTCACCTTGCGTGTTTAAAACAATGGAGCTAGCAACACGACGTTCACTAGACCTAGTTGGGTAACCAGTAATGTTTGATTTGAATTTGGATGAGCTGGACCCTGGTTTTTGGGTATTAGACGCTGAGCGTTCACTTTTGGGTTTGATGGACATTAATTCGAATTTGGAACTAGGAGATGAAGGTTCGCTCTGATTAGCTAGCGCGGTTAAAAGTTGGCATCTAGCGTTTATGAAAGTGACTAAATGCTCGTAAGAGTAGTCGTCTTCCTTAGAAAGTTCAATTTCCCAAGCTTTGAGGGTAGCAGCATCAACTTTAGAAACTACTAAATGTATTAGGAAAGTATCCCAATGTTCAGTAGGCTGCTCTAATTGGGACAAAGCTTTAACGTGGAGTTGGGTAGTGTCAATTAAAGTACGCAAACTAGTGACGTCATTGTGCTGTGACGCAGGTAGGTTAAATAGAGCCTTAATATGGCGTTGAATACGTAAACGTGAATTTCCATATCTTTCTTTTAATAAGTTAAAGGCAATGGGGTAATTTTCGGCACGCAGAGGAAGTGCTTCAACTAACTGCAAGGCTTGACCTCGAAGGATAGATCTCAAGTAATGAAACTTGTAAATGACTTGAATGTCTTCATTGTCATGAACAAGGCAGCAAAATAATTCATAGAAAGAATCCCAGGTGGATTCATCTCCAGAAAAATGGGGTAAATCAATTTTCGGTAAAGTAGGTTTGGGCTTGTGAGTGCCCTCACGGAAAGAAGTTTGGGGTTCGTGAAGAGAACAAAGAACAGAAGCGTCCTTTTTCTGCTCCTCTTCAAGTTGGCGTATTATTCTGAAAGCAGAACCTATGCCTTCGTAATATAAGTTCTCTACTTCGACACGATCTTCTGTTTGATTGAGCATGCAAGTTTCAATTTCAGTTTGAATGTTACAGTAGTTTTCATAAGAACGTTCAAAATCCTTTACACGATGTTTCAACAAATCTAATTGCGCGTCTGAGGGATCTAATTTTTTTATGTACCTTCTGAATCGGGTAATTTGCCCTTTATAGGATGCTCGTTTAGAAGTAAGTTTTTCATCCTTATCAGTGGGAGCCATATTAAAGAGGATAAATGAAAATGTAACTCACGAAACTGTGGAACCTTGGAAATGCTGTCAAGCTGGCAGCAGCGAATGAGTAGAAAGAATGGGACACACCATAGGAGACAGGAGCGGCCTCTTTCCCGTTCACAGGCTTTGCACGATGTGGTTATAGCTGAAATATTCAACACAGATATTAGAAATATGCAAAGTATTGTCAAATGACACTTTTTTAAAGAGAGAAAAGAAAAAATGGGCTCTCCCGGGTTTCTGGTACCAATTTTTGGGTAGATTATGGGATGAGGAATAACCCACCCACCAAGGGAAGATGATTAAGAGAAGGAAGTAGATTTGGGATTTGGAAAAGAAGGATAGAAAAATAGGAGGAGAGTCCCACAAAATTAATAAGTTGAGATTTAAATGCACTTAGAAGCAGTTGCCAATGGAAATTATCTCTCGGATACCTAAAGTAGGTACGAGCTTGGTCGAGGCTAACGGGAACCGCAGCTAGGACTTGGGCGGTTTGCAAGAGAGAGGCTTTAGTACATTTCCTTCCAAGCATGTATAAAAGTACTATGGGGAAGGGTGATGGTCTGGCAAGACTTAGAGGAACAAATTTACTGTATGTCTTCTCAAAGAAATTAGGTTTTACAAAGTAATTCGAAGAATGCCAATGATTTAACTCAAGCTTGGTATTTTCAATTTCCAAAATTATGGAGTTCCTGTAAGAGCGACCAAGTGTCTCTAAGAAGGAATATGATAAAAGATTATGCCTTATTGGGTAATCTTGGTAAATGAACCAATGGTTGCATTGGACAATGGCTAAGCTTTTACTCAGCGAGGAGCCGGCTAAAAGTTTAGACAAAAAGAAACACTTATTTTTTAGAAAACTGACCATAAGTTTTCGGAGAGGGTTTCCACAAGCAGGTAGTTGGCTTAGCGAACTTTACTTGCCTTACTGGCCAATTAGAATTAGCTATTAACGCTAAGAAGAACTTTAGTAAGGTGAAAATTAAGAGTTCTTGCTCAAATGCAACAAATGGTGAAAGCCCTGTTAAAGATTTTAATGTCATTGAGTGAGGAGAGTCAAGGAAGACAGGATTTTGCCTAAACTTTATATTCGCAAATGAAAAAGCGAAGGAAAAAGATTTGTTTATTTTACAATTAGAAAAAGTTTGATGAAATTAACAATTATGCAATATAATTTTAATAAACATAGTTCATTTGAACTTTTTAACAAATAGGGTCGCAGACCTCTAAACATTAAACGGTTGCTCCAGGCAATTGACAATTTACAAGGTTTCAAACCTTACATGTTTCTAAAATCTTTATAAGAGTTAAACCAATAAACAATGAAATAATTAAAGCTTGAACGTGAATTGGAGTACAAAAAAGTGTACCTTAAGAAATTCTTGAGAGAATGTTCTAGAGAAAATGACAATTTTGAAAATGACAATAATAACAACGTGAAAAATAAGATAGAAGTTCCTACAACTTCTTATATTTATACAGAGTTAATATATGAGAATTATACAAAGAGGGCAGGTCACTTACTGTGAAACCTGGAGAAAGTGAAAAGGAAGTTTCTAGACTTCCTATGTTTAATTAGGAGTCACGAGAAAAATGGGGCAGTTTCCATTTCGTGAAACCTGAACATGACTCGCTCAAGAGTTTAGAGAATTGTTTTCCCTGATTTTGAAGGGAGGAACAATGTAAGTTTGAAACGTGTGCTAGACACGTATCACAAAGATTATACAGAGATACTTAATGATAAACCAACAAAATGGAAGGGCACTTCTTGGAATGACACCTTATTGAAACAGACCTAGATTGCAGATTGTTAGTGAAAGGTTTAGGAAAGAGAAATGGGAATTAAGGAAAATGTTCATGGCCGTATTTATTATAACCGGACGATCGCGACGCGGTAGAAACGTGGAGAAAGCACTTATCATCACTATAGTCTGTAAAGATTGATTCAAAGTTCACTATAGAAACACTAAAGTTCATGAAAAGAAAGTTATTGCAATTATGGAAAGAACTGATTGCACTATATAGGTGAGAGTCTATTTCTTGAAAAAGTTGTAATTTACAATTAAATGCGCCATAGAATTTTCCAGAGGTTCCAGCGGTGGAAGAAAGTTAGCTATTGCAAAAATTTATAAGGAAGATTCCTCATTTTAACTAGCATTTTCACAGTGCGTGAACAATACTTGACGACAAGACTCGCAGATAGAGAACAAGGTCTAGAAGGTTCCAGAACGACCTTAGCAGAAAATGGGGTTGAGAAAATCCAACGGAGGAAATAATTTTATAATTATAGGCAGCGGGTATTAGATAATATCCCACGTAGCGAGAGGATTTCTCGTTTGAATCGCTTAAGAAAAGCTCTTTTATAGTAAGGTTGGCTTATACACGCAAAAGCTCAACATGGCAAAACCCACGAAGAATGATTATTGCCCCAAAGTAAATAATTTCACACTGCCTATATTTAAAAGCACTTGGAAGTTAAAACCATGAAGATGAGGTTAAAACTTTTTTAAAAATGGTACTTATCTCGATTTCATGTTGAAGTCGGAGTTCCTCACTGATGCTTAGAGTTCCAACATGGCGTAAAAGAGGGTGAGCCTCTTGGTTTGAGGAGGCAAGCTCGAGAGGAGCTTTGACTGAGCGAGTCAACTGCAGACGGAGAAGTGAGAGCAGCTCAACGGAGCACAGAGAGACCACGGAAGGGGAAAGAGTGGGGGTAGGAAACAAAAGGTATACATATCAGCATAACCAACTTAGCAAAAAATAAATTTTCTTCTTGATGGATGGTCTTCTAAGAGTTGATAGTAGGCGATATTAGCGCAGCATGGTGAGTGAAACAGTAGACGTAGTCCTCTTGCTCAAGGAGAAAATAGCTGACGATAGTAACGAGATCTGGTGGCCAGATGGATATGTAAGTCCTCTTGCACGATGAGGAATTGAGTAGCTTCAGAGGTCCGCTACTAGATGACGCTAGGTGGGTCACAGAAGTTATATATCTGAAACATACTTATGAAGACATAAGAGATATGCCCAATAAGGAGAAAACAGATGATCACTGTTGGTGTTTGACAAAGAGGAAGGAAGAAATGAACATGCAAAGAGCAATAAAAATTATATCTCAGGTACCGTGTATTCAAAGAATACACCACCTAGAAATAACTCACTCAAGAGTTGAAAGAATTGTTTTCCCTGATTATAGGGAAGAAACAATGTAAGCTTGAACACGTAGATATACAGAAATTAATTAATGATAAACAAGCAAAAATGGAAGGGCACTTCGTTAGAATGACACCTTATAGAAAAGTTACAATTTTATTAATATGGTTTGTTAGTAAAAGGTTGAGGAAAGATCATTGGGATTTGGGATCAATGTTCATGGCCTTATTTAATGTAAACGGACGATCGCGACGCGGTAGAAAAGTGGAACAAGCACTAGTTTTCACTTTAGTCTGTTAAATAGATGAAAGGTTCACTGTAGAAACACGAAAGTTTATGGGAAAGAAAGTTATTGCAATGATGAAAATAACTGATTGCACTAGGTAGGCGAGAGTCTATTTCTTGAGAAAGTTGTGAATTACAATTAAATGTACCATAGAACATTCCATCGGTGGAAGAAAATTCGCTATTGTAGTAATTTATAAGGAAGTTTCCTCATTTTTAAACAGTATTCTCACAAGTGAGTGAAAATTACATGACGGCAGGACTTGTAGATAAAGTACAGGATCTGGAAGGTTCCAGAACGATCTTAATAGAAAAATGGGGCCAAAGATAATCCAGCGGAGGAACTAGCTTGGTGAATTATAGACAGCGGGTATTAGATAATATCCCACGTAGTGAGAAGATTTCCCATTTAAATAGCTTAAGAAAAGCTACTTTCCATTAGGGTTGGCTTAGACAGACGAAAGCTCAACATGGCAAATCCCACGAAGAATGATTTTTGCCCCAAATAAGTAATCTCACGCTGTCTATAAAATATCGTTAAAAGTATGTAGAAGGTAAAACGGATGAAGATGAAGTTAAAACTTGAAGTAGGTACTTATCTTTGTTGCATAGCGAAGGTGAAGTTCCCTTGACAGATACTTTAAGTGCCAACATGGCGTAGAACGTAGAGAGTGTCTCTTGGTTTGAGGAGACTGGCTCGAGTTGAGCCTTGACTGACCGAGTCAACTGCCGACTTAGAAGTGAGACCTGATCAGCGACGCACAGAGAGTCCAAGGAAGGGAAAGAGTGGGGGTAGGAGACAAAAGGAATACATATCAGAATTGACAACTTATTAAAAATAAATGTTCTTCTTGATGAATGGTCTTCAAAGAGTTGATAGCAGGCTATACTAGCACAGCATGGGGAGTGAAAAAGTAAACGAAGTTCTCTTGCTCATGGAGATAATAGCTGGCGATGGTAACGAGATCTGGTGGCCAGATGGAAAAGGAAGTCCTCTTGCACCAGGAAGAGTTGAAGAGCTTCAGAGATTCGCTGCTAGATGACGCTAGGTGGGTCATGGAAGATATATATCTAGAACAGACTCACAAAAGATATAAGCGGCATGATCATCAAAGAGAAAATAGAAGATCACTGTAGGTGTTTGATGAAGACGAAGGAATGAACATGCAAAGAGCATTAAACTTTATATTCTCTCGTACCGTGTATTCCAAGAATACACCATACTGGGAGGGCGAACACCAACAGAGAACAAGAAAAACAAGTAAACATTTAATGGTAATGGAGCGATCAAAGAAAGTGGTCTTGTGATCGGACCATTAGTGGTCAAGATTTTGGCCACCCTGACTCTCCCATCCCTTCCAGGATAACACTCGGTCACTCTACCAGAGGTCCAGACTAGGGGGGGGGGTGATACATCCCTAACCAAGACCAAGTCCCCCACTTTAATGTCGGAACTGGAAAGAAACCACTTCTGTCTCGGTTGCAAGGAAGTTAAATATTCCAAGTTCCACCTCTTCCAAAAAGAATTACGGAGGGCTTCAAGTTTACGCCAAACAATAGGTAGATTAGAATCCCTGTAAGAATTTGGAAGGGGAGGAGGGGCAGAGAGAGAAGTGCCGATAAGGAAGTGACCAGGTGTAAGTGGAAGCAGGTCATCAGGGTCATTGGAAAGCGGAATTAAAAAACGAGAATTAGCAACACCTTCAATCACAAAATAGCTAGAAACTGCGGGAAATAAAGCACTAGTAAAGATTGCGATAAGATGCGAAAGGAGAATTGACAAGTTTAAACAAAGCGTATTGAAACAAGTACATCTATTAAGGATAAGAATATACCAAATAAACGAAGGAACTATGCGAGTAGAAAGCAAGAACGCCATAGGTAACAACCTAGTAGCCATAAACATTGACCTTAAGTTATAATAAGTATCAAAAGGGTTGATCTGAAAAATACTTATGTCAGCGAGAAACGTGACATAACAAGTATAAATACAAAAACACATCGAATGTGACGACGAGAAAAAACAAGTTTGTTCATCAATGAACAATAAGATTGCAAAATATGTAAGGAAAGTGCAATACATAAGCGCGTAAAGGATATGCAACGATGTTATGAAACAAGAATCGAAGCAGTTGTAGGATACGAGCGGGAGTAAGTGGGAGACACAGGCAAGCGCGGCCTTGACCCACATAGTACGGCGAGATAAGGAATATAAATATCTGAAAGAGTCCTTGACCGGAACAAGTATATTTTGGTGATGAGTTGAGCAGCTTCTGAACTTACGGAAGCGACTCGCAAGACAATGGTTGGCAATTAGCCAGAGTTGAGATAAGGAAAGCTTGCTCTGACCTTTGGCAAGCATACAGGAAATAAACGGTAACTTGGCCTTACCCAAACTTGTATACAAACAAGATTGAAAAACAAGCAGTTCGAGATAAACAAACACAAGTGAAATCAGCTGAGATTTAAAGCAGATATTCAGGTTGGACGGCATGCAGTCAATCGTAACTTGGACGTGAAAAAACAATTTAGAGACATATGAAATAAAGTAAGAAATCAATTTCGCATAATTTTGAGGATTACGGAATCCGACAATTTTCAACAGAAAAAAGCTTAATTCTTCCGTAAAAGGAAGAGAAGCCGGGACATTGAGAAGGAGTTTATGCGTAAGAATAGTTATTCTAGATGCTAGAGAATTCAGATTTTCAAGCGGTTTCAAAAGCGACTTCCAATTGTGACGAAGGGGGTAGGAGCCGGCCGTGGCCATCCTTCTAAATAGCGAAAGAAGTGAAACATAGCTTACAGCGAAGTGATGGTGATTGATAGCCATGGTTTTACACAAGGGGAAGATAGTTTTCAATAGAGAGTTTAAGCAATTACCTGCTATAAAAATGACATGAGAAGGTAAACGAAGTAACTCAAGGTGAGGCGTACTTGAATTGCCATTTTGTGCAGAAATAAGGCAAAATCATTTAAACAACTTACAAAGGTGGCGTAGTTGTTCACGATGAGACATCGTTTCGGCAAGTGTTTTTCAAAAGTATCGAGATCGAAAACATAGGTGTTCTCTTTTTCAGAAAGGGGATTTATATCAGCAGTAACGAAATGACATTGCGCTTTGGTTTGAAGACTGGGATGTTGGATTTCACCAGTAATAACCCAACCAAAATCGGTGTCTCTAGCGACCACGTTTGAGGATAACTTGCGAACCTGTTTATGGAGGCAATTCCAAAAAACATTGGCACTGAAAAGTACATCAATGGGACCTTGAGCATTAAACTGAGGATCAGCTAACCTTAAATGCGAAGGAATCTTTAAACCGGAAGTATTAATAGAGCTGCTAGGAGTGTCCTTGCCAATACTGGTAAGAATGAGACAGTTTAAGTTAAGATTGGTGTTAGGTAGATTTCATTAGAAAGCTAACTATTGCAATGGGTACCATGTTTCGACTTCCGGAAAATGTCGACATATCTTCGCGTTTCACATCCCCCAGACCCCAAAACCACCGTCAGTTCAAAAGTTTATATATAATTTATGTATATATGTATCTATCTATCTATCTATCTATATATATATATATATATATATCAATTTCTTGTGGACACGATAACTGCCGTAATTTTGCACCAATCACTTTGAATCTTTTACATTACATGTATCCCTATAAAATCTCGGTCAAGGTCGTTAATGGGCAAAATCGGTCGAAGGGGGTGAAAATGGGGGGCTTTTTTCGAAAAAGTGAAATTTCGCTATAACTCTCTTAATACGTGAAATATCGAATCCATTCAAAGTTCATAAAATATGTCGCATAAGTGCCAATAATTTATGTCAAATAAGTTCTTTGATAGCACCAACCATTGACCAATGGGGTGGAAAAAAGTGGGTTTTTCGGGAAACATTAATCATATCTCTCTTAATAGGCACAATATCAAAACCGTACAAAATGGACAATATTCCTCCAATAATTACCTAAAACCTTTGTCTGAAAGAATGTTCGATATGACCCACCATTACGCCACTCGGTGAGCAAAATGATTTAAATTATAAGAAAATTCCAAGTGCCAAGAGTGGTTGCCATGACAACTTTACTTTTAATTGATAAGGGATGAGCCATCAGCAGTTGCTATGACAACGCCACTACACGAGATCACATTCTGTTTTCATATGTCTGTGGGAAGCGACTTCGGTATCGGAACTGGTAGCATGCTGAACTTCTATGCCCAAGGTCGCGGGTTCAAACCCGGCTGAAGTCGTCGGATTTACTAAGAGCGCCAAAAAACCCTTAGTATGCTTTCCTTCGGAGGGGAAGTTCCAACGTTCGTTGCGAGTTGATGGTTCCGGTGGCATCTAGTAGCCAAGTTCACAGCTAGGTGTCGTTGATGGTAGTATTTTAAATTATGTAGCCTATCTTAGGTAGATTTCATCAGAAAGCTAACTATTGCAATGGGTGCTATATTTCGACTTCCGGAATATTTCGACATATCTTCGCGTTTCACATCCCCCAGACCCCAAACCACCGTCAGTTCAAAAGTTTATATATATGTGTGTGTATATATATGCATATATATCAGTTTCTTGTGAAAACGATAACTGCCGTAATTTTGCACCAATCACTTTAATGTTTTACATAATATGTAACCCCTTAAAAAATCGGTCGAGTTCGTTAATGGGCAAAATCGGTTAAAGGGGGTGAAAATGGGGGGGGGGGGGTTAAAAAAAGTGGAATGTCGCTATAACTCTCTTAATACGTGAAATATCGAATCAATTCAAAGTTCATAATATTTGTCGGATAAGTGCCAAAAAATTATGTCAAATAGGTTTTTTGATAGCACCAACCATTGACCAAAGGGGTGGAAAAAAGTGTTTTTTTCGGGAAACATTAATCATATCTCTCTTAATAGGCACAATATCAAACCCGTACAAAATGGAAAATATTCCCCTAATAATTACCTAAAACTTTGTCTGAAAGAATTTTTGATCTGACCTACCATTACGCCAAGGGATGAGAAAAATGATTTCGGAATTAAAGAACATGCCAAGTACCATCAGAGGTTACCATGACAACGCTTCTAAATTGATGAGGGATGAGCTATCAGAGGTTGCCAAGACAACGCCATTGCACGAGATCTCATTCATTTTTCCATCTGACTGTGGGAAGCGGCTAACTGGTAGCATGCTGAAATTATATGCCCAAGGTCGCTAGTTCAAAGCCGGCCAAAGTCGTCGGATTTTCTAAGAGCACTAAAAATCCCTCAGCATGCTTTCCTTTGGAGGAGACGTTCCAACTTTCGTTGCAAGTTGCTGGTTGCGGTGGCATCTAGTAGCCAAGTTCACAGCTAGGTGTCGTTCACGTTAGTATATGGTACAAAATTAGGAACTACTACTTAAAATTGACCGTCTGCAGACCTTACCTGAATTACAGACTAATACAGTCATCACAATTAACACCGTTTATCAGATTCTACACACCCGGGGTTACATGACCACGTTGTCGCAGCCCCTAAACTGAGGAACCAACAAAAATCTCTGCGGGAGATAAAATTTTGCGAGAAGAAGTAACAGACTGTCAGATAGTTACACATCAGTTCCAAACCTTGCATAAGGACAGTGTGATCACAAGTATAAAAATGAACCCCGAATGACAAGAAGGTTATCATTCCCATAAGACAATAAAATGATAAAAATATGCATACAAAAACGAAAAAAAGTTGATTTTTAACCTCTAAATGTAAATACTTTCTTGCAATCAATGAGGTCTGATCCTCCTACGAAAACCAGCATGTTTTGCCTATTATAGCCAATCCCCTAGTTTGCCCGGTGAAATCTACCTGCGCCTTCCGGCGTGCCGAGAGGATTATTTCTTTGGCAAACGTCTCTGATTTTCAATTTTGAAGACTGCAAGACTTGAGTTTTCAAATTGTCAATGCCGGATACATTGATGGAAATAGGCGATGAAGAAAGACCTAGTTTATTAATTAACGATTGCGAAACAAAGTTATGAGTTAAAGCGGAATCGAGAAGACCGCGGGTTCGAACCCAATTTCCAAATTTATCTTGGATTTCGAATTGTACAGTGGTCAAAAGAGCTTGCGCACTGTGAGAAGTTTCGGCGTTAGAAATGCAGGAAGAAGCATTAGTTTGTTCGGAGCTGCTCTGCATGGAGCTTGAAGAAGCGGGTACTGGTGACCTCGATTTATCATGAACGTGCAATAAAGAATGGTGCGTTTCATTACAATGGAAACAGAGTTTGGAAGACGTACAATTTGAAGAAGAATGCTTAGGTGACAAGCAGTTGAAGCAATGTTTGCTATTGAAGACAAACTTCCTTCGATCTTCGACAGACAATTCTTTAAAGGATTTGCACAAATACAATGTGTGAAGCTTTTTACAGAGCGTGCATTTTAAAGATTTGTTGAGCAGCCTGATATGTTCTCTTGGACGGTTAAAAGAAGCGGAACGAGTTTGCTTGTTCTCGACAGATGGGGGCTGATGACCCTTTGAAAAAGCAAGGTTTTTCACAAAAATATGACACTGATGATTCGTTTCGACATTTTCGCACAGAAATGAGAGTGCTGTAAGGACTTGGCATCGGCTGTTGAGAAACGAGATGAGGTGTTCGAACGAGTATTCCTCCTTGCGAGCGAGTTCGATCTCCCAAGCCTTTAAAGTCGAAAATCGAATCTGGATGTAGCTAGACGAATGAGTATGGTGTCCCATGTTTGGACGGGCTGCTTGAGTTGATATAATGCTCTAACATTTAACTGCATAGAGTCTAACAGGTCTCTTAAAGAGGTGACGTCATTAGGTTTGACGGCTGGTAGGTTGAACAGACAGCGGATATGACGAGCTAAACACAAACGTAAATTGCCATATCTCTCTTTAAGGAGATTAAAGGCGATGTGGTAGTTATCTGCGCTTAAAGGCAGTGACTGAACCAAGGCCAAGGCCTCGCCTTCCAAAGACGTACGTAAGAAGTAGAATTTATGAATGTCGGGAATTTCCTTATTGTCATGAACGAGTGAGCAGTAAAGTTCATAAAAAGAATACCATTCACCTTCCTGGCCTGAGAAGTGAGGTAGGCTTATCTTTGGAAGTAACGGTTTCGGTTTGTTCTTGTGAACTGAAGCGGGTGCGAACTGGGCCGGATTGATGACCCTAGTGTCCGGTTCTGAGATACTGCGGATCAATTGGTGGGCCTTGGCAATCCCTTCAAAGTACAAGGGTTCGACCTCGTCCCGATCCGATTGAAGTTCTGGGCAAGCGGATTCAATCTCGGTTTGAGTTTGATCTTAATAATCATAGGACCGTTCGTACAACTTAAGGCGTTGTGTCAAGATATCTAAATCACACTCGGCGGGATTTAATTTGTTGATGAAATTTCTGAATCTGGTGAGTTGCCCTTTATAGGAAGAACGTCTAGCAATGAGAGTTTCATCTTTTTCAGTAGGAGCCATGACAAAGAAAATAGATTGAAATGTAACTCACGAAACTGTGGAACCTTGGAGATGCTGTCAAGTTGGCAGCAGCGAATAAGTCGAAAGAACGGGACACACCAAAGGAGACAGGAGCGGCCTCTTTCCCCTTCACAGGCTTTGCACGATGTGGTTATAGCTGAAAGATTCAAAGCAGATATTAATAATTTGCAAGGTATTGTCAAATGACACTTTTAAAAAGAATAAGAATAGAAAATGGACTCTCCCGGGTTTCCGGGACCAAATTTTGGTTAGATTATTGGCTGAGGAATAACCTAACCACCAAGGGAAGATGATTAAGAAAAGGAGGTAGGTTTCGGACTGAAGAAAAAGGATAGAAAAATAGGAGGAGAGTCCCACAAAAGTTATGAATTTAACCTTTAATGCACTTAGAGGCGGTTGCAACTGCAAATCCGCTCTCTGATACCTAAAGTGGGTACGGGCTTGGTCGAAGCTGACGGGAACCGCAGCTAAGACTTGGGCGGTTTGCCAGAGAAAGGCTTTAGTGTATTTCCTCCCAAGCATGCATAAGACTACTATGGGGAAGGGTGATAGTCTGGCAAGACAAATAGTAGCAGATTTGTTCTGCATTAACGATGGCATGAACTGAGGAAGAGTTAGGAAAGCCAGGATCTTGCCTAACCGTTGTACTAGAAAAATGAGAAAGCGAAAAGAAACGCTTAATTTATTTAACAATTCAAAAGAAGTTGATAACTTTAACAAATATATATTTTCAATCTGGTTAACAATTTTTGGGTCACAGACCTCAGAAAACATTAAACGTTTGCTCCAGGCAATTAACAATTTATGAGGTTACAAACTTTATATATGTTCTAAAATCTTTATAAGATTTACAAAAAACAAATGAAGTAATCAAAGTTTAGACATTAAATTGAGTACAAGGAGTGTACCTTAAGAACTTTCTGAGAGAATATTCTAGAGAGAGTGACAACTTCAAAAACAACAATAAGAAAAACATCAAGAATAAGATAGAAGTTCCTAAAATTTCTTATATTTAAGCGGAATTACTTTGGGTTGTTATACAAATAAGGGCAGGTCACTTACTGTGAAACCTGAAGAGAAAATCAAAAGGAAGGTTCTCGACCTCCTATGGTTAAGTAGGAATCACAAGCCAAATGGGGCAGTTTCCATTTCGTGAGACCTAGAAATAACTCACTCAAGAGTTGAAAGAATTGTTTTCCCTGATTATAGGGAAGAAACAATGTAAGCTTGAACCGTGTATAAAACACGTAGATATACAGAAATTAATTAATGATAAACAAGCAAAAATGGAAGGGCACTTCGTTAGAATGACACCTTATAGAAAAGTTACAATTTTATTAATATGGTTTGTTAGTAAAAGGTTGAGGAAAGATCATTGGGATTTAGGATCAATGTTCATGGCCTTATTTAATGTAAACGGACGATCGCGACGCGGTAGAAAAGTGGAACAAGCACTAGTTTTCACTATAGTCTGTTAAATAGATGAAAGGTTCACTGTAGAAACACGAAAGTTTATGGGAAAGAAAGTTATTGCAATGATGAAAATAACTGATTGCACTAGGTAGGCGAGAGTCTATTTCTTGAGAAAGTTGTGAATTACAATTAAATGTACCATAGAACATTCCATCGGTGGAAGAAAATTCGCTATTGTAGTAATTTATAAGGAAGTTTCCTCATTTTTAAATAGTATTCTCACAAGTGAGTGAAAATTACATGACGGCAGGACTTGTAGATAAAGTACAGGATCTGGAAGGTTCCAGAACGATCTTAATAGAAGAATGGGGCCAAAGATAATCCAGCGGAGGAACTAGCTTGGTGAATTATAGACAGCGGGTATTAGATAATATCCCACGTAGTGAGAAGATTTCCCATTTAAATAGCTTAAGAAAAGCTACTTTCCATTAGGGTTGGCTTAGACAGACGAAAGCTCAACATGGCAAATCCCACGAAGAATGATTTTTGCCCCAAATAAGTAATCTCACGCTGTCTATAAAATATCGTTAAAAGTATGTAGAAGGTAAAACGGATGAAGATGAAGTTAAAACTTGAAGTAGGTACTTATCTTTGTTGCATAGCGAAGGTGAAGTTCCCTTGACAGATACTTTAAGTGCCAACATGGCGTAGAACGTAGAGAGTGTCTCTTGGTTTGAGGAGACTGGCTCGAGTTGAGCCTTGACTGACCGAGTCAACTGCCGACTTAGAAGTGAGACCTGCTCAGCGACGCACAGAGAGTCCAAGGAAGGGAAAGAGTGGGGGTAGGAGACAAAAGGAATACATATCAGAATAGACAACTTATTAAAAATAAATGTTCTTCTTGATGAATGGTCTTCAAAGAGTTGATAGCAGGCTATACTAGCACAGCATGGTGAGTGAAAAAGTAAACGAAGTTCTCTTGCTCATGGAGATAATAGCTGGCGATGGTAACGAGATCTGGTGGCCAGATGGAAAGGAAGTCCTCTTGCACCAGGAAGAGTTGAAGAGCTTCAGAGATTCGCTGCTAGATGACGCTAGGTGGGTCATGGAAGATATATATCTAGAACAGACTCACACAAGATATAAGCGACACGATCATCAAAGAGAAAATAGAAGATCACTGTTGGTGTTTGATGAAGAAGAAGGAATGAACATGCAAAGAGCATTAAACTTTATATTCTCTCGTACCGTGTATTCCAAGAATACACCACCAGCGAACATATAGTGTTGATAACTTTTGTCGAGAAATTCAAGGTATTCAAAGGGTGGGCGGGAACGTGGGGAACTATATGCTGTGGTGACGATGATTGGGTTAGAGGGAATGTAAGTCATGACTGTTAATATTTCATGAATATGAACAAAACCTTGCTGTTGAAGAAGATGGGATGGGAAAAAGTTGGGCCGATCAGCACGGAAAAGAGTATATTGGGGAAAGACTGGTTTCTGATTACTGGTCAGAAAAGTTTCGTTGAGTATGAAGATTGCGGGATTGTAAATTTGAATTTGGAGATCGAGGAAGGGGCGATGTGTTATCAGGGAGCAGATGTTATGGTAAAGCGCGCCAACGGAAGTTACTCTATTTCCCTTACTAGCCATAGAGGTTTAAATATTGGACATTGGCTGGAAGTGAAAATGAATTTTCTGGCCATAGGGAGTGGCCTGCATATTTAGGCAGAACGTGGTGTGGGCTGCAAAATGTAAGATTTCCAATACCCGGGGGCGGTCGAAGGGAAGCAGGTTTTGTAAGCATATGGCCGTAAAACGTATCATATCCTCGATGGAGGGGGGTGAAGGAGAAACAGATGATTGAGGGGAGTGACGGGGTCGATGGTACGAACAGGGGCAGTGAATTCCGGTTTAGAAACGTCAGCAGTGGGGCGGTTAGAGCAACGGGGAGGGTAAGCTGGGTGGGTACCCTGTGGTGTATTCTTTGGATTGCACGGTAAGACAGAGTTAGCTTTTGCTGCTCTTTGCTTAACTTATTTCTTCCTTTTTCTCAAACACCAACAGAGATTTCTTACTTTTTCTTTTATTTGTGTACCTTGCTTACTTCCTTTGTAAGTCTGTTATAGATATCTATCTTCCATGATCAACCTAGCGGCATTTAGCAGCTAACTACTGAAGTCTCAATATCTCAACTCTCAAGAGGACTTCCTTCCCAATCCAGCCACAAGATGTCGTCGCAATCTCCAGCTAACATCTCCATGCTCAAGAGGACTTCTTCATCATTCCAATCATCCAGACGTCGTCATCATCGCCTGCTAGCTTCTCCTTGAAAATCACTTCATCAAGAAAATTAATATCAAAGAAAGCACTTTATCATTGTTATGTTGGTAATCTTTATGTATGTTCCTTTGTCCTATTCCCCTACCCCCTCTCTTTCCTTGGTACCTCTGTGCTTCGTCGAGCGGCTCTCACTTCAGTGTCAGACGTCTACACATACAGTTGAAGCTCTTCCAGAGCTTCTCTCCTCTCCTCGAGAGACATTTTTGAAATCGGTCGCCATGTCTGAATTTTAACCTCAACCGTCATCCAGACCATCGTCTTTCTTCTAAATGAGCTAAGTACAACTTCAATGGTTTTCACCAAGCTTTAAAAGTTTTAAATTCCTTATAGCATTTTACCTGATTTTATAGACAGTGTGAAATTGCTAATTGTGATGCAATATCTGCCTTCAAAAGATCTTCCTGAACTAGTTGTGGTTACTTCAGCTAACTTTTCAAAATGAAAAAGTACTTCTTTTACTGATTATCTGAGATATTATCTCACACCGAGGCATAATTTAAATTACCCACTGTCTATAGAATTCAGCTTTCCGCCGGGGGAATTGTTTTGCCCAATTCAACAGATGTGGTCCCTGTTTAAATATAAGAAGTTATAGAAACTTCTTCTTAATTTTCCTCTCTTTATTTGTTATAATCTTATATTAAATGCTTTTTCATAGCCTTTAAGATCTCTAATAGGAATTCTTACAGTGCCTATATTGTACCTGATTCCTGATTAATTATTTGTAATCCTCGTTAAAAACTTCAAAGTTTTCAATTTTTAGCACAACTTTTAAAATCTTATTCAGATTTCGTGCTCGAAGCAAGTTTTAAACTTGCGTCCTATTTATCATTGTCAAAAAATTTACAATTTGTTAGAATTAAGTCTCATACTTTTGTATGTTAAAATTGTTTATTGTTATTAATTTGAATCTAAATCAATTTTATATTGTTTGCTACGTCAAATCTTTCCTTATTGTTAAATAAATCAGATTATATTTTCTCGTTCTTGTCTTAGAATAACGATTAGGCAGGACCCTAGTTTCCCTGACTCTTCCCATCGGTTTATGCTCTCATTATGCAAATCACATACCGGCACTAAAATTATAAAAGTTTTGCTTCTTGTTGCATTTGAACGAAATCTTCTAGTATCATCTCTTTCAAAGCATCTTTTAGCTGCTATAGCTAATTCTAATGAGCCAGTAAGGCAAGTAAAGCTAGCTCCGCAAGCTTTCTGCTTGTTGAGATTTTCTCTAAAACTTGTGGTTCGTTTTCAAAATTTAAGTTTTTCTTCCGGTCTAAACTTTTAGTCGGCACTATGCTGGGTAAAAGCTTAGCTATTCATAAATGCAACTATTGTCTTTCTTACCAAAATTTTCGAAGAAATCAACAAAATTGTTCCCAAAATCACTATAACTGCTTCACCACTACCTTTCCTGGGAGTATTCGATCAGTCGTCGGAGATTCTACAGTTCCAAGAACTAAAATCACAACGGCAAATTCAAATTATTTGCGCCTTTCAAAAAATTAGTTCAAACTTAACTCCTTTGAAAGGATATACAGTAAATCTGTCATTTTTTGTCTTGCCAGACTACCACCCTTCCCTATAATAGACAAATGTAGGCTTGGAAGGGAAGCTACGATCGCTGCTTGCTTGCAAATAGCCCAAGCTCCAGTCTCATTTCCCGTTAACTGCGGCCAAGTCCATAGTCACTTTAGGTGCTTCACGGGCTTCGCGGTGTCATTCGTCACTAAATACTCATTCAAATTCATTTTGTTTGCTTAGTATTGGACTCTCGTCCTATTTACCCACACTTCTTCTTCATTCCGAAACCCTCTTCCCTTTCCTTTTCTCTTCATCTTCCCTTGGGGGTAGTGTTAATCCCTAGCCAAAACCTACCCACCCTGACACTGAGTACATTTCGGGGGAAGTTGGAGATTGGGGCAATTGCGGGTCATGTGGGGTTGACCACAGTGGTCACAAACCGGTTGGCGAGTGGGGCAATCGGCTTTTTCTTTCGGGGGTGGGAGGCGAAAGAGTACCTAAAACCCCCGCGTGGCACCCGACCTTACAACTGGTGCCTCCACCATGCAGTTAATCTACGATTGTAGAAGAGAAAGCATAGGGGATTGGATAGAAGGAATGTCATTTAGGACTTAGTGCCTGTCCGATCGCGGTCGCGATTTACCAGGCATAATTAGCATATATTAACATAGGTATATATTATATATGTACACATATAAATATGTACACATATATAAGGGTAAGTTTGTAGGGCCAGGGAAAACCGCATAGGCAGAAAGGAAAGATTGCCTACACGTAAAACCTGGCGGCTTGGTTATTGCCACATGCAAGGAAATGTGGGTATGGGAATGAGTAGGTTGTTGTTAGTTGGGAGAAGGTATCATGCACCAGATCCATGTCCGTCTTCTCGCCTGTTCGTCTACGGGGAATCCGTTAGAACTCGGCACTGCTGGGATCAGCGTGGGCCTTGCCGGCTAACGAGCAATGGAACAAGTATCCACCACCTGGTCTCCATGGGGTCCCTTGTACCGAGCCTCCATCACCGGAGAGTGGAGGGGGGGGGGGGCTCGCCTTCCGAAGCAGGGGCCTAGCGGGTGGTCCATGGGAACGAGCCACCTTCCTCTCTGCTCTTGCCATGGACCTGTAGACAGGGCAACTGCGATGGGATGACGGATGGTCACGCATGCAGTTGGCGCACACCGGCGCGTCTCGCGGCGCCGTGCATCTGGTGTGGTGTTGGGCACCTGAGCACCGGTTACAACGGACTGGAGAGCCGCAAGATCCCTGGTAGTGGCCCCATCTCAGACAGCGAAAACACTGTAAAAGCTGGCCTGAGCGGGGCCTCATATTACCTGACTGAAGCGGGTGTCCCTGGCTGCGGCTGGTGGCCTCGCGGCGTCCTGGCTCCCCCTCCTGGGGACGCTGCGGGCGACGGTCCTCTGGGCTGCTGCGGTTTGCCTTCTTCCGCTGCTTTGGGGCCGTCCTGGTGGCCCCGGCCGTCTCTGGTGTCCCCTTCCTGGCGGTGGTGGCGGGCGCGAGTTCCCCGCTAAAGGCCCCACCTGGGGCTCTGGTAGTTGCTACTCCTGGATGACGGGCACGAGTTGCCCCGCTAATGGCACCGCCTGAGGTGCTGGTTGTAGTGCCTGCGTCGCGACGTCCGTCTGGGTTACTGTGTCCTCGTAGCTGCCTGCCCTGAAGCGAAGGATCTGCGGAGGGTACCCCGCCTGCAAGCCTGGGATCGCCACGACCTGCCAGATCGTGCTCAAGATCCCGCTGTACCGTGAGGTGGCCTCCGGCAGGTATGGCCTGACCATGACCCCGGTAGGGAGGTAGGCCTAGATGTCCTCGCCTCGGCGTTCAGCTTCTCCGGTCAAGCTGTAATGACAGTCGTCCAGGCACAGATTGATGTCCTCCCGTTCGTGTTCCTGGCTGCATTCAGGCCTGTATTAAATAAACATAGCCCAGGTGCTGGGGTCGAAGCTACTTGCTCGCTCGGAGCCTGGGGAAGTTGCCCCAGGGTGCCCTTGCACCCAGTTCACATCGCTCGCCCAGCTGAACCTGGCGTCCGGGCTACAGCTGATGTTCGGTCGCGGGGAGCTAGCTGGTCCTGGCGTCCGACTCTTCTCGGACTCAGCTGGCTCGGAATGGCACGAGGAGGCATCGGTTGACTCGGACCGCAGGGAAACCTGCGTTATGTCCGGGCTACCTATGCTCCCCGGGCCGGGTGCTGCTCCAACGTTGAGAGCGCCAGCCGGGCTGTGGGGCACCCCTACCTCGTCAACGGCTGGCGGCTTCTGCGACGCTGGCGTTTTCTCGCTAAGGGCCTGCTGACGTGCCCGCGTGACCGGAGGAGAGGGCTCAGTGGAGGTTAACTCCCCCAACAAGGAGCCTGCCGATCGCGGCCCTCTACCTCTCCGGGCGCGGTTGCGCCTGCCCTGGCTCCTGGTTGGCTCGCCGGTCCTCTGCTGCTTCCTCCACTCGATGGTCCCGCTGCTCGTAGTCTCCATCCTGGTGAGCTGTTAGAACAACTTCCGGTTGCATGGGAGTTATACATCTGGCATCGGTCCCAGCGGAGGGGAGCAGGCGTGTTGGTACGGGAGGGCTCTACTCGGTGGCGCTGCAAGTACAAGTAGGCTCCCTCGGAAAGAAGACGGTCGATGGTGGAGCGGTCGGGGGTAAGGATGCGCACTAGGGAGGTGGAACCACGGTCACTCTTAATGCGCAATACCTTATGTATATTAAGGGTGTTGTACTGAAATTCTGTAAGAATATCAGCGTCTCTGTAACTGGTGTCCACTCCGCAAATGACTACGGTGAGGAAGGGGTCTCGGCGGATTATTGGGGGGAGGATGGTAGACTTGGGGGGAAGGAGTTCAAGGGAGACGTGTTCTCCTAGACGAGCCAGACCCATCTTGTGGATGAGAGTGTTTCTGGCATCACCTCGGGTTTTGAGGATGATGCCATGGGGTTGGGGAATACGATGGAGAATGGAAGAAGCCGGAAGAAAGGAGCGGAGAATGGCGGCTACTTGCCAGATTTCAGAACGTGGTTCGCTGAAGTTTGACTGTCTGAAAGTGCGGGTGGAGTCTTGTTGTTGAGAGGTGGGGGTGGTTGGAGGGGGGATGGTTTGGCACAGAAGAGGTGGAGGAGAGGGAGGAGTGAATTGTGGGAGAGCAAATGAAGATGGAGAGGGTTGGGGTCTGGATTGGCTTGCGGGTTGGTAGTAGTTGGGGATATTTGAAGGGAGATTAAATTGGAAAGGAGGAAGGAGAAAAAGAAGGCTGTGAGGTAGGGAAGTTGGGGGTGGACATTATTGGTGATTGATAAGAGGTGAAGGGAATAGCGGAGATGGGCTGGGTGGGGGCAGCATGGTGGCATATGAGGTAGTAGGGATGGGGTCTGCGGTAAGAGTGACCGTGCAGGAGGTGAGAGGGGGGTAAGAGACGGAGTCCACTGGAGGTGGGTTTGGGAGCACTGGTGTCGTCGGATAATTACCGCACACGATATCAGACTGTGAGGTGAATGTCGATGCGGTGGTCCTCTTCTTGGAGCGGCTACGGCGGGTTGTGGCGATGTTGTGGTCCGTGTCACTCTCGGAGTCGGACTCTGCGGCCGGGCGGATGTCCTGTCCTAGGAGTGGCTCGGCAGTGGTCGGCTCCATGGATGCTTCTCTGTCCCGGTTCCTCTTCTTGCGGTCCCGTCGTTTCCGGCTGGGAGAGCTACTAGCGCTCTTCCCGGCGCCGGTGGGAACCAGAGTTCCCGGCATGGTGTAGGTTGAAGTCTGGCGAAGTTTATGTTGATGCGACTATTGTATCGAAAGTGAAGGAAGATGTGGCGTTTCGTAAATGTAGTGAGCAAGTGACTTTTATGTTCGACCCTGACTATTATGTGTCAGTAAACTGTATCATAATGATGGTCATTATAACACTATTTTTCATTATGAAACAAGGCAGCTGGTCCTGATAACATCTATAATGAATTCATCATACACATGTGTCCACTCAGTATAAACTGGATTACTTCTCTTTTCACATATATCCTTGAAAAGAATCACCTACCCAAACAGTTTAAACTATCCAAAGTTATAGCTATTCTGAAACCAGGTAAATCTGAACTCAATCCTGAAAGCTATCGTCCCATTGCCCTGCTTAGCGCCATGTTTAAACTTCTGGAACGTGTCCTTCTGAACAGGATAGCACCGTACATTGAAGATGTCATACCACCTGAACAAGCTGGCTTCCGAAACGGTCGTAGTTGCACAGATCAAGTTCTTGCCCTTACAACACATATTGAAGCAGGTTTCCAAAACCATCTAAAATCCACAGCTGTCTTCATTGATCTCACGGCAGCCTATGATACTGTCTGGAGACAAGGGTTACTTTTCAAACTGTTTCAAGTTATTCCATCTTTTGAAATTGTGAATTTGTTATCAAACATTCTCAGTGAAAGACAGTTTGAGGTGTTCTTGGGTGACTCTAAAAGTCACAAGAGGAAGCTGAATAATGGACTCCCACAAGGATCTGTTTTGGCCCCAATCCTTTTCAACCTGTATATTCATGACTTGCCAAATACTAAGGCAAGAAAGTTCATTTATGCTGACGATATTGCGCTTGTAACGCAGAGCAGAAATTTTGAAGATGCAGAAAACACCCTTACTGAAGACCTTAAGAGAATGTCAGCTTTCCTTCAGTCCTGGAGATTGATTCCGAGCCTGAATAAAACAGAAGTATCTTGCTTCCACCTTGCACGTCGGTTTTCTAATTACAAACCAAATATTTTGCTTGACGGACAACAACTTAGATACAATCCCTTTCCTACTTATCTTGGAGTGACTTTGGATAGAACCCTGACCTACAAAAAGCATCTCACCAAGCTCTCCCATAAAATTGCTGCAAGAAACAACATCCTACATAAACTTAGTGGTACTTCCTGGGGAGCCTCTGCCGACTGCTTACGCCTAACTGGCATTAGCCTTGTCTATTCAACAGCAGAATACTGTGCACCCGTGTGGTTGGAAAGTGCACATATGCATAAAGTAGACTCAAGGTTAAATGATACAATGCGATGCATCACTGGTACTATTAAGTCAACGCCTTGCCATTGGCTGCCTGTGCTGAGCCATATTCCTCCACCACATCTAAGAAGGAAACAAGCATTGTTGAGAGAGGCTAAGAAGATCAGGGCTTCACCTACTTTACCACTATACCATGAATTTTGCCATCCCTCACAACAGCGACTACGGTCTAGAAGGCCAGCATGTGTTACTGCAGAAATACTGTATGTGGATGGGTTTAATTTAAACCAAAGTTGGAGAAACGAGTGGTTAACTAAAACAGCGGGGACAAGTGCCCATTCTCTTGATCCTACAAAGGAACTGAAAGGTTCTGACCTCCCAAGGAAACTGTGGTGCCGTCTTAACAGATTCAGAACCGGCCATGGCTGCTGTAAATTCTTTCAACACAGATGGGGCTGGATCAATTCAGCAATGTGCGACTGTGATCAAGAGGAGCAGACAATGGATCATCTGCTCCGACGCTGCCCTCTGTTCTCGTTCCCTGGGAACCCTGCTGAACTCTTTCATGTCACTCCAAATGTCATAACTTGGTTGCAGAATGTGGATAATGTTGTATGATGTAAATTTTGTATATAATTCACCATACGATTAAATTAAATTAATTAAATTAAATTATGAAACAGTTTCTCCCACCAATCACAGCTCAAGAAACAGTTGTTTGAAATATTAGATAATATTAGCATCGCACCTGCGTGGAGATCCTAAGCCTTTTAAACTGCGTTGCCTAGTGTCATAGTGGAGTAATCGAGAAGGCCGTGGTCAAATACAAGGCATTCTCTGCGTCTCGTGCGCTCTGTTCAGTACATAAAACTGGCGAAATCTCGACAGATATTTATGAATATTTATCTTCGAACATAAATTAGTTATAATAATTATAGTCGAACATAAACAGTCGTGTGCAACTCGCCTATAATGGTAATTAAGATACTCGTATGGAAATTATAAAACTCGCATACGCTCGTTTTATAAAAATACTCGTGTCTTAATTATAGCCATTATAGGCTCGTTGCATAATGTACTATTAAGGTCTTGATTAGTCACTAAAAGTCGAGTTGGTAGTATTGTAATGTGCTCAGTCAGATGTCACGTTGTAGTTTAGTTGAAAGATATGTGCTGTTGAGGAAATGCGGTCTAGTAGTAAGTTTAGTGATTTTTTTAACACTAGACAATTGTTGGTGAAAGAGCTAGATTTTTGTGCCAGATAATTTAACTAAGAATAATTTCCATTGTTCTGCAACGAAAGGGGAACAAAAGAAAATTGGGTCATTTTTTCCTCCGAAGGAGGGCAAAATGCCCATCTTCGGAGGACTGGCCGCCATCGCAACTAAGGCGATCTTCAGTCCTGGAGGTATTCGAGTTTATGATTGTGGGGCCACCCGACCAACAAGAGAGCCCCCGTGAAAGAACTAGATATTGGTGCCATCCCTAAATCTTTTTGTTGTTGTTGTTGTTGTTGTTACCACATAAACGAAAGCATCAAGGCCGAAAACGCCTTATGACTCGTCAGTAGAAAGGGGAGTACCTAAGTCGGATGAGCTCGTGTGGTAATTACACATAGGAGGGAAGAAATCAATCTGATTATACTGCGAGGGCGAAGCCCTAGCTGTGTACAATCAGAGCTGAAACCCTCAAGACGATGTAACGGAAAAGAAGAACTAAAGATAACACAAGGCAGCTATCAGCCTAACTTAAACGTTGTTAGCAATTAAAATTTGGAAAGCGGGCCGATAACCTAGATGTTAGGCCCCTTAAAACAACAATTATCATCATCATCAAAATTTGGAAAAATATCAAATGAAAAATCAAAAGCTTCTGATAAACAAGCCAAGGGCCTGGGAAACTGCGCCTAGTAATTGGCTGCTTAATATTAATAGACTTGTAGATACTATCAAGGCCTTTAGTACCAGATTGGATATTATGGTGTATTCTTCGTTTGACCAACTTGCAGATCCTTCTGATCTGTTCATCAATGAGAGGAATATTAAGGTCACGTCTAATTTCCGAGTTTCTTTTGACGGACCTTGTGACCTGAAGGAACTGTCGGAGAGTTTTATTTTGGAATGTTTGCATCTTGTCAATATGCATTTTAGATATGTGGCCCCAGGCCTCACAGCCATACAGCAGGATAGGACGGACTAGAGCAAGATATAATTGCTTCTTAATAAATGAGCTCAAATATTCATTACTAGTGAGAGCAAAAATAGCCTTTTTCCTAGCTGCTGCAAGCTGTAAGACTCGGGCCACATGCAATCGAAAAGTGAGGGATTTGTCTAGCAGTATGCCAAGGTACTTGACACTGCTAGACCAAGGAAGGAGGGTGTGATGCAAACTGAGTTGGCCAAACTGGGGGCGACGGCGAGTAAAGAGAATGGCGTGAGTTTTTTCGCCATTCACTTGAATTTTATTAAGAACACACCAACGCCAGAACACAGAAATCCAGCGTTGCATAGCGTTGATGGCATCGCATTTCTTATGCTTGGAGGTATAAATTGCAATGTCATCAGCAAACATCTGCAGTTCTACTCCCTTCGCAGTGGGGAGATCATTCACATATAGGCTAAACAGCGTTGGCGAGAGGACTCCACCTTGAGGTACACCAGCGCGCAAGGTACGAACCATGGACCTCTCGCCATCGCAGGTAGCATAAAAAGATCTGTTCCTTAAGTATGAATAGATAATCTTAATGAGGTAGTTTGGCAGGGATGAAGTATGTATGAGCTTGATGATGAGATTATCTATCCATACAGTGTCAAAAGCTTTCTCTATATCAAAAAACACTGCAGGAACAGTTCTCTTAAGATGGAATGATCTCGTGGTATACGCGAGCAATCGCAGCACGGCTAGCGGTGCACTGCACTTGCCTCGAAAGCCGAACTGTTCAGGCCACAGTATGTCATTTACCTCGAGGCAAGCATTAATTCGCCGGAGAATAAGTCTTTCGAATAATTTCGAAATATGGGATAACAGGCTGATGGGGCGATAATGTCGTGGAAAAAGCGTATTTTTCCCAGGCTTGGGTATAAGACAGACTTTAGCTGTCTTCCAGGCCTGGGGGAAAATAGCCAAGAAGCAAACAGGCATTAAATATATTTGCTAAGAAAATATAAGCACGAAAGGGGATGGATTTCATTTCTTTATTACCAATCCTGTCATCACCAGGAGAACTTTTCTCTGACTGGGGCTTGACAACTCTCCTAACCTCCGCAGTTGAGATAGGATCAATTGTCGGTGGGTCTTGAGTCTTCCATTGGAGCCTGAAGTGGTTGGCCTGGTGCTTAATGTCATTTGAGTATGCGTCAGTATCGTGTTCTTCGTCACTAATGTCCTGAATATCGCATTGACTCTCAATGGAGTCTGCGAAGGCCTCAGCTTTCTCAAGGGGGAGAATACTAGCCCTCAGCGACCGTGAAGCGCTCGCTTAATAAGAGGAGGGCGCTTCAAAGAACGAGCTATTCTCCAATAGTCATTTTCTGAAGTATTTTCACAGAGCTTTTTGCACAGTTCCTCCCATCGTTCTATCTTACGATCCAGCAAACGATCGCGGATGACCAGTGCTAGTTCCTTGTATTCAGCACGGTCGGCAGGATCTCGAAATCTTTGCCAACACTGGCGGAAACAATTTTTAGCCTACTTTTCACATTTTGCAAAAATGAGGAAAAAGTAGTCTTATGAGATCGATCCGGGAAAATGTGTGTCTGTCTGTCTGTCCTTCTGTCTGTCTGGCTGGCTGTGTGTGTGTCCTCCCCTATCAACTCCTAAACGGCTGCAGCAATCAAAACCAAATTTAGTATGAGTAAAGATGTGCACCGGAATATCTCACGTCCATATTTGAAAATGATGTCAGTGCTACCAACTGATGAAAAAACGCACTAGAAATTTGAGCTCCATGTTGGATATCTTGCAAGGTATGCATGGGAGCTATTCCAAAATTGGTACACATGTTGATAAAACCATTTCAGTTTTATTTCCAGGAGGCCAACCATGACAGTGTTGCCGAAATAATTTTAAGCCTTCTGATAGGTCCAATGTTTAAATGCATATAACTTCTACACTATCAACTGGATTTCAACCAAATTTTGTATGTAATATCTGTACATAAACAGATATGACTGGGCATATTATTAAGAGCCACCAGGGCTGCCAACTGTTAATAATTGCTCTCTCTATTTTTTAAAATCCAATTACCAATATATCAGAAAGTATGCAAGCCAACAGCTTTAAACTATGCACACGCATATTCTGACATTTTAGATTAATTTGGAGTTCTACCAACATGAATATAAGCCTACTGATAGTACAAATTTTTAAATACATGTAACTTCTATACTATCAGTTGGATTTCAACCAAATTTCGTATGTGCAATGTGAACCATAACAGATATGACTATAAGTATTGTTAAGAGCAATCAGGGCTGCCAACTGTTAATAAATGCTGTCTGTATTCTTTTTACCCTAATATCAATATATCAGAAAGTATGCAAGCCAACATCTCTATACTTTGCACACGTATAGCACCTGACATTCTAGATTAATTTGGAGTAATTAATACAAGGCGGTGCTGCCAACATGATTCTATGCCTGCTGATATGTCCAATTTTAAAATACATGTAACTTCTATACTAACAAATGGATTTCATCCAAAATTGGCACAACAAGTTATCATAATAATTCAGATTATTTCTGACCAGCACACGCATGGTATTGTTGGCAACATGCTTTTACGCGTGCTGATATATCCAGTGTCTAACTGCATGTAACTTCCATTGGACTTCAACCAAATTTTGTATTCTGTACTGTACCCATGTGAGTAATCTCGATGGAAAATATGCTTCTGCCTCCAGCTAGCATCAGGGCTCGAGCGTGTACCGTTCTCCCACTGTAGCAGTTGCATATTTTGGATTTGAGGCTAAAAGGTATCAACTCTACAATGATAAGGCACAACTCTATTCTAAAACTTTAATTCTGTAATAAACTTCATGGCTTCACACAAACAAAACAAATCCCACAACCACAAAAACAAAACAAACAAAAATTATTTCCACAATCCACAAATATGAACATAATATTATCATAATAAAAATCATATTATAACACAAACCTTTACCCTTATGTGAACTGTACAAAGTACTCTAGTGCGCTGATGCACATACGACTTCAGAAATAAACTGTACTTTAATTCTACTGTCATCCAATGTGACTTCATTAACTTTACAAGATTAATTATTCCTTGAACCTTGTCTTAATTTGACAATAATGTGTATCGTGTGTGTGTTTTGATCTTTCTCTTCGCACCAAATGCTTTACATGCATTAGCCTATTCTGGTGTTGCACAGCAGTCTACGTACAACTCCATAATTATGTAAGCTACCCCTACACTTCCTCTATTTATATAGATCCACTGCATGCCGTGTGTGATTTCGTATTAAAAACATTAATTAACGCTGTGTCGGACGGTACTATTAAACTACCTTAGCGCGAGTAGCCTGTGGCATCTGGTAACCCACTTCAGAAACAGATGTCAGTGACAGTACAAATGCAACGTCTAACCATTCGTTAGATAGCTAAAATCATGAACCATCAGGGCGCTCTATAATTATCAATGTGTTCTTAAACCACATGAATTTATTACTCAAATAACAATGTTTCATTTCATGTCATTAACAGGGGCTAAAATCTGTTCCTTTAAAACTTGTTTTCACGGTTCCCTTCTGACCGTCCAGACCCTCGTCCCGAGCGGCCGGTGTACAATAGAAGTGGAGTGAGGTCCTACAGCGCCTCCCCCCTCGCTTCCTGTCTGACTTCTTTCTACCCAAGCAGTAAAAGATTTTACAAGACAAACACTGTGGTCCCAGCGACACACATATCTCAATGGATTTAAACGGAATATTATGCAAATAGGTTCTGGATGAGCTTTCACATTTACTCCTGCACTGAGGATATAATAATTGGCTCCAAACTAGGCCCATTTCAACATGAAGGCACGAGATTCATAACGCATTAGTCCATTAGGTAACCGGTATCTTTAACAAATATGGCGGCCAGCCCATGCTGCCGTCTTGGATTCGCTTCAACGAGCCGAATCACTCAACAAATAGTTCTCGGGGAATCAGATAGCGTGCACGAGGTGTCCATTGTTTTCCTCCCACCTATCACGGGATTCGAACCCGGAACATTCCAAATATCCATCATCAGAGCTAGGGTCAATATCACTATATACGCTCTGGCATAAAGTACATCTCTCATTACGCCCACGGCATACGAGATTTCATACGAAGAATAGATACCCGGGTCCCTCCTAATGCTATGATCTACATCCTATAATTACCAAGAGAAATCTATCAATTACTCTATAAGCTTTTCACATAAGCTGCAAATTCAATTCACTAAAAGCTCTTCCATTTCCTGGCATAATTATATTCTCATTAATACAATATTCTGATATCAAACTCTTTTCTTAATCCCGTAACGGAATCTTACTGTATAATCTTACTGTATAATCTTACTGCTTAGATCGATAAGTCTTGCCCTTTAGCGTAAATATTTCTCGTTTACAGCATTTTTCCTGATGCGTTCATTCATACCTTTTTATATTCATTATTATTATTATTATTATTATTATTATTATTATTCTCACTGACATAAATTTACCAAAATCCGACACAACTCATCTTACAAATCGAACAATCAATTTCGACATTTACATAACTGATTTGCCATTTCTAAATAATAGTGGTAACGATAACCCACTCACTGATGCAAAATAACATCTCAAATCTTTTAAAATCAACATAATAATGAGTAAACTTGGAGAGTCGACCTCCTACTCTGATTCTTACTGGCATCTTTATAATTCTGAAATCACACTACATGCAGTGGCCTATATCTCTACTTCAACATAATTTGTGGGGTACTCACATATCTTAAGGCTCGTCACGGTGGTTCCAACCACTCACATCCTTCCGGGTCGCCTGCCATATGCAGATTTTAGTGCGACATTTTTATCTTGAATACACACATTTTCTGACACATATTTTTCGTTAACCACCCGACACTTTGCATTTCTATAAAGAAGCTATTGCTTCCAACACACATGACACTTTAAAACACTTATTCAACTATTAATTTAAAAGACATTTCACATATAATTTACATAACACACGCCACTCCGTACACTTTTCCTTGGTTGAAATTCCCTAGCAAAGATATCCAAAAATGCAGGTGTCGACGGCATCTCCCGTGCTCCTACCAACTCCTGATTGAAAGTCTGGTTCGCTTGCCCTCGGAATTCACCAACAGTTTATCCATACTCCTACGGTAAGCTTCCTGATTCGCATAACTATGCTAACTTCCGTCCTGAGCGTTATTATTTGGTATTCAAAGACATTACCAACTGCTTCGTAAGGTTTCTTTTAGCGCATTCCATCGTAATTACACATATACGATCAGTCAATATTTTATACATTGCGCTTAACATTGTGCATAACTTTACATAGATTATTATTTACAATAGTTCTGCAACTTATCTCACACGTTGCTTCCTAAGTGAACACACATTGTTCATACTGTTTACAAAAACTGTGTAGCGACGACTGTTTTCGACTCTCGGTGACAAAACTATGTCCAACTGTGTAAACTGCGTTAATACTGGCTGCAACACTGGCGTGCGCCTGGCGTGATGACTGTGTTCTAACTGCGTGAAAACTGAGTAAGACTGACGTGCTACTGGCTTGAGACTGAGGTTAGACTGAGCCTCTGCCAAGGGTCGACTCCCTTATATTGGATTCCCACGGAAAGTAGGGCTAAATTTTCCCGCGCGATCTCGACTCCTCTCCCAGCACGATTCTGGTCTCGAAACCATGCTCACCGGGTTCCTTATCCTTCACTGATCCCAGAACAGTCTGCGTGCTGAAGAATCTCTCGGCCAATTAATTAATATTAATTCCTTTCTCCATAGCGTGGGGACGCTATCTTACGGGAAATCCCTGGCAACCTCGTTAGAACCAAACCGCGAACAACCATAGTCCCTATTCTTCCGCACTTCCCTAAATATGCGTCAATTTCGCAGATTAAAAGCTCTAAAATTAGCCTCCTGGCTAAAGATTCCTCTGTGTGCCACTCTCATATCATTGTGTTACTCCAATCATGAGTAATCAATGATTTTCCTTGGGATCTTCCCACCCCCTTCTTACATCCATTCTCAGTCGGGGAAAAACTGGGTCATTATTCAGGCCCCCAACCTCCTCCAGACGACATAACGAGGTCAGCAAGATGGACGTGGCTCCATGCTGCACCTCCCACAATTCTGGGCCAATTAGTTAAACGTCAAACTCTGCACTTTTCGTGCTCCAAGTCCAGTATAGCCTACTTCAAGTAGTCTAATAATGCTGTATTTCGCTCAATTTCCTGCATTATTTTAACAAATAATGTCATGATCAACTGGAATCACACCAGTGATTAAATATACACATTTCTCTAGGGGTTTTTACCATGAAACTCCCTCAGCGGATCTCGGGTTCGTTCCCTGATGGAACCTTTATACTGAGATCACAGTCTCTGAGATCCACGTTCGATATCAGTCAGCATAATACCCTCGGGTTCAGTACCTTAAGAGGTAGAACTAAGAATATATTCAGTCACCAGGGCTGCCAACTGTAGTGCTCTATTAGGCTACATTATACCAGGTATATTTTGAACTAATTAGATATTTCGATATTACCAACTTAATTTCGTCATTATTCTAGATAGGTTCATATACTGTAGAATAATCATTGGCATGAAAAGTAGGCTGTATAGTTCTTCACGGAACTTCTTGTTAATTATTATAAGGTCCTTAATTATGTCAGGGATGCTCGGATCGGAGCTACAGGGGGCATTAGACTGACTGCCAGTGCTTGAGTGGGTCATAACCTCGAAGCCCAGGCGAGGAGGACCAAGCATAGCGGGGCTGGTGCGCTGTGATTGGCTCACAGCTCCAGTCTCGCTCTGAGATGTGTTTGAATTGTTTGTGTTGTTGGCATGTCGAATTATGTCCTTTTTCGCATTAGTAAGATGTGTAATAGCGGCATCGACATCGTTACGTGTAGTAGGTGTAGAAATATGTAGGTTTTTGTCTACATGCCACCTGTATTTAACATAATCAAGGGCATCATAACGAATCGGCAAGCTTGGCTTGGACAGGCGATCCCAAATAAGATTTAAAATGATGGGTTGGTGGTCAGAATTTAAAGAATTATGGACTGCAAATAGCAGTTCATACCCAACATACTTAGTGATTGCAATATCAATGACATCGGGCTGACCATTACGGGGGTATATGGTCGGCTCTGTAGGTGCGTATACAGAGATGTCATGCTCATCTGCGTATTGTCCCAACATGCGACCCTTGGGATTGGCTACTCTGGAATGCCAGTCTGGGTGATTAGAATTGATGTCACCAGCTATGATGGATGGCACATGGTCGCAACTATTTAAAATCAAGCCAATATCTTCAGGGTTTAGTGGCTTTTTTTAGAGGCGAATAAGCAGCAAATATTCTATAGTGAACATAGAATGCTGAATGTCAATGCCTAGACTTTCAATAGTGGATACGGGTAGGGGATCTAGGACGTGATGAGTAAGGATAGACCATGTCATCACAGCCACACCACCTCCTATAGTCGGGCGATCTTTCCGATGAATAGTAAAATTTTTGATAGAAAAGTGCTTATTTGCCTGAAACCATGTTTCACCCAGCAAGCAGATGTCACCATTATATTCAGAAATAAAGGCTTCAAGCTCATATTTCTGATTATTAACGCTTTTACAATTCCAAGCACAGACTGTAAGTCGTTGTGCCATTAGACTACTGGTTTGAAAAAGACCGAAGGCTCTGAGAAGTACTGCATGGCAGCACTTACCAGGACCATCACTTTATCAACAGTATTGGTACATGATCTAATCTTGGAAGCAGTGTCCTTGATTAGAGGTGGGTAGATTATTAGCTTGGGAATAACCTAACTCCCAAGGGAAGATGATAAAGAAAAGGAAGTGGGTTTCGGACTGGAGGAAAAGGATGGAGAAATAGGACGAGAGTCCTACAGAAGTTATAAGTATAACTTTAAATATACTCAAAGGCAGCTGCCACTGCAAATCCGCTCTCCGATACCTAAAGTGGGTAGGGAACTGGGCAAAGCTAACGGGAAACGCAGCTGGAACTTGGGTTGTTTGCAAGGAAGTTACTTTAGCGTATTCCCTCTCAAGCATACATATGCCTACTATGGGGAAGGGTGGTGGTCTGGCAAGACAAAGAGTAACAGATTTATTGTGTATCTGTTCAAAGGAGTTTTTTTCTAAACAGATAATTTGAATAATGCCAATAATTTGAATCAGATTTGATATTTAATTTTTGAAATTGTAGAATTCCTAAAGAGCGGCCAAATGCTTCCAAGAAGGATAGGGATAAAGCAATTATACCTTTGGGAATAATTTTGGCAAGTGCACCAATAGTTGCATTTAGAAATGGCTAAGCTTTTACCCAGCAAGGCGCCGACTAAAAGTTCAGACAATGAGAAACACTTATATTTTGAAAAACCAACCATAAGTGTTGGAGAGAATCTCCACAAGCAGGAAGCTGGCGTAGCGAGCTATGCTTGCCTTACTGGCCAGTTAGAATTAGCTATTAAAGCTAAGAGAGACTTTACTAAGTTACCAACTAAGAGTTCTTGCTCAAATGCAACAAGTGGTGAAAACCCTATCAAAAGATTTACTTTTATTGAATAGGAAGAGTCAAGGAAGACAGGATCTTGCCTAACCGTTTTGTTAGAGAAATGTTGAAGCGAAAAACAAATATTTAATTTATTTAACAATGCAAAAGGAAGTAGTTTTGTAATAAAAATATAATTTTGATTTCTATAAACAATTGGGGTCTCAGACCTCCGAAAACATCTAAAGCTTGCTCCAGGAAATTAATAATTCTTTTGGTTTCAAACCTTTTATATGCTTTAAAATCTTCGCAAGATTTTGAAATGGCGAAGATAAATAGATGAAAAATTTAAAGATAACTGACGTAATTAAATTAGACAATAAATCAAGTACAAAGTGTGTACTTTAAGGATTTCTAAATAAGAAACTTAGATATAATAACAACTTAGAAAGTAACAACAACAAAAAGCAGGAAGAATAAAATAAATGTTTCTATAACTTCTTGTATTGATACTGAATTACTTTTAATGATTATACATAGAAGATTATGCAAATAGGGCAGGTCACTTATTGTGAAACCTGAAGAGAACAATCGAAAGAAAGTTTCTAGAACCCCTATGTTTAAGTAGGGATCACGAGAAAAATGGGGCGTTTCCCTTTCGTGAAACCTAGAGATAACTCATTTATGAGTTGTAAGAATTGGATTTCCTCATTAGAAGGGAGAAACAATATAATATAAGGCGTGTACTAGACACGAAGTTTTACAGAAATTAATTCGTTGTACGTGGAACAAGTGAGGGAGGGCACTTATTGAGAGTGACACCTCATTGAACAAAGACCTAAAGTAGCAATTTTATTATTTTGGTTTGTTAGTAAGGGGTTAACCGATGGCTAAAGCATGTAGTGATTTCAGGACAATCAGTCTTATGAGTCATGTGCTCAAGATATTTCTCAAAGTTATCCATAACCGCATATACAGGAAATGCGAGATGAATATCAGTGACACGCAGTTTGGGTTCCGCAACGGTCTAGGAACTCGTGAGGCATTATTAGCTCTTCAAGTTCTTTTCCAGAGATGCCGTGAGGTAAATCAGGATGTATATGCATGTTTTCTGGACTATGCAAAAGCCTTTGACCGTTGTCAGCATGATAAGTTGTATAATGCACTCAAGAACTCAGGAATAGATGAGAAAGACATTCGGATCATCATTAACTTATACTGGGGTCAAAAGGCTAGTATCAGAATTGATGGACATATATCGAGATCAGTGGAAATAATGCGTGGTGTGAGACAAGGATGCATTCTTTCACCGCTTCTTTATAATATCTATGCAGAACAGATTTTCTCTGAGGCACTTGATGGCATTCAACAAGATATTAAGGTCAATGGTTATTATATTAATAATATACGTTACGCAGATGATACTGTATTGATTGCAAATAGTTTCCAAGGACTTAAAGAGATTGTTACTATGGTGTATCAAAAGAGTAAACAATATGGCCTTGACCTCAACATTAAGAAAACAAAATATATGATAATATCGCGATAACCAGCATTGTCACAAGTCCTTTTAGTCGATGGACATGAGATTGAGCGAGTCAAGAGTTTGGTTCATATAGGACAGAATATTAATGAGAATTGGGATCCTTCGGTTGAAATAAGATGCCGTATAGAGAAGGCTAGATCCATCTTTATGACAATGAAACAACTACTATGCTGTCGAGATCTCAGTATGACGCTTAAGAAAAGAATTGTGAAGTGTTATGTTGTCTCCACCCTTCTATATGGTGTTGAAGCTTGGACCTTGTCCGTAGCTACAGAAAAGAAGATTCGAGCTTTTGAAATGTGGATATACCGGCGGATTCTTAAAATTTCGTGGACAGAACATGTGAGTAATGCCGAGATTCTTCAGCGTGTGAGCAGCCAACCTGAGCTGTTAAACACAATTAAGAAGAGGAAATTGGAATACTTGGGACACATGATGAGGAGTCCAAAATACCGTCTGCTTCAAGTTATACTTCAGGGTAAAATTGAAGGTCAGCGTGGACCGGGAAGGAGACGAATAACTTGGATGGATAATTTAAGAACGTGGTTTGGGCTGTCTTCCACGGAACTCTTCAGGATTGCACAGGATAAGAAGGTGTTAGCCATGGTGGTAGCCAACGTCCGTATCGGATAAGGTAGAAGAAGAAGAAGAAGTAAGGGGTTTGGGAAAGATCAAATGGGATTGAGGAAAAGTGTTCATGGCCGTATTTATTGTACACGGGCGAGCGCGACGCGGATGAAAGGTTGAACAAGCACTGTTTTTCACTATAGTCTGTTGATATAGTAGAAAAGTTCACTGTAGTAGCACAAAAAGTTGATGGCAAAGAAAGTTATTGCAATGGTGGAAAATGACTGGTTACACTAGATATGCGAGAGTCTATTGCTTGAGAAACTTGTAGGTTATAGTTGAAAGCACAGAAAAGAAATCCCAATGGAGGAAGAAAAGTTAGATATTGATTAGCAGTTAATAAGGAAGATTCCTTAGTATGAAAAAGTATTCCCATATGTGAGTTGAAAGTACTAGAAGATTTAACTCGTAGATAAATTGTTCGGCATGGAAACTTCCAGAACAATCATGACTGAATAATAGGGCAAAAGTTAGTCTAGCGGTGGATCGTGCTAATTATTTTATAGACAGTGTGTAATTTTAATGGTGTCCCACGTTGTGAGAAAATCTCTCATTTAATAAGCATAAGAAATGTTGCTTCATATTAAGATTGGCTTAGATAGACAAAAGCCCAACATAGAATATCCCGCGAAGGATGATTATTGCCCCAAATATAGAAATCTCACACTGCCTATAAAATGATCATTAAAAAGCATGTAGCTATTTAAAATCAATTAAATAAGTTGAAGAACGTAGAAGTAGTACTTAGCTTTCCTTCATGACGAAGGAGATGTTCCAGTTGACGGTTGATACTAAAATTCTAACACGGCGCAGAATTTAAAAGATTGCCTCTGGAGATGAGGAGGCGAGCTTTAGTTAAGCTCTAACTGACTGGGTCGACTTCCGACGTACAAGTGAGACACGCTCAACGGAGCTCGGAGGGACCAGGGAAGGGAAAAAGTGGGGGTAGGAGACAAAAGGAATACATCTAAGAATAGCCAACATTATAATATTAATTTCAAAGAGTTGATAGTAGGAGTCACTAGCGCAGCCTGGAGGGTGAAAAGTAGACGAAGTTCTCTTGATCACGGAGATGATAACTGGCGATGGCGACGAGATCTGGTGGCTAGATTGATAAGGAAGTCCTCTTGTGCAGGGAAGAATTGAGTAACTTCAGAGATTCGCTGCTAGATGACGCTAGGTGGGTCATGGAAGATATATATCTAGAACAGACTTACAGGTAACATGATAGACATAACCAACAAGGAGAAATCAGAAGATCACTGTTGGTGTTTGAGAAGAAAAAAAGGAAGGTATGAACTATAGCAAAGTTAAGCAAAAGCTTGCTCTATCTTATCGTGTATTCCAAAGAATATTCCAAGCTGGGAGGGGTAAACACCAATAGAGAACAAGACAAGCAATTACAAGTTTAAAGGTAAAGGAGCAATTAAAGACAGTGATCTTATGATGTGCCCGTTAGTGGTCAAGATCCTGGCTACCCTAACTCTCCCATCCCTTCCGGGGTAACACTCGGTCACTCTACCAGAAATCCAGACCAAGGGAGGAGAAACATCCCTAACCAAAACCAAGTCCCCCACTCTGATGTCGGGATTGGAAAGAAACCACTTCTGTCTCCGTGGTAGGGAAGTTAAGTATTCCAAATTCCACCTCTTCCAGAAAGAAATACGGAGGGCTTCAAGTTTACGCCAAACAATAGGCAAATTAGAATCCCTGTAAGAGTTGGGAAGGGAAGGAGGGACAGAAAGAGAAGTGCCTATAAGGAAGTGACCAGGTGTGAGTGGAAGCAGGTCATCAGGGTCATTGGAAAGCGGAGTTAAAGGGCGAGATTTAACGACACCTTCAATCAGGACAGACAGCGAATTAAATTCTCCATAAGGCAGAATGCGATTACCTAAAACCTTTCTTAAGTGACGTTTAGTGAGATTTACGCAGGATTCCCACCTACCACCGTGATGAGGAGCGTAGGGAGGTATAAAAGGCCATTTGAAACCCTTTGAGTAGGAAAAATTAGAAATCTGTTCCATGGCAGGAGAAGATGTAAGAGCTTTCTTCCACAAGGAAGCTGCGCCTTGAAAAGTGGAAGCGTTATAAGAGAACATCTCCGAAGGAACACCACGCCTAGCAGCGAAGCGAGAGACAGCTGATAAAAAGGAAGAAGTAGAGGCATTCGTTACTAGTTCCAAATGGATCGCGCCAGTAACCATGCAAACAAATAGAGAAACATAGAGCTTACCAAACAATTTGCGTTTAGCTTCAGGGGAATTGCGATGATATTGGAACGGACCCATATAGTCCACACCAGTTAGAGCAAATGGACGTATAGGAGAAGACCGAAAGGAGGGCAGATCGCCCGTTAATTGAGTATTGACTTTAGGCTTCTCTTTGAATCAAGGAATGCACTTGTGAATTACAGAGGGAACTTCGTGAATTCCATTTATAATCCAGTACTTTTCCCTTAAGAGGCAAAGCAGTGTGCGTGTACCAACATGCAGATTGCGATAATGAAAGTCACGTATAATTAAGGAAGTTACGTGATGTTTAGAAGGCAAAATAACAGGATGCTTTTTGTCCTCAGAAAGCAAAGATTGCGAGAGCCTACCACCTACCCTGAGTAACCTATTGTCATCAAGGAACGGGGCTAAAGCACGAAGACGACTGGATTTGGGAAGATCCCTTTTAGAAGAAAGTAAAGACAATTCAGAAGAAAAGGCTTCTTGCTGTGTTAATTGCAAAACCTTAATGGTAGCGAGATTCAATTCATGATTGGTAAGGTGTGGTTTGGGGAGAAGAGGTTGGTCAACCACAAGATATTTCCATCTGAGAAGATAGGCAACAATTCGAATTAATTTGTGAAAGGAAGAATAGCGGGACATCAAGGGATGAGAAACGTTGGAAACAAGACACGAAGCAGTAGATTTAGATACTTTAGCGTCAGGCAAGTTGAAGTTTGTAGCTGGAGGTTTAGAAGGCCAACAAGAAGAGTCTCCGATTAACCACGAGGGCAATGCCAGTACAACTGGGAAGCTGCTAATTGAGAGGGTAAACATCCACGAGAAATGATGTCGGCAGGGTTGTCAGCGCTGGGCACATACCTCCATTGACATCCCGAAGAAAGAGTTTGAATTTTGGAAACCCTGTTTGGAACAAAATTTTGACAATGAGCGGGGTCCTTGGCGATCCAAGAAAGGGTGATCATGGAATCCCTCCAGAGATAGATTTGCGAGGATTCGACTTTTAAGACTTCCCGTAATTTCTTGACAAGTTCTGCGGCCATGAGTGCAGCACACAATTCAAGCCTAGGCAAAGTGATAATTTTAAGAGGAGCCACATTCAATTTGGCACAAACAAGGTTGGAAACTGAAGATCCATTTAATGAACCGCGATAAACCAAATATGCACAGCAACCGTAAGCTTTTTCGGAACTGTCCGCGAACACATGAAGGAAAAAAGATGCATTAGGATGAGCGTTAATTAAATTCCTGGGAATTTTAATAAGGGATAAATCAAGCAAATTGCGGCGGAAAGAGAGCCATCTGTTAAGAAAAGAAAGGGGAACAGTGTCGTCCCATTCACATTTGAGCGACCATAGCTCTTGCATGAAAAGTTTGGCTATAACAATAACTGGGGCAAGGAATTGAAGCGGATCAAAAATTTTTGCAATTTCAGAGATAATTTGTCTTTTTGTGTTAGGGAGCTCTTCTGCAAGCGAAACTTTATAGATGAGAGTGTCAGTGCTAGTGCACCAATGAACTCCAAGAGTTTTTATGGATTCGGAGTTTCCACAAATTTAGACGGAGGAGGGATCTATATCTTCAATAGGAAACTGGGCGAGAAACTCATGGGAGTTGGAATTCCACTTATGAAGTGGGAATCCTTCCTTCTTTTGCAATGCCCGAAGTTCTAGTGACACGAAAGAGGCTTCCTCCAGAGTGGGGAAGGACTGCAAGTAATCGTCAACATAATGATGTAGTTAGTGCTTCGGAAGCTTTAGAATCAAATAAATAACCATCTTGAGAGGATAACAAGTGCAGGGATCGGATAGCAAGGAAAGCAGAAGGATATAAGCCATAAGTAACCGTCATTAAGCGAAATACCTTAATGGGCTTGCTGATTTCTTCGCGCCACAAGATTCTTTGGAGATCTCGTTGTTCAGGCTGAATTAAAACTTGACGGTACATCTGTTTTATATCCTCTATAACAGGTATGGGAAATAATCGAAAGTTTAAGACTATAGCAGATAGATCTGACTGAATAGCAGGACCAGAGTAAAGAGTATCGCTAAGACTGTTGCCATTAACGTCAGGTGATGAACCATTGACAATGACTCGGATTTTATCCTTTACAAGAGGGTTTTTCCTCACGGGATGATGATTTAAGAAAACAGTTTCAATTGGGGGGTACAATTCGTCATCAGATTTGTTAACAACTTCCATATGATCTAAGCGTTCATACTAATCCATAAAATCAGTATACTGCTGTTTAACGAGAGGTTCTTTCTTGAATTTGCTCTCGATAGTAAAGAGAGCTTTTCGAGCTTTGGGTTGAGAGTTAATAAGTTTAGGGGGATTATGTAATCTTGGCATGTGAACAATGAACCGGCCATCAGAAGAACGAGTGCTGGTGTTCAGAAAATGTTGCTCACATAATTCGTTTTCTGAAGTGGTCACGTTAGGAGATTCAACACTTTCGAGCCTCCAGAACTGTTCCAAGTCAATATTAGCGAAATAACACTGCGATACGGGTTGGGGAGTATAATGAGGAAGTTGACCGGTGACGATCCATCCAAAATTAGTGTCTCTGGCTACCACGTTTGAGGATAACTTGCGAACCTGTTTACGAAGGCAATTCGAGAAAACATTGGCACTAAAGAGTAGTAAAGTAGTAAAGATATTTTAGTTTTTGAAATTGTAGAATTCCTAAAGAGCGACCAAATGCTTCCAAGAAGGATAGGTATAAAGCAATTATACCTTTGGGAATAATTTTGGGAAGTGTGCCAATAGTTGCATTTAGAAATGGCTAAGCTTTTACCCAGCAAGGCGCCGACTAAAAGTTTAGACAATGAGAAACACTTATATTCTGAAAAACCAACCATAAGTGTTGGAGAGAATCTCCACAAGCAGGAAGCTGGCGTAGCGAGCTATGCTTGCCTTACTGGCCAGTTAGAATTAGCTATTAAAGCTAAGAGAGACTTTACTAAGTCATCAACTAAGAGTTCTTGCTCAAATGCAACAAGTGGTGAAAACCCTATCAATAGATTTATTTTTATTGAATAGGAAGAGTCAAGGAAGACAGGATCTTGCCTAACCGTTTTGTTAGAGAAATGAAGAAGCGAAAAACAAATATTTGATTTATTTAACAATGCAAAAGGAAGTAGTTTTTGTAACAAATATATAATTTTCATTTCTATAAACAATTGGGGTCGCATAGCTCCAAATCATCTAAAGCTTGCTCCAGGCAATTAATAATTCTTTTGGTTTCAAACCTTTTATATGCTTTAAAATCTTCGCAAGATTTTGAATTGGCGAAGATAAATAGATGAAAAATTTAAAGATAACTGACGTAATTAAATTAGACAATAAATCATGATGATGATAATTGTTGTTTTAAGGGGCCTAACATATAGGCTATCGGCCCCATGACAATACATCAAGTACAAAGTGTGTACTTTAAGGATTTCTAGATAAGAAACTTAGAAATAATAACCACTTCGAAAGTAACAACAACAAAAAGCAGGAAGAATAAAATAGATGTTTCTATAACTTCTTGTATTGATACTGAATTACTTTTAATGATTATACATAGAAGTTTATACAAATAGGGCAGGTCACTTATTGTGAAACCTGAAGAGAACAATCGAATGGAAGTTTCTAGAACCCCTATGTTTAAGTAGGGATCACGAGAAAAATGGGGCAAGTTTCCCTTTCGTGAAACCTAGAGATAACTCATTTATGAGTTGTAAGAATTGGATTCCCTCATTAGAAGGGAGAAACAATATAATTTAAGGCGTGTACTAGACACGAAGTTTTACAGAAATTAATTCGTTGTACGTGGAACAAGTGAGGGAGGGCACTTATTGAGAGTGACACCTCATTGAAAAAAGACCTAAAGTAGCAATTTTATTATTTTGGTTTGTTAGTAAGGGGTTTGGGAAAGATCAACTGGGATTGAGGAAAAGTGTTCATGGCTGTATTTATTGTACACGGACGAGCGCGACGAGGATGAAAGGTTGAACAAGCACTGTTTTTCACTACATTCTGTAGATATAGTTGAAAAGTTCACTGTAGTAGCACGAAAAGTTGATGGCAAAGAAAGTTATTGCAATGGTGGAAAATGACTGGTTACACTAGATATAGGAGAGTCTATTGCTTGAGAAACTTGTAGGTTATAGTTGAATGCACAGAAAAGAAATCCCAACGGAGGAAGAAAAATTAGATATTGATTAGCAGTTAATAAGGAAGATTCCTTAGTATGAAAAAGTATTCCCATATGTGAGTGGAAAGTACTAGAAGGTTTAACTCGTAGATAAATTGTTCGGCATGGAAAATTCCAGAACAATCATGACGGAGGAATAGGGAAAAAGTTAGTCCAGCGGTGGAACGAGCTAAGTAATTTATTGACAGTGGGTAATTTAATGGTGTCCCACCTTGTGAGAAAATCTCTCATTTAATAAGCATAAGAAATGCTGCTTCATTTTAAGATTGGCTTAGATAGACAAAAGCCCAACATAGAAAATCCCGCGAAGGATGATTATTGCCCCAAATATAGAAATCTCACACTGCCTATAAAATGATCATTAAAAGCATGTAGCTATTTAAAATCATTTAAAATAAGTTGAAGAACGTAGACGTAGTATTTAGCTTTGCTTCATGACGAAGGCGGTGTTCCTGTTTGACGGTTGATACAATATTCTAACATGACGTAGAATTAAAAGTTTGCCTCTAGAGATGAGGAGGCGAGCTTTAGTTAAGCTCTAACTGACTGGGTCGACTTCCGACGTACAAGTGAGACACGCTTAACGGAGCTCGGAGGGACCAGGGAAGGGAAAAGAGTTGGGGTAGGAGACAAAAGGAATACATATAAGAATAGCCAACTTAATAGTTAAAAAAATCTTCTTGATGAAATGGTCTTCAAAGAGTTGATAGTAGGAGTCACTAGCGCAGCCTGGAGAGTGAAAAAGTAGACGAAGTTCTCTTGATCACGGAGATGATAGCTGACGATGGCGACGAGATCTGGTGGCTAGATTGATAAGGAAGTCCTCTTGTACAGGGAAGAATTGAGGAACTTCAGAGATTCGCTGCTAGATGACGCTAGGTTGGTCATGGAAGATATATATCTAGAAGAGACTTACAGGTAACATGAGAGACATAACCAACAAGGAGAAATCAGAAGATGACTGTTGGTGTTTGAGAAGAAAAAAAAAGGAAGGGATGAACTATAGCAAAGAGAAGCAAAAGCTTACTCTATCTTACCGTGTATTCCAAAGAATACACCAAGAGGTATCAGTTTGGAGAAATTGATCTGCCTGCAGAGGTCAATAATGTCACCAAAGCCCGTAGGGTCAGGCAGGGGCGTAGCGGTAGAAGATGAGTGCGTGGCTGAACCTGGCTGAGGTGCGCTAGAACCATTTGTAGCATCTGCAAAGCTTATTTCCGGATCTACTAGCCTTGCTTTTTAAATTGTATCAGTTTAGTGCGCTTGGTCTCAGCTTGCTGCATTTGATCTAAGATATCTTGGAAGAGGGGGCAACCTCTCCAAGATGGAACGTGGTCCTTCTTGCAATTAACGCAAGTGGCTGCCGCTTCCGGGGTTAGTGGACAGTCCTCTGCGGCATGACCTTCACCGCATTTTACGCACCTCAGGGGCATTTTGAAGTACTTGGCGGTGTGCCCAAACCGCTGGCATTTATGACATTGACTAGGCCCCTGCTTGCCCTTATGTGCCTCTATACTTACCTTGCTACCGCACAAGTAGCGAAGGGAGTAGACTGTTTTACTAAACTCTGTGTTCGGCAGAGTGACGCTCATGACACTGAGTGGTACTGTGCGGTTATTAGATTCCCGCCTCGTAAACTGGTAAACATCCTGGGGTTCGTACCCCAGTGCAATGAGGACCTCTTTGACCCAATCGGTACTTACTGACGAAACAATATTTCGAATTATCACCTTTAAGAGGCGATTATCCGGCAGTTGGTGGGTATAAAAAGCAGCATTAGACTGCTCAAAATACTGCTTCACCTTTTGTAGTTTTTTTTTTTTTTTAGCGTATGGCTTTTAGTGCCGGGAGTGTCCGAGGACATGTTCGGCTCGCCAGTTTTGTAGCTGCTTCGAGACGGACACCCAATGGGTGAGCTACAAGTACCGTTGGGGAGGAATGTTGGATGGGAGGGTGGAGGAGTTGGAAGGTAGCGGCTGTGGCCTATAGTTAGGGACCAACCCCGGCATTTGCCTGGAAGGAAGATGGGAAACCACAGAAGACCATCTTCAAGGTTGCCGGCGGGGGGATTCGAACCTCCTCGCCTCCCGGATGTGAGCGACTGCCAACAGTCATGCCGCAACGACCTCGGCTAACTCACCCGGTACCTTATTGTAGTCCTCGATAGTATCAACAAAAAACTTAAGGCTGTCTCGGTTGTTAATTACACGTATATCACAAGCACATACCGACTTAAGGTACTTGTAGTGGCGCATGTATTCTGACTTGTCCGCCACTACAATTGGAGGGATCCTCGCTGCTTTGGGAGCAGCGGCGACTTCCATCTCCTCAGTATCACACTGCTGGGACCAAGCTGCATTCACTCCCTGAACATGACCAGGGCGGGAAGCTACGGTAGAACTAGGCCCATCTGCAGGGCTTTGAGGCCTAGTTGGTACCATGTCAGAGGGACCTGTATTCCCAGCAGTGGGAAGTGAGGAGAGGGCGCTGTACTGATTACTCAGAGGTAAAGGCACCTGAGTAATGTTAGGCTTGGATGACTTTCGTTGAAACTGGTAAGTAAAACGACGTTTACCCTTGGAAGTCTTCCATGGGGCCTGGGAGGAGTTCAGAACATCATGAGCTGCCTGGAGGGTGGCTTCCGGCATGTCCTCAGGTAGGATACAGATGGAGCTGGATCGGGATACTGAGGATGAGCTGCATGATCAGCCAGGTCGGGATAAGGCCGGGAAGTCTTCTTTGGAGGAGCTGAGATGAGCAGGTCCGATGGGACGGACAAAGTCATCATTACATTGAGGCCCAGTTGATTTCGTTGTTTTCTTATTAATTTTATTAGTATTAGCAGATAGCCTAGTTGATTGTTAGTATTTGTAATCATTTGGATACTCATGCAGGAGTTAATAGGAAGGTCCCCACTTCCCGGCGGGGCATGAGCTGCCATGGAAAGACGGTAGCAGGAGTTGGTTAGGAGCAGTAGGATGTGGTAGGATTTTCAGGAGTAAGTTTAAGGTTTTTATTTTTCAGGTCAGTAGGATGTGGAATAGGTGCCACACACACTCAGTAATATATTTCTCCTCTCACACAAAGGGTTGAGGGTCTTTGTCTTGGAGATAGCGACACAGAGTCCCGTTTATCGATCCAGACGTGAAAGACCAATGTTTCGGCTTTTAAATGGATTGTATATTTAAAAACGGACTTACTTAGAAACTTGGACGAGGGAAACTACCATACAAAGGATCGGATAGGCCTTATTACTTTTAAATACTTTTATTCACAGTGATCACTCCAGTATACAACTATACAAAATGATTCTCTAAATAATCATTGGGCTCTAAATTTCATTTCCAATTTTAATTCAACGATTTGGGCAATGTAAACAAATTTAATGGACAAGATTTATTTCGCACATAGCAGTGTTTCAATTTGCACTGTCAATAACAACCAGAATTTTGAAGTATGAGATTAATGAATATATTTTTCCGACGTAAAATATTTCTGTACGGCAAAGCATATTATTCTTCTTGAGTATACTTATATATTAATTGCTTGAAATGTATTTTAAAGATGTACACTGATCATGTCCTGTGGCTGTTGTGTGTCTTGTAAAGGTTCCCCTTGTCCCCGGCAGGTGCGTGGCATGCTGGCGGTGTGCGGTACATTCATCGTATACCCGATAGGTAGAGCCCTGCTCGGATAAACAAAACGTTATCCGCATCCGCACCGCAACCGTACGACTTGTATCCGTATCCGCACCGCAACCGCACGACTTGTATCCGTATCCGCACCGCAACCGCACGACTTGTATCCGTATCCGCACGTGTGTTATCCAAATCCGCTGACAATACAATTATATTTCTAAATTATTAGATAAAGTATCAAAGCAACACATTTGAACATTTGTTGACAAATTCGTTCCCCCAGGCTGTGTGAATCGCAAGACAATGTTGACTGAGGTTTGTCCCTCTGAGTAACGGCAAGTGCAACAGCGGGTGGCTAATTATAGCACTCACTTACTCATCGGATATACACACGCAGGAAAGCGCAGGTATAAAGGTTTTTCCCTTTTGGCAAAAGTCAACAATAATTGTGGGTATTTCCAAGACTGGCTTCTCTCACTTCTCTATTATTCTCATACAATCCAAGCGAAGGCAAATAGGGAATTAACAAGAAACGTGAAAGGCGTAAAAACTAAAATTATTTCAAATGAATCCAGTTCAACATTGTATTTAAGATCAAGGATTCAAACCCGGCCGAAGTAGTTGAACTTTTTAAGAATGTTAAAAATCGCCGCCAGGTGCTGACTGCGATGCCATCTAGTAGCCAAAGTCTGCAAGCTAGGTGTCGTGGACAGTAGCATTTGGTAGCAAAGTCGGAACTACTTGAAATTATTGTCTGCAGTCCTTGCTTGAATTAAAACAGATAACACACACTAATACAGCCATCACAATTAACACCTGTTATCAGACAGATTCTACACACACTCAAAGTACTAGTACACGAGGCTACATGACCGCGTTGTCGCAGCCCCTAAACCAAGGAATCAACCAACCAACCAGTATGGCCATGGTGACGTAACCTACCAGCAATCCTGGGCTAACTATTTAACATTTCAATGCCACATAACTATATTATCAAGAATTTAGTTTAATCTCCAGCTGATTACTGAAATGAAAATTACTAAATGGCTAAAATGGGAGCACTGTTACATTATTTCACACTGCGGTATATAAAGATCACCACATCAAACAAGACTATTTCTGCTCAGTATTAGTTAGACTACAAGAAAATAAGTGTAACAGAACGTGGTTAAGTCTTTCAGATCGCACAGGCAGAGCTCACTTAATTGGGTAAGTTTTCTAGAGTTTATGAAGGAGAATACAAAATGCAAGCATTTTTAATCAAGTGTAAGGGGTATTCTTTGGAACCGAGACGTCCCATGGTAATATTCAACCTATTACGAGCCTACACTAACATATGCAGCTGGAACATGGACTACTACAAATTGAGAGGAGAGTAGAATACAAGCAGCGGAGATGACATTTCTATGAGGCATAGAGGACAAGACCAGAAGACAGAGTTAGAAATGAAGAGATAAGAAAAAGGACAGGAATGATGAAGCTGCAGGAAAGGATGGAAACAACAAAGTTAAAGTGGTGTGATCACATGATGAGGATGGAAGAGGAGACAGTACCAAAGAAAGCTTTTTCTGAAAAGATGTCAGGGAAGAGACCACGAGGAAGAACCCGAATGAGATGGACGGATACAGTCTAGGAGTGCATAGAGAAGAGGGGAAGAAAACCTGAAGATGTACTTTAAAAAAGGAGACGAACGGTGGGGAGACAGGCGACGGTGGAGGTCTTTAATTCACAACCCGACCCAGGAAGCTCGAAACGGGAAATGAAGGTGATGATGAATAAAAATATACTACTTTTCAAACGAGAAGTTTTTATTTTTCAGATGTCTGTCGAGCGCTCTCCAATCCGGAGATTGTAACTGCTTACAAGCAAGCAAACCATGCGACGTTAAGTCAGCGAAGCTGACTTTGCGCGCATATTTATAGCCTATCAGCCCTTACGGGCCTTGAGAGCTATATCGATGACGAATTTGGATTTTAAGCAGGATTGGTTTGAAAGGGGGGTTTGGTTTTGACCTGTACATCATAACTGGTCAGGATATGACCTGGTGCATATAGCACAAAGAGTAAGGTATCAGAAAGCCATATCGGCGAAAGAATTTAAGAAAAGAGAGAAAGTCATAACAGAGTGGGTGCCAAAGAGGCAATGAATTTAAAGCCAAGAGAGGCATGAGGTGAGGCGAAGAATGGCGGCGTGCAGGGGGGCCCGCGGACCACTGGGCACCATCCCGGAAGGGGCCGGCCGAGGCCGTCCCTCCGAGCAGGCACGCAGCGGGGCCGCGGGGCAAGCGGGGGAGATGAGAGTTTACCTGGAGTGTGGGGGAGCTGAATTAGTGGGCAATTAGCTGTTGGAGGATATGTAAGATACTTGAGAGGGCAGCGTTATTGTTAGAGATGTTGCTTGGAGGGAGAGTGGCCATGGAGAGGAGGGGGGGAATGTGTTGCATGTTGTTAGAGCGTTGCCGATGCCGGTGTTGATGTTTTAGCGCGTCTTTGATGTATTTACATCCCTGATAAGACGCGGCATGCCCCCCCCCGCAGTTTACACACGCGGGGGAGTCCCTAGGGGTTATGCATTCACTGTGGCGGTGTGGACCTCCGCAGCGATTGCATCTGACATCATATTTGCATTCAGATGCGTTATGATTCAGTCTTTGGCATCGGTAACATTGGATAATTAGTGTAGAGTGTTGTCTAGGAGGCGGGCGCCACGACGTCCGACGAGGTGGCGGGCGTCGCGGCGTCAGAGTGCTTGTAGGTGTAGGGGGGAGGGACGCTTGGGAAATTAATGTGACAGAGCCTTCTGAGGGAGAGGCTACTGTTTGGGACGCTAAGGGAGAAAGTGTGACAGAGCTATCTGAAGGAGTAGCTGCTGTAGTAGTGCCTGAATGAGTGTTCTTATCCACTGAAGTTTGGGTACACTTATTCTTTCTCCTAGGTTTGCTAGGAGGCCGAATAAGGGCCTTAGAGGTTTGAGTCCAAGTTACGCGCACCTCCGGGACTGTTTGCGTGGACTCATGATGGATTTCCTCCTCAGATTCCGAGCCCGAGTCAGACGTGTCGCCAGCAGCTTTGCTAATGGCCGTCTGATCGAACTCGAGATCATCCAAGTGGTGAACTGAGGGAAAAGTTTCGAAGGGCCTGAATTTGATTAACGAGAAGGGGGGGACGGCTGGATGGCTCTTGAGTGCATCAGTGAGGAGGCTCAGGCTGCTCTCTTTAAAAGGAGAGATACCAAAGTGGCCATGCCCGAGTTCCTCAATGGATGTGACGTGTTTGACTACAGGGGAGAGGGTGCTGATTATAGCCTCCCTGACTGCAGGCACAAGTTTGAGGCCATTTGGGGGGTGAACTAAAATCATCGTTCTCTTAAAGTTCCGAGAGACGAGGAGGTCGTTCCTGTACCACATGGTTTTCTCGTAGTCAAAATCCGGGAAAGTCGGCACCTGGGTAATAGTGGGGGAATCTTGGAGGGCAGACATGATTGTGTTGGAGTGAAGTTATTAAGGGGGGGGGGGTGATCAAATGCTCCTGGCAGATCGTGAAAGTGAAATGAAAAAGAAATTAACTCGGTCTTAGTCGCTCAGGGTTTGCCAGATTGAGACAGATGGTGCTGTGACACTGAGCGCGCTAATATGAGTTAAGGTTGCTTGACGGGGTACAGGACGGGATTGTTAGGTAGGGGAGGGTCTGGGAGGATCGATGTTGCCTAGACAGCGATGTTCAGAAGACTAACCAGAGTAGCAGGTTCAGCCCTCTTAAGTGCTGAAGAGGTCGGACCGCGAAGTAAAACGGGCGGTCAGGCAAGGCAGTGGACGACTTGGCGGCGCTAACGTAGAAGGCACGACAGGCAGGGCTGGTGGAACATCAATTTCATCGGTTGAGGCTTGGAGCAGTGGTGCTTGGAGCAGTGGTGACCAGCAGGCTTGGATGCTGATGATCGTGATCTGATCCTGATCCTTGATCCGATCCATGACTGCTTACAACGAGAACTATACTGGTTTTCAATGAGACGCTGTTGTTCCTTGAGATGTGTGTCGAGAGCTATCCAATCAGGAGTTTGTAACTGCTTGCGACGAAAACTATATTGTTTCCTGGGCTCTCAATCTAATATATAAAAGTGAAAGTCTGTATGTATGTATGTATGTTTGTATGTGGGTTGGTTCCGTATACAAATCTACACCGTTCCACCAATCTCAACCATATTTTGCATACACATAGTTTAGGACCCAGAAGGAACCACTGGCTACATGAATTTTCGATAGTCTTTCTCATTCTTCTGATTTCGGCCTTTTTTCACTCGAGCAAAGGCAAATAAAGTCAGAAAATATACTGATAAAATAATGGCAAGGTCGGCCATCTCCATGGCAACACTAGCTCAAGACGGGGCCACCAAGTTTCTATCTATCTCGGTGAGAGGCCATGCTACACCCACTGCTAGCTAGATCACATCCCTCCAAGCTGCTTTAAACTGCCTGTCCATTTAGCACAAGATAGGTTTAGCCGTGGTCGTTGCGGCATGACTGTTGGCAGTCGCTCACATCCGGGAGGCGAGGAGGTTCGAATCCCCCGCCGGCAACCTTGAAGATGGTCTTCTGTGGTTTACCATCTTCCTTCCAGGCAAATTCCGGGGTTGGTCCCTAACTATAGGCCACAGCCGCTACCTTCCAACTCCTCGACCCTCCCTTCCAACTTTCCTCCCCAACGGTACTTGTAGCTCACCCATTGGGTGTCCGTCTCGAAGCAGCTACAAAACTGGTGAGCCGAACATGTCCTCGGACCCTCCCGGCACTGAAAGCCATACGCTAAAAAAAAAAGGTTGCAGCATCAACCCACTGTGATCGCCGCGGGATTTTCACTGCCAGCTGGATCGCATCCCACCTGGCAGCTTTAAACTGCCTGCCCACTCAACACTCAGACGCGTACTGGATATACTGTATATTAATTCACCACTAGGTTGCAGCGCCAACCTTCCGCGGCTTTTTAAGGGGACGATACCTGAAACGAAGGGTTTTTAACTTTGGAGGCTTAATATCGAGATCGAAAAAAACGCGAAAACATGGCACTAAGTTAGTTCTTTTGTTATTCAATCAGCATAAAGAATATGATATTTATCATTTAGACGTTCACGACCCGTGACACTATCGATAATGTAGAATTTTGGGCTTATGCCGTGTTTTATTTAATCAAACTCGACGAGTTTCGAAAGAAACCATGTTTGTATTTATCAGGAATCAATGGAAATACGACTAAATTGTTGCTAAGAGAAAGCAACAAAGAAACTAAAAAAGGTGCCTTAAGATGGACGCCATTATAGCCCCATGTTTGGGACAACGAAAAGCAGCAGTGGGTATCTACAGAGGTCCCTGTACTTGTGGCAAGGCTTATATCGGACAGACTTCGAGAACGATATGTACTCGCATTAAGGAACATAATAGATGTATCAGGCTCATTCAACCTGATAAATCAGCTGTTGCTGATCATGCTTTAACACCTCGCCATGATGTTATGTTCCAAGGAGTGGATGTTCTTGCCCGTATAAAGCAATATCGTCCCAGAATCATCAGGGAGGCGGTTGAAATACGTAAACACCCAGATAATTTCAACCGCGACACCGGCTACATTCTCAGTGTGTCCTGGCAACCTATTATCAGAACCCTCAGAAAGTAATACACTGCTGCTTTTCGTTGTCCCTAACATGGCGTCCATCTTAGGGCTCCTTTACTAGTTTCTTTGTTGCTTTCTCTTAGCAACAATTTAGTCGTATTTCCGTTTATGCCTGATGAAGAAAGACATGGTTACTTTCGAAACGAGTCGAGTTTGATTAAATAAAACACGGCATAAGCTGAAAATTCTACATTATGGACAATGTGATATTTATTTATTATTTATCGTGTGGCTAGCAACTGGATGAATTACAATATAACAAATGTATATATAAATAAATAAATCATATGTACAGTATATAAATCACAAGAACATAGGTTGCGTTCGCATTCACAAGCTTTTCGTTGTCCTTAACATGGGGCTATAATGGCGTCCATCTTAGGGCACCTTTTTTTGTTTCTTTGTTGCTTTCCCTTAGCAAATCTAAGACGACTGGAGGAACGATCATTAAGCACTTCATGAATTGGGAGATCCTGTAGGTGATTTTGTTGATGTACCTTTCTCCACTCACGTACTGTTGCTTCCTGTCGTCTTAGGTCTGGAGGTGATATGATACTGATAGTGTTTAATCGGGGAGATGGGGGTGGATCTCAGTGTACCTGTTATGACCCTCATACTTTCATTCAGATGAACATCGATCTTTTTAGTATGAGCACTACCGTGCCACACTAGGGCACAATACTCTGCTACAGGATAAACCATGGAGAGGGCAGTCGTGTGTAGTGAAGTTGCATCAGCACCCCATGATGTGCCAGCCAATTTCTTAATGATATTTTTCCGCGATTTGAGTTTTTGGCCAGTGTATTCCATGTGTTTCTTGAAGGTTAAGGAACGGTCCAAGGTGATGCCAGATACTTAGGGCTGAAATTGTGCTTAACTCTTTGCTGGCAGAAGGTCACTTTCAGCTGTTGGTGGGTAATGCGGTTGCAAACATCATAGTAATTTAGACACATACTTACAGGCAAATTTTCATTTTCTTTTTGTCATGTAGCCTCCTGAGAGGCCGAGTGCAGGTCTTTCTAGTCGACGCCCGTGGGCAACCTGCGCGTCGGGATGAGAGATGGAATGGATGAAGATGAATGAAGCTGGGCAAGGATGTGGAAGGAAGCGGCCGTGGCCTGTCAGAAGGTACTGTCCCAGCATTTGCCTGGTATTGAAAATGGGAAACCACAGAAAACCATTTCAAGGACAGCCGACGGTGGGGCTCGAACCCACGCGTCTACCGAGTCAGCAGAGAGCTTGGCCCCTTGACCTAACGCAGTGCTTTAGCCTGCATAACCACTATTGTCGGTATTTTAAATTTAAAGGAAAGCGAAACATACATGGTGGTGGAGGTGATTGTTTTCAAGGGGCGAAATGTCTAGCTCATTTTCCCGTAACTATACGGTAGGGATGATTTAAAAAAAACTACTTCCAAATAATTTAAATTTAACTTACATACTAGACGAGATGAAAAGAAAAGAATAAGGGAAATAAAAGACAGGGAAAAGAAATGCCTCCGGGCGCCAAAGAAAGGAATGCTGATTAATTTAGAGGGGGCGTGGTGGCTCAGCGGTCTAGCTGTATGCCTCTCACCAAGGCGGTCCGGGTTCGATTCCCGGTCAATGCGTGTGAGATTTTCGAAGTGAAATACCATGTCCTGTGGTTCGGATTCCACGTAAAAAGGAGGTCCCGTGGCTCATGATCTCAAGATTAACAGTCACGTTAAACTACAAGCTTCTGATTAATTTAGGGGCTTTGGAACATCGTGCTCATGTAGCCCCGTGTACTTTGCGGTTTGTTGAATTTGTCTGATAACCCGTCTTATTGTGATGGCTGTATTAGTGTGTATTTATAAGTCCAGTGAATTGTCCGATGGTAACTCATGAAATGAGATTCCTCGGCATTCAAACTTGACCTGTTCTGATTTACAAAAGCACACACATCAATACGCCATCAAAAAATACAAAACACAACCTCACCATTAGCATCAATACAAAACAAATGTCTGTAACAGTGACTTGAAAAAGCTGCGAACACAGCGCCTATATTTGGAAATGAGGTTGTACGCATAAACCAATACTGTAATATTGTTTAATGGGCAGGCAGTTTAAAGCAGCCAGGAGCGATGCAATCCAGCCGGCAGTGGCCACACCATTTATTATCTAAAGTACGATAAAATAAACATTAGAAATCTGAACGCAATAAAAATCTGAAACTGTATCTCTTTTATTAACAGGGGTCGTAATAAGGAAATTAAATTAAAAAAGAAATACATTGGCAAACCCTGCATTCGACATACTATTGCAGATTGTTCTTAAAGTAGCATTATTTTCTTTGTGATTAGATTTTGAATGATAAGGACCAAACAGTAGCTACGGCGGTAGTAAGACAATTTGCTACCAGGACCGATGTGGTGGTGGTAACACAGAATGACACCAGGTACCGCAATGGACAGAGACAATCCAAAGATATTAGTGTTGACAAAGAGAATATAAATAAAGTGTTGACTAAGGCTAGCGGTAGCCATGACAACACTTGGGTTATTGACAAACGAGTGCTGTTCTTTGTACATATATCTGATCTATTATTTCTTCAAATAAAAAGGGAGTTCATCCCACATTTTGCTGATTTCCTATGTCTTAGCCATTTTAGTGCTTACTGACGAATGATATTGTGTAATGGAGTAGTTATCACGAATTCTCTGAACTCCGCTATAGCATTTTAGTGATCATTACGGTATGGATTTAGAGAATATATTTCTTATCTTACGAAATATTTTAGGGGCTAAAGAAGCCCAATGTGTTCTCAATCAATGCATCGTATTTAACATTAAACTGGGATTATACGTTGTTGCATTTACTTTAGCTAGGTGAGATAGGTTGGATGGCCCCTCTGTTTGTTTAGGGGCTGCGACAACGCGGTCATGCAGCTCCGTGTACTTTGGATGTGTGTAGAATCTGCCTGATAACCAGTGTTAATTGTGATGACTGTATTATTGTGTGTTATATGTGATTCAGGTAAGTAATTCAGTTTTAAGCAGTTCCTACTTTTGCTACCAAATGCTACCGTCAACGACACCTAGCTGCAAACTTGGATAAAAGGTACCACTGCTACCACAACCTGACGGTGAACGTTGGAACTTAATAGAGTTAATCAAATTTAAAATACAAATTTTACCTTCACACGAGTGTAGTTAATGTAAGGTTCTTTTACACCACATAAATCTATGACATGGGCCCACTGGCTTTACTTCCTCTCCGAAGGAAGGCATACTGAGGGATTTTAACGCTCTTCAAAAATCCGATAACTTTGGCCGGGTTTGAACCCGCGACCTTAGGCATAGAAACTCAGCATGCTACCAAATACGCCACCAAAGCCGCCCAATATGAGATAATAGGCATGTAAATACAGCAATACTGTTCCCTAATACGCAGATATAGTAGCCTGCACACTGACTTATGTACATGAATAAGCCATTTCTCATTAATCACACCATTTGCGCGGGGTTAAAAATCGTAAGTATATTTGACTCCAGAATGATGACTTTATATTCCAAACATTGAATAATTTAAATATTGTTTCCTTTCAAAAAAGTGGATGCAATAATTTCAAATTTAAAGAGCTCAAGGTGAACAAAACGTCTAAATTACACCCATTGCAACAAAAATAAAGACTATCAGGAAAGTACTGTAATTGTCAGACTAGATCATTGAGAAAAGTGCATATACAGCCCTTTTTTGTTGTTGTTATTGATGCATTTTCTACTACGTTATTGTACTCCACAGTACTTTACGCCTAGATTTAGAGTGAGTTAATATTGCACTTGATTAACGTCAGAGCCCTGGAGAACTATGTTTTAAACTCACTTAGGGGCGAAGTGAATATACGTTGCGAAATATATTGGCATGTATCTTTCTATAACAAGTAAATACACCTCCCGGGCAACGCCGGGTAAAATAGCTAGTCCACTATAAAACCCTGATGGTATTTCACAGTCCTTCTGAAATTATTATTTTATTTACAATGCCTATCTCTCTCAGATCTTTCTCACACTCTTGGAACCACTTTATTCTAGATGTCTTGGATTTTAGAAAATTCTAGATTTTCTTCGTGAGTCGGTCACTGTCCATACGGAAGATGTGCCCATCTCTCTTAAATTGCTGTTGGTATTGGTTCTATTAGCCTACATTCGATTTTTGCAAAAAATGAAACTAGACTTATGAGATCTACACAGGGCGAAAAATTGTGTGTCTGTGTGTGTGTGAGTCTGTGTGTGTGTGAGTGTGTGTACTCTCAATGTCTGACCCCCCCCCCCTATCAATTCAAACACGGTGAAACCGAATTGAACGAAATTTGGTACAGAGGTTGAACTAGCAAAGGGCACCTCAGTGTCATGTTTTATATCGCCGCCATCTTTACCAAAACTGAATGGCGGCCACTCAAACGTTCAAAACGTAAAATCAAATAACGACTAACAAAATCATCCGATCTCTACCAAAGTTGGTAACAACATACCTTCATATAGGACGCGTCTTGTGACCAAACTACAGGGTCATCCGCCGTACCATTTCCGGATGGCTGCCGTGCGAATTATGCAAACATTATAATCCATATCATGGGACCCACCAGTTCCGATTATCGAGCCGAGAATCGTTTTAACTGTTCTAAAGGAAGAGGCACGTTCGAATTTAAAAGTTTATTTTGTAATACTATAGTGCAGAAGTGATTAAAAAAACTGAGCCGTCTCAGTACAAGGAAAGATGGCAGCGGATATCTTGTGCCTGACTTATATTTCACTAATTTGAGTATTGCATGCAATATAGCGTACTGATACAAAATAAATAAACTTTGTATTTATATCTAAATAATATACTCCACTGATGAAATCGTTTAGTGTAAATCATTATTTGCTAATAAGTACTATGTAAGTCATTTTATATAGAACGATGTTCGTTGGCACAATTGGCTCCGTTGGCGTTAGCCTATCAATCTTTTGGCTATGGTTCAAACCCCATCAGAGTTAGGTTTTTTGCTTGAATTTCTTTATATTTATTGTTTTGTAATGACTCAGACGTTTTATAATTAAGCGTTATATTGTGCATAGTACGATGGAAAATATATAATTAAAACAGAATTCGCCAGCAGATTTGCACGAGACATCTAGGAACAAAAAAGTGAATTATCAAGAGTTTAGTGCTTTTCAGTCGGTCAACACAAATGTACCCAAAAGAGATGGGTTATGCCCTAATCCTGAAATAAATTACATGAGATTAATAAAACACTAGGATGACCAGTTTCGATCGTCAAGCGATCATCATCAGATCCATTACACTTAGGCTACAAAATCTATGTTTGAAATACAGGTGAAAATATTTACAATATGTACAATTATTTAGTTGCAGTATTGGTACTGCAACTGTCAGTGTATGCTAAATGCAGTATATATGTTAGGTGAAATGCTAAATGGTGATAGCTATGCGGAGATTGTACTTTAGAGAGATTATATGGTTGTAAACTATGGTTAAACTATAAAATTTTTGGCTAACTACTTATCTGATTGTCTTCCGTATTACAGCTACTCGCAGTTTTCGTGCTCACTGGAACTCGCTGTGCGGTCGACTGCGGTGGTTATCTTAACGACTGGTTTTTCCCCTGCCTTCTCCCCCCTGTCCCTACATGCTGTGGGGAGTGATAGCGATGTGTTTATGAGAGGTGTTGCCAACCTAGATAAGATGTATGTTATTGAATGAGGTGGGTCTACAACTATTAAAGACCGTGGATTAGCCCTCGCCACGCGTGGAGCATAACCCATTCGAACTAAGCGTTGACGGTCTTATGAGGACGTCCCGGCACCTTTAATACTTCCGCGAATATGGGCCTTGGTTTATTGCAGAAGAAAAGTACATCGTACACCTGATCCAGATAACATTTACCTATTAAATCCCCCTAATTTCCCCCTTTTTTATCTAGCTTGGCTGTGTCGCTAAATTGTATTTTGTTTCCGACAGGGTGTGTTTTTAGTAGCGCGAAGAGGGGTGAGCTCTCCATGAACGTGTGTTCATTTAGATTGTTGGGATTGTTTCGTTTGGCTAGGTGTATCTCGATTGCTTCCTTTATGTCAAGAGCTCTGCCTTTCGATTCGTGATGGATTATTTTAAGGTCCGACTCTATGTTGGTAAAGCTGTGCCCTGCGTCACACATATGTTCGCACACGGCTGAATGTGTTCCGTATCTTATCGCATTCCTATGTTCATTATAACGTGTGTCTACTCGCCTTCCACTCTGCCCGATGTAATTAGCTTGACAATCGGTGTCTTGGCACGTTATAGAATATACCCCTGACCTTGAATACGGGTCACGTTTATTTAGATTACTATTTAGGAGGTGCCTAGCGGTTGTGTTTTTCGTCGTGAAAGCTATCTTTATGCCTTGTTTTTTGAATAAGTTAGTGATTTTATAAGTATTCGCATTCACATAGTTGAAACGCGCAAATTTTTTCTCATTACTGTCCGGTTTGGGAATCGTTTTATCTTTATTTTTATGTTTGGCTATAATTTGATTTATTTTGCTTGGCGAGAAGTTGTTTTCCTTTGCTATTTGCATAATAGTTCTTATTTCCTTATTATAGTTGTCTTTTGACCAGTGGCGGCCGGTGGTGAGTAAAGCTGGGTGTTGCACCAAAATTTCTGATGTCGCAATTTTATATGGGAAGTTTACACATGTAACAAAAATTAATTAACGTTAGATAAACTACAGTTCTATAAAAACTGAAATACATGGGTTTTCCAAAATAACTGTACGTTCGACAAATAGACAAATTTTAATGGCTCTTTTGGGCTTCTTCCTATAGGAATTCATAAAAAAAAATCAGATTTATGTATTTAAGCCCTATGCCTGAGTTCATGGGAAGAATTTTAAACACAGCAGGTTGTCTAAGGTTGGGTCTCAATCTCCGGGATAATAAACATTCTCAACATAAAAACATGGCAACCAAAAAGTTTGTACGTTAACGAAAAATGTTTTTACTAACAAAGACGGGCACATATTCTGCATAAGGATAGGATTTTTATCATTTTAAATGATCTTGTCGACTTCGTAGTTACGCTGGGGTCTGGCGTTACGTTACGGTGACGGGACGAAATGTACCGAGCATGCACTGAGGTGTGTGACGTCATAATACTGCTTGAGCTTCCTCCTTACCCCGCGCGCTCCGGTGAGCGTGACGTCATCCAGCCAGCTACCTCCTTTGACCTTGGTTTGCACTTGCTAACGGACTTTGAGTTCACGCAGCATTTGTAGCATTTAAAATGATATAAAATCTAGTCTTTCAGACTGACTATCAGTCTTTTTTTTTACTACAGCTTGAACCCCATGAGAGGAACCAGCCATGAAGTGCGCTCTGTCATACGTCGGCGCAATTCATTTTTGCGGAGTTTCGTTCAATTTCTGCTTCTTTAATTCATCCAGTAAACACGCTTCTAATGTGTGTGCACCATGTTTAGTTTGCCTCTTACTACGTATCGGTGCACAACAGCCATCTGAAATATGTTTGAAATATCACTAGTTTCATCTGCTATAATGGCAAAAATTTCTGATTCCTTTATTTGCTTTGATTCTTCTTCTTGGCAAACCTCCATCATAATCTGTAAAAATTAATTTTGAATTGTTTTGGACGTTCCTTTGAAAACAGTTGCCTTTACCAAATGACCTTTAACACAGCATCCAACTCAGCGGTAAAATTAATTAGTTCTCTCAAAACACACGGATTTGTTGATGTTACACTTACATCATGATCACGCAAGGCCAGTCCGAAAGAACAACAGAAACGAATACAGTTTATTACAATATTTAACACATATCTATTGTGCCTATTCCGCAATTTACCTTCTATAGGCACTGTCCAATTGTGAATCTTCGTTAACAGTTCCAAAAAGTGTCAATTTCAAACAGCTGAAGATTGGTTGGTTGGTTCCTCAGTTTAGGAGCTGCGACAAGGCAGTCATGTAGCCCCCTGTACTTTGGGTGTGTGGAGAAACTGTCTGATAACCGGTGTTAATTGTGATGGCTGTATTAGTGAGTGTTATCTGTTTTTAATTCAAGTGAGGACTACAGACATTGAATTTCAAGCAGTTCCTACTTTTGCCGCCAAAGGCCACCGTAAACGACTACTAGTTCAGAATTTGATTACTACACGCCACCGCAGTCGGCTCCTGGCGACGAACGTTGGAACCTAAGAGCGTTGTTCAAATTTTTAACCTATAATTTAGCTTCACACAGGTGTAATAAGTGGAAGGTTCTTTAACATGCCATAAATCTATGACATGGGACCGCCGGCTTTACTTCCCCTCCGAAGGAATGCATACTGAGGGTTTTTTAACGCTCTTAAAAAAATCCGATGACTTCGGCCGGGTTTGAACCCGCGATCTTGGGCATAGAGGCTCAGCATGCTACCAACTACGGCACCGAAGCCGCTCAGCTGAAGATTCATGTTTCTTTATTTTAGGGATTATTTTCCATAACTCCTATTTTGGTCTACGCGAATTCTCCACCAACAAACATGTAAAAGAGAATAAAGCGTTTTTAATATCGCATTCACATAACCATTTATTATTGCCTTAAATATCTCCTTTAAACGCCCTCGTATACTTATATTTTGGACAATACTTATCCGGTAATGGTGCACCGAGTGTTTTTACTGTAAGTTTATCGTCATCAGGGAGCTGGAAAAACTGTCTGACTAGCAAATTACTTACTCTATTCATTTTCACTCACACTCCACAATACAATTAATGTTTCAAACTAAACATTCCGTTAAAATAAAATACTACGGTAACTTACAAGATGCACAGATGATAAATCTGGGTGCTACATCGGAAAGTGGCGCGAAAAGCAAACTAACAAAACACTAAATTTTGCTAGCCAAGAAATTTCGTAGTGAATGCATAGGTCTACTCACAATCAACCAAACAATTATAATAATAATAATAATAATAATAATAAAAATAAAAATGCACAGTTAAGTATCTGCCTGGAACCAAAATACTCAAATCAACTAAATACAGAACTAATCGCAACCCAAACAAATACCGCAAGAACAAAAGTGGTAAAAGCAAACATAAACCGCTAAAGTACACCAATAATACGTCGCAAAATAGTTCAGCCACTTATCTACTGTACTTATAGCACGGTGGCGTTCTTAGGCTCGCTTCACAGAACAATTGACAAAAGTATTAAATGAAGTTATGATGAGAAAACATCTAAAAATAATTGGGTGTGAACCAACTAATGTCTCCCTATGAAATTCCGATATTTGTACCGTTGTGGGTGGTATAGCATTCTCTAGTGGTGTGGGAAAGAAACTACCCTTCAGGGGCAGATGACCTCGTAGTTCCGCACTTTAATACAACAATAACTAACTAACTAAATAACTAACTAACTAAACTACCCTTCGCGGGGTAAGAGAAATCGAGGGTGTTGTCATTTCCAAAGAGTGGTGCAGTCTAACGGGGCCATTTGGAACTGAGTGTTGCCAGGGGGCTGGCAGCTCGTCTGCAACTCCCTGCTACCCATGCTGGTCGGCATGCTATGCACAAGCTTGGCCTCGTCCAGCCTCGTCCTGTACGCCGCGCTGTCTGCTTGGGAGTTGCCACAAGAGAGCTAACCCCCTGGAGTTTGATTTGAAGGCGGCAGCTTTTATAGGTACAGTATGAAGCATTTGGATAAATAATATCAAAATATAGATGAATTTAACACATTTTGAGTGCATTAGATCTATAAAACTAAAACATTAAAGGAAAAGAAACTACGAATTAGGTGTAAAATTATTGGTAGTTGTGCAACGCTGCAACAATGTCACCAGCCGCCACTGCTTTTGACATGGGTATGTTTAAAGCTCTGTGCACCATTGAATTGAAACCCGCTAGTTTGTGCGTACTGGGGTGATTAGACTGAATGTCGATTGCATGCGAGGTTTGTGATGCTTTCCGGAATATGGAATATGAAAGGTCGTTGTCTTTACGTTCAATAGTTATATCGAGATAATTTATTTTCCGGTCTATTTCGGATTCCTTAGTTAATTTGATAGAGTGGTGAAGGCTATTAATGGATTGGAGAATTGTTTCTTCGCTTGTTAGTTCAGTATCGTAGATGCAAATTACATCATCTACGTATCTTTTCCATATTACTATTCCCTTTGTTGAAGTCTTTTCTAAGAACGCATTTTCTAGTGCATTGATGAAGATGTCAGCGATTAACCCACTTAGTGGCGATCCCATTGCTAGGCCTTCTCTCTGTGTGTATATTTTCCTTGGGTGAGAACGACCCTCAGTAATCTCACAATCTCTTCAATTTCTTTTACCGAATTGTTGGATTTTAAGTTGTTTTCGATAGTGTTGATTGCTTCAATAATCGGAATATTGGTTACATGTTAGTTACGTCGAAGGATACTAGCCTGAAGCTAGGTTTCATTTGTAGGGTGTTCAATGCTGTTACTAGTTCTGTTGTGTTCTTTACAGAGTTGTTTTTGTCGTTGGAAAGACGGCATTTTAAGATTTTTAGTAACTCTTTGCTGATTTTGTAATTAGGTGCATTCCTACAATTGACTATTGGTCTCATTGGGCATTCCTTTTTGTGTATTTTTGGTTGTCCCCTCAATGATGGTATTTTCGGGTTCATGTTTATTAGTTTTGATTTTTCGACTTTGGTCAGTATGTATTCTGTTTCTTTTAGCGCACTTTTTATTTGTTTTTGGAATTTGTTGGTGGGGTCTTTTGTTAATTCCTTGATTTCGTTGTTGTTTAGGAATTCGACTGTTTTTTCAATGTATTCTGTTTTGTTCAAAATTACTGTAGTGTTTCCCTTATCTGCTTTTGTGATGATTAAGTCATGTTCTTTTATTTTTTGTTTCAACGACTTTATTTCTTTGAGTTGTTTGTTGTTCTGAATGTTATTGCTATCGCCCTCTCGTTAGAGGATTTTTTTGGCTTCGTTGGTAGCGAGATTTTTGGTTAATTCCCTGTCTTCTGCTGGGAGCTTGTGACTGGCTATCTCAATATCTGTGATTAACTGTTTTATATTGTGGTTCGTGTGTGCGTCTGTGCAGTTGTATTTCAAACCTTTGTCTAACATATTCATTTCACCTTGAGAAAAGGTTACGTTCGTTCTGTTGTTTACTCTGCTGTGGAAATTGAATTCATTGTTATTCGTGTGTTGTTCGTTAGATTGATGGTTCTGTGTTTCTCCTAGTTTTCTTAATTTATTTTCTAGCGTTTCATGCTTCCTTGTTGCTCTGATTTTGATGTTGTCATGTAGGTGCTCGGTGAAGCTGTCCCATTGTGTCGCGTGCCAGAAATTACTTAGTTGCAATTGAATGTCGTATAATTGTTGGTTAATTTTTTGCTTTCTTATGTATGCAAATCTTAATTCGTTTTTTATCCAAAGCGCATTGGCTTGTTTGGTTGAAATGATCGTGGCTGGTGTGTTCGGTACGGTTTTAATTGGTACGTATTTAGGGGTGAGGTTTAGTTCTATAAATTTTTTGTTGAACCAAATTGACTTGTCTAAATTCATGAGTTTAAGCCTGAGTGATTTGAATTTCTTGGCTTCACGATTTGCCCGACTATCCGTGAACATTGTGGTGTTTGAAGCCATATTTTCAGTGTTGCCTTAGTAAACAAGAGTTTAGTGCTTTTCAGTCGGTCAACACGAATGTACCCAAAAGAGATGGGTTAAGCCCTAATCCTGAAATAAATAACATGAGATTAATAAAACACTAGGATGACCAGTTTCGATCGTCAAGCGATCATCATCAGATCCATTGCACTTAGGCTACAAAATCTATGGTTGAAATACAGGTGAAAATATTTACAATATGTACAATTATTTAGTTGCAGTTGCGCAACTTTTTACCCCTCATTACAATGTGTACGGCCAGGCCACTTATTTATACCCCAGAGGTTTGCTACCATGGAACTATTGAGAAACCCAGCGCCCAGAAATAATACACTACATAAGAGTGACATATAACCTCTATTAATCATGCATAACACTTACAAGTCATAAACATTTAAAACATACAATATAAATTAACATGCAAAGGTGTGGATATGACAAAAATATCATTACTTACTTCTTTCGTGGGTTTTCTCCCTTTTAACCATTAAAACGTTTTTTTAGAAATGTCATGATCAACCTTCTTAAGCGTCAGTAATTCTATTTTTCTCCAATATCATTTACCTTTCAAGGTAGTTGCCAACAAGAAGCTCGATATTAGAAGGGACCCCTCAATTACAGTATTCGTAGATCTGATCTATAATACAATCATTTAGTAGAAATAATTCTTCACGATGTCGTATAATATCCACAATAGAGATAATGTCCTATAGGACAAATTGCTCATCGTTCCCTAATTATTCCCTTAAAATCAGAATCCAGAAGCCGATCGAAATCAAATCAAAAACCTCTCACGAACTGTCATGGTAGGTCACTCCTTCTACTGTCTCCGTAACAGCTGACAAGCACTCAGTCTTGTAAGCAACAACAAACCGTCCACAAGGAGACAAAAGACTAACTCAACGCAAAGACCATTTCATCACAAAACTTCCCATACGAATAAAATAAAGAATTACAGGCCCGAAGGCATACTACATAGAAAAGGGACCGAGATAATTATTACAAACAAAACATACATAAAAAAAACCTTTCCACAAAGACAACGTGAATGGCAACCCTGCTCGAAAACTCACGGGATGAACCAAAATAGAAATATTTAAGAACTTACTAACACGTGTGTACATAAAATAAAACAAGGGCATAGTACATTACCATGACCAATACCGAGCAAAATACTTACTCGCACCAAATCACAATATTCGAAGCAAGCCCAACATAACCATAACGACTAATCAGAGGTTCCTTTAAGTAGCATTGACTACATATTAAATTTAATAATAAAGGCACTCCAATTGCGACGAACACAAACATATCAGACAAACCTCATATTTCTTGGTCATAAGCCCCTTTTCCATTTCAGAGCACACGAAGTTAAAGTAATCACTGACTTGCCTTTTACAAACCAAAGTTATCTTAATATTTTAAAGCTATTCCAAACGTACTTTTAGTCGAGTAGGCCATATTTCCGAAATAAGGATTGGAAGTATCAAATAGCCCCCAGTCTATTGGCTTTCCGACGAGCTGCCCTGTCGTAACATAATACATCTTGTCTCAGTTAAAGTCCAACACAAAGTTGCTTTCATACAAATACTCATTAACGACCTACATTTTCATGCCGTACAAACCACATCTTTCTGACAACAAAAACGCAAGATACTAGCACGAGGAAACAGTTTATACCAGTTACAGCTAGGTCGCGTTTCGATCGGTCACCACTGCAGAAACAGTACACAGGTGGTCTCTAGCGGTGAAACTAAGAACCATTACATCAGTGATCTCATGCATCTCCAACAGACACTCATCTTAGATTTACTTGAGGAGCAAAATAGAAATGCTTCAGACTCCCGCCCCTCAACCTTGGCGATGGTTAAGAACCAAGCCGACGTAACACTGTAATCCAGAAAATATGTACCATTCCAGTTCTACAATTCTGTCGAAAAACAAGCCCCCTTTTTTATCACATGCATGAAATCTTTTAGGTAAAATATCAAACTCTTCGTTGCCAAAGTTCATTCAAATCCACACCATATAGACGTCTAGCATCTAGATCCATAGTAGAAGTTACAGAAAATTCTTTCCAATATACCATACATGCCAAAGGTAAACATGCATCTTACATGGGGTCTTTTCATAATACAGGTACAAAATGTAACACAATGATACAGAGTAAAGATATCTTCTCCAGACGAGTATGGATCCGTTTCCAGTTACTTGATGTAGGTGTCCATAATTCGGGCCCTTGGATATTTACACTTCCAACAAGAATCTTCTACGCAGGCAAGTCCAGAATGAGTACACTGCAATCACAAAGTACTAGGCCAGAAAACACATAGGAATAGCTTACAAATAAAAAGGTATACAACGAAATTATACATGACAATAGTTGACATAAATTTTAAACAATAAGGCAATCAGTTTTACAAGAGCAGATCCTATCCCAAATAAAATCCACACCTTTTTACAATAAACCTTAAATTGACATAACTTGTGAGTATAATAGCATGTAAACATGAAGTTCGTTAGAAAAGAAAGAAAACAAGGATTGACAAACAAAAGATAAAATTAGTGAAATAATAACCGCCCCAAATGTAAAAGAATTCTTTAAGCCAAACATATTTAATTCCCAAGAGAAAGATACTAAATCCAAGAAGAAAAGGAAAACAAAATACATAATATTCCCAAAACAAAATATCCCAAAAGAACATTGGTATAAGTCCCATATCACACATCTGTCACAACTCATTTAGGCAACAACCAGGAAAATCTACCCAAGAAAACCATTAACAGATTCGAAACCCAAGGGAAAAAGGAAGAAAGACCAAGAAAGCAACAATAAACAAAGTATCAACTGACCACACGTGCAGACCTAAGAAAACCCCAACACATTCACACACACATCTTTGCATAACCTCTAAATTCACCAAAGAAAACAGTTACTACCAACAAATATCCCCAAAATGTTCCACCACAATATAAATAGGAGATCGTTAAAACCGTGACACATTACCACAAATACCCTTTTAAATAAACAATTACCATTATGCTGTCCCGGATGAGAATTTCAACAAATTCCCCTCAACGAAACAACGACCATTACCACATTAACTTCATGACACACACAACTCACCTGTAAGTACCTACTTCCTCAGTTCAACAAGCAAAGATAAGTGCACAAGGTCACTACTCGAAGAATCTATTTCGGAATGGTTAGTAAATACTTACCATTAAATACATATTCAGCTTATGCCACCTAATATTTGAGTCCCATACCTCCATATACGTTAGGATCTTAAGCTGAACAAGGATATTTTAACGACCCTATTTATATACTCGGCTACCATTGAAAACATTTAAAATAATACATAACTTTACCCATTAAAACAAGAAACAAAAAACAAAATCCCTCCCCAAATTCAAGGACAAATTAGAGATACAACATTCATACCAACACGATACACTAACGCACAATTATACTACCTTCCTCCAGAACCAGTATACAATTTTGAAGATTCAAAAAAAGGTCACTTTACTACAAACACGCACCAAAGCATCATGTAGGTCATACACGATCTTGAAAATTCAAAATTATTACTGTAACACAAAATGAAATTCCTCTCCGTACCAACAAAATGTCAAAAGCCATTTAGAAAATTCTAACCTTTCGCCTATACCCCAACTTGACGCAAAACAATGAGTCACTCTGGTCATACACAATGCAGAAGATTCCAAATAGACATTTATACACAATACACACAAATCCATCCATCGCTCATCAAACATACAATTCATACAGAAAATACATACATACATACATGTGTGTGGTTTCCAAAGATCAAACACAATTTTAAAAATAAATTGTGACAACCACCACAACATCGAACATCCAATTCACACAGAAGATACATACATACATACATGTGTGTGGTTTCCAAAGATCAAACACAATTTTGAAAATAAATTGTGACAACCACCACAACATCGAACATACAATTCACACAGAAGATACATACATACATGTGTGTGGTTTCCAAAGATCAAACACAATTTTGAAAATAAATTGTGACAACCACCACAACATCGAACATACAATTCACACAGAAGATACATACATACATACATGTGTGTGGTTTCCAAAGATCAAACACAATTTTGAAAATAAATTACAGTACGTACAAGATCCCCACAATACCTTCAGGAATTATGATTAATTCTGGCATCACACCATCGTCTAAGGTGATTATACGACCCACATAAGTCGCACCGCCTACCTTGATATGTATCACTCTCAGCATATCTCCGGTTGGAACGCCCCTGAAAATTATGGTATGGACCAGAAACTGGAACAACATCTTGACATACTTCTCCCTGAAATAAAGTATTATTAAAACCCTGAACAGGTTGTCTTCCTCCAGACTGAACAGCACTCGTCCACTGAAACACAGGCTGAGATCCAATTTGCCCAAAGGTACCCTGAATGGAAGAACATGTTAGCGATGAATTTGCCAAGCGAACAGCATCTGCCCTTTTAAACTTCTCAGCAGTAAGAACCAGATCATAAAATTCCTTATAAGTCTTAGGCCTCGCACACATGGTTAAACACAATCTATAAATGGGATTAATTGAGGCATTCGCACTATTTTCTCTCAATAAGGACCCAGATGACATGCTGTACTCGTTATTTAAATTAGCCTGGTCAACAATATTAGGCCTAGCTGAACATGACATATTTCTTGAAGGCTGACTAGACGACCTATTCCGATGCTGGATAACAGCAGGATTACTAATTCGTAAATCATTTATAGACAACACAGATTCTACATCTTCAACCAAATTATTATCAACATTCACTTCACACCGATTACCATTCTCAGAACCTCCACCGATTGACGACGCCAAAGATTCACTTTTATAATCTCCGGTTACACCAGAAAATATACGTTCGTAAACAACAGCCAACCTATCACGCAAACTTGACAATTCATTTGCAAATGAAATACCGTCCTCAACTTTTGACCAGACATTAATTAAATCAGCCAATCTCAATAACCAATGTAGAGCACGCCACCTTAATTTATTTCTCTGATATTCAGACGAATCGATAACACCATCCAATGAAGCACAATCACTTAACAAGTTTGAAACAGATGTAATGACACTAGACTTACCCAATTCCCAATATTCACTGTTAATAGGCGGGATATTTACAGGAGCATCACGTAAGGACCTCAAGACAGCCAAGTCAGTTTCTCTACTTCCTTGTGGAATCCTTCCACGAATCAAAATTTCGAACCCCAATTCATCTTTCCTCAGGTAATATATGTTTAGAAGAACTCGTTTTTCCATTTTTGGCACAATTAGGTACATGAAACACAAAGAATACACAAATTAAAAACATTCACCAAAATAAAACCCTATTAAAAATCTCATGTTTAAGGACATCGTCCTCTCTCTCAAGCCTAGGTCCTCAATAGTTCCAAAACTAACAAAAGTAATAAACCTAACCACGATCTGCTACAACTGCGCAACTTTTTACCCCTCTTTACAATGTGTATGGTCAGGCCACTTATTTATACCCCAGAGGTTTGCTACCATGGAACTATTGAGAAACCCAGCGCCCAGAAATAATACACTATATAAGAGTGACATATAACCTCTATTAATCATGCATAACACTTACAAGTCATAAACATTTCTAAGATACAATATAAATTAACATGCAAAGTGTGGATATGACAAAAATATCATTACTTACTTCTTACGTGGGTTTTCTCCCTTTTAACCATTAAAACGTTTTTTTAGAAATGTCATGATCAACCTTCTTAAGCGTCAGTAATTCTATTTTTCTCCAATATCATTTACCCTTCAAGGTAGTTGCCAACAAGAAGCTCGATATTAGAAGGGACCCCTCAATTACAGTATTCGTAGATCTGATCTATAATACAATCATTTAGTAGAAATAATTCTTCACGATGTCGTATAATATCCACAATAGAGATAATGTCCTATAGGACAAATTGCTCATCGTTCCCTAATTATTCCCTTAAAATCAGAATCCAGAAGCCGATCGAAATCAAATCAAAAACCTCTCACGAACTGTCATGGTAGGTCACTCCTTCTACTGTCTCCGTAACAGCTGACAATCACTCAGTCTTGTAAGCAACAACAAACCGTCCACAAGGAGACAAAAGACTAACTCAACGCAAAGATCATTTCATCACAAAACTTCCCATACGAATAAAATAAAGAATTACAGGCCCGAAGGCATACTACATAGAAAAGGGACCGAGAGAATTATTACAAACAAAACATACATAAAAAAACCTTTCCACAAAGACAACGTGAATGGCAACCCTGCTCGAAAACTCACGGGATGAACCAAAATAGAAATATTTAAGAATTTACTAACACGTGTGTACATAAAATAAAACAAGGGCATAGTACATTACCTTGACCAATACCGAGCAAAATACTTACTCGCACCAAATCACAATATTCGAAGCAAGCCCAACATAACCATAACGACTAATCAGAGGTTCCTTTAAGTAGCATTGACTACATATTAAATTTAATAATAAAGGCACTCCAATTGCGACGAACACAAACATATCAGACAAACCTCATATTTCTTGGTCATAAGCCCCTTTTCCATTTCAGAGCACACGAAGTTAAAGTAATCACTGACTTGCCTTTTACAAACCAAAGTTATCTTAATATTTTAAAGCTATTTCAAACGTACTTTTAGTCGAGTAGGCCATATTTCCGAAATAAGGATTGGAAGTATCAAATAGCCCCCAGTCTATTGGCTTTACGACGAGCTGCCCTGTCGTAACATAATACATCTTGTCTCAGATAAAGTCCAACACCAAGTTGCTTTCATACAAATACTCATTAACCACCTACATTTTCATGCCGTACAAACCACATCTTTCTGACAACAAAAAACGCAAGATACTAGCACGAGGAAACAGTTTATACCATTTACAGCTAGGTCGCGCTTCGATCGGTCACCACTGCAGAAACAGTACACAGGTGGTCTCTAGCGGTGAAACTAAGAACCATTACATCAGTGATCTCATGCATCTCCAACAGACACTCATCTTAGATTTACTTGAGGAGCAAAATAGAAATGCTTCAGAAGTATTGGTACTGCAACTGTCAATGTATGCTAAATGCAGTATATATGTTAGGTGAAATGCTAAATGGTGATAGCTATCCGGAGATTGTACTTTAGAGAGATTATATGGTTGTAAACTATGGTTAAACTATACAATTTTTGGCTAACTACTTATCTGATTGTCTTCCGTATTACAGCTACTCGCAGTTTTCGTGCTCACTGGAACTCGCTGTGCGGTCGACTGCGGTGTTTACCTTAACGACTGGTTTTTCCCCTGCCTTCTCCCCCCTGTCCCTACATGCTGTGGGGAGTGATAGCGATGTGTTTATGAGAGGTGTTGCCAACCTAGATAAGATGTATGTTATTGAATGAGGTGGGTCTACAACTATTAAAGACCGTGGATTAGCCCTCGCCACGCGTGGAGCATAACCCATTCGAACTAAGCGTTGACGGTCTTATGAGGACGTCCCGGCACCTATAATACTGCCGCGAATATGGGCCTTGGTTTATTGCAGAAGAAAAGTACATCGTACACCTGATCCAGATAACATTTACCTATTAAAAACCCCCTAATTTCCCCCCTTTTTTATCTAGCTTGGCTGTGTCGCTAAATTGTATTTTGTTTCCGACAGGGTGTGTTTTTTAGTAGCGTGAAGAGGGGTGAGCTCTCCATGTACGTGTGTTCATTTAGATTGTTGGGATTGTTTCGTTTGGGTAGGTGTATCTCGATTGCTTCCTTTATGTCAAGAGCTCTGCCTTTCGATTCGTGATGGATTATTTTAAGGTCCGACTCTACGTTGGTAAAGCTGTGCCCTGCGTCACACATATGTTCGCACACGGCTGAATGTGTTCCGTATCTTATCGCATTCCTATGTTCATTATAACGTGTGTCTACTCGCCTTCCACTCTGCCCGATGTGATTAGCTTGACAATCGGTGTCTAGGCACGTTATAGAATATACCCCTGACCTTGAATACGGGTCACGTTTATTTAGATTACTATTTAGGAGGTGCCTAGCGGTTGTGTTTTTCGTCGTGAAAGCTATCTTTATGCCTTGTTTTTTGAATAGGTTAGTGATTTTATATGTATTCGCATTCACATAGTTGAAACGCGCAAATTTTTTCTCATTACTGTCCGGTTTGGGAATCGTTTTATCTTTATTTTTATGTTTGGATATAATTTGATTTATTTTGCTTGGCGAGAAGTTGTTTTCCTTTGCTATTTGCATAATAGTTCTTATTTCCTTATTATAGTTGTCTTTTGACATGGGTATGTTTAAAGCTCTGTGCACCATTGAATTGAAACCCGCTAGTTTGTGCGTACTGGGGTGATTAGACTGATTGTCGATTGCATGCGAGGTTTGTGTTGCTTTCCGGAATATGGAATATGAAAGGTCGTTGTCTTTACGTTCAATAGTTATATCGAGATAATTTATTTTCCGGTCTATTTCGGATTCCTTAGTTAATTTGATAGAGTGGTGAAGGCTATTAATGGATTGGAGAATTGTTTCTTCGCTTGTTAGTTCAGTATCGTAGATGCAAATTACATCATCTACGTATCTTTTCCATATTACTATTCCCTTTGTTGAAGTCTTTTCTAAGAACGCATTTTCTAGTGCATTGATGAAGATGTCAGCGATTAACCCACTTAGTGGCGATCCCATTGCTAGGCCTTCTCTCTGTGTGTATATTTTATTGTCGAATTGAAACACGTTTTGGGTGAGAACGACCCTCAGCAATCTCACAATCTCTTCAATTTCTTTTACTGAATTGTTGGATTTTAAGTTGTTTTCGATAGTGTTGATTGCTTCAATAATCGGAATATTGGTGTACATGTTAGTTACGTCGAAGGATACTAGCCTGAAGCTAGGTTTCATATGTAGGGTGTTCAATGCTGTTACTAGTTCTGTTGTGTTCTTTACAGAGTTGTTTTTGTCGTTGGAAAGACGGCATTTTAAGATTTTTAGTAACTCTTTGCTGATTTTGTAATTAGGTGCATTCCTACAATTGACTATTGGTCTCATTGGGCATTCCTTTTTGTGTATTATTTGGTTGTCCCCTCAATGACGGTATTTTCGGGTTCATGTTTATTAGTTTTGATTTATCGGCTTTGGTCAGTATGTATTCTGTTTCTTTTAGCGCACTTTTTATTTGTTTTTGGAATTTGTTGGTGGGGTCTTTTGTTAATTCCTTGATTTCGTTGTTGTTTAGGAATTCGACTGTTTTTTCAATGTATTCTGTTTTGTTCAAAATTACTGTAGTGTTTCCCTTATCTGCTTTTGTTATGATTAAGTCATGTTCTTTTATTATTTTTTTTCAACGACTTTATTTCTTTGAGTTGTTTGTTGTTTTGAATGTTATTGCTATCGCCCTCTCGTTTGAGGATTTTTTTGGCTTCGTTGGTGGCGAGATTTTTGGTTAATTCCCTGTCTTCTGCTGGGAGCTTGTGACTGGCTATCTCAATATCTGTGATTAACTGTTTTATATTGTGGTTCGTTTGTGCGTCTGTGCAGTTGTATTTCAAACCTTTGTCTAACATATTCATTTCACCTTGAGAAAAGGTTACGTTCGTTCTGTTGTTTACTCTGCTGTGGAAATTGAATTCATTGTTATTCGTGTGTTGTTCGTTAGATTGATGGTTCTGTGTTTCTCCTAGTTTCCTTAATTTATTTTCTAGCGTTTCATGCTTCCTCGTTGCTCTGATTTTGATGTTGTCATGTAGGTGCTCGGTGAAGCTGTCCCATTGGGCCGCGTGCCAGAAATTACTTAGTTGCAATTGAATGTCGTATAATTGTTGGTTAATTTTTTGCTTTCTTATGTATGCAAATCTTAATTGGTTTTTATCCAAAGCGCTTTGGCTTGTTTGGTTGAAATGATCGTGGCTGGTGTGTTCGTTACGGTTTTAATAGGTAAATTTTATCTGGATCAGGTGTACGATGTACTTTTCTTCTGCAATAAACCAAGGCCCATATTCGCGGCAGTATTATAGGTGCCGGGACGTCCTCATAAGACCGTCAACGCTTAGTTCGAATGGGTTATGCTCCACGCGTGGCGAGGGCTAATCCACGGTCTTTAATAGTTGTAGACCCACCTCATTCAATAACATACATCTGATCTAGGTTGGCAACACCTCACATAAACACATCGCTATCACTCCCCACAGCATGTAGGGACAGGGGGGAGAAGGCAGGGGAAAAACCAGTCGTTAAGATAACCACCGCAATCGACCGCACAGCGAGTTCCAGTGAGCACGAAAACTGCGAGTAGCTGTAATACGGAAGACAATCAGATAAGTAGTTAGCCAAAATTGTATAGTTTAACCATAGTTTACAACCATATAATCTCTCTAAAGTACAATCTCCGGATAGCTATCACCATTTAGCATTTCACCTAACATATATACTGCATTTAGCATACACTGACAGTTGCAGTACAAATACTGCAACAAAATAATTGTACATATTGTAAATATTTTCACCTGTATTTCAAACATAGATTTTGTAGCCTAAGTGTAATGGATCTGATGATGATCGCTTGACGATCGAAACTGGTCATCCTTGTGTTTTATTAATCTCATGTAATTTATTTCAGGATTAGGGCATAAGAAGCCTCCGTGGCTTAGGCGGCAGCACGCTGGCCTCTCACCGCTGGGTCCGTGGTTCAAATCCCGGTCACTCCACGTGAGATCTGTGCTGGACAAAACGGAGGCAGACAGGTTTTTCTCCGGGTACTCCGGTTTTCCCTGTCAACATTTCATTCCAGCAACACTCTCCACTATCATTTCATTTCATCTATCATTCATTTAATCATTGCCCCAGAGGAGTGCGTCAGGCCTCGGCAGCCGGCACATTCATATCCTCGCCGCTAGATGGGGGCTTCATTCATTCCATTCCTGACCCGGTCGGAGACTGGAAGCAGGCTGTGGATTTTTCATTAGGGCATAACCCATCTCTTTTGGGTACATTCGTGTTGACCGACTGAAAAGCACTAAACTCTTGTTTACTAAGGCAACACTGAAAATATGGCTTCAAACACCACAATGTTCACGGCTAGTCAGGCAAATCGTGAAGCCAAGAAATTCAAATCACTCAGGCTTAAACTCATGAATTTAGACAAGTCAATTTGGTTCAACAAAAAATGTATAGAACTAAACCTCACCCCTAAATACGTACCAATTAAACCGTACCGAACACACCAGCCACGATCATTTCAACCAAACAAGCCAAAGCGCTTTGGACAAAAAACGAATTAAGATTTGCATACATAAGAAAGCAAAAATTAACCAACAATTATACGACATTCAATTGCAACTAAGTAATTTCTGGCACGCGGCACAATGGGACAGCTTCACCGAGCACCTACATGACAACATCAAAATCAGAGCAACGAGGAAGCATGAGACGCTAGAAAATAAATTAAGAGAACAAGGAGAAACACAGAACCATCAATCTAACGAACAACACACGAATAACAATGAATTCAATTTCCACAGCAGAGTAAACAACAGAACGAACGTAACCTTTTCTCAAGGTGAAATGAATATGTTAGACAAAGGTTTGAAATACAACTGCACAGACGCACACACGAACCACAATATAAACAGTTAATCACAGATATTGAGATAGCCAGTCACAAGCTCCCAGCAGAAGACAGGGAATTAACCAAAAATCTCGCCACCAACGAAGCCAAAAAAATCCTCAAACGAGAGGGCGATAGCAATAACATTCAAAACAACAAACAACTCAAAGAAATAAAGTCGTCGAAACAAAAAATAAAAGAACATGACTTAATCATCACAAAAGCAGATAAGGGAAACACTACAGTAATTTTGAACAAAACAGAATACATTGAAAAAACAGTCGAATTCCTAAACAACAACGAAATCAAGGAATTAACAAAAGACCCCACCAACAAATTCCGAAAACAAATAAAAAGTGCGCTAAAAGAAACAGAATACATACTGACCAAAGCCGAAAAATCAAAACTAATAAACATGAACCCGAAAATACCGTCATTGAGGGGACAACCAAAAATACACAAAAAGGAATGCCCAATGAGACCAATAGTCAATTGTAGGAATGCACCTAATTCCAAAATCAGCAAAGAGTTACTAAAAATCTTAAAATGCCGTCTTTCCAACGACAAAAACAACTCTGTAAAGAACACAACAGAACTAGTAACAGCATTGAACACCCTACAAATGAAACCTAGCTTCAGGCTAGTATCCTTCGACGTAACTAACATGTACACCAATATTCCGATTATTGAAGCAATCAACACTATCGAAAACAACTTAAAATCCAACAATTCTGTAAAAGAAATTGAAGACATTGTGAGATTACTGAGGGTCGTTCTCACCCAAAACGTGTTTCAATTCGACAATAAAATATACACACAGAGAGAAAGCCTAGCAATGGGATCGCCACTAAGTGGGTTAATCGCTGACATCTTCATCAATGCACTAGAAAATGCGTTCTTAGAAAAGACTTCAACAAAGGGAATAGTAATATGGAAAAGATACGTAGATGATGTAATTTGCATCTACGATACTGAACTAACAAGCGATGAAGCAATTCTCCAATCCATTAATAGCCTTCACCACTCTATCAAATTAAATAAGGAATCCGAAATAGACCGGAAAATAAATTATCTCGATATAACTATTGAACGTAAAGACAACGACCTTTCATATTCCATATTCCGGAAAGCAACACAAACCTCGCATGCAATCGACAATCAGTCTAATCACCCCAGTACGCACAAACTAGCGGGTTTCAATTCAATGGTGCACAGAGCTTTAAACATACCCATGTCAAAAGACAACTATAATAAGGATATAAGAACTATTATGCAAATAGCAAAGGAAAACAACTTCTCGCCAAGCAAAATAAATCAAATTATATCCAAACATAAAAATAAAGATAAAACGATTCCCAAACCGGACAGTAATGAGAAAAAATTTGCGCGTTTCAACTATGTGAATGCGAATACATATAAAATCACTAACCTATTCAAAAAACAAGGCATAAAGATAGCTTTCACGACGAAAAACACAACCGCTAGGCACCTCCTAAATAGTAATCTAAATAAACGTGACCCGTATTCAAGGTCAGGGGTATATTCTATAACGTGCCAAGACACCGATTGTCAAGCTAATTACATCGGGCAGAGTGGAAGGCGAGTAGACACACGTTATAATGAACATAGGAATGCGATAAGATACTGAACACTTTCAGCCGTGTGCGAACATACGTGTGACGCAGGGCACAGCTTTACCAACATAGATTCGGACCTTAAAATAATCCATCACGAATCGAAAGGCAGAGCTCTTGACATAAAGGAAGCAATCGAGATACACCTAGCCAAACGAAACAATCCCAACAATATAAATGAACACACGTTCATGGAGAGCTCACCCCTCTTCACGCTACTAAAAAACACACCCTGTCGGAAACAAAATACAATTTAGCGTCACAGCCAAGCTAGATAAAAAAGGGGGGAAATTAGGGGATTTTTAATAGGTAAATGTTATCTGGATCAGGTGTACGATGTACTTTTCTTCTGCAATAAACCAAGGCCCATATTCGCGGCAGTATTAAAGGTGCCGGGACGTCCTCATAAGACCGTCAACGCTTAGTTCGAATGGGTTATGCTCCACGCGTGGCGAGGGCTAATCCACGGTCTTTATTAGTTGTAGACCCACCTCATTCAATAACATACATCTGATCTAGGTTGGCAACACCTCACATAAACACATCGCTATCACTCCCCACAGCATGTAGGGACAGGGGGGAGAAGGCAGGGGAAAAACCAGTCGTTAAGATAACCACCGCAGTCGACCGCACAGCGAGTTCCAGTGAGCACGAAAACTGCGACTAGCTGTAATACGGAAGACAATCAGATAAGTAGTTAGCCAAAAATTGTATAGTTTAACCATAGTTTACAACCATATAATCTCTCTAAAGTACAATCTCCGGATAGCTATCACCATTTAGCATTTCACCTAACATATATACTGCATTTAGCATACACTGACAGTTGCAGTACCAATACTGCAACTAAATAATTGTACATATTGTAAATATTTTCACCTGTATTTCAAACATAGATTTTGTAGCCTAAGTGTAATGGATCTGATGATGATCGCTTGACGATCGAAACTGGTCATCCTAGTGTTTTATTAATCTCATGTAATTTATTTCAGGATTAGGGCATAACCCATCTCTTTTGGGTACATTCGTGTTGACCGACTGAAAAGCACTAAACTCTTGTTTACTAAGGCAACACTGAAAATATGGCTTCAAACACCACAAAGTGAATTATCATGGCGAACTGCACGCCGGGCAACAGATGAACTTACAGATGTTATTGAAAATTTTATGTTTATGGCCGTTAGAATTCACTCCCCCTGTTAGGATTATCTAGTTCGATACTTCTCCATTAGACGTCACGACTGGTCTACATGGGACTTCATTTATTAGGATACCATTGGCATTCAATGCGCATCGATTTTGAAGAATGACAAGATGATACTACGATACATTTTTACTTTTTATTTTAAAGGGTTTGTAACAGCCTATTGTGCGTTATTTGAAAATGTTAATTGAAGTAAAGGTCAAAACGATTTCACATAGTATCTGAACTCTAGCCGTTGGTGCTAGTTCAGGATATTAATTAATACTTTTATTGCAGCCAAATAGCAATCGAAAATATCCCCATAGTTGGTATACACACGTCTCTGTAGGGTCATGGAAAGATTTGTTAATTCAATTAGGGCTGTGAAAGCCATGCACAGCCAGACTTGTAAAGACATTCCTCAACTCAAAGTTGGATGTTGCCCGCGTCAGGCCGATTATGTAATAATAATATTAATAATAATAATAACAAAAATAATAATAATAATAATAATAATAATAATAATAATAATAATGTTATTGGTTTTACGTCCCCTTTAACTACTGTTGCTTCAAGAGACGCCGGGGTGCCGGAATTTTGCCCCGAAGGGGATCTTTAACGTGCCAGTAAATCTACTAACACGGCTCCCTCGCATTTGTGCACCCTCACATGCCTGCTGACTGCGCCAGGATACGAACCTGCAACATAGGGCCCAGCAAGCGAGAACGTTACCGCTGAGTCACGCAGCCAGTCCGGTCGATTATGTCTCCAGATACACAACATTCTTTAGATACTTCTTATCTTTCTTTCTTTCTTTCTTTCTTTCTTTCTTTAATGATGGTAGCAGTTGTTATCGAGGTTATGGTGTTTGTTAGAGGTAAATAGTTTCTAAGGTCTTCAAGCAAGAAATGATTCTATTATACTTTTTTTTTTTTTTTGTCGTTTAGCCTCCTGAGAGGCCGAGTGCAGGTCTTTCTAGTCGACGTCCGTGTGCGACCTGCGCGTCGGGATGAGAGATGGAATGGTTGAAGATGAATGAAACTGGGCAAGGATGTGGAAGGAAGCGGCCGTGGCCTGTCAGAAGGTACTGTCCCAGCATTTGCCTGGTGTTGAAAATGGGAAACCACGGAAAACCATTTCAAGGACAGCCGACGGTGGGGCTCGAACCCACGCGTCTACCAAGTCAAAAACAACGAGTTATAAATATACACATACATTTAGGAGAAAGTAGGCTATATGTTCTTTACTGAACATCTTGTCTTACTCTATACATCTTTGATGGATCTCTGTCGAACCTGCCCGTCAACCCATCTGTCGCCCAAGAACTCCCGTACCCAGGACGGACGTATGTTTTAGACGAGTGGAAAATCCGAATGCAAGCCTGGAGGCGAGTTCCTGCAGTACCTGTGTTTTTGTCACCTGTCCCATGCGGTCAGATGATGGACAAAAATATATCACACTACTGCTGAAGTACAGTCATTGGCAAACATAATGGCGTTCTGTTCGTTACCATGTAACGTGTACTTCAACGTCACACAATGCTTCGACCTGGACTGTACGGTTCTGCGCGGTGGTGTCGCCACGTGCTCAAGTCTGGAATTCCATTCCACAGGCTCACCCGCAAGCTTCAAAGTCAAGGGCAATCTTCTAAAACAAACGTCCGGCTTTCTATCGTAGTAGTCTACGTTCTCTTTTAAGTGGCTAGCCAACTTGTCCTTTTCGATCCAAGCATTAAGTCTACGAAGCATACAAACGGCAGTGCTGTAATGTCTGTGGCTCCTATACTCAGCATTTTATAGTTATTATTTGTTAAGTGTATTTATTATTTGTCATTGCAATAATACTGTCGGGGCGAGGAGACCCAGGGGCGTATATAGAGTTGTATTCTGGATAATGGCTATCCGGGCGTTCGGGGGCATGTAATAGCCCCGAAGGAAAAGAGGGTACGGGGTTTCTCCCAGGCAAACCTTTGTATAACTTGGTGCAAAATTGTGAAATCACTTTTTCAATCAATTTGTTGTGATGTTTTATGTTTGGTTAATATCAAACACATCTAAGACCCTTTAATGTTACATTTTAGCCTATTTTCATTTATGAAAATATAGGCATATGAGATCACCTTTTGTGCGTGTGTGATATGGTGTGTGTCCCCCCTAATAACTTCTAAATGGCTGGAGCGATTTCAATGAATCTCAGGAAGTTCATAGCACTTTTCCGGACGACTCCGACCATGCTCTTCAAATTTTGTTACGTCTCACCAATCCAATATGGCGGCTGTGCGAAATATTTCAACAGCATTCAATATCTACGAAACTATTACCGATATCACCCTAGAACTACTAGAAGTTCACCTATGTGACTTTTGAAAACCAGGTAACTACAAAACCAACCTGGCGGCCAAGCGAATTTGCAAGTTTTAAATAGACGTTTCTCCCGATTTAACCAACCAAACGCAATAAAACTTGGTACAGTATACAGTATATTTATACTCATTGTAATGCACCGACATCTAACTTCGTTCAATTTTTTAGATAACCTCAAGATGGCGGCTGTGCGAAATATTTCACTGGCATCTCTGAAACTATTACCGGTATCACCCTGATATTTTGTACGGAGATAAAGGGCACTACTGGAAGGTCAACTATAAGACTTTCAAAAACCGGTTAACTACATAACGAATAGGGCGGCCAAGCGAATTTGAAAATTTTAAATATACCTTTTCGCGATTTAATGATCCGAACGCAATGAAACTTGGTACAGGAAATATTTATACACATTGTAAAGCACTGGTATCTAATTTAGTTCAATTGTTTACATAACCTCAAGATGGCGACAGTGCAAATTTTAAAATTACGTTTTTATTTCTTGTGTCGTGATCATGCGATCGAATGAAAGTTTGAATAATGAACCTACGCAATAATTTTCCTTTAATGGTACATGACTCTATGGCCTATACATATAACAATTCAACATGGCGACCATCCAAAATATTTAGATGGATCTCAATATCTATGAATCTAATACAGCAATCAAACAAAAATGTTTTAATGTTCATAGGGGATATGGACATAAGTTCACCTATAGGTCTTTCAATAACCTGGTGATCATAAATCCAACATGGCGGCGACGCGAAGTATAAATATCCACATGGTCGTTTCTCACAATTTAAACATCCGAGTTGAGTGACACTTGGTTCAGTAAATCCTTATACAAATGTTAATCCACTGGCATATAATTTTTTCAATTGTTTCTATAACCACAAGATGGCAGCTGTGCGAAATTTTAAAATCTCGGTTTTGCTTCTTTTGTCCTAATCATGCGATTGTAGTTTGAATACTACACGTACACAATAATCTTCATGTAACAGTACATAACTCTAAGACCTAAATATATAAAAATCCAACATGGCGACCATCCGCTATATTTAGTCGGTTTTCAATATCTACGAATCTATTACAGCAATCAAACTGAAATTTTGTATATTGATAGAGGCGATCAACATAAGTAGGATATATGAAAATAGGCTGTATAGGAACTACTTGTTATTAATACTATCATCTTGCTCACTTTATAGTATTTAGATGGAAAGAATTAACATGACTGTTTTGATTTACAACTTACACTATAATAATTATAAAGTCAATATTTTTTGAAGCATTACCAAATCTGTTTATAATTTCATAGTCAGTGATTTGTATGTCTCTGTGATTAGATAACAAAGGTAGACCATTGAGTTTGTTTTCAGAAGTAGAATTTCTCAAGTATGTTTTCAACCTACTTAAACTCAAACTCCGTTCGGCAATAGCTACAGAGACAGGCAAAATTGCCAAATCTTTGATAAGGGTAAAAAAGTTAGGGAAAACAACTTTTGTCACACGCTTCAAGGGCACTTGTTGCTGTTCTTAAGAGCGAAGACACTGGAGAGTAATAAGAGTTTGCCATTCGCTGCTCTTCAGTCGGTCAACACGATTATGCGGGGTGGGGTACAAGGTATTAATATATATTATTAAATAAATATACACTCCTGAAAAACAATACATGTATTAGTTAATTGTCACTATAAAATGGGGAAGTTTAGGATTACGTCATCAAAATTGACCCATTTCATAGTGACAATTAAGTAATTCAGGTATTTTTTCCAGGAGTGTTTTTTATAATTATTTTTAGCCTATTTTCATTTATGAAAAAATAGGCTTATGAGATCACCTTTTGTCCGTGTGTGGGTGCGTATGTGTGTGTCCCCCTCTAATAACTTCTAAACGGCTGAAGCGATTTCAATGAAATTCGGTAAGGTTATAGCATCACTTTGGCCGCCCCTAACCGTGCACATAAAATGTTATTACGTCTCACCAATGCAACATGGTGGCTGTGGGAAATATTAACCGGCAATCCATAGGCTATGCCCGAAACGAATTTTTTTTCAGCCCCAGCCAAGCCACAGTAGGTATTTCCGAGCTTCTTATTGGCTGTTCCGTTCTGTCCTGCAATTCTCCTAGCTCCGAATTGAGACGGTAGATGGTGACGGGATATCACATCCGTTCAAACATGGAGGAAGTTTATCCACTGAGTTGTGGATATTAATCGATGTTGAATTGCATTCATAACGTAAAACAGACATGAAACTTGCTTTAGGTCAAGTTTATAACATCCCACGCAGTAAATAAATGCGTTCTCATCAATATTTAAGGTTTAACTGAAGTCATTCGACATTTAAACACATGGATTGAGATCCATGATAATAAACCTTACGCGCAGGCGCACATGTGTACGAATGGTAACGTGCTAACTTTGTAACTTTACGTCCCGGGTCAAGACTCCCCTACGGCAGAAATTTTTACTCCTTTTGAATTATTTTATTCTATCCCCCTACCTCGTACTGCATGTTTTCTGCCTTGTTTTATTGAAACTATCTGTGGGGGTGATTTAAATAATAAACATTGTTAGGCGGATTGTTCCCTTATCTCACTTTAATTTATAATTTTCTACTTACTGTTCAACGTGGCTAGCGTTCTTGTCTGTCCCCACAGAAGTCAAGGTTCGATTCCCAGATCTGCAGAGAAATTTAAAATCTGGTGTGAGGGCTGCAAAGGGGTACACTCAGCCAAAACTGAGTAGAGGTGGGTTCGATTTCCACCTCAGCCATCGTGGAAGCGATTTTCCATAGTTTTCCACTTCTTCTCCAGACAATTGCCAAAATTGTTCATAACGAAGCCACGATAGCCTCCTTGCGAATCCACACCTGATTATCAAATACTCACAATACTACAGACACCACAATAGCACAGTTTATTAGAGATTTTTTTTTAATTATATATTTATTTACAAGTAGGTGGGGGTCAATGACAACGATGTACAAGTTGCTAAACTGAACAAGAGCAACATCAGCGTCAACTTCTTCAGTGATCATGCTGCTTGCCTCTCCCCAAGCCAGACAAGCCTTTAATGAGTCACAATGGCAAATCATTTCACATATTTTGGTGAATAAATGTGGAAGTACAATGAAATTGTTAATAACAAAGCCACGACCGCCTCCTTGTGATTCCCTACCTGAATAACAAATACTCAATACTACAGACTCCACAATAACACAGGTTATAGAGAAATGTATTTATTTCATTGTGCTTCCCCATTTATTCACCAAAAGATGTGAAATTATTTGCCATTGTGGCTCATTAAAGGCTGGACCGCCATGGAGAGAGGCAAGCAGTTTGACCATTGCAGAAGTTGACGCTGATGTTGCTCTAGTTCTTTTGAGCAAATTGGACATCGTGGTCATTGAGCCTCACCTACTTGTAAATAGATAAATTAATTACTATATTTCTCTGATAACCTGTGCTATAGTGGTGTCTGTAGTATTGTGAGTATTTGATAATCAGGTGTGGATTCGCAAGGAGGCGGTCGTGGGTTTGTTATGAACAATTTCGACAATTGTCGGGAGTGGAAGTGGAAAACTATGGAAAATCACTTCCAAGATGGCTGAGGTGGGAATCGAACCTTGACCTCTGGAGAGACAGCCAAGAACGCTAGCCGCGTTGAACAGTAAGTAGAGAATTATAAATTAAAGTGAGATAAAGGAACAATTCCGCCTAACAATGTTTATTATTTCAATCACCCCCACAGATAATTTCAATAAAACAAGGCAGAAAACATGCAGCAAGAGGTAGGGAGGATAGAATAAAACAATTCAAAAGGAGTAAAATTTTCTGCCCTAGGGCAGTCTTTAACACGGGACATAAAGTTACAAAGCTAGCACGTTACCATTCGTTCAGATTTGCGCTTGCGAATCAGGCTAATTATCACAGATCTTAATCAATGTGGTTAAATGTCGAATGACTTCAGTTAGACCTTAAATGTTGATTAGAACGCATTCATTTGCTGCGTGGGATGTTTCAAAAATTTACCCAAGGCAAGTCTCATGCCTGTTTTACGTTAATAATGTAGTTCAACATCGAATATTATCCACACGTCACTCTATAACCTTCCTCCATGTTTTAAACGGATTGACCCCCTGCCACCATCTACCGTCTCGATTCAGAACCAGGAGAATTGCAGAACAGAACAGCCAATAAGAAGCTCGGAAATACCCTCTGTGGCTAGGCTGGGGCTGAAAAAAAAAACAGATGCCTCCGAAACTATTACCGATATCACCCTAAAATTTTGTAGAGTGATAAAGGGCACTACTAGAAGTTCACCTGTGAGACTTTCAAAAACCTGTTAACTACAAAACGAACATGGCGGCCAAGCAAATTTGAAACTTTTAAATATACTTTTGTCGCGATTTAACCATCCAACGAAACTTGCTACAGCAAATATTTATACACATTGTATAATTATATCGTATGGCAACGGGTGCCGGTTGCAAGCTGTGTTATTTGACACACAGAGGGCCGCTTGCATGTCGAATTTTGTTCTTCCTTGGAGCACTATGAATGTCTAGGAGGTTAGATATATAAGCTCCTTGACTAGCACTTTCTAGTAGAGAAATGAGGAACTTTGTGTTGGCGGAAAATCCCGAGATAAATTTTGCCAGTGTGAATACGGCCTACTGAATTCAAATGGGTTCTCTTACATGCCAACATCGTATGACATGCGTTTCGTGATTTTTGCCGCCTTTCAAAAATTACTTTGGACGGCCAGGAGCGAACCTGCAAGTTTGGGGTTAGTAATCCGACGCGATAAACACTCAACCTCCGTGGCAAGCCTATACACATTGTAATGCACTGGCATCTAAGTTAGTTCAATTGTTTTCATAATCTCAGGATGGCGCCTGTGCGAAATATTTCACCGACATTCTGTATCTCCTAATTTATTACAGATATCCCCCGGAAATTTTGTACGGTGATAAAGGGCACTACTACCCAGTACCTGGCCACGTTAATATAATCACTTGAAGGTTTTGTAAATTTTGCTTGTATTTAGCCTATTTCTCAATGAAAACTGATGAACATCGACCAAAGTATCCTCATACAGATAACCACATATACTGTGAGTACTTTTAACAGTTTTAAAAATCTTTTAGTTAGGAAAATAGCACACAATTTAATTGTATGCTGCTTACTGTCAACTGCTAGTAATTTGTATATCCTCCTTTTGCTTTGATTACGGCCTGAATTCTCAATTCTCCGCGGCATAATTTCAATGCAGGACTAGACAACATCTTGGATCCTGGGATGGTGATACCACACTTGTATAATTTTTTTCAATTTAATCTGATTTTGGTTGATATGAGTTCTTTGGCAATCTCCCTTTTCACAAGTTCCCATGCATTCCCGATTGGGTTTAAGTCAAGAGAATTACCTGTCCATGGCAGAAGTTCGATGTTTTACTGTAGTAGGAACGCTTTTATTGTTTTTCTGTATGGCAAGGTGCCCCATCTTGTATAAAAAAGTAGTATTCACCGTTTGGGAACCATTTACTTAACTGAGGAATGAGCCTTTTCTCTAGCACACTGAAATACGGTTCTTGTTTCAACGTTTCTTAAACAATGTAAAGGCGACCACACCATAATAGATATCGGATGCTTTACAGTTCTAACAATGCACGAGGAGTCCAGTTTCTCGTCTGTCTTTCGTCGTATGAATTTTGCTTTGTCCATCAGACATTGGAAAGGTGATTCATCAGAAAAGCACACCTGAGAAAGAAGTGTCTGTTGTTGTAAAATAATATCATTCAACAAGACGATATAAAACACACAATTTTGAACATTTTTGGATGTTAATGCCTAGTACTTACCCTTTTCCAGTCTTCCACCGTGAATGATTCGTGCTGTCTTGCCCACAGGAGTCGCTTCTTCATCATGGCAGCAGTGAGTAATGGCTTTATAGGTGGACGATGCTACTTGTAGTTCTTACAATCTTCTACGCACAGTTCTTTCAGATACCATAATACCACTGGCATTGAGTTCCCTAGTTACGTAAATATTATACTTTTTCCGATTTTCGATGCAGACTTTAACTCTGTCTCTGTCTTCACGTGGTGATGTCTTCCAATGTGCACCGCAGTTTCCTACACGACGACACTCTAAACCTTTCCTACTTTCTAATTTTTTCTTTACTAGACTCACATACGCTTGAGATATACCCACTTTTCGGGCTATTTCACGCTGTGAACAATCACTATGCTCAATTAACGCTGAATGGCTGTCTTTTTCCTGGATGTAAGATCATTTCCTTTGCCCATTACGATCATAAAGTAATCAGTAATAGTTCTACGTCAGAAATAACTGAGAAGGTATTAATTGAATGGTCTGCAACAATAAACAAACACAGATTCACAGATCTCCACAATATCTCCAGTAGCAAGAATACCCACAACAATTACAGCCTAGTCGAAACTGCCACCCGCCTTTGTTAACAATCACCAGAAAGATATGTCATTATAATAGCATAACACCGTTGCCCACACACATAGAAGACAGTATATAAACTTCCCGCAACAATAAATTCGTGACCAATGCACCTACAACTTCATTACCCTACGAATAAAGGAAATCGAGGAGTGATTATAATAATGAGGCCAGGTACTGTATGTAACCTTCAAAAACCTATAAATTACAAAATGAACATGGTGGCCAAGCGAAATTGAAACATTCTAATAGACTTGTATCGCGATTTAACCATCTGATCGCAGTGAAATATGGTACACTAAATCTTTATACACATTGTAATGCACTGGCATCTAATTTAGTTCAATTGTTTATATTACCTCAAGATGGCGACTATGCGAAATATTAAATTTTGTTTTTATTTCTTGTGTCGAAATGTGATCGAAGTGAATGTTTGAATAATGAACCTAAGCAATAATTTTTAATTTAATGGTACATGACTCTATGGCCGATAGCTATAACAATCCAACATGGTGTCCTTCGAAATTCAGTATTTGGACGGTTTTCAATATCTACGAATCTATTACAGCAATCAAACTGAAATTTTGTCTGTTGATAGAGGCAATTAATGTAAGTAGGATACATGAAAATAGGCTTTAGTTCTTCACGGAACTAATTGTTAATATTTATATATTGTACCCCAAACATTCATCGGGCATAATCGTCTTGACCGACTGAAGAGCTATAAATGACTTTTGTGTATAGGCAACACTGTAATGCAGAGTAATATGAGGTTATATTTAGATTGAGGCTTTGACGGCCCGGAATACTGGTATAGGCAACACTGTTATACAGAGTAATAAGAGGTTATGTTTGATAGAGGCTTTGACGGCCCGGAATATTGGTATAGGCAACACTGTAATACAGAGTAATAAGAGGTTATATTTAGATTGAGGCTTTGACGGCCCGGCCCGGAATACTGGTATAGGCAACACTGTAATACGGAGTAATAAGAGGTTACGTTTAGATTGAGGCTTTGACGGCCCGGCCCCGAATACTGGTATAGGCAACACTGTAATACAGAGTAATAAGAGGTTATGTTTAGATTGAGGCTTTGACGGCCCGGCGCGGAATACTGGTATAGGCAACACTGATATACAGAGTAATAAGAGGTTATGTTTAGATTGACGCTTTGACGGCCCAGAATACTGGTATAGGCAATACTATAATACAGAGTAATAAGAGGTCATGTTTAGATTGAGGCTTTGACGGCCCCACCCGGAATACTGGTATAGGCAACACTGTAATACAGAGTAATAAGAGGTTATGTTTAGATTGAGGCTTTGACGGCCAGGCCCGGAATACTGGTATAGACAACACTGTAATAAAGAGTAATAACAGGTTATATTTAGATTGAGGCTTTGACGGCCCCACCCGGAATACTGGTATAGGCAACACTGTAATACAAAGTAATAAGAGGTCATGTAAAAATGAGGCTTTGACGGCCCGGCACGGAATACTGGTATAGGCAACACTGTAATACAGAGTAATAAGGGGTTATGTTTAGATTGAGGCTTTGACGGCCCGGCCCGGAATACTGGTATAGGCAACACTGTAATACAGAGTAATAAGGGGTTATGTTTAGATTGAAGCTTTGTCGGCCCCGCCCGGAATACTGGTATAGGCAACACTCTAATACAGAGTAATAAGAGGTTATGTTTAGATTGAGGCTTTGACGGCCCGGCCCGGAATACTGGTATAGGCAACACTGCAATACAGAGAAATATGAGGTTATGTTTAGATTAAGGTTTTGACGGTCCCTCCCGGACTACAGGTATAGGCAACACTGTAATACAGAGTAATAAGAGGTTATGTTTAGATTGAGGCTTTGACGACCCAGAATACTTTTGGGCTATTACCGTATGAAAATAATAAATACAATTCCTAGAGTCCAGCTGGCAAACGTGCGGCTCGGACATTTCTCATGAGGGAGGTAAACGGCTTTCCAGTTTCTGTTGCTGTATAAGTCTTCGGTCTTTTGACTGGATTATTGCAGCTCTCCATGCCTCCCTGTCCTGAGCTAATAGTTTCATCTCTACATAGCTACCACACCCTACATCTCTTTAACATATTCTAACCTAGGTCTACCCCTATAGTTCTTGTCCTCGAAGCTTCCTTCCATAACTAAGCTTGCTATTCCTGGTTGTCTTAGTATGTGTCCTACTAACCTATCTCTTCTCTTCGTTAGCAGACGCCAGAAACATCTCTCCTCTCCCACTCGTCTTAATACCTCTTCGTATGTAACCCTATCTACCCATCTAATCTTCTTCATTCTCCTGTAACACCACATTCAAATGCTTCAATTCCCCTCTTTTCTGCTGCACCAATAGTCCAAGTTTCACTTCCATAGAGCGCCACGCTCCAGACAAAGGCTTTGAAAAATGACTCCCTAATACCTAAATCTATATTCGATGTCAACAGATTCCTTTTTTGTAGAAATGCTCTCCTTGCCTGAGCCAACCTACTTTTTATATCCTCTTTGCTTCGTCCATTACTGCATATTCTGCTTCCTATGTAACAGAAGTCTCCTACTTCCTTCAGCTTAGAGGTTTCTGATTTATTTCGGCTGCATTCCAGTAGTTTTGTTTTACATTTATTAATTTTAGTCATGAATTCCTTCCGTAAGACAGAGTCCATACCATTCAAAAACTCATTCAAATCCTCAGGCTTATCGGCCAAGATGACGATGTCATCAGCAAATCTCAGAGTTGAAATTATTTCTCCTTGAATCTTCACTCCCACATTAAATTTTCTCCAATTTCCTTCATTGCTTGTTCAATGTAAAGATTGAAAAGTATGGGTGATAAATTGCAGCCTTGCCTAACACCTTTCTGAATACCAGCTTCTCCCTCATGTCCTTCAGCTCGAATGACTGCTGTCTGGTTTCTGTATAGTTTGTATATCACCCTACTATCTCAGTACTTTATTCCAATAGATTTCAAAATGCCAAACAATTTAGTCCAATCAACGTTATCAAAAGCCTTTTCTAAGTATACAAATGCTTACCTCACCTGTCTCATAAATCTTTCACACCAAGTGAAATAACCTGATCAGACCTTCATCTCCTATGCAGCGTAGCAACTCAATCGGTATATCATCCATGCCTGGTGCTTTGTTCCTGCGTAAGTCCTCTAATGCTCTGTCAAATTCTGATCTCAATATCAAATCTCCTTTTGCATCCTCATCAATTTCCTCCTCCCTTTCCATTACACGATTCTCAATCTCCTTTCCCTTATACAAGCACTCTATGTAAGCTTTCCATCTCTCAACCTTTTCTTCCATATCTGTTAGAGGCTTTCCATTTGTGTCTTTAATATTACAGCACTTAGTGTTCTATTCACCAAATTATTCTTAATCCTTCGATAAGCTGTGTCTACTTTTCCTAATTTTAGTCAATTTTTTATACCTGCACATTTCTCTATCAACCATTCTTCTTTCGCTTCCTTGCACTTCTTGTTAACCTCATTTCTCAGACGTCTGTATTCTGCTTTTCCCTTTTCGTCTCTTAGATTCTTGTGTTTCCGCCTTTCATCCATCAATTCTAGTATATCCTGAGTGATCCACGGTTTTCTACCTTTTCTTTCTTTCCTACCAATGTTTTCTTCTGCGGATTTTGTTATTTCATTCTTCAAAAGCGCCCATTCGTCTGTTATTGAAGTTTGTTTAGGGGTTTTCATTAGTCCGTCTTTTGTACTCTTCTTGAATCTTTCGTTTACATCCTTTACTTTCAGTCTGTCTATTGCCCACCATTTGGGCTTTTGACTTTTCTTCAGTTTCTTCAAATTTAATCTGCATTTCATTACAACCAGATTGTGGTCAGAGTTTATGTCAGCACCAGGATTTGTTTTACAATCCAAAATCTGGTTTCGAAACCTCTGCTTGACCATAATGAAGTCGATTTGGTAACGCCCTGTATTTCCTGGTCTCATCCATGTGTATATCCTTCTATTGTGGATATTGAATAAGGTGTTAGCTATGACCAGCTCATGCTCGGTGCAGAATTCCTTCAGTCTGCTTCCTCGAACATTTCTTTCACCTAATCCGAAATCTCCTACTAACTTCCCTTCTCTCCCTTTTCCTACCACTGCATTCCAATCTCCCATTACTATAACATTTTCATCACCTTTGATATACCTCAGAATTTCATCTATTTCTTCGTAGATCTTTTCAACATCCTCATCATCAGCTTGACTGATATCCATATAGACTTGTACCACTGCGGTGCACGTAGGTTTACTATTGATTTTTGCTACCGCGAAATATACAACAACGTGGACTACATAGAATATTTCACATGCTTTTAAGTAAATTCTGACGAACCGCTGACCATATTACTAAAGTAATTTACATACACACAGTTACCACCGTACCAGGGAATTCTTACCGATAGACGTGGAGCGGGGCTGTTGTGTACACATTACGTCAGCTCGCCACGTTAAGTCTCCCGCGGGCGGGTGCGGAGCAAGAGGGGGAACGCATGTACAGACATACAATGAGAACACACTGCACAACGCACGACCCAACACGAACCATGCACACACACATCTTGTGACGAGGTTAGGCTGGCGTCAACTGCACGTCTCTCGCAGGTGTGTGGCTTGGCGGAGCGCGTTATTTCCGATTTCCGCCATCGGTAACAACTCGCTGGTAGGGCAGTAACCAGAATTGTGCACACACAAGACAATAAAACAACAAACCTGCACTAACACACAGAGCAACAGAAGAGAGCCTTGGCAACATCGAGCTAACTTTAAAGACCGGCCTTGGTACAGGTAACAAACAACATTCTTCATAGTTGTAAGCGACTTCGCCAACAAAGGCGGAATTCCACTGCGGCCGAAGAATTTAGGTTCTGTAACCGCAAAATGTCGGAATGACAAAATGATGCATAAAATTGCAAATGGGGTGTGGGACTTCCACGTTACATAGAGAAGAATTACAATGATGGCAAGTTTCAAGGATCTACACTACTGCTTGTAGAAATTGAAACACCAAGAACAAGAGATGTGACCACATTGCACTTTATACCACAGATTAGGGACATGACAATACATTACTGATTAGAAGAAAAGTCCGGTACAAGCACGATGACGGTCGATCTTCAGTACGGCGTCGCGCCACCACGTGCTGCACTCAGAGCCACTAGAAGTCGTGGCATTGAATCATACAGCGCTTGAATACGCTGCTGGGGAACACCGTCCCAGGCGGTTTGTAGGCGCGTCCACAAAGCATCAAATGTGGCGGCAGGTGGACCTGAACGAACAAGTTGCCGACCAACCATATCCCAGACATGTCCGATGGGCGACATGTCAGGCGAACGGGCAGGCCAGGGAAGAAGAAGTATCCGTTGTTCTGCGAAGAGGCTTGCACATTCCTCGCCACAAGCAGGCGGTCATTGTCATGCTGAAATATGGCCTGTGTAACGGCCTACAAGGCAGTGTCGCGGGCTGTAAAACTTCCCTAATGTAGCGGTCACTGTTCAGATTGCCCGTAAGACATACGAGGCACGATTGCCTGTTATAGGCATACCATTACACCTGGTGTTTGTCCGCTATGCCGCTCAACAATACAGTCTACCTGATTGTGTTCTTCACGGCGGCATCGAATACGTATGCGGCCATAGCTGTAAGACAGGTTGAAGAGGGACTCGTCTGAAAACACTACATTTCGCCACTCAGCCTGCCTGTGTCAGCGTGCATGTGCCCATTGTAGATGGAGGCGTCGGTGGTTCCCAGTCAATGGAAGCCACGCAGAGGCATGCGTGGTACCAGTCCAGCCATCAAAAGACGGTGCCGCACAGTCGACGCAGACATGTCCACCCCTGTTGCAGTGCTCCAACGTCGAGCCTACACAGAGGACGACGCTGTTCTGTCCGATACGGCCATGCGGAGAAGATGGCGGTCGTCCCGCGCTGTGGTCACATTGGACTGTCCTGTACCCTGTCGTCGCTGTGTACGGCCCTCCTCTCCCCACTGGATCCACATAAGCCTTACTGTTGACGCAGCGTGCCCTGTACGAGCCGCAATGTCCCGGAACGACAGACCCGCCTACCGGAGCCCATGCATTCTGCCCCGTTCTATCGCATTCACATGCTGGTAGTCCACCCTGTGATGTCGGCGAGGCATCGTTGCTCTTGCTTACACGTTTCCACTTAGTATGACGGCCCCACGCCGACATAGCTGTGCGAAACACTGACCTGTCCGGTCCCACGACAGAGGGCACTGGTGGGCCAATGTGCACGCCATCTCTCTGCGATTTCAGTCACTTAGTATGGTACCGCAGGCCTACACGACCCCTGTTCTGGGAGAGTCTCCGACCATTTCTTCTGGGTGTTTCACCTTCTACAAATAGTACTGTATTAACAGCTTCTCACTGCCGTAAGTTGGCTATATTGTTCTCTTTACCGCCTCTACTCCCACCATTGCCAAACGTCAGAGCGGCTAGACTGTAGTTAGTATTTTGTAAATAGTTTTGAAAGCAGCCTTTTTATAATGTTTGGGCCAATCTTGCGACTTCATTTGTACCAGCTACTGTTTGCTGAAGTAGGTTATAAAGTAACACTGTGCACAAGAATTACAATTTGACATTTGACGATTGGTGATGAGCTGTTCTGAGAGGGACTTTGCCTCCTTTTTCAATATGAATAATAATAATAATATTGTATGGCCACGGTTACCGGGTTGTAGCTTTGTTGTTTGACGCCCAGAGGGCAGCTTGTATGCCGAATTTTGTTGTTCCTTGGAGTGCTATGAAAGTCAATGAGGTTATATATCTAAGCTCCTTGACACTATAGCGCTTCCTAGTAGGGAAAGGAGGAACTTTCGTGTTGGTGGAAAATCCAGAGATTAATTTTGCCATTATGAACACGGCCTACTGAATTAAAATGCCAACAACGTATGAAGGAAGGAAGCATTATTCTGGATCGTTAATCATGCGATCATGAGTCACGGGAATCCTTTATACGTGGAATCCGAACCACAGGATTTGGAATTTTACTTCGAAAATCTCACATGCATTGACCGGCATTCGAACCCGGTCTACCTTGGTGAACAACGTATGACGTATGTTATGCGTGTCGTGATTTTGGTCGATTAATAAGAGGTTATGTTGTTATTGCCCATTCAAGATTTGATTGCCGCTGGGCGTGGCTGCACCAGTGTTTTTTGTTTATTGTAGCATGAGCCCCGCGGGGCGAAGCGGAGGACACAGCGATGACAGAGTGCCGTCAAGCAGCATTGCGTCAGATAAGCGTCACATGAGCTCATGTCACCACGGACAGTTCAACGATGACTGAGACTACTGGAGCTACAACTCGCGCAACTGTACCTGCTAACGAAGCAGGCTGGTGTGTGACATAAGTAAACTAAGAATACTGTAGTTCCCATCTCGACCGCCGGCAATCAATTCGTGAAAGAATAATAGACATGTGTTCAGAGCAAACTGATTGCCACACTCTTTACGTCGCTCTACCGTTGCCTCGCTTTGCAACGTTGCCATAATGTCGCTTAGTAGCAAGGGTACATGATAAGTATACTCGTGTGGGGGTATATGCGCCCCTGGGTGGACCACACCTGTACTAAAGTAGTGTAGGCCTACTTGGAAATTGCTCTTGGAGCAGGTCCTTTACCTGTAATTCGTTACTTTCCTCTCTGCGTCATTAGCATCCCGGGCGCTCACAGGAAGCAGGACGACTTCACCCCTGGGAGTTGAGGAACGCTACCGTACAAAGGAAGCAGGACGACTTCACCCCTGGGAGTTGAGGAACGCTACCGTACACAGGAAGCAGGAAGACTTCACACATGGGAGTTGAGGAACGCTACCGTACACAGGAAGCAGGACGACTTCTCCCCTGGGAGTTGAGGAAAGCTACCGTACACAGGAAGCAGGACAACTTCATCCCTGGGAGTTGAGGAACGCTACCGTACACAGGACGCAGGACGACTTCACCCCTGGGAGTTGATGACCGCTACCGTACACAGGAGGCAGGAGGCAGGACGCTACCTTACACAGGAAGCAGGACGACTTCTCCCCTGGGAGTTGAGGAACGCTACCTTACACAGGAAGCAGGACGACTTCTCCCCTGGGAGTTGAGGAACGCTACTGTACACAGGAACAAATCAAAACATCACACTGTACACGTCAGGTGCGTTACATGTATTCAGAGTAGCGTAAGTCACTAAGTTATCATTACCTGCTAAAAATACAACTAGGCCTACAGTTACTTTGTGCGGAAAGGGACTGTGTCATCGTTACAAGCAAGGCCCGGGAATTCATCCTCTATTAAATGATTAAATATGCACTAACTATTGATCAAATATGCACCACGTTGCACTGAAATAACTACAGCAATTATGATCACTCCTTAACCTTTAACGTTTCTATTTTGAATATAAAGAAAATTTGAGCATATAAAGAAGGAAGATTGTAGTTTTACGTGACCGATAATCTCGAGATCATGAGCCACGGGACCTCCTTTTTACCTGGAATCGGAACCACAGGACATGGCATTTCACTTTGAAAATCTGACATGCATTGACCGGGAATCGAACCCGGTCCGCCTTCGTGAGAGGCCAACAGCTTGACCGCTGTGCCGCCACGCCCCCAGGGACATATAACTACACTTTCTTTTCAATATCTCAACTAAGAAACAGTTCTAAATTATAGGAAATGTTATTTTATGGAACTTCAAGCGGTGTTAACAATCAATAATTATTTTATTTTGTAAACCTTTTAGTGTAACTGATGTACAATTTTGAATAGACAATGACATTTTGAAAATAAAAATAATTTTCCAATATTTAAATAGTGAATGCTGAACTAAATAATTCATATTAACTGCAAAAAGGACTGATACGTACCAGGTATTAAAGTAATGTCAGTATTATTCTGTGAAAGACTCACTGAGTGCGAATCGAAATATACGACTTTAAGAACATGACGTAATAAGAAGCGTTTAAACAATAAGAAACTAGAATATACGCCCTTCTCAAGCAGAGATATGCACTTAAACAGGCAAAGGAGAAAATATGATGGGTTGTGCCGAAATAAGCAAAATATGCATACATATGCAAAAATTTGATTTTGCATGAACTTCCGGGCCTTAGCTATAAGTCGTGATCAAAATGTTTCCGTTTGACGACCATACAGTCCAGAATGCACAAGAAATGTAGAAACAATTGACGAAAGTCCTATATTTTTCTTTCAATTTTTTTGAGCCTCTTTATGATCTTAATAGAAGTAATCTTTGGCTTCGCTCGCGCTATCCGTCAGTGCGGCTGGAAAGCCGCGTAGTGCGTAAAATGAGCTGATTTTGATATTTCTTAAGTGAGTACGTAATATGTGCACGGTCCCTATGGCATTAATTTTAACTCCCCACTCAATCTAATTGTGTAGACTCGTGGTTGATAAAAATAAAATGTTTACCTTATACTGTATAAACAGATAGTGCCATTGAACAAGTAGCGGAATTATGCTATTTGGGAAGTGTGATTAATTATGACAACAGATGCATCTCAAAAATTAAGAAACGAATAGTGTTGGCAAAGAAAGCCTTTCAAAATAAGAAGAATTTGCTGCTCAATGAGCACCTCAACTTGAAGATAAGAAAGTCATTTCTCAAGACCTTTGTTTGGAGAGCTTGACCTATGGTTCTGAAACATGGACACTTGGGAAAAGAGCAGAAACAAAACTTGAGGCAGATGAAATGTAGTTTTGGAGACGAATGACCGGAACAAGCTGGATGGAATAAAAGTCAAACGAGATTGTTCTGAACCAAATTCGCGAGAATTTTTCGAGGAATTGCACGATTCCATGTTTCAGCCTTCTTTAAAACACCTTTATAATGTTCGTGTGAGTGTCGAACAAATATGACTATTTACGCACAGTTTCAATAAATACTTCAGTTTGGTCACTCATCACAATCGGACAGGCGGGCAATCTGTACATTTGTCCTCGCGACAATGACTAGCGGGTGACGGTAGACCAAGTTCTGTGTGCCAGGGTTGATGCAACTTTGGGAAATACAACTGGACCGCCTCGTTCAGATATCGCTTCCCGTCGCGACAGACCGCGTTCTGTGTGACCGAGCCTTAAGAAATGGCTTTTAGCCTTTTGAAGCTGATGATGAAGAGTGTTGTCCAACTGAAAAGCTTTTACTAATACTGTACAATTAATAACATAATTCTAATTACTGCTATTGATATGATATGATATGATATATGAATCGCAGCCAATGGCCATAAGCTGGGCATTTTGAATTGAGCGCCCGAGGGCTCCCAACAAGTCACACTAGCGGCGAACAATGGAACTTGATATAGCGTTACCTAACCAGCCAAATATATCTTACAAAATTTGCTACACACCGAAAATTGCAGTGGTAGGTTCTTTTACATGCCATAAATCTATGACATGTGCCCGCCAGATTTATTTCCCCTCCAAAGGAAGGTATAGTGAAGATGTTAACGCTCTTAAAAAATCCTACGACTTTGGCCGAGTTCGAAACCACGATATTGGGCACAGCAGTGCAGCTTGCTAGAGATTATGCCACTGAAACAGCAATCACTGGAATATATGAAAAATAACCTGAAATAAAATTACATGTGATTAAGATTTATATTGTTACGGACATGTTTGGCTCGTTAAGCGAGCATCATCAGATCCAATTCGGCAAGACAGCTCTAAAAACATTACCAAACCTACAGTGGTGCCCACAGACAGTCTCTGCTCTAAAAACACTACCAAACCTACAGTGGTGTCCACAGACAGTCTCTGCTTTACTAAACACTACCAACCCTATAGTGGTGCCAACAGACAGTCTCTGCTCTAAAAACACTACCAAACCTACAATGGTGCCCACAGACAGTATCTGCTCTAAAAACACTACCAAACCTACAGTTGTGTCCACAGACAGTCTCTGCTTTACTAAACACTACCAAACCTACAATGGTGCCCACAGACAGTATCTGCTCTAAAAACACTACCAAACCTACAGTGGTGCCCACAGACAGTCTCTGCTGTACTAAACACTACCAAACCTTCAGTGGTGCCCACAGACAGTCTCTGCTCTAAAAACACTACCAAACCTACAGTGGTGCCCACAGACAGTCTCTGCTCTAAAAACACTACCAAACCTACAGTGGTGCCCACAGACAGTCTCTGATTTACTAAACACTACCAAACCTGCAATGGTGCCCACAGACAGTATCTGCTCTAAAAACACTACCAAACCTACAGTGGTGCCAACAGACAGTCTCTGCTCTAAAAACACTACCAAATCTACAATGGTGCCCACAGACAGTCTCTGCTCTACTAAACACTACCAAACCTTCAGTGGTGCCCACAGACAGTATCTGCTTTTAAAACATTACCAAACCTACAGTGGTGCCCACAGACAGTCTCTGCTCTACTAAACACTACCAAACCTTCAGTGGTGCCCTCAGACAGTCTCTGCTCTAAAAACACTACCAAACCTACAGTGGTGTCCACAGACAGTCTCCGCTCTACTAAACACTACCAAACCTTCAGTGGTGCCCACAGGCAGTCTCTGCTCTACTAAACACTACCAAACCTTCAGTGGTGCCCACAGACAGTCTCTGCTCTACTAAACACTACCAAACCTTCAGTGGTGTCCACAGACAGTCTCTGCTCTAAAAACACTAACAAACCTTCAGTGGTGCCCACAGACAGTCTCTGCTCTACTAAACACTACCAAACCTACAGTGGTGCCCACAGACAGTCTCTGCTCTAAAAACACTACCAAACCTACAGTGGTGTCCACAGACAGTCTCTGCTTTACTAAACACTACCAACCCTATAGTGGTGCCAACAGACAGTCTCTGCTCTAAAAACACTACCAAACCTACAGTGGTGCCCACAGACAGTCTCTGTCCTACAAAATCAAAATACAAGGAAACCCGTCAGAAAACTTTGTAGACTAAGTGTGATAATTATTACTGATAAATATTAAATAATTATTCACCGGAAATAAGCACCATTTATTTTAAAATGTTACAAAACTTAGAAATGACGATCCCAGTGTTCCTCCCCCAAACTAATGTATAAAGGTGTAGCTCCTGTTGCTGGGATAAGCCCTACACTACAGTAGAATTGTAAACTAACATGTAGTAATGAACTACGAGTAGGCAACTCTGTGGTGATCTTTAAAAGCTATAACTACCACATTAAATATTGTTTGCCTACTGCTAATGTGTTGAGAGAACTATTGTTGATACTTATCTGAGGTTGTGGAATATCTACAGGCTGATCAGATAACCACCTTGTGTATGCTTAAGTCATCATCATCATCAAAGTCCCACTCCAGTCACCCGGGTGTGGTTTACAAGCCTCCTCCACTCCATTCTGTCCTTCCATTTTTCCTGCTCCATCACTTCTGCCACGTCCAATCCAGCTTCTCCAATGTCCTTCAAAATTTGGTCCAGCCACCTTCTTCTCGGTCTTCCAACTGGTCTCTTTCCCTTGACTTCTCTTTCAAATTCCTTTCTTGCTACTCTTTCTATGCCTATTATTAGCCTATTTTCAATTTTGAAAAAATAGGCTTATGAGATCACCTTTTGTCCGTGTGTGTGCGCGTGTGTGTGTGAGTGTGTGTGTGAGGTGTGTGTGGGTGTCCCCCTAATAACTTTTAAACTGCTGGAGCGATTTAAATGAAACTCTGTAAGTTCATAGTACTGTTCCGGGCGACCTCGACAGTGCCCTTCGAATTTTGTTACGCCTCACCAATCCAACATGGCGGCTGTGCGAAATATTTCACCAGAATTCAATATCTCCGAAACTATTACCGATATCACCCTGGAATTTATTACAGTGATAAAGGAAACCACTAGAAGTTCACCTATGTGACTTTTGAAAAACTGGTAACTACAAATCCAACATGGCGGCCACGCGAATTTGCGACTTTTAAATAGACGTTTCTCGCGATTTAACCAACCAAACGCAATAAAACTAAGTACAGTATATGTTTATACACATTGTAATGCACCGACGTCTAACTTGGTTCAATTGTTTATATAACCACAAGATGGGGGATGAGCGAAATATTTCACCGACAATCTATATCTCTGAAACTATTAGCTGTATCACCCTGAAATTTTATACGGAGATAAAGGCCACTACTGGAAGTTCACCTACAAGAATTTCAAAAAGCGATTAACTATAAAACGAACATGGCGACCAAGCGAATTTGAAAATTTTAAATAGACGTTTCTCGCGATTTAATGTTCCAAACGCAATGAAATCTGGTACAGGAAATGTTTATACACATTGTAATACACTGGTATCTAATTTAGTTCAATTGTTTACATAACCTCAAGATGGCGGCTGTGCGAATTTTAAAATTAAGTTTATATTTTTTGTGTCGTAATCAAGTGATCGAAGTGAAAGATTGATTAATGAACCTACGCAATAATTTTCCTTCAAAGGTACATGAGTCTTTGGCCTATACATTTAACAATCCAACATGGCGACCATCCGAAATATTCAGACGACTCTGAATATCTACGATTCTCTTATAGCAATCAAACTGATTTTTAATGTTCATAGGGGCTATGAACTTAAGTTCACCTATAGGACTCTAAATAACCTGGTGATCACAAATCCAACATGGCGGCGACGCGAAGTATAAATATTCACATGGACGTTTCTCGCAATTTAATCATCCGAGTGCAGTGAAACTTGGCACAGAAAATCCTTTTACGAATGTTAATCCACTGGCATCTAATTTCTTTCAATTGTTTCCATAACCACAAGATGGCAGTTGTGAGAAATTTTATAACCTCCTTGTTACTTCTTGTGTCCTAATCATGCCATTGAAGTTTGAATGCTACACTTACACAATGATCTTCATGTAGCATTACATAACTCTAGGACCTACATATATAAAATCCAACATGGTGACCATCCGAAATATTTAGTCGGTACTCAATATCTACGAATCTATTACAGCAATCAAACTGAAAATTTGTATGTTGCTAGCGGCAGTTAATATAAGAAGGATATATGAAAATAGGCTGTATAGTTCTTCACGGAACTACTTGTTTTTAAATAATCTAGTTCTTTGAATTAAGATAGGTTTTATAAAGGCATGTCCTCTTGAAAAGTTTTCAGAATCTAGATCTGATGATGATCGCTTGACTAGCGAAAAATGTCATTTCTAATTTCTCTTCGTCTTCTTCTTCTTATTATTATTATTTTCTTCTGCCTTTTCTTCATCCTCTTCTTCCTCTTCGACGTCTTCTTTTCTTCTTATTATTTTATTATTATTATTATTATTATTATTGTTTTCTTCTTCTTCTTCTTCTACTTCCTCTTCCTCTTCTTCTTCTTCTTTTTTTCTTCTTCTTATTTTCTTCTTCCTCCTCTTCCTCTTCCTTTTCTTCTTCTTGTTATTCTCTTCTTCATCTTCTTCTTCTACTTCTTGAATAGTCCGTAACAATCTCCATACAGTATATAGAAATAAATGTTACGTGATAGTTTGTGTGTGGGTGAGTGTGTGTGTCCTTTATGCTTTCATATACCATTCATCCGATTGTGATGAAGATTTGGTGCACTCCAGGGAAGGTTTCTTACTTAGTAAATCCATTTTACAATAGGTAGCGCACGAGTAGATTCAACAATTGAGTGACGGTGTGTGCGTTCATATGCCATTCATCCAATTGCGTTGAAACTTTTGTTATTTGCTGTGTACTCTCCCACGAATGTTTCTGAATTAGTAAATCCATTTTACAATAGTTTAGAGGCCGTTAACGAAAAAAGAAAAAGACATATTGTGTAAACAAACGCACCTCAGCAAACAAAATATCGGCGGCCTCGGTGGTGTCGTTGGTAGCATGTTGAGTTTCTATGCCCAAGATAGCGGGTTCAAACCCGGCCGAAGCGTCGCATTTTGTAAGAGCGTTAAAAATCCCTCAGTATGCCTTCCTTCGGAAGGGAAGTAAAGCCGGCGGTCCCATGTCATACATTTATGGCATTTTAATGAACCTTCCATTAATAACACCTGTGTGAAGTTAAATTAGATAGGTTAAGAATGTAAACAACGCTCTTAGGTTTCTACGTTCGATGCCAAGAGCCGACTGTGGTGGCGTCTAGTAGGTAAGTTCTGAACTTGGACTAGTAGTCGTTGACGGTGGCATTTGGCGGCAAAAGTAGGAACTATCTGAAAATTTCTAAGTTGCAGTCTGTACTTAAATTAAAAAAAACACACAACACAGACTAATACAGCCACCACAATTAACACCGGTTATCAGACAGATTCTACACACACCCAAAGTACACGGGGCTACACGACCGCGTTGTCGCAGCCCCTAAACTTAAGGACCAACCAACCAAGGTCCACTAAATAACTTTGAATTTTTTAATTTACCACACTTTTTTTTTGGAACGTACTAATTTTGTTCATTGTAAATTTGCAATGTCGTTTTTATTGTATCTCACCGAAAATTTTACTCTCTCTCTCTTCACAAGAACAAGTTCAACGCCTTTCACAAACGTATGTACTAAACTTTTCGAAGGTTCATAAATGTAGCTTAGCGGCTAGGCCAATTAGTTGAAATATTATTTAGAAATTTTCCTCCCTATAAACAGTGGAATCTTTACTATTTCTCTGGATGCCGCAAAGATATGAAGATGATGGTTATTTACATGCTCTCATTCTAATATTTTGTACCATTGAATTTATTCAGATACATTGATTATAATAAATTGTCAAATTTGTTTGCAAATATGTAAAATAGGGCAAATTTGTTTATGCTGTGGTTTTCCACGTACGCGGGCCCAGGGCTACAGCCCCGTTGCCCCCTCCCTTTCGTTGGGCCTGGCTAGCATCAGTAGTTACGTTGGCAGCACTACTGTCGCTTGTATTAAAACTAACCAACATAACATAACTGATCCTGGAAGTGCTGACGACACATACGCTCACATATTGCAATACACACTGACGATTTCGACAGCCTACAGCCCAAACGTGTGAGATTCACCTTGTCAAGGACACCGTGCTGCCAACTAAACTGCTGACGCAAGCTCTGGCAGAAGCCGGGAGTCACTGCGGAGTACATTTCCTGGCGCCCTGTAGAGTTAGATATTAGGAAGCCTTTTTTGTCTGGAGCGTGGCGCTCTATGGAAGTGAAACTTGGACTATTAGTGTAGCAGAAAAGAGAGGAATTGAAGCATTAGAAATGTGGTGTTACAGGAGAACGATGAAGATCAGATGGGTAGATAGGGTTACAAACGAAGAGGTATTAAAACGAGTGGGAGAGGAGAGAAGTTTCTGGCGACTGCTAATGAAGAGAAGAGATAGGTTGGTAGGACACATACTAAGACACCCGGGAATAGCAAGCTTAGTTATGGAAATATGGTCGAGGACAAGAACTGTAGGGGTACACCAAGGTTTGATTATGTTAAACAGATTGTCTCGGATGTAGGGTGTGGTAGCTATGTAGAGATGAAACGATTAGCTCAGGACAGGGAAGCATGGAGAGCTGCATCAAACCTGTCGAAAGGCTGAAGACTCAAACAACAACAATATGGCAACACTGAAAAATGGCTTCAAAGCTATATTTAATATTGTGCCGTCCCGTTCAGTCTGAAGAATCAAATTTCGACTGTGCATAGTTTGGTGCGTGATCCTCATCGCTTATATTGGCAAAATTGCCTCGCATATGCTAAGCTGTCTAGAAGCATTAGATACGGTGTTATCAGTGGCGTGATGCTTATCGCCTATATTGGCAACACTGTCTCGCATATGCTAAGCTGTCTAGAAGCATTAGATACGTTGTTATCAGTGGCGTGATGCTTATCGCCTATATTGGCAACACTGTCTCGCATAAGCTCAGCTGTCTAGAAGCATTAGATACGGTGTTATCAGTGGCGTGATGCTTATCGCCTATATTGGCAATATTGTCTCGCATATGCTAAGCTGCCTAGAAGCATTAGATAGGCTACAGTGTTATCAGTAGCGTGATCCTTATCGCTTATATTGGCAACACTGTCTCGCATATGCTAAGCTGTCTAGAAGCATTAGATACGGTGATATCAGTGGCGTGATCCTTATCGCTTATATTGGCAACACTGTCTCGCATATGCTAAGCTGTCTAGAAGCATCAGATACTGTGGGATTTAAGGGTTCCTTGTTAATTCCCTCAACAACTCACCCTCGTTTCATCGCAAACGTATGAATGGTATATGAAAGCATAGGGGACATACATACTGTGCCCGTTTGACGAGAATTTCGGGGAGCCATAGACCTTAAATTACCCTTCCGAAACCCCCATCTCCCAGGAAGACATATAGGACGGGAAGAAATGCATTCATGGACTGCGAAAGCACTCAAGAATCTGTTCTCGGGGGGTGTCGGGTGTAATAAGAGGTGAAATTATCAGTCCAGAGGAATACAAACTCAACAAATACAATAAAGAGGCCAGGCTTACATTTAAATCGCACTCAGTTTATTCAAAAAAGTGGAAGACCCCTAACTACTTCAGAGAGGTGAGAACGGCTAATCCGTGCTAAACAATGTTGATAATAATGTAACTCGTCTCCGTGCGAAAATCCTAATAACTTAAGATTCTCGAAGTCCTACACAAAAATGGAAAATCAAAGAATGCAATCTAAGAGAATGACACGTAGTTCTTCCCTATACAATTACTTCGGAGATTCAATAATAATGATAGTACAAGAATGACTCTACAGCAAAGAAAGTTACTTACTTGTTTACAATGCAAGGTTTCAGTTACATATACAGCATAATAAGTTTAAAGCGACGCTACGATGGTGTCACCTCCAACATTTAACGTTACAGTCATTTAATTTAATACCTATCGTACGTTAATAATAACAATGATGTAAACGAGAAGCGTTTCGTCCTAAATTTATTTCCAAGCAAAAGCTATGCACATTCTGAACCTAACAGAACGCATGAAAATCTATTCTAATTAACAACACAAATGAGTAACATGTAACACTCTTGAATTACTAGCGCAATGGGCGTCACTGATCCTGCCTACCTACATCGCAAATTCACTGTTTGTGAAATTGGGTCATGATTATTTGTGTGGGGAGAGAAAGGTTAGGTCGGCGACTGCATGAGTAAAACCTGTTTAACGTCGCATTATCAGGTTAGCTACCGCGTTTAAACACGTAACTAACTGATTGTCGTCTCTCAATAGGGATAGCTATATTTGTATTTAGGTGTTTCGAAGAATCAAGTCTAAGTAATGGTCATCAAGGTTCATTTAAGTTTATTGGTTTATTTACGTTTTATTAGACTTCCTAGCTCTTTGTTTATGTTCATTTTAAATGGAAAATCCTGATATTTGATTATTACTTTCTTATTTATCAGATTATTTCAGTCCTATCAGTTTCATTGTATGTTAACCATGTTAACTTCGTTAAGTGTGAAAAATTGGTGTGACCAAGCATTCAATATCAAACTCATCAGTGGATGAAAAATCAATTCCAAACATCAAATAGCATCTCTGTGTGCTGATGAATACCACTGATCCATCGATCATCTGCTGCAATAACGAGACAAAAGTCGCTCACGTTATCAGCTCATATAGTACCAAACCTTGTACTAGGCAACTAAGGGTAATAATATCCTACCCCTGTAGTGAGTTTTAACATAACATGGGTTTGACTAAATGTATACAATCCAAGCTTGTGGACAAGATGTAACTCCACTGTAATGACAGCTGTGCATTCTGAACGTATAGAAAGGTGCATTATTTGCTCATATATCAGACATCTAAAGTCTGAGAAAACTTGTATTAATAAACCTGGGTCTTTTGTTTACAGTCCTAAAATGACCCCTCACTTCGAACTCAGCCTGCTCAGCTCATCTTATAAAATATACAATTCATAGCTTGTATGGCAGTCGTCTGAATGTCGAATTTTATAAAGTTACTCTTTCACTTCTCCACTTATCGTAAACAGGTTTTATGCAGTATTGTCTAGTGTTCACTCCACTCACAGCCTTCTAACATAATTTTATCAAGAAAAGAGTGCGCTGTAGTCACGTTTACAAGGTCGATAATATATGAAAAATGTGACATTGGCTTGTTTCACGGCCAACAGGTGGTCGCTGGGTTAACTGTCTCAGTAAAATTGCAGTTATTCAGACATGATTATATAACAAAAATCCTACTCCTTAAAGAGTGTGGGTTCGATGCACTGTCGAACTAGAAAATGTTTATTTACAAAAATTGTTGGCAAAATCGTTTGTCTCAAGCTATTGCAAATGATACAACATAACTTGTGGGTACTTCACCATTAGGAATACATGTTAATAATTAATCCTACCTAAGAATGTGCGGCGTAAGGCCTTACTAAACTAATCCCCATTACGAGATCGTACATAAAAAGATATTTCGGCTTTCAGTCAGACTCACGTGTGTGCTTCACATTTCCTCAGTGAAATGACTTGCCTTGTTTAGGTTGCAAGTAAGGCATGGTGGTAAGATGCCTATGATACACGTGCCTTCCTTCATAGTGTAGTCCAGCCATCACTGAACCCTGCCATCCTGGGATTTATACTCCATTCCCAATTCCATTATAAAAGGAATAATTGGCATTTCTTCGGCATGAAAAATGTGTATGATTAATGCCATGATGACGTCGTATTCGTTGGTTTGCACTGAATTTATCATTAGATTGTAATTAGCAATTTCACACTGAAGCTACACTTGTATCAGCGGGTAAACAAATAATAATGGCCATGGATTTTCTCCGCTCACAGGTTTTAATCTCAGCAGCTTGTGCTACTGTGCACACTAAAAACTTGGTGAATTAAATCACACGTGATTTGTTCATTACCGTATTGCACTGTACCTGGCAATATCGTATAGCACTGTAGAAAAACGTGGTTGGCGGCGTGTTCGATGCCAGCGAGGAAAAATTACCAAAATATCGCAAATATCCACAATTTGCTTTCACTAATTATTTTAAATCCACTTAACAGCTTTGCTGCACGCAAAAGCGTATCACAGTTCGTCGGATTAATGCAACTTCCACAGATATTTGTCGATTTTGACGAGCACAATTTCTACGTTGTCACAGGACCATGCCTGCAGTAAGAGTTGTACGTTATATCAAGACCAAGCCTGCGGTAAGAGTCGCTTAGCAATAGCCATCAGTCAAATGTGCGACTGTAAAAAATTTATGGCATCCTTTACGGGTTTTAACATTCATGTTTCCTTTACATAATAAATCAAATCTCTCTCCGGTGCACCAAAAATATGTACAATAGTGGTTAATAAATACAGTCTTATGAAATACACAAATTAATATACATCCAAGGCGTGGCAACTCATACAAATCAATGAGCGCTACTCATGCCTTCTCCTTGGAAGTCTCCGCTTCTCTCAAGGGTGGTAAATCCCTCATGAGCCTTAGAGGTCACATGGCAAATGTGATTTCGGGCTCAATACATACATACATACATACATACATACAATCTATTATATATATATAGGCCTATACAGTATATAGATTTGTACGTTACTTACACTGCAAATAAACTGAAATCATGCTAATGATATTGAATGAATTAGGCCTAGTATTTTCATAAGAAACATGAAACGGAATCGGAAAAGAACAGTAAAATTTTGGATGGTAAATACATTTCCGTATCGTAAATAACATTAGATACATTACAGTTGATTATTTCCACGTGCTGGGGTGATACTTGTCGTAAAAAGTGGAAGCATACATAATCTCGACATATTGCACACGCTATAAACGTCACATGTTTAGAATCACATGGTTGTTTTAAAGTTGCTATAGAAAAGCAAAAACAAAATACGTGGTTCATTTCTCATCTGACCGGTGCCAAGAAGCTTGGTCATCTGGAGCTCTCCCTTCTGTCACCATCATTTCTGTCCAAGCCCTGAATAGGCTATATCATACATTTGGACACAATCGGTCATTTTGACCCATAGTGCGTCACTCCCTTTTCGTCGTAGTAGTACGTATTTTAATGAAGTAATTTTACACCTGGTGTCTTCCTAAGAACTATTCCTAATATAAAATGAGGTTTATTTATATTTTTCACACTTAACCTGCAGTAAATGACAATTTACGTGACAGTAGACTATAATTGACTTTGAAAGTGGCGGGAAAGTAGTCATCTCATTTTTTTAACAAAGGGGCTGATGATCAAGTTGTCCCTATAGAGCGTCTCTACCTTAAAATACAGTATGGGATTAAAATAATGTAGTATTTGCCTCTCACTCGCACTCATATGTCCTGCAATTAGCTTCATCATCTTCTACCACGGCGATGTTGCCATTTCCCTGTATATCTAAGAAAATGTTTGCGTGGTCTTATTGAGAATTTTCCGCTCTTTATGATGATGTAAAATTAAAAGCAATAAGTAATTAACACATGGCCCAATTTTCACCATTACAATATTTGAGCGCGTATCTAGTTGTATGCACATATAAATCTTATCACGCCATAGCTAATGAACTAATGATCACAACAGATTGAGAATGTATTTTCAGCCTACTTTTCACATTTTACAAAAATGAGGAAAACGTAGACTTACGAGATCCATCTGGGCAAATGTGCGTCTGTCTGGCTGTGTGTGTGTGTGTGTGTGTGTCCCTATCAAGTCCTCAAGCGTCTGCAGCTATCGAAACAAAATTTGGTATGAGTAAAGATCTATATCTGAGTATCTCAATGCCATATTTGAAAATGTCAATGCCATGACTGCTGAAAAATCCCAATTGAAATTGGAGTTTCAAGTTGGATATCCTGGAAGGTATGCATGGGAGCTATTTCAAAATTGGCACATGTATAGATAATATTATTTCAGTTTAAGTTTCAGGAGGCCATATATGACACTGTTGTCAAAATGATTCTATGACTGCTGATTGGTCCTTTTTAAATGCATATAAATTCTACACTATCAATTGGAATTCAACAAAACTTCGTATGTACGATGTGTACATTAAACAGATAAGACTGAGCGTATCCCTAAGAGCCACCAGGGCTGCCGACTGTTAATAATAATAATAATAATAATATCTATGGCATCGGGTGCTGGGTGCAAGCTTTGTAATTCGACACCCAGAGGGTAGCATGCATGACGAATTTCGTTGTTCCTTGAATTACTAGGAAAGTCAAGGAGGTTAGATATCTAAGCTCCTTGAACACTATAGCGCTTTCTAGTAGAGCACTGAGGAACTTTGTGTTGGCGGAAACTCCCGAGATTAATTTTGCCATTATGAACACGGCCTACTGAATTCAAATGGGTTCTTTGACATGGCAACATCGTATGACATGCTTGTCGTATTTTTGCCGTCTTTCAAAAATCATTTACCACAGTCAGGGGCGAACCTGCAATCTTGGGGTTAGTAGAGCGACACGCTATCCACTCATCCACCGACAGTTAATGAATGCTCTCAATTTATTTGATCAAAATACCAATATATCAGAAAGTATGCAAGCCGACAGCTTTAAACTATGCAAACGGATAGTACCTGCCATTCTATATTAATTTGGAGTAACTAATATCCGAAAGTGCTACCAACATGACTCTTAGTCTGCTGATAGTTCCAATTTTAATTACATGTAACTTCTATTCAACCATTTGGAGTTCAACCAAATTTCAATTGTGCTATGTGAACAATAATAGATATGACTATGCGTCTTCTTAAGGGCAACCAGGGCTGCCAACTGTTAATAAATGATGTCTCTATTTTCATACAAATACCAATATATCAGAAAGTATGCAAGTCGACAGCTCTAAAATATGAACACGTATAGTAACATTCTACATTAATTTGGAGTAACTAAAATACGTCAGTGCTAAGAACATGATGATTCTACGCCTGCTGATAGGTCCAATTTTAAAATGCATGTAACTTCTATACCAACTAATAGATTTCATTCAAAATTGGCACAACAATAGATCATTATAATTTTTATAATTTCTGACCAACACATGCCTGACATTGTTGCCAACATGGCTTTACGCGTTCTGTTAGATCCAATGTCTAACTGCATGTAACATCCATGCTATCCATTGGACTTCAACAAAAATTTTTATCCTTTACCTTAAGAGATGGAACCAAGAATATATTCAGTCGCCAGGGCTGCCAACTGTAGTGCTCTATTAGGCTATATTATGCCAGGTATACTGTATTTCGAACTAATTAGAAATTTCGATATGACCAACTTAATTTCGCCATTATTCTAGATAGATCCATTTAGATTAATCATAGGCATGAATCTTAAATTTTAAGAAAAGTAGGCTCTTTAGTTCGTCACGGAACTTCTTGTTGTATTGTCTGATGTTGGTAGAAGATATCCTATTTCACAGGGCAGTAATTTGTTTCCTAGTAAGTAAGTTATATTTTTTTTCTCAAACGTTACTTGAAAATTATAGGATGGTATCACAGAAAAGTTAGCTAGGGCCACACTTTTTTGCTGTTGACTTTACGTCATTGAATAAGCGAGAAACAATGTTCATTAATGTTTGACATAGTTTTTAAAACAAACCACAGCTCGGTATCAGATAGCATTCATAATTTATCGCACTTAGCGCAAAGTCCCCGCTCAGCTCTTATTGAAGCTGCGATATTTTGTTCATTCGTTATCTTCACGACTGCGTTTGATGAGTGCAGGAAAAGATTCTGTGCTACCCCAGAGCTCAGTGTTATTAAATTTATTGTGGTGTGAAGTTAAACAGTAAAGTGAAGTGGTTCTTGTGTTTTTTCTTATAAATTGTGTTAATTATTATTCAGTTACTATTATATTCATTATTGTAATATACACTATGGAAGGAAGCTTGTAGTTTAACGTGACCGTTAATCTTGAGATCATGAGCCACGGGACCTCCTTTTTACGTGGAATCCGAACCACGGGACATGGCATTTCACTTCGAAAATCTCACATGCATTGACCGGGAATCGAACCCGGACTGCCTTGGTGAGAGGCATACAGCTAGACCGCTGAGCCACCACGCCCCCTATACACTATGAATACAGCAACTAGAAAGCAGCGTAGTATTGGCAAATTGCACAGTAGATAACGGATTATAGTACTGAATATATTTAGTTATTTCTTAAAGAACATGAACGTTACCGAGGCAGTTGAAAAGACAGCAGAAGCTACCGGGTGTTCAAAAAGTTTAGTATATAAAATAAGAAAGGAAAAAAGAAAGCTCCTCTGAGAACGCCAGCAACATCAAAACCAAATAAAGCGAGTAAATAAAAAAAATGCTAGGTTAATCAAGTACGATGGAATAGTACAAAGCGGAGTCCGTAGCATCGTTCATTCATTGTTCTTTCAAAACATACCACCAACATTAAATATAGTTTTGAGCAGGGTAAACAGTGATGATACATTGCCCAATTTTTCGAGGTCCACTTTTAATAGATTTCGTCATGACATAGGTTTTGAATATGAAAGAAGAGTAAACAAATGTGCCCTGAGTGAAAGGGATGATATAATCTGGTGGCGTCATAAGTATATTAAGGACTTTAAGAGATTGAGGAATGAAGGTAAATCTATTGTTTTTACTGACGAGTCTTGGGTGAACATGGGCCACACCGTGACAAAAGAATGGAGAGATACTAAAATTAAAAGTGCTCGTCAGGCAGCAATTGAGGGTGTTAGCACAGGTCTTAGGCCACCTAGGACTCGTGGGTCGAGGTTTGCCTTGGTTCATGCCGGGAATGAACAAGGGTTTGTTAATAGTTTCGAGTTAAATTTGCTGTGCCAAAAGAACACAGCAGACGCCCAAGATAAAATGACAGGTAAACTGTATGAAAAGTGGTTTTCCGAGCAATTGTTGCCCAATGTTCCCGAAGGATCTATTCTAGTAATAGACAATGCGGGCTATCACGGTCGGAAAAGCGAACTTTTACCTACAACGTCATGAAGAAAAGACCGGATTGTAGATTGGCTCAATCAAAAGGGGATCCCTTTTCGAAATGATATGCTAAAGCGGGAGCTTCTTTTTATTGTAAATCAAAACAGAGTGAGATATGATAAATACATCATTGACGAGATGGCCAAACCAGCAGGAAAATATGTTGTTCGCTTGCCACCATACCACTGTGAAGTTAATCCCATCGAAATGGTATGGGCGCAAGTGAAGAACTATATAAAATTGAACAATGTCTCATTCAAAAATCAAGACTTTAATTTCGGCTGCATACCACCACGTGACCACAAAATATTGGGCAAACTACGTGAACCACACCAAAAGAATCGAAAGTGAACTGTGGAAATCAGATGAGATTCAAGATGACGATGAACAATTGTGATACAACAGTTTAGTGCTTTTCAGTCGGTCAACACGAATGTACCCAAAAGAGCTGGTTTATGGCCTAATCCTGAAATAAATTACATGAGATTAATAAATGCACTAGGATGACCAGTTTCGATCGTCAAGCGATCATCATCAGATCAATAACACTTAGGATATAAAATCTGTGTTTGAAAATACAGGTGAAAATATTTACAATATTTACAATTATTTAGTTGCAGTAATGTGCCCAATTCTAGGAATGGGTATTCCAAGATTCAGACACCTAGGTATCAAGGGAAAGGCTGCAGCCGCTTTTGAAAGTTGAGATATTTGAATATCGCGCTCCTTTCCTTCTAGATTGAAATGGAAACTTTATGCAGCCAAGAAGATGTTAAGTGACGTGGCAAATAGTAGCAGAGGTCGAGACTATTTGGTTATTAAATAGTTAGTCATGGAGTAGAGACTTGATACTTGGATCAGATTACTGGCACGGCCAAATGAAAGAGGATGCACTTAGTCTCAAGTGAATCAGACCAGAGACACCGGAGATATGAGGATTTACAGATTTCAGCGTGATCCAGCGTGGAGCCGACCGTTTTGTATAAAAGCCGCTCGGCCCAAGCATAAGCAGCTCACTTCAAACCAATCTCTTGTAGGACAAGGTGCTGCTGCTACGTCGAGCCAAGGCACATGGTTGCTGAATCTACGCAGAAGATATCTTTGAATTGTGATAGTCACAAAAGTGCTACGATACGTGGGGAACGTAGTAAGTTTCCGGTAGAGGGAATCATTAAGGTGATTGTTATTTTCTACGGACATTGGTGAAACACTTTGTTTATATATGGACATATGCTAGACTTTGTCCAGATATTATTCTGTCACAGTCCAGTAACAATAATTCAATACTTGGATGTTTTAATCCAACTTGTCAGTTTCACAAATTGTAACTTAATAACCACTCAGATCTTTCAGTATATTGAAGGCCAGTCTATCACGGTGCTGTTCATTAGCCGACAAAGGGAAACTATATGTTGCTTCGCGCATGATAGATGGTGTGAAGCCATGCCCAGGGAAAGATCATCAGAACAACCGTTGATTGTTTTAGACTATCAGTGTTTTCCTGTACTGAAAAGATTACCGTGAGTTATGTTACAACTGACGCTTTTGAGAAGAGATCATTTGGATCTGATCCCATTTAAGCAAAACTGCTATGGATTTAATTGAAGTCAATATTAAAATGGATCAGCAGTTACTTCAAACTTCAAGAAATATTTCCACTATGTCGTGCTAGACAGATTGTGGGTATATAATGGCGGCCGATACAAGGATTAGACGTGCGTGTCCAATAGGGCATGTATCTGGATAAATCTGGCACAGACCAGGTTCACTACGCTTCAAGACCAACGAGAAATGTAAGCCACATTTGACTTTTATATTATGCCTAGTTAATTGGAACAAACTCATTTTCTGCAGATGACCAACACATTTATTTTTCTTCGTATTTAAATCTTGCATTGATTTACGCAAGACACATTAGGGTTATTCTGAGTATGTTCAGCACTCAGAACAGTTTAGGATCGATGACCGAGCATACCGAGCATTTATTTGAATGTTCATTTTGTTTGAGAATCACGGTAATCAGCCGATATAACTGTAGAAGTTAATATTTATTTTTGTTGAGGAATGGATATTTTATCCATATTCGAAGAGTCGAACATGTGGGTTTTCACATAAGGAAATAATAATTAAACATAGTTAAGGAAATAATAACAATAATAATCCAATAATAATAATAGTAATTTTCATAATTTTTCTAAATAATTCTTGGATCTTACATTTTCTAATAATCACATTCATTGAGAGAGAGCTTAACGATTAGTTTAATCATTCCTAGTTTGGAACAGGTGATTTTCCGAAAGCTAGTGGATAGCGCAAGCCCGTATTCCACAAACATTAAGTTATAGTTCTGGTTGAACAGTTAATATTTGCATTGAGCAAAGTATATTTTTCAGATAACACGGAAAGGCTTGAAACAGGAAGCCAATGATATTTGTATCAATTAGGATTTTTTTTTGTGTTTATATAAAATCATGACGTAGGCACACATTTGAAAGTGAAATAGAGAATATCACAAGCGTGGTAACTTCACGGTTTGAACTGAATGGTAAAATAAAATAAACTTGTACGTTTATAGATCTTACAGTTTTGATAAGAAGCAGAGGCTTGATTTATTGTATAAATTTTGGGAAGAAAATTTATGTGTGTGGAGTAGTTGAAATGCCATTCCCAGGTGCGCATGTTTAAGTCGCAGGAATGAGGAGGTTTTTTTTGAGCATCAATCAAATAGCAGGTTCGATGGCTCAGGTTTATAGGAGGAGTATTGGAACCACACATTTCGTCGAATGAATGACCAAACCACCAGTAATTATTTCAAACTTGTTTACGTATTCTATTAATACTTTGGATTTGCTAGAACCCGGTTGTCATGATAATATTTTATTCTTCTTCAGAGAAAGACCTTTGCCGTTGTTGTTGGGATATTGCGTCCTTACACAAATAATTGAATGGGCCACTGCCAATTAAAAAATTATTCTGTATCCACGAATTACTTAAAGGATGTTTTCAATCCTATTGTCATGAACTAAATAAATTTATTATAAAGCTACAATTCTTATTTCCGCATTCTGTTCAAGAATTGCAAGTTGTGAAAGTTACTAAAATAGCACAAATATAAATATTTTTCTTAATAATAATTCCAAGTGGAAAATCGAATAGTTGAATGGTACAACAATTTTTTTTGATCAAGTTGATGATTCAGAAATCATATTTCTTTGGAATTTGAAGTTCATAATCGAGTCACTTCTCGAAATGTTTAATTTTGGAAGAACAATAAAATTTGTTGTGCTTCGCACAGTTATTCGATGCTATGCTCAAGGGTCAAATACTTTTCAGATGTTGTTATTAATATGTGTACATAATTAGTGTTGGGTCAGAGATAATATTTTTGACAATATTTTTGAAACTGGAAAAATAAGTGGAAGTTAAAAATTCTATAAACATTTATAAACAGTGAGAATTTCTACGAGTGTTAATATCATGTTAGAAATTCAACCAGTGAACTACAATATTTCCAGTAAAGACAATTTAATTTGAACTGGATTTCATCGTAAATAATTGATATAATTTTGGAACACAGTCTACAGGACTGATAATCAGACTTGTGTCTCCAAAGACAATTGTTCAATGTGTTGGAAAATTTCTGTACATTGTGTAAATAGTAGTGTGTGCCGTCGCACTGGAATGATGTTACCTTGAGCATCATTTTGCAGTCAATTTTAAAATTTAGAATAAAATGAGATAATTTTACATGTTGTGTTATGCCCAGTTGAATCTCCTTCTATCCTTATTGTTGCATTGAGCCAAAAATCAGTAAAGCATTTTTAGCCTACTTTTCACATTTTGCAAAAATGAGGAAAAAGTAGTCTTATGAGATCGGGCAAATGTGTGTCTGTCTGTCTGTCTGTCTGTCCTTCTGTCTGTCTGTCTGGCTGTGTGTGTGTGTGTCCCCCTATCAACTCCTAAACGGCTGCAGCAATCAAAACCAAATTTAGTATGAGTAAAGATGTGCACCGGAATAGCTCACGTCCATATTTGAAAATGATGTCAGTGCTACCAACTGCTGAAAAAACGCACTAGAAATTAGAGCTCAATGTTGGATATCTTGCAAGGTATACATGGGAGCTATTCCAAAATTGGCACACATGTAGATAATACTATTTCAGTTTAATTTCCAGGAGACCAACCATGACAGTGTTACCAAAATAATTTTAAGCCTCCTGATAGGTCCAATGTTTAAATGCTTATAACTTTTACACTATCAATTGGATTTCAACCAAATTTTGTATGTAATATCTGTACATAAACGGATATGAGTAGGCGTATTCTTACGAGCCACCAGGGCTGCCAACTGTTAATAATTGCTCTCTCTTTTTTTTATCCAAATATCAATATATCAGAAAGTATGCAAGCCAACAGCTTTAAACTATGCACACGTATATTCTGACATTTTAGATTAATTTGGAGTAACTTATATACGTCAGTCCTACCAACATGATTATAAGCTTGCTGATAGTACCAATTTTTAAATACATGTAACTTCTATACTATCAGTTGGATTTCAACCAAATTTCGTATGTGCTATGTGTACCATAACCGATATGACTATAAATATTGTTAAGAGCAATCAGGGCTGCCAACTGTTAATAAATGCTGTCTATATTTTTTTCAACCCTAATATCAATACATCAGAAAGTATGCAGGCCAACAGCTCTATACTTTGCACACGTATAGTACCTGACATTCTAGATTAATTTGGAGTAATTAATACAAGGCAGTGCTGCCAACATGATTCTATGCCTGCTGATATATCCAATTTTAAAATACACGTAACTTCTATACTAACAAATGGATTTCATCCAAAATTGGCACAACAAGATATCATAATATTTCAGATTATTTCTGACCAGCACACGAATGGTATTGTTGGCAACATGCTTTTACGCGTACTGATAGATCCAGTGTCTAACTGCATGTAACGTCCATTGGACTTCGACCAAATTTTGTATTCTGTACCTAAAGAGATGGAACAAAGAATATATTCAGTCACCAGGGCTGCCAACTGTAGTGCTCTATTAGGCTACATCATACCAGGTATATTTTGAACTAATTAGATATTTCGATATTACCAACTTCATTTCGTCATTATTCTAGATAGGTTCATATACTGTAGAATAATCATTGGCATGAAAAGTAGGCTGTATAGTTCTTCACGGAACTTCTTGTTTTATTTGATCTCGTTTTTTGCGATTAGCTTTAACCCATCTGGCGCCCCGGGATATTTTGACTCTCGTGCTGACTGATTCTTGGTAAAATGCATATGTAGTCGTGCGGACTCCGCTCTAAACGGGCACATTATTGGTACTGCAACTGTCGGTGTATGGTAAATGCAGTACATATAATGTTAGGTGAAATGCTAAATGGTGATACATATACGGAGTTTGTAATTTAGAGTGATTATATGGTTGTAAAAATCAACTATGGTTAAACTGTAATGTTACAGGCTAATACTTATCTGGTTGGCATCCTGGCTGGAGCTGCGCGCAGTTTTCGTGTTCACAGTTACTCCAGGTGTGGTCCACTGAGATGACATGTTATCTCAACGACACTGGTTTTCCCCCATGTCTCCCCCTGTTTATATGGGCTCTGCAAAGTCAGTGATGTGTTTATGCGGAGTGTTGTCAACCTAGATAAGATGTATGTTATTGAATACAGGAAGGTCTACAACTATTAAAGACCGTGGAACTGTCCTCGCCACGCGTGGACTAAACATACGTCCCGGCACCTTTAATACTGCCGCGAATAATGGCCTTGGTTTATTACGGAAAGAATTACAATGTACACCTGATCCAGATAACGTTTACCTATTAACCACCCTTATTTACCCCCCTTTTTTATCTAGCTTTTCTGTATCGCTAAGTTGTGTCTTGTTTCCGACAGGGTGTGTTTTTAGTAGCGTGAAGAGGGGTGAGCTCTCCAAGAAAGTGTGATCATTTAGATTGTTGGGATTGTTTCGTTTGGCTAGGTGTATCTCGATTGATTCCTCTATGTCAAGAGCTCTGCCTTTCGATTCGTGATGAATTATTTTTAGGTCCGTCTCGATGTTGGTAAAGCTGCGCTCCGCATCACACATATGTTCGCGTACGGCTGAATGTGTTCCGAATCTTATCGCATTCCTATGTTCATTATAACGTGTGTCTACTCGTCTTCCACTCTGTCCGATGTAATTAGCTTGACAACCGGTGTCTTGGCACGTTATAGAATATACCCCTGACTTTGAATACTGGTCATGTTTATTTAGACTACTATTTTGTAGGTGCCGGCCGGTTGTGTTTTTCGTTGTGAAAGCTATTTTTATGCCTTGCTTTTTGATTTTATATGTATTCGCATTTACTGTACATAGTTGAAACGCGCAAATTTCTTCTCATAACTGTCTGGTTTGGATATCGTTTTATCTTTATTTTTATGTTTGGCTATAATTTGGTTTATTTTGCTTGGCGGGAAATTGATTTCCTTTGCTATTTGCTTAATAGTTCTTATTTCCTTACTATAGTTGTCTTTTGACATGGGTATGTTTAAAGCCCTGTGCACCATTGAATTGAACCCCGCTAATTTCTGCGTACCGGGGTGATTGGACTGATTATCGATTGCATGAGTGGCTTCCCAGAATATGGAATATTGAAGCGCATTGTCTTTACGTTAAATAGTTATGTCGAGATAATTTATTTTTCGGTATGTTTCGGATTCCTTAGTGAATTTGATTGAGTGGTGTAGGCTATTAATGGATTGGAGAATTGTTTCTTCGCTTGTTAGTTCAATATCGTAGATGCAAATTACATCATGTACGTATCTTTGCCATATTACTATTCCCTTTGTTGAAGTCTTTTCTAAGAACGCATTTTCTAGTGCATTATTGAAGATGTCAGCGATTAACCCTCTTAGTGGCGATCCCATCGCTAGGCCTTCTCTCTACGTGTACATTTTATTGTCGAATTGAATTACGTTTTGGCTAAGAACGACCCTCAGAAATCTCACAATCTCTTCAGTTTCTTTTGCCGAATTGTTGGATTTTAAGTTGTTTTCGATAGTTTTGATTGCTTCAATAATCGGAATATTGGTGTACATGTTAGTTACATAGAAGGATACTAGCCTGAACCTAGGTTTCATTTGTACGGTGTTCAATGTTGTTACTAGTTCTGTTGTGTTCTTTACAGAGTTTTTTTGTCGTTGGAAAGACGGCATTTTAAGATTTTTAGTAACACTTTGCTGATTTTGTAATTAGGGGCATTCCTACAATTGACTATTGGTCCCATTGGGCACTCATTTTGTGTATTTTTGGTAATCCCCTCAATGACGGTATTTTTGGAGTCATGTTTATTAGTTTTGATTTTTCGGCTTTGGTCAGTATGTATTCTGTTTCTTTAGCGCACTTTTTATTTGTTTTTGGAATTCGTTGGAGGGGTCTTTTGTTAATTCCTTGATTTCGTTGTTGTTTAGGAATTCGACTGTTTTTTTAATGTATTCTGTTTGTTGAAAATTAATGTGGTGTTTCCCTTATCTGCTTGTGTGATGATTAAGTCATGTTCTTTTATTTTTTGTTTCAATGACTTTATTTCTTTGAGTTGTTTCTTTTTTGAATGTTACTGCTTTCGCTCTTTCGTTTGAGTATTTTTTGGCTTCTTTGGTGTAAAATGTACTTTTTTCTGCAATAAACCAAGGCCGTTATTCGCGGCAGTACATAAGGTGCCGGGACTTCTTCAAAAGACAGCGCTTAGTACGAATGGCTGTTTAGTCCACGCGTGGCGAAGACAGTTCCATGGTCTTTAATAGTTGTAGACCTTCCTGTATTCAATAACATTCATCTTATCTAGGTTGGCAACACTCCACATAAACACATCACTGACTCCGCAGAGCCCATACGAACAGGGGGGAGATATGGGGGAAAACCAGTGTCGTTGAGATAACAGGCCATCTCAGTAGACCACTCCTGGATTAACTGTGAACATGAAAACTGCACGCTGCTCCAGCTAGGCAGACAACCAGATAAGTATTAGCCTGTAACATTACAGTTTAACCATAGTTGATTTTTACAACCATATAATCATTCTAAATTACAAACTCCGTATATTTATCACCATTTAGCATTTCACCTAACATTATATATACTGCATTTACCATACACCGACAGTTGCAGTACCAATACTGCAACTAAATAATTGTACACATTGTAAATATTTTCACCTGTATTTTCAAACACAGATTTTATAGCCTAAGTGTTATGGATCTGATGATGATCGCTTGACGATCGAATCTGGTCATCCTAGTGTATTTATTAATCTCATATAATTTATTTCAGGATTAGGGCATAACCCAGCTCTTTTGGGAACATTCGTGTTAACCGACTGAGAAGGACTGAACTCTTGTTTACTAAGGCAACACTGAAAAAATGCCTTCAATCCCCACAATGCTCACGGCCAGCCAGGCGAATCGTGAAGTCAAGAGATTCAAATCACTCAGGTTTAAGCTCATGAACTTAGACAAGTCAATTTGGTTCAACAATAAATGTATAAAACTAAATCTCACCCCTAAATACGTACCAATTAAAACTGTACCGAACACACCAGCCTCGATCATTTCAACTAAACAAGCCAAAGCGCTCTGGATAAAAAACGAATTAAGATTTGCATACATAAGAAAGCAAAAAATTAACCAACAATTATACGACATTCAAATGCAACTAAGTAATTTCTGGCACGCATCCCAATGGGACAGCTTCACCGAGCACCTACATGAAACCATCAAAATCAGAGCAACGAGGAAACACGAAACCATAGAATATAAATTAAGAAAACTAGGAGAAACACAGAACAATCAATCTAATGAACAACACACTAATAACAATTAATTCAATATCCACAGCAGAGTAAACAACAGAACGAACGTAACCTTTTCTCAGGGTGAAATGAATATATTAGACAAAGGTTTGAAATACAACTACACAGACGCACACACGAACGACAATATAAAACAGTAAATCACAGATATTGAGATAGCCAGTCACAAGCTCCCAGCAGAAGTAAGGGAATTAACCAAAAATCTTGCCACCAACGAAGCCAAAGAATTCCTCAAACGAGAGAGCGTAAGCAATAACATTCAAAACAACAAACAACTCAAAGAAATAAAGTCATTGAAACAAGAAATGAAAGAACATGACTTAATCATCACAAAAACAGATTAGGGAAACACCACAGTAATTTTGAACAAATGAGAATACATTGAAAAAACAGCCGATTTCCTAAACAACAACGAAATCAAGGAATTAACAAAAGACCCCACCAACAAATTCCAAAAACATATAAAAAGTGCGCTAAAAGAAACAAAATACATACTGACCAAAGCCGAAAAATCAAAACTAATCAACATAAACCCGAAAATACCGTCATTGAGGGGACAACCAAAAATGCACAAAAAGGAGTGCCCAATGAGACCAATAGTCAATTGTAGGAATACCCCTAATTACAAAATGAGCAAAGAGTTACTACATTTCTTAAAATGCCGTCTTTCCAACGACAAAAACAACTCTGTAGAAACACAACAGAACTAGTAACAACATTGAACACCCTACAATTGAAACCTAGCTTCAGGCTAGTATCCTTCGATATAACTAACATGTAGGTACACCAATATTCCGATTATTGAAGCAATCAACACTATCAAAAACCACTTAAAATCCAACAATTCGGCGAAAGAAACTGAAGAGATTGTGAGATTACTGAGGGTCGTTCGTAGCCAAAACGTATTTCAATTCAACAATAAAATGTACACACAGAGAGAAGGCCTAGCGATGGGATCGCCACTAAGCGGGTTAATCGCTGACATCTTCATTAATGCACTAGGAAATGCGTTCTTAGAAAAGGCTTCAACAAAGGGAACAGTAATATGGGAAAGATACGTAGATGATGTAATTTTCATCTACGATACTGAACCTACAAGCGATGAAACAATTCTCCAATCCATTAATAGCCTACACCACTCAATCAAATTCACTAAGGAATCCGAAACAGACCGAAAAATAAATTATCTCGACATAACTATTGAACGTAAGGACAACGAGTTTTCATATTCCATATTCCGGAAGCCACACAAACCTCGTATGCAATCGATAATCAGTCCAATCACCCCGGTAAGCACAGATTAGCGGGGTTCAATTCAATGGTGCACAGGGCTTTAAACATACCCATGTCAAAAGACAACTATAATAAGGAAATAAGAACTATTAAGCAAATAGCAAAGGAAAACAATTTCTCGCAAGGCAAAATAAACCAAATTGTAGCCAAACATAAACATAATGATAAAATGATTCCCAAATCAGACAGTAATGAGAAAATATTTGCGCGTTTCAACTATGTACAGTAAATGCGAATACATATAAAATCAAAAAGCAAGGCAAAAAAATAGCTTTCACAACGAAAAACACAACCGGCCGGCACCTACAAAATAGTAGTCTAAATAAACATGACTAGTTTTCAAAGTCAGGGGTATATTCTATAACGTGCCAAGACACCGGTGGTCAAGCTAATTACATCGGACAGAGTGGAAGACGAGTAGACACACATTATAATGAACATAGGAATGCGATAAGATACGGAACACATTCAGCCGTATGCGAACATATGTGTGATGCGGGGCACAGCTTTACCAACATCGAGACGGACCTAAAAATAATTCATCACGAATCGAAAGGCAGAGCTCTTGACATCAATCAAGCAAACGAGATACACCTAGCCAAACGAAACAATCCCAACAATCTAAATGAACACACTTTCATGGAGAGCTCACCCCTCTTCACGCTACTAAAAACACACCCTGTCGGAAACAAGACACAACTTAGCGATACAGCCATGCTAGATAAAAAAGGGGGTAAATTGCAGTGGTTAATAGGTAAATGTTATCTGAATCAGGTGTACTATGTACTATTTTCTGCAATAAACCAAGGCCGTTATTCGCGGCAGTATTAAAGGTGCCGGGACGTATATTTAGTCCACGCGTGGCGAAGACAGCTCCACGGTCTTTAATAGTTGTAGACCTTCCTGTATTCAATAACATACATCTTATCTAGGTTGGCAACACTCCACATAATCACATCACTGACTCTGCAGAGCCCATATAAACAGGGGGGAGATATGGGGGAAAACCAGTGTCGTTGAGATAACAGGCCATCTCAGTCGACCACACCTGGAGTAACTGTGAACACGAAAACTGCGCGCAGCTCCAGCCAGGAAGACAACCAGATAAGTATTAGCCTGTAACATTACAGTTTAAACATAGTTGATTTGTACAACCATATAATCACTCTAAATTACAAACTCGGTATATCTATCACCATTTAGCATTTCACCTAACATTATATATACTGCATTTACCATACACCGACAGTTGCAGTACAAATACTGAAACTAAATAATTGTACGTATTGTAAATATTTTCACCTGTATTTTCAAACACAGATTTTATATCCTAAGTGTTATGGATCTGATGATGATCGCTTGACGATTGAAACTGGTCATCCTAGTGTATTTATTATTCTCATGTAATTTATTTCAGGATTAGGGTATAACCCTGCTCTTTTGGATACACTCGTGTTGACCGACTGAAAAGCACTAAACGCTTGTTTACTAAGGCAACACTGAAACAAGATGTTCAGTAAAGAACAAATAGCCTACTTTCTCCTAAATACATGGGTATTGTTATAACTCTTTGTCCTTTTCAAGGAGTATAATTGAATGTTGGTTGTAGTAGCTTGTTGAAATACAACGTGCTATAGGGATATTAAACATGAATATGAGGTGCCTTTTGCTAGTGCTACCTCTGTAAAAAAAACATTCAATTCGGTTTCACCGTGTTTGAATTGATATGGGGAATGGATTTGCACACATACATGGCCGCTATTTGCAAACTATTGGGCTGATGACCTTGTAGTCAGTCATAAGATGCTTTCCACAAAAAGGCATGTTGTTGCAAAATCTGGTAGAGATCAAATTATTAGGATGGTCATAATTTGATTTAAGCTATTAACATTTGGGTGGCCGTCATTCCGTTTCCGTGAAGATGGCGGCGATATTAAACATGACACTGAGGTGCTCTTTGCTAGTGCTACGTCTGTACCAAATTTCGTTCAATCCGTTTCACCGTGTTTGAATTGATAGGGGGTATTAATTTGCACACATACTTGGCCACCATCTGCAAACTATTGGGCTGATGATCTTGCAGTTTGGTCAGAATATGCTTCCCACATAAAGATATGTTGTTGCAAAATTTGGTAGAGACTCGATTATTAGGTTGGTCGTAATTACATTTTAGCTTTTAACATTTGTGTGGCAGCGATTGCGTTTCCGTCAAGATGGCGGTTATATAAAACATGACACTGAGGTGCCCTTTGCTAGTGCTACCTCTGTACCAAATTTCGTTCCATTAGGTTTCACCGTGTTCGAAATAATAGGGGGAATCGATTTTGACACAAAGATGGCCGCCATCCGCAAACTATTAGGCTAATGACCTATTAGATTGGTCAAAGGATGCTCCCTCCATAAAGGTATGATGTTGCAAAATTTGGTAGAGATCAGATAATTAGGTTAGTCGTAATTTGATTTAAGCTTTGAACACTTGTGTGGCCGCCATTACGTTTCTGTCAAGATGGCGGCGATATAAAATATGACACGAGGTGCCCATTGCTAGTGTTACCTCTGTACCAAATTTCGTTCCATTCGGTTTCACCGTGTTTGAATTAATAGGGGGAATCGATTTTGACACAAATATGGCCGCCATACGCAAACTATTAGGCTAACGACCTATTAATTTGGTCAAAGGATGCTTCCTCCATTAAGGTATGATGTTGCAAAATTTGGTAGAGATCAGATAATTAGGTTAGTCGTAATTTGATTTAAGCTTTGAACACTTGTGTGGCCGCCATTACGTTTCCGTCAAGATAGCGGCGATATAAAACATAACACTGAGGTGCCCTTTGCTAGTACTACCTCTGTACCAAATTTCGTTCCATTCGGTTTGACCGTTTTCGAGTTAATGGCATGAATCGATTTTCACACAAAGATGGCCGCCATCAGCAAACTATTAGGCTGATGACATATTAGTTTGGTCAAAGAATGCTCCCCCCATAAAGGTATGTTGTTGCAAAATTTGGTAGAGATCGGATGATTCGGTGAGTCGTAATTTGATTTAAGCTTTGAACATTTGTGTGGCCGCCATTACGTTTCCGTCAAGATGGTGGCGATATAAAACATGACACTGAGGTGTCTTTTGCTAGTGCTACCTTTGCACCAAATTTCGTACAATTCGCGTTCACCGTGTTAGAATTGATAGAGGGGGGGGGGGGGGGAAGACATTCTGAGTACACACACACAGACTCACACACACACATACACACACACCCACACACACACACACACACACACACAGAGACTTTTTTTTCGCTCTGTGTTGATCTCATAAGTCTACTTTCATTTGTTGCAAAAAGCGAAAGTAGGCTAAAAATGGCTTCAAACCCCACAAATTTTTTGATACGCTTGTCATCTTCATTATCATCTTCTTCCACTTTCGATGGGTCGCCTCCTGGTCCCAATTCGGCTGAAACTGGACCATCCAGGGACACGGAGTAATTTATGGAAGCGTTAACACCACTACCAGAGGATAGTGGGCAGGCCTGAAGGTATGTGATGTGCTTTTTTAAAATTCAATTTTCTGATATTATAATATTCGTGGAAAATATAATATTATAATTTATTATAACCTACTGTATGATATTCGAGAAAATGTAATATTATAACATTAACATATTCATGAATAATTGAAAATTATAAATTAGAATGTGTGCATTTAAATTACACTGTGAGGTTTGGTGTATAATATCTAAATTTTATACCGTCGCTCGCTGCATGGCATGAGGTACAGTTATATACAACAACAAAATATATCGGAATTTCGAGATTTTTGTGCAAAGCCACGCCTGAATACGAGTTATGTTAACATCATGTGCCTGGCCTTGCAGCAGATATGGTATCAGCGCGCCCCTTTTAACGCGTACTGTCTTTTAAGGTAGAGACAAGAACGTGAGCTATGCGATTGTGTTGCACCAAAATAGATGGATTTTCCCCCTTAAGTTTTGCAGATGACCCGACTAATATTAGCCGAAAAATGTCACGCGAGGTCTGGCGCCATGGGTAAATCTGACCCGACCGTAAATAATATAGAAATACCTTGAGTGATTAATAAGCTGTGGACGTGTTTATTTTTCAGGGTGAAGTTCAGGGCTAGGAAGGAAGGTACAGCAAGCGACAGGAAATAAGGGCTGGCCAAAACGAAAATGTAGAGCATTATTTAAGCCTCGGGTCAAAAATACCCTTGCGCCGTTCCTCGCGAGTTAAGGGGGGGGGGGCGTATGTAAAAATGAGTAAAAGTAGTATTTTTTATTCAGTTATAATTAACCTTACGGTATCAATATTTTAATTCCAAAATATTACAGTTCGAATCCATGTGTAAATTTGAGAAAAATTAGCATATGTAACTGCTTGTATACTGCCACACCCACTTCTGTAGGATGAATGAGAGGATAATCTGACATCATCAGATGATGAAATCGGGAACAAAGGTTCATCAAAGGAGAAATTCAATGAGGAAACAGCTGTAGGAATAAGATAGATCAGAAGAAAATGGATATGGTCTGCACTAATTCATTAGATGAGCGGCAATACAATATAAAAAAACTCAAATTTTTGATTCAAGTTTTCCATAACTTACATTTTTGTAAGTTTATTGTACCTTTTCTCCTACATCATTAAAGATACAGTGACGAAACTTGGTATGCTGCTATAAACCATTATTCTACAGTAAATAACTTCCTGGAAAAATTTTCTTTTCAAGAATATATTTTGTATTTTAAGAGGTAACCTGTCATTATTTTGTTTTCAAATTAAGTCCATCAGATTTTGAAGTGCTGTTAAAAATAAAGTTAATAAGATATCAAAAATTTGTTCCACAGATTAACCTGGTCTGAAGATATTACATGTCAAATTTTGTAACATAAAATATGATGGATTTGTAGAAAAGGTAGATATGAAGGGTACATGTTTCGGAAAATTCAAATATTCCTAGCTGAAGAACCATTCGAATTATCACCACGAAAATCACTACAGATATGTCTAGCACACTGATACTCATGTGTGTAAAGGTATCTAGCATTATCTTTAAAACTCTGGGAGTTACAATACTTCTTTTACTGGAGTGCAATTTTGCTTACGTCCCAAGGCGCTTTCGGACAGGGTTGCCAGTAATTGTTCCACTCCGTGAGAGAAGGCAGTAGAGAGCGCTTCGCGTACTCTTTCCACACATTAAGTACTGTATAATAACATAACACATACAACGAAATTAAATGAACTATAACGTATGCTGAATGGAACATAAACGAGAGCAAAAGTAGCAAGCTGCGTCCCACGCTGACCGTCGAAACTTCTTTCATAGAATGCGGGATGAACAGCCCAACCTGTGTAAACATTTAATCCTACACTCTGGATAATATTCAGGTAGAAAACGTCTTCCAACTTTCCTCAACAACTCTCAAACTGACATGACATGGTTTTGTTTAAAAATAAAATAAAAATGGCTGCACGCGAACATATTCAATGTTGCTATGCGGTTATGACAGAATATTCAGAAGTTTTACCTACATACAAAATTTATATTCGTAGTATAATTCTTTCAAGAATTTATTAAGACGGTATATTTAGCTACACTTGTGTGTAGAATAACCGGCTTCGGGGGCGTAGTTGGTAGCATGCTGGGCTTCTATGCGCAAGACCGCGGGTTCAAACTCAGCCGAAGGCGTCGGATTTTTTAAGAGCGTTAAAATTCCTCAGTATGCGTTCCTCTGGAGGGTAAGTAAACTCGGCGGTCCCATGTCATAGATTTATGGTATGAAAAAGAACCTTCAACTAACTACACCTGTGGAAGCTAAAATGTGTAAGTTTGTTTGATAACGCTATATTAATTCCAACGCTCGCCACCAGATGCTGGCTACGAAGGCATCTATTAGGCAAGTTCACAGCTAGGTGTCTTGGATGGTAGCATTTGGTAGCAAACGTAGTAACTACTTGAAAAAATTATCATTAGTTTAAAAATGAGATCACGGTGCCATACTAGATCGAAGGCGTTTTCAATATCTAGTAAGAGGAGGGCCGCAGGATAGCCAGAGTTGATATGGGGAGTGATAAGGCTGACTAATCGAAAGAGTTGAGTTTGTGAGGAAAATTGAGGGTGATAAACTGCTTGCGTGGGGGGGAACGTTCATGGAATTGAGGAATGTGTCAAGTCGACGGGCTAAGATGGCTTCAAACAATTTAGTGAAAACGGATAGCAAGCTGATTGGCCGGTAGGAGGAAAGAAGAGATGGAGGTTTACCTGTTTTAAGAAACAAGATAATTCTGTCTGCCAATGGGAAGGGAAGTTACCGGTATGTAGAATTAGTGTGTAAGCTATGGCTAGAAAAAGTAGGAATATGAGAAGAGCTTGTTTAATGTGTTGGTAAACCACCCCGTCTGGCCCGGGAGCAGTATTGCGTCGTTTGCCTAGCTGGAATGAACTGTCGTCGATCGTAATGGGTTGGTTTAGTGGTGATTCGGGGTCTAAGGTCGGTATGTGGTCAAAACAGGATGTCAAGAGGGGGAGATGGGGTCAGTTTGCCCGCAAACTTTCCCATGGTTTGAGTAATTATGTCAGTAAAGTAGTGGACAAAGGTGTCAGTTATGTCTTTGTCGGAGAATAAATGTCGGATAGGGTACTGGCTTTCCTGTTTTTTTTTTGTCCAGTAAGTTGTTTGAATCATTAGGGACCGATATCCTAGATGTTAGGCCCCTTAGAACAATTATCACCATCATCACCAACACCACGGGGGCCGGCTATTGACTAATAAATAATAAAAATTATTTATTGTGATTGATATTTTAATGATTTAATAACTTTATACAAGGTATTTTTCACTGAGATTTATTGTTGACATTGCATTGCATTGAGTATGGCTGAGCGCTGCGGGCTCTCTGCCCTCTATCTCAAGAACGGTTGGGCGAAAAAAAACCATTAAAACAAACTTTGTCACACATTTTATGCACTACAATTTCTATAATAAGTGTTAAGATCATTGGGGCTATATATACAGAGATAATCTTGAAACACTGATTTGTGTGACTTTTGACCTTGAATAACTTACGGCGCAGACACGAGATTTAAAGAGATATTTCAGACAACGTTTAGAATACAAAAAAGTCCTCTCGGCACGCCGGAAGGCGGAGATAGATTTCACCGGACGAACTTGGGGATAGGCGAAAATAGGCAGAATATGCAGGTTTTCGTAGAAGGATACGACCTCATCTATTGCGAGAAAGTATTTTATAATTGGAGATTAATTAACTTTGTTTTTCGTCATTTTATGCATATTTTAAACATTTTATTGTCTTATGATGACGGTAACCTTCTTGTCATTTGGAGTACATATTTTGTATACTTGGGGTCACACTGTCCTTATGCAAGGTTTCGACACTGATGTGTAACTATGTAACGGTCTGTTACTTCTTCACGCAAAATTATATCTCCCGCAGAGATTTTGGTTGGTTCCTCAGTTTAGCGGCTGCGACAACGCGGTCATGTAACCCCGTGTACTTTGGGAGAGTGTGGAATCTGTCTGATAAACGGTGTGAATTGTGATGGCTGTATTAGTCTGTAATTCAGGTAAGGACTGCAGACGGTCAATTTCAAGCAGTAGTTCCTAATGTTGCTACCAGATACCACCATCAACGACACCTAGCTGTGAACTTGGCTACTAGATGCCACCGCAACCAGCAACTCGCAATGAACGATGGAACTTTCCCTCCAAAGAAAAGCATACTGAGGGATTATTAGCGCTCTTGGAAAATCCGACGACTTCGGCCAGCTTTGAACCCGCGACCTTGGGCATAGAAGTTCAGCATGCTATCAGTTACGTCACCGAAGCCGCTTCACACTTAGTCAGATGGAAATCTGAATCTGATCTCGTTCAAGTGCGTTGTCATGGTAACGTCTGATGGCTCATCCCTCATCAATTTAGTAGTGTTGCCATGGCAACCACTGATACCTCTTGGCATTTTCTTATAATTCCGAAATCATTTTTCTCATCCCTTGACGTAATGGTGGGTCATATCAAAAATTCTTTCAGAAACGTTTTAGGTAATTATTAGGGGAATATTGTCCATTTTGTACGGTTTTGATATTGTGCCTATTAAGAGAGATATGATTAATGCTTCCCGAAAAACCCACTTTCTCCCACCCCTTCTGTCAATGGTTAGTGCTTAAAAAAACTCTTCAAACATAAATGTTTGAGCTTTATCCGACACATAGTATGAACTTTGAACGGATTCGATATTTGACATATTAGGAGAATTATAGCAATATTTCACCTTTTCGAAAAAAGCCCCTCATTTTCACCCCCTTCGACCGATTCAGTCCAGTAACGAACTCGACCGAGATTTTATAGGTATACATATTTGGTAACAAAAATCAAAGTGATTGGTGCAAAATTACGGCAGTTATCGTGTCCACAAGGAACTGATATACATATACATATAAACTGCTCAAAAAATTAAAGCACTACTTTTTTCAAAGGCCACCAAATTTTGAAAAGTTGACTGCACAAGCTCGAAATCCCAGTATGACGTTTGTCCTGACGCCTACCAAGCATATGCTTCAGCACAACTCCCCAACGTGAGTAGTTTCGGGGTAGCGCCCCGAAAACCAGCCCATTTTCGAAAACCGCAAATTGAAGTTTGCGGAAAACGCTGTAGGACTTGTCGCAGGTTGCCAAAGCAGTCAAAAATGAATGAGTCTTGCTCTTAAAGGTTCCACAAACACGTTGCAATCGTTACATTTGACGTTTGAGTATTTTCAACCACCTTATCATCCCCTAAACATGGACTACCAATGGGGCGTCTGAGAAGGTACCGGGTGTGTTTATCCACCTGAAAAACTTGCACACCGTTCTCAGCTGCTGATTGCAGTAAATTCTTAAGGCCCTGGCAATGTTCACCCCACCTAACACACTCAACTGTCATGGGACCAAACCAACCCCTCTCGATTTACCCCTAAGGAAGGTTTTAATCGAGAAGTTTATCAGTGCTGTGAATGGTAGGGTCTTCCCCTAACGTTTCAAAAAAGGAGCTGTGTCTGTGTCACCACCCCTTCCCCTGCTAACCCCGTTTGTATGATTTTTCGAATCAGGCCCTTTTTAAGGGCTGAAACGAGGTCTTAATTGCTGAAAGGGCTGTAAAGGTCCTTAGAAGTTGTGGTGACACGAAAGCAACCCCTTCCGATCGTTGATTGACATTCCGTCCCCCAAACTTGAAATTTTTGCACCCCCCAACCCTCCCTGTCTGGACGCGTAACGCGTCATGGCAGAGTTTTCAGAGTTGGATGAAAATTAAGCTTATGGCCTGCAATCGAGCCCAAAACAGCAGGTTGGATGGAAATTCATCGGTAGGGTGGGAAATGGGACCAAAAATTTTCAAAAAAGTTAACAGTCTATAGTAAGTACGCCCATGCATAGGCAACCCACATCACATTCGTGCGTTTGGGTTGCCTATGATCGGCAATAGGTTACAAAGGTTGGAAATGGGGGAAAAATGACGTGATGTGGGTTGCCTATGCATGGGTGTACTTACAAGAAGCAGTTAACTTTTTTGAAAACATATACATATACAGTGTGGTCCACCCGCCCCTTAGGCTGTGTCCCAATACTCAAGTTGTCTGCTATTGACTAGCTGAAAGCTACTATGTGCTATGTGCTATGCACTACGGAGATTTGGGACAAGTCTGCTTTATCACAGCCTCCTTCATAGACTTGTGTTCTGAAACGCACTGGACTTACATGCTGGTACCAAACCAACACTCAAGATGGCGGTGATCTGCTACTCCTTGTGAGGTCTTTGTAATTTCATCAGCTGTTTTAAATAAACAATACATGAACGATACGACCATGGATGCGCCAAGATCACTTTTTAGCCGAGCCCTAATTTTGGTTTGTGTTTGGCTTAATTGTCAAAGACAACCTACAATTTACATAACCTTCAATTCCGATAAGCTACATATTTCTATAACTTCCTTGACGTAATCGACAATCTAGCAAGCACTTTCGTTCACTAGCTGCTACAGACTTGATTGCTATGTGCAAAGCAGTATTGGATCACGACTTCTGACGTCACATCCGGCAAAGTAGTCGACTATCTAGTTCACTACGGCTGAAATTGCACTATTGGGACATAGCCTTATTATTTAGTTTTATGAAACCCAACTAACACTGCATTTCTCTTGATGGTCAATATTGCTCTGCCCTCTGACTGTGTGACAGCAATGTAATTGGGTCATGGGTCCAGCAAAGAAAAACCGACCTTAAACTTTTCCCCGCCAAATACTATGGCCCATTCGACTAACATATGACTTATTGCTCCTTGAAATAACACACATCCACGTAATACGATCGAATTAATTGCTTACGCCACGTGATCTGTATTAGTAGAAAGTTAAATCAACACCATAAACCGTGATTGAAGACTTTGAGATGGACTTAAACGTTTGAGGTGGGACGGCTATAGTAACAACGGCAAGTGCAGCGCGCGCTGTCAACCATGCGTTGGTGGCTGATGCGGTTAAAGCATGGCCGTAGACGGTGGGCGAGAATGGGAAGAATGGTGCATCGAATCCAATGGTAGGCATACTTTTTTGAACGAAAGCCCACGCTCCATTTTAGTTAGGATGTAACTACATAACCACATTCATTCCCTTATGATGTATTTTTGTGAAGGGTAGGTTGAATTTTGCTGATTTATAAAGGGAATACGACCGAATTGATAGCTTTTGCCACGTGACCTGTAATGGCAGAAAATTAAAAACTGTCATGGATATTAACATAACATATCGACGTGTCGCTCCGGAGGTCCAGGTTCGATTCCCAGTTCTGCCAAGAAATTCAATACTGGTCCGAGGGCTGAAATTGGAAACACTCAGCTTCGTTAAGCAAATCTGAGAAGAGGTGGGTTCGATTCCCACCTCAGCCACCCTGGAAGTGGTTCTCTGTGGTTTCCCACTTCTGCTCCAGGCTATTGCCGGGACGGTTTCTTACTTAAGGCCCCGGCAGCCTCCTTCCCCATCCTCACCTTAATTGCTAATACATACATAATACAGACACCGCTATAGACAGGTTATCATAGGAATTCTACACACACCCAAGTACACGGGGCGAAATGGCTGCGATGTTCTAGCCCCTTATTGAAACAAGATTCTGATCGAAGTATACGTATTCCTTAAAATTTCCCGTGGTATTATTTTGTTCGGGGTCTACTCAGCCACGGGTGATCCAAATGGGCATGCAGGGTTCGATTTCCCCTTCATCCATCCACAAAAAACTTCGAAACGAGGTGCGCATCGAAATCTATAATTGACCTACTTAGCTCAATTAAAGATTCCGATGCGTAGAAAAGTTTCGTGATTTCAGTTGATATTTTTAATTTTCCGCACCAAAATCTATAATTGGACTACGTAGATCAATTACAGATTCCGATACGCATCTTAATTTTTGTAATTTCATAATTAAAAAACCGTGCATCGAAATCTACAATTGACCTACATAGGAAAGTTCAGTACTTTTAGGTTTTCCAATATTGACTGAAAATACTTCATTAGAAATCACCATCCATTACAGACTGTCTAATAACGCCACACCAACATACTGAATGCAACTTACAAACCGACCAATATGTGTCTGGTACAAAAGACTGTTATATGCCTTTGCAAGTGTTCTTGTAAATGCCAATTTTTAGCCTATTTTCAATTTTGAAAAAATAGGCTTATGAGATCACCTTTTGTCCATGTGTGTGTGCGTGTGCGTGTGTGTGTGTGAGGTGTGTGTGTGTGTGTGTCCCTAATAAATTCTAAACGGCTGGAGCGTTTTCAATGAAACTCGGTAAGTTCATAGCACTATTCCGGACGACCCCGACCTTTCCTTTCAAATTTTGTTACGTCTCACCAATCCAACATGGCGGCTGTGCGAAATATTTCACCAGCATTCAATATCTCCGAAACTATTCCCGATATCACCCTGGAATTCTGTACAGTGATAAAGGGAACTACTAGAAGTTCATCTATGTGACTTTTGAAAAACTGGTAACTACAAAACCAACATGGCGGCCACGCGAATTCGCGACTTTTAAATAGACGTTTCTCCCGATTTAACCAACCTAACGCAATAAAACTTGGTACAGTATATGTTTATACACATATATGTGCACCGACATCTAACTTCGTTCAATTGTTTACATAACCACAAGATGGCAGATGTGCGAAATATTTCACCGGCATTCTATATCTCGGAAACTATTAGCGGTGTCACCCTGAAATTTTGTACGGAGATAAAGGTCACTACTGGAAGTTCATCTATAAGACATTTAAAAACCGGTTAACTACAAAACGAACATGGCGGCCAAGCGAATTTGAAAATTTTAAATAGACCTTTCTCACGATTTAATGTTCCAAACGCAATGAAATCTGGTGCAGGAAATGTCTATACACATTGTAATGCACTGGTATCTAATTTAGTACAATTGTTTACATGACCTCAAGATGGCGGCTGTGCGAATTTTAAAATTAAGTTTTTATTTCTTGTGTCGTAATCATGCGATCGAAGTGACAGTTTGAAAAATGAACCTACGCAATAATTTTCCTTTAATGGTACATGACTCTATGGCCTATACATTTAACAATCCAACATGGCGACCATCCGAAATATTTATACGGCTCTGAATATCTACGAATCTATTATAGCAATCCAACTGATTTTTTTTATGTTCATAGGGGCTATGTACTGAAGTTCACCTATAGGACTTTAATTAACCTGGTGATCACAAATCCAACATGGCGGCGACGCGAAGTATAAATATTCACATAGACGTTTCTCGTAATTTAACCATCCGAGTGCAGTGAAACTTGGTACAGTAAATCCTTATACGAATGTTAATCCACTGGCATCTAATGTATTTCAATTGTTTCCATAACCATGAGATGGCAGCTGTGCGAAATGTTAAAATCTCCTTGTTATTTCATGTGTCCTAATCATGCGATTGAAGCTTGAATGCTGCAGGTCCACACTAATCTTCATGTGACAGTACATAACTCTAGGACCTACATATATAAAATCCAACATGGCGACCGTCCGAAATATTTAGTCGGTTCTCAATATCTACGAATCTATTAGAGCAATCAAAGTGAAATTTTGTATGTTGATAGTGGCAATTAACATAAGTAGGATATATGAAAATAGGCTGAATAGTTCTTCACGGAACTACTTGTTCTATATATTTTACTCGGGCGTATTCCCTCCCTCCCACCTTGCCTGATGTAATATTATCGTTTAGACAAATGACATTATCTATGGCTATAGAAGAATACGGTACAACTTTTCAATTAAATGCAAAAACCAAAATAAATATATGAACAACGTAAAAAACAAACTCCCCGATAGTTCCCACAGTTCGTATTATTCCACACGTACAGGAAAAACCAGTATTTTTCGAACACACGTTCCCTCACGTATAACACGTAACGACATTTTATTTGAATACGACTTCAGGAATTCAACAATTTTATTACAAATCGCCAATCCTGCACAAGACACTGCTAATATCAAATATCTTGTTCTATAGATTATTCACAGGAATATTAATTGTTAAAATTACGTTTACCAACCGCTAACAGGTGAAAAAAATGGATGACCTCTCCGAACAACACCGCACGCGAAACTGACGTATTAATCAGCTGACAAGCATGCGGGCCGACTCCCGGCAGGCAAAGCTGCAATACGTCAGCCGCGACATCCGAGGCAACGCGCGACATCACGGTGACGTCACTGATGTCCCTGAAAATTCCCTCGACGCGGCCGCATCGCAATGTAACAATGAACCGACATTGGGAACAAAGGACTACCGAGATGTATATATTAGAATATTAAATTAAGATTTGGCAGTTTTTGTAGTATGGGCCAATGTGACTAATTTTGGGAGATATAAAAAGATGCTGAAGTGGTTCTGAACCAGGGACCTCAGGATATAAAACGGTATACCTTATAAATATGTGCACACTTTGTGAAAACTGTGCAAATTCCATTACTGACACATTTTTTAGCCTACTTTCGATTTTTGCAAAAAATGAAAGTAGACTTATGAGATCAACACAGGGCGAAAAAAGTGTGTCTGTCTGTGTGTGTGTATGTGTGTGAGTCTGTGTGTGTGTGTGTGTGTGTGAGTGTGTGTACTCTGAATGTCGGTCCCCCTCCATCAATTCGAACACGGTGAACGCGAATTGAACGAAATTTGGTACAAAGGTAGCACTAGCAAAGGACACCCCAGTGTCATGTTTTATATTGCCGCCATCTTGACGGAAACGTAATGGCGGCCACACAAATGTTCAAAGCTTAAATCAAATTACGACTAACCTAATCATCTGATCTCTACCAAATTTTGCAACAACATACCTTTATGGAGGGAGCATCCTTTGACCAAATTAATAGGTCATTAGGCTAATAGTTTGCGGATGGCGGCCATCTTTGTGTGAAAATCGATTCCCCCTATTAATTCAAACACGGTGAATCCGAATGGAACGAAATTTGGTACAGAGGTAGTACTACCAAAGGGCACCTCAAAGTCATGTTTTATATCGCCGCCATCTTGACGGAAACGTAATGGCAGCCACACAAATGTTTAAAGCTTAAATCAAATTACGACTTACCTAATCATCTGTTCTCTACCAAATTTTTCAACAACATACCTTTATGGAGGGAGCATCCTTTGACCAAATTAATAGGTCATCAGCCTAATAGTTTGCGGAAGGCGGCCATCGTTGTGTGAAAATCGATTCCCCCTATTAATTCAAACACGGTGAATCCGAATGGAACGAAATTTGGTACAGAGGTAGTACTAGCAAAGGGTACCTCAGTGTCATGTTCTATATCGCCGCCATCTTGACGGAAACGTAATGGCGGCCACACAAATGTTCAAAGCTTAAATCAAATTACGACTTACCTAATCATCTGATCTCTACCAAATTTTGCAACAACATACCTTTATGGAGGAAGCATCCTTTGAGCAAATCAATAGGTCATTAGGCTAATAGTTTGCGGATGGCGGCCATCTTTGTTTCGAACTTGATTCCCCCTATTAATTCAAACACGGTGTAACCTAATGGAACGAAATTTGGTACAAAGGTAGCACTAGCAAAGAGCAACTCAGTGGCATGTCTTATATCGCCGCCATCTTGACGGAAACGTAATGACGGCCACACAAATGTTCAAAGCTTAAATCAAATTACGACTAACATAATCATCCGATCTCTACCAAGTTATGTAACAACATACCTTTATGGAGGGAGCATCCTTTGACCAATCTAATAGGTCATTAGCCTAATAGTTTGCGGATGGCGGCCATCTTTGTGTCAAAATTGATTCCCCCTATTAATTCAAACATGGTGAAACCGAATGGAACGAAATTTGGTACAGAGGTAGCACTAGCAAAGGGCACCTCAGTGTCATGTTTTATATCGCCGCCATCTTGACAGAAACGTAATGGCGGCCACACAAATGTTCAAAGCTAAAATCAAATTACGACTCACATAATCATCCGATCTCTACCAAATTTTGCAACAACATACCTTTATGGAGGGAACATCCTTTGACCTATCTAATAGGTCATTAGCCTAATAGTTTGCGGATGGCGGCCATCTTTGTGTCAAAATCGATTCCCCCTATTAATTCGAACACGGTGAAACCGAATGGAACGAAGTTTGGTACAGAGGTAGCACTAGCAAAGGGCACCTCAGTGTCATGTTTTATATCTCCGCCATCTTGACGGAAACATAATCGCGGCTACCCAAATGTTAAAAGCTAAAATGTAATTACGTCCAACCTAATAATCTAGTCTCTACCAAATTTTTCAACAACATGTCTTTATGTGGGAAGCATGGTCTGACCGAACTGTAAGATCATCAGCCGAATAGTTTGCAGGTGGTGGCCAAGTATGTGTGAAAATCGATTCCCCCTATCAATTCAAACATGGTGAGACCGAATTGAACGAAATTTGGTACAGAGGTAGCACTAGCTAAGGGCACCTCAGTGTCATGTTTTATATCGCCGCCATCTTGACGGAAACGGAATGACGGCCACCCAAATGTTAAAAGATTAAATCAAATTACGACAATCCTAATAATTTGATCTCTACCAGATTTTGCAACTACATGCCTTTTTGTGGAAAGCATCTTATGACTGACTACAAGGTCATCAGCCCAATAGTTGCAAATAGTGGCCATGTATGTGTGCAAATCCATTCCCCATATCAATTCAAACTCGGTGAAACCGAATTGAATGATTTTTTTTACAGAGGTAGCACCAGCAAAGGGCACCTCATATCCATGTTTAATATCCCTATAGCTCGTTGTATTTCAACAAGCTACTACAACCAACATTCAATTATACTCCTTGAAAATGGCAAAGAGTTATAACAATACCCATGCATTTAGGAGAAAGTAGGCTATATGTTCTTTACTGAACATCTTGTTTAAAACTTAGTTTCATAATTGTTTGTGGCCAGATCATAAATTTTTAAAATTTTGACTTGATTATACAGGGTCTTTGTGTTTGCTTGGCAGGGTCATTCTCGCTCATGTGCTCCGCCAGTGACAGCTCAGTTCCCGGCGACCACGCGCGCATTTGTATGACAGGATACGGCGCTTATAATCAGCATCATGCATGTTTGCTCACCGTGTTTGCGGTGGATGCTGAGAGTGTTCCCCATCCGCTGCCAATCATAACCGGCATCCTTATGAATTTTCTGGTTGCTCCGGTTAGTTTGGCTTCTGTAAGGAAATAACTACATTGATTTATTGTCCGATTTAAAGGAATGGGTCTCCCAAGAAATGCCATTCGAAACATTTGTCTTGTTCTAGCGCATGATTTCCTGCACTTCATGTATGTATTGTGCAGATAAATTCGTTCACATAACGAATATTTCACTTAAGGCATTACAGCACTATACACAATCACAATACAGTACCGGTACACAGCAGCTTTATAAAACACGGAAAGACTGAAACACCTAATTAGCTCGGAGCTCACACGTCTACATAAATCCGTCAATAAATCAACTGGCTAAGATATTCAAACAAACAGGTTCAGTAAACGATAAAAATAGACGTAAAGGTCGTTATTTCCTTACTGAAGCTGGATTAACAGGAGTAACCGGAAACTTCATAAGGATATGCCGATTGTGTTTGGCAGCGGATGGGGAACATTTTCAGTATCTACTGTAAGAATGGTGAGTGAAAATGCATGATGGTGATTTTAAGCGTCGTATTCTGACGTAAATACGCGTGCGCGGCAGCCGGGAACTGGGCTGTCACTGGCGGACTGCGTGAGTGAGAGTGTCCTTGCCAAGCAAATATAAAGACCCTGTATGAGGGCAGACTTCAAATCAGGGACCCCACGGGAGTGTGATTTACTGTGAGTCATTGCAAGTCTCTTGTGTTAAATGTTATTTTTTTAATTAAATGTACTGTAGTATATAGTTCCAATGTTATGTGCTAGAGTTTACACCCATGTCCACAGTAATTCATATTCTTAAATAATAGGGTGATTTCTGGGGATATCATGCCTGGAAAAGCAACAAGGAAAGGGTTAAAGGAAGGTTTTTAATTCTTGCTTGTTCGACAAGAGCCATGTTTGAGGCCAACACATTGTCATATCACGTCTCATCACTGTAGCCAATATGTCCGATACAAAATACACCACATGACACACGTAACTTTTTATAAATTATGTGGATAAAGAAATAATTGGGAAACCCATTGGCCCGGATAAAGATTATAGATGCGTGGCTATTCCCACTGTGCCACATAATTACACCTTTGGTTAACAGGTACAGGACAGGTCTTGTTGCAGCTCACAATTATGTTGCCGGTCGATTTTAAGCAATTCACAGTGACATTTCGCGCACAGTAGTGTTTTCGCTATTAAATTGTGTTGTAATAGTTTCAACAACTTGTCACGATCGTTATATTTTTGATTGAAATTCGAGAATGTTGAAGTTGAGACTGGAACTTGGCGCACCTTCGCATCAACTTCACGGCGCTCTTTTAAGATACCGGATGCGAAATAGTATTAAATGCGTGGGGTTGGCAATATTGTGCATGTTGCAAAAAATGGCGGAGGCTCGAATTTCTTCTATATAAGTCGTGTTCATATTTGGGATGGCTGGGTGGACTACAGAGAGCGGACATGGTGTCCACAGGCTGGAAAAGTCAGGAATTTTGTTTTTCGTTAGGAAAAAGTGTGAAAAAATGGCGTGAGTTAGGAAAAAATGGCGAAAAGTATTAGAAAGTCAGGAATTTTCCATTAACCATACAGTATCTTTTTAAACTGTAAAAACAACTGATTATATAGTATTAGGGGTATCTTAGTACTGCCCCCGTAAATTGAATTATATTGAGACCACGATGGCTGTATTGGCATATATGAGTAAAGTTATGGCTGTCATAGTTGTGACGTGTATATTCATGACGTAGGCACGGATGACGCAGATTTCATGCAAGTAGGCTGATTGAGCTGAGATTCTTGGTGACGTCATGATTTTGTTCGAGAAAGATCGGAGATTTATGACGCAGTCGCAGGAAACAAGGTATTGTGCTGAGGAAGAAGTTACGCTATTGGAGGAGAGACTCGAACCAATGAACGATAGTTTGGAAGGAAGACGGAGATTGCTGAAACTACAATATTTGATTACTTTTGGCATGCAGAATTGCGGAAATCTATTTTCAGTTATGGCATTGATTTGGAATTTTGAAGAAATTAATTTTGAGTTTTTGAAATTTGAAAATCCGTCAAGTATAGCCAAAGTTAAAACTTCTAGCAATGACGCAGCAACAGGCTATGGAAGGGATGGATACGCCCCTTAAGAAGTTGATAAAAGGTCGTGCACAGAAGAGAGGATCTCTCAGAACTCATACTCAGAACTCATACGGATCATACCGCTGATACCGCATATATATTTCAGATGTCATAGAGTCATTTTCGAGTGAATAAGTGAAGCAAGTTGTCTTCAGCGTGTGGTTAAAGCCCGGCGCATCGAACGAACACGGAGCAGTTCCATTTTACGCTGCTCGAAACTAGGTGAAGTTGAAACGCTCACATTAACGTTTCCACCAGATAAGATATCAAGAATAAACTTCAGCCTTTATTATAATTCAATTGGGCAGTACAACATTGAGGTGTGTAGAAGATTTGAACAATTTCACAGTTATACTTCGAAAGATATTGGCACTTTAAGGCTGCCAACAAAAGTGATTTTCTCGCCACATGAGAAACACTTTTAAAATTCCACATTATACACTACGGCTGACACGTGGATTGCAACAGTGATATTGGAGAATACGTTTGGTAATACAACGATACATTCTACTATGGAACATTATAATCTTGCAGTGCTTTCAATGATTATAACGGAAGTTGAGAAGGAAGGCTAAGGCTTTAATGCAATTGGGACATATATCGATTGAGTGAAATAACAGCATGGAACTTCGTTAATCGTCATTCTACAAAAGCGAGCATGTAGTGAACATCCAACTACACTCATGCATCGTGAATCCATCGCTGAATTATACCAGATGACAGTGGAAATATTTTCATACTCCACGATTATGAATATTTCTGCGGAAATAACTACAATAAACTTCATGAAGAATTACGACCGGAACTTCAGGGAACTTTCAAGAGAGGCCAGGGTGGACCCGGCTCACAAAGAAGAGTTTTGCCAGAAGGATGTTTTCGTATCCACGGAGCAGTGCAATTTCCGGAGAAGGAAGCAGTTCGATTCTCCGAGGACGCTGATTCCAGGTTCGAGGTCGGAGCACATCTTCACGCTGGTAAAATGGAACCAACAGCAGTTTTCTTTGAAAACTTTCCTCTAGAACTTCAATCAACAGATAAGGTAGTCGTGAACGTTTCTTGTATTATTTGAGTCTTGTAGCGATATCTGAGCAACCATTCTTCCCATATTTTCTGTCCCATTTTTTTTGTGCCCCATTTTCTTGATTAACATTTCTGTACTCAGTACACTTCGATGATTTATGCCTTTTTCTTCGATTTGTTGAGACATTATTATGTCATTGGCATACTTAAATAATGTTGGATCAGTTGAGACTGATAATTAGATTCTTTCAGTAATTTGCATATTTGTGTAGTCACGATTTGACTGTAAAGTTAACGATTTTCTATGGCAGATTTGAATTCAGACAGCGTGTCATTTTATTAAAGTAATTCTATTCAGTAAATTACTTTGACCAATTTTCTGTCATCCTCAAGAAAGAAGAATAATTAAATGATTTTAGAGCGTTAAAATCTATTACGATATCGACGATCTTTGAAATACTAGTCGTCTTATGAACATGATTGCAACATAGACATTTATCATTGCATTATAGACAATTTTATGAAATATGAACTTTGATTACGATTTATTGAATACACTATATTAATGAACATTTGATAGGAATTTTTCTCAATTATAGATTGGAACAATAATGTTTGCATTCCACAGTCTAATTGTATTCTATTCGACTATTCATACAGTTTAGATGAACTTTGATTGAAGATAGTATTTTTATACTGCGTTACTTTGAAGATATTAATCTCAATTTTGATAGACCAGGGAGGAGTGTCTAATCGTATTTGCTATTAAATTTATTTGTGATTGGCAAATTTTTACTTCATATCGATTCATGAATGAAACCCACGAAGGTTAAATAATAACAGTCATTAATACAATTGATGAATATAAGAATTTTTAAAGAGGAACAATGGATGTATAATCGTTAGTTCAGTGGACATGTAAAAGTCGCTGATGAATAATGCCCTTGAATAATGAAGGAGGTTCCCACAGTAATAAATGAAGTTGATGAATTTATAAGTGGAGGTTTTTGTATGTAGTTTGGAAGATTTTTATGCCATATATATGAAGATATATGATGAATTTTGGACCAATTGTTGTGCAATTTTGTGCGTTTTGAGCGAAGTATTTTCCCGCTGAATGTATTGTTCTGGTTCTTTGAAAGTTATTCATATGAAGATACTGTTAAAATTAACAAGAGTGTTAAATAATTTGAGATAAAGATTTTGAATGGAGGTTACCGTCACAAATATTATAATAATTATTAAACCTTATTAAACCTGAATTTGACAGTTAAGTATAACTAACCTTCATTGGTCGATTATATCACCACGATTTGAGTAATTATCAACCGGATAAATGTGTGGTTTAATGCATTTCTTGTATAAATAATATAAACAATATTAATATTGTAAATAATTTTGTAAATATCTTTGATAATAATTTGAAATGATAGTGATTAATAGAGGCGTGTATAAAATTTTCAATTGTCATTTGACATTGTTATAAACAATTTATTATTGTTATAAATAATTAATGAACTTTTGTTATTAACATTTGGAGTTTTGTTTTTATACTCTAAACAACGCTAATTAAACAAGTGGTTTGAACAATTAAACATGATTTGGGATTATTGGAGTATTCCACTGGTGTTTGAATGGAGCATTTAAAAGATTTGCGTGATAATATTTCAGATGAGATGTGAACATTTACGTGTTTTAAAAGGAGAGCCAAGCTCTGAGGTAACTCGCTTATGCTAGGGTTGAACGAACGGGGAGTCCGCTTTGCCGATGCAGGTGCATTGCAGCTGGCCCGGACAACTGTATGACAGAGGCCAAGGACGTATCCATAATAGCCTTGTGGCTATAAATAAAATGTGAAGTATATAAACACGCAAAACAATTGATATATGTGTCTCGTCCCAAATCCCGTTTCCATTCCAAGTGCATTATTATTTTTACGTTACTATGAGCTTGAGAAAGCTGAAACATTGTATGTAGAGTATACAAGTCCTACAGGAGGACATGGTTATATGGACGATGGCTTCTGATTGCCACGTAGATTTTGTTGTTTATTTTTGTTAAAATCATTCTTTATGTGAAATAAATTATTGTGCAGTTTAAGGTTTCTCGTCTTCGTTCTGGTTCATTTTAAATATCATGGTGGAGGTTATTGTGTGGGCATACTTTAAGTGATCCAGTTGACAACCCAGTCCCCGAGATAAATTTAAGAGGTAAGTAAAGGTAAGTATGGACCCCCGTATATTTTGGTGTGTTCCACAATAATTTCTTGTTAACTATTGTGCTCTAATCTCGATAGTATCTGTCAGTGCCATTTTCATTGATGTAGCTGTGCCGGTGCGATTGATTATTGGCAATCCGATTGAGGGGGCGGATATCTGACAGCCTACTATCCGGATATCGGGTACAGTAGCAAAGTGAAAATTTTATGTTACTGTAATATAAATTTAATTGTTTATTTAAGTTTTAAACCTATTACAGGTTTCCATAAATATAAATATTATGTTGTGTGAATTCACTAGTTTAGGTTATTACGTACTTCGATGTATGTATTATTGCATTATAATTTACTTTATTTTGTATGAATAAAGAGGCGAGTGTTGGACAGCTAGAGGGATGGTGTAGGCCGCAAGTTTAAAAAAATAATCATATATATTATTTCAGTAGTATGCATCCCTCCTGCGGTGCTCACAAGCGATCGATCGCGAAAAATGAGCATTCAAATGAAAGAGAATATACATTACCAGTGACGCATTGCACTCTAATTTCATAAATATCTATAATTTCTTAAAAAAATGACTTTTAAAAAACTGTACGAAGTGTGCTATTTGCAGTTACTGTCGCTGCAGGAAGATAGCTCCATAATTGGTGTCCACTTCACATTTTGGCCGCTGTGACGCCTGTTTCATGCGATTTTAACATTCTGATGTCTTTCTTTTATTATTTTTCCTGGAATCAAAGGAATGTGTACTCAAATCGTATAATTTCAAAATTAGCAGTGACGAATTACATTCTAATTTCATAAATATATTTTTTTGTAAAAAGTGTGTGTTTTGCAAATACCGATGCTCTAACATGTTGCACTTATGAGTTGTCGTCTAAACCCTTCAAACTATTAAACGTTAATTATTTTACAGGCTTTTCTTCTGCATTCTAATTTCATAAATATTGATCATTTCGAATGGTTTTCAGAAACAGTAAATCAATGGATTGAGTAGGCTACTGGAATCTTATAACCGGCGAATGTTATGTCGTCTAAAACCTTAGAACTATTAAACATTAAGTTAATTCTTTTACAGGTTTTTCTTCTATCATTTCCCATGGTTTTCAGAATCAGTAAATCAATGGATTGAGTACTCAAATCGTATAACTGGCGAGTGTTACTGCTAAGCTTTCAGTCAATGGACTCAGCACACACATGATTTAAACTCATTCACCTAAACAATGGATTTATTTTCAGGGTTGTTCATATGCCACGATACAGGTTTTCCTTCTGCATTCTAATTTCATAAATCTCGATTTTTGTAAGAAGTGTGCTATTTGCAAATACTGTTGCTGTAACATGCTGCAATTGAGTTGTCGTCTAAAACCTTAAAACCATTGAACGTTAATTCTCTTACGGTTTTTCTTCTATCATTTCGCATGGTGTTCAGAAACAGTAAATCAATGGATTCAGCACTCTAATCGTTAAACCAGTGAGTGTTACGTCGTCTAAAACCTTAGAACTATTAAACGTTAATTCATTTACAGTAACTTACTTTCTTCACTTTCCATGGTTTTCAGAACCTGTAGGCTAAATCAATGGATTGGGTACGGTACTCAAATCGTATAACCGGCGAGTGTTACTGCTAAGCTTTCAATCAATGGACTACGCACACACGTGATTTAAGCTCATCCGTCTAAACAATGGATTTATTAAATTCCAGGTTTGTTAATATGCCGTGATGCAGGTTTTTCCTCTTTATTCTAATTCCAGAAATATCGATTTTTGTAAGAATTGTGCTTTTTGCAAATACTGTTGCTCTAACATGCTGCAATTATGAGTTGTCTAAAACCTTAAAACTTTTGAACGTTAATTCTCCTACAGGTTTTCCTCTCTCTGGTTTTCAGAAGCAGTAAATCAATGGATTGGGTACAGGTTTTTCTTCTGCGTTCTAATTCCATAAATATCGATTTTTGTAAGAAGTGTGCTTTCTGCAAATACTGTTGCTGTATCATGCTACAATATGAGTTGTCGTCTAAAACCTTAAAACTATTGAACGTTGATTCTCTTGCCGTTTTTCTTTTATCATTTCGCATGGTTTTCAGAAACAGTAAATCAATGGATTGAGTACCATACTCTAAATCGTATAACCGGCGAGTGTTACGGCGTCTAAAACCTTATAACTATTGTTGCGTGTTGCCACGGGCCAGCAGGAGGCTCCCGGGGGGAGGGGCAGTCTGACAGTCTAGTGGCCTTGGACGAACCCCGCAGGGGGAGAGAGAGAGTGCCCACACCCTCTCGGTTCCTCCCACGGCCATACATTAACAAAGCACCTGTGAGTCAGTGCGAGCCGGCCAGAGAATACGCGAAAATTCTGGATGTGGAACCAGCCAGAACAGACTCAATGCGGCAATGGGTTGTGACATTTTGAACTTTCCAGGCCAGGTACTGATGCCATATAAACCAGCGAGCCGCGGCGAGGAGGCAGTGTGTGTATTGCAGCGTATTGGAGTGTATTGGACAGTGTATTGGTCAGCGTTATTGTGTATTGAAGTGTGGCCGAGTGAGTGAGTGCGCAGCAGTACGGCGATTGCTACTGGACGTCTACGGTAGCAGAGTGGAAGCCTGTCTGCCAGGGTGCAACTTTGAGTCAGGACTGTTAGTGCTTGGAGGTGTCGCGGTGCTTCGTGGAAGTCGTGGTCGTGGGATCGACACGGGACGAGCAACAGCGCACAAGGAGCAGCAAGAGGACTCTGGAAGTAAGTGGCAGGGACAAGGCTGTAGAGAACCGGTGTAGACTGTACGTGTGAGTGTAAGCTGGAACACTGTAACGCCTCACGGACAGAGAGAACATAAATAGCGAGGACAGTGGTGTGAGGGTAAATGTGGAAACTAATAGTGACTAGTAGTGTTTTCTGAAGTTAGACTCGGTGTATGTGTGTGCACTGTGTATGTTTGTGGGCTGCAACAAAATTATATTTCTTTAAAGGAGCATTTCACCCATACCAGAATGGTATTCCTGCTTGGACCTATCGCATGTCTATGTAACCTAAAGTGTCTACGAAATAAACGCTGTGTTGTGGTAACAGAGTAAGCATTTTTTAAGTATACGTTTCAAACACGAAACCTCGCTGCTCACCACTCCACGCCATGCTAGTGACTGACTAGCCCTGACAAGGTGATGCACGTGAACTCCTAGGCCACGCACACATCGACAATAACACCTGCTTAAGCGCTGTGGCCAATACAGGTGTTAGATCTGCGGCTCCAATCTATGTAACAAAAATGGCAAACACTGCTCTTTTGAACTGCGCAATAGATTTGTGGATGTCGTGTTGCGTTGTTGTGTTGTTTGCGTTTGAAATTCGTCAGTTGTTTCTGCCGCACCTTGTACAAATAAAATGCATATTATTGTGAACGTTCATTCACCGATTAACGAAGCGAACAAGAAAGACCCGGAAGGAACTGATCGATTCTGGGAAGATCTTGAAGAAATGTTATCGAAGATTCCAGACATTAATATAATTTTACTTGGGGATTTCAATGCCCAGGTAGGCAAAGAAAGAAAATTTCGAAACATCACAGAACGAATCGTAATGGAGAACGCCTAATAGAGCTATGTAGGGCCTTCAACCTGGTGATGATATCCACTGCTTTCAAACATCTGCCCAATTGGGAGAAATAGCCATCTTTCAAGGTCCGTATTGACAATTTGACTAATTTAGGGGCTCACATCTAGTGGGACGTGGGTTGGCGACCACGGGGCCCCAGCTGAGTCCGGCATTGCTTCCACTTACTTGTGCCGGGCTCCTCACCGTCTTCTTTCCTGTCGACCTCACTTGGTCAACTCTTGTTCTCTTGACCCCAGCTGAGTCCGGCATTTCTTCCACTTACTTGTGCCGGGCTCCTCTCTGTTTTCTTTCCTGTCGGCCTCCCTTGGTCAACTCTTGTTCTCTTCCGACCCCGACGGTATTAGGGTATCTGAGGCCTAGGGAGTCTCTTCCTTTCCCGCCTTAATTGGCCCTTGTCTCATCTTTTCTGATACCCTCCTTCTGCGAGGGGTCAGCCTTCTTTTTCTTTTCCTGTTATCTCCTGCCTTCGGCTCAAGGCCCTCAAGGAGGCAGGGAGTAAGTAGCCCCACCACTTCTGGTTCACCCTGGATATTGCTACACCCTCAGAGGCTCACGGTTGGTGATGGTGATGATGATAATTGTTGTTTTGAGGGGCCTAACATCTAGGCTATCGGCCCAATGGCTGGTGAGTTCGGGAGATGGCGACCCCGAGGGATTCCTGAGCTGGGTCCGGTATCCCCCTTTTTTCCCTTACCTGTGGGGTGGACCCTCTCCTCTTCCACTTTTCTATCTGCCTTTCATGGCTCTCCTTCCTTCCAAGTCCCTCAGTCCGCATTCTTCGAGGGTTGAGGCCATTTCTTTTCCTCCTGTCCTTTATTTGCCTTATTCTCCTTTTGTGTTCCATTTTTTCTTCTTCTAGTATGTTTTCAGAAATGTCGTGATTAACTTTCCTTAGCTTCGGTACTTCTACTTTTCTCCAATATCATTTACCCTTCAAGATAGTTGCCAACTAAAAGCTCGATATTAGAAGGGACCCCTCAATTACAGTTTTCGTAGAACTGATCCTTAATACAATTATTCAGTAGAATAAATTCTTCATGATGTCGTACAATATCCACAATTATTGGGAAAATATCCTAGAGGACAAATTACTCATCGTTTCCTAATTATTCCTTTTAAATCGGAAGTAAGTTGAAGATCTGTTTAGTTAGTCTACTATTTTTCATTCTATATTGTCAATTCAAATAACAGTACAGTAAGTATTGTACCCAATCGCCATCATATGGAACACGTGTTCGTATCCCAGCTAACTCACGGTCTTTCGAGGTATGGGACATTCATGCCCACCATACGACCACATGCTCAGGATTTGAGTCTGTCAGGTAACTACTCTACATGAAAGAAACAACATATTCCTAAATATCACATTTAATGATAGAAAATCATGGCTATACAACAAAAACACAAACAAAGGATATTTTACATTTACTTCCCACAACGAAAATCAAGGATATCTGTGAGTCTCTTCATAAAATTAGTGCTTCACTGCACTCAAGTCTACTCCTAGCATCCTATCATTGATACTCTCTGACATCTGCGAGTGTCCATAGTGTTTTTCACGTGGCACAATTTAACACAAACTGGAATATCACAACACAATAGTCACAATTATCTTTAACTGACATTAAGTCTGCAATTATTACATATTTATCCGTTTTACACGGGGCATTTACTTTCATTAACATAAATTCATTATCTTATGCCTTGATTAACAAGTGTTGTGTCGTGTGAATCGTATTATTTTTTTTCCATCAATTTGAAACGCTGAAGTGGTACGTTTTCCCTTCCAAAATACACATGGATAGAAATGTTTATAGCTTCACCATACAACGATTTTCTGGGTCTGGTCAAAATATTATCGTTACAAACGTGTAATGTCATTGAAATACTCTACCCGTCTGCATAAATTAGTGTGAACTGGGCAAAATGCACTTTACAAAGATGCCTATATTTATTTGGTGCAGCATTCCTCCTCAGAGAATAACTGGGCCAAATATTATCCGATCACAACGATCCAACATGGTATGTGTGAGGAAATAAATCATTTAATTCAATTGGCATCATCACATCAATCATATCTTAATTACTTTTCGAAATATCGAGATTCTTCAGTGTCCCACTACGCTTTAAAAATAAAGGGATCAGGTCAATAGACCTCCCTTCCAAGCGGGCAATAAAATTAGTTCCAGCTGACTGAGGAAGATGGCCGACAGCCTCGTTGCCTACCTACCACCCCAATCTGGCTCCTAGCAAGGTCACGTTTGTTTACATGTGCAGTACAATGGAGGTACCCTGAGTGTTGTCCCTAGTAATTGAGTCATTCTAATTATTTAACACCTACATTTATAGTATAATGGGCTCAACTCGGCTCCTAATTAATATTCATGGCAGGGGATGGATCATGTAATAGCCTTGCCGTTCTGTGGCGATATTAGTGGCTTCTGGCGCGCATCTCGATTGAGTATCCAAGTTTTCTCATCGGAGCAGCTGCCTAATAATATAAGGAAATCGGCGTTTCCTAAACGACGAACATGAATCTTGCCTCTAAGGGCAGATCAATTAATACATGGGCTCACACAGGGTCTCTAAGAGTTATCCCTCGTGGCACAATTCTGCAAGCGGCGGATACAGACAGACTCCGTCTCACTCGCTGCGAATAATACAAGTACGCTCCAAGGCAATACTATCTCGTAGATTAGCCGACTTTTCCGCTTAACGTGCAAGCTATGTTTGAATGATCCCCGCAACTTATTGACGTAAATCTCTTGATTCTACGTTACTTGCTCGCTGTATGCGGCTCAAACAATACTTCTCATAGATGACTCAATTATTAAAGCACTCACGTCCTCTCTGCAATTACTCTTAAGCCAAAGCTTTACGTAGCTCCCAAACCAAGTATAAATTTACTGGCTTACATTAATTATCTTAATGGTTCTCAAATACAACCCTGTAGAATTGACCACATTAAATATATATTCAACCATTCAATGACACTGAAAAACTCTCATATCTCGATATATTTTACGTTACTTTCTTACAGTTTACAAAAATACAGTATTTTTACGTTAGACATGACACACTTTGCACGTTCTCTAGGCCTGATATGCCTATTATTTTACTTATTACTGTTACCGACCCCAGATTATTATTATTATTAATATTTAACGTTACCGTTACTTTCATCACTATCTTAGGCCTGAATGGCCGTAAACAAATCACCCTCCAAGCCATATTTTACCAAAATACGATGGGTGTAAGCTCGTACATAAATGTCTGTTAAATCTTAGTCTTAAAGTGATGCTTCGTTGTATGGTGAACTATTTAATTATATCAACATTTTAAATTAGTACTCACTTTTCATTTTTGCTGGGTTAATCCAGCACGCCAGCCACGAGCCTACCATGATGCTTGGTTTAAGCCATCATGATATATCTAACACGGCACATGGTATACACTTCACACATGATAATCATATTTTTATCACTGGCTTTTCTCACATTGACACAATACATATTATTTTACCATACACATAAACACTTTTAAAATCACTGTAATAAAACTTATATAAACTTCCCGCACTATTTCACATGTGGATCTTTAATTGGACTCCTACTAACGCTTGACCTCAGAGATGCGATGCAGCTAACTTCTGACAACCGCTGGTCTCCATGAAAGTCTATCTTGCGTGTGCGTGCGTTCGATTCCCGTCACCTTCAATTCTGTTCAGTTCACTGTCACGACTATTTGTGATGCCTTCCAGGCACCCATAAATGTAGTGATCCTGACAATAATGTGTCATTTTTAACTATGACAACACCTCCTGGTGTATTCACTGTCCAAAAACATCCTAAATTATCCCTACGCCGTATTGAATTTATACTTGCGTATAATATTGGTTAAATATCTGCTGTAGATTAAATCTTACGCGATTCATAATTACTATTAAGAAGCTGTATGATGCGCTTCCATTGTTCTCCAAATATACTTGAGCGTCGATACTTTAACAATTCGCGCATTTTCTTGCGTGATCTGGCAGCGTATTAGTTTACGTGTTGAGTCAAGACGAACTGGAGAAGAACTAACTTCCCTGCGAAGCTCCCCCTATATAAAGGTTTCTTGTGAAACGTAGTCCACCGGACATTCAGGATCGACTCCTTTCTTGAAATAATGCATTTCCAGCAAAAGTGACGTATAATCCTCGTTTGTCTAGGTGTGGAGGTCCCAAAATCACTAGCGTGCAAGCGATCGCTTCGGCCAATTAATTACAATTAATTGCCTTCTACCATGGCGTCATAAAGCTACCCTGGTACTTCCCCTCGTGCTGGTCTCCAAAACATTCCTCCTGCGCGTAAGCAGTGTGTTCAGAGGCTCATTTATAGATGTAGGTTTTAATTTAGGCGTGAAGCCACTCCTAAATTATCTCCCCTAGAATATATTCACCTGGGTGTAAGTTTTATTTCATTTCAATGCTCCAATTGGCTGTAATCAATTAATTTCTGTGGGCGCCTACCCCCTCTCCGGTCTCAGGCCTTGTGCACTGGTGAACCCCAGAGTCATTAATCTTGAGCTGTCCCTGCGGTCCAGACGAAAAATGAGTTCCTCGGCGTCACTTAAATACGCCCCTCTGCTAGTCCCGATTTGTCAAATGTCAAGCTGGTTTGCTTTCATACGTCCAGGCTTTCAAAACGTACATATGCCTGCATTTTCTTACAATTATCGGCCTTAAAACGCTGTGATATTCACATTCTAGCCGTGAAATCATGCTATTGTGATTATATGCCATTATATCTCATTGCTCTTCGGGTTCCCTGAAGCTGTTCCCCCTCAGAGATCAATGGTTTGATTCTAGGCAGAATCATGGGCCTGGTCTTCTTTGATAAGGCCCGAGTTCGATGCCAATCTGCCGTGTCTAATTGGGCACAGTATGTAGTTAGTTTTAGTTGTAAGTAGGTAGTTAGTTTGTCTATTAGATATATACCATTGTTCTTTAGACTGTGGCGTGTGAGTGTGTCTGGTAGCAGTTGCATTGTTTATTAGTTATAGTCCATTGTTTCAGTAGACTGTGATGTGTGAGGGCGCATGTGAGTGTGCCTGGTGGTTTTAGTGGTAGTATTTGTTTTTGGTGGAACTTAAGTATTTTTTTCGTTAGTAGAATTTTGGTATTTAATTGTTAGTACGGTAGAAGGTTAGTATTTTTGTTAGTAGAATTGCTCTTTACTTATTCTGAAAGGGAGTAGCAGCCTTTCAGAATAATTCAATTCATTACTAGTCTTATAGACGGTTAAGATATCCCTATATCCCTATATCCCTATATATATTATAATTGTGAAAATCTGTGTGTCTGTGTGTGTGTGTGTGTGTGTGTGAGTGTGTGTGTGTTAGTTTGTTACCTCTTGACACTAAAACGGCTGGACGGATTTGGATGAAATTTGAAATGGAGACAGCTTATACCATGGGATAACATATAGGCTGCCTTTCGTCCGGAAATAAATCATTGTTCCCGTGGAATGGGCAACATAACTGAAAATTCACCAAAAATACTCAACCAGGACAAAATATCGAAGTTGTCGCATAAAGACCGGACAAAGCTCATTTTACTCCCCTCGATGCAAGAAACAATACTCGGTATGTCCCTACGGGACACCGAAAACTACATTTTAAGGCTCTAAAACCAACAGTTTCAAAGATATTCGCAGAAAACAATCTTCGCTCTGATTGATGAACTAATCGCAAGTCCGTCTCCATGGCAACACTACCTCAAGTTATGACATCCGATTTTCTATATATCCCTCTAGGAGGCAATGCCAATTCATTTATTATCTTTTTCAAGATATATATAAACACAATAAGAACAGTGTAGCGCGCCTGCCTCCGTCCGGAGGCCGCGGGTTCCATTCCCGGCTCCGTCAGAGATTTTAGACATTGACGTGAGGGCTGCAACGGGCTGAACTCAGATTCGTGAGGACAATTGAGTAGCTGTGAGGCAGCGCGCCGGTCACGAAGAACAAGATTAACGGCTGAGGGGACACTATGCACTGACCACGCGTCACCACAATATCTGCAGGCCAAATGGCTGGGAAGCGGTCGCATGATAGGCCTAGGCCGTTCATGGGCTGTAGTGCCAGGGGTAAAAAATATTAGGGGAAGCGCCTTCTAATACCACCTTTAATTTTTAAACACTACAGTAGCGGCTATTAAATAAAGGTAGCGATATAGCTACGTTCAATTTCATAAACACTGGGCTCATAAATCCCGTATAGTTAAGTACAAATATCGGTCTGGTCATTATTTCAGTAGCAACGAAGCTCTGAGGCGGCTATTGCCGTTTCCTTAACACTTAAGGCATCCCGCCGTCATATACCTCAATGTGCACTTACCTTATTGTGAACCAGTCTATTTTACTGAAACAAAATTCTACTGGCGAGTATCCACTCCGGCAAAAACCACACTCACTACATTTTCAAAAATGTACACAAGACATAATTTTTAAAGCACTCTTCTGTATGTTGAGGTACAGAGACATACCACATGGAAAGATACAATAAAATAATGGCACATCTGAGTTCAAGGAACTGCTGTCCAGAATAGGCTTTCGGTACAGGTTATGCGGCCCATGTTCGTAACATGGAATGTTTTCCGTTGACAATGCATCTACACCATGTGCGAGGGCAACGCATTTCAAAGATCTCTAAAAACACAATACTCAGGAAATTGGAGAACAATTTAAAGTCGGAGTGAAGATTCAAGGAGAAATAATTTCATCTCTGAGATTTGCTGATGACATCGTCATCTTGGCCAATACGCCAGAAGATTTGAACGAGTTTTTGAATGGTATGGACTCCGTCTTGACGAATGAATTCATGATGAAAATCAATAAATGTAAAACAAAATTATTGGAATGCAGCCGAAATAAATCAGAAACCTCTATGGACATCCAATTGGCAGGTGAAACGCTACGGGAAGTAGGAGACTTCTGTTACCGGTACTTAGGAAGCAAAATAACCAGTAATGGACGAAGCAATGAGGATATAAAAAGCAGGTTGGCTCAGGCAAGGAAAGCATTTCTACACAAAAAGGAATCTCTTGACATCGAATATACATTTATGTATTAGGATATCATTTTTGAAAGCTTTTGAGTCACTATAAGGAAGTGAAACTTGGACTAATGGTGCTGCAGTAAAGAGGAGAATTGAAGCGTTTGAAATGTGGTGTTACGGGAGAATGAAAAAAAAGGAAGCTTGTAGTTTAACGCGACCGTTAATCTCGCGATCATAAGCCACGGGACCTGCGTTTTACGTGGAATCCGAACCACAGGACATGGCATTTCACATCGAAAATCTCACATGCAGTGACCGGGAATCGAACCCGGTCCGCCTTGGTGAGAGGCATACAGCTTGACCGCTGAGCCACCACGCCCCACACGGGAGAATGATGAAGATCAGATGGTTAGATAGGGCATCAAATGAAGAGCTATTAAGACGAGTGGGAGAGGAGAGATGTTTCTGGCGACTGCTAATGAAGAGAAGAGATAGGTTGGTACGACACATATTAAGACACCCAGGAATAGCAATCTTAGTTATGGATGGGAGGGTCAAGGACAAGAACTGTAGGGGTAGACCAGGGTTATACAGATTGCCTCGGATGTAGGGTGTGGTAGCTATGTAGTGATGAAACGATTAGCTCAGGAGAGCGAGGCATGGAGGGCTGCATCAAACCAGTCAAAAAACTGAAGACTCAAACAACAACAATCGGGAATTTTAATTTCTTAGAGAGGCATGTGAGGCAAAAGGGTTGTTGGACAATTTCAATCCCTGGGATGTAACACTGGAAGTGACTGCATAATGTACATCAGCGACCAAGGTGAGATATATTTTACTATTGGTCTATTAATAGCGACATGTTGACGTTCAAATCATCAATAAGTGTGGCAAAATTATACCCAGAATAGCTTAAGGAAAAATACTTTTAATTCCCCATATTCAGATAGATTTGCCATTCCAGGTGTACGTTTAGACAAAACCATTTTTTCCCATGGACAACTGTATGTGGCGTGCTGGGGAGTATCCGGACAACAACATCGTTATGTCTCAGCAGAAGATGGCAAAACCAAAATTAAAATTTTCAAATGTATTCACAACTCTATAAAATTCCCACTTTGCTGCTCATATCTATATACTGTATGTATCAGAATTCTCAGAATTTGAATCTACCCACTTGTAGCCGCGATTGCTGCAATAGAATAGACCAATTATCAGCAATAATGCATCGTCCCCATTGTCTTGATCGCGAGCGAAGCCGCGGGTACCTGCTAGTTGATAATATAAGCCAAATAATGGCTACACTGCGTCCTGCTGCACGGCTGAAAGCAACGGGAAACTACAGCCGTATGCTATTCCCGAGGATATGCACCTCTCTATGCATAATTACATGTGATGATGGCCTCCTCCCTTGTAAAATTTCAATCCGGAGGTAAACTAGTCCCCCGTTCGGATCTCCGGGTGGGGACTACTCGAGAGGGGGTTAACATCACAGAAGTGACAAAGAGGAAATCTGACATTCTACGGATCGGAGCGTGGAAAGTTAGAAGTCTGCTAGGAAGTGGAAGGTTAGTTAACTTAGAAAGGGAAATGGATAGGTTGAGGTTGGATTTGGTTGGGATTAGTGAAATGCGCTGGCAGGAAGAACAGGACTTTTGGTCAGGAGACTATAGGGTCATTAGCACTAAATCAAACAATGGCCAAGCAGGGGTTGGCCTCATATTGAGTAGGAAACTTGGACAGCGGGTGGAATATTATGAGCAATATAGTGAACGGATTATTGTAGCAAAAATCAATACTAAACCTACCTTCACCACAGTGGTACAAGTCTATATGCCTACCAGTCAAGCTGATGATGAGGATGTTGAAAAGGTCTACGAAGAAATAGACGAAATTCTGAGGTATACCAAGGGTGATGGAAATGTTATAGCAATGGGAGATTTGAATGCTGTGGTAGGAAAAGGGAGAGAAGGGAAGATAGTAGGAGATTTCGGATTAGGTGAAAGGAATGGTAGAGGAAGCAGGCTGGTAGAATTCTGCACCGAGCATGAGTTGGTCATAGCTAACACCTTATTCAATAACCACCATAGAAGAATATACACATGGATGAGACCAGGAGATACAGGGCGTTACCAAATCGACTTCATTGTGGTCAAGCAGAGGTTTCGAAAACAGATTTTGGATTGTAAAACATATCCTGGTGCTGACATAAACTCTGACCACAATCTGGTTGTAATGAAATGCAGATTAAAGTTGAAGAAACTGAAGAAAAGTCAAAAGCCAAAAAAGGTGGGCAATAGACAGACTGAAAGAGAAGGATGTAAACGAAAGATTCAAGAAGAGTATAAGGGAAGGACTAATGAAAAACCCTAAACAAACTTCAATTGCAGACGAATGGGCACTTTTGAAGAATGAAATAACAAAATCCGCAGAAGAAAACATTGGTAGGAAAGAGATAATAGGTAGAAAACCGTGGATCACTCAGGATATACTAGAATTGATGGATGAAAGGCGGAAACACAAGAATGTAAAGGATGAAAAGGGGAAAGCAGAATACAGACGTCTGAGAAATGAGGTTAACAAGAAGTGCAAGGAAGCGAAAGAAGAATGGTTGAAAGAGAAATGTGCAGGTATAGAAAATTGCCTGAAATTAGGAAAAGTAGACACAGCTTATCGAAGGATTAGAATACTTTCGGGGAAAAGAAGACTAAGTGCTATAATATTAAGGACACAAATGGAAAGCCTCTAACAGATAGGGAAGAAAAGGTTCAGAGATGGAAAGCTTACATAGAGAGTTTGTATAAGGCAAAGGAGATTGAGAATCATGTAATGGAAAGGGAGGAGGAAATTGATGAGGATGCGAAAGGAGATTTAATATTGAGATCAGAGTTTGATAGAGCTTTGGAAGACTTAAGCAGGAACAAAGCACCAGGCATAGATGATATACTGATTGAGTTCCTACGCTGCATAGGAGATGAAGGTCTGATCAGGTTATTTCACTTGGTGTGTAGGATTTATGAGACAGGTGAGGTACCCCCCGATTTCAAGAAGAATGTAATCATCCCTATACCAAAGAAAGTGGGAGCTGACAGATGTGAAGATTACCGTACAATCAGCTTGATTACTCATGCTTCAAAGATCCTGTCTAGAATAATTTACAAGAGGATTGAAAGCCAGATAGAAACGGAGTTGGGTGAAGACCAGTTTGGTTTCAGGAGAAACGTAGGAACAAGGGAAGTTGTACTAAGTCTTAGGCTGATTTTGGAAGGTAGAATAACGAAGGAAAAGAGAACGTTCGTGGTATTTGTAGACTTAGAAAAGGCTTTTGATAGAGTCTACTGGGCTAAATTGCTTGACATTTTGAAAACTATTGGAATAAAGTACAGGGATAGGAGGGTGCTCTACAATCTATATAGAAACAAGACAGCAGTAATTCGAGCTGAAGGACATTAGCGAGAAGCTGGCATTCAGAAGTGTGTCAGGCAAGGCTGCAACTTATCACCCATACGTTTCAATCTTTACATTGAACAAGCAATGAAGGAAATTGGAGAAAATTTAAAGTGGGAGTGAAGATTCAAGGAGAAATAACTTCTACTCTGAGATTTGCTGATGACATCGTCATCTTGGCCAACACTCCAGTGGATTTGAATGAGTTTTTGAATGGTATGGAGACCGTCTTGAGGAAAGAATTCATGATGAAAATCAATGAATGTAAGACAAAAATACTGTTATGCAGCCGAAATAAATCAGAAACCTCTATGGAGATCAAATTGGCAGGTGAAAAGCTGAATCAAGTAGGAGACTTCTGTTACTTAGGAATCAGAATAACCAGTGATGGACGAAGCAAAGAGGATATAAAAAGTAGGTTGGCTCAGGCAAAGAAAGCATTTCTACAAAAAGATACTCTGCTGACATTGAATATAGATTTAGGTATTAGGAAGTCATTTTTGAAAGCCTTTGTCTGGAGCGTGGCGCTCTATGGATGTGAAACTTGGACTATTGGTGCAGCAGAAAAGAGGAGAATTGAAGCAATTGAAATGTGGTGTTACAGGAGAATGATGAAGATCAGATGGGTAGATAGGGTTACAAACAAAGAGGTATTAAGGTGAGTGGGAGAGGAGAGATGTTTCTGGCGACTGCTAATGAAGAGAAGAGATAGATTGGTAGGATACATACTAAGACACCCAGGAATAGCAAGCTTAGTTATGGAAGGAAGGGTCGAGGACAAGAACTGTAGGGGTAGACCAAGGTTAGAATATGTTAAACAGATTGCCTCGGATGTAGGGTGTGGTAGCTATGTAGAGATGAAACGATTAGCTCAGGACAGGGAGGCATGGAGTGCTGCATCAAACCAGTCAAAAGACTGAAGACTCAAACAAACAACAACACCATCCACGAAGTGGTTTTCCGTGGTTTACCACTTGTTCTCCAGGCAAATGCCGGGATGCTACCTAACGTAAGGCCACGGCCGCATCCTTCCCTCCTCCTTGCCTAACCCTCCCAATCTCCCCATCCCTCATAAGGCCCCTGTTCGCTTTGCAGGTGAGGCTGCGTGCGTGAGGTGCTCGTCCCACCTCCACATTTGTATCCCCATCCTATGTTTCAAGCTCCAGGATCTTGGGTGACAAGCTAATCGGACCATATTTCTACGACGGCCATCTTACGGGAGCACGCTACCTTCATTTCCTGCAAAATGAACTCCCACAGTAGCTGGAAAATGTGCCACTGAGCGGGCGATTGCGAATGTGGTGGCAACAGGATGGGGCCCTACCTCACGGATCATTAGTCGTCAGGAACCATCTTCATGATACATATCCACATAAATGGACAGGAAGAGGAGGACCCGTTCACTGGCCTGCCAGATCACCCGATCTTACGCCACTTGACTTATTCCTGTGGTCACTTAAAGCAGGTAGTATATGCACAGGAGCCTGAAGATCCTGACCACCTTCGGCAACTAATCACCGAGGCATGCCAAGCTGTTACACCTCAGATGTTACAGCGTGCAAGACTGTCTGTAATACGTCGTGCTGAAATCTGCATCAATCAAGGTGGTCAACATTTCGAACACTTGCTACACTGAATATGCAGAGTACCATGCTTTATTCCTACAGGAGGGTGTGGTGGCGCAGCGCTCAAGCTATTTGCCTCTCACCAACGCCATGTCCTGTGGTTCGAATTCACCTAAAATGGAGATCCCGTGGCTTATGATCGCGAGATTAACGGTCTTGCTAAACTACAAGCTCCCTTCCTTTTCTTCGTACAGACCATTATGTCATCGTCTAACCTGCCTACGTTGCATCGAATAAAAACGGTCCTTTTCAGGACCAAATAGAAATTCATTCATTGGAACAGGTAGAAATATGTCCGTAGTGCAGCTACTGTAAACGGCATTAAGCGAAAAAAAAAAGAATTTATTAGCCTTGAGATCGAACATGCTACATTGCTGCATTGCTGACGTAACAACAAGGAAGCACGATTTAACTATCTTAGCTACCGTGAGCCGTGGTGGGATACTGTCACGTATTGAGTCTATTTGTAGTTCTCATAGACACTTCATGTCCTTCGTAAGTCAGTGTTGTTCGGATGTGTCGATTTACATATTCGTTATAGTTGATGGCATTGAAATAACACTGCCGCCAATGATTTCGACTATATTCACGAGCATGAACTCAAACGTAAAGTTGTACTAGGCCGTAAAGGAGTAAGTACTAGTGTTTTTAGGACGACTATGATATACGCGTTAGTTGGGTTGCCTTCCTCCAAAAAAAATAAGGGGCTGGTGGGCCACACTGTATATACTGTTACGTGCCACTAGTGACACTTTTGTTAACTGGATTACGGTGGGTTGAAGCACAACACAGATTGTTCCTTTAAGAAATAATTAACTTTATTGCGGCCAGAAAGATACACTACTCATCAGCAAATACATGCAATTAGAACCTTACTCCAGTTTCCTCAAGTCTCTTCCTTATGGAGAGCTCTTGCCCCCTTTCACTTGTCAACAAACCACAGAAGTTAATCCGTGCTAATGAGTCCGGTGGCCTTGACAGAAACTACCTGCACTTCTCCCTTATGTACACAAACTACAGTTACTTACGATAACCTGCTACACGCTGCTTCGCTGCCCACGAGCCGGGAAACAATGTCACTGGATTTCGTACCTCGCACGGTATTCCGCCACAATACCTCTGTCGCTCAAAGAAATCACACTCGCTCAAAAAACACGAAGCTCCCTGTATGCTTCTCACTCCCTCGCTGTCAAGAGAATCGGCTTCACCAGGGGTTTCGCAAGTCACCACACTTCTGTCGCTCAGGATAAACGCTCGCACTAGCTCGTAAAACACACACTCACTGCTTGACAGGTCGCTCTTTTATAGCAGGCCGGTGACTCAATAAATGCTTCTAGACCCTTCCAGGGTTCACGGCTTCTCGAGGCTTCCATCGCTTGCTGGGTCACGAATATTCTGGACCATCCCTTTGTCCTAGTAGACCTGTTGCATAAGGCGCACGCAATACACTGAGGCAGAACACAGCCCAGCCCTGGGACAGTTGTGACTCATGCGGCGAGCGATGAAACAAACTCACAGCCGTAACACCATCCCCTTCCTAAAAAGCTGATCGTCCCGATCAATCATTGGTCCGTCTGTGTCCCTCCGTAGGCTGCCAGGCGATCTCGATGCACGATCTTCATCTTCGGCCTCGGGCTCCGCTGGATCCTTTAGACGACATCGTTGATCCGTTTCACGACTCGGTACGGGCCCTCCCAGGACTTCTGCAGTTTGGGTGACAGGCCTTTCTTCCGTAATGGGTTGAAGAGCCAGACCAGGTCGTCCTCGTGGAATCCGCCGCCATCCGTCTGCTGGCCGTATCGGGTCTTCATTCGGTCGGTCTCGATCCGCAGTTTCCTCCTCGCGAACGCGTGCACGTCCTCCAGTTGGTCGACCAGTTCTTGACAATACTGGCTTACCCGGACCGGATCATTCCCAGGTCGGCCGAAGGCAAGATCGACAGGTGGACGGAGCTCCCTCCCAATCATGGCCCGGGCTGGTGTGCACCCGGTGGCTTCATGCACGGCGGCGCGGTAGGCCAGAAGAAATAGTGGAAGATGTTTGTCCCAATCCCTCTGGTGCTCGCTGACGACTATTCGGAGATGGTTCTCGATGGTGCGATTTAATCGCTCTACCATCCCGTCGGACTGAGGGTGTAGCGGCGTTGTCCTTGTCTTCCGGATTCCCAGCAGCTGGCATAGGTTCTGGAACACCTGCGACTCGAAGTTCCTCCCTTGGTCGGAGTGCAGCTCCAGGGGTACTCCGTACCGGCTGACGAATTCCTTTACCAGGGTATCTGCGATCGTCGCGGCTTCTTGGTTAGGGATCGCATACGCCTCCGGCCATTTGGTAAAGTAGTCGCTGACGACCAATATGTAGCGGTTCCCTGCCTTGTTTAACGGGAATGGCCCAGCAACATCGATGGCCACTCTCTCCATGGGGCCGCCCACGTTGTAGGTCTTCAGTGGATCCCGTCGTTTTCGTCCTGGGCCCTTGCTGGCTGCGCAATCGTGGCACCTCGCGCAGTGGTTCTCCACGTCAGTTCGGCATCCGATCCAGTAGAACCGCTCTCTCAGCTTCTCCAGGGTCTTCTTTATTCCTAGGTGTCCACCAGAAGATCCTCCATGGGCTTCTTTCAGGACTTCCTCCGTCATAGCCTTTGGAACGACGAGTTGTTCCCGAGATGTCTTCCCGTCGGTGCTCTCCCAGGCGCGGCAGATGAGGCCATCCCTTACAATCAGCGAGTCCCACTGCGCCCAGTAGGACTTAAACTTTGGGCTGCAGTCACTCACAATGTTCCACCCGGGTCTGGGGACACAGGCCCTCTTCCATTCGGCTATCAGTCCCAGGTCACCATCTTCTGCTTGTGCCTGCGTGAAAGATTCGCGGCTCCAGTTCCCTTGAAGTTCCACAGTAGTCCGTCGGCACTGTATCCCAGTGTTCTCCTCCCTCCAAGTACAGAAGGTGCAGTCTTCGTGGCACGGTCTTCGTGACAGGGCGTCGGCATTAGAATGCAGTTGGCCTTTCCTGTGCAGGATCTCGAAGTTGTACTGTTGAAGTCTCTCTAACCACCGCGCGAGTTGACCCTCGGGCTGTTTGAAGTTCAGGAGCCACCGCAGGGTTGCATGGTCGGTCCTGATGAGAAATTCATTCCCGTACAGGTACTTGTGGAAGTGTTCGATGGTCTTCACGATGGCGAGCAGTTCCTTCCTGGTGACGCGGTAGTTCCTCTCTGGCTTTGACATGGCTTTGCTGAAGTAGGCCACTACTCTCTCCTCGCCGTCCACTATTTGCGACAGGATTCCCCCTATACCAAAGTCGCTGGCATCGGTATCGACGATGAACCTTCTTCCAGGTCAGGAGTAGGCCAGAATAGGCGCGGTGCACAGAGCTTGCATGAGTTGTTCGAAGGCACTGTGGCATTCTGCTGTCCACGTGAAGAGTTGGTCCTTCTCAGTCAGTCGATGCAGTGGTTTGGCGATGTCGGCGAATCCTCTCACGAAGCGACGGAAATAAGTGCAGAGTCCCAGGAAGCTTCTTAGTTGGGACTTGTCCTTCGGAACTGGCCACTCCCTCACAGCTGCGGTCTTATCTGGGTCGGTGAGCACCCCTTCCTCGGAGACGATATGCCCAAGGTACTGGACCTGCTTCTGGAAGAGCTGACACTTCTTGGGGCTCAACTTCAGCTGGGCAGCACGTAGCTTCATCAAGATCTCCTTCAGGTTGCTGTAGTGCTCCTCGAAGCATCTTCCCAGAACGATGACGTCGTCTAGATAGACCAGGCAGGTCTTCCAGTGTAGTCCCCTGAGAAAGGACTCCATTAGCCTTTCGAAGGTCACAGGGGCGTTGCACAGACCGAATGGCATGACGGTGAACAGCCAGAGCCCGCTGCCCACAGAGAACGCAGTTTTCTCGCGGTCCTTAGGGTGGACCTCCACCTGTCAGTAGCCACTCTTCAAATCTAAGGTGGAGAACCATCTTGACCCTGATATGGTGTCCAGGGTGTCGTCGATCCGGGGTAGAGGGTAGCTGTCCTTTTTCGTGACGTCATTCACCCGCCTGTAATCCACGCAAAACCTGGTGGAACCGTCCTTCTTCCTCACTAGCACGACCGGAGAACTCCAAGGACTATGTGATGGCTCGATCACCCCTTGCTCCTTCATCTCTTCTACCATCCGGTCGACTTCAGCTTGCTTGGCGAGCGGGACACGTCGAAATGGGGCCCTAGTCGGTGCGCTGTCCCCAACGTCGATTCTGTGCTGGACCAAGCTTGTCCTGCCGAAGTCTTTGCTCCCCACGGAGAAGACATCCTGGAATTCGTGTAGCAGGTCCCGAAGCTGGCGTGATTGTTCCCCGTCTAAATGGTCCTGGGATCCTTGGTACAACTTCTGTAGTTCTTCTGGCAGGGCGCGTCTTCTTCGGTTGTCCGTCTGCAGGTGTCCGTCCGTTGTGTCTGTGATGCGGGCAATCCTTGTAACGGGCTCGCAGACTCCTAGGTTGGTGTCCCGGTGAACCGTAATATCGTAGTCGTTCAGGTTGGACAGGCGGACGTACGGCCGAGACGTCGTGTTGATGAGAGTCTTGGCAACTAGCAATCCTTTTGTCTGGATGTCCTCATATATTGGCTCGATGACAGCCGCCACTCCCTCAGCTGTTCCGTCGACAATTACGGCAGCGCTGACTTCCGTCCTGGCGGGAACGATGACGTCCTCTCTCAGCCTTACTCGTCGTGCGGTGACGGCCTCTTGTGCTGGTTGCAAAGCAAGTTCCTCACTTCCGAAGTGCAGAGTGTTGGTTCTCAGATCCAAGATGATGTTGTTCTGGTCCAGGAAGTCCAGTCCGATGATCACTTCATTTGATACGTCAGTCACAAGCACTGGATGCTATATCGCCCGTCGACCAATGACGAACTCCAGTGATGCTTCGCCATGTACCGGTGCGGTCTCTCCGGTCGCGGTTATTAGCTGGAGGTTCCTTTGTGTGGGTTGCACTCTCCACTCCGGGATCACGGTGGGACTGACGATGGTCCTCGATGCTCCCGTGTCGATTAGCATGGGCCAGCTCTCACCGTTGACGAATCCGTAGACCATCAGGCTGCTATTATCCCTCCGTAACTGCGTCACACGAACTTGTACTGCCGGGGCTTGACGACTGTCACAAGCCAACCTTTGCCCCCAAAGGCTGGCTGATACTTGCTTTCCTGGGCCGCGCGGTTTCCCTACGACTGACTGTCCCGACGGAAACCCATGGCGGCGGCGATCACCGCAGTCCTTGCTCAGGTGGCCTCTCTTACGGCAGGTCCAGCAGGTCGGTAGTCCTCTTCCGGGCCGCCACTCCGGATGTCCTTCGGCTACGTTTTTGTTGGTGGTACTGCGACTCTTGAAGAAACGGCTTAGCGCCTCCATCAATTCGTCGGCCAGGGGCTTGGTCTCGTTGGTTTTTGCTGGTTCGTCGACGTCCACTTGACGCACCCGCGCGTGCATTCTAGATGCCTGTTTTGCCGTCTCGAACTCAAGTGCGTGGCTCAGCGCATCTGCCAGAGTCTTATTGCGCGCGAGTCGCAGCGCCTGTTGAGTGTCCGAGTCCCGTAGCCCGTCGGTGAAGGTCTGCGTCGCAATCTGTTTCCGAAAGTCGGCCTGCGCTGTTGGATAGGCGAGCCTTACGAGGCATGCGATGTCCATCTCCAGCTCCTGCAGGGTTTCCGCGTTCTTCTGTACCCGGGTCCGGAGCTGCATCTGGTAGGCCTGCTGAAGATGGCTATCTCCATATCGGGACTCCATATGGGCGATCAGTGAAGCGTAGTCCTGGGATCCAGTCGGGATGGCCTGACGGACGTTAAGGGCGTCACCTATCAGCGCTACAATGAGAGCTGTAGCCTTTTCTGTGTTGTTCCAGTTATTTATGGAAGAGGCCGCCTCGAACTGACGTAATTAGGTGCTCCACGGGACCTTTCCGTCGAAGGTTGGGGTCGTCACTCTGCTATGTCCCGTTCCTGATATTCCGGTGTGACGGTGGGCGGGCGTTGGCGCAGCTCGGCAACTTCCTCTTGTTGAGCGTTGAATTTCTCTTCCACCCCCGTCAGTGGGCGTTGGCGCAGCTCGGCAACTTCCTTTTGTAAGGCGTTGAATTTCTCCTCCTCCCCCATCAGCGGGCGTTGGCGCAGCTCGGCAACTTCCACTTGTAAGGCGTCGAACTTCTTTTCCACTGCCGTGACTTCCTCACGCAGACCCAGTTCTAATTTCTTCAGGTCCTGTGTCAACTTATTCTGACCGTCTTCCATCTTCTTCTGGCCGTCCTCTATCCTCTTCAGGTCCTCCGTTAGCTTATTTTGACCGTCTTCTAGTTTGGCAGTTAGGTCCTTGGCTAACTTCTTCTGGCCGTCTTCTAGTTTGGCAGTTAGGTCCTCGGCTAACTCTTTCTGGCCGTCCTCCATCTTCTTCTGGCCGTCCTCCATCTTCTTCTGGCCGTCCTCCAACTTCTTCTGGCCGTCTTCCGTCTTGGCTTCCATGCCACTTATCTTTTCTAGCAATACTGAAAATTGCGCTTCCATTTTAGAAGTTTGTCTTGTAAAGGGCATGCACTCACAGGAAAATTTTAAAAATGACTTGCTTGGGTTTGAAACCAGGACCGTCAGGTGTTGTGCTTGTGTTTGAGTTCGTAATCCGGCTTCTGACACCAGTTGTTACGTGCCACCCCCCCTAGTGACACTTTTGTTAACTGGATTACGGTGGGTTGAAGCACAACACAGATTGTTCCTTTAAGAAATAATTAACTTTATTGCGGCCAGAAGGATACACTACTCATCAGCAAATACAAGCAATTAGAACCTTACTCCAGTTTCCTCAAGTCTCTTCCTTATGGAGAGCTCTTGCCCCCTTTCACTTGTCAACAAACCACAGAAGTTAATCCGTGCTAATGAGTCCGGTGGCCTTGACAGAAACTACCTGCACTTCTCCCTTATGTTCACAAACTACAGTTACTTACGATAACCTGCTACACGCTGCTTCGCTGCCCACGAGCCGGGAAACAATGTCACTGGATTTCGTACCTCGCACGGCACTCCGCCACAATACCTCTGTCGCTCAGTGAAATCACACTCGCTCAAAACACAGGCAGTTCCCTGTATGCTTCTTACTCCCTCGCTGTCAAGAGAATCGGCTTCACCAGGGGTTTCGCAAGTCACCACACTTCTGTCGCTAAGGATAAACGCTCACACTAGCTCGTAAAACGCACAACTACTGCTTGACAGGTCGCTCTTTTATAGCAGGCCGGTGACTCAATAAATGCTTCTAGACCCATCCAGGGTTCACGGCTTCTCGAGGCTTCCATCGCTGGCTGGGTCACGAATATTCTGGACCATCCCTTTGTCCTAGTAGACCTGTTGCATAAGGCGCACGCAATACACTGAGGTAGAGCACAGGCCAGCCCTGGAACAGTTGTGACTCATGCGGCGAGCGATGAAACAAACTCACAGCCGTAACAATACATATACAGGGTGTCATTTATGTACTTGAGTACCCATTAGGGGCGTGTAGGGGATGGGTATGGGATCAATTTGAGATGGGGGACCTGGGGTCGGAATGGCCTCCTAACCCCTGAAAACAGGTTTGTTTCAGACCCTCCACCCCTATAAAGTAGAGAAGTGCGCCATGTTTGTGTTACTTTGAGGTCAGGCACTCTTTCGCTGTCAACGGTCTTGGCGCGACCACCGCTCAACGCTGCGTTAGCCGAGAGCTGCATTCCTCTTGCCAATTAATAGTTCCGTCGTCTTTAACTACTACAGAAACACACGTAACTCGTTGGTACTAATAATCAAAAGTCAATTAATTCACAGAATCAACGATAGTTAAAAAAAAACAGCACAGAAAAAACCAGCACTATGACTACGCCTCCTCCTGCTCCTCTAAAAAATAAAGAAAAAGAAAAAATGAAGGCATGGCACAAAAGGAGAAACGAACCCGAGACCACCGTGGCACCGTGCCTCGACGCTATCCTCTCGGCTAACGCAGCGTTGATCGGTAGTCGCGCCAAGACACCGAAAGAGTGCCTGACTTCAGAGTTACACATGGCGTGCTTCCCTACTTTGCAGGGGCGAAGGGGCCTGAAACAAACCTATTTTCTGGGGTTAGGAGGCCATTCCGACCCTAGTTCCCTATCTCAAATTGATCCTATACCAATCCCCTTCACGCCCCTTAGGGTACTCAAGTACATAAATGACACCCTGTATATATATATAAACTTTTGAACTGACGGTGGATTTGGGGGATGTGAAACGCGAAGATATGTCGAAAATTTCCGGAAGTCGAAACATGGTAACCATTGCAATAGTAAGCTTTCTAACGAAATCTACCTAAAATGAAGGAGAAGAGTTTACAGCTTGTTATCTCTCATTCTGAGGTTGACCCCTTTTTTATATTTTTGCGTAAGAGTGAGTGGACTATAATTCTTTCCGACGATTGTCAACTCTGTCTGGTAGTACAGCATACATACATCTGGACCAGTGCGCTTATTTTGAACATAGAAGTGATAATAATAATAATTAAAGGGGCATTTCATTCCCACCCAACGAGGGTGGGCGGGCCCCTATAGATGGCCGCACCATCTCTTGGGCCAGAGGAGGGGATTGACTGGAAGGTGAATAGATATAGGAGAAGGGTGGTGGTGAATTGTGGAAGTTGGAGAAGGAGAAATGATTTGACCTCTTGGCTAAGATTGAAGTTTCGAAAATTTGGTGTTGTCGTAAAATTGCTCTTAAATGCATTGTACTATTGTAGGTGGAGGCGTTAGATGGTGAATTTTGAGATTTTAAATTTAATGGTTTTGTAAGAGAGTTGAAATTTGGTGTTTTCGGAAGTTAGAAGTTGGAGTGGGTGATAAGCTTCGATAGGTGGAGATTTTTTTTTTTAGGTGGATGATTATGTATTATGAGATAGGAGCAATTGGTGGTGTTTGCGGTGATGTGAAGTGAGGGTGGGAGTAAGTGGAGAAAAAGTGGAGTTTGCGAGGAGTTGATCGGGTGTACGGTATGTGAGGGTTTTTGAAGATGATATGGGATGGGTTGAAAAAGGTGCGTTGAGGGGAGTGTGGGTGATGAGATATGGGAATAGTTGCTTGAATGATTCTGTAATGAATGTGAATATAGAAATGGATGAGTTTGTTTGCTGAGATGGAGGTGATGGATGACGTTGGTTGAGAAGAGAAATGAAGCGTTATTGTAGAAAATAGAGAGAAGATAAAAGAGTCGAAATAAAATAGAAGGAAAAGAAATATAAAAGAAGAGAAAAGAAATATAAGCTGTTGGAGTAAGATGTGAGTATGTATAGATGGATTGGCGTTGAGGTGATGTGTTTTTTTTTTTCGTTTTTTTTTTTCGTAGAGGACTATTAGTCCGGGGCAGGGGTGAGGCTCTTGAGGTGGAGTAGCCCTAGTTTAGAGTATACTGGGTTTCGTAGCTGGAGTGCCTCAAGTTGTCGTAGAATCGGATTCTGCGTTCTTCTAGCGCGCTTCAGGTAGCGCAGTTGAAGAAGATGTATGTACGTCGTAACGGGGGGTAATGGCATTAGACGGTACAGATCCTCACTTGGGTGTATTGGGGGGAGGCGAAGGGCTATGCGGGCGATGCGTCGTTCCATGGTTACCAGGGGGTGCAAGTAGCTGGCGGCGCAGCCGGCCCAGACAACATGCCCATATGTGATGTAAGAGCGGATGAGGGTCTTGTATGTGTAGAACAGCGTTGTGGCATGCAGCCCCCAAGAGGTTCCGATCAGCCTGGTGATGAGGCGAGAGCGCTTCTGAGCAGAGGCCGTAAGTGCGCGTAGATGTAGACGAAGGGTGAAATGCTCGTCAAAGATGACGCCCAGGTAGCGTAGCGATGGTGAAGTGTGAAGGCGGTGGTCGTGGATACGTAGGGTCAGAAGATTTGGAGTTGCGGGTGGCCGAGTTGGCATGGCGACGGGGACGGAAAAGTACGGCTTTGGTCTTGTCCGTATTTAGGTTGAGATGCCAGCGATCACACCAGGCCGTGAATCGGTCGAGATATGGTTGGACCAGTCTGTTGATGGCTGTGACGGAGGGGCAAGGAGCGAGTATTGCAGTGTCGTCTGCGAACTGGAGGAGGTGGAGGGGAGCCGGAGGTTGGGGGATATCTCCGACAAAAAGGATGTAGAGGAGAGGGGATAGTACTGACCCTTGGGGTACGCCTTGGGTTAGAGAGAAGGACCGTGAGAGGGTGCGATTTATAGAAATGCGGGCGGTGCGGGGACTGAGGAAGTTTCCAATGAGGCGGATGAAATTATGAGGGAGGTGGTAGTAGTGAAGTTTGAGAAGGAGAGCTGAGTGCCAGACGGTGTCGAAGGCACTCTGAAAATCGAAGGTGAGGAGGAGAGTGGGGTGGAAGCGGTTCATGTTATCGGCTGTGAGGGTGGTGAGGCGGAGTAGTTGGTCATGGGTGGAGAGGGCAGGCCGGAAGCCACATTGGGAGAGGGGGAGTAGCTGATGCAGACTGAGATGGAGGTAGGTGCGGCGGACTAGGATTTTTTTCGAATAGTTTGGAGAGGACGGCTGTGAGGCAGATGGGACGATAGGAGGAGGGGTCGGAGAGTGGTTTGTTGGGTTTGGGGAAGAGAAGCATGGTGGCAGCGCGCCATGCCGTTGGGTAAAATCCGGTTTTGAGGAGGTAGGTATAGAGGGTGGCGAGGAGCTGGAAGAAGATAGGGGGTGCCTTTTTGATGTGGAGATAGCGGAGTTGATCGGGACCGGGGGCAGTATTTTTGGTACGGGAAAGGGCGAGGTGAATATCGATGGGGGTGATGGGGTCGTTGATAGGGTGTGGGATATGGGGGTGTTGATGATTGGGCTGGAGATAGTGTCGATCTGAGATGGAGTTGACGGCGTCGTTGTCGGTGTCATCGAAGGTGAGGCCGAAATGACCGTTAAAGACCCGTTCGAAGCGACGGGCAAAGATCTCCAGCTTGGAGGGCAGATCCGGTGGGGCAGTGCCCTGGTGGATGATAGGATAGATGGGTGTGGGGGAGCGTCCAGTGAGGGTGTTTAGGCGTTTCCAGTAAGAGCCAAGGGAGGAGCGTTGGCCTTGCAAAGAGTTGCAGACTGAGACCCAGTTGCGGCGGTGAAAGGCGCGGATGTAGAAATGCACCTGGCGGATAGTCTGACGGAGGAGGGTGAGGTAATAGCGATCGCGTGATCTTTTACAGTGGGCTAGATATCTGTGGGAGAGCCGGAGGAGAGGGAGGGCTTTGGGGGGTAACGGGGGGCGGGAGGGTGAGTACGGGGTGATGGGGATGTGAACGGATGAGGCGTCTGTTAGGGAGGATTCCAGAACTCGGGTGTATAAGTCGACCGAAGCTGCAGAGTCAAGATGCGGGAGGGGAGGGGTGAGAGAGTTGGTGATGTGATCTCTGTAGGCTGGCCAGTTTGCCTTTTTAAAGTTCTGGCGAAGAATCGGCGGCGGAGGGGGGACGGTGGTGGGTCGTGTTGGTATGGTGACCAGAACGGGGAGATGGTCGCTTCCTATGCTGAGGAGGACGTCCACAATTAGATGGTGAGCGAGGCGATTGTGGGCAATAATTGCATCCGGTGTGGTGTTGGAGGTAGAGCGAGTATGTTTGGGGATGGATACAAGGGTGGAGTTTATCGCCTGTAGATAGGTGTGGAAGTCAGCCAGTTCCGTTGCCGATCGGGAGTGCATGTTGAGGTCCGCTAGTACGATAAAATGTGGGAAGGTGGTATGGAGATGGGTTAGGAACTCCCGGGGGAAGGGACGGCGGGGACGGGTGTATACAGTTGCGACATGAAGTACGCGGGAGGGGAAGTAGAGAGTCGTGATGAGGCTCTCAGGAAAGGAGAGTGGGGGAGGAGGGACGTGAATGCGTATTGGGATGCGGTTCTTATGTAAGAGGGCGACACCCCCACGCCCAATCTCGCGAGGGTGGTCCGCTCTGTGAATGGTGTAGCCGGGGAGACTGGCTGACTGGTGGGGACCAAGAAACGTTTCGTTTAGTAGAACGGCGTCTGCGGAATGTGCGGCTACGGTGTATTGAAGTAAGGGACGCTTCTTGTGGAAGGAGCAAACATTGCTGTATAGTAGAGAGATGGTTTTGGGAGGCCCAGTGTGGATGGTCTTAGTTGCCATGTTGTGTCGATACCAGTGGGGAGAAGGTGAAATGTGTCAAAGGGCCGGCGTATGAGGGGAAGAAGCGAACATTAAAAATTTGGTGGGCAGCCTGTTGGAGTTGCGTGAGAACCAGAGGCCGTTGGAATGGCATGAGGTTTTGAAGGGAGATGGTGAGGAAGCGGAGGAGGTTTTCCACCGTCAAGGGGGGAAATTGGGTGTTAGCGGTCGGGGTTGGGGAGTCGATTGTCTTTACTGGGGCGACAAGCTCCGGATGATCTGGGGGAGGTGCGGGTTTACCCTTACACTTGTAGGAGTGTGTAGGGTGCTGGCCCGAGCACTGGTGGCATTTAGGAGGTTGGGCGAGGTTAGGACACTGTTGCAGGGGGTGATCAGGTTGGGAACAGTGGGGACAGATGCGCGGTTGGCGGCACTGTTCAGTAGAGTGCTGGTTGTAGGCCAGACACCTATTGCAACGGAGAGCCATGGGAGGTGGAGCTTTAGAGGGTTCCACTCGATGGTGGTACCGAAAGATGTACACACCAAGCTGGAGTAGGCGATCGACTTCTGCCTGGGTGGCCAGGAGAATCCTGACCATCCAGGTTGGGCCTGTGGGGCACATTATGCGGAAGGCCTTTTTCACCTGTATTTGTTCGCGTTCAAGTTCCGATATGACGACCTCCTCAGGAAGATCAGGGTCAACGCCTCGGATCACGCCGGAGAATAGTGGTGAACGGGGGGGAGGGGGTGCTGTAGTGGGTGTTTGGCGCGATGTAAGGGGACCGATCGTCACTGTGGGACCGAGGCGGGCGGGTGAAGTGGCGTCCTCAAGAGTGGTGGCGACGATGTTGTCGTCGGTTTTGAGGATTACACCACTTGAGACGGAGACCAGGATGAAAGGTAAAGAGGGAGGGATGAGCGTCCCCAAAGCTCCCGAGATTTCCAGTCTGGACAGGTGTTGGAGACCGGAAATAAGGTAGGAGTGTTTGAAGGCGGGCTGAGCTGCCTTGGCTGCATGGGAGACGGAGGATTGGGGGATTGGGGAGGGGGTCGTTACCTTCTGGAAGGGTAGGTTCCCCGAGGGGCGAGGGAGGGGTGGCAGTTCAAAGGGGGAGGGAAGGGGCTTGATGCTCATTGAGGCATCCAGTGTGGGAATAGAAGAATGACCACCCTCTTCCATGCCATCATGGACACGCAAACGTGAAAGGTGGGTAAGGTCAGAGTCCGTGGGGTCGGGTACTTTACGTTTCGCGGACAGGGTGGAGGTTTGTGGGATTACTGGTGGGAGGTTGGGGTGAAGGCCAGAGGTGGAGGGTGTAGCGGTAGACAGGGTAGTAGCGGTGGTGAGTTTTTTAGGGATGGCGCCTTGAGAGTTAGTGCGCGCCGATGCCTCCTTGTTGATCCCCTTGGCGTTACGTGGATCACGGTTTGGGGATCCACGACCCTTGCCACGACATGACGAATATGTGGAAAGGATTAACGAGTATAGGATGAGGCCAATTTTACCAGGGCAGGGGGATGCGTGTGCAAAGATCGCGAAAGGAATTGCAGGACTAGGGCACTAAGTCCCTAAAAAAGGAGAAAGAGGAAAAGGGTTGAAAACGAAGAATTATATAAAGATGAATGTGGTTGAAATGGCTGGAATGATGATTGAAGTGGTTAGGAAAATGATGAGTAATGTCGGGAGTATGGGAGATTGGGCGCAGCAGGCGCTTGAGCAAGAGGGCAGGTATCGAGGGACAGCACAGGAATGTGGGGTGAAATGGGGCAAGGGGATGAGTCGGGTAGTAGATGGTTGAGATGTATGAAAAAGTTGAGAATGTGGCGGGCGAGGATCTGGCAACAGGGTACAAATGAAGGCGAGATGAGAAAACCTCTGCGAGCGTGAGGTTATGAGATGAATAAAATGCCACGGAGTGTTCACTGATAGCGTGAAAGGAAGAGATGGTATGAAGTGCTTAACGATGGAGTACTGTAAGCACGATGAAAATGTACGTAGAATGTGTGAGAACACAAGAGCCTGGTGAATGAATGAACAAAAGCTGGTATTGAGAAGCGACGAAATGCTGCACGGCGTGAAGTATCTGTTAGGAACTGATGTGCCGGGCACTAGCGATGATATCCTGTTACAGGTGATGATTCCTTCAATAGAGTAAAGCTGCGTTGGTGAATTTGTAGTACACAAAATGTCGGCGCACAGACTGCAACACGTGGCGAGGCCTCGCTGTCAAGGCACGAAGTCGGGTGAGTTTGTGACATCACGCCGGTGTAGATATATTCAGTAGCTGCGTAGCAGTAGTTTGTTCTGGAAGTCTGGATGATGATTTGATGCGAAGTATTCATTTCTCTCAGTAGGCTCGGACAGCGTTTTCTGCCGAAGTAATAATGAGAAAGGAGATAATAGAAGCGTAATGTCATAAATATTTATTGTTCGTTAGATATTTCGCACCTAGCAGTGATTCAAATTACAATGTCAATAAAAACCAAACTTTTGTAACATGTGATAAACGGATATATTTTTCCGACATAAAATGTTTTTTTACACCAAAGAATATTAATCGTCTTATGTATACCTACATATTATTTGCTTGAAATGTATTTTGAATTTGTAAACTGATTAAGTCCTGTGGCTGTGGTGTGTCTTGTAGAGGTTCTCGTTGTCCCCGGTAGGTGAGTGCATGCTGGCGGTGTGAGGTACGTTCATCGTATCCCCGATAGGTAGAGCCCTGCGCGGATAAACAAAACGTTATCCACGTCCGCCCCCAACCGTACGACTTGTATCCGTAACCGCATGTGTGTTGTCCAAATCCGCTGACATTACAATTATGTTTTTAGCCTATTTTCATTTATGAAGAAATAGCCTTATGATATCACCTTTTGTCCGTGCGTCTGTGTGTGTGTGATGGTGTGTCCCCCTAATAACCTCTAAACGGCTGGAGCGATTTCAATTAATCTCGCTAAGTTCATAGCACCATTCCGGACGACCCCAACCGTGCCCTTAAAATTATGTTATGTCTCACCAATTCATCATGGCGGCTGTGCGAACTATTTCACCAGCATTCAATATCTCCGAAACTATTACCGATATCACCGTGGCATATTTTACGGTGATAAAGGGAACTACTAGAAGTTCACCTATGTGACTTTTGAAAACCTGGTAACTACAAAACCGACATGGTGGCCAAGCGAATTTGCGACGTTTAAATAGACGTTTCTCTTGATTTAACCAACCAAACGCAATAAAACTTGGTACAGCATATGATTATACACATTGTAATACACCGACTTCTAACTTCGTTCAATTCTTTACTTAACCTCAAGATGGCGGCTGTGCGAAATGTTCAACCGGCATTCTATATCTCTGAAACTATTGGCGGTATCACCCTGAAATTTTGTACGGAGATAAAGGGCATTACTGGAAGTTCATCTATGAGACTTTCAAAAAACCGGTTAACTACAAAACGAACATGGGTCCAAGCGAAGTTGAAAATTTTTAAATAGCTTTTTCTCGCGATTTAATGATCCAAACGCAATGAAACTTGGTACAGGAAATGTTTATACACAGTTTAATGCACTGGTGCCTAATTTAGTTAAATTGTTTACATAACCTCAAGATGGCGGCTCTGCGAATTTAACAATTACGTTTTTATTTCTTGTGTCGTAATTCTGCGATCGAAGTGAAAGTTTGAATAATGAACCTACGCAATAATTTTCCTTTAATGGTACATGACTCTTTGGCCTATAGACATAACAATCCAACAAGGCGACCATCCGAAATCTTTAGATGGATCTCAATATCTACGAATCTATTACAGCAATCAAACTGAATTTTTTAATGTTCATATGGGATATGAACATAAGTTCACCTATAGTCAACAACAACAACCCCTGGCAATATACAGCCCGTGACGGGCTATGGCTGACCAAGCGACCGCTGCCCAGCCATTCGGCCTGCAGATATTGGGGTGACGCGTGATCATCGCGTCGGGTCCCTTCGGCCGTTAATCTTGGTTTTCGTGATCGGGGCGCTGTCTCACTGTCAGACAGCTACTCAATTGTCCTCAGGAGGCTGTCACCCCGTTCCAACCCTCACGTCAGTTTTAAAATCCCTGACGGAGACGGGGATCGAACCTGGGGCCTCCGGGTGAGAGGCAGGCGCACTACCCGAACACCACGGGACCGGCAGTTCACCTATAGGACTTTCAATAACCTGGTGATCTCAAATCCAACAAGGCGGCGACGCGAAGTATAAATATTCACATGGTCGTTTCTCGCAATTTAACCATCCGAGTGCAGTGACACTTGGTACAGTAAATCCTTATAAAAATGTTAATTCACTGGCATTTCAATTGTTTCCATAACCACAAGATGGCAGCTGTGCGAAATTTTAAAATCTCGTTTTTACTTCTTGTGTCCTAATCATGCGATTGAAGTTTGAATACTACACGTACACAATAATCTTCAGGTAACAGTACATAACTCTAAGACCTACTTATATAAAAATCCCACATAGCAACCATCTGCATTATTTAGTCGGTTCTCAACATCTACGGATCTATTAAAGCAATCGAACTGAAATTTTGTATGTTGATAGAGGCAATTAACTTAGGCCTAAGTAGGATATATGAAAATAGGCTGTAGAGTTCTTCACGGAACTACTTGTTATTTAAATATATATATGCGTATGGCTTTTAGTGCCGGGAGTGTCCGAGGACATCTTCGGCTCGCCAGTTCGTAGCTGCTTCTATGCGGACACCCATCGGGTGAGCTACAAGTACCGTTGCGTGTGGAGTGTTGTCTGGGAAGGAAAGTTTGAATGTAAGGACGAGGAGTTGGAAGGTAGCGGCTGTGGCCTATAGTTAAGGACCTACCCCGGCATTTGCCTGGAAGGAAGATGGGAAACCACGGAAGACCATCTTCAAGATTGCCGGCGGGGGGATTCGAACCTCCTCGCCTCCCGGATGTGAGCGACTGCCAGCAGCTACGCCATAACGACCACGGCTAACTCACCCGGTATGAATAACAGGAAAAATGCTAACTTGACTGTTCACACGTAAATGTATCTTATCTTTAGTTGCAACATGCCTGGTGAGCGGTGGATCCCTAGCTATTTCAGCATTTCTGAGGAGAAAGAGATAAGAAAAGGAATTACAAGCCCTTGCTTGCTATTGTTAATGTTGTCGTTCTTCTTCCTAATATTCATTCAATCATTTCGTATAGGCTATCTATGGACCGCGTCATTCCGACTGTCTACTACAGGCTTTGATGTTTGCCCAGTACGTCCGCATTCGTTCTCGGGGGACTTCCTTCTGTTCCGTGGTCCAAATCTTTCCCGTTTTCAGCTTCGTTTTTTCTTGGAAACCTTTGCAAGCTTGAAGTTTTCTTTTGAGTGGGGCGCGCTCCTGAATGTCTGATGGTGTAATCCCCACTTCTTTCAGATCTTTATCCAGTTCAATGAACCAGACCCATTTTGTTTTCCTCTCCTGAATGTAAGTTATGTTGCGGTTGGTCAGTCTCGCTGGGCTCATTCGTTTCACATGTCCATAAAATGTTATCCTTCTCTTCCGGATGACGTCACTTTTCTTCTCCACATGAGTATATAGTTCATGGTTATGCCGTCTTCTGTATTCCCCATTGTCTTTCATGGGACCCAATATCTTTCTCAAAATTTTCCTTTCTTTGGCCTCCAGTTTTTCGACCAAGCCTTTTTTGTTCGTCGTGGAGGCATTCAGAAGCATACAAGACCTCCGGACGGATGACACTGCAGTAATATTTTAGTTTTGCGTTGAAGGATATTGACCTTTTCTTATAGATGTCCTTAGTTAAATGGTAGGCCACTTCCATTTTGCTCATGCGTGATGTGAATGCTTTCTTTCTCTGATACATTGAGATACTTAAACTTTGCAACAAACTTAATTTTTCCTTGTTCCACAGCAAGGCGCCGGTACGATTTTTTTTTTTTTAGCGTATGGCTTTTAGTGCCGGGAGTGTCCGAGGACATGTTCGGCTCGCCAGTTTTGTAGCTGCTTCGAGACGGACACCCAATGGGTGAGCTACAAGTACCGTTGGGGAGGAAAGTTGGAAGGGAAGGGCGAGGAGTTGGAAGGTAGCGGCTGTGGCCTATAGTGAGGGACCAACCCCGGCATTTGCCTGGAAGGAAGATGGGAAACCACAGAAGACCATCTTCAAGGTTGCCGGCGAGGGGATTCGAACCTCCTCGCCTGCCGGATGTGAGCGACTGCTATTAGTCATGCCGTAACCACCACGGCTAACTCACCCGGTGCCGATACGATATTAAATATGAACACAGTCTTCTCATTGGAGATTTGGAGTCCTGCCTTCGCTGCTTGTGCACCAAGCCGATTAATCTGTTCCGTGGCTGTCTCTAATTAATCAGAAATGATTGCAAGATCATCGGCAAAGGCTAGACAATCAATTGTGATGTTCCGGCTTCTGTATCCCAGTCTGACTCCGCTTGCAACTCCCTGTTTACTGAGTTCTTTACGCCACTCACGGATAACCTTCTCGAGGAGACAGTTTAAGAGTATTAGTGAGAGACCATTTCCTCGCCTTACTCCTGTCTTGATTTCAAAGGTGTCTGATATTTCGCCCCTAAACTTCACCTTGGAAGTGGTGTTGGTCAGGGATTTTGTTGTCCATGCCAAATTCATTTAAGATTCGGATAGGGTGTTGCGATCAATAGAATCATAGGCCTTCTTAAAGTCTACGAAGGTCACCACAAATTTCTTGTTCCTGATCTTCAAATAGGAGAGGGTAGATTTGAGGTTTATAATCTGTTCGAAGCATGATCGCCCTTTCCGGAAACCGGCTTCTTCTTCTTATTATTATTATTTCTATAATCGTTTCGGGCTTCTATGGACCAGGTTATTTCTACTGTATTTTCCCTCGTTCTTTCACATTGGCCCAGTGTTCGCACATTCTTGTTCGGTGAGCTTCCTTTCGTTCTTCGGTCCACTTCTTGCCGGTTTCAATATGTGTTTTGGCTGAAAACTCTGTATTTGCCAAAGTTTCTTCTCCAAAGAGTCACGTTACAAGATATCGTCATGTATTATCCCCAGTTCTCGTAGGTCTTTTCCAGCTCTGTAAACCAGATCCCTTTGGTTTTATTTCCCATAAAGTAGGCAAAGATTCGATTGGACAATCTTCCGGAGCTCATTCCTGTTAAATGGCCATTAAAGGAGAGTCTTCTTTTGCGTATGATTATTATTATTATAGTTGTTATTATTATTATTATTGTTAATATTGTAGTAGGAATAAAAGGGCGATTCTGGCGCAAGGGCTAATGCGCAAGATGGCCGCCGAACCCAGGGACCGTGGGTGACGTCACAGGGAGAGGTCGGCCGTGTAGTTGCTAAATGGAATATTTATTATTATTATAATTATTATTATTATTATTAGGTAGTTATTTATCGATCATGTACAATCAAGACCAGCCTTATATTGTACACCTCGTGGTGTAGCGGCTAGTAATCTTGAATGACACTGCGGAGACCCAGGTTCGATTCCTGGCTCTGTCAAGAAATTTAATTCTGGGCTGAGGGCTGGAACGGGGTACACTCATTCTTGTGAGGCAAAAACCTGAGAGAAGCAGGGTTTGATTCCTACCTCAGTCACTCTGGACATAGTTTTCAGTGGTTTCCCACTCATACACTCTAGGCAAATGCTAGGATATATCTCAAGTTAAGGCCACGACCACTTCCATTCTAATCCTTATTTGAATTACTAATATAGCCATTGCAATAACACAGGTTATCAGACAACACACACCCCAAGTACAGTATTCAGGGCTACATGACCATGATATCACAAAACCCCTAAAGAATCAACAACTACAACAACAACAAACAACAACAACTGCTATTCATGAAACATTTCTTGGTGTAGTGGCTAGCATGCTTGACTGTCACTGCTTAGGCATGTGTTCGATTCCTGGCTCTGCTAAGAAATTTAATTTTGGTCTGAGGACTGGAATGGGGTACACTCAGCCTCGTGAGGCAAAACTGGGAAGAGGTGGGCTTGATTCCTACCTCAGCCATTCTAAGAGTGTTTTCTGTGGTTTCTCACTCTTACACTCTTAAGCAAATGCCGGGATGGTACCTAACTTAAGTCAACAGCTGCTTCCTACCCAATACCTACCTCTATTGCAAATACATACAGTAGTACAGACTTCACAGTGACACTGGTTATCAGACAGCTTCTACATACACCCAAGTTCACAGGGATACATGACTACGAAATCACAAAGCTCCTAAAAGAGCGGGGTACACTCAGCCTTGTGAGACAAACTGAGAAGAGACGGGTTCAATTCCTACCTCACTCATTCTGAGAGGGTTTTTCTGTGGTTTTCCACTCTTACACTCTTAAGGAAATGCCGGGATGGTACCTAACTTAAGTCAACAGCTGCTTCCTACCCAATACCTACCTCTATCACAAATACATACAGTAGTACAGACATTACAGTGACACAGGTTATCAGACAGCTTTTACATACACTCAAGTTCATAGGGTTACAAACGAAGAGGTATTAAGACTAGTGGGGGAGAAGAAATGTTCCAGGTGACTGTTAATGAAGAGAAGAGATAGTTTGGTAGGACACATACTAAGACACCCAGGATTAGCGAGCTTACTAATGAAATAAAGGGTTAAAGACAAGAACTGTAGGGGTAGACCAAGGTAAGAATATTTTAAATAGATTGCCTTGAATGTACTGTAGGTTGTTGTGTTAGCTATGTAGAAATGGAACGATTAGCTCAGGACAGTGATGGATAAACAATTGTTTCAAACCAGTCAAAAAAAGAAAAAAAACTAAAAACCCAACAAAAATAGCCAAGTCAGTAAAAAATACATCATTAGCTTACCTCTTATTACTTACTGATCAATCCGCTTGGGAATATCACTGTTTTACACACACAGTCATTGCAACTTAGCCAAAATATAATTATTATATGAAAATCCTCTTAAGACGCATACAATTGACAACTCACACACTGAAGCACACGGGGCTGATGACTGAAAATGCTCTAAAAATACACACTGTTTAATAATATTGTAATGTTCGCTAGCAACTCAGTACCTCCAGTGACCAGCCAGTCTGGGAGAGCTGTGACAGTTGAAATGTTATCCTGTATGATAACGCGAAGCACGTACACATCTGAAACACTCTTTGTATAGAGATCTAGCTACAGAGTATGAATATTTAAATTACTTTAAATGTTGTAACCTTTTCATTTTATTATCGTTTGATGTATTTTTGCAAAAGTGTGGGCTTGATTCCCAACTCTGGGGACTGAATCGGAGCACTGTATAGAAATATAGAGCTTGATGGCGTAATGGTTAAGCAGTTTAACTTTCACTGCGAAGACCAGGGTTCGATCCCGAACTCTGCAGAGAAATGTAATTCTGGTTTGAGAGTTGGAACGGGGTACACTTAGCCATGTGAGGCAAAACTGAAAAGAAGTGGGTTCGATTCCTACCTCAGACCTCCTGGAAGTGGTTTTCTATGGTTCTCCACTTGTACTTCAGGTGGATACCGGGATGATTCCTAATTTAAGTGTGCGCCCGCATCCTTCCCAATCTTCATCTAATTACAAATACACACACTACTGCAGCCATCACAATAAAACAGGTTATCAGACAAATTCAACACACACCTAAATACGCAGGACTAAGCCCTTCAAAGCAACAACGACAACAAAGTAACATGAGACTATCATAAGAGTCCAATTCGTTGTGTAGTGGCTAGCAATCTAGGTCGTCACTTTGGAGGCCTAAGTTTGATTTCCGGCTCTGCCAAGAAATTTAATTTTGGTCTATACTAGGCTTTGTAAGGACAAACTGAGAAGAGGTGGGGGTTCAACTCCCAGCTCACCTATCCTGGAGGGGTTTTCCGTGGTTTCCCTCTTGTACTTCAGGTGAATACCGGGATGATGCCTACTTTAAGTGTACGCCTGCATCCTTCCCAATCCTCATCTAATTACAAATACACACACTACTTCAGTCATTACAATAACACAGGCTATCACAAAATCCTATACACCACGATGTAAACAAGAGTTTAGTGCTTTTCAGTCGGTCAACACGAATGTACCCAAAAGAGATGGTTTATGCCCTAATCCTGAAATAAATTACATGAGATTAATAAAACACTAGGATGACCAGTTTCGATCGTCAAGCGATCATCATCAGATCCAATACACTTAGGCTATAAAATCTATGTTTGAAATACAGGTGAAAATATTTACAATATGTACAATTATTTAGTTGCAGTATTGGTACTGCAACTGTCAGTGTATGCTAAATGCAGTATATATGTTAGGTGAAATGCTAAATGGTGATAGCTATCCGGAGTTTGTACTTTAGAGAGATTATATGGTTGTAAACTATAGTTAAACTATAAAATTTTAGGCTAACTACTTATCTGATTGTCTTCCGTACTACAGCTGCTCGCAGTTTTCGTGCTCACTGTAACTTACTGTGCGGTCAACTGCGGTGGTTATCTTAACGACTGGTTTTTCCTGCCTTCTCCCCCCTACCCCTACGTGCTGTAGGGAGTGATAGCGATGTGTTTATGTGAGGTGTTGCCAACCTAGATAAGATGTATGTTATTGAATGAGGTGGGTCTACAACTATTAAAGACCGTGGATTAGCCCTCGCCACGCGTGGAGCATTACCCATTCGAACTAAGCGTTGACGGTCTTATGAGGACGTCCCGGCACCTTTAATGCTGCCGCGAATATGGGCCTTGGTTTGTTGCAGAAGAAAAGTACATCGTACACCTGATCCAGATAACATTTACCTATTAAAAAACCCCTAATTTCCCCCCTTTTTTATCTAGCTTGGCTGTGTCGCTAAATTGTGTCTTGTTTCCGACAGGGTGTGTTTGTTAGTAGCGTGAAGAGGGGTGAGCTCTCCATGAACGTGTGTTCATTTAGATTGTTGGGATTGTTTCGTTTGGCTAGGTGTATCTCGATTGCTTCCTTTATGTCAAGAGCTCTGCCTTTCGATTCGTGATGGATTATTTTAAGGTCCGACTCTATGTTGGTAAAGCTGTGCCCCGCGTCACACATATGTTCGCACACGGCTGAATGTGTTCCGTATCTTATCGCATTCCTATGTTCATTATAACGGGTGTCTACTCGTCTTCCACTCTGCCCGATGTAATTAGCTTGACAACCGGTGTCTTGGCACGTTATAGAATATACCCCTGACCTTGAATACGGGTCACGTTTATTTAGATTACTATTTTGGAGGTGCCTAGCGGTTGTGTTTTTCGTCGTGAAAGCTATCTTTATGCCTTGCTTTTTGAATAGGTTAGTGGCTTCAAACACCACAACACCACGATGTCTAAACCCTCAAATGAAATGCATATGTACTTTGAATTGGTAGGTGAAAAGCTAAAGGAAGTAGGAGACTTTTTGCTCCTTAGGAAGCAAAATAATTAGTGATGGACGAAGCAAAGAGGATATACTATGAATTGCAGCCAATGGCCATAGCTGTGCATTTTTGATTTAACGCCCGAGGTCTCCCAACAAGTTTAATTTCATGTACGTCTAACTTTGGTTACCAAATGCTACTGTCACTAACTCTATGTGGCGAACGTTGGAACTTATTAGAGCGTTACCGTACTAATTAACCAATTATAGCCTATAAATTTTACCACGCACTATCAATTGCAGTGGTAGGTTCTTTTACGTGGAACAAATATATGACATGGGACCACAGGCTTTACTTCCCCTCCGAAGGAATGCATACTGAAGGAATTAGCGCTTTCAAAAATCCGACGACTTTGGCCGGGTTTGAACCCGTTATCTAGAGCACAGCTATT